>JALMGJ010000002.1:203725053-206125053 GCA_023362775.1 Charina bottae | reverse complement strand
CTAGGACCTGCGCGGAATCCTGGCAGGGCAGGTTTGGAGGCAGCCAGGCACAAGGCAGGCACTAGGACCTGCGCGGAATCCTGGCAGGGAGGCAGCAGCAGCCGCGACACACCCAGACACTACAGCAGACACACTAACGTGTTGCGACACACAGTTTGGAAAGCTCTGTTTTAGTCCTTTATTCTCAGCATTAAAAAGCAAGTATTTTTTTATAAAAGCAAGATAAAAATGTCATGATTTCTTGGCAGAAAATGGAATTGCTGGAGATCCCTCTTTGTGCCTGAATACTAATGAATGTTGTTACATGACTGTATTTTCTTGTTACTAGACTTGAGTCTTCTAAGGATCTGTCACTTTTAATTGTGTTTCACTAATTGTTTATAGGGCTGTATCAACATTTTGGATTGCTCATCCCAACAATAATCTTATAAATAATGTAGCTGCTGGCTCACAGGTGAGAATTCTGATATATTGTGCTAACTAGTGTTTTCTATGGGGCACTAATGTATTTATAAGGTCTTTTGCTTTCTTAGGGATTTCATTTTGGTTAACTAGTTCTGGAGCATCCTAGATGTTAAACCCTCGTTCTTGGATGTATAGAAAAGAAGGTTTAAATGTCCTATCTCTAAAGAGAACAACTGTCTTTTGGTTAAAAGTGAAGGCTTCAAATTACTCATAATGTATGTGGATTAAAGTAGTTAAATACTTAAGATTTATTTTAAAGCTATTTTGACCTGTCATTAATTTGTATTAACATCGATGAAACATGAACAATCCACTATTTGTAAGAAACAGTGAACTTTATATATTTTATTCTCAGCTGTATTACAGTGTACTGTAGGACAGAGATCGACAAACTATACGCTCTTTTTGTGACCTCCCAAAATCTTCAAAGATTGTACCAAAATTTTCCATTTATTTGTCAAAATAAAAACATAAAACAAGTATGCTAAGCCTTCCATAGACTTAGCATACATCTTGACTTTAAAAATGGAGAGGAGAAAATCCCCCCCTCGCTCCAATCTAGCCCAACCCTGCCTCAATATTAACCTACTATGGATAGCTAATCTATTGAAATACTTCAACTCTTTGCCTTGACCATGTGACCAAGGCAGCGGTGTTGACCCCCACTACCTACTCTGGATTATGAAATACCTCACCAGGAACCATTGCTTTTTGCCTTATGCCAGACAAGGAAGGCAATTTTGGAACTCAATTTCCTCAGGAAGAGAAAATCAAAGGGTCTATTGCTAACAGTCTTGTAGCGCCTAGCCAACTTTGGCTGATCTTGAAAAGCTAAGCAGAGTCGGATCTGGGAAGTCAAATAAACATCCCAGAAGGAGTCAGCGGCAAACCACTTCCATATTGTAGCCAAGAAAACTACATGCACATGTCCACAAAATCGCCATGAGTTGAGCTCAATTCAAAGGAGGCTTTATCTTAAGAGCCAGAAAATTACCTAAATAGCTAGAAACCTACTGTTTAATTTGGCCACTGTAGAATACTAACAACTGTTTTTTTTAAGTATATAGTTTTAAACTTCTTAAGAGAATAGCTGTGCTCAGTTAACTCTAGTCCAGTAACCTGATTACCATGGTGGCTAACCACTACGCTTAATGACAATAAGCCTTGTGGAGCCAAACTACAATTTGATTTTAAAATGTAGAACGATCCTTTATCATGTATTGGTTTTCTTACCCAAAGTTAAAAAAGAGTCCCAAATGGCTTAGCAGCCTAATGATGGAGGTAGAAATAGCTCTAGATGGATGTCTCATGCCTGCAGTTTGCATATGGATCAAGAATTTGCTTCAGTTAGGACTTTTTGCCTATGTAAATTGCAAGTATGGCAAAGGGCAGTCTAGATTAGGACTGTGGGAAGAGACACTTTATCATGTTTGGCGGACAAATAAAAAGCCAAAAAAATTACAAACACATGCATTAATTCAGAAGATTTTGAAGGTTAAAGTACAACTGAAACCAGAGACTTTTCTTTTGGGACTATTGGACAAGCAAGTAGAAAAAAGTCATGAAACTTTGTTTTTATATATGACAACTGCAGTGAGACTATTGTATGCTCAAAAGTGGAAAGACTCAACACTACCTACAACAGAGGAACGGTTGGTGAAGATGATTGAACTTGCAGAGGTGGCTAAATTAACTTCTTTGATTAGAGAAAAACAATATCTACATTTATGGTTGACTGGAAACCCCTTATAGACTGTTTCAGTGAAATGGAAAAAATGCACTTATGATTTGTGGTTTTGATGATTAGGAAAAAAAAAAAACCCTGGATAATAGAAAAAAGTGAACTTTGTGATCATAGAGTAAGAGATAACTTTGTAATTGTACTTACTGTATATTTGCTGCAAAGGAAATCAGAATCTTCTTTCTATTTTTTCTTTTTTATTCTTTATTTCTGCACTTCTTCTTTTTTCTTTTTTCTTTTCTTTACTGCTTTACTCTTTATTACTTTGTGTTAGTTTTTATGTGCTTTGTAAAACTTTTAATAAAAAAGTTATTAAAAAAACAGTTTAGGATTCTGGCAGGCAGCAAGGTGTTAAATCCCACACTAGGCTTCTGTCAGCCTTTTGAGGTAGACCAGGTCAACAAACAGGCATGTCAAGGATTCCAGGAATGTTCTTTATTGTTGTAGGGTAGAATAACAGAGTCTTGAAAACTTGTCAGAGTTTCTCTCTGCCCCATTTTATATCGAACAAAATCAAGACATAGGCTGACCATATTTCCTTGAGACAAAAACGGGACATTGGGATGGCACAACGGGACAGGGTTAAACTTATGTAATAAAAATGGGCAGAACTTCCATTGCCCCCTTGTGGCCTCCATTTTGACTTCTTTGACCACACCCTGCAGGCACCCCTGAACATGGATGTGCCCTTGGAGTCGCCAGGAGCTAGGCTTGACCAGAGAGTGCTGTGTTTCCTAACCTTTGAAGGATAATTCCATGCTGGGTAGCTGGGACTTCGCTTTCTCCAAGGCTGCAGCTCCAGATCAGTGTTTCTCAACCTTGGCAACTCTAAGATGGGTGGACTTCAACTCCCAGAATTCCCCAGCCAGCATGGGAATTCCCCAGCCAGCAAGGACGGGAAAGCCGGGCTCTCCACGCACGCCCGGCTTTCCCGTCCTTCGGCCGAGCCAATGCTGGGGGGGGGGGGCAGCACGTGCGTGCACGCTCTACAACACCCCCTCCCTCTTTCGCTCACATGCACCAGGGTTCCCTCCCCGTCCCTTGCCCGCATCGCTGTCGAAGCCCACTCCTCGCCGCAGCCGCCGTAGGAGGCCTAGAGGAGGAAGTCGCTGCGGAAGAGCCCTGGGCTGAGCCCGGCTGGCCACGGCAGCCCCGCACCTGCCGCTCCATTCAGGTACCGCCTCCTCTCCAAGCAGGATGCGGCAGCGGCGACTGGTAACCGGCAGCCTGTGGCACACGGGGGGGGGGGGATGAGGCGGGTTCCGCCCTGCCTCCTATCGGCCGGTGCAGGTAAAGGGGAAACACGTGAGATTTTCCAGCTGGCCAGCCGGCTAGCTAACTACAGCGGTGGCTGCAGCTTTTGAATTCCACGCCATTTGTGGGTCTGCCGGAGGTTTACGTTATCCAGCTGGTACCTTGTATAACGGGTGCCAGTTTCCAAGGCAGCGTCCGGGGCAGCAACAGGCCAGGGCACAGGTTCTGGATCTCGGGCGAAGGCAGGTTCGGTCGGGTCGCACATAGTCGCAGGTCCTTTTATACTTTGGTTTTTTGCGCCGTCTACGGCCAGGGCCCAATCGGGCCTCACGCTGCTCGGCCCACTTTCCCCACCACCTCTGGCGTGCGCTGATTGGTGGGGGTGCCTCTTCTTCTGGGCCCCCTCCAATCAGCACTTCTGGCTCGTCTGCTGTTTTAGCGCCATGACCGCTGCTTCCTGTTGCCGGCTCTTCTTCTTCCGACTTGGAGTCCGGCATGATGGCGGCCCCAGGCGCGATCCCGACAGGTTTTTAAAAAAACGGGATAAAACCGGCATTTATGTTAAAACAACGGGACGGTTGAGAAATGTGGAAAAAACAGGACTGTCCTGTTCAAAACATATGGTCAGCCTATCAAGACTGGATTATTTTGCATTTCTTTCTCATGCTTTCCTCTTTCCCATGACTGAGTAATGCCTTCTCCAATTCCCCCTTAATGGTTCACTCATTCCTTACCCATTCCCAAAGCCAGAGATACATTCCTTCGCAGCACTGGAACATTGAGCACTACATCGTAAAAGGTACTTTGGATCTAGTTTTATTCCTTCCTAGAAATGATACGGAGACTTAATGTCTCAGAACCCAGCCATTCAATATAGCATCAAGATCGATAGCCATTGATAGCTTTGCTGTCTTCCATGAATCTGCCTGACCCTTTTCCACAGCTATTGAAGCTGATGCTGTAACCACATAATGTGACAGAGAATTCCAGAGCTTCTAACTCTGCTGTGGTGTGGGTCCTTTCATTGGTCCTAGATCTTCCTAGAGAAGTACACAGAAAAGCATTATTCTCTCACCATTTTGCCCAAGTGCTCTATAATTTTATAAGCCAAATAAGTTGTTCAAACTCCCTGATCATTGTTAGACTTTAGTTAGTGCTTGTTTCTTGCTGCTTTTTTAGGTGTAGCCATAGATTTAGTCTATATTCCAACATGTGTTGTGACATGACTGTATCAAAGGGATGGGGTTTGCGTTGTGGCAGCCCATTATGATGAAAGCATCAGATCTTTCAGATGCCTCTGTTCATAAGAAAGCTACAAGAGGGGGAAACTTCTCCTTCCTAATAATTGTATTGTAAACCACCCAGAGTCGCTCTTAGTGAGATGGGTGGTGACAAAATATGAAATATATAAATAAATTCCTGGCATTGAATATACCTTTATTACACTGCTACATACTAGGACACTTTGATCAAACCATCCACAATGATCCTAGTTTATTACCATTTGTGTATATTTGCCAAGTGTGACAAAGGGTTCCTCAGAGTTTTTAGACTTCTTTTCACTCTGTTTGCTGCTTACCTAATTGAATAATCGGATGGTATCTGTAGTTTAGTCCTCACCATACACCTATGTATCCCTAGTTTGATCATGAACATGTTATACAGAGATAAATAAAAAAACTGATCCCTCTACACAGGGGATGATATTTCTTTCTAGTTAAGATATAGCAGGGAGTAAAAAGTGTACAATATAATTATTATGACAATGTCGCTATGTTGGTTGTGAGTGGGGCAGAGGTTAAAGTGTCATGCTAGTCCTGGAAGAACCATAGAAATTCACCAGGTGACTTTGGATCAGTTGCTTTCTTTGGGGGGTGGGGGAGAAAAAAAATGGAGGTAGGGAATGGAAATGTTTTGTACTTTATCTTGAGCTCCTGGAGATAGAAATCTAACAACAGAACAAACAAAATAGGGTGGTATATCCCTAAAATTATTTGTCCCTTTTTACTCCTAGGATGCAGGAATATGGTATATATTTCATAAGGTTCCTACAGGAGAATCTCATGGATTGTTCCTTGAAACAAAAGCTGAACTTACCCCCCTGGGAATTTTCTATAATAACAAGGTCCACTCCAACTTTAAGGTAACTGAACATGTTCATGATTTGTAGGCTTTATGAATGGGTAGTGAACTGAATTAAACAAAATGGTTGTAGTCAATGTATTGTCGAAGGCTTTCACGGCCGGAGTTCAATGGCTGTTGTGGGTCTTCCGGGCTGTGTGGCCGTGTTCTGGAAGTTGTGGTTCCTAACGTTTCGCCAGCATCTGTGGCCAGCATCTTCAGAGGGCAGGAGCACAGATAGAAGCAAAATCTCTGTGCCCAAGTAGAGTGGCAATGTTCTATTTATAGAGCTAAATTATAGGAGATTAGGTGGGGCTTTTTGTTGTGCTGAAATGTTAACGAGTGGCTGATGAGCGTGATTAGCATGTTCATTGTGAGAAGTATTCCCATGTCCTGGTGGTTGGACTGAGTTCGTTGACCTTTTGCAGGCTGTGTTTTTCAGGACTGGTAGCCAGGTTTTGCTAATTTTTAAACTTTCTTCTTTTTTATTGTAACTGTGCTGGTGTTTGTGAATTTCAATGGCTTCTCTGTATAATCTGGTGTAGTGGCTTTTGGTGTTGTCCAGTATTTCTGTGTTTTCAAATAGGATTTTGTGTCCCGTTTGCTTGAGAGCATGTTCAGCTACTGAAGATTTTTCCGGTTGCTGTAGTCTGCAGTGTCTTTCGTGTTCTTTTATCCTGGTGTGAATGCTTCGTTTTGTGGTTCCGATGTATACTTGTCCACAGCTGCATGGTATGCGGTATACTCCTGCAGCGGTGTGGGGGTCCCTTTTGTCTTTTGCTGATTTTAGCATTTGTTGTATTTTTCTGGTGGGTCTGAAGACTGTTTGAAAGTTGTGTTTTTCCATCAGTTTTCCCATGCGGTCAGTGACTCCTTTGATGTAGGGCAGGAATACTTTGTTTGTGGGGGGCTGTTTTTCTTCAGTTGGATGTTGTTTTCTTGGTTTGATGGCTCTTTTTATTTCATTCTTGGAATAGCCATTTGCCTGTAGGACCCAATTCAGATGGTTAAGTTCATTGTTGAGAAATTGGGTTTCACAGTTTCGATTAGCACGATCCACCAAGGTTTTGATCATGCCTCTCTTTTGTCGTGGGTGGTGATTGGAATTTTTGTGTAGATACCGGTCTGTATGGGTGGGTTTTCTGTATACTTTGTGTCCTAGTTTGAGGTCCGGATTGCGTATGACCAGCGTATCTAAAAATGGAAGTTTGCCATCAGTTTCTTTTTCCATAGTGAATTGTATATTGGGGTGGATGCCATTTAGGTGGTCCAGAAATTTCTCCAGTTCTTCTTCAGTATGACTCCAAATTGCGAAGGTGTCATCCACGAACCGGAACCAGACTGTTGGTGTAATGGGTGCCGATTCCAAAGCCTGTTTTTCAAAGTGTTCCATGTAAAAGTTTGCTATGACTGGGCTCAGGGGGCTTCCCATGGCAACGCCATCCATCTGTTCGTAGAACTCATTCTCCCATTGAAAGTAACTAGTTGTTAGGCAGTGTTGAAATAAAGCTGTAATGTCTTCTGGGAAGATTTGCTTGATGAGTGCCAGGGTGTCCCTTACTGGCACCTTGGTAAACAGGGAGACCACGTCAAAGCTGACCAGTTTGTCCGTGTGGTTGAGTTTTAGGGTGCTGATTTTGTTGATGAAGTGTCCTGAGTCTTTGATGTGGGATGGAGTCTGTCCGATGTGGGTCTGTAAAAGGGTTGCCAAATGTTTGGATAATTCTTATGTCGGGGAGCCAATGGCACTTACAATGGGTCTGAGTGGGATCGAGTCTTTGTGGATTTTGGGGAGTCCGTATAGTCTAGGTGAGAGAGCTTCTGTCTTGCAAATACGTTGTAGTATGTTGGGATGCAGGGAGGAGCTCTTTATCAGTGTGTTGGTTTGCTTCATGATTTTGCTGGTCGGATCCCGTCTTATTGTTCTGTATGTGGTGGGGTCTAGTAATTCTCTGATTTTGTCTTTGTATTCATCTATGTTCATAATTACCGTGGCATTGCCTTTGTCCGCTGGAAGGATGATGATGTCTGGGTCCGAATTGAGGGTCTCTATGGCGTTTCTCTCCTTCTTAGTAATGTTGCTGGTGGGGGGCTTTGCTTTCCTTAGTTTAAAAATTAGCAAAACCTGGCTACCAGTCCTGAGAAACACAGCCTGCAAAAGGTCAACGAACTCAGTCCAACCACCAGGACATGGGAATACTTCTCACAATGAACATGCTAATCACGCTCATCAGCCACTCGTTAACATTTCAGCACAACAAAAAGCCCCACCTAATCTCCTATAATTTAGCTCTATAAATAGAACATTGCCACTCTACCTGGGCACAGAGATTTTGCTTCTATCTGTGCTCCTGCCCTCTGAAGATGCTGGCCACAGATGCTGGCGAAACGTTAGGAACCACAACTTCCAGAACACGGCCACACAGCCCGGAAGACCCACAACAGCCATTGGTTGTAGTCACTCAAGACAAGTCATAACTTAACCAAAGGCATTCTTTAATATGTTTAGGCGAAAGGAAGTCCTGCTGTTTCACTATAACATGCTTGTAATAAGTATGCTTCGAATTATAACTATTATTTTTAAGCCATTCTGTGTTTCATTTCATTCATTCATTGTTCATTTTAAAATATTAATTACGTTTATAAAATGAACCATATAACACAGAAATGTGAGTATGCGTGCCACTAAAATCTTTCCAAAGATTTATTATTTGTTGTATGCATATCTGATCTGATATTGTGTGTTTACAGGGAGCATCTTTGTAGAAATATTTTCTTACTAATCCTTCAGGAGAATTTCCTAATGAAAGAGCTTGCAGGAAACAGGAATGAAGCAGGATAGATCCATAGGGTGTTATAAAACTGTTTAGATTACATACAGTATATTAATACTAACTGAGATTTCATGGTCTCATTTGTAAGCAGTCAGATATTTCTTTTAGGATTAGTTCACCTGATCATGTAGTTGGAGATATTGAGCAGGTACAAAAAACCAAGCAGAACCACCTGGTTAGTATTTATCTATATTTGATTACGTACTTCTTTAGTGGCCAAAAGTACTTGCTTGGTATATGCCTTGACAATGAGATGCTTTTATCTATAGCTTAGTCATCTATACAGCTTGTTTTTGAACTTCCAGCAACACTTTGGGGTTCTTCCAACAGCAGAAACAACCTTTTGCCCCAGAGAAAGATTTCATATTATTTTTGGCTAGCATACTTAGATTTTTAATGTAGAAAAAATACACAGTGACCTTTCCTGATACTGTTCTTTGTCTTGGTTTGGAATCTTAGTTAAAATATATATTTCTGAAACAATCTCTTCCCTACTCTTAAATGGCTTTTTGAGAATAAGATGGAAAGTGCATCAAATTCCCAGCTAACCTTTTCTAACTATTATAATCAAAGGGATTTTTTTTCCTTCCAAGCCTATAAAAACTATTAATCCTAAAACTAGTGGATGCAGTTTATATATGATGCTGTATAAAATACAGAATACTATTTTAAAGAATGTGCAGATTAGCATAGTTTATAAAATTAACTCATTTTGTCAAAGTCAACCAAAGTCAGATATTGATAAGTTTAAATAGTAATTAATTTTAAGATAGGATCAGCCATATTTTTATGTTCTTTTTATGCTTTTGCCACTTTTTGTTCTTTCAGTATTTTGAGAGAGTTTTTTTTAAAAAAATAAAGAAAACAATAGTCTGCTCATATCCTTTATAATCCACAACTCATTATGTATAAGCATTTGTAAGTATGGCTTCCTTCCTTCCTTCCTGAACTATTTGCCACTGGTTTCAAGGAACATAATAAAAGTTATGTATCCTTACTTAAAAGTAATCCCCACGGAATGCAGTGAAACTGGTCCCTGTATAAATACTGCAGTGTGTGTATTCAGCATCAGAGAACAATCTGTAGTTTTCATAACATTTTTGAATGATCAAAAACCAGGATGGCCGCCTTGTCCCCACTCCTCCACTCATGGGAATATTTATTTGTTTTGTTTACATCCTTTCAATTGAAGGTGTTTATCAGCTCTTTCTGTTTGAAACAAGACATCTTAATTAGTAGGTAGTCTTTCTGAAATATGTAGTGACCATTGTAGAAGATAAGACTGTTTTAATATCTTTTAATATGAGGAAGCCTCAAGTACTTGGGAAGCCTCATTATTTCTTGTTAGAGGGTATCACTAAGAGTTGCAAGAACATCCACAGAAATGCAGTTGTGGAAAGGATTAATTTGTCCTTTTTTCTTTATTGAGGCTGGCTTATTCATTGATAAAGGAGTAAAAACCACCAATGCAAGTGCTTCAGATAAAAGGGAATACCTGTCTTTGGACAATAATGCAAGGTAAAATAATTTTTTGGGTGGGGTACAGAATGGTTAAAGATTAAATCTAGAAAGTACTGTCCAGAATTTTAATATCATAAGACAAAGTATATTGCAGTCTTTCAGGTAGAATCGTAGAATGCAAGAGTTGGAAAGGACCATGGAGATTCTGCATCTGGCCAGTGCAAGATTCCACTACTACAGGATCCCTAACAAATGGCCATCTAGCTTCTGTTTAAACACTTCCAGAAGAGAATCAACCATCTCTCAAGGCAATCTGTTTCATTGTTGAACAGTTCTTAGTATAGGGGTTCCCCCCCCCCCGCCCGATGTCCAACCTTATATAGTTGTGCTCATGATTTCTTAAAGAGATCACAGAAAGGGGCTCTATGGTGACATCTACAGGATCTTTCAAGACTGTAAGAATAATTGATTTGGTCCTGGAGATTGAAAGTCATTCATGGGAGCCAGGTGCTCCCTAACTATCTGTTTCCTTAACTTGGTCTGCTATTCCTCCCTTGTATCAGTTGTCTATTTGAAAGCAGTTCTTTTTTGGGGAGAAGACCAAAGTACAGTGGGACTTGAGGACTCTGCTTTTTCCCTATCACCTGTTATTATCCTACTATTTTCTCCAAGCAGTAACAGACAAAAAGCCCTTTTTGTTGCTTGTAACTTTGAATGTGAGCCCAAGTTCCTTTTGCAATTTAGCTTTTCTGACTTTGTTTCTGCAGATATTAGCTCAATATTGACTATTGATCTGTTAATACCTATTAGCTAAATAATAAAATGTTCCAGTTTTCATTCTTATTCTTGCCTTCTTGATCTCTTTGAGTACTTTCTCCTGCATCTCTGATAGACTGCTCTTAAGGTGTATGAATAGATCTGTTACTCCATTCCATTCACGTTTTTTTCCGCAGTTCTCTGTTGAATTGCTAATCTACTTGGTGTCCTGGCGACCACCCTCTAAGAGACTTAGGTTCTTCATTCCAGCATACCACATTATGTTGTAATACACTGTATTAGGCACTGCGTTAGAGCTATTTGAATCACCACTGAGCTTTGTCTGCAAGGTAGGTGGTTGCTCATAACTTCAGCGCTTTCCTGCCTTCTTATGAAGAAATTGGGAAAACACGAAAAGAATGTAAGGAGTGTTAAGCATGTAAGTAATAAAGTGCACATTTTTCTCCATTCCAGTGGGAGATTACTAGGAGAAATTACACATTCCTTAGGTCAGGGAGTGGAAGTAGACTGCTATTGGAAGGTAGTTCATGTTAGACCTAGCTAGCATGAGAGTTTGTAGTCCAACAACTGTGGTGCCACAGGGGTCTTCTGTCTCTGTTTCTGGGTCAAGCCCAAGCCAATCTCTGATTCCCCACTCCATTTCTTTGAACATGTTTCATATTGGAGCTGATCTCCTATGCCAACCAGTAGTTTTAATATTTTGGACACATAGGCAGATTTGCCAACAAGCCAATACAATTCTGTCTGTCTTTCATTTATAAGGTTTCGGCCTCATCAAGATGCAAATCCCGAGAAGCCCCGAGTTGCTGCTCTCATAGAAAGACTAATAGCTTATAAAAACAATGACCATGGGGCTTGGGTCAGAGGTGGAGACATCATCATTCAGAACTCAGGGTGAGTCCCCCAGAACAAATGCGCTGCTAAAGTAAATTATTCTCCTGAACAGGGCTGCCAGAGCTGACTGCACTCATTAAACCCAGTCATGTTACTTTCTGGGAAGATAGCAGTAACGTATTGTATTGGAGTTGACGTACTCAGATTCATCGATTTGTGGCAATATTCAAAGCAATGTAATGTTTTAGAGAGGAATGTAACCCATGAACTACAGATATGATTTGAAATGTTTCTTGCCCCTAGAGTTGCTGAGGTCTTAGAGCTGTGGTACACAAGCAATAAGGTCACTTTTCTAACTGTATCTTTTTTTTCTCTTTGTGCTTTCTGTTTATGTTTTTTTGCTGTTATCTTTTTAAGTGTGCTTTGTATTTGTGGAACAATGGGTACAGTTGCCAAGCTCTGATTCAGCATCTTCCTCCTGCCTAGATCAAGTTCTGAGCCACATTTTGAAAATGTATTTATTTCAATGCTAATCAAAAGGAGCTGCTTTCTAAAATAAGTTATTTTCTCTCCTAGATTTGCTGACAATGGAATAGGTTTAAGTTTTGCCAGGTTAGTACTACTTGGTTTTATTTCCAGTGGTTGGCATCATTTTAGTTTACTGGACACCACTGGATAGTGTACACACACAGACACGCATTTATTGTATCTTATTTCTCCACTAAGCAGGTCAGGGTGGCACACCGAAGTCTCTTCCTTCCTATTTTATTTTCCTGGCAACCTTGCCAGATAGTAAGCTTCAAAGAATTCAGATGTCATCAGATTTCATTAGCCTAGTCCTCTCCTCAGGCCATCATACTGGATGAGGTGAAGGACAAAGGCAAAACCATGCAAGAATACAGTGGTGATGAATATAACTTCAGATCTTATTTGTACTGTTAAATGAGACACAAGCCTTGCTAGAACTGGATTTTTGACATCTGCTAAAAGTCACCTGTCTTCATTTTTGATAGTGATGGAAGCTTCCCAAGTGATGAAGGCTCCAGCCAGGAAGTCTCAAACTCTCTTTTTGTTGGTGAAAGCAAGAATTACGGCTATTTAGGAGGCCAGAACAAATATTGGGGGACTGGAGGGATAAACAATAAAACGCGCACACTGCCTAGAAACCGGTAAGTGTTTAATAGCTGGATATCGGCTGCAGCTTGTTATGTGGCTCACTTTGTGGTGGCAGCAAAGATAGCTTTTGACAGGCACCATGACTTTATTACTTGGTTAGAAGCCTACTACAATTCAGCTTTGAATTATAATGCAGAATCCTTAGAAACACATGGTGACAGTTTTGCAAAAGTGAGGATCAAGGCAAATCCACCAGAATGTTGTGGAAAGGACTTGGCCCAATACATCTGACCACCTGTATGTTCTTCTTTTTCATTCCTTAGAACAAGGGTCGGCAAACTTTTTGAGCCGAGAGCCATTTTGGTATGCTCGTGCACATTTTGAAGTGCTCGAGAGCCAGGGGGCGGGGTTTGCGGGCGGGAGCCAATCGCGTGGAAGGGGGCGCTTTGGCGCGCGCTGATTGGTGGAGGCTCAGAAGGAAGGGCGCTGCCACCAATCAGCATCTCCGTTTCTTCTCCAGGGTTCTTCTCCTGTAGAAGAAACAGGGACGCTGATTGGTGGAGGCTCAGAAGGAAGGGCGCTGCCACCAATCAGCGTCTCCGTTTCTTCTCCAGGGTTCTTCTCCTGGAGAAGAAACAGGGACGCTGATTGGTGGGGGCGCCCTTCCTTCTGAGCCTCCACCAATCAGCGTCTCTGTCTCAGCGTCTTCTCCAGGGTTCGCGCCGCTTCCGGAGACCGGCTTTCTGATGTCGGTCGGCAAAGATGGAAAAAGAGCCAGCGTCAGGAGGCCAAAGAGCCAGATCTGGCTCGCGAGCCGCCAATTCCGACCCTTGCCTTAGAATAATGCAAAGAGGATGTCCAGCTTGTTCAAGAGATTATACATTTTCTTTCCTTAAAAAAAAAAGGACAGAGTCAGTTTCTTTAAAAAAGGTGACAATTAGAAACATAACCTGGATCTGGAAGATGTAAGCTGATGGATGGATGCCAGCATACCTTGCTTGGCAAGTTGTTAACATAGATGGTTGCCAGCCACTTTTAGTCATCCTTCAGTTATTCCTAAATACAGCAAAGTGTGTCATAAAATCCACTTTAATGAGTACAACTTACTGCATGTAAAGTTCAATAATAGTTTTTTTATTCTTGTGTTATTCGGACAGAAAGCAAAGCAAGTATTTACAATTAGGAATAATAAATGGATAAAATTACAAGATCTTCTAAAACGTATTAATAATAATACATTAGGTTAACCACCAACTTAATATAAATAATTATGCCTCACTAGGCTATCCAAGTTGCTATTTGCATTCACCTTTTCAGCTTTCTTAACAGCAGAGCTTTCCAAACTTTTCATGTTGGTGACACACTTTTTAGACATGCATCATTTCGTGACACACTCTTACAGCAGGGCACAAGGCAGGCACTAGGACCTGCATGGAATCCTGGCAGGGCAGGTTTGGAGGCAGCAAGGCACAAGGCAGGCACTAGGACCTGCGCGGAATCACAGCAGGTTTGGAGGCAGCAAGGCACAAGGCAGGCACTAGGACCTGCGCGGAATCCTGGCAGGGCAGGTTTGGAGGCAGCAAGGCACAAGGCAGGCACTAGGACCTGCGCGGAATCCTGGCAGGGCAGGTTTGGAGGCAGCCCGGCACAAGACAGGCACTAGGACCTGCATGGAATCACAGCAGGTTTGGAGGCAGCCCGGCACAAGACAGGCACCAGGACCTGCATGGAATCACAGCAGGTTTGGAGGCAGCAAGGCACAAGGCAGGCACTAGGACCTGCATGGAATCACAGCAGGTTTGGAGGCAGCAGGACACAAGGCAGCTAGGACCTGCGCGGAATCCTGGCAGGGCTCGGAGGCAGCAGCAGCTGCAACACACCCAGACACTGCAGCTGACACACTAACGTGTCCTGTCACACAGTTTGGAAAGCTCTGCTTAACAGTATCTCATCGATACTAACAACAGTTACAGGACCAAAGTTTTCTTAACAGTATCTCATCGATACTAACAACAGTTACAGGACTAGCATCTTACTAGATACTTACATCCCACTCCTAACAGTTGGCCAAACGTATTAGAGTGGGCTGAGAGTCAGACATTCAGGGCATCCCCTGCTCCCGTTGGAGAGTCTCGCACCTCTAAAGTTTCAATTGCAGGTAATCCTTTTTATAGCTGATGTTAAATCCAACTTCACGTCACAGCCCGTGTCAAAACTGTATACGTCACAGCCAGTGTCAAAACTGTATACGTCACAGCCAGTGTCAAAACTGTATACGTCACAGCCAGTTGAGCGTTTATTCTGACCTTGCATTTTTTTGTTCGGGACGTTCTCTCTTGTTCCATATTCTCCTTACACCCACTATCTGTTACGTTCTCTCTTGTTCCAACTGTTATCTGTTGTTGATAACACACACTCCTCATTTTATGCATACCGGCAACGTGAATACCCCAGCGAGTTCATAAACAGTTTATGGTTCTATTAAAACTATGATTTTATATATATTTATATTCATCATTAACTGAACAATAAAACTTAATATATAATCAATATATAATTTCATTACAAGTGTAGCTGGGATTGGCAGATATTATCATATTATGCCCGCTTCTTATTATCTGCACTTGTTTCTAGTTGACTTCCTTGCCCAGTTCAAAATGCTACTACGTTTTAGGTTTGGTCTACCTGAATAATTGTCTCCGCCTATATTTCCTGGCCTTTTTCATAGGATCATCTTTTGCAGCCTTTCTCTAGTCCCTCTGACCAGAAATGGACTTTTTAGTGGTGGCACGTTCTCACTTCACACTTTGATCTTTGATGCACACTTCAGCACCGGCCCTGTCTCTTCAGGCTCCTTGTTACAGTCTCATTTTAAAAATCTTTTAATGTTTGTTTAGTGCTCTGCACAAATATATCATTTTCTGATTGCTTGTATGTTGTCATGATTTGGTTTTAAACACACTTTTTGTATTTCATTCCTGGTGTATAATGACTTTAAAGTGCCCAGAGAATCTAGTTAATTGGATAGTAGAAAAACATTATCAGTAAATAAATACATACACATGCATCTTTAAACAGCCTGCATAAGTACTGTAGAAATCTGGCCCAATCAGGATTCATGTAGAAGTATGAACCACATCCACACCTTATGGCTGAGCTGTACAGAACAAAATGTAAATAACATTTCTACAGAAATTGAAGTACATTGATTGATTATGTGCCATCAAGTTGTTTTTGACTCCTAGCAACCACATAGATAGATTTTCTCCATGATGATCTATCCCTAACTTGTTCTTTCAACTCTCCCAACGGTGCTCTCATAACTGAATCCATCCACCTTGCTTTTGGCTGTCCTCTTCTTCTCTTTCTTACCTCCTTTCCCAGTCTTTTCCGGAGAGCCTTTTCCAGAGAGCTGGGTCTTCACATAATGTGTCCGAACTAGGATAATTTGAGCCTGGTCATTTGTGCCTTGAGTGAGAACTCTGGGTTGATTTGTTCAATGATCCATCTGTTTGTTTTCTTGGCTGTCCACGGCTTTCTCAGGTGTTTTCTCCAACACCAAAGTTCAAAGGTGTCAATACTCTTCCTATCCTGCTACTTTAAAGTCCAACTTTCACTTCCATAGAGTGTCACAAGGAATGCCATGGCTTGCACAATTCTGATATTTGTAGGTATAGACACATCATGGCATTTGAATATCTTTTCCAAGGTTTCATGGCTGTTCTACCAAGTGCTAGTCTGTGGCAAATTTCTTCACTGCTTGTTCCTTTACTGTTGATGGTTGATCCTAAAAGGCAGAAGCTATCCACCACTTCAATATATTCATTGCTCTTGGATCTACTGATTTACCAGTATTACAAGTCTTGTGCTTATATGTTCTCAAATGGATTGGAAATAAGACTCCAAAATTAAACCAAAATCCACCTGTTGCTTGGTATCTTTTACCCACATAATTATTCTTCACTGGTTTCTTTAAGGAGCTTCAGGGGGCTCAGCAGCCTCCACTTGCCATTAGGACAATCAGAGGGAGAAGACAAGGATAGAATTCATTAACCAGTCTGATTGTAATTTTTGTGCTGGGAGGAGGACTTTGTGTAATATATTTATTTAATGTCATGCTGTCTGAAATTATTACCAGGACCTTTGATTAAAGGAGTAGTAGAAGGTCCAGTAATTAAACTGCGGCCCAGAATAAAGACTAAATTTGAAAATACAGCATGTGAACATTTTGTTCATAAAAATTTCCATAATTTAAACATTATCTTACTGACTCTCATTATATGTAATAGATTTTACTCCCTAATAACTGTCCTATGGATTACCTGCTTATTCTGTAAATATTTATGTCAGCATAGAAAGTGGTGCTTCTAAATATTTTTCTGCTTTTAACAGGACTTATCCAATCCGAGGATTTCAAATTTATGATGGACCTATTCGTCTCACCAAATGTACATTCAATAATTTTGTGCCGACTGCTGATAGATTCACTAGTGCAATTGGGTTCCTACTGAAAAACACCTGGCAAATTACACCTCAAAACAATATTTCCCTGGTGGCATTTGGTGAAAATGTAAGTTTTATAGTTGAAGTTGCTTTCTCCTCATGAAAAAGGAAAGGAGTTTGAAGACAATAGTGGTAATTAATGGCAATACACTAATGTTCTTTTTGTCTTGTAAGGTGTCTTTGAAAGTCTTTTTTGGTAAGCCTGGCCCTTGGTTTGAAGAGGCTGATCTGGACGGTGACAAGAATTCAATATTCCATGATGTTGATGGATCGGTGACAGAATACAAGGACACTTACGTTGGTAGAATGGATAACTATCTGATTCGACATCCAGACTGTTCTAACTTTACCAAGTGGAATGGTGTAGTCTGCAGTGGAACTTTCGCTCAGGTTAAAAGAGAGATGTGAATGTTCTGTAGTATGCATGAAACATGAATAGCAGAAATATTTTGCATGCCAGACTTCTAAAGGAAAAGGTTGAATTATTGATTTTCATTTACATATAAATTCAGCAGTTGGAGTATTCATTAGCTGAGTGTATGTTCCATCTTTCTGTCTTCTCACCCATGCCCATACAGTGGCTATGTTTGGATTATAGTTTAAACCACAAATTATCCTCCACTTTTTAATCTGTGGTATATAGCTAATTAGGGGCATGGTGGCTCAGCGGGTAAGATGCCAGGCTTGTCGATCGGAAGATCACAAGTTCAGAGGTTCGAATCCCTAGCCGTGCATCATGCTGGCCACATGACTGTGGAAGAGTCTTAAGACAACGCTGGCTTTTCGGCTAACAAACGGAGATGAGCACTGGCCCCTAGAGTCGGACACGACTGCACAAATGTGTGGTGGGAACCTTTACCTTTTTATATAGCTAATTATGGTTCAATGCAAACCCAGAATATTAAGTTAATTCAGGAAACAAGAATTAAGTTAACATGGACAAAAACACAGCTGCATCGTTCATTCACCACCATCTCTATTTCCAATTATTTTTAAAATAATACTAATTAATGCAAAATACCTGCATGAAGAAGGCAAATACAGGGTTAGGTTTATGAAGAAAGAATAAATCCATTATATTATTTTATCCATATCATATTTACAGTTTTTCTACTCCTTAGGACATGAGAGAAGGGAAGTATAAGTAACATTATTTTGAGGTGTCTATGCTTGGTTAGTGATAAAAGTGCTTTGTTTTAGTAACGCACCTTCTAACGTGCCATATTGTATATAAAGACGACAGTAGAGCTATGACTTCACAAGGAAGAGATTATGTTTCCCCATTTTGTCCTTGTAGGTATACATCCAGATCCGGAACCCACAGAATCTTACCATGACTATGGTACGAGATGAGTATCCTTCCAACCCTATGATACTTCGAGGTATTAATAATCAGAAAGCTGACTTCCAACAATACCAGCCAGTTGTGATGCTTCAAAAGGGCTACACAATACATTGGAATGGACAAGCCCCCAAAATAACTTTCCTGTACCTCATTAATTTCAACAAGTACGTTTGCATGTAGTGTTCTCTTGAGATAGGTTGCTATACTATTTAAATATGTAATCAAGGGTATTTATGGGCTTTAACTTAGATGGAACCTGACAGACCTAAGGAAAGCATAGACAAGAATGTTTATTGCAGTCAACCACCAGTCCATAAAACATATTGCATACATATAGGTAATATTGATTAGCCAATTAGCTAAACAGATCAATCTGATTTCTGTGCATCTTATTACATATTACATGACAAAATTTGGCCATATTTAAGGAGATAGAATCATTTGAATCTGAAAGTAAAAGCTTTAGATAAAACTGATCAGAGTGACCAGGACATTTAATTAGGTGTGGGGTTAACTCATGGCATGTGTCGGCATAAAACGAACAGTATAATGAAACTTGTTTAGTGGTTTCAAAGGCTTCTTCACCACTTAGGCAAAGTCTAGAATTGAATGGGATGCCCTTGTGTCTCCCCTCTAAAACCGCTGATAGAAGCACATTAAACCATGCCAAGGTTAAGGCCCTCCTTAATTTGGGGACAGTAATTGGCTTAAATATCTTCAGGTCTATATGGGGTATGAGGACTACTTAGAAATACGTCTTTGGGAAGGGACATCTGGTCTCTCTGAATCTCAGTGTCCTTAAGGCATTGCTTAATTGCCTCTGCTGTAAGTTCTTGCCCTTACTCTGCTAAAGGACTCCAACACTTTATTTTTTTCTTTTTAGAGGAGCTGCTACAGCCCCTAATAAATGGTGCTGTCCTTCTTTGTAAATTTTTCATCTCTAAAATAGACTTTGCTGAATAAGAATGTTAAATGTAGCAAAGAGCAAAAGAAAAAGACATATCATAAGTGAATGACGATGTTTTCCTTTAATTCTGTTTTCAGGAATGAGTGGATTCAAGTTGGCCTCTGTTACCCATCAGATGCCTCTTTTCAAGTAACCTTTGATGTATTCCAGAGACAGGCATCTGCATATTATAATATGGAAGATTATGTTGCAGTGTCTTCAATGGCTGAGCTGCAGAAGAGACGAACAGAGAAAATTTTTTATTTTGATGATAGCACTGGGTAGACATTTTCCGTACAAATTAAAAGTAGAGCTTTATAATGTCTAAAGACTGTTTGGTCTGGCAGCCTAAGAGTTGACAGATGTAAGATGAATGCAATTCTAAGAGAAATCCTCGTGGTTTGTGGTTATGAACACATTTATGATTGAAGGGTCATTTTTCTAAAGGTTAGCACAAGCTAAGCTGTTAAGAATGCACAGAAATTACTTTCCATTCGGTCAGTAATTTCATTATCTATCTTAGATCATTCTATACAGGGCTGCCTCTTCCCTTCTTTTCTCCGTGAGCTTGAATGTGTTTACTCGCACAAGCATTGTTTCTCTCATGCACACACACACGGCATGTTAGAAAGATGGTGCTAGCCAGCAAAATGACTGTGCTAAATGGCAGAATGAATGTAATTCACAGTCTGAGTGGAGAGTTGATCAGATAATGTAACATCGTTATTTAAAGAAAAAAATGAAGTGAATAGCTCGATGGGAGATATATAAAATAAACAGTTGTCCCATTGTAGCAGCCTTTGGAATGGCATGTGCTCTGCTTGATATTTCCCTACTTCCGTATTCCTCGGCAGGCTGCTGTTTCTGTTTCTGCAAGCCAAATACCACAGGGAAGGGCACAGTTACTGTTCATCTCAGGGATGTGAAAGAGTCAAAATACAGGCCAGCTTTCAGTCAAAGCCTATCAGTAACTGCTTAACAAAAGCTTATCCAAAGTACTTCCAGAAACCAGCTGCTGTGAAAAGAATGCCCGCGAAAATTACTAATGTCTGTCAGAAATGTGGCTCAGACCAGGTGAGAAATGATTGTAGAGTTAAGATTATATGAAATATAAATATTTAATAGTTTATGCTATAGTGTTCTGTCAGGTTGGCAGGTGAGTTGCAGAAAGAGGTGAATGTATTTATCAAGGAAAATATGTATGAGAACCAGTCAAGCACAGTTCCCAGAATTGCTGCTTATGTTTAGTAGAACTGGCAAAAGTGGAAGAGTTAAGTCCAGAGCTCATCCAGTAGAACTTGTTTCTTCTTTAGAATAGGAGTAATGTTTACTATTTACAAGCGTCCACATTTTGGGGTGCAGTATTGTCAGAATGCTTCTAAAAGCAGTATCGTTAGAGATGCTTCAAAGAACTAGCCTGGTCCTTGGGCCATCAGAGGCTGGATGGGTCAAAGAAAGCTTAAGATTAAATTCCTGCAAGATGGATGTGCTACTTGTCAGTAATCAGTGTGGTCTGATCCCAGTTTCAACTCTCGTTCTGGACAGGATCACACTTCCACTAAAGGAGGAGATCCATTATTTGGGGTCCTCCTGGAGGCATCCCTAAAGCCGTAGATGGAGCCCATGGCTGGGGGAGTATTGCCCAGCTTTGGATGGCCAATTGCAGGAGTTTGAGGACTGGG
Source organism: Charina bottae (assembly GCA_023362775.1). Lineage (NCBI taxonomy): Eukaryota > Metazoa > Chordata > Lepidosauria > Squamata > Charinaidae > Charina > Charina bottae. The sequence goes on along the minus strand of JALMGJ010000002.1, from coordinate 206,103,974 downwards.
ATGTGTTCCTGTCATCTTGTTTATAGGTTACTTAACAGACTGAACATGGGACGGCCTCTGAAAACAACTGAGGCTCTTCAACTGGTGCAAAGTGTGGCAGCTGCTAATTGGGGTAGTTGTAGCATTGGTTACTGGCTTGCTTCCAGGGCCAGTTCAAAATTGGTTACCTGCATGGCCTGGTGCCAAGGTACCTGTAAGATCATCCTTCCCACCCAGAGGTGTCTTCCTTGTGTGATCTCCAAGGAAGGGAATGCAGCGGGTTCTTACACCATGGGAGACAGCAGAGCTAGGTGATGCCCTGTCCTTTGGAACCCCTTGCCTCCTGGGGTAAAGAATACCAACAATCTTTTGGCTTCCAAGAAGCCTTTGGAAACATTATTATTCTGCAGTAGGTATGGGTGCTGTTGATACTAAGGTTGCCTTAGGTTAAATTGACTGTTGCTTTTATTGGTTTGTTACTTCAGCTGTAAACTACCTCGAGCCCTAGGTGGACTTTTGTATAAATAGGGAAATAATTCCCCAGATGTTTGACCTATAATTTCCACAGTTCTTCTCAGTAGTTTTCCTGACTTAGGCTGATGGAGTTGGAAGTTCAAAATAACTGATGATTACTAGATTGCTTGCCTTTGCTTTATCACTATGCTTGTCAGAAAATAGTGGTGAATAAAGTAGAAACAAGCAGCTTAATGACCAACAAAATAATTTATTATTGATTGTAGTAGCCCTTCTTCTATTTGTAGTTTTTTATAACATCATGACTCTTTTTCTGTATTGCTTCATTTCTGAGGTATGTTCTAAAATATTTTCACAGAAAAATTTATACTATATTTACAGTAAACCATTAGTTTAATGGACTAATGGGAAGAGTGGGTATCCAGAATGTAATTTTATCCATACATAAAATAGCAAATGGGATTCTATACATGTATAAAATGGTGAACAGAATTTTACCCATGTGCAAATCTGTACAGGGTCCAGTACATCCCAGGTCCACTAAACCTTAATTCAAGGATTTATTTTAATAACTTTTCTGTGATTCAACAAAAATGCATTCATTCTCATTTTATCTTGCATGGATGTCAGTGTATGTCTTTATGATTTTTCCCAGTTCAATAGTCTATTCTAAAAGGAACTTCCAAATAATACTAAAAATTACTACTTTTAAACATAAATGGTATCCTTAATATTCAGGTGGTATTTACCAGTGATCCTCATAGAACCTACATCTGTGTGAAAATTCAGACTTCAGATAAGATGGAATCCCAAAGGAACCAAGAATATTCCATCTCTGTAAGTATACTTGTAATCTTCCTGAGCTGTAGGTTGTCTTTTCAGGGTGACGGACCTTCTTCTTACGAACTTTTAGGAATTTGACAGGAGGTGGGTAGGACAGGGATAAAGAGCTCCCCACCTTGCCGGGCAGCGTGAGTTGCCTTTGCCGGCCTTCCCTCAGAACGTGAGGCGGCCCTGGCTCCGGCCCTCTGCAGGCCTCCCTTTGCGAAAGGGGCGGGGCTCTTCGGCGAAGCTGGGAAGCCCAGAGAACAATCTCCCGGCTGCTTAATGAACAGAGTAAAGAAGGTCTGGCTTAGGGAAAAGAGGAAAAGTGGCGCTTCTCCTTGCTCTAAGCCAGCCCAGAGATCAGCCACCCACCCTGCCTGATACATAGATAAAAGGGGGCTTTTCTCCAAGCAGAGAGCAAGCAGCAAGAACAGCCTTTCTGAAGCATGAAATAAACCATGCATTCTCTACTTATCTCTGTTCGATGCCCAGGGGATAGAGTGGGCGCAAGTCAGTCTCTTGCCTATGCGGAAGAAGGCTGGATTTAGCCCCCAAGCTGGATCTGCTCTCCATCCCTGATTTAGGATCTAACTGCTTAATCAGCTTTACACATTTCTGCAAACAGGAGAAAGAAAAAATAAGTGAGGGGATTGACATTTTCAGCATTCCTGTTGCTGCATATGTTGGCACGATTAATTTTCTGTGAGAGAATTTCTTTACTAACACACAATAATGACGTTTTAATATTCTTTATTTAGTCTTTAGAAGAGAAGCGGTTGTTTAAATGGGGGAAGGAGGAGTAGCATTAATTTATCTCCTTCCACTTTTCTACTTCAGGACTGAATATAGAACTTCAAAGTAAATCTTTCAGTTGACTAGTATTTATGTCCTATAGCTTAGTGCGTACATTATCCTGATACTGTGATCAAAATTCTTGAATCCTTCAGGATTGGGGGGAAAGAGGTAGATTAACGGGATTTACTAGTGAGAGTTTTCTTTAACTCACAAGGCAAATGAAAGAAAAGCATACCCCAGTGGAACATTTACTATTAAAAAGGCTAAATAAAAACATCTATACGAGGCTGCAATCAAGTCTCTTTTCTAGGGCTCAAAATGTGTCTACTGAACACACATGTGGCTTCAGTAAAGCAAAGTTTTAAAAAGGAGTAGCTTCTTTGGGGGCCATTAATAGTAATTGTTCACAACCAGAAACTCAGTATTGCCATCTGTAAGCCAAACTATGGTAAATGCAGGGGGCTGTTAGTGGCAGAAGATTACAGTACTGTATTTATAAATGACAGTTACAGGCATGGGAAAACATATGACTTAAGCGGTTTCTCCTTTCAGGTCAATGGTGTCAAGTTTCGACTGAAAGGGGTGGGCCTCCTTGCCATAGTCATCGATGCCTGTGTTGGCAAAGTAACAAAGGAAACATTTTTTCCTGAAGGGAAGATCAAGCTCCTAGAAAATTATATAAAAACTGGGATTCCCCAGAGGTAGGTTAATATAGTATAAATCCATCAGCTAGCTAGTAGCCTAAGTGGATAGAGAAATGCAAATCTTGTATCTCTGTTTAAAATCCACATATTGTTCCATAGTTTTAATTGTATTCAATATATGGGAAATCTCAAAACAGCATTGAGATTTCCTATATATTTCCACAATCTTTTTTGTTTCCATTTGGCTTCTAAGGCCTCATCACATATTTTAATTATCTTTGCACCCACAAAATCTAGATCCTGTTTTTAAAAAGAGAGAAAAAAATCAACATTCTAGGTATTCTGTAGTGATTGCATCATATTAAAGTAAAGGTTCCCCCCGCACATTTGTGCAGTCATGTCCGACTCTAGGGGCTGGTGCTCATCTCTGTTTGTTAGCCGAAGAGCCAGCGTTGTCCGAAGATGCTTCCACGGTCATGTGGCTGGCATGACGCGCGTGGAACGCTGTTACCTACCCACCAAAGTGGTACCTATTCATCTACTTGCATTTGCATGCTTTCGAATTGCTAGGTTGGCAAGAGCTGGGGCGAGTGTGGGAGCTCACTCCACACGCAGAGCTAGGGATTCGAACCTCCGAACTTGCGATCTTCCAATCGACAAGCCTGGCGTCTTACCCGCTGAGCCACCACACCCCTTTGCATCATATTACTGGTTAGCAAAATGTGTGAACTAGACCAATATTTTCAAAGCAGACTGAAATTATTTCTGCAGCTTTCAAAATCCCCCACACAGCGTGCTCCTGTGATTCCTATTATTAGTTGCAGTAGATCAGTGTTCTTCTCTGCTCTCCAACTTCATCTGTTCACCATTTTTCTCTTAGGTCTTTAGTCCTGTTAACCAGCAAAGGGAACATAAAAAATCTTAACATTTCTCAAGCCTTAATGACCCTGGGGGCAGCAAAGCCAGCAAATCTTCACAATACAGGTTTGTTTGCTTTTGATACAATTTTTTTCACTACCTTTGAAATCAAGTTCTAAAGGGTGTATATGTTAGATTTAATGTGTATTTCATGAGATTTGGGCATTTTTCAAATCTGCAATGGTATTGGAACAAAACTCTTCTTTTAATGATATAGTTATCTGTTGAGCATAATTATGTCAAATATCATTTTCTCCTTACTTTCTGTTTCAGGGAGCATTAGTTTTCTGGGATTCAGGGGGAACTTTAAACCATCTTGGGTAAAGCTCTTTACAAGTCCTGCAGGGCAGGACTTAGGTGTGATTGAAAAGTACATCCCTTTGCAGCTGGAAGAATATGGTTGCGCCAGAGTGAACACAAGCCAACGAAAAGATCTGGAACTTTTAAAGCAGGCTCTAAGAATACAATAGAAATTAAAGTGCCGAGGAGTACTGAAGACAATGTGAACTAATTTATTTATTTGATGGGATTTTAAAATGTATTATTATCCCACTTGCTGTTTTGGTCCGGACATACGCCTAAACCAAATGCTTGAATGACAGCCTGTGCACCTTTGGATTGTACAAAATATTAAAGAATAAAAGTTAAAAAGTTAAAAAATACCATTCCTCGTGCTTCTGTTATTATGTACTTTGTTTAAAAAGCCTTTCATTTGAGGAGACGGCATTGTAGTCTTGAGAAAAAGTTAAAAGTATTTGAGAATTAGGATTGTATCCTTTGGACTGCTTGAAAATCTTAGCAAAAGACTGGCACATACAGTGGGGCAAAAAAGTATTTAGTCAGCCACCAATTGTGCAAGTTCTCCCACTTAAAAAGATGAGAGAGGCCTGTAATTGACATCATAGGTAGACCTCAACTATGAGAGACAAAATGAGAAAACAAATCCAGACAATCACATTGTCTGATTCGGAAAGAATTTATTTGCAAATTATGGTGGAAAATAAGTACTTGGTCACCTACAAACAAGCAAGATGTCTGGCTCTCACAGACCTGTAACTTCTTCTTTAAGAGGGTCCTCTGTCCTCCACTCATTACCTGTAGTAATGGCACCTGTTTGAACTTGTTATCAGTATAAAAGACACCTGTCCACAACCTCAAACAGTCACACTCCAAACTCCACTATGGTGAAGACCAAAGAGCTGTCGAAGGACACCAGAAACAAAATTGTAGACCTGCACCAGGCTGGGAAGACTGAATCTGCAATAGGCAAGCAGCTTGGTGTGAAGAAATCAACTGTGGGAGCAATCATTAGAAAATGGAAGACATACAAGACCACTGATAATCTCCCTCAATCTGGGGCTCCACGCAAGATCTCACCCCGTGGGGTCAAAATGATCACAAGAACGGTGAGCAAAAATCCCAGAACCACACGGGGGGACCTAGTGAATGACCTGCAGAGAGCTGGGACCAACGTAACAAAGGCTACCATCAGTAACACACTACGCCGCCAGGGACTCAGATCCTGCAGTGCCAGACGTGTCCCCCTGCTTAAGCCAGTACATGTCCGGGCCCGTCTGAAGTTTGCTAGAGAGCATTTGGATGATCCAGAAGAGGATTGGGAGAATGTCATATGGTCAGATGAAACCAAAGTAGAACTGTTTGGTAGAAACACAACTCGTCGTGTTTGGAGGAGAGAGAATGCTGAGTTGCATCCAAAGAACACCATACCTACTGTGAAGCATGGGGGTGGCAACATCATGCTTTGGGGCTGTTTCTCTGCAAAGGGACCAGGACGACTGTTCTGTGAACAGGAAAGAATGAATGGGGCCATGTATCGTGAGATTTTGAGTGCAAACCTCCTTCCATCAGCAAGGGCACTAAAGATGAAACGTGGCTGGGCCTTTCAGCATGACAATGATCCCAAACACACTGCCCGGGCAACGAAGGAGTGGCTTCGTAAGAAGCATTTCAAGGTCCTGGAGTGGCCTAGCCAGTCTCCAGATCTCAACCCCATAGAAAACCTTTGAAGGGAGTTGAAAGTCCGTGTTGCCCAGCGACAGCCCCAAAACATCACTGCTCTAGAGGAGATCTGCATGGAGGAATGGGCCAACATACCAGCAACAGTGTGTGCCAACCTTGTGAAGACTTACAGAAAACGTTTGACCTCTGTCATTGCCAACAAAGGATATATAACAAAGTATTGAGATGAACTTTTGATATTGACCAAATACTTATTTTCCACCATAATTTGCAAATAAATTCTTTCCGAATCAGACAATGTGATTGTCTGGATTTGTTTTCTCATTTTGTCTCTCATAGTTGAGGTCTACCTATGATGTCAATTACAGGCCTCTCTCATCTTTTTAAGTGGGAGAACTTGCACAATTGGTGGCTGACTAAATACTTTTTTGCCCCACTGTAAGTGTGTTGTTCGGAAGCCAGTTTCTATTTCAAATTTTGCTGCTTATTTCCCTTTTTAAAAAACTTGTCCTTGCGGCTGTGCACATGAACAGTGAATGAGTCAGACAGAAACGGATAGACTATGACAGTAGTTCTCTGGATGAGGAAAATACCTTTTTGAGGTTTCTCCAATCATGGATGCTGTTTCTAGGGCGTTCTGTCATTTCATCGGGATATCATTGGAAGGGAGGGAAAGGAACGTACAGAGAAGACAGGTTAGGAATCTGAAGCATGTTTCTATCCTAGCACTTGTGCTGGAAGTCAGAACATAGTAGTCCTAATGCTTCCGGATAAACAAGAGGCTGATTTAGGCCATACTGTAGCACACAAATCAGAATTAGGCCTTTATTTAGCAGGTGACGCAGAAAGCTTTTAAACCAGGGGTGGGGAAACTTTTTTCTGCCAAGGGCCATTTGGTTATTTATAACCGGGGAGGTGGGGGGCAGGGTTTCTGGGATTTCCTGGGGCCGGAGTTTGCGGGCAGGAGCCAATCACAAGCACTGGGGGGCGGGGTTTGCGGGCAGGAGCCAATCACATGGAAGGGGTGGGATTTGCGGGAGGGAGCCCCGCGGGCCTGACGTTGCCCACCCCTCCTTTAAACAAACAAACCATTAAAAAGACCTGAGATGTTTACAGATGGCCTGGAACTAAATACCAGGCAGGTATGTTTTTAAATTGTACACAGCTATTCTTTTGGGGTCCTATCCACAGCCCTAGATTTCTGTCAGAGTGGTGGGGAGAGTACCAGAAAAAGTATCCTTTCTTGAGGAGCTGTTCATGAGAGGTTGATGAGCTACCTATATTTATGTTTATAATCTTTAGCAAGCGGGGTAATCTTTTTCCTGCTAGAAAAAGTTCAGTCCAGTCTAGAAGACAAAAATCTTTCCCCAAGGAAGAAAAATCAATCGACCCTATCTTGTAAGGCTATTCCTGATATAAAGATGTCTGTTTTATAGCTAGAAATTAAAATTACAGTGTTTTTCACCTTGTTTCACTGAATAGTCAATGGAGGGGGAAACAGTATTCATTTTGGTTACCTCTACACAAGCTACAATGGGCGTGGTGGCTCAGCGGGTAAGATGCCAGGCTTGTCGATTGGAAGATCACAAGTTTGGAGGTCCGAATCCCTAGCCCTGCGTGATGGAGTGAGCTCCCGCACTTGCCCCAGCTCTTGTCAACCTAGCAACTCAAAAGCATGCAAAAGCAAGTAGATGAATAGGTACCACCTCGGTGGGTAGGTAACAGCGTTCCGCGCGCGTCATGCCAGCCACATGACCATGGAAGCGTCTTCGGACAACGCTGGCTCTTCGGCTAACAAACGTAGATGAGCACCGGCCCCTAGAGTCGGACACAACTGCACAAATGTGCAGGGGGAACCTTTACCTTTACCTTTTACACAAGCTACATAGGGCATCTTTCTGGTATACTCAGCTAGAAGTTGATATTTGATCAATAATGATATGTTGGAATTAAGTCTGCATATATTTTCATTCCGTGTACAACTTACAATGTGTTACTTTAATTATGGTGGGAATACTGATCAAACCAGTTCCTTGATCTTTATTTTTTCACTGCTACTGTTTGTAGTTTTTTATCAAGTGCATTAAGGATAAGGTTAAACTACAAAGCACAGAAAATCCACATTGAGCAAAGCAGTTTCTTCCCACATACTGTTTCTACCATCCTGGCTGATTAATCTTTTAATAGATGGAAATATGAACATCATGTCTTGTTGAGGTAAAAGCATTGAAATATCTAAATTTCAGATATTAGTAATTAGTTTCTTTCTAGTTAGTCCTTTTACAGAGTATTTTAATGCACAACACACAATATTCCCTTGTAGATATTTACTTAGATTGCACTTTATCCATCAAACATGCCTTTTTGCACAAGATACATGAAGGAGCAAAGTTGAATTAGTCTTTCAGCTGTGGTGGAATACATCTTCCATCATTGCCAGCCAATATGATATGGGGACTGTAGTCCAACCAATTTGGAGGGTATCCACTTACGTAAGACAACCTTATACAATATACAACCTTAGGCATTATCAACAGATGTCTTGTAGTAATAAATTCTTTTTATGTTGAAATGTTTGTGCCATGTGGTAAGCATATAATCAAGCACTCTGCAATCAGAATATCTAACAATTCAACAAATTATTGAGTCTTTGCTGATTATGGCAATATATAAGACAAATAAATTGCTCACTGGTTGATATAATAAGAATAGGAGGAGGAAGGAGTACTAGGTATGTTCGCCGCCTTGAGTTATTTATAAAAATAATAAAGGGATAAAAATCAAATAAATAAATAAATAAATAAAATAAAGGGTTGAATTGAGGTTTTACTCTGCCAGCAGGAGCAAATGCCAAGCAAAATTTTACTCATAAGTTACCCTCTAGCAGAAGAACCAGAGACAATTCTCACATTTGAAGAAGACACGCAATTCCCTATCCTGTATCAGAAGTCCCCAACTGCTTAAGATTACAAAAAGTGCAATTTGCCTGTAAGTTGTCTTTTATGGCTTATATCAGAGCTTTCCAAACTGTGTGTCGCGACACGTTAGTGTGTCGGCTGCAGTGTCTGGGTGTGTCATGGCTGCTGCTGCCTCCGAGCCCTGCCAGGATTCCGCGCAGGTCCTAGTGCCTGCCCTGTGCCTTGCTGCCTCCAAACCTGCTGTGATTCCGTGCAGGTCCTAGTGCCTGCCTTGTGCCCTGCTGTAAGAGTGTGTCGCGAAATGATGCCCTGCTGTAAGAGTGTGTCGCAAAATGATGCATGTCTAAAAAGTGTGTCACCAACATGAAAAGTTTGGAAAGCTCTGGCTTATATACATATCACATATGCATAACACATCTATTCTCTTTAGGATGACTGGCCTTCACTTTTGATCAGGAACTGTACAAAAAAAAAGTGGGAAAAAGGAAAATGTGTTATTTTGTCTCCATTAGTGATAATAGGGCAACATTCCTTACATTGTTCTATTTATATTTTTATTTTTATATTATTTATATTTATATTTATCACCGCCCAACTCCCCCAAGAGGGACTCTGGGCGGTTTACAATCAAGCATAATCAACTCTAATACAAATATAAATAAAGTTAAATAAACATTAAAATAACAATTCATGTTATTATATAACATATAACAAATCATGGGTTCCTTAACCATAGTCTGTTGAACAAACCACAGTTGGCTATGTACTTGCAACAAATTTACTATGATTTTTAAATCACTATGGCTGGTTTATATAACCTGGTAAGCCAAAGCTAAATAAACAAAATTGGGCTGAGTGTTTACTGTGAATTTGGCCTGGTTTAAGCTCTTTCCGCTAGCATTTTATAACATCATCTATCCATCACTATAATAATATACTGCCTCTGTGTGATACACATCACAACAATGACAGGCTGCTGCTGCAAGTCACTAGTTTGGATAGTCTCTTAAGTGTGAGGTACACCCTTGACCCAATTTTGGAAAAGCTGTCTATAAATACTGCTGCTGGATGATCCTTCACTTTTCTGTTAGGTGTGTATCAAGTTCTCAAGCAGGATTAAGTGTCAGAACAGACTGAAAAAATAGTCTCTTGAATTAAACTCTTTATCAGTTCATAATATTGTATATACTGGTATAGCTGTTAAAGCTACTCTAGATCAAAATCATTCTGACTCTTGGAAATATCATGTCAACCAAAATTAACTTGTTTGATTAGAGAAAGATCAACAACTACATTTATCAGTGACTGGAAACTCCTTATAGACTTTTTGCTGAAAAAAGAGAAAAATGAACTTTTGATTTATGGGTTTGAAGATTAGAAAGGGTAGCTTATGGAAAGAAGGAAATTATGAGGTAACCTTAGAGAGAGGGTAAAATATAAATGCATTTATAACTGCTGTCAAAAAGATCAGAAGCCGCTTCTTTATAATCTCTTTTTTCTTTTTCTTTTCTTTTCCTATTCTCTTTCTTAACTTCTTCACTACTCTGTCTTATTTTCTTTGTTTCTTTTCTAATATTTATATTGTTTTTATCTTGATAAAAATTCCTTCAATGAAATTATATTTTAAAAAATATATCATGTCAACCCAGTTTGGATTAGAAATGCTGAGATCAGTGAAACTTGACTAAGTATATTCTATGTCTTTATTTCTAACACCACTGATTTAACTGATTTACCTCTTGCATTGCTAAGAATTCAAGTCTAGTTCCCAAACATTAATAAGTCATGACCCTTGTTCCCCCTGGCCCCACTAGCATGGTAATCAAACTCCATTTTCAAGAATATTCCTGGATTCACCTTAGGCATCATTATAAAATACAGACTGGAAATGGCTGCAACCCAAAGCTTGGTGAATATGCATATCTGCCCATACAAGAAAGAGGAGGCAGGGACCAAGCTTGCTGGTAAATTGGTGTTTGGGGACTGGCCCTATCCACTGTGACAGTCATTTTCCTTGACTATGACCATGAGTGGTTGAAGAAACAATAAATAATAAATGGCTAACTTCAGAAAACATATTAAACTAAGACATAACAAACCATAATATGGCTTAGCACAACGTATGAATCCATTCATTGAGGTTTGGGAACATAGTTTATGGTTTAGAATGAAGAATAACCAATAAACCATGGGACCATTGGTCTGCACATCAGGTAAAGCCCAAACACCACACTATGACTTAGTGTGACATGTGAACTTGCTACTAACTGGGAATACTATTCTGTGCAAAATAAAGATTTGGCAAAGATAAAATATTCAGGGACAAAAACTATAATCAAATATCCAGGCTGCCCAATAGAGGTACCCCCTCTCCTGATCATCCAGCACAAGCCAGCATCCAGGCTCCATACTCTTTGTCTGGTTTGCACATCCCCTAAGCCATGTTTGTTTAACTGTGGTTGACTGAATAAACCACAATTAATTGGGTCTCTCCCAAGCCATAAAAATTGTAATTTACACAAATAAACATGATAAAAAGTGGCTGAATTCACAAGACATGTTAAATGCAAACTAAACCCACCCCAATGGGGCTGAGCCTTTCTTCTTGGCCGTGTCTACTGATGCAGTGTTAGGAGCCCAAGTTGGAAGTATTATAGACGCTTGTGATCAATGAGTTCAGTTACAGTTCCTACAAGTCTGAATTTAAAACTTACATTTTAAAGATCATCATCTAGAGAGCAATTACCGCTCTTTTCCAAGCATGTACACACACACACACACACACACACACACACACACACACACACACTAAAAATGCAGTAAGAATGGATGTAAACCAGAGGGTCAACGTTCAAATCCAGCAGCACCCAGAATGCAGAGAAGCTACAAAAGCTGAAAACTGCTTCTGTCAGGATGCAGACAACCGAACCATACAGTCTATCTGTCTTTTTAAGATAACCGGGTGTTAGTTTTTCATATGGAGTTCTAAGGAATCTGCGTCAGCATATAGGGAAGAAGCAAGTCATCATCCTGTACAAAGAAGAAAAACCCTTTCCAGCTAATCTTGTGTAATTGGCAAATTCCTAAGCTGCCCAGCCACTGCAGAAGGGAGATAATTTCTGCAGGAGGAAATGGTCTGACAGCAGAAACATCAGGCAACTATTAATTTCCTTCCTCTATTTTATGTCTTCATTTATATAACATTATCCTACGCTGCCTGCCATAAGTTTAACATTACAGCATCATAAGACCAAGATGCAACAGCACCTAGTAACAGGGTCAGCTCTTAAAACCAAATCTTGAAAAGTCCCTCTCTGAAAGAGCAAGCTGAACTGTAGCCAAAGTTGGTGTGCATTTTATCTTGGCCAGATTGGGACGAGGAAAGCATTCCAGAAGATGGGAGCCACAACAAGTCTTTCTATAGCAAGAGCAACATGTGCTCTTCAGGGGTTTTGGACTATAACTCCCACAATCCCTTACCACTTAGCTATGCTGATCGAGGCTCATGGGAATCAAAGTTCTAAACACCTAGAGGGCATCCATTAGTCTGCAACTGATGCAGCAGATGAAGAGTAACCACCAAGAGGGATTCTAATGCTGACTGCCATGACCAGCCATGGGAAAAGTTGTTCCTTGCTAATTCACACACACATTCCCTCGGCCCTCCTCAAATGCTTAGAATTGTTTCACGTTGTGCAAGATAGGGTTCCTTGGTCATGGACGTCTGCTGACCACATACTGTACAATTGCCAATTTCAGCTAATATGGCAGCAGAGTGGAAGATGCTGCTTGTTTCTTAACTGAGCTGAATTGGGTAGCTCTTCCAGCTGGGGATTCCTGATATGCAAAGTACTACCTGGTGCTTCCTACAAAGATAGCTTGTTAAGGTTGATCTTGGCATTTGTCCAACAGAGGCTGATGCCTAAGCAGAAATCCTTAGAGGACAAAGGGACTCAACAAAGGACCAACCCATCATTCTATCTGATTAACTTGAAGAATTTTTTTCAGAAAAAGGTCACTTTAATCATTAGAGTTAATGCATGCCTCTAATTTGAAACTGTAATGAAGGAGGGCCTTGAAATAACCTCTAGTTAATCTGTGTGAAAATATTTCTCAGAAGTTCAGTGTAAAGAAATACAAAGAGCTGTTGCTATGGATACCAGTCAAAAGATGTCTGGGCTAGAAGATAGATTACAACAGGCATCACAAGTAACTTTGAGTAAAGAGATTTTCCATTTCTATAGTTTTTACTCTGGAGAATTAATTTCCAGATGTAATTGTTGTTACAAAATCTTTAGCAGACGTGAATTACCAGAAGGTACTTGTACATTTGGGAGTTTGATTAAATGTTAGGATCATCCATCCCTGAGTAATTACTAGTGATTTTCATCTCGTACATTTTGTGGATGATTTTAGGTAACAAAGCTAGCTTCAGACATTTGGCTGCCTGAAGCAGATGAGCAAACATTGCTCCTTTTTCATTCATCTAAGTCAAGCTGCAGAGTACCCCAAAACAGCCAAGATATTTTGACACATAGGGAAGAAATTTCCATTTCTCTCCATCCTGGCAGGAAACCCAATCTGTAACAATCCTCTGCCCTTTCATGATGTTCCAAATCTGCCTTAGGTGGAATTGTTATGCAACCCAAATGAAGAATAATGCAGTGATTTTCTGGTGTGGTGCCACTGGTTAGAAGGGGGGCTATTTTCTAGCTATTTTTTTTTCTAGCTAAAGCACTAACTCATAGCTTTAAATTTATTGTGTACCTTATTTGGGAGTGGGGGGAATCCCAAACCTTTCAGATCAGCACTGCTTTTCTCAATCTTCAACATATCTTGTTCACTTTCCGTTTTGTGGGTTGCACTGGCAGCTGGCGAGTCTCTTTCCAACGGACAAACACTACTCAGTGCCAAATACTGGCACTAAAGGAGTTGCTGGACCATTTCAGCAGGTTTAAGATATTTCTTTGGTTTCTGTTTTCCCTTTGGCATCTCAGTATGGTTTCTTATTTACAATAGGTGCAATAAATCAATCTGGGAAGGAGATTAAAACAGGCAAATCCCCAACCTTGTGCCCTACAGATGTGCTGGAACACAACTCCCTTACCTAAGGAGGGCTAAACATCTGGGTTTAGTTCTTCCTGCATCTTTCTGCGCCAAGAATGACATGTGGTCAGGAGTCACTGCATCGGATTTCCTACATATATGCCAGTATTGTGAGTGGTGCCTAGAACCCTTTCAGCAGTCCACTGAGTCACATCTTTTTCTCTTGTTTTCCAATTCTCATCCGGCAGCCGTAGTTAGCAAGAGAAGAATATTCAAAAGAAAGAATCCATAACTTATTTAAGAGTAGGATGAAGCTGATACTTTTGACACTGTCTTCTGTTAGGATGATGGAAATGAATTATCTGCTATAGCTTATGTTTTCAACAGCAAATCATGTTTGTGAGTATGGAGAATGGAAGTATCTGATAGCTTTGCAGAGTATTTTCAAGTAACTTCTTAGGTGCATGTACAGATTTTAACATATTAATTAAAAAGAACCCTTCCCTAGGTCTGCCATTTTTTAGGGCATGGGAACACAAATATATTATAGTGTTAAATTGAAATAGCTCTGCAAAAGCTGAGTCCATATCATTTTAAGGCAAATTTAGCAGTTAGAGATTGAAAAGATTTGCATACTAAACAGAAAACATATTTTTACTCTGTTCTGAACAGCTCACAATTCATTCCCATATCCTTAAGTCAGGCAAAGTGTCCTGGAGAAATGCTCTGCTAAAGGCCCCCGTTTCCATTGGCTGGGTTTCATTAATGGACTCCATTGGAGAGCCTAAGAATCCTGAACATGCTGTTTGGAGCATGCAAATTTTTTGCATGCAAAATCAAAGTTATGATAGTAACAAAGTATAGAAGTATGCCCTTTTCAGACCATGTTTCAGTAGAGGCCACTATAAACATAAAACTGAGGAAAAAATGGAGAGTTCTTCAGGTTGAGCATTGCTTTCAGTATCTTTGGAAATCTTATAGCATACAGCTAGATAGAGATATTTAGTCAAGAAGACAAGAGGAACATGATAGAGTCCATCTTTGTTATTAACAACTGGGACAACATGGTAGAACTCACCAGCATGGATAAATAGTGTATACAAAATGGGGGAAGGGGGAAAAGAAATAATTAAGGGGTTGATGCTTCTAGGACATTCTCAACTCTTCAAAACTGATTCTATGCCTCATGTTCCCTTTTTTTGTTGTTGCTTTTAAAGACAAGCCAATAATTAAAACAGATTACTTTGGGAATGACCACCAAAGGAAAGAAGTGACTGAGAAATAGCACAGACAGTATTCAACAGTGCAAAAAAAAAAAAAAAAGGTGGGAAACAAAAAAAACAAGGTAGGGAAACAACAACAAAATTGTCTCTTTCCTACAACATCATGATTCTCACAGAGCTGTAATTACTCCTTTACTTAAGAATAAGTTTGCTCTTCAATCCACTGTGTAATTGGGGCCATACATTTATCTTTCCAATGTTGAAGAACTGGTCTCTTGACAATAAAGTACCATGAATCCATTTCCTGTATCTAGCTGACCATTTCCATATAATAGTACATAGTTCAAAAGAATATGGACATCTAAAAATATTAAACCTGGTCTCCAAGTCAAATTAGTTTATATAATCACTGCTTCTCAGACCATAATTACTTGGGGATATTGCAAAAACATGTCTTTTAATGAAGCATTATTCTCATTGCATCTTCAACAAGACAATGATTCACTCATTTTATTACAAAAGGCGAGGCCTACCTAATATATTATTCTAAACACAGCTAAGATTCCAACAATGGCTGTCTATCTCAGACTGAAAATAATGTGATTTAGAATTCATCTTAATTCTTGTTCACTCTGAGTTATTGTTCCTGGCTGCGTATATATGTTTGGACTCTATTGTAATACCTTAGTAATGTTACGACTGGGTTCTTTTCTTTTTTTACATTTTAAATTAAATACTTGGATTATATTCAGTTGTCTTACTCTATTGTAAGGGGTACTGTCTACTTATGCTTTGTTGGTTTACTTAAAGAATTTCAGTGTGATTTGAAGCTGCATGTTGAAATAATAAAGGACTATTTTATTATTAACCAAAACCAAAATGGCTACACTTCTCAAATTGCTCTCTGAATGCAACCCAAGCCATGCTGGAGAACATTAGCCAGGCCTTTTCACTAACGGAACGTCCAGTCCACCTTCTTGGCCCACCTGGGCTACGGTACCAGAAATGAAGCCCTTTTCTTCACTCTCTCAACACTTGTACAGTAGATGCTCTTGGGACTTCCAGTTAGCTGTAGGCTGATAGCCCCAGAGACAGCAAGGGGATGAGACTTTCCTTCCTTTGAAGCCCCACTCCAGCTGGACCACAGAGGCTATTGGGAAAATGAATCTGCCTCTTGGGGCATTTTCAGTTCTTCACCCCTTTTATAAAGCAGTTTTCTTCCAAGATAGCAGACAGGCTGCCTAGAAGAAGACACAACAGGACATGAGAGCAATAGGACCCTCCCCCACCCTTCATGTTCCCCAATCTCTACCTAGAGATTGCTTGCATTTTATAAGCACCCAAAATTGAAAAATGAATTGTTCAAATCTAAAGCCTGTATTACCACTCCTGAAAGTCCCATTTAAGATGGACAAAACAAAAACAATGTTAAGCGATGAAGATGGAGAAGAGGGAAGATTTGTCATTAAAGAATTTACAGGAGGTTTGCCACAAGGTGGCAGAAGTGGCCTAACCTGGGACTGAAATAACTATTTCTTACTGAAATAATACTAAGAAGATTAGGGATCTTAATCAGCAAAATAGAACATGCATACCAAATAATATTTTTTTTTATTTTCTATCCCACCTTTATTATTTTTATAAATAACTCAAGGCGGGGAACATACCTAATACTCCTTCCTCCTCCTATTTTCTCCACAACAACAACCCTGTGAGGTGAGTTGGGCTGAGAGAGAGTGACTGCAGCTCTTAGGCCTTTTTTAGACCTTAGGAATAAATATAGGGAGGGCACTTGTTCAAAGTGTTCAGAATACTTTTGCAGGAAACCTCCTAATTTAGTGACTGCTATTGCAAAGTAGATGAATAGGTACCACTTCGGTGGGATGGTAACAGCATTCCGCGTGTGTCATGCCGGCCACATGACCGCGGAAGCATCTTCGGACAGCGCTGGCTCTTCCGCTAAGAAACGGAGATGAGCACCGGCCCCTAGAGTCAGACACGACTGTGCAGGGGAAAACCTAATTAATTGCAAAGTCAGACACCCAAATCTTAACAGAGCTTACTCTCTGTTAGCAATTTCATAAGATTAAAAACTGTCCTTCTGAAGTTATTTAATTACTGTGCCCTTATAATAAAATCTACTAATTATACAGCTGATGCACAGGAAAGGGGAAAAACATCACATCAGACAAGAGGTGCCTTGTTGCTGTGACAGATGCATCTAATGAAATGAGCTGCAGCACATGAAAGCTTCTGCTTTTAAATAACATTTGTTAGGGAGAAAAGGTGCTACCAGACTCCTCCTGTTTTTTTTTTGCTACTTTAGACCATCACAGATCAAATATATCACCTGCTGCAACATCCAAATAATTAAGGGATTTGCTATGCTTTCAAGTGAAAATGCAACTTTCATATTCACTTACAGGAAGGCAGGAAAAGAGAGGAGTAATGAAATGGGATCAACATCTTTCTTTCCTTTCCTTTTGGCTTTCTAGATTCATGCTAGAGGTTTAAGTGGCAATAATTATTGGAAAATTGTTTGCATTTCAGTTGGCCGAAGATCTCTCATTAAACCTGCCCAGTCAGAAGGAATGTCCCATGAGTTCAGTGGAGCTTATTTTGAGATAAAGCTCCCATCATGGTTCTCCTAATAAACTGGTTTTTATGTCACATAATGATGTTCCTTGAGAGGGATGTACAGTATACTGTATGTAGGGTACCCAGTTCCATGAGGTGCTAACCCTGGGGTGTGAATCAAACCGGGATCCCACACCCCATGTTACCATTCAGATGATTAAACAGTCAAAGTACAAAAAGTGATACAATTTCTCTAACGAGGTGGTCTGGCCATATACAGGTATGGTAGCAGGAAAACTCTCTCTGACTCACCTTCTTAAAAAAAGTTCTCAACATGCTATTAAAAATAGAAAAGACAAACTGTAAAACCTCTTTTTAACATTAAAATGCAAATTTTCAGGGTTGAAGATGAATTACCAAACTGTGTAGACCAGCCTAAAAAAAAAGAAAATCCAAAAGAAAATATAATGATCTGGACAGGCCACAAGATGGCATTTTTCTGCTACAAATGGATTGTTCCTTGCCAGAATCTCTGGGAAGATGCTGGAGAAGAATCAACTTGTTAGACATTATAAATTCTAAAGAGGAAAATGTAACTTCTTGAACTCAGGCTGAGCTTACACACTGCTCCCTAACTTGTACAGAGAAAAAATAATTGGCCAAAGAGGCTTCAGCACAATAAAAAAAAAAACACAAATCATAAACCTTATGCAAATTCCTGACTAGAGGTTTTACCCATTTCTACTGAAAGAACCCGCTCCAGCTCTTGCCAACCTAGCAATTCGAAAGCATGCAAATGCAAGTAGATGAATAGGTACCACTTCGGTAGGTAGGTAACAGCGTTCCACGCGTGTCATGCGGCCACATGACCGTGGAAGCGTCTTTGGACAACGCTGGCTCTTTGGCTAACAAACGGAGATGAGCACCGGCCCCTAGAGTTGGACACGACTGCACAAATGTGCGGGGGGTACCTTTACCTTTACTGAAAGAACAATCTTCTGAAGCAAAAGTTCATCTGCTTTATTTACCTGGACTTTCCGCAGATTCTTGGAAACTCGAAACTTCAATCGGAGGCTGTGGGAAATGATGGTAGTCCTGTGCTTTTCCCACCCTCAGCCAAAAAATGTCTCCAGGATTTTTTTTCTTTGTTTGAAAAGCACCAAACTTTTTCTGTTGTCTGAAAAGGGAAGAGCTGGGTAATCTGACACTGTATATGACCAAGACCTATATATTCTGGCTGAACCTGCAGTCTACAGCCTAGTAAGCAAGCTACAAACACAAACATTGCCATAGATGATAATTGGGATAAGGAGGAAGGGCAGTAACTCAGACATGTTCTTACCAGCACATGTTCTATGGATGTGTGCTATTGGATGGATCTATTTCTGATGACCTTTATTGTTGAGAATCAACTTGATGTTTGACGATCAGTCGAGGCTCATCTCCTCTGGCCATCCCAATACAGACAACCCTGTATGTCCTTTGTCTGTGACTATTTGTAACAGGGGAATTGTAAGTATCCTGCGTACAACATAAAAAAAAATAAGCTTTATTGCTTAATACAGGGCATCTGTATTGTTTATTTTTGTTTGTGTGTCTCGTGGTTATACGGCTGCTTGCTGAGTGGCCAGCTGTGCAAATTAAATCAAATCAAATAAACATTCTGCAATTTGTGTGTTTGTGCCTTCAAGTCCGTCTTGTCTCCTGGCGACTGCCTGGATTAGTCCCTGCAGTTTTCTTGGCAAGATTTTCAGAAGTGGTTTGCCATGACCTGCTTCCTAGAGCTGAGAGAGGGGGACTGGCCCAAAGTCACCCAGGTGGCATTGTGTCTAAAGCAACACTCGTGCTTGCCGTCTCCTGGTTTCTAATCTGGTGCCTTAACCGCTACACCAAACTGGCTCTCTCAGCAAATGTATATATAACACAATAATTTCTTAAATTGGGATTTAGGGCAAGACCACAACTGATAAACAGTAGGATAAACCTTAAATTAATCCAACACTGGGAGGCAATCAGAAGTAATCTCCTCCACATTGTACATTTTTCATCTTGGCCTGAGTAATGCAGCAATCACACTCACATTGTACTGGACCAAATATGCTTGTGTGGATTAATCCTTGGGGTAGGCTAGATAAACTTTGAGATCTGTCCTGATTCAGTGGCTAAATTCACACAATGTGTTATGCCCTGGTTTTTTAGCCACAATTAGTCAGATGCATTACAGCAGATATACAGTAATTGCTGGTGTTTGCATGGGCAAATGGTCATCAACTTTTGTTTCTAGTAACAATCCAAAATTCTTCCAAGGGCATTCCAGTAGTCTCTTTAATTCTGTGCATCTACCTTATCTATTGTCTTTCCTTCTACTTCTCTTAACCTTGACAAGCATAATCATTTTTTTCCTAGTCCATTATCTGCTCACACCACAGGTATGAGAACTGCTGCTTGCTGATCATCACCTCAAGAAAGCAGTTAGCCTTCATTTGGATTAGAATTGATTGATTGGACAATCCAGTCCATGGTATTACTAGGGACTCTGTCCAAATCTATCATATGCCTATCTTCTGTCTCAGTTGTTCTCAATGTCATGTTTTTACAGCCATACATAACCATTGGAAAGATCACTGCTTTAACAACTCTGGTCATTGTTATTTAAATATAATTATTTGTCATGATCTCGTCTATATTTTGCCATTGCCTTCCTTGCTGTAATTACTCTGATCTCCTTAAAAAAGCTATCTTCTTTTCCTCTTCTTTAATATTCCTCTACAGATAATCTTTATGTAGATATTTTTTCTTATATTTTCTTGCTTGATGTTAGATATCCATGTTCAGTTGTTGTATCTTTTGTTGCTCAAGGCTTTCATTCCGCATCTTTCTTTGGCTATTATGCTAGCATGTAGTGAAAGTCACATGGATATTTTCCTCTTTGAAATTTTGAGAATATATATACTTTTTCCACTTCAGTTTAACAGTGACTCTTTGCTCTCTTTAGCTCCACAAGTTCTCTTTCTTATATGTTGTAGACTGAATCTGTTCCTTACACTGATTTTACATTCTGATTGTATGTTTTCTGGGATATATATTGCTGGCACACTTACTATCTTTAATTCTCTAAGTGTAACCCATATTTTTAAAACTAATAATTTGTGGCTTGTTCCATTTGTCTCTGAAAGCTTCTTCGCTGAATTACTGTGTTTCTTGATCTTCTGTTTCCTCATATGCAGTCAATTTTATTCTGATAATATCATTTTACACCATTGTGGCTTATTACAGACACCATTATTCCAATCACATATTAGTTTTACTATACCCTTTCTTGATGTTGTGTTTAGCACCTGTTGCTATTTTCCATAAACTTCTACAATGTATTCGTCCATGTGTTGATAGTAAGAGCATATGCCTGTATTACCCTGATGTTAACTAGATATCCATCAATTCTATTAGATACGAGCCTGTTGTTTATTGGGTTCTAGCAGAGCATATACTTAGCAATATCATTTTTGAGTATACCAACTGAATATACCACAATTTGTTGGGTTCATGCAACACAGTGTAGTATAATAGTACATAGCTAAAAAAAACTACAGTGGCTGGTTTTATATAACACATAATCCAAGGCCAAAACCAAACCATATAATTGTATGGCTTACTTCTGTCATTGCTGGTTATACAACATTAAGAATGGCATTGATTGATTGATTGATTGATTGATTGATTGATTGACTGAGTGATTATGTGCCATCGAGTCAGAGTCAACTCTTAGCAACCACATAGAGCAGGTAGATTTTCTCCATTACATGGTATTTCAGATCTTCCAATGGTGCATCCATCGCTACTGTAACTGAGTCCACCCACCTTGCTGCTGGTCGTCCTCTTCTTCTCTTTCCTTCCATTTTCCCCAGTATTAAAGCCTTCTCTAGAGAGCTAGGTCTTCACATAACGTGTCCAAAGTAGGTCATTTGTGTCTCTAGTGAAAACTCTGACTTGATTTGTTCAATGATCCATAGCATTCAGATAAAGCCCCTTTAAATTTCTTTTGATTTCTTAAATAGCCATTAGGTCCTGCTTGGCAGTATAGAGGTTTATTTCCTTTTGAGAAAAAGAGAAATGAAATTTGAAGTCACTGTTCTGTTTATTTCACTTTATTTTGACCTCATTGAATAATACAAGCTAGTACAACACTTGACTGTTGATTTCTATTTGGGTTTAGTTTTTAGTTTTTGATAAGCCAGAGTTCTTCCTTCCTTCATGCCATCTAAAAGGGAGCTATTAAGGTGCTGCTGGGAGAATAGTAAGCCTTTTAAGACTATGCAACTGTAAGCAGCTGATAGTGAAGATGCCAAAGTTCAGGAATGTAATGACAGACTCACTCAAATGTACTTTAACAGCCTCTGGGCAAAAGAATAGTTTAGAAATCATTCTGTATTCCACCAGTTGTATTCTCATGGGTTTATTTCAATAATGACCTTACCGTAAGTGAATATTCACTATAGATTAAATGCTACCTAAGGCAATGGGAAAAGGTTGCCACAGCAACTGTATTCCAGATTCCAATTGCACATCTAAGGGCCTGAGAGGCTGATACACCTGAATAGATCCATAATGTAATTAGGCGGTTTTTGGATGGTCTCTGTCTGAATTAATCATAGCAATATTTCTCAGCTGCCCACAAGAGCAAGACACGATTGCTGGAAGTCATGTGAGAAGAGTAGAATTTTTAAAACAAAAACAGGAGTGAGGAGATATTGTTAGCTGGGTTAAATTTTGTAATTTAACACAGTAATCATCACCGTTTGTTGGACAAATCTAAATAGTTGTGGTTCATACAATAAAATATTTTATTCATTTATTAATAAATAAATAATACATACATTTATTTATTTATGAAATGTATCTGATCACATGAAACTAAGTGGATTCTAGGCAGCTTACAGAATGTACATAATAAAAACAGAATACAACATCAGAATAAATAAATAAAATAATAATAATAATAATAATAATAATAAATAGTAAAATAATAATAATAATAATTAATTTAAAAAACTGGAGATAAAAGGGCAAAATGATATAATTAGGGAAAAGGGCACCACTGTATACAATTAGTTCCCAAAAGCTCTCCAGAACACCTGCTTCCAGAAGGTCAGGAAGGTGGGGGCCACCCACGCTTCAAAGAGCAAGCTGTTCCAGAGGAAAACAGCTGCTCCTGGAGAATGCCCACCATCAGGCCCCCTCATGCCGTATCTCCTGGTAGGTGGGGGCTTTAGCAGGCATCCCTTCGTGTCTGAGTAGGGTAGGCAGAAATTATTGGAGAAAATAAGTCCCTAAGACACCAGGTCCTGGACCATATAGGGCTTTACAGGCTGTGACCAGAACCTTGAATTGCCCTTGGAAACCTCCTAGTAACCAGGGTAGCTAATACAGCAGAGGTGTAATGTGGTGGTACACAACTAACCACCGAACATGCACGCTGCTGTATTCTGGGCCAGATGAAGTTTCCAGGTGGTCTTCGAGGGCAGCCCCATGTTTAAATAAATCATGGCTAAGTCAATGTTTGAACTCAATATTCTTCTGCCATCAATAATTTATAGATTACATTGACATTAAAACACATCTTTAATCTGTTAGAATGGAAGGACATTTGATATGTCTGAAGAACCATGACTTAGTAACAATTGTTTTTTTTCTTTGATCTTATCCTTATTCATGATGATTTTGCCAAGCAAGATGATACCCAATCTCCCATCAGCTGTCAGGAGCCTCTCAATAACAACAGCGGAGATACCCCGGGGGGCTCAATTTCCACAGCACCCAGTGCTCAGGTCTGTGCAGAAGCTCCCAACTCAAGAGACAATCCTAAGGTTTTTATCAAAGTCTGGCACTACAACATTGTGACCCTGTTTCCATGGTACCAAGACTGCAGGACCTGACCTTGACTAGATGGTGCACCTGCTCATCATGTGAAGTGACAGAACTCTGGCTGAGAACTATGCAGATAAGCCAGTGCTACTTAAACAATCCTGAGGTCTTTGCACGACTATGTGAAGATTCCTCCCCCCTTTTCAAGCAAGAGTGAAAAACAAGCAGGTTAAACATAGCTCAGAATGAACTCTAATCTTCTTAATATGAAGGAGAAACTAAAAGATGTCACTTAAGCTCCTCGAAATACAATGGTCTTCCGCATTGACACTACACTTTGTGCTGCCATAACTTACCAGTAAGGAAATGGATTAACCGTTGGCTGGGTTAACTGTGTTGTATAAACATGACACAGAATTTTATTAGTTGTTTTTCAGCTTTGAGCCAGCAAGTACTAACAGTCCCTGGCATACTTCTACTGCAAGGCAGGAAAATAATTTACAAAGAACATGCAAAAGAGTTGTATATAATGTTACAACTTCTAATATATTCAGTGTGCAAATGCCACTATTTGATTTTAATTTCCTTTGTTATGTTTTTGTCAGATACTGAAAATACAAAAGTATAATAAGAGTCCAAAATAATGTATACTGTACATTTGAATATAAAGCACAATTAGTCCAATATATAATTCAGCCTCTCATCCATTTGAATTTAAGGAGGTCATGTAAAGAAGATGGCTTGATTGACACATTGCATTAAGTTATGGCTTGTTTTAGCCATTATTTGTTAAATGAGCACAGTTGCCCCCCAAACACGTAGTGTTGAGCCTAAAACCAATGTTTAGAAAGCACAATGATTGGATTCCCACAGTCAAACCAAAGCTAAATAACCATAGTATAATTTAGTGTGAAAAGTAAATCCAGCAAGTATAAAGGTGACTATAGAGAAAATATTTTTTTTTAGTGACAAAATTCAGAGTGCCCAGCACTCAAGAGTCACAAAAGAACTGCTCTGGACATCTTTCAGTGCCAGAAAAGGAATGAGCAAAGACAACATTTGGGATCCTGCCCCATGAGAGATGCATCAAGGGTTTGCTCTCCATCTCTGTGCAAATCCATAACCTTTATTCATCTCACACACTTGTTCTTGTTCGGTATTAGTGCCCTGTTATGCAAATGGCAGAGTATAAAACTGTCATCCGGATGCAATCACATAGGTTGTGTAAACAGCAGTTTAGCAGCCATCCGTAACTTTGATTTAAGGTTATCAGTTCTGCTTAAGGTCTCACCAACCCTGGGCTGCAGATCTTGGAGGAAAACCCCTACATATTATTTCATAAATATTCCTGTTCTGATAATGCCGTTGCCTGCCTTTTTTTTAAAAAAACTGCATTGTGCTAATTACAGGCAGTCCTTGTACTTCAGCTTTCCTTTGCTTTATAGCATCAGAAGGATTTACAGATCAGAAGGATACAACCCAAACAACTGGGTAAGGCCAAATGGTGGGGAAGTTTCTGGAACTCAACTCATGAGGCAGCTGGGTAAAAGGACAAATCTTATAGCCCTTGTTCCCCACTCCCCTGCCATTTGGAATGTTCAACCTGCGCTAGGATAATTTGCAAGAAGAGAATTAATGTCTGTATTTACATTCATTGGAGAGGAAGGGATTACAAAAGAGTAAGAGTAAGATTACAATGGGGAATACACATCCAAAGGAATGCGCTAGTGCCGGCTGTTAGCACTTTTTAGGGATGCGCTGCACTGTGGAGAAAAGCAGCTCAGGAAGAGTTTGCATGTTTAAGCAATCTGTCTGCTTTTGCGGGGGAGGGAGAAAAAAAACAGGTCAGGCACAGGACAACGCATAATAACTGACTGTAATGGTAAACACGTGACTGAGAGAGATGCTATAAAGGTTGTAAATGCGGGTTTTGGTCACAAAGTTGCTTTTTCATCACCGTCATAACTGCGAACGGCCACTGTCCGAGGTAGTCACTAAACACGGACTACCTGTAATCTAGTTCAACAAGGCAGGCACTCTTCCAGTGCTTTATGGGTTTTCCTTGGCCAAGGGCTTCATGATTCTCCTTTGGCTTAGGAGAGCTTAGGCATATCACCCATCAGTAAAGCAGCCTTCACTAAAACAAGCTAACCACACTTGGCGAGATGTTCACTGAGGGGGCATGCCAGATGCTTTCAAGAGAAAAATATTTGATGCCGAATGCAAAGCTGTCAGTAGAAATACGGCTCTTTAATGCAAAGCTTTTCAGTTGTACAAATCCTGAAAAGTGTGCACAAAGCAGCTTGTGCTAT
Source organism: Charina bottae (assembly GCA_023362775.1). Taxonomy (NCBI): domain Eukaryota; kingdom Metazoa; phylum Chordata; class Lepidosauria; order Squamata; family Charinaidae; genus Charina; species Charina bottae. The sequence continues at coordinate 206,078,421 of JALMGJ010000002.1, read as the reverse complement.
TGAAACAGAGTAGGTTAGCCGGTGCTGTAGCAATTAGCACCTTGTTGTGACTGCATGGAAGTGTTTTCTTTGTATTGTGTTTCTACCATGCCTACTTACCATTACATCTGCCTCACAAGAAAGCAATTTACTGAGTGTTGGAAAAAGTTGGGTTTTTAATTAGAAAATCATACAGTACTTGTTGACTGACTCGTTATGGGACAGAAATGGCAGGTGGTGAATAATGCTGCAGAATTTAACATAAACAAATATTGGGGTTGGAATATCTAGATGTTTTATTTTGGCTTTTCTGATCTGATTCTCCCACATACTTTACATTTCAGTTCTCCTTATCTCTAGTTAGGAACGGCAGATTTATGTAACAAGACCAACTGATTACATGATCAAGATAAAAAAAATAGCATGATGAATGCTACAGCAAAATCTTTTTTTTCGAAATAGTACTTAGCACTTTTAAGGGAATTTGATACATTAATAGATTAAAGGGCTTAGGGATAAAAGCTATTAATAGAACCCCAAGGTCAAAGCTGGGTGCTAACTCATAATAAATACAAATATTGTGATACCTGGGAGTTTGATCAGGATAGCACACAAAACACCTTGCATATGAGACCTCTGCCACACAAATCGACCCCAAAACCCCCCATGCACATGCACATGCACACCTACACATACAGAAAATACTGGCTACATCTGTATCATAATCAACACTTAAGAGAGTATGCACAACAGCATATGAGAAATATAGTTGCAAATTTTAATTCAAGGCACTTCTTAGCATAGTGTAGAGCATAGCTTTCCAAAGTGTGTGTTGCGACACACTATTGTGTCGCCTGCGGTGTCCTGGTGTGTCGCACGCAAACCCAGAAGCGCTGATGGGGGGAACCGTAAGGTTTCCAGTAACCGTAAGGAACCGTAAGGTAATCAGTGCTGATTGGTGCTGCTCCTTATGGTTCCCCCCATCAGCGCTTCCGGGTTTGCGTGCGACACACCAGGACACCGCAGGCCACGCTGCAGCTGCACCGCCGCCGCCGTTGGTGTGTGTCGCCAACATGAAAAGTTTGGAAAGCTCTGGTGTAGAGAGTAAGGCAAATGGTCTGGACTGAAATATACAAGAATTGTTACCTAGGCAAAAGCGACTGAAACATTTTTAAAGTCCAGAATGGCCAGATAACATTCAGAAATAGCTCAGGCAGATGCCTCCCTGATTCTCTGACCTATAAGGAGGAGGAGGTACAGTACAGTCAGACTTGCAATATTCTGTTTTTATAGCCAATCTCAATAGAAGTAGTTTTAGCTTTCCTGTGGAGTTGATTTCCTGATAAAGTCTACGTAGTGGGACTCACACATAGGTATACTGTACATCATAATATCATTGCACAAACGATGCTAATGATATAATCTTCATCATTGCTGTGATAATATCATCATGTACATGATGTTATATGTATTCCTGTGGGTACCTGGCTTCTTTAGGTCCCTTCAAAGAAGGACCAAAACACTGCAATATCGTATGTTTGTGAATGTAAGCATGCATCATGTTTATGTATACAGGCATGTGTGCACTGTGGGTATATGCTTGTGGGGTTACAAGCTTGAAGGGATCTTTAGTGATTTAAGACATTCTGGTCCTTCAGAGAACTGATAAAACTAGTATTGTTCTGTCAAGCTTTTTGTAATAAATGATCTCATGAGCTTTGGCAGCACCCAAAAGAATGTTATTTCAAGCAACTCTTTGAGTTACTGATGCTATTGGGATGCTCTTGAAACATTGTACAAGAGAAGCGGATCTCTCAAATACGCCAGCAGGAAGGGTGTTGGAATATAAAGAGGCCATGGGACAGACTGGGGACCTTGAAATGGAAACCGAAAGCAGAGACAAAATGAGAAAATGGGGAAAAGAAAGAGATTAAGAAGGTAAGGGCTAGCTCAGAGAAAAGAAAGAAACGAGTGTGAAGGAAGCAAAAAAGGGGGAGGAAGAAAGATAAAAACACTGAAGTTGCATGCTGGTTAGAGATTCTGGATTATTTATTTCATGTATATCCTGTTTTTCCTTTAAGAGTTGAAGGCAGTGCACGTGGTCGTGCACGTGGTCACTTTTATTTGCAATCAACAAATCTGTGGGACTCCAGAACGAGCAAATGACCTAAAGGCAGTGCAAGCATTCCAGGAGCAATTGAAGATTAGAACTTGGGTCCTTCTCTCTCTCACTTTTGATTTATTTCATATAAATCAACAATGCTAAACTAATCAACAAAAGGGAAGGATTGACATAGCCTAAAAATGGAGAAGCATAGACATTTTTTAAAAAGGGAAAAAATAGCCTGGAATTTATGCTATAAGCAAAACAATTCCAGAAACGTTTACCATTTTGCTCAAAAGTCATATTTCTTGGCCCTTTGTTGAAAAAAGACTAATTCAAACGCTGACGAACAGCATACATCAAAAATCCATTGCTTCAAATTAAGTGTTTCTCCTTCCAATGTTGTATTTCTTGTAGTCAGTTCTCATGGCTGAAAAATTGATAAGTTTTGGTATCTTGATAGATTCCAAATTCTGAAGTATAGCTAAGAAGAACATGTACATTGTCAACATACAGTGGTTGATCCAGAGTCATACTAACAAGCTGGTTGATATCAGCCCAAAAGACAATAATAATAAGGCAAAACCAAACCACACAGGTGAGTTACATTAGGGGGATTATGACCAACCCTTACTGAACACTCTCTGAGGTGTCAATGATACATGAAGCAATTTTTTATTATTGCATTAATCTCATTTTAAGATTGTAAGAAGCTAATTTCACCTTGAGAGCCAATTTGGTGTAGTGGTTAAGGCATCAGGCTAGAAACTGGGAGACCGTGAGTTCTAGTCCCACCTTGGGCATGAAGCCAGCTGGGTGGCCTTGGACCAGTCACGTTCTCTCAGCCCTAGGAAGAAGCAATGGCAAACCACTTCCGAAAAACCTTGGCAAGAAAACTGCAGGGACTTGTCCAGGCACTCTCCAAGTATTGGACATGATTGAATGGATTTTTTTTAAAAAAAATTCACCTTGTTCAATGCAACCCTCCACTAGTTTACCAGAAGGGGAAATTCACACTTCCCATTCCAAGGATTACATCAACTTCCTATGACAAAGGGTTCTGGTTAGAAGACATAGATAATTCCACCAGAATCTGTAATCACCATGCAACTTCAGAAGCAGTAATGGCATCTGGACCAAATAAACCAAAGAACAAAAATTGAATAATCTGAATATGCTCCCAAGAAGCACAAGAGGTAAAGTATTTTTAATTCTGCAAATGTTTTAAAAATGGCTTAATCAGCACTATGAGAGTCAAGTCTACCCAAAACACAGATTGAGATAATATCTTAAAATCCATATTATCCAATAATGTAAGCTTTTCATGGGTAAATGAATCAAAATTATATCCGCAAGCCAACATTTTTCTCATCCAAAAGATGTTCTTGAAGAAGAGCAGAGAAGTAGAGAAGTATAGTGAAAATGCAGGTAGTGATGGCTAACAGAAAAGAGACACCCTTATAAAAATGGAACTATGGTTATATCTACTCAGGAAAACACAGGAGAAAGATTCCTTGGCCTTTTGGAAGTGGAAAAGTTCTTGATGATCAATCAGGAAGACAACTGACAGAATGTCCCTATGTGAGATGGGCAGCTACACAAATGTGATTAAATAAATAAATAGATAAATAAATGTCTAGTGGTTTTTTCATTATTTAAGCTTAACTATGTTAGTGATGCGTTGTTCTTACCAGTTGCATTTTAAAAGAAACAACTAAAACTAAAAGCTCATATTTAGGTTGAATTTCACTTTTGGCAATAGGATTATTATTTCACAGAGAGAAAGGACAGAAAAATGGGGAAAATTATAATGAACAAGTAGAAACCTGGGTTGGATGAAGATTCTCTCCTATCCATCCTCATTCTGAAGTCACCTTTTAAATATATTTATATGAAGTCTAATAAAAAGAGGAAATTCTATTTCTAAAACAGAAGGCATTTCTCATACAACTGTAAGTAGAAATATTTCAGGATACAGGTAGTCCTCACTTACCGCCTGCCTTTTTAAACAACAGTTGAAAGTTACAGTGGTGTAAAAAAACAGCTTTGCAACCAATCCTCACATTTTCAACTGTTGCAGCATCCTGCGGTCACGTGATTGCCATGTGGACACTTCACAACCATGCACATTTACGACTGTTGCAACATCCCATGGACATGTGATCACCATTTGTGTGCTTCACAACTGCCTTCCAACAAGCAGAGTTAATGGAGAACGTGGAAGTAAATTTGCAAGTTGCGGTCACGTGATGTCTCACTTAACAACCAAATGGGAAGTGATGTTGTAAGTCTGTCACAGTCACATGATTTTACGGTTAGCAACCGCGGTGCTTGGTGATAGAGTTGCCGGTCCCGATTGTGCTGGCTAAGCGAGGACTAACTGTATTGTTTTTCACAAAAATGAAACCTTCATGACTTATTGGCTTGTATTAACCAATGAACAGTGGTATACTTTACTCTACTTTCTGGATCTGAGATATGATAGCCAAAGATTCTATTTTGCACCAGGAGCTGGTTCTGGCCCAAAAAGATAAGTGCAGGATAATTTGCACACCAACCAAGGAAGTCATGTTTGTGCAAGCCTAACAGCTGGTAACCTATTGAGGTGGCCTACCATACTAACTTGTGAATATGGAAACTGGCTTTTGTTGCATACTGGCGTCCTTGACCTAACTATAACCTGGCCTTTACAGGAGGTGAATATTATGCCTGGATATATGCGTTCAAGTTGTGCTGTGTGAATGCATTTCATGACATAATTATCAATACTGGGTACACTCAGATTAAGTTGATAACAGAGTAAAGTCCTTTATGCTGATGCAGAGGTGATTATTCTTCAGTCCCATTCTAATCACAATCCTCCAATGTCTATAACAGCTATACTTGATGCTGCTACTTCACAACTGTTAGAGATGGAAAACGGCAACAGGAATGCCAGACCAACAATGGAACATGTTGAAAGTATAAAAACTCTGCAACAGATGTTTCTCTGCAAGGGGAAGCAAACCTTGCATTTGGTTTGCATTGATCATACAGCAGAATAACCTCTATTCCAGCAACAAAGCTTGGAGGGATGTCAAGCAAAGATACTACCATGCATCACTAATCATATGCCACTAGTCCATAGGGGTATGTGACCCAAAGGATTGACTTCAAAGGCACTGTCACCAGGTAAGAGATTTGCAGGATTTGAGTCTAGTCTTCCCACGTCTCCACCTTGAATATAGGCTGCATCAGTCTTATGTTGCTATGGAAGAAAGCCAAGAAGTAAGTAATTCCTGTCAAGATCAAAGCATCTCAGAATCAGATAGAGAAGGAGATAAAGTCTTGGATGTCATCTCATCAAAGTAGAGCTTTACAGGGCTAATTTTAATGAACAGTAAACTGCCATTGCTTTATATTTTATTTTCAGTTTTAAAAGTGGGATTTTCTGAAATAAAATTCTACAACTATCTAATCTTGAAGCACTATCCGAGGTGGCCTTTTAGCATACTATGATGAGCACTGAAGCTTGAATGTGGCAAAGGATTGTTGTGTACTTCTAAACCACTGTGTGACTAATCAGACTCCAAAACACATGATGGAAAGGACATTATGAAGAATAGACAGAAAAAGAGTTAAGAAATAGCAAGCCAGGAAAATTAAATGAATATGATAAGAAAGGTGAATTAAACATAACTAATTCTAGTTTACACCATGTCAGGGTTCATGTCTATGAATCCTGCCATTGGGATTCGGGCTAGAGATGTTGTGGGAACTGTTGGGAGGGGGACTGGCCGTTGAGTGTTATGTCTGTTAGTAGAGGCTGGAAACGGCTTCGTCAAGGTCACCCACCTGTGGGAGTGTGGAGATGAGAACGTTTGCACAATGAGATCATCGGTTGGTAATTTGGCGCGCAAGGGGGGAAGTTAAGATGGTACAGTTTGGCGGGAATCCGCATTCAGATCTTTAGGAGTGCTTCAATTAACATGTATCCTGAATAAAGCTTAATCTGTATTCTAACGAACTGCATTGAGAAGTGTTTATTAGGGCATTGTTGTTGGGGTCATCACACACAAACCATTCTAAATACCTCTCCTTATCCTATCCCTGCAAATTATCCATACATTGTCTTTTGCTCTTTACCTTCTCATCTCTCTCTTTTTCAGGATCTCACCAATTGCATCCAGTCATGACTTTCTTGGTCTTCCCCTTCCTCTCAAATTACTCACTCACCAATCGAATGGGTCCTGCCACCCTGCGGAGGCGGGAAGCATAGGAGAAACTCAAGGCCACTGTCCTGTCCCAGCCCAATCACACACAATACACCAGGGAGGCAGTTGTAAAACTTTACTGAGAAACTTGTGAGGTAACGAACAGGTGGCAAGGGAGTGTGAGTGCCAATGCACACACTCTACAAAAACAAGCCCCAAAAGTCCCAAGAGCTTGCCTTAAGGGAGTTTCACGTTCAAAACACGATTAGTCAAGTGAGTCCAAGAGTCAGGTCACGAGGTTTTCCAATCAGGAATCCAGGCACATGGAGTCCGGTAAGCAGACGGTTGTCCCCAACGAACAGTCTGGGCTTGCGGCTCCCTTTTTATAGAGGCAGACCCGGGTGGAGCTTATTTAGGAGGGCAGGGCTACTTTCTCGCATGTAGCCTCACCAACCTCCGCTGTTCCTCTCTCCTTTCCTCTCTCCTTTCTCGAGCACTGGGAGGGGGTGGCAGCTCTGAGTCTTCGTCCTCACTAAGGCGAGGATTTCTATGACCTAAAAATGTTAGCATTGATGACCTTAAAACCATTTAAATATGACCAATTAAACCAAAACTATGACTTTTAAAGCAAAAATATGACTTTATAATTTTTCTGAAATTAGCACCCAATTTTTAAAAATCTGTGCTTACACACACACACACACACACACACACACACACACTAAAAGGTTTATTCTTCTTCACTTCCAGTGCAGAAGTGCTAGTATTGAAGGAATCAAATGAACATTTTGAGAGTAAAATGGTCATCCCTGGATTAGTTTTCATTAACAGCAGAATTGTATTGGATGACCACATGCATCTTGAGGTTATCAAACTCAAAACTCCTTCTGTTGTCCACCAGTATGTTCTTGTATCTGGAGAAACTCTGTTTGACATCACAAGAGGTTATAGGAACAAATTTGAAAAAAGCAAACTCATCTGGAGGAAATTCTGGCTCAAAGTCTTCAAATTTTGCTTCGAGTCCATTTAGAACGTTAGTTATCTTGCAAAGTGTTGAATAACCCAGATTAGATTGCAGCACTCTTTGCAGTTTATCACTAATTTTTTCAGCCACTTTCCCCTTTGCTTGCTTTAAACCACTCTCAGTTTGTTTTACAATGTTCAGTGCATCACTAAGTTCTATGAAGGTTCTCAGTCATCCAGGTGGAATTGTCTGTAGCTTGAATCATGTCAACTGGATTTCTATTTTCTCAGTGGAAACGTTTCTCTCCTTATCCAAGGAGCTTCTTCAGTCTGAGCAAAGTTAGTAAGGGAATCCTTAAATATGTTTCTAGGTGGCTGTGTGACCTTGCACCTGGGGCTAGGTCATGGTTATTTTGAGATGTTATTTCTAAGTCCCTTTATCATCTAAAGGAGGATCGTTAAGATTACCATGCTGCTGTTGAGCTTGCGAAATGGTCTTAATCTTCCTAGGCACAGAAGACAAAGCAGGGAGGAAAATAGGGGAAAGATTGTGCCTGAGGCCCCCACCTCTATTCAAGGAAGGATTTTCCAAGTTGGCATAAATGGATTCCTTGACCCCTCTCTCAAACCACCTATCTTCTCTGTCTAAAATGTGAACATTAATGTCCTCAAATGAGTGTCCTTTTTCCTTTAGATGAAGATAAACTGCTGACTCTGGTCCTGTGGTGTTACTTCTCCTGTGTTGGGCCATCCTCCTGTACAAAGGTTGTTTGGTTTCTCCAATGTAGAGTTCAGAGCACTCCTCACTGCACTGGATTGCATAAACTACATTGCTTTTCTTGTGTTTTGGAGTTTGATCTTTGGGGTGTACAAGCCTCTGTCTCAGTGTATTGGTGGGTTTGAAATATACAGGTATGTGGTGTTTGCCAAATATCCTTTTTAACTTTTCAGACACGCCAGCCATGTAAGGAATGACCAGGTTCTTCCGTTTACCCTGAGTCTCAGCCCTATCTGTCGCTGTTTTAGGTCTGGTAGATTTAGATTTAGTGAAGGCCAAATTTGGATATCCACAGGCCTTCACAGCTGTTCTCAGGTGCTGATTCTCATTCTTTTTGGAATCCATGGAGGTGGGGATGGTTTCTGCTCGGTGTGACAATGTCCTGATGACTCCTAGTTTGTGCTGCAGTGGATGGTGGGAGTCAAACATCAGATATTGATCTGTGTGTGTGGGTTTCCTGTAGATCCCTATTTCTAGCTGAACATCTACTTTTAGGCATGTTGGAATCGGATTGTAGCTCTCACGTGACTCCACCACCTCAAACACACACATACCTGAGTTGCAGAGCAAATGAGAAAAAGAAAGAAATAGGCAAATTGTCACTCTTTTTTTCAGGCCTGGTCAGGGGAGAAGCCTCTGCCTGCTGAAGTCATTTTTAAAAGGTCACTAAGTTCCATTCCTACAGTTTCAAGGCAGATGATTGCTCTTGAAAATCCACTGAACTTAGATCCTGTATATGCTAAGTTTCCAGGTTTCAGAAAAGGAATCTTGCACAATCTTGATGGAGGAAGATTCACAACAGTCAAATTCTTTAACTATCTGCTGCAAGGAAGCATAATTTGTGAAATAATACATAGCTGCATCCAGCCAAGTCCCCCAATGTGTCAAGACAGGTTGGGGAGGGAGAGCCAAAGTAGGAGCAATTTCTTTGAACTTTTGTACGTGAAGTAGAGCTTTAATGAACATTTTTTCCCCATTCAAAATTATCTTATCTACATCAGGATAGTTGCTTTGAATTTCTTCGGCCACTCTGTGTAAACCATGTGCAAGGCATGTGATATGGATCATTTTTGGATAAATAAGTTTAAGTCATTTGGCTGCTTTAGTCATGTATGGAGTGGCATCTGTTACAAAGAGAGGGATATTTCCCCTTTTTACACCATCCGGCCAGAGTAGTTTCATAGAATCACCAAAGAGCATAGCAATAGTGGAATTGTTTACTTTTTGTAGAGTTTCGCATGTTAGAAGAAATACTTCACCAGGCTTGTCACATTTCAGAGTGCCAATAATAACATTGGCTACATATCTTCCGTTTACACCACTTGTTTCATCTATTGAAACCCATATCTTATTGTTGTCAACAGCAGATCTTATCTTTCCTAACACATCTTCATAGCAGGCAGAGATGTAATTTTTCCTTACAGTTTATTCATTTGGAATTGGGTGACTGGTGTACTTCTCCAAAAAATACCTGAAATTAGGCACTACCTAATTTCCTTAAGGGAATATTTGAAGTAACCATCATTGTACAGAGATCCTTACAAATTTCTGACTGGGTATTTGATGAACCTGCAGTTGAAGAAGAAGCTCTCTTGAAAAGGAGATGTTGCCTGTTCTCAGTGAAGGTAAATCTTGCTAAACAACTCTTGTGTTTCGCGGTGTCACAATGTTGTTGAATATTAAAATGCTTTTGGGCCGATACCTTAACTTCACACAATTTACAAAACAAAATATCACCATCACTACTGAAAATCTGCTCCCCAAATTCTTGAACAAGATGCCGTAATTTCACACTCGCTGAACATCTACTTTTAGGCATGTTGGAATCGGATTGTAGCTCTCACGTGACTCCACCACCTCGAACACACACATACCTGAGTTGCAGAGCAAATGAGATAAAGAAAAAAATTGGCAAATTCTCACTCTTTTTTTCAGGCCTGGTCAGGGGAGAAGCCTCTGCCTGCTGAAGTCATTTTTAAAAGGTTGCTCTCCCTCTCTAACACACACACACACACACACACACACACACACAGAGAGAGAGAGAGAGAGAGAGAGAGAGAGAGAGAGAGAGAGAGAGAGCAAGCCCTGAGTTGGGGAGCAAATAAGAAAAAGAAAACAGAACAGGTAAATTCTCACCTTTTTTTCAGGTCTGGTCAGGGGAGAAGCCTTTTCCCTTTCCCTCCCTCCCTCACAAACACCCCAGGGAAATTCTCACTTTCTTTGCTGGCTCGAACTTGCTGGCTTATCAGGAGGGTTGTCAATGACCAAAATATGACATTTGTTACAAAATTCAGCAGAAATATGACATAACACCTTTAAAAAGTCAAAATATGACTTTTCAGGAAAAATAAAAAGCATTTAATTCTCACCAGATTACTCTAAAACATGTTTTAACTTACTTATACATTCAAATAAAGTTCCATAAAAAATATGACATGTCATAGAAATCCTCGCCCTAGTCCTCACTAATCAGCAGCGCCTGTGCCTGCTGCTCGCTGACCAGCCCCTGCTCAGGCAACTGTTTATCTAGAGCTGTCTGCTCGCCCTCCATCTCTATGTCAGAGGCTGGCTGCCCGTCCTCATCGTCTGACTCTGACCCCCCCCCATGGACTCTGAGCCCAAGCCCCCCATGACAGTCACCAGGGTGTGATCTGACCATGACAGAGGGGACAGATGTAACTCTCCCTTCAGATCACATTGCCACTGCTCTGACAAGAAAACCAAGTCTGGAGTGAAGCCTCTGTCCTGAGTTGGGTCCTGAATAATCTGGGACAGGCCCATGGCTGCCATGGTAGCCATAAACTCCTGAGCCACCTCCGAGGCACACCCCAGGGATGGCAGATTGAAGTCCCCCAGAACCACAAGTCTGGGAAACTCCACCGCCAACCCCGAGACGGCCTCCAGTAGCTCAGGTAGGGAGGTTGGTACGCAGCAGGGAGGCTGGTACAACAGCAAACAATCCCAACTGTTCTCAGGAGCCCAACTTCAAAAACAGGGTCTCACAACCGACCACTTGTGGAGCAGCACCCCTGAGGCCAACAGAGATTCTCGGATGACAACAGCGACCCCTCCTCCCCTGCCCTGGGGTCTCGGCTGGTGCCTGTCCTGTCCCAGCCCAAATCACATGCAGAACACCAGGGAGGCAGTTGCAAACTTTACTGAGGAACTTGTGAGGTAAACGAACAGGTGGCAAGGAAGTGTGAGTGCAAATGCACACGCTCTACAGAAACAAGTCCAAAGGTCCTGCAAGCTTGCCTTAAAGGAGTTTCACGTTCAAAACAAGGTTGGTCTAGCAAGTCCAAGGGTCCAGAGTCAAGTCATGAGGTTTCTGACCAGGAGTCAAGGCATATGGAATCCGGTAAGCAGACGGTTGTCTCCAATGACCGGTCTGGGCTTGTGGATCCCTTTTTATAGAGGCAGAACCGGGTAGAGCTTATTTAGGAGGGCGGGGCTGCTTTTTTGTGCGTAGCCTCTCCAACCTTCGCTGTTCCTCTCTCCTTTCTGCTCTCTTTGCTCTTGGGCTAGGATGGGGTGGCAACCCCACGTCCTCATCCCCGCTGAGCAGTGACACCTGACCCTGCTGCTCATTGGCCAGCCCCACCTCCTCTGCCTGCACAGACAGACCTTCGTCCGTCACCCCCGTCACTGCCTGCATGCCCTCCAAATCTGTCCCAGGGCCCAGCTGCCCTTCCTCACCCTCCAACTCGGACTCCGAGCCCCCCATGACAGTACCATACCATAAACCCAGCTGGGCACATATCCAAAAGGGGCACTCCCCCTTCAGGGCCCAGCCAGGTCTCGGTAATACACACCAGGTCTGCCCCCTCCTCAGTGATCAGATCACATATGAGGAGGGCCTTGTTGTTAACCGACCTGGCATTAAGAAGCAACAGCTGGAGACCAGGCCCCCCAGGAGTCTGCTGTCCAGGGTCTGGGTCGGAGCGCAGAGGGCTGGAACACGCCACAGGTATCAAACACCGGGGGAATCTTCCCTGAAGATGGCCCGCCCTCTGACTCCCATCATGACATCCCCGCCCCGTCACCAGCTGAATAGCATAGCCTGCCCTAAATCCCCCAGAGCCTCTAATTCCATTTCCTTTTCTAGATTTACCACATACTTTTTGAAAGGATCCCATTCCCAATACACTGAACGTACTTTTATCTTTCCCTTGACATATCCAGCTCTTACTTCCATATAGGGTGGAAGCATAGTTGTATGTACAACCATTTTAACTTCTTTTAACAAACATTAATTTCTTCACAACACATTGCTTGCATATTGCCTTTCCACCATTATCGTCACATTTCTCCATCCATTTCCCCATCTTTGGTGAACATTATTAAGGTATACAAATTCATCTGCTCGCTCTAGTTTTTTGCTTTTTATGTATAACTTGTAATAATTCACTCCATGCTCCCTGACAAGCACAATTATCTTGATACACTTATTTTCAGATTGTGAGAGTCTCATTATCAGAATCCCAAAGCCAAGAAACCTTTCAGTCAGTTCATGCTAAAAAGATTCATTTATTAAGGACCAGAATACATGAGGCAAAGGCAAAGCTTCGAATGGCCAAATTGGTGCGCATAATTTGATATTAAGAACATCCCTCTGACATCATTCACTATCTAGTTGAAAACAAGCTAGTTCCCACTCCAGTTCGACCCCCTCCCATCAGAACGCTCGTTAACAGTCCAGGTGTCTTATCACAGTTCGCGTGAAGAAAATGGCCAAGGCAGGAATGTCAAGGCAAGCGGCTTGTTCCAAGCAGCAAGGCTTTTGGCACAAAAGCAAACCCGAGTCAAGTTCTTACAATGCTTGACACGTGTATGTATGAAACCATGACAGGTGAATGGAGCTAAAGTGGAGGGAGACTGACACAGATCTGAACTCATCGCTGCATCATACAATCTAACATTCACTGCAAATCATTTGGCTGCTCAGCCAACAAATGGCATCATCTGCATACAGAAGAACACTTATATTCATGTCCCCAACCGATACACCTCTAACATCACCACAGGAATTCCTTATACGTTTATCCATAAATGCATTAAACAACCAAGGGGACAACACAAACATTCAGTAAATTCTTCCTTTTCTCCCTGTTCGATGCTGAGCCATTTGCTAAGCATTCTGTTTATTCTCATGCATGTATTACTACTGTGATATACCACTATTTTCACCTACAGAGATAAATCTTCAACTCCAGCTTCATATAAAACATTCCATATTTCACACTTATTAATTTTACCATAAACATTTTTTTAAAAAAATCAACAAACTTACAATAAACTTTCTTTGTCACATTTACACATTGCTTAATGACTCCCTGAAGAGCAAAAATCTTATTTGCACACCGTCTGCTTGGCATATACTGTAGCTACCCTTTAATTACCCAATTTTACCTTATTTTCACCACTTTCAATTACATTCCATTAAATTAAACTTTAAATTAGAATCCTGCCAAACACCTTCCCAGGTACACTTAACAAAGTAATTGCCCTCTAGTTTTTACATTCCTTCTTGCTGCTGCTGCTGTTGTATAGGGAACAATAATGACATTCTTTAAATTATTAGGCACAAATGCAATCGCCACTCTTACACATACAATTAAATAGTTTTTAAAGCAACTACTGTATGTATATATATGTATATGTATATGTATATGTATATGTATATGTATATGTATATGTATATGTATATATATATATATATATATATATATATTTAATAGTAATCCAGTTATGCCAGCTACACCTGCAAACTTAACATTTTTCAACATTCTCACAGCATTTATGATTTCCTTTTTGTCAGTTTTTTTCCTTGAATACTAACATTCATAGCATCCATTTCAGTTTCACTCTTGGATATATCAACATCATTCCTGTATAGATTACTCTTTCTAGCAATCTCTCACTTCAGTTTCATTTGAAAATAAAATAACTTTTATTTTTAATCTATTCACTCGGCTGGACACTCTTGGTCTAGCCATGTTCACCTATTTCCATTTTTAAAAATTTCCATCAAATAGCTTTTCATGTTTTTTCCTGCCCCTTAACCATTCCCTGCTATCAATAAATGCATTTTTTCTCACCCACACCCACTTCATCATTCCTCCAGGCATTCTTTTTCATACTTCCCATTAGCATAACTCCACAAACACCTGCTGTACTCTGTAACATAATTGCTTTGACTTTGATCCAAGCAACTTCCATATCTTCTTTCCTTACATTTACCTTCCATTCATAGTGTTGGGGAACTGATTGGTCTTTTAATACTTTTTCATACAGGACTTGTACCTTTGCCTTCTGCAGTCCTTTAGTTTCTTTCTAGTTTCTTCCACTTCTTCCTTTTTCTTTCATGTCCATTTTTCTCCCAAGATCCATTCTTGACACCACCAAAAATGGACTGTCCTACATTCAGAACTTCTTATCACCCTTGTATCCTTAACTAGTTCTCTTCATCATAAATAATCTAATCAATCATCTGTGTAGATTTATATTCATTCCTTTGCCAAATGTATGCATGAACAGACTTTTGCTTTAACCATGAATTTGGAACAAACACAACATTTTCAAAGTAGATATATACATATATTTATGTTTAAACCACATACTGTATTCAAAACAAAGAGGCTGTCATCATTCTCTTTCATTCTTCCTTCTCCAAATGGCCCAGTTACTTTTTTTGCAATCTCTCAACTCATTTCCACCTTTCATTCATGTCACATAGCAGAATACTTCCCCCGCAATTGCATTTGTTTTAAATATTACACACTTTCCCCAAAAAAACAAATATCTAATTTTTCCATTATTACCACTCCCTGGAGGGTAAAATTAATATTTTTGCAACCTATGGAATCCTTGTTTCATACATACCTCAAAAAAAATTATAGTTTCTGCCATACACTTCTCCCTTTTCATTTTTAATTAAACCTACATTTTCCAGCTCGTATTCATCAATTCTACTGGTTTTGGTCAATTGAAGCTTTCAGATATTGTAATGCTTTTTAATAAGATACAGGAAGACTAGGTTATCAACCTTAGTTGTTTGCAATAACATTGTGCATAACATCTTGAATGCAGAAAATAATTTGCCCCCAACTTTGGGGCTGATTTCCAACATTACTCTGTATTTCTCTTGAATCTGGAAAAAAGCTATTGCTTTTTGGTTTTGTAAGGAAGGCATACAGAGCAAGTTTTAACTGTTAACTTACTTAAAAGGTTTATATAGCACTTTTTTTGAGAATTTTCAGTGATATATACACTATATTTATCATTTTTAATGGGGTGAAGCAAACTATTAAGCCCAATATCTTACAAATGTCTTCTCCACTGCTTGGCCCAGAATATTATTTATAGCTATATTATATAACTTATTTTTAAGGGGGGAAAACAGTTAATGCAAGCCGATTTTCAATGAAAACATCAAATACAAGTAAAAACATGATTCATCCATCATGTTTGCTCTTTTGCTATTTCTGTTAAGTTGATTTTCCTCTTTTGTCAGTCTTGGAATCAATTCTGGCAGTTCTGTTTTACAGAAATACTGTATATGTTTAACTGAGTAAAATGTGGAAGGTATAAATCATTACTGAGTTAAAAGGTAGCTATGATGACCTATATGATGCATGTTGTAGATCAGTGCTTTCCAAACTGCCGCCATTGGCGACATACCAACGGCGTGCATGGCGGTGGCGCGGGGGGGTGCGCGTCGTTGTCGTTGTGCATGGCGGCGGCGGCGGCCTCATGTTTTCCTCTAAAACGCGGAAGCGTTGATGGTGCGCCACTGCTGTTGTCGCTGCTGCCGCTGTGCATGCCGCTGCGCGCACTCCCACACCGCCGCCGTGCACGTCCACTTCCAGGTTGTGTCGCAACACACAGTTTGGAAAGCTATGTTGTAGATATATGTGCTCATATTTACAGGGACTTGCATGCCACCAATTTATCTTGGATTATAGGCAGCTTGCATTCAATGGCATAATGTGCAAATTAAAACATCCTTCCAAACATAGAACATCATCTCAACCCCTTTTTTTAGCCATTAAATTGTGTCCAATTCTCGGAGACTGCCTGGACAAGTCCCTGCAGTTTTCTTGGCAAGGTTTTTCGGAAGTGGTTTGCTATTGCCTGCTTCCTAGGGCTAAGAGAAAGTGACTGGCCCAAGGCCACCCAGCTGGCTTCGTGCCCAAGGCGGGACTAGAACTCACAGTCTCCCCGTTTCTAGCCTGGTACCTTAACCACTACACCAAACTGGCTCTATACCTAACCTAACCTCAACTCAGTAGTTGCTCAGTAGGGCACCCCTAGTCAGAAGAGCATCATCTTAATGTTCTTCCAAATTGATAATAGGGAAGGGGCATGCTGTTCCAGAGTGAGGGGGCTATGACCAAGGAGGTATATTTCATGTAAAGACCCAACTTTTTCTAAAAGTAGGAAGGCTGTCATCACTGGCAATCCCTTGCATGTCTTCTGAAAAACAAACTATGCTATTCTCAGAGTGGGCTTGCTCCCATGTAAGCACGCCCAAGCTTGTAGCCTAAGATACCGGAATTGGCCCTCAGCAATACAGTCTACCAGAAACACAAACAGATAAAAACTAAGAGGAGAATGGGAATAGATAAAGGAGCAGGTTGTAGGTACACAAATACAAGTAGGCAAAAAATAGTTAACAAGTTATAACAAATAATCCATTTATATTTCATGCAAATATTGTAAACAAATTAAATGGATGATGCTATGTTTAGTTCAGTGTTTATTTTTTTTAGAATGGTTCAGAAAAATAGGATGGATGGATGGATGGATGGATGGATGGATGGATGGATGGATGGATTGATTTATTGATTGACTGATAAGATTTATAAACTGCCTACAGTCTTTGGAGTGAGGCCAGAGACATCTGTAGGAGCTACCATTTTTCTGAAATGATGAAAACAGCATTGCAACATAAGCTTGATCCCTTTTGTACCTGTGTACAAGCCCATACAAAAGGGGCAGAGTTTGCATTTCATTGTGCAATGCTGCTTCCATAATTTGGCCTGTTTTGACACTGTTTAGTGTGGCAGTTTATAAATCTTCTAAACAAATAAAACATGTTGTACAGTACAATCTATAAAAGAGGGAAATGGGGTCACACCTACCTCTATGCATGCAAAGTCCTTGCTTTTCAGATTAAAAATGCACATACAATTCCTACACGTTCAGTCACTTCCATTTTTGTAAACTATAGCATCTGTACAAATGGGACCCTTAAAATAGAGATTGGGACAGGAGTTTAATCCCGTAATTAGTTGCACAACAAGAAAATGTTATACTGTGATGACCTGAGATTAGCAACATGACCAAATACTGAAGTTAAAATTAACTCATTCCAGTTGGAAACTCATACTATAAGAAAGATATGGAAGGCCAAGTGTGATTCCATAACTGCTAATGAAACAGGCAAAAAGTAGGGAAAAAACCTAGATGGATTAATTCCAGATGGGTTGGTCAAAGGGAGAGGCAAGGTAGCAAGTCTTGTTTTGGCTTGGTAATTGAAGAAAACAGCAAAGGCAGGTGATTTTTATTTTAAAAGTGGTCTTAAATGAAAAGGCAAGTACAATATTATAAATACGTAAGACTGAAGGGATTTCATTATCTTGGTTAATATTTGTTTTCAATTATAACATAATACGGCTTTACCCCATCTGTCCAGATGTATTGGGATGACGGCTTCCACACACAGCTTCCACATAGCAGCTAGGAATTCTGGGAGTTGTTTCAGCACATCTACAAAGGATCAGACTGGGGACAGCTGACATAATACATATATGGATTCTTCTGTTTTAGGAACTAATTATTGCTTATGCATCTGTGGTATCTGTATCGAGCAGAGGTTGACAACCTGCAGCCTTCCAAATGCTGTTGACTCCATTTGTGTCATCGTTGACAATTGGCTGTTCTGGATGGGACTGATAAGAATTGGAGTTCAAAGCATATTGAGTGTCTCATATTGCTCACTGGTACAGAGAAAACATTTGTTCTGTTGCTTTCCAGGCAGATGGAATTCTGGCTAGCCTATGATGTTGAGGATCAGCTCCAGCATTTTTATGAGCACATGTTTTTATAAATAAAAGGACAGAGACAAAGCCCAAACTAATCATTAAGTAGATTTGAATTAAAACAACTACCACTGGCAAATGCATTGCATTGTTCCTAAAGAGGCATTCCCTCCCATCTAAGAAAGAACAGAGAATGCACATCAATAGCTATTATGCTATAATTGAAGCCAATGTGTTACAGTAAGTCCCGGATCCTCATGTGGCTGGAGAGACCATGTATGTACAGTCCCCTTGACTCTCACTGACCTGTGCAATATAACCTGTTCCTTTACATATGTCCTAGAGAACTGAATGCTGTATTCCAAGCTTATATGAATCAGCTGCTAGGCTGCGTACTGTTATTGAATAACAACACAAAGTGCAGAGATGAAGAATACCAACATGCTAAAGTTGCTTTTTAGAAACCATTATGATGCTTTATCCCATCAAAGCAGATTGGTGCAAGATTACCACATGGTGTCAGCAAGTGACAATGACAACTGGGAGATTACTACAATAGACACCTACAGATGTTTGTGAAGTATCCACATCAAGCCATGCCCATCATAACTGCAAGCACTTTCATTAATGGTAACATTAATGTCACCGGAAGTAAGAAGCAGCTTAAGTGTTCACCAATCCGGTGGGAACAGAACAGAAACACATGGCAGACCTTTTGGCAGCAGTGGATCATTTCACATGGCAGTTACACAACATGCTCTCACCTTGGCCCTGCAAGAATAATGGTAGTGTACAACAGAATAATGGTAGTGTACAACTTTGGGAAAAAGTTTGTGCTGCCTTCAGACCAACAAGATCTATGCTTAAAAATCAAGAGAAAGGGGTGGTGGCTTAAAGTGTGGGATGACTGAACATTGAAGAAGTTCAACTGAACATGGGCATCTGCAGCAGGGGGGGGGAAGGGAGGGCAAATGACAAAACATGCATAAAGATGTCATCAAGCAAATGTTGTAACTTACCTACTTGTATCTTATGGACACAAGTACGTAATGGCTGCATTTACATGATGACATTACATGTGTTTCCATTTTAGCATCGTTGTGATTTGTATGGATGTAGCTGCACTAAAAAAGAATACTGTGAGTAATGACTGTAACTTCTCCTCTTAAAACAATGGCCAAAGACTGAAACAGCAGCCTTGGTCTATGTTCAGTTGAACATAGACCAACAAGATCTATGCTTAAAAATCAAGAGAAAGGGGTGGTGGCTTAAAGTGTGGGATGACTGAACATTGAAGAAGCCAGTGACCTGAGTCAGAACCTTTGATCATGTACAATCTGGCAGCCTCGCAGAATGACCAAATCCAGATCCACATTTATGGTGGTACCAATACCAGATGAAAACCTTTAAAAACCTCCTGTTGGGGAGTAGAAAGATTATATCTGGCACAACTTGGTTCTTCCAGAAAAGAGACTTGAGAATGGTATGGGTCTGTAGAATTTGGCAGATCCAAGTAGAGCCACAGCACAACTTAATGGTACATAACATATCATCATCATCATCATCATCATCATCATCATCATCATGTTGTGTTTTATTGTCAATTGTTTTGTTGCCTAGTATTATTCTTCTGCACACTACTCTTCCCCAGGTGGGTGGGAAAGAGTACAAGGAGAAGGGGGTGATGGTGCAATGAGTTGGTTGCAGCAGAGTTCAGAAATGAGTAAAGGGGTTAAAAGTTGGTGCAAACTAGCAGGAAGTTAACTTGAGTGCTGGTTCTGGTTGCACTGGCTTATAACTAGGAAAAGTCAAAAGCAGGGGAAATAGGAGCTATAAAAATAAGTAGAGGTAGAGATTAAGGGAAAAAAGAGGAAGCTTCTTGTTAGACTGGAGTCTAATTGGAATAGAAAAGAAATCTGTCCCAAAGAATAGAGAGCCAAGAAAATGAACTTTAGAAGAGTTTTGGGAAGATATGCATCTCTGGGAGTTGTGGATGAAAGATGCAGATTCAGATTGGGACACACTCAGCAGAAGAAAGGAGACAAATAGTGGCTAGGAAAAAGAAGAAAAGGAAGAGTTTAGCCTTAGAAGAGACAATTTAAGGATATAAAGTTAAGGGAGAGAAAAAGATTACTCATGAATTAGTAAGAGATAAAAGGGGAGAAAGCACAAGGGTTTTCTCCCTCCAGCATTTTGTCCAGTTAGGACCCACTCCCTGCAAGCTAATAAGGTGAGAGGGGCAGATGTGTAGTGGAAAGGATTCCCGAAGATCAGTCAGCCACATGGCCAATGTGGAGAGAGAGAATCTGGTGGTTTCATTAGTGAAGAAATTGCCCAGTGGATTAGCTGGGGGAAGGCTCAAGGCTTGAGGAGCTGAGAGGAAGAAAAGTAGATTAGAGATTTGACCCAGAAGGAAGGATCAAGCAGCCACCAAGAGAACGAGGAAACCACGACATACAACATTTGTTGTAGTGAGCATTTTGTCAAGGGAGCGGGGGAATATGTCCTCTACTTTTGAACAATTCAATACAATACTTTTTACTGATTAGTCATATGACCATATCAAAAAGCTATTAAAAACAATACAGAAAAAATGGTAGGACATGTTCATAATAAATCACCTCTGCAGTCAACTCCAATCTGTTCTAGGTAGTCTACCCTCTTCAGAATGGTCTTTGATATGAAAATTGCAGTCTTCCTAGTAATATGCAAGTTTGTTCCCTGCAAGAAATAAGGCAGTTTATCCTGAGTGTCCCAATATTTCTTAGTTTTCTAAGTAAGGATCAAATACAAATGGCCCTTTCTGCAGAATATAGTTTGCAATCAAACAGGGTATGTGCGAAGTCTGCAACAGCTGGTGCACCACCAAATATACACGGTCTTTCTTCAAATGGTACTATTTTTATACATACCTGTAGGCTTGTCAGTTCTCTTGCAAACAGTAAAGTTCAACTCTGTTCTTATATAGACATTTAGTATTTTTCTTACTGAATATGCCAGGAGGAGAAAAATGGTCACTTAGAGCCCCTCCAGCCACTGCTGAAGACTTGACAGCAGATTTATTGAAAATAAAGCGCAACGGGGCTGAAAGATATCCTGCTGAAACATCCATTCTTCGAACTCAGGATCAGGTATGGTGTTGTAACAGAAGCTACATTTAAAACGAGTCAACACAAAATCAAGGCAGCAACAGCACCTTGACTGGTCATGAGCAGAGACCGAAAGAGTATGGATTCTATTGGGGCTGAGATCTGAGCCAGGTTGGGTTGGCTCACAGTACGCTCGGAACAGCCATGGTTTAACTTTTATCTCTTTCTTTTTGCATAAAAATGGAATAATACTAAAAAAGAAACTGGGTTTGCCTTAATCATACCAATAAAATGCAGGCAGGGTAGCAGTCTAGAATCAGAGAGGCGTACAGAGAAGCATGTGGGCATTCACCTAAAATAGTGATTTGCAAATTTTGGGTAGCCGTCTTTCGACAAGATGAAAAATGTCGTCTCTACTGCCAAGATGTTATCACAGCACTAGTACTTCTGGAGACCTGAACAGTTCCCATCAGCCTACCACCAGTGTGCTATTGCAGTTTGAAAAGCTGCTTTCCACCAGATATAACGTACAAGTTTCAAATTTGTTTTACATTCATTGGTTCTTCCCACAGCACCACCAGAGCCAGTAGCAGAAACAGCAGCCCTCTTTGCCATACATCAAGGTTAATCAATATGGTACCTTCCCTGCCTTCTCAAAGTGCCCTGCAGATTGCTTTCATTTGCTTGGGAAGATTGTGGGAAGGAAGAGAATTAGGGTGAATGGGGGAGAACTCCAGTTTAAAAGTAGCTGGTTTGTCCTTTGAGACGGGGACCAAGTTTATTTATTTATTTATTTATTTATTTATTATTTATATTTATATCACTGCCCATCTCCCCCAAAAGGGGGACTCTGGGCAGTTTACAGTAAAATCATCACTTAAAACCATATAAAATAACATTGCACTTTCACAAACATTATAAATAAATAAATAGTATAGAATCCACTGACGGTCAGAACGTGTTCGATAGGGAGGGCTTTATGGCGCAAGCCACCCCCAGGAGGAGCTGTTACCCCTCCCCTCCCAGGCAAGGCAGAAGAGCCAGGTCTTCAGATTCTTTCGGAAGGCCAGGAGTGAAGGGGCCCATCTCACCTCTGGGGGCAGGATATTCCAAAGGGCGGGTGCCACTGCAGAGAAGGCCCGCCTCCTGGACCCCGTCAGATGAAATTCCCTTGTTGATGGAAGTTCCTGGGCAAATCTGTCTTCTAATTTTTCCAGTTTCTCTTACACAAACATCCATTTCCATTGTGAAATGGATGTTTGTGTAGGTGAAAAACCTTCATCCAGTGATCCATTCAAGATTTTCACCTACTCTGGTAATCTTTTCCTTGATCTGAGCTGAGTCTGGATCTTGCTGAGCGGATTTTACTCTGTCTAAATTTACTTTTTGCCTTAGTTATTGGAAATTGCCTTTGGTGAATTTGATTCTGCCACATAAAAGTTGAAAAGTGTCATGGCTATAGCTCAGTTCCTTGACTGAGGATTGAGAACCTCTGTAGTCTAAGGACTAATGGTAGCTAGAGATGGATGATAATACAAGGGCAGTAGCAAATCATATTGGATATGGAGTAACATCTGACATTTTGGAACTCCTAAGGCTGA
Source organism: Charina bottae (assembly GCA_023362775.1). Classification (NCBI taxonomy): domain Eukaryota; kingdom Metazoa; phylum Chordata; class Lepidosauria; order Squamata; family Charinaidae; genus Charina; species Charina bottae. Next base: position 206,055,671 of record JALMGJ010000002.1, on the reverse strand, counting down.
TGACTAGCCATCCCTTTCTGGAAACTTGATTCTGAAACTAAAGGTCATTCCACTCTAAAGCAAAACTTTGTGTGATTATGTGCATTTTTTAATGATGAGCCGAGGCAGTATGCTTGCAATTATTTTTATTATGTACTCTAAAATAAAAAAGGTGTTTATTCTCTTCCACTTTGAAATGAATCAATATTGGCAGTGAATAGCTTTCATAAATCCACTCAAGATTTCAAATGCAAATATGTAAGGAGTTTATGTGTGATTTTCTCCCAGCATTGCCCTGTATGAGTCAAAAACTCAGGATAAGCTTGCATTATTCTACTTTTCCGTATAGGCAAAGGATAAATTCATCCACCAACTGTATTTAAAGGTCGAGTTTTTATCTCTGCATTATCTCTCAATTGTGACATCTCCATTATTATTCATATTGTTTAGCTAGCAATATCCTGTACAGTTGCAGTATTTATTACCCTCTGGTAAGCGTTAAGCTCTTCAGCTATCCTGTGTTAATGGGTTACTTCCGCTGGTTTTCATGCACTCTTCTCCCATCAGTCAAGAAGGTAGCATGCATTTTTACTTTTTTTTTCTTTTGGCAGCAATACATTCAACCAGCCATTTCCTTGGGAAATAATGGAACAGGAAAGAAGAGGTGTAAACTAAGGAGGTGTTTTGGTTTGGGCTCTTAGGGGATTGTTCTCATATTTGCATTTTTCTCTCTTAGGTTCCAGCAATTCCATCCTCATAGTCCACCAGAGAGAGAGAGAGAGAGAGAAAGAAAGAAGGATAAATAATGCATGATGTTATTGGTCGAGAAGTCCTGCAAGAATTCACTTCAAACAGCATACACAATTACATTGTTAGATTCTCTGAGCTGTTCCATTAGGGCCCATCTGAACATGTAATATTTCCCAATTAAATGTGTTGGTAGGAATTATTCATTTTAAATAATTAAATAGTTTCCAAAGCTCCCTGTAGAGCGTTACCATGGAGGATTTGACCCACCACTGGGAATATTCACAGCATGCTAATGTACAATGTAGGGAGACTGCTTAATGTCATGGCTGCCTTTGCATGAAAACAAGCCTTGAGCTGTTTGGATTGTTGCAGTCAAGTGGGCACATCTTTCATTCTCTTGCTACAAGACTGTGGCCAGTTTTAGAACTGGCAGTGTTGCAGGAGGAAGACTTTGCTAATGGGACACTTGGTTAACCCAGATGTTTATACATTAATGGGGCTGGTTGACAGACATGAGTCAGCTCATTCAAAGAGAGAGAGAGAGTACACGCTTATTTTCTCACAACTCCTCACTGAAGCTATTTCAAGTGAAAATAATTGTATTTGGAGATGATATGAAAGTAAGCAAAAGCAGTTGTGGTATTTTCCAAATGTGAGCCAAACTTGAGACTTGTTTCAAAATCACCCATTATTCACTTGTACCTCATTCTGCAAGGTGTATTAGACTAATGCACAATTATTACCAATTCAATTTAATAAGTGTATCTCTTCTTAAGAAATCAGTTCTTCAATTACCTTTATTATGGTCTTCAATCAGCATTTTATACACTTTGGGAAAAGAGTTACAGATTTCAGATTAAGATACGTAAACATTTCCTAGATGATTAATGGAAATTAAATGTATCAAATTAAAATATAGTATAAGTACAAGTAGTAGAATACTAAACATTTTAAATATTTCCAAATTATAAAATCATTATACACACACACACACACACACACACACACACACTACTATATATAATTTTAAAATGATATATATATATTTCAATAATAATGCAAGAAGTCTAATTATAATACAAAATAGTAAGATTTTATTTTTCTTTGCAAATATACAGAGACACACTACAGTATAAAGTATCTATAATATCTTCCAAGATCTCCTCCTAAATTTATATTAAATACTTAATTATTTATACCAAATATATAACCTGCTAAATATTTGGGGGGTGGCTAAAAACCAGAATAAATATTTAAATTAAAATAATAATTAAAGAATGTAAAATAATACTGCTGGTAGCAGCATAAAACTTTATAGAAGTTAAAATTAACTGTTTTAGAGCATTGGTGAAGAAAAACAAACAAACGGACATGCCAGTGGAGAATTGCAAAGGGGAGATGTCACAGCTGAGAATACCTTCTCTCAAGTGGCAACTGTTCTTACTTCAGCCACAACGGAAACTTGGAAGAAGTTTTTTAAGGCTTACTTTGGTGCATAGGGAGGTTGATGGGGGTATATGTAGGGTTCAGAAATAATTTTCACCTGGAGAACACAATATTATTATTGGTGCCACAGCCAACAATTCATAGGTTGTGAGAGCAGCTTGCAGCATGGGCAAATGCTACAGATGTTGCTTCAAATACAGTTTTATGTGTATGCTGCCACTTGATTACTGGTCATTTGTTTCTTGAATATTCATACAATAGATATGAATCACTCTGGCAGCCAAAATTCTCATAAGGTAGAGGAAAAATCACGACAGGACATTTGCATATATTAAAGCTAGATGTATATCCCTGGTTATAAAGTATGTCAGCAAAGGAACTGAAAGATCTCCAAGGATGTACAGGTTAACCAATGCTAATCACAGACTTCCTTATTTTTAGCACTAATCTTCAAATAGCCAATAAAGTAGGCTGTATATATTTATTATGCTGCTATGGGTTTGTTTTCTTGCTGCTGTTTCTTGACCTGTTTAATCTCTTCACACCATTTATTTCACCACCACCACCCACTTCCAGCTGGTTACCAGTCTGTGTTATTCATGTTCATTTGCTATGGCTACATAAGTGGGGCCTGTATCTGTGGGGAAATAAGTTCTAATTTACTTATTTCCTCCACTGCAATCCCATATCCTCCCTAACACATTCTTTTAGTAAACCTTAATTTTTCAATGGTGGTATAGACAATATCTGAGAATCAATTAAAAACAGATATCCAGTATGACTTTATTGCTATTTTTTTAAATTAGGAACACAATAGCTTCAAAGTTTGACAGGAAAGTAAATCAATTCAATTCTAGGTAGGATGCATATCTAAACAAAGCCTTTGAATAAGGGTAGCTTACTTTAGTTTAGAAAATGATTATTTTATTAGTTTTATATTTTTACAAATCTTGGAAGTAAATCCTATTTAAGAGACCCTAAAATGGAGCAGAAATGCTTGTTTAGCACAGAGCTAAGATTTTTGGAAGAATGGAATCATAGGCAAAAACTTTAATTTGGAGTTGAGAAAGAGTACAAGGGTATTGTTATTGTTTTTGTAACGTGTTTCTTTTGAAATCATTACTTAATCAAGGGTACACACCTTCTTTCTGGCATTTTCTTGATAATCAGCTTAAGGAGTCTGTGGCCCCTAAAACAACTATCATGGCAATAGTATTTACGGATTACTGATCATGGATGAAATGTCTGCAGTTCTCAAAAATCATTATATTTTATTTATTTAAATTGTTTTTAACCACAGTTTAGGCCTAAAAGATGGTCTAAAATGTTTTAGATTTCCAGAGCAACATAAAAAAAGAGATTTATGCTATTTTAGCAGTGGGCCAAACTGTGAAATTCAATTTTCCTCCAATGCTTTTTTCTAATGTTAAATTTGTTCCATTGCATTCGCACATCAGTGTGTGAGTTTAACAAAAAGCACAAAAAAAGCATTTTCATTTCAATGTGTATTTTTTCTAAGGAAGGATTTTTCAAGCACCATTTCTAAGGGGAACATGTATTGCAAGTGGTTTCTCCAAATATAATGTTCTTTCACCAAGATATACAGGAGTGGGAAGACTGTTTTGTAGTCATAACTAGTTTTCATTAATTATCTATTGTTTTAATTGATACATCCTGTGAGTCACCATGAGATTATTTCCTAAAGTTAAAGAAAATGTTTTGGAAATCTTCTTCATTAACATAAATTAACCTTTCTGTGTAGAACAAAAGGTACTTGCAAAAATTATTATAATTGGTGAAATACAAGTTGAAGATGCATATATGCAGTATATTGTGTGTTTTTTTAATTGTAAATGTATGCAGAGATCAATGAAACGGGGTTAAGACTGAAAATATGAGAAACTTGAGGAATACGGATTTGTCCATTCCTAAAACAGAACCTTGACTTTCACATTTGTTGTTCCTCTGGCAGAATAAAAGAACTGTGGTCAAGCTATTTTCTCTCTTTTGCTACCAAATAGAAAGAGATGCTGTCCTCTGTTTTGAAATTATGGACCCTGCAGAATGCATCCCCCACATGATGAACTCTTAAAACCGACTCCAGAGAGATGAGGAACTTTCAGTGATGATTTGGAGATGGGAGAGCAGCACAAGTGAATGCTAGAAATAGGAGAACAACACCAAAAAAAGTCATTTTATGAATGGAAATCCATTTGGAAGAAAGTGTGGACTAGATGACCCCTAAGGTACCAACCAACCCTATGATTCTATGACTATGTTTTCACAACACACTGAGCAAACTAGCCAATTAGCTTGGCATGTTGTACAAACCACACCAGTGAAGATTATCTCTCTATCTATACCTATATCATTCAATTTAGGCACTGCCTGACTCCAAACCAACTCTGGGTTCATGGTTTAACTGGCTAATTCAGTACATTGTTCTTCTGTTAAACCATAGTTTAAGATCTTATGTGTCAGAACCCTGGCATGCCCAAGGGTCCTGCCATCCCCTATACCACAGCCAGCATTAGCAACTGCCAGCTACGCCTCATGGATGATGAACTTTTAACCTTGACACCAGGAGAACCAGAGGGAAGACTGAAAGCGGACCAGATGGAAGCCCGCAGCTGGGAGGGGCCAGTGCTCTGGCAGAAGGGTATATAAACCCGAGCAGGGAACCAGGGGACCATTCGTGCCTTTACTGTGATTACTCATGTTAATCAATAAACCGTTTACTTACTGAAAGAGCTGAGGTAAAGTCATTTCTGTGGAGAAACGTCTGCAACTGAGAAGCGCCTGACAAAAAGGCACGAATCAATCTCAGCTGATTTTCCCGGGAGCGAACCCAGAAATCATCGGGTAAGCTCTGAGGTAGAGATCGGCTCACATCGAGAAGAAGGCAGAAGAGGAGCGGAGACCGGGGATTGCCAGGGCAAGCGCAGCGGCGGCAGCCAGCAGGCCGAAGAAACGGAAAAAAAAAAAAGAGCGGGAAAGAGCTGAAGGAATCGTGGTGCAGGGAATATGGAGAGAAACGAGGAACTCCAAATCACCAAGGAACCGCTGGCAGCACCGGAACCACGAATGACAAAAGGCAATCCTCCCCTCCCCCACTGTTGTGTGTAGGTGCAGAAATAACACGCTGAGGCAGGGAATCTAGTCTCTAGTGTTTATTGCATACCTACATACAGAAATCCTGCTAAACTAACGATGCCTACAGATTCCCAAGTATATCAGTCCAACCTAGGGCGGAGCCTTCTTCTGACGTTTGGGAAAATAGGCCAGGCACTCCGAGCTGCGTGCCCGCTGATCTCTCATGGCCCGGACCTCTTCTCCACTCCCTTGTGTCTCCCTGACACCCGCACCCCCACTCTGTGCACATACAATGCGATGGCGGACTGGTCGATTGGAGTGGGCAGGGGTATGGTCCCAGTCCCACGAAAGCTTGCAGCGAAGCTGCGGATCACGCAGTTACAACGGATCGTGGCGCTGGAGGACAGGGCAGCCAGGATGGAGCTGGGGCTTGAAGGCATGGATGCCAAACTGACGGCAATCCAAGCCTCAGTGGAAAGCTTATTGAGAGGGCCCCAGAGCCGTGAGAGCGACCACAGCGCACAGTATGCACGCAACCAACCTGAGGAAGCAGGTGCAGCAGAAAGCACTGGGGGAAGCGAGGACGAGGATGAGGCGTATGGGGAGGAAGGCGATGAACCGCTGGCACAGCCTAGCTATGGGAGTCACCTCGCAACTAGTCGCTGGCACAAACCTACCATCGTGACAAAATTAAAGACCACATTTGATGGGGACCCGGAGAAGCTTGCATGCTTCCTGAACCACGTGCGGGGGTTCATGGAAGAATCTGAAAAACTGTTTTGGAATGAAGAGGCGAAGGTGTGGTATGTTTCAAACTTCTTGATTGGAGAAGCTGCTAAATGGCTGGCGGTACTTCACGACACCGGGGCGCCAGAACTTCATGACTTTGGCTGCTTCATGAAGGCTCTACGTAAGCGATTCGAAGACACCCTGTCCAGGATGTCAGCAAAAACGGAGATCCAAAGACTGCGACAAGGACACCGGACAGTGGCAGAATACGCCCTTGAATTCAAGAAGTTGGTCAGCCGCCTCCCAAACTGGCCTGAATCGTTTAAGGTTGAGTATTTTCAGATGGGACTAAGACCTGAGATACTGGAAATGGCAGCTGGGAGAGGGGACCCAGAGACACTGGATGGATGGGTCCAGTTAGCGGGAAAAGTAGAGACCACGAGGATGCGAATACGCTCCTACCGGCAAATTCAATACCCGGGAAGGCCACGGCAAACCAACCAGGTCTATCATAAGAAGGAACATGACAGAAAACCCTGGGCAGAGGAGAAGGAATGGCGGGCCCAGAATAACTTATGTTTTAAGTGCGGGAGAGAGGGGCACAGAAGCAACGACTGCACCCACCCACCTGAAAGGCCCAGACTCGGAGAAAAGCCACGCAAGACCCCCCCCCTCCAAACAGTCAACAGCCAAGGCAGCATCAGAGTGGCGAAAATATGTTGAACTGAGGTCATCATCAGGTGACTCTACGGATGAGGAATTCCGTCCGGCAGAAAACGCCAATGGCCTGTCCTAAAGTGCACCGTGGGACAGGCCTGCAGTAACGGGCGTAGCGATGCGTTGACATCTGAGGACTGCCCCACAATGCAAATCAAGGTACAGTTAGAGACCTTGGATGGGGGGAAGCAGGATGTTGGCATAGCAATGCTGGACTCAGGGTGCACTAGATGCTTAATGCACCGGTCAGTGGCTAGGAACATGGGACTAAAACTCTCTAAGTTAAAGTCACCGATCACGTTCTGCCAACTTGACGGGACAAAAATGAAGGGGGGGGCCCGCAAGGCATTTCACAGAGGCAGTTAGGATGTCGATTGGCTCACATCAAGAAACACTGCGGTTTGTTGTGGCGCCCATCTCCACGCAGCCCATCATCCTGGGTCTCAAATGGCTTAGAGAACGGAACCCCCACGTTGATTGGGTGTCAGGGGAGATGGAATTCATTGACGGGAAATACGATGCTGACACTAGGGACATCGGGGAGAATGGGGTAGAATCAGGGGCTGCAGGCATGGTGAAGGGAGAGGGATCACAAACTGAGGCACAGATAACATTCCCACGAGCTTACGTGCCTGTCAGAGAGGTCTTCAGTCAGCAAGAGTGTGACCTCTTACCGCCTCATAGGAAAACGGACTGCGCCATCGAGCTAATCCCTGGGGCCACATTTCCAAAACCAAAAATGTACGCTATGACCCAGCGGGAGCTCCAAGAACTGCGGAAATTTGTGGATAAAAACTTGGCGAGGGGCTTCATTGAACCAGCGAATTCCCCCTTGGCGGCCCCCGTCTTGTTCCGTAAGAAAAAGGATGGCACGCTCCGGCTATGCATGGATTATAGAGGACTGAATGCCATCTCAGTCACTAATCAATACCCCCTCCCACTTTTAAAGGACATGCTGGCACAACTGGCTAAGGGCAAAATTTTCACCAAATTAGACCTGAGAGAAGCCTACTACAGGGTCCGGATACGGGAAGGGGACGAGTGGAAGATGGCATTCAACTGTCCACTTGGCTCGTTTCAATACAGGGTCCTCCCATTTGGGATTGCGGGGGGACCAGGGATCTTTATGAAACTAATAAACGAAGTATTGTACGAGTTCCTGTACCGGGGGGTGATAGTCTATTTAGATGACATCCTGATCTTCTCCCAGGACCTAGCAGAACATACACAGCTGGTGAAAGCGGTCCTCAAAAAATTATTGGACGCCAAACTCTTTGTCAAATTGGATAAATGTGAATTCCATCAAGAGAGGCTGGACTTCCTGGGGTTCAGGATTTCAAGCAAAGGCATAGAAATGGACCCTGCCAAGGTGCAAGCAGTAGTGGGGTGGGAACCTCCTCGGACCAGGCGCCAACTGCAGGCATTCATCGGCTTCGCAAATTTCTATAGGGATTTCATCAGGAATTTCGCGTAGATAGCCCTGCCACTAACAGACTTGTTAAAAATGAAAAGCGGCGGTGGCACACAAGCTAAATGGCCAGGCACCAAAATTAAATGGTCCCCAAAATGCCAGGAGGCCTTTGAAGAGCTCAAAGCTCTGTTCATGGCTGAGCCTATCCTGAAGCACCCGGAAATAGATAAACCGTTCATTATCCATGCAGACGCATCGAACAACGCGATAGGATCAATACTGCTGCAGGCGGATGAGAACGGCAAACTACGACCGTGTGCGTATATATCTAAAAAATTCTCAGACACAGAAAAGCGATGGCATGTCTGGGAGAAGGAAGAATTTGCAGTCCGACACGCGTTGGCTACATGGCGGCACCTGCTAGAAGGGGCATCAGTCCCGTTCGAAGTTTGGACCGACCATAAAAACTTGGAAGCACTGAAATCGCCCAGGAAATTAAACCCGAAACAACTTAGATGGGCCGAATTCTTCAGTCGCTTCAACTTCACCCTGAGGTACTTTCCGGGGGGGAAGAACTACCTGGCAGATGCATTATCGCGGCTGCCTCAACACGATAGGAAAGCGGAAAACATAACAGAAACCCTATTCCCACACAAGCCCTCAAGTACCAGTCAGGTGGGACACGTGGCAGTGGCTCGAGAGGACAATACGGTGTCTACAGCGCTCAATCCATTGGAGAGTGAGATACAGGCGGCGACAACACAAGACACCTGGTGGGGGGAAAACAAACACCTCCTGCAGGAGAAGGATGGAAGGTGGTGGAATAACGATAAGTTGTACGTACCTGACACCATGCGGAAACGTGTCCTAGCGATCACTCACGACCACAAGGCAGCAGGACACTTTGGGTTCGTGAAAACCTTGCACCTGGTCAGGCGCACGTTTTGGTGGCCCACACTACGTAAGGACGTAAAAGACTATGTAGGTACCTGCCCTGTTTGTGCTACGGCAAAAAGGGCCACAGGTAAGCCCAAAGGACTTCTGCAACCCGTGGCTGACCCGTCGCAACCATGGCGACAGATAGCCATGGACTTTGTAGTCGACCTCCCCGAGAGCAAACAAAAAACGGCAGTGTGGGTGATCACGGACCTGTTCTCAAAACAGGCTCATTTCATTTCCTGCAAAGGGATACCGACAGCACCCAAGCTGGCCAGGCTCTTCACGCAAAACGTATACCGTTTACATGGGACACCTGAACGGATAATTAGCGATCGAGGGAGCACGTTTACCTCGAAATTCTGGAGGGCGTTTCTTCGGCTAATTGGGTCTGAACAGGGCTTGAGCAGCGCTTTCCACCCGTGCACGGACGGGGCGTCAGAACGACTGGTAGCCATCTTAGAACAGTATTTAAGGTGTTACATAAGCTACCAGCAGGATGACTGGGTGGACTTGCTACCTTTTGCGGAAGTGGCGTACAACAACTCAGTGCACCACAGCACGGGGTTCACTCCATTCAAAATAGCCACAGGCCAGGACTTTTCGGCTATCCCGGAGGTGGGCATGATTCAGAGGACGGCCATGCCCCACTACAGGCAGACGAATGGATAGCCAAGATAACTAGCAACTGGCCTGTCATGCTTCAAACGCTTAAGGAAGCGAAAGACGACTACAAAAAATATGCGGACAAAAAACGTGCAGTGGAATGGGAACTTCGCGAAGGGGATAAAGTATATTTATCCACCAAGAACTTGCGGTCTATGCAACCATCTCGCAAGTTGGCCCCAAAGTTTATCGGGCCATTTCCTATCGTCAGAGTCATCAACCCGGTAACTGCACGCCTGCAACTTCCAAAATCGTTGAGGAAAGTCCACCCGGTGTTCCATATCAGCCTCCTAAAATGGTACCTCCCGTCAGATCAGTGGCATCTTACAACAAGGGACCCAGCACCTACCTTAGTGAACGGGGAGCCGCACTTCGAGATTGAGAACATTTGCGATTCACGTATACACAGGGGGAAGTTGCAATACCTGGTAAAGTGGTTGCACTTGCCAGTAGGGTTCAGGGAATGGGTAGCAGTGGAACACATGCAGGCCCCGGACTTGATTAGAAAATTTCACCGCAAATTCCCCGACAAACCCCGGTGACTCCCGGCCTAACGAGATATTATTCTGTTACAAGCGCCAACTACATGCAACAGGAGCCAGGACGGAGCATGAGGGGAGAGGGGAGGTCTTGGGGGGGCGGCATGTCAGAACCCTGGCATGCCCAAGGGTCCTGCCATCCCCTATACCACACCCAGCATTAGCAACTGCCAGAAACGTCTGCAACTGAGAAGCGCCTGACATTATGTGAACCAGCCACTGAATTATGAAATGTAAGCTTTGGGGATTTGGTGGCCATCACCAAATTATTCCAAGAGTTTTCCCTAGAAATGAAAAACACTACTTCTGTGGATCCTGTCTGATATTGACACAGCTAATCTTTTTTATCAGTTCAAAAACAAATAAATGAAATTGTAGGGCTAGCACAGGGGTCGGCAAACTTTTTTTGCCGGGAGCCATTTTGACATGCTCGTGCACATTTTGAAGTGCTCGAGAGCCAGGGGGCGGGGTTTGCGGGCGGGGGCCAATCACGTGGAAGGGGGAGGGGTTTGCGGGCGGTAGCCAATCGCGTGGAAGGGGGCGGGTTTTGCAGGCGGGAGCCAATCGTGTGGAAGGGGGCGGGGTTTGTGGGCGGGGGCCAATCAAGCACACTTAGGGCCTGCTGCCACCATGCCCGCTGCAGTGCCCGCCGCCGCCATGCCCGCTGCCACGACTGTGCAGGCGGAGCTGCCTGCCTGGCACTCGGGCGCTCTGGCTGGGGTGCAGCGGGACGGGAGCATCGCCGGCGGCCCGCGAGGACCGGCCAGGGAAGGCGCGTGGGCGGAGCTCCCATCCCGCTGCACCCCAGCCGGAGCGCCCGAGTGCCAGGCAGGCAGCTCCGCCCGCGTGCCTTCCCTGGCCGGTCCTCGCGGGCCGCCGGCGATGCTCCCGTCCCGCTGCACCCTAGCCGGAGCGCCCGAGTGCCAGGCAGGCAGCTCCGCCCGCGCGCCTTCCCTGGCCGGTCAAGATCCCTTCCCCGCCCCCAGCAGAACCAAATATGTTAAAAAGTGGGTAGGTAAAGCACACTCGCGTAAACATCCTGGTTCCTTCATGATCAGTTGAGCAGCAGCCACGCAGCAGCAGCAAGCGGGCGTCTTCGACAAATTGCTCTGGAAGGGGGCGGGGGAGGTTTGGAAGAAGAAGGGAAAGAGAGGCTCGACTGCTCCAGTCGCTTCTCTTCCGGAGCCGCTCACGCCCCCAGTCCAGGCAAAGTAAAGCTGGTGGGGAATCCAGCGCGGGAGCGGGGTTTGCGGGCGGGAGCCAATTGCGCACACTTAGGGCTGTGGGGTGGAAATGTGCTGCTTTTGCACGGAGAAAAAGAGTAAGCAGAGCAGCAAGGAAGAGGTTAAGGCAGGGCTTTCCAAACTTTTGCCGTTGGCGACACACCAACGGCCAGCCCACAAAAACCTGGAAGCACCGGCGGCGGTGCTTCCAGGTTGTCGCTGCGGCGGCAACGGCTGCCCCTTCGAAAGGGCAGGCTCCGGGGACCCCGAAAATGCCCTCGGTTCCGGCAGGGAGGCAAAAATCGCGCGTGCACGCTGCCGGGCTTCCCGACGCACAGCTGATTGGCACGGTGGGGGGGGGACGGGGTGGAAATTCTCTGTGTTGATCAGCTGTGCGCCGGGAAGCCCCGCAGCGTGCGCGCGCGATTTTTGCCTCCCTGCTGGAACCAAGGGCATTTTTGGGGTCCCCAGAGCCTGCTCTTCCAAAGGGGCAGCAGCAGCAGCGGCGTCCTGGAACCCGGAAGCACTGATGGCCCACCACCGCCGCTGCCCCTTCGAAAGGGCAGACTCCGGGGACCCCGAAAATGCCCTCGGTTCCGGCAGGGAGGCAAAAATCGCGCGTGCAGGCTGCCGGGCTTCCCGATGCACAGCTGATTGGCGCGGAGAATTTCCACTCCTCCCTGCCAGAACCGAGGGCATTTTCATCAGCGCTTCCGGCTTGTCACGCGACACACTTGGGGGCCCCCGGCGACACAGTATTGTGTCGACACACAGTTTGGAAAGCCCTGGGTTAAGGCGATGGGCAAGTGCCCGTCGTCAAGATGGCTGCCGGAGACGGAGGCTTCCAAACTCTCGCGAGACTGTGTGAAGCCCGTCCCCGGAGGAAAAAGAGAGGCTGGGCCTAGGCGGTTGCCAGGGGTGTGCCCACAGCCACGCACACCATGCCCACTGCCGTGCCTGCCCCCGCCACACTCGCTGCCGCACCTGCCCCCACCACGCCCGCCACGCCTGCCTGCGGAAGAGCCACACTCAAGGGGCCAAAGAGCCGCATTTGGCTCGCGAGCCGCCATTTCCGACCCTTGGGCTAGCATATCTGGGCTGCAAAAATCCAGGTAACTATTTGGAAGCAAAGACATTGGCAGTTTTAAGTTGCCTGGACTTTTGCAGCCCCACTATGGTAGCTGGGATAGTGGGCAGTCCTCTCACCATTGATTACATCTTGACTTGTTTTTCCTCCTGTTTCAAACATTGCACTTTTATTTCATTCTTCCCTGCCCCTCGGAGAAAGGCAAGATTCTATCTTCCATTATGAATCCAGCTAAATTCCATCAACAGAGCTGCCCAGCCTATAAATAGATCCAGACCCAGTGCCCTGCTATGTCAGGAAGCATTTCACGCCTGTTTTAATCATTGATCTAGTTGACCAAGCACTTTGAATGCCAGCTTGGATAATTATCACCTTGTTCTAAAGAGAAATATAAGCACCCAAATAAGGAGATTGATCGTTTTTCTTAAGGTGACAGATGGCATTTCCCTCCCCACTCCTAATGAATTGATTATCTCCACAGTTGACAAAACTCTGGGGTTTTACGGTAGGAGTCGGCTTAGGCACAGGTGATTAGGTTTCCTTTGCTCATCTGCAGCTTCATGAGCAGCAATGTCAGACAACAGAGGAGCAGGCAAAGCCCATCGCTCCAGCTGTGGCAGAGGCAACACACTCGAAGTCTTAAAGCGCTCCTCACATCTGTCTCTTGCTCTTCTCCACTGAGCTCTGTCTCAGCTTGCACTGGTGGGGCACACAGGCTTCACAGAATGAAACTTTCAGAAGGGGGCTCACATTGGTTGAACTGGTAAATCAAGCCCACCTTCCCCCATGAAGAATAAATCCACCAGTTTGGTGAGTTTGACATTTCTCTTAACTTTACTGCAATTTAATATACTTATTTTTTTAGGGCTGCCAATATGAGAGACACCTTTGGAATGTTATAGTGAACATCAGATAATTTAATTAGAGTCACCTTTTTCCAGAATTGTAGGTCTTTGATTAAAGAAACACCCCAAGATAAGATGCTCTATTTGACAAGCATCTCTTCAATGTAAACTGCAAATCAGAAATGTAAAGCAAATTCTCATATTGTAAGGTTGTTTCAAATGAAATTTGTCATAAAGTTTTGTTAGCAATCACAATGAAAATCAAATTTCAGAAATAAAAACATGATATCTTCCATGCAGTTAATTTTCAATTAATTTGGTTGAGGGGTGGAGATCTTGCACTCAGATATGAGAGTTTTCTCATATTATTTGTATTTCAGTGCAATGGAGATGCAATAATTCTTGTATTAACTTTGGAACATGATGCATTACAAAATGTAATTTATATAATACTTAAAATGGTTTAAATTATTCTTCTGAAATAATCAGTAGTATGTGATTCAGTGATGTGAAGTATGTCTTGTTCCAGTAACAGGTCAGTGGACTGAATTGTGATGCAAGTTTTAAAGTTCTTTATATATGATGAATACATTTATCAAGATTTTTGATGTGAATGTAAATATGAAATGTCAGGTTTCAGCATGTCATCTTGCCCTGTGCAATGACATTTCAGTGATAAGTTGCATAATTTTTAAAATAACCTTTTGAAGCTTTTCGGAATTAATTTATTATTTTTGGGTACATGACAATTAAAACAGTGATTTATTGATTCCCCCCCCCCCTACAATTATCTTAAAATGAGAATGGGTATAGTTTCCTTAACTCTTATAGAATTAGGAAAATGCAAGGTTACAATCCAATAAAAACATCAAGTTCTGCTTTCATGTATGGGTTTCTAATACAAATGTACATCCATGTGCTAAGGTATATCTTTTTAAGTCAATAAAGTTTTAAATTGCTCAATGATGGCAGGATTGTGCTCTAAGAATTTTTCTTTGCAATAATCAGGTAGGAGTACAATAATTTTGAAAATGTTGTCACTTGATTTGAGAAATAGAGAAAAAATGTGGAGGAGGTTATATATTAAATTTGTTTGACTTGATTTTTTTATTTCATTACTATTTTGATAATATTTGGGAGAAATAATCTGTACATTAAAACAAATAAAATACAGGAAATACAGAGAGGTAAGTTTAATATTGTACTTACTGATATATTTCTAAATGTGATTTTTTTTCTTTTTTTGTAGTAGATTGACATTACAGTCTTTTGCAAATATGTTGCTTCAGCTAGTTGGCTGGTGCTGTTATTTAAGTAACAAATTGAATGTTTTGAATTTATCAAAAATATCACAAGATATATCATAGTTGTATAATTATTAGTGGATTTCTAAAGGAAGGTATAAGACAGAATTCAATAATTCTACATTATTTATTTACAGTTTTGGATTATATAAGATTGCTTGAGTTCTGATTTGATACTTCATTAATTGCATCGTAAATATATTTACTCATAGATCCTGTAGATAATTTAAAATGTTGTACTTAGATTTAGTCACACTTACATCTGTCAAAATCAGTTTAAACTGGTGTTCCATATAAGCAGGACTAAGTATGTGCACAACCAAACTTATTTCAGAAAGAATTCATTAGGACTAATTTAGTATCATTCTAGAACATAAAGTCTTTTGACAATGTTTTGTTTGTTTATTAACTTTTCATATGATCCATTATTCTGTTGCAATTTCCAGTCTTACATTATTTCCATTTGATATGCTTGTTCTTGTTCTTGTTCACAAACCAAGCTTCAGTTTTTTTGACTATTTTTAAAATAATTTGTATCTTCCCATTAATTTGGAAACTGCATTTATTCAGCTGTTCTGCTTATTAATACAGGCATTTGCAGCATATTTTTGATTAGAAAATAATTTTTTACTGTTGATTTTGATGCCTTGATAATCTCCATAGAAATGCATTATGTTTTAAGCAGAGGATTATGTATAAACGAGAAGCAGCCATAAAGAGAATAGACTGTTAAATAATAAATGCTGTTTTCATGTAATCTCCAAAAAAAAAAAAAGATAAAAAGAGAGAATCCAATAATTATCTCTCCACAGAACTGTCTTCCGAGAAGCTGAATGTAGTGATGTTATATGAGACTTTTTCATTCAAAGATAGGCTTTAAGAACTTGAATCATCTTGTAAGAAAACATTATTTGTATTTAGTTCACCTGTTAGAAAATGCACATTTTAGCTGTCCTTTACAAATTATAGGTTGTATACAATTGCCTCCATCAACCAGAGGAATCCCTAATGCTGGCAGACCAGATTTCTCTTTTCCAGTATATCCTTATGCAAAATCTGAGCTGTACATTTGAAGGATTCAACAGACTAGATTTTGGAAGTGAACAGCAGAAGCATAGAAGAAAACAAGAAAAACTTATCTTCGATTGTTCAAGCAGGTGGATGCTCATATGATGTTGGATGTAGCCCTATACAATTCCTCTGAAGGTCTAGAATTAGAATTCAATGCAAGTTAAAGCATATTTGCCACCTAAAGTATAATTCACAACTAGGACAAAGAAGTTTTCACAAAGGTAATCTTTTTTTGCACTGCGCTCAAGCCTAGCAGTCAGCATGCATCATCACACACTTCAGCAGCTATACATATTGTGTATACTGCATTCCATAACCTAACAAAAATGTTCAGCATGGCACAGAATAGTCTATGTTTCTTAGAAATTAAAGTAACATTTTATACAGCTTAAAAATGATTGCTTTTACTTTTATAACAAGAAAGCATCAGACTGAGAAAGTTTGCATGGCATATCAAGGCTTTTTATTCTATCAATAGTATATCAATAGTTTTACCAGTTTAGCAATAGGAATAAATCAAAATTATCCTTTTATTTTGGAAGTATATATGGGTTTTGTTTGTTTGTTAGTTTCATATGCTTTCCCATTTCATCATACTGATCTTTAACAGACACAACAATCTTGTGTTAAACTATTATGAATTTGAGTAAATTCCGAGAGACAGTGGAGGACAGGAAGGCCTGGCGTGCTATGGTCCATGAGGTCACGAAGAGTCGGACACGACTGAACGACTGAACAACAACAACAAAATTGAAGTATGCAAACTTACACATTTTAGATGTAAACATGAAAAAGAAAATAAAGTGCCAATCTCTCATATATCATGGATTGGAGTAAAATACATGGGATATATTCTGTATATGAAAAAAAGACTCATGGGTATATGAATATGAATGGGAGATTTCATTAGTGATCTTTCCCCTTTAATAAAAAGAAGACTGACCAGTTAAAGAAACAGTCAGGGAATATGTTTCACCGTATAAAAATGTTCTTATACTCTTGCTAGTATTGCAGACCAATCCTTAGTCATTCAACATTCATAATGTTCGTAAATCAGAGGGATAAAACAAAAAGGATATAAATGAACCTCCGTGCCTACTGAGACCATCTCAGGAGGTTCCCCTACAGTTGTCACAAGCTCATCTTATGGCAACTCAGAATCATTGAGTGTTCTCCACTGCAACCCCAGGTCTGCAAAGTTGAAGGGTTGAACATTATTAGCTTCTAAAAAGTGCCTTAAAACATACCTTTCTCAACAGGCTCATAACTGTTAAATTTGAATTCTTAATTGCATTGGTTTTACTTGTTTTATTGGTTAAAAACAGTTTTTAACATAGTGATTTTAAATTTGTTTTCCTGTAGCCTACCAAAACACTTTGCTATTTGGCAGTATACCAAGTTGAATAAAATAAATAAAATAAAATAAAGTATGCACATACCATTTAGTAATACAGGTTAAATAAAAACTTCTTGTTATAACCATATATGTAAGAATAATGCTTAACAAGGCTTTCTTTCTGTTGGCCAAAATATATTCAGCTACTATGTTAACAATCTGCCAGATTGAATGAGCACATGCCATATTTATTGTAATCCAATTGATAGACTTAATGTAAGTTTTGTGCCTCTCTCTATTTTTTGGAACAGTGTCTTTATATAACATTCTATATTTGTGTCTCATCATGGAATAGCATTATAGACTAAAATATCCTTTCCAGATCTGTAGCATGAGAACTTATATAATTGCAACCAATATTTTACAGGAGGAACAGAATAAAATATTTATTTTCCTTTATCAAAACAAAGGATATTTACAGTTATAGGCAAGCAGATATTTCAGATAACTAGGGTAATTCAAATGGTAATTATTTGGTTTAAGTGCCTATGCTTATAGTAACTACGTGTGAAATAAAATCTTAGTTGCTGCAGTTTTTCATGCAAAAGTGAATAAAATTCCTTCAGATATTCTGTGTTCATATAGTCAAGTTCTCTTATCAATTATAACTATTGGAAGCATTTTCTGGTTCAAATTAATAAAGAATGATTGTCTTAACAACATAATTTTCAAATTATAGATTTAAGTGTGTACAGATATTTTTTAACTGCCTATGTGTTTTGGTGTTCCTATAGTAAAAGACCTTTAGACTAATATAAGTAATTTTGCAATATATGTCCCTATATTTTTTTTATCCATAAGAGAAACATTAGCTATCTGTAATGCTGGTGGAATCAGAAGGATAGGAACAGGTGAAAATTATAGAAGCTATCTTACAGGAATGAATATGGTTAGTAGTTGGCTAACAGGAAAAAGGCAAGATTAATTTGTGTACTGGTTAAATATATCATGATATAAAACATTGATGCTGCTGGGAGCTACAGTATATTCATTGTAGCTCTTTGATTTCCTTTCCTTATTGGATGGTTTAATAGGTGGTGAATAAAAGCAGATCTACACAGTGAGGTTGGTCTGGTTCATGCCTCTATTCTTAGCTACTCTAAATATTTGCACAATTGGCCCAAGATTCTGGCATTAGAAAATGTATGCCCAAATAATTGTCAGGCTTTCATGTTCAATAAGAGTCTTTGTTGCTTTAAAGCATGTTCTTGACAAATCAAACAGAACAATAGGAAATGCATATTCTGCCAAAAATTAAAAAATGAACATTGGCAATAAAAATAGCCAAAAAGAACTGAGAGAGATATTAAAATATTATGAAAACAATTAAACATTCTGCAGATATTTAAAGAACAAGAAATAAACCTTGCAGATGTTTGGACTATGATAGAATAAGCATGTAGAAAGATTACAAAAGAGGGAGACATTGCAGAAAACTTAAGTTATTTTACTTGCCATTTTCATTACAGACATGACAATAGGCACCCAGATCTTAGAGTTTTGTTTTGCCTTTTTTTCAGTGAGGAAATCTGAAGATCAAAGCAGATTTCAAATATTTTGACCACAGTTCTTACCATTTCACTGACAATCCTAGCTGGGATTGTTGAGTATTGAAATTCAAACACCAGTTGATGCTGATCTGAATGAGGTGACATTTCTACTTAAGAATCAGATTAGGAACTTGGGTGTCCTCCTGGATCAGACACCAATGTTGGGCACCACATTACATTGGCGCCAAGAGAGCTATGTATTAGGTTTTGGCTGATAAATTAGGTATGCCCACTCCTGGAGAAGAGAAATATGGCATTGTTGATACATTCAGCAGTAACCACAGGTCAAAACTCTTTGTGGGTTTCCTCTAAGGTAGTCTGAAAAATATAATGGCCTGAAATGTTGTGGTACAGGTGGTGAGCAAGTACTTGCAGGAGGTGCCACATTAATCTTACGGTAAAGCTTCTACGCTAATTATCAGTTGTTTTCTTCTCCCAATTCATGGTCCTTACTATAGCATATAAAGCCTTACATGGTTTGACCTCTCTCTGGGAAGTAGAATGGGATCATTGTTATCATTGTTGTCATCATCACCCAACTGCTGTTCCAATCCAGTTTACCCCACTTGTGTGGTAATCTTTTCCATAGATTACATAGGTAGTCAGCCCCCTACCAATCATATTTTTAAGCCAGGAAGTACTGTATAAGGATCAAACACTGAAGTGGTAGGATAGTTGGAGAATTATTCACTTCCTCAAACTGTATGAAATGAGAAACAAATCCATTGTAATTTGTAAAGCAAATGACAAAGTTATCAGTAATGGCATTCAAGTTAGCATATGATTGATATTATCTGCAAGATATATAAAGGTAAAGGTTCCCCCTGCACATTTGTGCAGTCGTGTCCAACTCTAGGGGCCGGTGCTCATCTCCGTTTGTTAGCCGAAGAGCCAGCGTTGTCCGAAGACGCTTCCACGGTCATGTGGCTGGCATGACACGCGTGGAATGCTGTTACCTTCCCACCAAAGTGGTACCTATTAATCTACTTGCATTTGCATGCTTTCGAATTGCTAGGTTGGCAAGAGCTGGAGCTAGTGCGGGAGCTCACTCCGCACGCAGGGCAAGATATATAAACTGCTCAAAATAGATTAATTTTATTGTTGTTTTTGTTAGCCAGAATGTAATAGATCATTGACTACCCCCAAAAACTCAGTTGATCAAATTTTTAAAGAGTAGTGGCAGTGTTGTTGTTTTATTTTGTGCCAGCATCACCAAAATGAAGTAGTCTTTCAAAGAGATTCCAGTTATGCTTAACTCTGAATTTTTTTGACAGTTCACTCTACCTATTATTTCGAATGCTGTTGCATTTGCCCCATCTCATTTGAGATACTATTGACATGGCGGTTGTAGATTCTCTGTTTTTACAGAAATAAATATACAGTAATTATGCAAGTAAGCACCACAAAGTAAGCTCCACACACAAATGGGATTTATTGCTGAATAAATATGGATTGCATTATGTTTCAGCTTCTAGCAAATGCTCAGCTGGAATCTATTGCAAAATTTCCTCATATAATTATGATGACATTATGTCCTTCCAATGTCCTGATTGGAGAAAATATTCTTGAAAATGTTTCCTTCTGAATTCCTGTTCATATTCTTTAGCTTTAATACCTGTTGAAATAATCCTTTATTTTGTACAAAACTGTACTAACAACTATTAAATTACATTCAGATCATTATATTCCATTCTCTGCTTTGCCCTTTGAATGTCATGCCCATTATAACTATTCCCTCAAAATGTGTCAGAATTGAGTCAGTAGAGTTTTGTAATGGAGAATATATACAGTAGGCAAGAGAAGTTATTTCATTCATTCAACTAGTATGCTATCTTTGCACAGTGGCAGTATTGTAGCCAATGAGGTTTATCTGAGACGTGATTATTGCTAATTGAAACTAGTATGCTATTGTTTGTTTTTTAATCCTTAAAATTAAGTGATTTTTTTAAAAAGTCATCTTTCTTCGCTGAATGTTTTCAGTATCCAAACCATATTTATTTATTTAATTTCTACAGCTGCCCATCTCAACAAGTGAACTCTGGGCAGCGTACAATCATAAACAGAATACAGTATTCCATTGTTCATTCCTCTCATCTCCTTCAGCTAAATTTCTTTAAAAGCAACAATTCAGCTCTACTTCAGTTGATAACAAGAGGAGTTCTTTCTGCACTTTTTATCCTCTCTTCTTGCTTGGATAATTATAATCCTTCTAGCTCCCTGTTGTACTACTCCAGAAACACAGTCAGGTAGCAGTAATTAGATATTACAGAGTTCAAACCCATAGGAAGAGATGAAAAACTGCACAGCCAAAATCCAGCATAGTCTACCTACTGATGAAACTGCTATTATCAGCAGAAAATGGGAAAGGCAGTGTCACCTTCCCTCTGCAGCCTTAGACACACCCTCAAATCCTTTCTGAAGTGCTGGGGAGGGGGGATAGTTGAGAGGTGTCCAGGGAAATGCAAGAGAGAAGGCAATAGGCTGATCGCTAATTCCTCCTGAACAATTCCATTACCAACAAGATGAATTAGGATTTCACTCCCAAATGACTAGCAATTGCGGTCATTTTAAACTGTTCCTGGTAAGCAGTCCAATTCATTTCAAAGTTTACGTATACTTTACCTGCTCCTCTTACACCCTTCTTTTCCCCATTCCTTCATATACATTCGTTTCCTTTTAAAAATAATTTTATTAAGAATTTTCACAAGAATAAAAGATAATATAAAGTAAAATTAAAGAAAAGAAAAAGGGAAAAAAGTGGTGAGAAGCTAAGAAAGATATATAAATTGAAATAATAAATAATAACCCGCCCAGAGTCCCTTGCAAGGGAGATGGGCGGGGAATAAATTGAAATAATAAATATAGATAGAAATAGGAAAAGAAAAGATAAAGAAGTGACTCCAGTTCTTCCTTACAGCAGACACATGCAGACAAATCATCTCGCCTCCCTCCTTAAGATTATATCATAATTCTTTTCTTCCTATATCCAACTCTTTTTAATCAACAAATCCATAAATCACCAAATAATTTTTTTCCATTTTTTCCACAGTAAAATTATTGGTACTTATTCAGTCAGGGACAGATTTTGAAGGAGAGCTAGGTTTACTAGCTGTTGGTAAACAATAAGTGTCAGTAAATAAATTGTGCTTCTTTCTTCTGACACTGGCAACAGTTTGTATTTATTCAGTTAAAGGTATGTGGTCAGGCTTCAGTAATTCAGTGCCTTATGTACCAAAATATTTATTTATCAAGATAACATTATCCACATTGATATAAATGCTAATTTTTTTTAATCTGTTCAATCGTGTCCGATTCTCAGAGACTGCCTGGAGTCCCTGCAGTTTTCTTGGCAGGTTTTTCCAGAAGTGGTTTGCCATTGCCTCCTTACTAGGGCTGAGAGGGAGTGACTGGCCCAAGTTCACCCGGCTGGCTTTGTGCCTAAGGTGGGACTAGAATTCACGGTCTCCCAGTTCCTAGCCTGATGCCTTAACCCAGGGCTTTCCAAAGTGCTGCCGCTGGTGACACACCCGGCGGCGGAAGCGGCAGCAGCGACACGCGCGCACACGGCAGCGGCGCGGGGGGTGTGCGTCGGCGCGCGCGCACGGCGGCGGCGCGGAGAGGCGTGCGGCGGCACGCGCACGGCGGCGGCGTGGGGGGCGTGCGGCGGTGCACGCACGCACGGTGGTGGCGCGGGAGTGGCGTGCGGAGGCGCGGGGGGCGTGCGGTAGCACGCGCGTGCATGGCGGGGGGCATGCGCGCACGCGCCACCGCTTCCGGGTGGTGTGGCGACACACCACGCTGTGTGTGGCGACACACTTTTGTGTCGCAACACACAGTTTGGAAAGCTCTGCCTTAACCAATACACCAAACTGGCTCTCATCTAATTATACACTCATACAAATAAAGAGATTTTTTAATTCTTACATAGTTAATAGTATAAAATGTGCATTTTAGCAGTCTAAGTAATGTTTATCCCAAGGTAATGCTTTTCTACTGAATGAAAAAGATAAAACAGACAATTTTGCAAGGTATTCAGTATGAAATCTGTTTGAATATATTTACCTATTTGCAAATCATGGGAACTTGTAAATATAGAGAACCATTTTTAGTGGCCCAAATATGCTCTTGGATTCTGCAAGCAGTTCGGAAGCCTGATCCTGCCTAAAGAACTTCCTTCAAACTTCTTGCTCCTAGAGTTGTCAAAGAGAAATAAACTCAAGTATCCCAATGTCTCAAGTCATTCTGGCTCATATATAAGCATGGGACAATATATGACATATAGCCAACACAACGAGGGCATTAGCTATGCATAACAAGTATACTTTTCTGGGGTGGGGACAATATAAATGCGCAAAACAGTATGAGCAAGGTTTTACAAGTCATAGAATAATTTTATTGGCTATGAAGCTACTTTCAAATATTTTAAGAATCTTACAGAGATTACAGTAATTAATTCTGAATTATGAAATCAATATTATTTGCATAAATGTAAGGAGTGGCATAGGAATCAGCAATAGAGTAGTATGTCAAACATAAGAGATCAGGTTGAAATTGTTGTCAGAAATTGTTTTATGTCCATCCATTTGAATACGTTCTTTGTGGTGTCCAGTAAACTTGAAATAAAATCTTTTGATAAATCAGTTTTAATTTTAAATCCACTAAAACAAATCTAACATTTTTTAAGACCTGCAACCACTGATGTTTCCTTATCGATGTTCCAGTTCTTTAATCCATGAGCCATAAATGTCTGTAATGTCAATTTTTACAAAAACAATGTGGGATTATTTTCAAACATCATCAAATGTAATAACATCTCAGGTTTCTCAGATGTAACCAAAGCATCTGGCCCATATTGAGCCCTTAAAACATGCTTGAGTTTATTCTATTGCCACTGTTGTGAATCAGGGAGACAAAATTTTGCTTGAAGTTGAGAAAAATCTTTAAAATAGTTGTTACAAAGTAATGGATTTAAAGTACATATTTCAGATTCCACCCACAGCTTCCAATAGAACATTTAGCCCCTTATTTTTAGGGTAAAGTTTTTCCATAATGGTAAATATTCATGAGTCTCAACATCAACACCCAATCTATGACCCAACAAGGCCTGTATAACATTGGTACCCATGTAACGTAATTATTGCTAAATATAATTCAGCATATTAAAATAATTTATAGCCCAAACCTGCCAGCATGATACCAGTAATATCATTTGATTGCCAAATAGAAATTGCTAAGAGTTCCAAAAATATTTTCTTTTGGCGGATGTAGATCCTAACATAACTGTTGCTGTTGTTGTAATTGTAGCCTGTGGAATTCACACTTTGTTAGTAGGAAAGTAGACCAAGCACAATCAAAGGCCTTTTTACTATGAGTGTGACACTGTATTTTTGTGTTATTTGGGTCTGTGACCTGTAGTAAAGATACTGACGCTAAAATGTTCCAAGCCATTCTCATCACTCCAGGAGATCATCTGATCCAACTGCATCTTCCAAAAAGAAGATTTGGGGAAACAGAGCTCTGCCATTCCATCTAATGTGGGAAAATACCTACAGCTAAATGACTTTAATATTTCTGTTTATTTATCAGAATGTTATATTTACAGAAAATT
The DNA here is from genome assembly GCA_023362775.1 of Charina bottae. NCBI lineage: Eukaryota > Metazoa > Chordata > Lepidosauria > Squamata > Charinaidae > Charina > Charina bottae. The sequence goes on along the minus strand of JALMGJ010000002.1, from coordinate 206,031,321 downwards.
AGACTGCTGTGAGTAGGAACTGGTGTAGTGGTTTTAAAACTACATTCCTTTACAATGTGCAATGAAACAACGGTGGCAAATTTCAGACAGACAGTGGGGCAAAAAAGTATTTAGTCAGCCACCAATTGTGCAAGTTCTCCCACTTAAAAAGATGAGAGAGGCCTGTAATTGACATCATAGGTAGACCTCAACTATGAGAGACAAAATGAGAAAACAAATCCAGACAATCACATTGTCTGATTTGGAAAGAATTTATTTGCAAATTATGGTGGAAAATAAGTATTTGGTCACCTACAAACAAGCAAGATTTCTGGCTCTCACAGACCTGTAACTTCTTCTTTACGAGGCTCCTCTGTCCTCCACTCATTACCTGTATTAATGGCACCTGTTTGAATGTGTTATCAGTATAAAAGACACCTGTCCACAACCTCAAACAGTCACACTTCCAAACTCCACTATGGTGAAGACCAAAGAGCTGTCGAAGGACACCAAAAACAAAATTGTAGACCTGCACCAGGCTGGGAAGACTGAATCTGCAATAGGCAAGCAGCTTGGTGTGAAGAAATCAACTGTGGGAGCAATAATTAGAAAATGGAAGACATACAAAACCACTGATAATCTCCCTCGGTCTGCGGCTCCACGCAAGATCTCACCCCGTGGGGTCAAAATGATCACAAGAACGGTGAGCAAAAATCCCAGAACCACACGGGGGAACCTAGTGAATGACCTGCAGAGAGCTGGGACCAACGTAACAAAGGCTACCATCAGTAACACACTACGCTGCCAGGGACTCAGATCCTGCAGCGCCAGACGTGTCCCCCTGCTTAAGCCAGTACATGTCCGGGCCCGTCTGAAGTTTGCTAGAGAGCATTTGGATGATCCAGGAGAGGATTGGGAGAATGTCATATGGTCAGATGAAACCAAAGTAGAACTGTTTGGTAGAAACACAACTCGTCGTGTTTGGAGGAGAGAGAATGCTGAGTTGCATCCAAAGAACACCATACCTACTGTGAAGCATGGGGGTGGCAACATCATGCTTTGGGGCTGTTTCTCTGCAAAGGGACCAGGACGACTGATCCGTGTACAGGAAAGAATGAATGGGGCCATGTATCGTGAGATTTTGAGTGCAAACCTCCTTCCATCAGCAAGGGCATTGAAGATGAAACGTGGCTGGGTCTTTCAGCATGACAATGATCCCAAACACACCGCCCAGGCAACGAAGGAGTGGCTTCGTAAGAAGCATTTCAAGGTCCTGGAGTGGCCTAGCCAGTCTCCAGATCTCAACCCCATAGAAAACCTTTTGAGGGAGTTGAAAGTCCGTGTTGCCCAGCGACAGCCCCAAAACATCACTGCTCTAGAGGAGATCTGCATGGAGGAATGGGCCAACATACCAGCAACAGTGTGTGCCAACCTTGTGAAGACTTACAGAAAACGTTTGACCTCTGTCATTGCCAACAAAGGATATATAACAAAGTATTGAGATGAACTTTTGATATTGACGAAATACTTATTTTCCACCATAATTTGCAAATAAATTCTTTCCGAATCAGACAATGTGATTGTCTGGATTTGTTTTCTCATTTTGTCTCTCATAGTTGAGGTCTACCTATGATGTCAATTACAGGCCTCTCTCATCTTTTTAAGTGGGAGAACTTGCACAATTGGTGGCTGACTAAATACTTTTTTGCCCCACTGGAAGAATTCAGGGCTTGTTGGTTGGTTGGTTTTACATGAATGGAAAATGAAAGTAAAGCAAGAAGATGCCCCTTCTTGAATGCAGTACAACTGACTGATCTAGACTGAGGATGGGGATGAGTATTAGAGATTAACTCACTGTTCTTTTGGATGAAAGAAAATGATTGTTAAAGCAGTAATCTAGCTATGATAATTCATAAACTGTTGTGTTTTATATAAACTACACTTCCCCCCCAAAAAAATATCCACTGTACTTTGTTGGTAAACTGCTATGAAACTATCTTTTGCAGCATCCTTAGGGCCTGAAGCAACACATCAAAACTGTGGCTTCATGATATGTTGGAGCTGCACTTCTGGTAGATGAAACTCTGTTCCAGATTATCCCAATCCACCTAAAAATTCAGGCTTTAGCCAAGCCCATTGCACAGCCTCAAAGACTCAGTGTGGGTATATTTAAGAAGGATTTAAATAACAATAAACACAGAATGAAAATTAATCGATGGTGTTCCATAATATCTTTGTACTATTTTGAAGTAGTGTGGCTTTAATAGATTAAAACATTCCTGCATTCAGTCCTCAAACTTTGATTCAGATGAAAAAACAAAATCTGTACAATACAGGTAAAAGGTAGAGGTTACCCCCGCACATTTCTGCAGTCGTGTCCAACTCTAGGGGCAGGTGCTCATCTCCGTTTGTTAGCCGAAGAGCCAGCGCTGTCCGAAGACGCTTCCATGGTCATGTGGCCGCATGACATGCGCGGAACACTGTTACCTACCCACCGAAGTGGTACCTATTCATCTACTTGCATTTGCATGCTTTCGAATTGCTAGGTTGGCAAGAGCTGGAGCTAGTGCAGGAGCTCACTCTGCACGCAGGGCTAGGGATTTGAACCTCCGAACTTGCGATCTTCCGATCAACAAGCCTGGCGTCTTACCCACTGAGCCACCACGGTACAGAGGGTATTAGTCAATGTAACTAAATACTGAGAAGGTGTTATTATAAAAGATTAACACCTTAATTTCAAAGGATTCTGAAATGGGTATATTATTTTCTTAATTTATTCTTTGGGAGCATATTTGAATATGTATTTGAAGCAAAGTAACTGCTATGATCAAAGGAATTTTACCTGGATTTCAGCACTTACTGTATAGAGACTAAGACAAGGAAAGCTACAAGAGATGAAAAAATACTGGTGGTTAATTTAGTAAATTATTCACAAAATTAAATAATGGTTTCTGCAAAATTTGTAATCTGTATGATAATTGTTTTCACCAAATTGGCACATGTTCACATTTCCAGCGCTATATACTGTATCTACTTAGTCATAGCGTTTTAACGAAGTTATAAAATGAAACAAAGTTATAAAATCAGAAACATGGGTGAGTCAGTAACACAGCACAAGTGTAAAATGAATACACAACACATGTAATTATCAAAAAGTATACACAGCAGAACTGTGTAGTACTAAGAATATACACAGAAGCTTAGTAATTACCAAGAAGGAGTGTTACATAATAAGAATAGCGGTGATTTTGCTGTCAAGGTTAAAATTATTTACCAAGGAAATGAACATGCTTCCCTTTATGGAGAGACGAATTATTAAAATATTATTGGCAGTTTTTCCAAAGTGATGCAGAGCGAAGGTGGCATCTTTAAAAATGCTACCATATTTCCCAGCTTTGCTGATGAGTGTAGATGATGGTTTGGCACCCAAACCTCAGAGTGGCAATGAGATAAATCTTGCATACCAGGCGAAGATGAGGTAGTATATACCCGGATCTTGCCCCAGGTTCAGCGTCCACCCACCTTACAGCAGAGGTGGCAATGTGGTACTTACAACACCAATGTTCTCCCAGTTCCTTTGGTGTCCCTAGGTTTCTTGCTGCACCTGACTTAAAAATGATTATTTTAATTAAGAAATTAAATAGCAAGCTGGCCTGCAACAAAGCCAAACAACAGTCTCTACATGAAATTAGTTAACTGGGCAGTGAGTTCACTGTAGGATAAATTGGTAGTTGTATAAGTGCCATGTCTATCATGGCAGCATTTTTGTACATTGACTTAGTAGAGATACATAGTAGAGATTTTGCATATCTGCTCGTCACTTTTTCTTTTTAATATGCCAGCTTAAATTGACTGTATGACCAGGTGATCTGGATGGTGGGTGAGAAGGGTTATCTTTACTAGAACAGCCTGATGGTGAGGGTGACTGAGATGTGGTTCCCCAGTAGCTGACAATTCAGGAAAGGACTGTGAGTAAACAATTGCCTAGTTTGCATAGCATTTGGTTCATAACGCTAGATCTTTTCTCCTATAGACCTATTTTCTGTCTTAAGGAGCTACTTAACACTATCCTATAACCTAATCCTATTTTATAATCTATTTAGCTTTATTTTAACACCTGCTTTGTCTATATTCTTTATTCCAATACCACTGCTGTCCCTACCCAACCCTGCCTGAAGTTTTTTCCACGTGTGGTCCAATGTTGGGGTGTGTTGCTGGGTGGGACTTGGAAGAGGTTTGGGCCTTTCCTTCTTCCATGCTCCTGGGCTGCTGCTCTGGGTCTTCTCAAGGATAATTGCTTGCACTTCAGATTTCTCAGAGCACTGCTAGTGCGTTAATGCTTCAGTGAAACTCACCCTTGCTATTTCAGCACATTCTGCTGCTTTCCTGTCAACTCCTGGACTGGTCTTTCAGAGCCAGCACTCTGGGCTGTTCTGATTGCCATCCTCTGGGCTCCTGAGTAGTGGCCAGTGCTCTAAGCTTCAAAATATTTGCCAAGTCCTATAGGGCCCTGATGGAGGGATGGTGGCTAGTGCTCTGGATCTCTGTTTAAACAATGCAAAAGCTGATTTAGGACCAGCTCTATCACTGGACAAAATGAGGCAGTCTCTTAGCCAGCTGATGCATCTGTGAGGTATAGGGAGGAAATGGGCAGTATAGTTACACAATAGCTTGCCCCTATTGTGTGACCAGCACTGAAGTAGGATTATCATTTAAATCTATGCCATCTTGTCATCTGCCTTATGTAAGACAGTCATTCGAGCTAGTCCTGAAGAGCCCTGTAAGGCTCACTTCAAAAGTTACCTTCATGATGTGAGTCCTTCTAGCTTTATTCTCCTAATGACAATAGTTCCTGGTCAGGATCACACAGATCTTTCTTACACTACACTAGCCATTGACCTTCCTATAAACAGAAGCTATGATTGCCAGCAAAATAGCTGTTTCTTGGGTTCTTTCTATATGATCTGAAGTACAGGCAGTTTTCACTTCATGACCACAATTGAGCCCAGATTTTTGGTTGTAAGGCATAATGGTTGTTAAGTGAGTCCAGACTCGTTTTTACAAACTTCTTTTACTGCAGTTGTTAAGCGAGTCACAGCAGTCCTTAAGTGATTCAAGTTCGGGGCTTGTGGTTTCCTTCGGTTGTTAAGTGAATGGTGCAGTTGTTAAGCAAACCAGGAGTTACTTTGCAGTACTGTGGGGGCCGGAGTGTGATAGTCATATGTTTTCCACCAAAACATGACTATGGAAATGCTTCTGCGGCTATGGTAGTATTATTTTCAGTTAATATTACTGTTATTTTCAACTAATATTACTGGTTGATTATTAAAAACTTTTACTGTAAGGTCTTTATTGGAATCTTTGTTCTACAGTACAGTACTAAACAGGTTTAAAGGTACTGTACAGTACTGTAACTTTTTTTCCTGCTGTAGTAAACTGCAGCTTTTCTTACTGTACAGTACTGTACAATACTGTATATAAATCTGATTTTTATAAAACAGGGCTTTCCAAACTTTTCAGTTGGCGACACACCAACGGCGGCCCACGAAAACCCGGAAGCGCCACGGCAGCGGCAGTGGGCAAAAACCCAGAAGCACCGCCACTGCGGCACTTCTGAGTTTTTGCCCGCTGCCACCGTGAAGCTTTCGGGTTTTCATGCGCAGCGGCAGCAGCGGCGGTGTCCTGGTGTGCTGCATGAAAACCCGGAAGCGTTGATGGCCCGCTGCTGTGCGCACTGCTGCGCACGGCGGCACGCCATCAGCGCTTCCGGGTTTTTACATGGCACACCTGGGCCCCGCAGGTGACACAGTACTGTGTCGCGACACACAGTTTGGAAAGCTATGTTATAAAACAACTGTTTTAAAAACAGTAAACCAGCATTCAGTATTGTTAAATATAATTAAAAATCAGACAGGCAGAGGATGGAAAATGCATGCTACCATACAAATCTCTACTTAAGTTAAACAAAAACTGGGAAAAAGTTAAAGGCAAGCATAAGAACAGTACCGTACAATTGCGCTCATTTCACATGCTAGCAAGGTTATCCTCAAAATCCTACAAGCTAGGCTTCAGCAGTATGTGAACCAAGAACTACCAGAAGTGCAAGCTGGGTTTCGAAGAGGCAGAGGAACTAGAGATCAGATTGCCAACATTCGCTGGATCATGGAAAAAGCAAGAGAGTTCCAGAAAAACATCTACTTCTGCTTCATTGACTACGCTAAAGCCTTTGATTGTGTGGATCACAACAAACTGTGGCAAATTCTTAAAGACCACCACTACCAGACCACCTTACCTGTCTCCTGAGAAACCTGTATGCGGGTCAAGAAACAAGAGTTAGAACCGGACATGGAACAACCGATTGGTTCAAAATTGGGAAAGGAGTACGACAAGGTTGTATATTGTCACCCTGCTTATTTAACTTATATGCAGAGTACATCATGAGAAATGCCGGGCTGGATGAATCACAAGCCGGAGTTAAGATTGCCGGGAGAAATATCAACAACCTCAGATATGCAGACGATACCACCCTAATGGCAGAAAGTGAAGAGGAACTAAAGAGCCTCTTGATGAGGGTGAAAGAGGAGAGTGCAAAAGCTGGCTTGAAACTCAACATTGAAAAAAACCCAGATCATGGCATCTGGTCCCATCACCTCGTGGCAAATAGAAGGGGAAGAAATGGAAGCAGTGACAGATTTTATTTTCTTGGGCTCCAAGATCACCGCAGACAGTGACTGCAGCCATGAAATTAAAAGACGCTTGCTCCTTGGGAGGAAAGCTATGGCAAGCCTAGACAGCATATTAAAAAGCAGAGACATCACCTTGCCGACAAAGGTCCGTATAGTTAAAGCTATGGTTTTCCCAGTAGTAATGTATGGCTGTGAAAGTTGGACCATAAGGAAGGCTGAGCGCCGAAGAATTGATGCTTTCAAACTGTTGTGCTGGAGAAGAGTCTTAAGTGTCCCTTGGACTGCAAGGAGGTCAAATCAGTCAATCCTAAAGGAAATCAACCCTGACTGCTCATTGGAAGGACAGATACTGAAGCTGAAGCTCAACTACTTTGGCCACCTAATGCGAAGAGAGGACTCACTGGAAAAGACCCTGATGCTGGGAAAGACTGAAGGCAAAAGGAGAAGGGGAAGGCAGAGGATGAGGTGGTTAGATAGCATCACCGATGTAATGAACATGAATCGGAGTAAACTCCGGGTGACAGTGGAGGACAGGAAGGCCTGGCGTGCTATGGTCCATGAGGTCACGAAGAGTCGGACACGACTAAACGACTGAACAACAACAACAACATAAGTGCAGTACTGCATGGAAAAAGTACTTACCTTTCCTGTACAGTAAGGCACACACAAGCCTCCCTCTTCCGGCTGCTAAATCACAGGATTCAGTGTGACCACGTGACCAGGCCTGCTGCCTCAGACATCCAGTGTCATAAGCCTGGAGGACTTCCTGGTTCCAAAGCGTGGTCATGTGACCCAAAATAGCCGTCATTTCCGGGATGGCTGAATCCATGTCACGTGATCACAGAGGCCTTGTGAGGGTCATAATTTCGCGCCCCCGGTGGGAAATCTACTTTTGGGGTACCATCGTAACTTTGAACGGCCTTTAAGTGGCCAGTCGGTAAGTGAAGACTACCTGTAAAGAAAAAAATGTACTGTATGTGGCCATGATCTCATACTCTGTAGGTGATATCAGGAATTGTGATAAGAACTGCATAATACACTCCCCTAATTTTTAAACTTCAATATCTAATTATAAATGATTTCAACAGTGGAATAGGAGGAGCTCTATATGTGGTGGGACAACAGGTAAGTGCTTTACAAACTTTGATTGCTTACCTATCCTGACCAGCTTTTCAATGCAGTATTTTACACAAAATTCTCACATGCACATGAAGATTTCTAGATTAAAATGAAAGGCTATCTAATCTGCATAGGTATTTACATATATACAGATTGGCTAGTAAGGTAGACATTTTTAAATGATAAATTAGGTTTTCTGTTTTACTTTTTCATGAATTTTCTACGTATTCACCTACCTAACTGCAAAATGTTGTAATGAAGTACTGCAGTAATCCAAATTAAAGCATCTCCAGCAGGCTGCCAAGCCTCAGCTTGAACACACCCAGGGAAGAGGATCTTACCATCTGTCTGAATAATTGGCTCCACTGTTGAACTACTCTGAGTATTTTTTTTATAGGTTTCAGTATGAAACCTAGTTCTCGTCAATAAATGCATTGTTCCCTATGCTGCTCTTGAATGGTGGAGAACAGGTCTTGATCTTGATTTGCATTTCATATCTTGTCAGGTATTTGAAGAACATTGGTGTTTCAAGGTCTCTTCTAATAATGAGTCGGAGGTTCATTTATACTGAATGTCTTTATTAGCTAACAATTTCCACATCCAGTCTCTTGCTCTAAACTACTTGTTGAATAGCAAAAAAACGAAACTACTTCCGGGGTCAAAGGCCGTACTTCCCAGCAGAGGGCGTGCTTCCCCAATCTCAGTCCTTCCTCTGTTACCAACTTTGTCCTCGTGACTTAGTTCCTCACTTGGTTCCACCTATTTATACAATTGGTACCTCCCCAGCCTCCTTTTCTAGATCCTTGATCAACCTTCCTGCCCTTCTCTGAACGTTTCTAGTTTGTATAAATCCTTTTTCAATGGCGAAGGTCAAAATACTAGAAGGCAGGGAGGAAGCAGGGGTCTAACCCAGCAGAATTAAGTGGAACTATTGCTTCCAGATTTTGAAAACTATATTTCTATTGATGCAACCTAAAATTATCACACAGCTGAGTCATATTTAGTGCTCAGCAAGTACTTTTTCAGAAGTGTTATTATCAATAGCCTCTTCCTGTATCTGTGCATTTGACTTTGTTTCTTATGTGCATAACTTTGCATTTCTCTCCTTTCCCTCATTCCACCATTTTCAGTCTATTTCTTTAACCTATCAAGATTATTTTGCCTTCCAGAGTACTACTGTCCCACTTGATGTTATGTCTTCTGGAAATCTGACAATCATTCCCTCCACCTCTTCATCCAAGTCATTAATAAAAATGTTGAAGAGTTCAGAGCCCAGGACTTGCAGCACCCTACTCAATATCTTGCTCTAGTTTGCTAAGAAACGGCTGATGAGCACCCCTTGAATGCAATTTTTGAGTCAGTTATGTATCCACTTATTTGTCATGAAATCCAGTTCATACTCATCTAGCTTGTTAATCCCGTGGGGGCTTTTGTCATGTCTTTTGTTGAAATCAAGTTATATTTCACATTTAGTATTCCCACTCTCTACAAGGGGAGTATCACACTAAAACAATGAGATAAGCTTAATCTGAAAGCCTTGTTCATGACAAATCCACACTGACTAGGACTATCAGTCCTTCAGATTTGATTCTTAAACAGTGCTACAGAGCAGGGTTCCTCAACCTCAGCCATTTTAAGATGTGTGGACTTTAACTCCCAGAATACTGGCTGGAGTATTCTGGGAGTTGAAGTCCACACATCTTAAAATGACTGAGGTTGAGGAACCCTGCTACAGAGTATAGTCATAGTACCGGTCTGCAGCTCTTTAAATCAGTCATGTCTTTTCCTGGGATTGCCCAGCTGTCCTGGGCAGTGTCTGCATCTCTGCTTGTCTGAAGCACTTTTCTGGAATAGAATCTGAAGAGCTTTGCACAGCCCTAATTCTAGGCTGACCATACGTCCCGTTTTGAACGGGACAGTCCCGTTTTTTCCCCTTTTCTCAACCATCCCGTCGTTTTAACATAAATGCCAGTATTGTCCCGTTTTTCAGGAACAGGCGGAGGCGGAGCAGCCAACCGGAGGGAAACCGGAGGAGGAATCGCCCCTGCCCACCAGTGCGCGGCAAAGGAGGTGGGAGAGGCGGGCCCAGCACCGCAACAGGCGGAGGCGATTCCCCTTCCGGATTCCCTCCAATCAGCTGCTCTGCCCCGCCCATCACTCTGCCTGGCCCCCCCACACACCGACAGGTGGAGGCGACCCCCCCGGCCCCCCCAACCAGCCGCTCCACCCCCGCCCATTCCTCTTGTCCCATTTTTGTCTCAAGGAAATATGGTCAGTCTACCTAATTCTGACTTCTGTTAATTATCACATTGTTTTCACAGTGCTTACAGATTGATACATATATGCTTTGTTTTACAGTCTTCCCAGGTATTCATGTAAGAACTGACTGCTCCATTCTATCCCCAATCTTCCTTCTCCCTTTTTTTGAAGGAGGGATAATATTCGACCTCCTCCTGTCATCTTGCAATTCAATTTTCCAGGATTCCGCCAAGACAATACATAGAAGGTTTTATCCAGACCATTCACAAGTAAGTACTTACTGTACTATGCAATTCTTCTGCCCCTGGAAACCTAAAAACACCAAAAGTAAATCAGTATTCCCTGACCATGTTTTCATCAGTCTCAGGCTTCACTCCTGCCTCTTCACTTTGCTCTTCATAATTGCCTGGTGAAGATACAGATTTTTCTATATGAGAATATGAACTGCATAGAAGTATTTGCCTTTTCTTTACTACCTTCCAGCTTTTTGCCATCTTCATTGAGCAGCTGGTATACTTATTTTGAACACATCTAAAGAAACTCCTTTTAATGTTCTTAGCATCCTTTGCCAACTTCTACTCATTCTTAAGTTCAGTTTCCTGAGACTTTGTCTACCATTTCAGGTTATCTTCATACATTTTTTTCTTGGTGATCTATCCCTTTTCCTTTTTCTATATGTTTTTGTTTGTTTGTTTACAAATCTTCTCTAATTTTTTTTCTGTAACCATATTAGCTTCTTTTGTTGACCTCCTTTTTGTCATGGGAACTATTGCTTTAAATAAATGCACATGAAGAAACAGACATGCACACACACATTTTAACCTTGCACATACTTTGACTTTCTATCCCATTCGCTTATCCTGCCTTGGGTTCTTACTTAACATTGTTCTGAGTTTATTAAAATCCACTTTTTTGAAGATCTATGTATGTGTTTGTCTACACTGCAGCATTATATTATCACTTTCCCCAATGTTCCTGCTACTTGCACTTTCCTATTGGCTAGTATCAAGTCAGGATATTGATCCTCTTGTATATGAAAGAGAAAGGTGGATTTCCTTGAAGGATCGGGCTTAGCAGAGTTTGTTTCCTAATAGATATTAGGTAATCCTTACTTTTTCATATCTCTTTGACAGATCTGCACATTATTTTTGAAAGGCATCCCCCATCTTTTCACTTTGATTAGACAAGGAATAGTAACTTCCACCACTATTGATTTTGTATATTTCTCCTCTTATTTTAACCCAGATAAGTCTACAATACAAGTTCGTTCACTTAGATTCCCAAACAGATGTGGTTGCTTGTAATAAACAGTCTTCTTTTCTACTGCTTCCATTCCTTTTCAATTGTATCATTCAGTTGCTATATTCCAATTAAAGGAATCCTCTTGCTAAGTCTCTATTATACCTGTTATATTTCTATCTGCCTTCCTGTACTATGACCTCAAGCCCATTTTGTTGTTTCCCATACTCTGACTGCTAATGTACAGAGAATAAAGGCCATGAAATTTATGAGCCAATGTTCTTTCTGATTTTTTATTGAGTGGTTTAATAAGCCCCATTACAGCAACACTTACACTTCCTTTTTCAGTGCACAAATCTTTATCTGAGATCCATTTCCAATCCCCACGGGAGTCAATTAAAGCCCTCCTGGCAAAATTCATCATGCTTTGGCCAAACACATTTTATCAATACTTTTGATGTACAATCTATCTCATTCTAGCAGTCCATCATCCAGATACAGTATACAGTAACTCAGGCCCCAGCCCCAGAAACAAAACATACAGATGTCACCATTGGTGTAGCTAATCATCTTTCTCTTTGTGATCCACTTCTATGGACTGAAAGGATGGATGAGAATATCAAATGTGTCCCTGGGGCCTTGAGCATCTTCCGAGATCTTTGAAGCATGGTGTCTTTTTACAGATATCAGCAAACTGATTTATAAACTTTACAAGGTTTGATTATGTTTAAAATAAAAGTAATTTATCTCTTTATCTATGAGATTCCTGAATTCCATTCAGGAATTTACTTGCTGCTGTGTTCTTAAAGAGTCACAGGACTAAATCTATTGCAACAAGATGATTAGTCAGTTAATCAATTCTGACGTAAAGAAGAACTCTCAATATATAAATGGATTCAAATCATTCTACTATGTTTAGCCAATCCAAATCTAACTTTACATTTCTTACAGGGCCCTCGGAATATAGAATCTTTACATTCTATGCATTCTTTCCCACAGAAGTAGATACAACGTTTTCCTCAGCCTGAGAAAGGTTCTCCATTTATGGCGTCTGACATCTGGGGGGCAGATTAATAGTGGATTTCCAGAAAGACTGGCTGAGGCATCAGCAGTTGGTTAAGTGGCAACTTCACAGCTTGGGGATAAGGCCCAGCTCCTCAAGCAACATAACATGTAGGAAGGATAGTCTTGCAGCTCTACTGAACTTGAATTAAATTTGAATTTAAAGTGGAAATTAAATTTAGTATCATGAACCAGCAATGATAATATGCGTAGGTGCTGTTATCTATCTATCTATCTATCTATCTATCTATCTATCTATCTATTTAATTTATCCCCGCCCATCTCCCAAAATAGGGGACTCTGGGCGGTTTACAAAATAGCAAAAGTTAAAATCTATACATAAAATTACCATAAAACAATAAATAGAGAGAATAAGTAAAAATCCAAAAGGTGGTTAAAATCCACTATCAGGATCAAGGCACTACGGGGCCAGCCACCCCCAAGAGGCACTACCACCTCCATCGTCCCAGGCAAGGTAGCAGAGCCAGGTCTTAAGAGACTTCTGGAAGGTCAGGAGTGAGGGGGCCAGCCTCACCTCCGGGGGCAAGATGTTCCATAATGCGGGCGCTATCGCAGAGAAGGCACGCCTCCTGGACCCCGCTAGATGAAATTCTCTTGTTGAAGGGGTCCGAAGCATGCCCTCTCTGCATGAACGGGTGGGGCGGGTCGATGTTATTAGGATGAGACGGTCCCTCAGATACCCTGGCCCCATGCCATGTAGGGCTTTAAAAGTGATCACCAACACCTTGAATTGGACCCGGAAGCAAACTGGTACCCAATGCAGCTCGCACAGCAGAGGTGTCACATGGGCTGATCTTATAGCACCCATAACTGCCCACGCTGCTGCATTCTGAATCAGCTGAATATTATTATTATTATTATTATTATTATTATTATTATTATTATTTTATCCATTGTTAAATAAAGTATATAACATCTAATATTAATATTAATACTAATATAATATACTATAACAGCCTTTGGTATATAACATCTAAAACATGCCTTTTGTATATATCTCATGGTATCAAGTATAAAATTCATTCAAAGAGAACCTCATCTTTTGCTAATCTTCATTATTCTGAATTGTTTGTTTATAGCATTGTCACACCATGAAGGAGTCCAGTCCTTTAAAAAGTAAGTGGGCGTCTAGACTGCCTGGGAAAAAGTAAAAGGATATAATGGAAACACAATTTATTACAAATGATTACTATACTCTCTGTTTTATTAGTGTTCAATAATCCTCTGAAAGGCATAAAGCATAATAAAACAGGTCTCATTATGCCTTCTAGTTTTTAAGAATCCCTATGACAACACGTTTTGCTTTTAAAACAGTAATTTTTTATAACTGATAGCTAAACAACTATAAAAAAATGTTTTAATTAATTGGCAACAGCATTTCTTGTATAACGTGAAACTTTCTCAGCGATTAAAACTGCTGAAAATGAATAAGCCTGAAAAAGAGTGCCATTGCAAAATCAAAACCTTTTCAAAGGCAGGGCTAAAGCCTGATATCTTTGCTTTTCTGATATAAAAAGTTTTATCATTATTTAACAAGTCAGGTAAGAGCTAAGATATTAACGACTTATGTTAAGAGAAACCCAAACTTTGGATGAGATACAAGTCCATATGTACTGTAGATAGCAATGAGATCAAAGTTTATTTATGGTCCAAGACCAAACACAAGAAAAACAGCAAGGATAATAAAAATAGTAAAAGAATAAAAAATTGCAGGAAAATCCTGAGACAATTAACAATTAGCAATTAATAGCATGAAGGAGGAATTAGACAGCTCCTAAGAGCTATAGCTATTGATAAAAATTTTGCAACCTTCTTAGAGGTTTCTGAAGAGTGACCACCCAAAAGAAGAGTAATGGCCTCGTGGTCACAATGGCAATTACAGTTGTTAATCATTGGAAATATTAAGTTTGATTGCCAGTAAGTGTACAACAGTCATTTTTATAGCACATGTGTAAGAGTTTCTACCTCCGTGTCTGAAGGGAAACAAGTCTGGCTTTCATATGGGAGACTTATATATCTACCTGTTGTTGCCCTAATAGGTAACACCCCAATTTGGGCCAGTGTAAATAGTCTCCTATGAGGGACACACAAAATATTGAAGGAATATCTACGGACAGTTCAGGGAGGAGAGGCAATTGTGCTATACAGGTAGTCTTCAGGTTACAATGGCAATAGGGACTGGGATTGACTTCGCTAAGCGATGCGGTCATAAAGCGTGATGTCATGTGACCGCACCGCTTAGGACAGCAATCCCAATTGCCATTGTAATCCCAGAATATGCGGGTCATTAAGTGGGAAGAGGTGGGAGTCCCAGGTAAGGAGTGCGGGGGGTGCTGTGGGGGGGGTGCCACAGGCAGGCACTAGGGAGCATGCCGGCTTCCACACTGACTTTGGTTGTTGGAAGCCAGCAGGAAGTTGCAAGGAGGTGCTTGTTTAACAACCCATGATCCTCACTTAACGACAGCAACGGGGACTGCAGGGATTGCGGTCATGCGATGTCGTGCTTTATGACCGCATTGCTTAGCAAGGAAAATTCCGGTCCTAATTGCCTGCATACACTTATCAAAAGCAGATTAGTTTGACCAACTCTCAGGGGAATGGACCTGGCAAGTTGTCCACATTAAAAAAACAGGCAAAGGATAGGCCTGTAGCATAGCAGAAATGAGAATGCTGACTCCCCGCAAGGGATGGCTACCCTTCTGGCCAGAATGGAATAAGAGGTATAAGCATTTAAGGGTAAAGGTTCTGTGTTCCAGGTCTTTTGTAGAAATAAAACTTTGAATTGATTAAAATAATCTATGTGTGTGTGATTTGTAGCGCAATTCTGCAATGTCCTAGGACACAACTCTTATAATAGGAGAGAGAGATATATGTAGAATTTATATATGTAGAATTATAATCCACAAATGGTTTCCAAGTTGCATTACATTTTGTATCAGACTTATTTTTTTAATACAAAGTTATTTTTTACATTAACACATACTCCCACAGTTTAGTTTGCCATTCTACTAAAGAGGGAATTATATGTGATTTCCAATAAGAGGCATAAGGTATCCTGGCTGCTGTTATATACACAGCCAACTCTGTATACTTTGTAGGAGTATAGATTTATTTATGTTTAATGGAAAAACCATTGGCAAGAAAAAAAAAATCCCACCTTTAAGATTCGTTTAATTCTAAAATAAATCATCTTCCAGAATTGTTGGAAGATTCTACTAAATATGAAAGAATGACTTGAACCAATTATTGCATTTCCAACAGTTTTTAGCAAACAAATTATCTGTTTTGGCAATTGGCACTGGAGTCATATACTAATGGTAAAACATATTTTACTAGTTTCCTCTAAGTGTGATTTTTACAGTAAATTTTTGTCTTTCATTGATTTTCCAATTGTTTTATATCAATTCTCCTGTTTAGAATTTGCATTCATTTAATTATACAGTCTTTGACTTGCTTAGTTTCTGTTATATTTCATATGTAAATAAATTGTTCTGAGAGATATTTTGGGTTTTGTGTTATGAGTTTTATGAATTCTGTCAAGTCTTGAAGTACCCTGCCTTGTTTATATAATTTCTTTTGGACTATTTATTTGAAGGTGCTGAAACCAGTGAAATCTCAAAATATTACATCTTTATTAAGACTGGCATTTTTTTTTCTACTGATCATTTGTACATTCAGCTTAATAAAAATATTTAATATTGAAGTGAGGGATAATAAGTCTGAGCTAATTCCTTTTTTGTACAGTATTTATCTCATACTTTTGATACTTTTAAAAATGTATCAGAGAAGATAATTTTACATAATTGGAAACAAACTTTCTGCTGATTTTAAGGAAGGGATCCACAATATGAGTTTATATGTATTAGTCATGCTTCTAATGGTCTAGATTTAATGATACGCTTTAGGATAGGATTTATTTTAAATCATTATCTGTAGTTATTATATTTTTATAATATCATGTATAGTTATTTTTTTCGGTTAATTATGACTGTGTTTCTTGTTGATGCAATACTTTCTTGTATTTCACTATTAAACATTTTTTTAAAAATGAATTCAACAAACAAGTCCATACTTTTTATAGAAGCTGATGAAAAACTAGTGAAGAACCAACCCAGCAATTTTATTGAAAGCTCTGTGGACAAAAAGTTATTGTTGGTGGGAATCAGAGTAGTAGCCAACAGGATATAAGAAACTTTGGATCCAAGATCACTCCATACTCCAAGCCATCCTAAAAATCACTCTCTTAGCTACATCAGTTTGAGTATGTCATAGCGAAACTCCCTTGCTTTCATTTGGAGGGTAAAAATATATTTAAGGTAAAAGGCACCATGAGATTATCCCTGAGTGTCTTGGTCAATAGGAGTTCCATTTCTCACCATTTCCAATCTTATGCTTGGAAAGATGCTCCAGGTGACATAGGATTTATTTATTTATTTTATTTTATTAAATTTATATAACCGCCCATCTCCCCCAATGGGGAACTCTGGGCGGTTTACAATAAAATAGTTAAGGTAAAGGTAAAGGTTCCCCACGCACATTTGTGCAGTCGTGTCCGACTCTAGGGGCCGGTGCTCATCTCCGTTTGTTAGCCGAAGAGCCAGCGTTGTCCGAAGACGCTTCCAAGGTCATGTGGCCGCATGACGCTCGCAGAACGCTGTTACCTACCCACCGAAGTGGTACCTATTAATCTACTTGCATTTGCATGCTTTCGAATTGCTAGGTTGGCAAGAGCTGGGGTTAGTGCGGGAGCTCACTCCGCACGCAGGGCTAGGGATTCGAACCTCCGAACTTGCGATCTTCCGATCGACAAGCCTGGCGTCTTACCCGCTGAGCCACCACGCCCCTCAAAATAGTTAAAACAAAATATAAAACATCACTATACAATATATAGAATAATAAATAATTCTAAATCCAGATGGATGGAATTAAAACGAAGGACAATAAAGCCAGTTATAAAGTTAAGGAGTTAGCCACCCCCATGAGGAGCTATCCTTTCCTCCTTCCCATGCCAGGCGGCAGAACCAGGTCTTCAGCTCTTTCCTAAAGGTCGGGAGGGAGGAGATCTGTCTCAACTCTGGGGGCAAGATGTTCCACAGTGTGGGTGCCACCACAGAGAAGGCCCGCCTCCTAGACCCCATCAGATGACTTTCTTTGATTGATGGGGTTCATAGCAGGCCCTCTCTGAATGACCTGGTGGGGCAGGTCGATAACATGGGGATAAGACGGTCCTTCAGGTATTCTGGCCCCATGCCATGTAGGGCTTTAAAGGTAATAACCAACACCTTGAATTGTACCCGGAAGCAAACCGGCACCCAATGCAGCTCGCGGAGCAAAGGTGTTATATGTGCTGATTTTGGTGCACCCAAGATTGCTCACGCGGCCGCATTCTGCACCAGCTGAAGCTTCCGGATAGTCTTCAAGGGTAGCCCCATGTAGAGCGCATTTCAATAATCTACATGGGAGATGACGAGAGCATGAGTGACTGTTCGGAGGGCGTCGTGATCCAGGAATGGGCGTAACTGGTGCACCAACCGAAGTTGTGCGAAAGCCCTCCTAGCCACGACTGCCACCTGCTCTTCGAGCAGGAGTCGTGAGTCTAGAAGGACCCCCAGGTTCCGCACCAGTTCCGAATGGGGCAGTGCTACTCCATCAAGAACCAAAGATGATAATTTCCCAGAAGACGCTAGGCCATCAATCCACAGCCACTCGGTCTTGCTAGGGTTCAATTGTAGCCTGTTGTTCCCCATCCAGGCCCTCACAGCCCCCAGGCACTGGGACAGGGTAGTCACTACATCACTTACTTCACCAGGGATGGAGATGTACAATTCAGTATCATCCGCATACTGATGATACCTCATCCCATGGTGTCGGATGACCTCGCCCAGCGGTTTCATGTAGATGTTAAATAGGAGAGGAGAGAGAACCGAACCCTGCGGCACCCCACGCAAGAGGGGCTGAGGGTCAGATCTCTCCTCTCCTATTACCACCGACTGGGAGCAGCCTCGGAGGAAGGAGGTGAACCAGCGCAAAACTACGCCACCCACCCCCAACTCCCTAAGCCGCCCCAAAAGGATACCATGGTCGATGGTATCGAATGCCGCTGAGAGATCCAAGAGAGCAAGGATGGATGGACTACCACCATCCCGCTCCCGCCAGAGATCATCCGTAAGCGCGACCAATGCAGTCTCCATCCCATATCCAGGCCTGAAACCTGACTGGAAAGGGTCTAGATAATCCGCTTCATCCAGGGTCCTTTGAAGTTGCAATGCCACCACTTTCTCAACCACCTTTCCCAAAAAGGGGAGGTGGGAGACTGGTCGAAAATTGTCCAGGATGGTGGGGTCCAGGGCTGGCTTCTTGAGGAGGGGGCGCACCAATGCCTCTTTAAAGGCAGTTGGAACCACCCCCTCCGCCAAGGATGTATTAATCATAGCCTGGACCCATCCACATGTCACCTCCCTGGCTGATTTTACCAGCCAGAAAGGGCAGGGATCTAAATAACATGTGGTGGGATTAACAATTTGAAGGATCCTGTCCACTTCCTCAGGTCCAACAGGATCAAATCGTTCCCAGATAATAGAGCAAGACCATACTCCCGGCATCTCCCCAGACTGCATTTCATGCATGGAGTCCAACTTAGACCGAATCCGAGCTATTTTATCCAGCAGATGCTCAGAAAATTCTTCCGCACGGCCCTGCAGGTGGGTGGTCGATACCACCCTACCCAAGAGAGATCGAGTAATCTTGAACAGGGTCATCGGACGGCATTCTGCAGATGCAATAAGCGCGGAGAAATATTCACGTTTCGCCGCTCTTACCGCCACAAGGTAGGCCTTAATAGCGGCTCTAGATTGTGTTCGGACCAATTCCGCCTTCGTTTTTCTCCAGCGGCGCTCTAGACGTCTCTTCACCCTCTTCAAGACCCTCAACTCCTCCGTAAACCACGGGGAGTGACGGGTCGAATGGGGTTGGAGAGGTCGCATCGGCGCGGTCCTGTCCAAGGCACCGGCCGCCTCCCTGTTCCAGGCTGCGGCCAATGCCTCCGCTGGACCGTGCAGCAGATCTTCAGGTATTACCCCCAGCTCCCTCTGAAACCTCATTGGGTCCATAAGTTGCCGGGGGCGGACCAATCGAATAGGTCCTGCCTCCCTGCGGAGTGGGGCGGCATAAGAGAATCTTAGGGATATCAGGACATGATCTGACCATGACAACGGGGATAGTTCTAACTTTCCCCTCAGGTCACTTTGCCATTGCTCTGACAAGAAAACCAAATCCGGAGTGAGTCCACTGTCTCGAGTTGGGTCCCGAATAATCTGGGACAGGCCCATGGCTGCCATGGTAGTCATGAACTCCCGGGTCGCTTCCGAGGCACGCCCCAGGGACGACAAGTTAAAATCCCCCAGGACCATAAGTCTGGGGAACTCCACCGCCAACCCCGAGATGGCCTCCAGCAGCTCAGGCAGGGAGGTTGCTACGCAGCAGGGAGGCTGGTACAATAGCAACACTCCCAACTGTTCTCGGGCACCCAACTTGAAAAACAGGGTCTCACATCTGGATACTTGTGGAGCAAGGCCCCTGAAAGCCATCAAAGTCTCTCTGATGATAACTGCCACCCCTCCTCCCCTGCCCCGGTCTCTCGGCTGGTGCCACACCTGAAATCTGGCTGGGCACATTTCCAAGAGGGCTACCCCTCCCTCTGGGCCCAGCCAGGTTTCAGTAATACACGCCAGGTCCGCCCCCCTCTCCATGATTAATTCACTTATGAGAGGGGCTTTGAGTAGCAGCAGCCAAAAACCAGAGCCCTCGAGGATCTGCTGTCCAGAACCTGGGGTTGAACTCGGAGGACTGGAATGCACCACCGATACTAAACATCGGGGGTGCCTTCCCCGAAGATGGTGTGTCCTCCGGTTCCCGTCATAATATCTCCTGCCCGTAACCACCTCGATCGAATTACCCTCGATCGAAGGATGCCATGCAGGAGTGGACAACCCATTGCCCCTGGTTTGCATGCTGCCCCTACCTCCATTTTCATGGCCCTTATGGCCTCCAAGATCAAAATTCAGTGATATTTTTGTTGGCATTATTTTTTAATTATTTTTTAAAAGAAACTTTAAATCTCTGATAAAATGGGCTTAATGCACTATCGTACTAAAGAAAAAAAAAAAACTTGCCCAAAACTGGAAGGAAATTTTTCCCCAAAGTACCTTTATTGCCGGCCTCCTCTGACTCTCTGTAGCTGAAGAAGTACTGGGGAGAAAGGTGAAACATTATTAAAATAGTTAAGATTGCCGGGAGAAATATCAACAACCTCAGATATGCAGACGATACCACCCTAATGGCAGAAAGTGAAGAGGAACTAAAGAGCCTCTTGATGAGGGTGAAAGAGGAGAGTGCAAAAGCTGGCTTGAAACTCAACATTAAAAAAACCCAGATCATGGCATCTGGTCCCATCACCTCGTGGCAAATAGAAGGGGAAGAAATGGAAGCAGTGACAGATTTTATTTTCTTAGGCTCCAAGATCACCGCAGACGGTGACTGCAGCCATGAAATTAAAAGACACTTGCTCCTTGGGAGGAAAGCTATGGCAAACCTAGACAGCATATTAAAAAGCAGAGACATCACCTTGCCAACAAAGGTCCGTATAGTTAAAGCTATGGTTTTTCCAGTAGTAATGTATGGCTGTGAGAGTTGGACCATAAGGAAGGCTAAGCGCCGAAGAATTGATGCTTTCAAACTGTGGTGCTGGAGAAGACTCTTGGGAGTCCCTTGGACTGCAAGGAGGTCAAACCAGTCAATCCTAAAGGAAATCAACCTTGACTGCTCATTGGAAGGACAGATGCTGAAGCTGAAGCTCAAATACTTTGGCCACCTAATGCGAAGAGAGGACTCACTGGAAAAGACCCTGATGCTGGGAAAGACTGAAGGCAAAAGGAGAAGGGGATGGCAGAGGATGAGGTGGTTAGATAGCATCACCGATGTAATGAACATGAATTTGAGTAAACTCCGAGAGACAGTGGAGGACAGGAAGGCCTGGCGTGCTATGGTCCATGAGGTCACGAAGAGTCGGACACGACTAAATGACTGAACAACAAAAAATGTGGACTTAGAACAGGAGAACCTAGATAACCAGCCATAAAACAGCCATGTTTTTAATAATTTAATAATGATAGTGGTTTTATGTATTTATTAATTATTTTAGCTCAGTTGTACACCATCCAGAGTCACTGGTTTTGTGAGATGGGTGGCTATATAAATTAGACAAACAAACAAACAAAACATTTTCTCATGAAAATTAAACTTTAATTGATTATGTGGTTGATTATGAAGATACTGTTAGGAATTAATGTACTTGTCAAAACTTCCCATGTTCATCTTTAGAAACTGTACCCATTCTTGTTTTGCAATGCAGCAAACAAGACCATTACTGCTTTAGACAGTTATTTTACATAAATTAGATTAGGGAGACTTAGTGTGTCACTTTTCTCATTTAAAGCCTTTGGAAATGAAAGAATAAATTTGAGACACGTAGCTACTCCAGATGTGAAAGGATTACTCTCTCTGCCTTAAATCACTACGACATTCTGTAGGGAAATTAATCAGAAATTGATTTTTCATTAAATAAGTAAGCTCTGCAACAAAACTCTGCAGTCTGATCACTCCAATTCATGGATGCAGTCATGCTGTCTTCTAGACCTGGGGTCCCCAACCTGTGGGCCTGACATTACTGCTTTAGACAGTTAT
Source organism: Charina bottae (assembly GCA_023362775.1). Taxonomy (NCBI): domain Eukaryota; kingdom Metazoa; phylum Chordata; class Lepidosauria; order Squamata; family Charinaidae; genus Charina; species Charina bottae. The sequence continues at coordinate 206,009,215 of JALMGJ010000002.1, read as the reverse complement.
TTTACATAAATTAGATTAGCCTGTTAGGAAGTGGGCCGCGGGGCTCCCTCCTGCAAACCCTGCCCACATTCGCGCACGATTACCCCGCTCCCGGTGCGCGTGATTGGCTCCTGCCTGCAATCCCCCCCAGTGTGCGCAATTGGCTCCTGCCTGCAAACCCTGCCCCCCCAGTGTGCGCGATTGGCTCCCGCCTGCAAACCCCGCCTCCCTGGTCCATGGAAAAATTTTCTTCCACGACTGGTCCCTGGTGCCAGAAAGGTTGGGGACCGCTGTAGACTACTCCAATTCATTGACCAGTTGCTTGCCCTTTCCAAAAGAGAATGATCATTCTACATTCATTGAACATATTTAGTTCTCATTTGGCTTTTTAGAAGATTTTTCCCCCTTAAAAGTTTTTTTCTGATTTGTGTGTGTGTGTGCAAAAATTTCATGGTTTTCTAAAGTACACTGGAACTTTCCTTTGATTTATCACAAATCTCAAAACCGATTGCTTGCATGCTTTGGTGTTTTTTTTTTGGCATGAACATTTTTTATTTGATCTGAGAAAATAGATGATCATTTATTTATTTATTATGGAATGTATATTCTGCCTTTCTATTGATTACAACACTCAAAACAGCTTACAGAAATAAACAGCACAAAATGTAAAACAGAACAAAATTAATTTAAAATTAAAACTAATATTAAAATAGATTATTAAAATACAGGCAATTAAAATCGCGGTGAAAGAGATGTGTTTTTACCTTCTTCCTAAATATGGGAGAAGGGGAGATGAACACATTCTTACAAATTGCATTTCATGGGAGCTACTCAGGGGAAGGTCCTTTCACAAATGACCAATAGTCAAGCTTCTGGCAGCAGAGAAGCTGCTCTTTTAAGACTCTTTGTAACTTGGAGAGTATTAGAATCCCCCCTACTAATTTAGCTTCTTAGGAAGCACAGGCTGCATTAGCACACCAATGCTGAATGACGAAATGGCAGAAGGGAGTGGAGTGTGGCTGGAGGAAGACAAAGAGTAAATCTGACTGAACACAGGTAAGAGCCTTTATTAAGGATTATCTTGTGGCTATAAAAGTAGCGAAACATAACTATTATTCCACTCTTGTAACATTTGCAGATAGCCAGCCACTAGCCCTGTTTAAGGTGATCTTGCAGCTCCTGGGAAGCCATGGTGAGGAATAGTCAAGGTATCTGTTGGATAAAGTTGCTCAGATTCACTCCAAGTTGGAGTCTGGCTGTGCAGGTCCTATGGAGCTGAGGCAAACTCTAGGAAGAATTTGAACCTGTTGGTTCTAAGAAAGTGACAAGGTCCTCAGGGCTGTCAGCTTGGCCACCAGTATATTAGTTCCATGTCCCTCTAACCAGCTAAGGCATCCCAGGGGATGATGTGTGATTGGGTGTAATGGACAATAGGAATAACCTTGAGGAATAGGAAGAAGAGCCACAACCAAGACAACAGTCAGATAACTGTGAGGTTTCGGATTCTATGTCCCAATGAAGACTCCTCAATGCAAAAGGTGCCAATAGAGTTTTAATAAGGAATCAAGTAATCCAAAACAGTTTCGAAGATCTGAGTACCCATTCCTGCCAAACCATTCCGTTTTATTATTCCCCCCCACCCACCCTTTAATCAGTTTTCTGGCAATGATGTCAGTTTCGGTCGTCCGCGTGCTGACCAGCTCCTCCGCCATCTCGCTCAGGTCTCTCGTTGTTGATTGTTATTAATGGGCGCAAACGATTGGCTGTCTGGTTTTCCCCTCACCATTGTCTTTTAAAATTAGCGGTGGGCACGTATACTTTGGCATGCGTGACCTCTCCCCAGTTCCTCCATGGAAGGTTCTGTTCAAGGACCTTACAATAACAGAAATTTGAGTCTGAGGAACAAATGTAACTTGAGAAAGCCTCTAAGACATGACCCTCCCTAGTTCTCATGAAGATAAAGTGTGGAGGGGTGAGCATATTCAGATTTGCAAGATTCTGTTACTGTAACCTCATAATAAAAGTAGTCTTAGCATTCATAACTTTGGTTTCCTAGTCTGGTCTACCTTGAAGGGCTAACATTTGGTTTATCTTTATCTTATTTTCTGCTGTTCATTTTATATTTGTTACGTTTTTCTAAATCCAATATTAGCAGCTTGGATTTGCAAGTGAAAGTTGGGCAGCCATATAAATTGATACAATTAATTAATTAATTGGAAACAATCATTAATTAAACGATAATTATCACAGTAATTATTAATTCAACTCAAATTATATTGAGTTGTATATAATGTGGTAGAAAGAGAGAGTGTGGAATTCTGTAAGCTTTGGTAGTTTCTTTTCTTCTTTCTTCTCTTTCACCAATAAGACAAAATTTAAAAATAATAAATAATGTTATTATTTATAGTAAATATTAAATATATAATAAATAAATAATAATACTAAATAAATAAATAATAATAAAAACCACCCAGAGTCGCTGGGAGTCAGGTAGCATATAAATTTAATACATTATTATTATGTAAAGACCAAGCTCCCTGGAAAAGCTTTAATGCTGGGAAAGGTGGAAGGAAAGAGAAGAAGAGGATGGCCAGAAGTAAGGTGGTTGGACTCAGTTACAGTGGCAATGGGTGCACTGTTGGAAGAAAGACCAGGTTAGGGACAGATCATCATGGAGGAAATCTATCCATGTGGTTGCTAGAAGTCGAAAACGACTCGATAGTACATAATCAATCTATCAATTATTAAACATTAAAAATTCATCCAGCTATATATAAAGCTGTGAATCTAGAGAATAATGAACTTATTTTCATGTTGTTGATCAGCCACCTTTTCTCCCAGTAATATAGTACAATATTACCTGCATTATAAACAGCACAATTAACAGCACTTCCAGTTCCTGGATCCGCATGTTATCAGTCTGGTTGCACATTTATTAATAATAATTACAAACTTAATACAGAAGAGAACAGGTCTACGTTCTGAAGAATGAACAGCTTCTGCATCAAATCTACTAAGGTTTATCTAGCCTTTCCCAGCATGACATATGTTTAGACTGCAGTCTCCGGATTCCAAGCCTATATAGCCATGGCAAAACAAACTAGAATTTCCAAAAACTTTAGTTCACATTGCCATGGCCATCCTGGCCTGAAATGAAAGAGGCTGTATATCATTCTTTTTCAAACATTATCTTGGGAATATCTTTCTGCTTGAGCTGAAAACTTAAGTGTTGAAATCCAACATATATATTTGAATTCTAAAACAGTGCCTTTATCAATAATGGACTCAATGAAGGAAAACAAATTGATTAAACAGAGGGGCTCCTTGTCAGGAACAGGGAGGATTTTATAGGATTAGAGATTTGATTATTAATTTTTTTTTTACTGATGAATATATTTGACATATATTGGAACTTGTGACCAATATATTTGATTACCAGTTCTAACCTGGCTTCAAATAAGACAAGTTCAACCATTACATTCTCAGCTTATCAATTACATCAGAGCTTTCCAAACTGTGTGTCGTGACACAAAAGTGTGTCGCCACACACAGTCTGGTGTGTCGCCACACAACCCAGAAGCGCTGACCATCATCAGCGCTTCCGGGTTTTCCCACGGCGACACACCAACAGCGGCGTGCAAAAACCTGAAAGCGGCAGCAGCACTTCCGGGTTTTTGCGCGCTGCCGCAACGGTGGCACTTCCGGGTTTTCCCGCGGGGACACACCAACGGCGGTTGGTGTGTCGCTGCGGGAAAACTTTGTAAAGCCCTGAATTACATAATAAACCACATATGATAATGATATTTATCTATTTCATTTAGATAAATATATAAGGATATATCTTCAATATTACATAAAATACTATATAAAATATGATAGGCTTTCCTGGGATCTCACAAAATTGTGAGAAGATAATTTGGTGTTTGAACGCAGTAAATCTTGCTGCATTCTTTGTGGTGAAGACTTCCTTTTAAATCTTTCAGCCAGTCATAAAAAATTGACCATGAAGACAATTGACAGGTGGATGATAATCTTTACAGATTGTGTCCATATATACCAGAATATATATATCTACTTCTTGGGAGGAGAGCAATGGCAAATCTTGATAAAATAGTTAAGAGCAGAGACATCACACTGACAACAAAGGTCCGCATAGTTAAAGCAATGGTATTCCCTGTAGTAACCTATGGCTGTGAGAGCTGGACCATAAGGAAGGCTGAGCGAAGGAAGATAGATGCTTTTGAACTGTGGTGTTGGAGGAGAATTCTGAGAGTGCCTTGGACTGCAAGAAGATCAAACCAGTCCATACTCCAGGAAATAAAGCCAGACTGCTCACTTGAGGGAATGATATTAAAGGCAAAACTGAAGTACTTTGGCCACATAATGAGACAACAGGATACCCTGGAGAAGAAGCTGATGCTAGGGAAAGTGGAAGGCAAAAGGAAGAGGGGCCGACCAAGGGCAAGATGGATGGATGATATTCTGGAGGTGACGGACTCGACCGTGGGGGAGCTGGGGGTGGTGACGGCCGACGGGAAGCTCTGGCGTGGGCTGGTCCATGAAGTCACGAAGAGTCGGAAGCGACTGAACGAATAAACAACAAATACCAGAATATATCACCCTCTTTGGTGACCATGCCCAATTAGTATATGGGTAATTATTATTAATGTATCGGTTAAATATTTTTGAAGAAAATCACCCAATAATATCTGGAAATGAATCCTGTAACTGAATTATTTTAATTTCCTCCACAGCATATAAATTGATTCAATATAGGAAATTGATTCAGTTCCCATTGTTAGTTTCCAAGTTTGTCATTGCAAAGCACTGAAAAATTAAAGTTTGCTACCTTTAGGTCAGTGTGGTACTTAAAAGTCTAGGGAATTGGTTAGCCAAAAAAATTAACTACATAGCAAATAGTTTTGAAGGACCACAAAATAAGGAATATGTTTATTCAAACTGGTCTACTATTTCATAGCTGTACTTTTTCTAACAGCTTATCTTCATCTGTATAAATATCATTAAATGTTGACTGTTGATAAATGATTGCATTTCTCTTTAAAATCATGTATGTACTGTATTCATATAATCCTGACTTTCTTTGTTTGCATTTTAAGTTTATTTTTCTTTTTTATTCTTGGTTATTCTACTTTTTGTCTTGATAGTTTGTTTGTGTCAAAGAAATACAGTAGCAGTGAAAAGAAAGAGATACTCAATCAGTTGGGTAGGTAGGACCTTAGTCTGTGGAGTCCTTGGTGCTCTCTGAGCCTTGTTGTTTTCTTGCAGACGTTTCATTGCCAGGCTAGGCAACATCTTCAGTGCAATGTTGTCTCACTGAAGATGTGGCCTAGCCTGGCAATGAAACGTCTGCAAGAAAACAACAAGGCTCAGAGAGCACCAAGGACTCCACAGTTCAACCCTGAGCTACAAATATTCTCTTCGATTGGTACCTTAGTCTGTGTCATGATAGTTGGGTAGGTAGGACCTTAGTCTGTGTCATGATAGTTTGCTCAGACAGCCTCTTGGATTCTTTTCTTTATAAAATTTGGGAGTTTTTTTTTCTCAGTTTCACAGTGTTTATTATGTCTATTCCAGATTAACACCTTTTCTGTTGTTTTATGCAAACAGACAAAGTCATTCCTATTAAGGCAGGTGCTTATAATTTAACACAGCTTGTTCAAATGGGTTTTAACTGATTTAGTCCTTTTGTTTCTTTCTATTGATGTGTTTTAATTGTTTTGGTGTACTTCTCTACAATTATAATGCTGTTTTATCTTTTTATTATTGCTAACCATCTTGAGCATCATTTTGGAGGGAATAACAGGATAAAAACGGAATAAATTCCTTATATTTTATGAAAAATGAACAAGGAATTTCTGTCTCCTTACTGGGTGTGCCAATCATTGCTATGACCATTTGCTACCCAAAAGCACTCAAAAGCAGGACTAGATTTTTAATACAAAATGGGTAGAATATTGACTATTCTTTGGCCTCATACCTCAGCATCTAAAATGGATAAAGACTTGCTGTTTTGTTCAATGAAAGCTGGGAATCAGGGGACTACGCATCATGAGGAGATCCCCACTGTCCTATTTTGCAGATGCCTAGAGTTGCGTATCCATACTCCAGCACAATTAGCTGGAAGAGGGAGTAATAAGTCATGTTTGGATTTTACCAATCAGAAATGTGTATAGAGACAAATAAATGTTCTTGTGATGTATGAAGTAATTTCATACTTTCATTCGGCAATTGTATTATTTTTACAGGCTCTCAGCCATTCTCTTACTTATTGAAAGTAACTGTATGAAATGGAAAGAACAGTCACTAATTTTCACATTTAATTAGAAATACTGAGTTCACAGAATAAAAAAAGAAAGGAAAATTGGGGATTGTTTATTGTTTTCACAAGCAGGAGACGTATTTCTCATCTATACTCCCACATATCCAGACAAGTAGGCTGTTCCAAAAAGAGATTGTAGGTCTCCACCATGAAATTAGTTGATTATATATTTAAAATATACAGCTAATTTCCTTCACACTGTTGAATAGAGGTTGGATAGTCAATTGTAACATAGAAATGTGTGTATCAACAAATAATTTAAAGGAACATTTAATCCCTTATTACAGTATGTATAGCCTATACACATAGATAAGTGCAGTGTGGAAACCAAAATATTATTGATGTAATATGTGCAATTTTATTGATATAGACTTTCGTTGTACACATTAGGGGATCCTGAAAAAGAATGTATTTTCCCAATAGTGATAAGAATAGCATAATGTCATTATTAGAACATTAGGATTAGGAAATCAACTTTACTTAGGCTCTTATTGTATATCTATTTATCTAGGATTAAGCCCCTGAGCCAGGTTGGTGTAGTGGTTAAGGCATCAGGCTAGAAACCGGGAGACCATGAGTTCTAGTTCTGCCTTAGGCATGAAGCCAGCTGAGTGATCTTGGGCCAGTCACTCTCTCTCAGCCCTAGAAAAGAGGCAAGTGCAAACCACTTCCAAAAAACCTTGCCAAGAAAACTGCAGGGACTAGGAGTCAACACTGACTCAAAGGCATGCCCACCCAAAAAAATAATTAGGTAAATATACCAAATTATGCTTTTCTAGGGACTAGAAAGCCCACATGCCCAATATTGTTGTACATGTTTTTTTATATGACAGCTTCATTTCTTCAATATTAGGAAATTACAGAAAATGTTTTGGTACTTCTTGATCTTTATTTTAAAAATACAGCAAAGTGCTTACCACATAAAATATAAATATATGTTGTAATGTAATCTCTATCTATCTATCTATCTATCTATCTATCTATCTCACACTAGGTTTTTTCCATAATTTTAATGTATGAAGAAAAAAATTAAGTACAGCATTTTTAAAAAGATAAAACTGTCTTCACTTATGTTCAGTTACTTTTTTTGTACCACCTACATAGTTTATGCTGAAAACATTTGATTTTTTTTGCAACTAGTTTAATACAACAAAACACTTCCTACTCATGCATAGATTTGAAATATTATACACTGTAACATGGATGTGTTAAAAGGCTTGTTGAAAACATCTGTCAGAAAGGTTTTTGTGTGTCACAAAATCCCTTCTTACTCTAAAAAAACCCCTTGCATTTCAAAGACAAGGCTCTGTAGGTTCAATAAAATACCATCCTAATCTTTAGTCCCATGTGACGGAGTGAGCTTCCGCACTAGCCCCAGCTCTTGCCAACCTAGCAATTTGAAAGCATGCAAATGCAAGTAGATGAATAGGTACCACTTTGGTGGGATGGTAACAGCGTTCCGCATGCGTCATGCCGGCCACATGACCGTGGAAGCGTCTTCGGACAACGCTGGCTCTTCGGCTAACAAATGGAGATGAGCACCGGCCCCTAGAGTCGGACACAACTGCACAAATGTGCGGGGGGAACCTTTACCTTTACCTTTACCTTTACCTTTAATCTTTGTAATATTTTAAGAGTAAATTGTAAGTCTGCTTTGCTTAAGTGTTAAACAGATATAACAAAATTGAACCTGTTTAGCAGTCCCAAGCACTACATCCAAGATCTTCCTTATGTTAAACACTGATGTGTTTAATTAGGAGTATGCATTGAATTCAGTTGATCCCATCACAAGTAGAATTTGTTGTAAATATGGAACAGATTGAAGGCAGGAGAATATCTCTCTTGGCAACTAGGTAAGAGTGCTATCCCTTGGTTCCTCTTCCAAATTAAAAGTGAGATAACTATTGGTCTGATACTCTCTTGCTGTTTCATCTAACATTATTTTTGCATGTGACTAAAGTTAAAAAGGAATTTTCATGCTCTCAGTTTTCCTTTTTTAAAATAAAAATAAAATAAAGATTTATTTTAATCGTCTCCTTTGAAATTAATTTAACTCCCAAAGAAAGGAGTTGATTTCCCTAGTCCCATACCTCGCATTACAGGTCTAGGAAGTGGCAAGATAGAATTTATTTCATTTTATCATCCTTGTTCCTGTGCACTTGCCAGTAAGGTATATATGTAGGCTGTGAAGGTGCTCTCTCTCTCACACCCTGGGATTAAAGGGGAGGACTCTCTCTCATCCCCCCAAGAGATAGGTGGTGGCAGCAGTAAGCTACCACATCAAGACAAGAGACAGAGTGAAAAGATGTATACCTAGAAAGCATCTGGAAAAGGATGTTCCACCCTTTCAACTGATAAGCTCAGCCTTGCAGCTATTTTAGCCCTCATGGCATTCAGTGCATTTATAACAAACTACTCTCTTGACCAGAAATTAACTTGTAATCCAAATATAAGATAAAATACAATGTAACTATAATGTAATGGAAAGACACTGGAATGAAGAACTATATTATTGTGTGATATTGGCTATTAGCCTTGATGGCAGTGTGACTGCCTCTGAAGGCCATCTGCTGAGAGACTACAGGTGGTCCTAACTTAATGACCACTCATTCAGCGACCATTCAAACTTACAACAGCGCTGAACAAGTGGTAGTTGCAACCGGTCCTTGCGCTTATGTCAGTCGCAGCAGTCACAAATGGGGACCATGTGAAGTCCTTGCTTAATGACCCGCGGTGATTCGATTAACAATGGCAACCAGGTGTGCCGGAATTTCCGTTGCTAAGTGGTGCAGTCACGTTGCGCTTTATGACCGCATCACTTAGCAATGGAAATTCTGGTCCCAATTACTGTTGTTAAGTGAGGACTACCTGTAATAGGCTTCTTTATGCACTTGGTTGGCCATTGTAAGAACAGACTGCTGGACTAGATGGCCCAGGGGTCTGATCCAGCAGGGCACTGCTTGTGTTCTTCTGATATCTATAATAAGGCTTCTTTGTGTTTATAATATTGCTTTAAAAAGAAAGCATCATTGCCAGTGCAATATATAGCCTGGAGGGCATGTAGAAACAGAAACTGAACTTATTCACATGACATGCCAAACACCAAACATAACTAAAGTTTGCCTAGGGTCTGTGCTACAGATGAGCAGATAGACCACTTCTAGCAGGAGTGCTAGAAGACTGCTCCTTTCTTCCCCAAGTGGCATCCCATCACCATGAGGTGGGGAAAATCTAGCTGTCTTCCTCCCTCTAGTTGTCACTGTTTAATCCTATGTATGCCATCAGGAGATAAAAATAAAAATAGAAACAGTGGAGTTTTACATCTAGAACTCAGAAAGGGGAATTACCTGTCCAGGTTTGAACAAAATGTGGATTCATGGTTGAGGTAACTAAGACTAATGATAGATAAAAACTGTGTCTGGTATGCTCTTCCTTTTTTACTGTTCATACACTATTATAGGCTTAATTGCGCTCTGGTTTAGTGTGACATGCAGAACCATGTATTCAGTGTATCTACCTGTAATTCTAAAGGAACAGACACAAATCATTACAGCATATAAAATCATAATGGCCTACAAAATCAGAAATGGAGTACTATGATAACATTGCTAGGAATCACTAAAATATTAGTTGAGCTAATAGGATGTCTGTCACCTTTTATGAGAATGTCTGGCATAGATATGTCTGATAAGCAGTCAGTTGTTTTCTTTATTTAATTTGTATCCTTGAACATTGCTTTGCATTAACATCCTCAGACTTTATATATGAAAGCTATTTTTATTTGTGTCTTACATTAGAGAATATTTTATTATTATACCTTTTTTCCAATCAGTACTGAAGGTTCTCTTGACACAATAAAATATATGCTAGTTGGATGAGCAACCTGAGACTGTTAATTTAACAAGCCCATTTTAGTTTGGTCTGGATTCATAGATTGTGCTAAGGCATAGTTTTAATCATGCTTTATAGCAGAGCTTTCCAAACTGTGTGTCGCGACACAAAAGTGTGTCGCCACATACAGCGTGGTGTGTCGCCACACCACCCGGAAGCGGCGGCGCGCGTGTGCACGGCGGCCGCCATGCATGCGCGTGCCACCGCACGCCCCCCACGCCGCCGCGCCCCCCCCGCACAGCCCCCCGCGCCGCCACCATGCGCATGCGCCGCCGCACGCCCCCCGTGCCGTCGCTGTGCGCGCGCGCTGCCACACGCGCCGCCACCATGCGCGTGCGCCGCCACACGCCCCCCGTGCCGTCGCCATGTGCGCGCGCCACTGCACGCCCCCCCCGCGCCGTCGCCATGCGCACGCGCGCCGCCGCTGCCACTGGTGTGTCGCCAGCGGCAGCACTTTGGAGAGCCCTGCTTTATAGGCTTTCATATCAGCCTTGCATATATACAGTAAGTAGATCTAGTGGATGTGTAGAAAAATTTGCTATAATGCAAGTAAATACAGATAAGGTACAATTATATCTTATTTCCTGTGTTTTGTATTCAGGATATAAACTGTTTTAAAAAGATGATTTCATCCATCTTGATTTTTTTATTTTTATGCACTTTTTTTAAAAATTGTCATAAAGTTTAAAATTTATTATTTCATTGATTAAAAAATTAATTGAATATATACTGTAAAACTAAACTCATATCATCTTGAGAAATAATTGTAAATCTCTGGGAATCTAAACATTAATATTTATATTGATATCTCCACTACAGTATTTGTCATTATCTAAAATGCACATGATCATAAGATCATTTTAATGCACATTAAAAACAGACAAATTATTTTTCACTTGTATATATAAGAAATAAATTTCTCAGATTTAAGCAATAATTTGAGTAAAAATGTTTGTACTAGCAAAATGCTTGGCAAGTTTTCTTTGTTGTTGCTATGAGATGTATGTTCTGTTATGTAAAATAGTAAAATACAAAAATCATTATTTATCCATTGGAATTTTGACAGATTGCCAGTGGGTGAATTTTTCCATTTTTTCCAGTGGTGAGAATGGCATAGGAAACAAACTAATCCTGTTTCCTTCCTTAACCCCATGAAAACCAGGTGGAGGGGACTCCAAGCCTGGCTGGCAGCTCGACAAGTCAAAGTTTTTCAGAGTGCTGAAGACCTGGCTGACTTTTCCTTGTTTGCGGAAGTCTACAGAAATTGTAGGACCACTGAAGCTTCTCCCTGAAGAGGGGGGGACCAGAAGATTGCTCACAGGGCCGTTGGAATTGCCCCCTCCTGTTTTTCTTTGTAGTTTCCACCACGGAGAGAACGGGGGGTGAGTGCCGTGAAACGGCCGGAGGAGTATCAACCCCATGAAAACCAGGTGGAGGGATGGTTTTAGGGCCATTTTTCAAAGTGTGGAATGGTTTAAGAGTAAAATAGGATCAGTGCCTCCCAGAGGCCTCCTGCTTAGACTGCGAGAGCAACCATGAATGAAACTTTAACTGCATGACAAATATAATTTATTTTGCATTATTTAAATACAGCTGACAAAGGAACATGGGAGAACAATTACAAAGCAGTATACTGCATATGCTAGTACAAAAAATGTACATTCTGCTTTAATCCAAACCATTTACAGAACTATTTTTTTAAAAAAAATTCTATGAAGTGCAAAATATTATGATATTTAGTACCTGGTGAATAGTTTGGGGATACTGGAAACTGAAATAGTGGTATATATAAGTAAATTTCCATCCAAAGAATTATTGTTAATTCTTTGGATGGAGACCACTACATTAGAAAGGTGACGTTGTATAACTAGAAATCTCTTAGGATAATATGCCCTTCTTTCAGTTATCCTATATTATTCCCACACCTTGGGATCATGTCATAATTTCCATTAATTTGCCCAGATGCTACCCAAAGCACAATGTTATCTAGTTGGTCCAGTCTGATTCATGAGAACCAGTTCTTAAATTGTCTCATGCATTACAGTTGAGTCAACAACTCACATTTTTCCTGTTTGTCCAAGCAAAAAGCATGGAGCATGTCTTACAGGGATCTGGCTTTGCATGCACAGGTTTTCTAGACACCCCTTGCCTGGGCAGAGCTGGAAAAAAATGTGAATTAATATCTTAGCACCTAATGAAGAGGTTAACTTCTGCTGATTCTTTTTTAACAGAACTTTATGTATATATTTTCTATTCATGTGGATGGACTCAGTTACAGTGGCGATGAGTGCACCGTTGGAAGACCTCAAAGACCAGGTTAAAGATAGATCGTTATGGGGAAACATCGATGTGGTCGCTAGGCGTCAAAAATGACTTGATGGCACATAATCAATCAATCATGTATATAATGATTGATAGATGAAACTTTCTCCCCAATTTTTATATGTACATCTGCGTATTCAGTTCAGTAGGACCCTGGGCTCCAAACTGTGTTACATCAGCCCAGTTCTAAGCAGAAGCATGGCCAGTGAGTTTAGGACTGCATTTTTTGTTCTTGTTGTTCAGCTGATGCCATTTATTTATTTATTTGTTTGTTTGTTTGTTTGTTTGTTAAATTTATATGACTGCCCAACTCCCCCAATGGAGGATTCTGTTTTAACTAGTAAAGCCTTTAAAGCAGAGCTTTCCAAACTGTGTGTCGGGACACATTAGTGTGTCGGCTGCAGTGTCTGGGTGTGTCACGACTGCTGCTGCCTCCGAGCCCTGCCAGGATTCCGCGCGGGTCCTAGTGCCTGCCTTGTGCCTTGCTGCCTCCAAACCTGCCCTGCCAGGATTTCGCGCGGGTCCTAGTGCCTGCCTTGTGCCTTTCTGCCTCCAAACCTGCTGTGATTCAACGCAGGTCCTAGTGCCTGCCTTGTGCCTTTCTGCCTCCAAACCTGCTGTGATTCAACGCAGGTCCTAGTGCCTGCCTTGTGCCTTGCTGCCTCCAAACCTGCTGTGATTTCACGCAGGTCCTAGTGCCTGCCTTGTGCCCTGCTGTAAGAGTGTGTCACGAAATGATGCCCTGCTGTAAGAGTGTGTAATGAAATGATGTATGTCAAAAAAGCGTTTCACCAACATGAAAAGTTTGGAAAGCTCTGCTTTAAAGGGTACAATATAAGAAATTTAAAAAGGGTAGAGTTAAATAACGAAAACAAACTTTCTAAGCACTCATACTTTCACAATCCTCATTCAAGAGGTATATCAAGCTATTTCTCCTTATCTCTTTAATACTCTGATGAAAGTAACCAGGACCAAATTTTCTATTCTCAGTACTGCCATGCAGCTCAAAGGGATTTACACAGTGAGTGAGTGAGTGAGTGAGTGAGTGAGTGAGTGAGTGAGAATGAGTGAGAGAGAATGAGAGAATGAGAGAATGAGAGAATGAGAGAATGAGAGAGAGAGAGAGAGAGAGAGAGAGAGAGAGAGAGAGAGAGAGATTCCAAAACCAATGCATTTCTCAGTTCCTGAGCAGACTTCTGAACTGTGATATGAAGGAAAAGAGAAAGGTCAGTCCTGTTTGAATATAAGTGGTTCATATCACCACAGTAAGAATCCCTGTCTTACTGGCATTGCTGTGACTTGCTAGGCTTCTTATCTTTGTTGAAATAATATGGCTTTTTCAGAAAGATGTGTTGGTATCTCCTGATATTTCTTATTCTGGAGAATTAACATGATGCATTATTCTTAGTGGCCAGATTAATCATTCAGTTAGGATCAAGTCTTAAATGACTCACCCCTTTCACATGGCACCCAAAATTTGTTGCTGGGTATCTCACTATCTAAGGGGCGTGGTGGCTCAGAGGGTAAGATGCCAGGCTTGTCAATCGGAAGATTGCAAGTTTGGAGATTCGAATCCCTAGCCCTGCGTGCGGAGTGAGCTCCCACACTAGCTCCAGCTCTTGCCAACCTAGCAATTCGAAAGCATGCAAATGCAAGTAGATGAATAGGTACCACTTCGGTGGGATGGTAACAGCGTTCCGCGTGCGTCATGCCGGCCACATGACCGTGGAAGCGTCTTCGGACAGTGCTGGCTCTTCGGCTAAGAAACAGAGATGAGCACCGGCCCCTAGAGTCGGACATGACTGCACAAATGTGCGGGGGGAACCTTTACCTTTACTTATTTCACCTTAGTCATGGCATCCCAATATTGTCTCATATGAAGAGATGGTTAACCAAAGGCTAGTCCTCTCTTCTGGCCTCCAGCACAAAAAAAGGGGGCTCTGCAAAATGGGGCCTCTGTGATGGTTTTCGTCTGTTCTTTTCACTCCCTCCACCCCTCCCAGTGGTTCTGATTCTGATCACACCAAGATAGATAGATAAATAGATAGGTATAGGGAAATTGGGTGTCTGGGATACTCAACAAAATGGCTGTTTCTGATTTAACCAGAAACTCAGTCCTGAGTTTCTTTATTCATTTAATGCTTGAGTAGTGCCAGAAGAGGGGCATGATGGGTCAGTGGTTAAGACGCCAGGCTTGTCGATCAGAAGGTCGGCGGTTCGAGACCCGAGTGTCGCGTGACGGAGTGAGCTCCCGCACTCGCCCCAGCTCTTGCCAACCTAGCAATTCGAAAGCATGCGAATGCAAGTAGATGAATAGGTACCAATAGATACCACTGTTGTCTCCAAGCAACTGGTATTTAGAGGCATACTGGCTAAGTTCACACAACATATTAGATTGTCATTAACTGAGCCACAGTTTACTGAATTAATCAAATGCCCAGAATACTTGTTTATATTATTAACATACCCATGATTTTCTCATTCTCATTTTTTGGGTTTGCATGATATACTGAACCATGAACTAACCACATAGCTTGCGTTTGTACCATACGTTAAGCTAAAATGTGATTGATTAGTCTGTGGTTCAGTATGGCATGCAAATTTAGCCAGAGACTAATTTTTCATTAATTTCTTTAATCACCTTTTAAAGTCATCTAAGCTATTTATGCTACTGATTTTCTATTGTTGCATTAAAAAGTTATTTTTTTCATTTTGCTGAATGTATTGGCAGTTTAAGAGCCTGTGCCCCCACCCCGCTATTTTCTCTACCCCAGTGGTAAGGCCACCTGTTTATTTTACTTTTTTTTGTAATAGCTTCATTAGATTTTGCAACAAGAAATATAAAAACTAACAGAAACTACTATTTAAGATAAAGAGAAGAGGGAAGGAAGGAAGGAAGGAAGGAAGGAAGGAAGGAAGGAAGGCAGGCAGGCAGGCAGGCAAAAGTGTAGAAAAGAAAAAAAGAAGAAAGGGGGGTTCCAATCGGCATTAAACTTGATTAGTGTCTTTTCTCTAATCAAGGCTGTCAGTTTAGCCATCTCTGCAAGCTCCATCATCTATACCATCCACTCTTCGATTGTGGGTAAGATCAAATCTTTCCACCGTTGTGCACAACCTGTTTAGCTTACTGATATCTCCCACTACAGCACAACCAGCACAAACTATGAAAAGGGTAACACTGCCATACATCAAAAACATCTCAGAAACAACCAACAGACTATTACAACCTCATGGCATCACTCTAGCTCACAAACCAAAACTTCTTAAGCAGACCAAAAGACCCAGTAGCCCAAGAAGAAAAAACAGGAGTCATCTACAACATACAGTGTAATGACTGTAGCAGCCCCTATGTAGGACAGACAGACAGAAGAGTAGCAGAGCACATCCATGAACGTCAACTGGCAGCCAGAAGACATGATGAAAATTCCTTAATCTCACAACACATGGACAGTCTCAACCACAATTTCAGTTGGGAAACTGAGAGCATCTTAAACCAAGCCAAATCCAAAAACGCTAGAGAATTCCTAGAAGCTTGGCATTCAGACAAAGCAGCCATCAACAGACACATAGAGATAAACAACATTTACATACCATGCATAAGAGACAATAGAAAAGCCAAAAGACCAGAACACCTCCTTGCCAGCAATCAATACCCAGATATGCAAAGATTAACACCAAGATTAGCACCAGAGGAACAATCAAACAGCACAATAAACCCTAATCAAGGAACTATTAACTCAGTCAATCAACTAAGCAGCGAACAATAGCCCAATCATGGAACTCCTAAGGGGAGAACAACACCCCCACCAACACAAGCAGGACAAGCCATGGTATATAAACAGAGAGCAAGTCCCACTCACTTTTCGCACTGAAGATGTTGCCTAGTCTGGCAATGAAACATCTGCAAGACAACAACAAGGCTCAGAGAGCACCAAGGACTCCACAATTGGGATTACTGTTTTGACCCTGGGCATTGTGGTTTAGACTCTTAGAGTCAGTGCTTTGAGATGGACGGCCATATAAATCATATAAATAAATAAAGGCTCATCCCATTGTTGAATTGCTAAACTGGTCCTGTTCAAATCACATGTGTACAAATGAATGACAAGAAAAACAAACATCTACATTAAATTAACAGCTTTGTTTAGGCAAATTCAAGATTGCCAAACAGTTACAAACTTTCAAGTATTTAACAATTATCCACCGGACAAGATAATAAACAAAGGAAAAAATGGGGAAGGGAAGAAAAAGATTATCCCAAGCACCCACCGGAGAGGAACTAGAAAAACAACCCCTGTCTTGCCAGTTCTCCTTGCAGGATCAGGACTCAGAAGACCTGCCCATTGGAGCCACTCTGTAATGAGACGGAATCACCTGCTCTGTGGCCATAAACAGAATGATGCTCTGGGGTGGAAGGGTCTTCACTAAAGGGGCAGTCCCAAAGGGTGTTTCCCTTTTGGGAGCCCCTTAAGTGTCCCCTAAGGAGAGGCCACCCTGTGTGGGTACTGGGGAGAGTTAGGGCTCTAAAGGTGAAGAGTTGCTATATTTTGTTGTTTTATTAATTAATTATAACTCAGTGTTATGACATGAGTAAGGCATAGACACATAGAGATAAACCACATTTACACACCATTCAAAAGGACAATAAAGCTAAGAAGGGAGCAAAAAGACCAGAACACATCCTCTCCAGCAGCCAACACCTAGATAAGTAGGGATTGACACCAGGCAAACAGTCAAGCAGAAAACAATTCCCTAATCAAGGAACTACCAAGGAGAAAACCACACCCCCACCAAAACTGGCAGGACAGGCTACTGTATATAAACAGAGAGCAAAACGCCACACTCACTAGGATTGATGATGTTACCTAGTCTGGTAATGAAACATCTGCAAGCAAACAACCAAGCTCAGAGAGGACTCCACAGTTCAACCCTGAGCAGCATATATTCTCTTCTATTGGAACTGATGTCTCATTTCTTCAGCACATAAATGCCCACAGGACAGGTTCGTAGTTATATTTGTGAAATTTAGAAGGCCGCTCAACTCCATAAAGACTCTGTCACTTAGGCAGAGTTTGCCCAACAGGTTAAGTTTTGTGGCTTAGGGTTTTGTGTGATTTTAGTCCCTGAAGTAAATGTGTTGTGTGCACCGAACTTGGGTTAAGAATGAATGAGAATGTACAGCGAAAAGTCCCAAAGGCTGGGCACTAATCGTAAAGAATTATACCCAGCCCAGTCTGGACTTTGAGGTTCAGCACCAGTTCTCAGAGAAATAAGTTTGATTGACAGGGAATGCTGATCACTTGTCCGGTCTCGCCTTCAGGAAAGTGTCAAAAGGGCGCGTCTAGCCTCTGGCGGTTCGTGATCTGCTCTCTTGTAAGTGACATGCGCCGCTTCTGGAGCTGTCGAGAGCAGTTTCCTCCCTGGGGGGCGGCAAGGTGTGCTGTTTTGTTGCATCTGCCGCGCGATCTTCCCTTCGGCACACCTGAATGAAAAATAACTGGAGGTGCAAAAACCGAATAGCGGCTTCCTCCTTTCCCAGGTATCTTGGCAACACGGTGTTAAAAAACCAGTCAGTGCCACGGGCGTCGGGGAAAAGGGCGACGCAGGAGCTATTCCTCGAGTCCGCCGTGCCTCTGAACTAGAGCGGCGGAAAGCGCCAGCTCCGCAGCCGCAGCCCCCGCGGGGGAGCGGGCGTGCCGGCAAGACCAGGAGCGCGCGCGCGCCAGCCGGCTGCCTGGAACGCCGAGAAAGGGCGAGCAGAAGAGCGCTGGTGTAACGCCTGACGCCTGCTCGTCTTCAGCGAGACGTGGGTTGTTTCTTCCTGAGGAAAAGCCTAACTTATTTCTTGCTGTCTCCGTCCGCCGCGAAGATGGGGAAGAAGTGGCGGAGTCCCAGCGAGGCGGAGAAAGGCTGCTCTGTTAAGGAAGAACTTGGCAGGCGAAGGAGTCGGAGCGCCAGTCGGGGGAGGTTTGCGGAGTCGTGGAAGAGGTTAAGTTCCAGGCAGGGATCCACCAAACGTTCCGGACTGCCCTCGCAACAGCCCCCGGTAAGCCCCTGCTCGAGCGGTTGCCGCCGTTCCTCCCTTCCTCTGGTTCGCTTTGGCGCCCTTTGTGGCGCGTGTCAACTTCTGGCTTGGACGCATTTCTATCAATGGACCTGCCTGTGTCTCTCGTGAACAAGCGTCGAGTGGTCAGCTCGATCGGTCGCTCTTCTTAGAGAATTGGCACCTTATTCTGACGGGGCGTGGAAGGGAGTTGGGCTGGGGATCTTCGCAAGATCAAAGCGCGTAGTGTGTGTTCGTGTGCAATAGAGTTAATAACTATAGGTTACGCGCGCGCTCTCGGGTGAATGGGTCACACTCGGCGATGATTTCCCCCCCACTCCTACGGCACCGAGGCCGAGGGAATCCTAGGAAACTGGGTCTGATGTTCGCCAGGTTTCTGTGGACGGAACCCCCAAATCTAAGTAGTTTACAGCAAATAGAAGCAGGATCATTTCTCGAACCCTCTGTTGCATGGGGTTCTTTCAGTATAAGGGCTAGACAGTGAATAGCTGAATATAATGCCGTCATTTTCTCGAGAATTATGGAGCAAATATTGCCTCCTTTGACCTATTTTAAATGATAATGCGTTTGCCTTTATTGTCTTCCAACGTATTGGCTAAATGCCAGCCTTTATGCCACTACAACACATTTCTCCCTAGTGTAAACTTCCCCTCTCTGTTGACTGTAATACTGTATAGGTGATAATGAATGTTGCACGTGCTGGTAACATACAAATGATGAGTGTTCTTCAGAGCTTACAAGACAGGAAGAAACTTGTCTTTAGGGAAGATATGTCTTTAATGCTAAATCTGAGCACAGTATAGAGCAGTGAAATCCACCTGTTACTAATACCTACTTATCTTGACAAACATTGATATATCTACTTACCTCATTCACTGAATAGTTCTTCTTGGGCTATATAGACAGACAGTTGAGTACTATGCTAAAATTGCTTTAACGAAACAACTTGGTGATTACCTTCTGGACTGCTGTTCATTTTTCTGTATTTTGGTTAATGATCTATTATTCTGTCTGTAATTTACTATTGGCTTTCTAAAGCATTTGGAGGTAGGGATGATTAGTATTTTGTTTCCTCAATTATGTATGCTAGTAGGTTTGCAAAGTTTATTAATTTTACTTAGAGCATTTTTTTAAATTGTTCAAGGTCTGTCCTCCCTTTTTTCTTACTAGTTTTCTAGTTTTTCTACAAATTATATGTTTGGCTTTGAAGACGTGTTCTTGATTTTGAAAGCACCAAGTAAAACAGCAACAGGTTGAGCTAGATAGCAATCACAATGTAGAAAGCTGAGGAGGGGGACTTGATATGAAATGGATACCATGACAACCAAAATCTGGAGAAACAACTTGGTTCTGATATAAACAGATGGTAAGGTATCATAATTTTGGCTAGTGGTAAATACGTATTTAGTTGTAAACCTATTTGTCAAATAAAGCAGTGTAAATGAATATCATAAAAATCAGTATTTCAACAGACCTTGAAATAATAGTTCTAATACACCATATAAAAGCAGCAATATTCTGTAAATGAAGGAATTAAGTACACAAAAACTAATGTCTGTTATGTGTCTGAGTTGGAAAGAAAACCCTATATTTTTCAGACAGACAGGGATAGTTGACAAACAGGCATATTAAGATGTCAACAAAAAGGATGTCCCCAGAACAAATGTGGACATAATGTCACATATTATTTTAAGATGCTTTTTTTAAAAAAAGTACACTTTGGAGTAGGATATATTTTGACAAGAATTGGGAAGTCATTTTGAAAAGTGATAGAATTCTATGACTGATTATGATGTCTTAATTGTATGATAAAGCATAATTTACTCTTAGTTCCATATATTCAATATATCCTATAGGAACCATATTTGTCATCTGAAACATTATTTTACATCCTTTGTTCTATCCCAGAAACTTTTTTCCTCAAAAAATTGCAAACTAGAGTATGTTTTAATAATTGTTTTGTTGTCTGAAAAATATAGGGTTTTCTTTCCAGCTCAAAACCCACTTAACTTTCTCTCTGCTTATGTTTTGAAAAGTCCATAATTATAAAGAAATGTCTAGGTCTCAGGCTAGTAAAAGTGTTAAAGAAGCTGATTTGTGTAAGAACATTTTTAATATAAAGGTTTAAAGCTGGGTATACAGTTTCTAATCCAGATTGTCGTAGTTTGAAGAAAACAAGAATATCAGAACTTTTTAAGAGGAGTAATTATGTAGCCCTCCTGATCAACAAGAATGTTGAAAGGGGTTAACTTTACAGAAAGCGGTGTTATTTGAGTGAAGACTAATGTGGGATAGATTCCTTCACAGAGAATAAGAAGCAATAATTAAAGAGCTATTATTTTGCTCTCGGGGGGGAAAAATCCAAGATCTATAGCTGGGCAAGAGATTTATAAGGACCATCAAAATGGCATAAAAGTGTGTGCAATTGTTTCAGTTCTCCAGGACTGAGCAGGTTGTTTCAAATCAGGAAGAGGCAGAATGTCCAAAAATTAGGTCAGTTGCTCAGACCAAGAGATTTATAGTTTAAAGTCAGTCCCGAGATAGAAGTTGTGGACTGAATGCCAAGTCAGTGTTGGGTGTTACCGGTGTCAAATTACATTGAGTATGCAGGGACAAAGGAAATGATTGCTCTCTCTCAGCTCTGAAAGTAAAAAATCATTACCACTCTGTCTACTCTTGCCATGATGAGCAACGCTTATAGGTGCCTTGGCCTGGCAGAGGGCAGAAATGAATTCTACATAATAATTTCAGTTAGTATCCTACATACAAGGCCAGTTAAGCCAAACAGTACAGCAATATCTACTGGTTAAATGGAAAGGCAGAGTTTGATTAAAGTTCTAGTTCCTTCCAAGTACTATGTCATTCTAGGAGATTTAGGTTGTGTGTGTGTGATTTGGGAGCATAGACAAATTGGCATGACCCAGCATTGTTTCAGTCTGATGTTTTCCTTTGTATTGTTTTCAAATGATCTAAAGAGTCAGAAGACCGTATCATAGATCTCTATTTTATGTAGTTTGATGATCTGTTGTTCCTGATTCTTGCTTCTGCATCGCTGGTATGTGTGATGGTAATGGTACAGTATGGTACCAATATCCACACTGATTGTTTACCAAGAAATTCCAAGCGTTCAAGCATGCCTAGAACAATTTTAACTAGCATCTATTTGGGTTTACATTCTCCTTTTGTAGTTCAATGCCTGTTTTGAAATTGCTATTGATTCATCAGTAGCAGTAAATTAATAATCCCCCCCCATCTCTTAATCTGTAAGGGTTAAGGCTGAAATCCTAGGTGTGTTTGCTTCAAAACAAATCCAGGTGAACTTCCTGGCATTTAATTTAGAGATGTTGTGTAAAATCAGTGATTTTTTTTCAAACAAATCACATTTAGAATTATGGTATAGTTTTCAAATCTCACTTGGACTCTGGATGAAGAGCTAGAATAAGTCTGTCTAAACTTAAGCATTTTCTCAACTCTTGTTGATTGTGCTATCACATATTTTATGCTTATGGGACAGGACCTCTCTACTGCTTCTTTTCCTAGTGCACATTTTAGCACCTCCAAAGCTGAGTTCTGAGGAAAGGAGAAGTCTTGGTGTGAAATCACATATGAAACTTGTTTGTAAAAATCAAACTGCAACTGTGCTTGCATCAAGGCACTTTTTGAACCTGTCAGTTTTTCCAACAATTAAAAAAAAGACTATTTGCAGTGCTTGATTTAAGTAGAAACTCAAGGACATGAACCAATATTTGTTTTTGTGCAAATTAATTCTGGTACGTATCTAATTTAATGGTGCTTTTGGAGCTATCACTTGTAGGAGTCATGGGGTTCTATACAACATTGTATGTTGACTCCATGTTTTTGCTATGATCATTGATGTGGCTAGGGAAGGACATTAGATCTCAAGCTATCAGGCAGATCCGTCTAGGAAATCAATTCCACAGGAAGGATAAATCTTCTATTATTGAGGTTGGCTATAATGACAGAATCTTGCAAGTCTGATTATGCTGCACCTCCTCCACCTTCTTATACTTCAGCGAATTAGGGAGGTGTCTGAGCTGCTTTGGAATGTTATCTGGATGTTCTGGACTTAAAAAATGCTTCATCCCCCTTTGCCTAGGCTACAGTTTCTGCACATCTCCATCAAGGCCGTCTTCCTTACTCTCTACAGAAACATAAGGCTCCATCTCTTTTACCCGCCCCTCCCTCTGTGATTATCCAGAAAATAGTAAGAGAAAGACAGTGGCAAAAAAGCCTTTTGCTAGCACCTGGATGGTTTGAGGATATTGTCCTGTTGTAAAATTCCACTCCCAGGTAATCCCCATTTTCACTGGGAGTGAAGAAGCAGACATCTCTGGGGAAGAAACAGATGTGCTTGGTGGGTGCCTTCAACACGTGCACAAGAAAAAGTGCTCCCTAGCTGGACTGATCTGCTGTACTCATATATGATGGAGTAAGCATTGGGGAGGGGGGATTGGGAGTGGCTAGGTCTCTGCTTCTCTATCTGTCTATCTACTTATCCATCTGCTGACTATGAGATGCCTGAACCTGGAATTTGGGTGGTTGGGATTGTTTTCCATTCAGTCAAGGAATATCCAGGAAAGTATTTTATTTTGAAAAATGTTAAACTGCTAAGGTGTTGTAGGCAGAACCCTTAAAAAAAAAAAACTCAAACAGTACAGGTAGTCCTCAGTTAACAACCACTTGTTCAGCAACCGTTCAAAGTTATGACGGCAATGAACAAATGTACTTATGACCATTCCTTGAAGTTCTGGCCATCCCAGCACCCTTGTGGTCACGTGATCGTGATCATGATTGGCAAACAGCTCGCACTTATGACAGTTGCAGCATCCTGCGGTCACATGATCACCATTTGTGACCTGCCCTGCTGGCTTCCCATAAGCAAAGTCAATGGGGAAGTTGGCAGGGAAAGTTGCAAGTTGCTCCTGTAAGTTGTTCCTGCTCCTGCCGCTTTTTCTCCCAAGGAGCCCAGCTACAGAATATGAGATCCTGGGGATCTCGTACTCCATAGGGCATGCCCGCCCGCAGCACCCTGCTGCCTACACTCCGTAGTGCACTTACGCACGGCCACACGCACTCACACCATGCCAACCACCTGTGTGCCCCTCCCACACTTGGCAGCAGCCAACCCCCACCAGGCCATGTTTGCGTCACGCTGCAGCAGCCACTTACCTGCCCGCCAGCCTGGTTGTGAGCCGCCCAGGATTGCAACTTCCTGCTGGCTTCCCTATTGACTTTGCTTGTTGGAAGCCAGCAGGAAGTCGCGAGGAGGTCCTCGCTTAACAACCCGTGGTCCTTGCTTAACTATGGCAACTGAGACTGCTGGGATTGCCATAGCTAAGTGATGCGGTCACGTGATGTCCCACTTTACAACTGCATTGCTTAGTGACAGAAATTCCAGTCCCAATTACCATCTTTAAGTGAGGACTACCTGTAATTTATTTTAAAAATTGCACTGTTCAGTTATATCTAAACATAACCAACTAAAAGCATTGTGAAAGTACATTCACTTCTTCATGCTTAAAGGTAGAGTGCTTTCACAGTGATAAACACTACTTCACTCCAGGTAGTTCTCATTCGTTATCTGGACATTTTTTTATTTGGGTTTAAAGGAAGACTACTCCCAAGGCAACATAGCACTTCAGTTACTAATGTCTTGTTTAGCACTATCCATTTACAGCTTGAGAGACAGCATGTATACAGGAGGTGGGGAGTGGGGGAAGCAATAAGTAAAGTCCTGACATGTTAGCAGGTATGGAGATATTAGCTATATAATCTAAATTCAGAACTGTGTTCTGAACTACATGACTATCTAACCCCTCCTTTCCCTCTCCAAATGAAGATGGCAAATCTAAGATCTAAAATGATCTACCTGCATTTCCAGTTGTGGTGGTT
Organism: Charina bottae; assembly: GCA_023362775.1. Lineage (NCBI taxonomy): Eukaryota > Metazoa > Chordata > Lepidosauria > Squamata > Charinaidae > Charina > Charina bottae. Next base: position 205,984,706 of record JALMGJ010000002.1, on the reverse strand, counting down.
CTGACAAATACCAGGAACAACATTTCTGTCCATAAGTATGAGTGTCAATTTTATGATGGTAGTTTGATGGAATGCTTTGTAAAACCATTGAAGTATAGTGGTTAAAGTTATGCACTGAGACAACTCAAATTCAAATCTACATTTGACTTGGAGCTTACTTGGGGCCAGTCACAGTCTCTCTGTCCAGCCTACCTTACGGGGATGTTTGGGGAATAAAAGGTGATGCCCTTAATGTATGTCAGCTCAAACTCTCAAGAACAAATTGATTGATTATGTGCCATCAAGCTGGTGTCATATCTTAGTGACCACATAGATAAATTTTCTCTATGACGATCTGTCCCTAACCCAGTCCTTCGAGTCCTCCAATGATGTACCCATTGCCACTTTAACTGAGTCTATCCACCTTGCTGCTGGTCGTCGTCTTCTTTTTTTCTTTCCACCTTTCCCAGCATTAGAGCCTTCTCTAGAGAACTGGGTCTTCACATAATGTATATGAAGTAGGATAATTTGAGTCTGGGCATTTATGCCTCAAGTGAGAACTTTGGGTGATTTGTTCAATGATACATTTGCTAGTTTTCTTAGCTGTCCATTGTATTCTTAGGAGTCTCTTCCAACACCAAGGTTCAAAAGTGTCAATACTCATTCTCTTCTGCTTCTTCAGAGTCCAACTTTTGCTTTTACAGAGCATCACAGGGAAATCCATGGCTTGCATGATTCTGATCTTTTTAGGTATCATGGCATCTGAATATCTTTTCCAAGGCCTTCATGGCTACTCTACCAAGTGCTATTTCTTGACTGCTCATTCCTTTACCTTTGCTGACTGATCCTAAAAGGTAGAAGCTATCTACCACTGTGATATCCTCATTGTCAACTCGAGAGAAAAGTTGGGATATAAATGCAATAATAAATATTAAGAAAATGTTTGTATCTTAAATTAGTATTTTCAAACAAGAAGTATGTTATATCAGGACCAAGAAAAGAGACAAGAAAGGTAGTAATCCAATGGGTCAGAAGTTGAAACTAATGATAAGAGGAGAGGTAAGGATAGAGTATGGAGAGAAAGAGATTGGAAAGCCATAGATTTTCACATAGCCACAGATTTTCACATAGAAGTGCACTGCTACCAACCCACACACAACACAAAATGAGGCACGCATCATGGAATTGCTTAATGCTGCTACCATCAAAAGCTTTCAATCTCACCATCCTACTTTGGAGTTTACAATTTCTGCAGATTGTGCATAGAGGAGGAAAGCTGGCATTTCATTTTGCTACATTGAGAAACATAGTTTAAATTGGCCTTCCCCAGTCTACTACTTACCAGATGTATTGGAATTACAACTCTCATAATCTTTTGCCAGCATATTGACGGGGGATATAGAAGTCATAATCCAATAAGGCACCAGATTGGAAAAAGCTGGTTACAAGCTGTAAAGCATTGGGATTTTCTGGCATACTTGAGCTGCAGAAAGATGGTCCAATTGGTATTATTTTGTTGTTCAGATAATTAATCTAGACCAGCCTCTACCAATCTCTTATTCTCTAAATGTTGATTATTGCAATTCTCAAAATTCTTTGTAAGCAGCTGTAGCATTAGGAATTAATACAGACAGTTTTTTCCCTGTTAACTACCCCAAAACCCCAATTTAGGAGCCAAAGGGAGAAAATACAGAACTGATACATAGAACAAAGAAGGAACCAGGGCACCTAGCAAAGATGGAGGGCTTTAAATTACCCAAGACCAAGACCAAACACAAAAAAGGTTCAGAGTTGCATGAAAGTGAGCCAGAATAGGATCATCTGAAGATTAAGTTATGTATTGTCTCATAAGGAAGGCCAGAGTTAAGCAAATAAACTCAGTCATGCTCATCAAAACATGAATTAGAAGGCTGCTCTATAACCAAAAGTACCTCAGGATTTGGTTGCTCGTACTCTACATTGTACAGATATAATGCAAAATTTCGAGGAAGGGGAACATTAATCAGAATGAGCAGAAATGCCCGTTGTAAAACAACTTTAGCATCTAAAACAACCTAAATGCATATCTGTTAGGCTGTGGTGAGATTCATATTTGAGCCCTGCTTCATGGCACATGTAGATTCTTTTGTTCATTCATTCATTCATTCATTCATTCATTCATTCATTCATTCATTCATTCATTCTCCTGCCTTTCTTCCAGAAACATTTATCTTCCAATTTTATCACAACAATAACAAACTTGCAACATGGGCTGGATTAAGAAATAGTGACTGGCCCAAAACTGGCAGTGAATTTGAACTTGGGTATCCTCAGTCCTGGTCCAGCATTTTATCCCACTACCTCTCCATGACTGGTCAACATGGCATCTCTAAAATGCTATTTTCATTATTTTACCTATCCCCTATATTTATAATAGAATAATATGAGGTATATTATCTCCATCCTAAAGCCCTGCTTCATGGCACATGTAGATTCTTTTGTTCATTCATTCATTAATTAATTCATTCATTCATTCATTCATCCATTCAATATCCTGCCTTTTATCTCCATCCTAAAGAACAAACTGGAAAGTTAAGCTCAAGTTGATTACATTCTTTGAAAGGGATGGTTTAGACTGTCTTAAAATTTGGCAACCAATCACTATGTCTTGCATTGCAAAATAATTCATGGAATAAAAAGAGATTCAAGGTTTGGTCCCATGAAATTAGTAACAATCTGGAATAAGGTAATGGTGGATGTATATATAAACTAATTAAGTATTCTCTTAGTCTACAGTTCAAAAGTGTTTGATGCTGGAGGTTTTCATATATACTATTATTTTGTGGTGGGGAAATTTACATTGTTGTTTGGATTTTTCGTTGTTTATTTGTTCAGTCGTTTCCGACTCTTCATGACTTCATGGACCAGCCCACGCCAGAGCTTCCTGTCAGCCGTCGCCACCCCCAGCTCCCCCACGGTCGAGTCCGTGACCTCCAGAATATCATCCATCCATCTTGCCCTTGGTCGGCCCCTCTTCCTTTTGCCTTCCACTTTCCCTAGCATCAGCATCTTCTCCAGGGTATCCTGTCTTCTCATTATGTGGCCAAAGTACTTCAGTTTTGCCTTTAATATTCCCTCAAGTGAGCAGTCTGGCTTTATTTCCTGAAGTATGGACTGGTTTGTACTTATTTGGAATACTGCATATATATTTCACTTTTTTGGTATCCTTCTTCCTCTGTAGAAAAACAAGTGTTAAATCGTCTTATTGAACTTGGTCGGTGTTGCACTGAGTGAATATGAACTGTAAAATACTCATTCTTCCTATTTCTTTTCATGATGCTAATTTACTTAGAAATTGCAAACCTGTTTTCTTATAATTCCTGTTGTAATTCAGGTAATCAGTGATTTTAAAAAACAGCCATGTTAAGTCAACTCTAAAATAAAAGCTAGCAGTGAATGACTTCACATCTAATTAGAAATATCATCATTCCATAACTTAAATGGGTAATGTGATACTTTCTTACACATGCTTTCTTCCTATTACTTCAAAATAGCTTAATATTTAGTATGGATATTTTAGCTCTGAGGCTTAGATATACTGAAATGGCCTAAGTAATTATAGGAGGATTTAAAGCACTTTTCCTCATAAACAAATTTCATTTCTTTCTTTCTTACCTCAACCCCCCTTTTCTGCTTCCCTTTCTACAGTTATTTATACCAATGGATTTTCCTTGCTATGGCACATTTTTGGAGGGCATTTAAGTTCAGGTAAATTGAATAAACTCTTTCACTCTGAACAAATTCATCAGTTTCTTCAGCTATGTTTGCCTTTTTTTTAAAAAAAAACAAAAACAAACCAACAAAAACAAGAATAATGGACTCCTCAAATTTTGCTCTCAGTTTTTTGAATAATGGTTGAAATAAAGGGACGAGAGCTAATTATATAAAATGAACCAAAATGGAATTCTTATTGTGAATATTTTTTAAAAAATTTGATTTGATTTGGAAGCTGCCCAATTCCAAAATGACTCTGGGCAGCTTACATTTTTAAAACAGGAAAACAATACAAAGGAACTAGAGTGTCTGGACAAGAATATCCCATACAACAAACAAAACAGGACTCCATAACCATGCTGCCTGAAGGTCTCGGAGAACAAGCTCCAGAACATCATTAGGATGGGAGTCACACGAATTTCTGGGGGGGAATATCATTCCAGAAGTCAGGTGCTATGACAGAGAATGCACACTTCCTAGATCCTGATAAATGGTATTGTTTGATCGAAGGAATCTGAAGTGCACCAACTCTGCCTGATCTTACTGGATGGGCAGAAACCATTTGTCCCTGGCATCAGACTTCCACAGGAAGATCTCATATCTGGTTATCTGTGCAACAGTGCCTCTGGTTGCCAGCAAAGTGTGTCCTGCATATCAATAGCTACCCTACCTCCTTCCTTGTGGGCTCACAGTCGATGATGCCACACCTGAAATCCAGATTGGCATATTTACAGAGGGGAAAATCCCTTTTACCCTTCCAGGTGTACCCTATCATTGACAGTGGATGAGGGTAACCAGCAGCAGCCAGAGACCAGGGCTTGAAAGACCTGATAATCTGGCTCCCAGGATAAGGATGGGAGTCTAGAAGTGGCGACTGGTCTCATATGCCCAACCCCCCTTCCCTGAGAATGGCCACTCCTGCCTCCTGCCATATCTCCCTCTGTTCCTCACTCCTGTGATCTTCATCCCTTCTTTAGTTCTCCAAACCTTTTCCAAACTTCATTTAACTATTCTTTGATCTCTGCAACTTCAGCAACAAAAAGAATTGGAAAACTGCTGATAATGCTAAAAAGAAAATGAAAGTCAGCTGTACTGACATATTGTCTCCAATGTGTTTTGAAATACTATCTTTACAAAATAATCCTTTCATTTGTTTCCAACACTTTCTAAGGAACTGCTAAAGCAACCTTGCTCCATCTCACTTTTAGAAGATTCTTGAGTAGTTATCGGGAGGTTTTAGCAGTAGTTTCCCTTGATGAATAGAGTCTTGAATGTGTTGTGAACAATAAATTAGTGCAGCTGTCTTCTTCATTTAATTATGAGCAGTTTCCAGATCCCTTACAATCTGTACATCTGGTACCACTAATTGGTGTCAGTTTCCAAGATTGCCAAATATCCCCCATTTGTGAATAACATTATGTATATCTATCAAACATTGGGCTACAGTATGCGGTTTGGATTTTAAAAAGTAACTTTCCTCCATCCTGATTCTGGAAAAGGGCAATTAAAAGGTCATGCTGGCTAAATCCTAGGACTGGATATGTGATTTGTATAAAGCAGAGCTTTCCAAACTGTGTGTTGCGACACAAAAGTGTGTCGCCTGCGGGGCCCAGATGTGTCGCGTCAAAACCCAGAAGCGCTGATGGTGCGCCATCAGCGCTTCCGGGTTTTCCCGCAGCGACACACCAACGGCGGCGTGCGAAAATCAGAAAGCACCGCAGCCACGGCGGCGTGCAAAAACCGAAAGCGGCAGCAGCGCTTCCGGGTTTTTGCGCGCTGCCGCAATGGCGGCACTTCCGGGTTTTACCGCGGCGACACACCAACGGCGGTTGGTGTGTCGCCGTGGGAGAACTTTGGAAAGCCCTGGTATAAAGAGTTTCACCCAGAGCAGTGCTGGAAGGGAGTGGCTTTTCCTCTCAGTTCAACTAACCAATGAAAGAAAGAAAAGATCACCTTTATAATATAAAGGAGGGCTAGCTGTACTTGAGACTCCCCCAGCCCGAAGCCTCATGAGGCCTTCAGAGGAGGTGGCAAGTGTTGTATTGGCGGTGATAGTGGCACAGGGAAAGCTTCAACCAATGAGTCTGAGGATCGAAGAAGAAGCATTCGTCCAGGAAAGTTCTCCCCTGTCTCATTCAGTTCCAGCAAGCAAGCCTCTTTTTGTGGTCTGTATGAGAGAGAGTGTCAGTTAGATGTCATAGTTAAAGGCACCTAGACTAGAAACCAGGGGGCCATGAGTTTTGGTTCCACCTGAGGCACAAAGCCAGCTGGGTGACCTTGGGCCAGTCACTTTCTCTCAGCCCTAGGAAGGAGGCAATGGGAAACCACTTCTGAAAAACCTGCCAAGAAAACTGCAGGGACTTGTCCAGGCAGTTATGAAGAGACAAGATGAATAGAAGATAGACAGATGATAGATAGACAGACAGACAATTTTTAAAAAGTGGACAGAAAACAACTTTAAAAAAAGCACTAAAAATAATAAACCATAACAAAATTTTAAAAGGTAATACATATCCCACCAACCGATAATATAATTAATTATTAAATTTTATTACCAAATGAAGAAAAATAAAAAATAAAAGAAGTAATAAAATCAAAACACTAAAAAATAGTATATTAAATTAATATAAATCACCCAAATATATCACATATATATTAATAACAAAATATCAAATTACCCATAAAATGCCTTATAAAATACTATGAAATCTGTGCCAAAAGGAAGCATTTTATCAATTTCTGATCAGTAGAAAAAATAGCCTTTTCAAAAATTAATAAATTTCACCTTTCTTGAATCCAGTTGTTGATGTCTAGAGTAGTAGTACTTTTCCAGTCTTTCAGTATAATTCTCTTAGCTATTCCTCATGCTTGGTGTAACAAAAGTTCCTGGAAACAATTTTGGGATATTTTTCAAAATAGCATTCACATCTTTAACCCATTAATCTACTTATATATGTTAAGCAAGCCTCTTGTTAACAAATTGGCTGCACATCTGTGGTTTCACTTTATTAATCTTGATTTCTAAAAAGAACTGTTTTATCATACAGCTTTATATTTTATCCATGTTTTATTTTGGTTATAAGCTGCTGGTTAATTATAATTAATTAGTTTTATGTAATACTTACAGACATTCTTCTGGTTCTTCTGAGTAGTTTTGCTTCTAGGAGATAGGCGGTAGCTTGGTATGGTTGTTTAAGCTGTGAGTTGTAGAATCCTATAAGAGATATTTCCCCTTCTACAGTTATTTTCACTCATGACAGAGATAGGCAGGTTTTTATGAACTTCCATCTCACATGAGACACTCCCTCCAAATCTTTTAAGTTTAGCTTATAAGGAACATCCAGATGTTGACTGTGGATAGAATAAAACAAAGTCAACTTTAATCAGATGGAGCAGCTTTGTTGTTCCCATTTTAATTCATGCTTTCTCTGTGCCTTTTTCCTTTCTGGCATTTTAAGTCCCTCTGTACTTCTTCCTTATTTGTTATCAGTACCACCTCTTTTATTTTCTATATTTACTCTGTTTCTGAATCCTCTTTTGATTATTCTGGACCTGCAGAGTTAGAATATATTTCCTTATGAGGCTAATTTCTTAATCTAACTCCACCATGGTTTATCTCCCATTCAATTCCGTTAAAAAACCTGAAAATTTTACACCATAGTCCCCTCCTAAAATTAACAATTTGCAAATGAATTGGGGAATTGGGAGGTACTTCTGTATCTGGTTGCCAGCAGTTAGAGGTAATTGCTGAATGTATGATATTATGCTCATAGAAGCATCTGTAGGTCTAGTAAATAGTATGATTTTCATTTCTCACTACAGACTATAATACACATAACAGTGTTAAAGCAATAGTTTGTTAGAATAATGGTGAATTAAAGCCTTAAAGTTAATGCCAATGAGAAAAGGATATTTCTCCTTTAAAAATAATTACAATTAATTCTAAAAATATATGCAAATATACTGGGTGAATAAGTACTAAATAAGAATTAATTTAAAAAGAAAACTAATGTAATAAAATAAGTCCTTCAGTTATATCACTGTTATGTAATGTGTCTGTAACCAAACAGATTTTAGGGACTGCCTGCAGCATCTTATACTAACTACTTAGAGTAGTGAAGTTAATCATGTTATGTATGACATCTCTGCAGAGACCTGCACTAACTAACTCTCTAATTATACTTTAATCTCCATGAAAAGAATGCATAATAACAAATAATAAATATAAATCTCTGGAAATTTCAAAACATCTTTTGAAAAACAAAATGTACCTATAAAGGGTAATCATAAAGTAAAATTGGATAAGATTTTTAAAACAATAAGAAAAACCAAAATGCCATTCAAGTTAGTGATATGACATAATTAACTATTATATATCTCTACAGCATCATGAGATGCATCAATACATGTATGTATCATGTTTCTCCTAGTTGATGGGATATAGAGAGAAATATGTTGGCTTGCATGTAGCTTGAATCATGTCAACTGGATTTCTATTTTCTCAGTGGAAACGTTTTGCTCCTTATCCAAGGAGCTTCTTCAGTCTGAGCAAAGTTAGTAAGGGAATCCTAAATATGTTTCTAGGTAGCTGTGTGACCTTACACCTGGGGCTAGATCATGGTTATATTGAGATGTAATTTAAGTCCTTTTATCATCTAAAGGAGGATCGTTAAGATCACCATGCTGCTGTTGAGCTTGTGAAATGGTCTTAATCTTCCTAGGCACAGAAGACAAAGCAGGGAGGAAGATGGGGGAAAGATTGTGCCTGAGGCCCCCACCTCTATTCAAGGAAGGATTTTCCAAGTTGGCATAAATGGATTCCTTGACCCCTCTCTCAAACCACCTATCTTCTCTGTCTAAAATGTGAACATTAATGTCCTCAAATGAGTGTCCTTTTTCCTTTAGATGAAGATAAACTGCTGACTCTGGTCCTGTGGTGTTACTTCTCCTGTGTTGGGCCATCCTCCTGTACAAAAGTTGTTTGGTTTCTCAAATGTAGAGTTCAGAGCACTCCTTACTGCACTGGATTGCATAAACTACATTGCTTTTCTTGTGTTTTGGAGTTTGATCTTTGGGGTGTACAAACCCAGAAAAAGGTAATAGACAGTTTGAAACAATTGGAACATGATGGCTCCATCGATAGGATTACCTACCATCGTCTGTATCCTGGAGAAGCCATCCCCTGCATCTACGGACTTCCTAAGATCCACAGGGAAGGAACACCCCTCCGACCCATAGTCAGCAGCATTGATTCGGTAACATACAACATTGCCAAACACCTCTCTACCATACTAGCACCTCTAGTTGGACACTCTGAACACCACATCCATAATTCGGAAGAATTTGTTTCCAAAGCAAAGATCCTGAAACTGGATACAGATGAAACTATGGTCTCCTTCGATGTGTCCTCCCTTTTCACCAGCATCCCCACCACTCATGCTCTATCCGTTGTCAGGAAGAGACTAGAAGAGGACAGCACCCTTGAAAGGAGAAACCATCTCAACCCTAACCAGATCTGCCATCTTCTGGACCTGTGTCTTAACACCACTTATTTCTCATACAGAGGTGACTTTTACAGACAAAAACACGGCTGTGCCATGGGTTCTCCTGTGTCACCCATTGTGGCCAATTTATACATGGAAGAAGTGGAGAAGAAAGCACTCAACACATTCCAGGGAACGGTGCCCACCCACTGGTTTAGGTATGTGGATGACACCTGGGTCAAAATCAAGGCCCAGGAAGTACAGGCCTTCACGGACCATATAAACACTATAGATGCCAACATTAGCTTCACCAGAGAAGACACCAAGGACAACAGACTGGCATTCCTAGACTGTGAAGTCCTCATTGGGACAGGTGGCAAGCTAGAAATAGGGATCTACAGGAAACCCACACACACAGATCAATATCTGATGTTTGACTCCCACCATCCACTGCAGCACAAACTAGGAGTCATCAGGACATTGTCACACAGAGCAGAAACCATCCCCACCTCCATGGATTCCAAAAAGAATGAAAATCAGCACCTGAGAACAGCTCTGAAGGCCTGTGGATATCCAAATTGGGCCTTCACCAAATCTAAATCTACCAGACCTAAAACAGCGACAGATAGGGCTGAGACTCAGAGTAAACGAAAGAACCTGGTCATTCCCTACATGGCTGGCGTGTCTGAAAAGATAAAACGGATATTTGGCAAACACCACATACCTGTATATTTCAAACCCACCAACACACTGAGACAGAGGCTTGTACACCCCAAAGATCAAACTCCAAAACACAAGAAAAGCAATGTAGTTTATGCAATCCAGTGCAGTGAGGAGTGCTCTGAACTCTACATTGGAGAAACCAAACAACTTATGTACAGGAGGATGGCCCAACACAGGAGTAATAACACCACAGGACCAGAGTCAGCAGTTTATCTTCATCTAAAAGAAAAAGGACACTCATTTGAGGACATTAATGTTCACATTTTAGACAGAGAAGATAGGTGGTTTGAGAGAGGGGTCAAGGAATCCATTTATGCCAACTTGGAAGATCCTTCCTTGAATAGAGGTGGGGGCCTCAGGCACAATCTTTCCCCCATCTTCCTCCCTGCTTTGTCTTCTGTGCCTAGGAAGATTAAGACCATTTCACAAGCTCAACAGCAGCATGGTGATCTTAACGATCCTCCTTTAGATGATAAAAGGACTTAAATTACATCTCAATATAACCATGACCTAGCCCCAGGTATAAGGTCACACAGCTACCTAGAAACATATTTAGGATTCCCTTACTAACTTTGCTCAGACTGAAGAAGCTCCTTGGATAAGGAGCGAAACGTTTCCACTGAGAAAATAGAAATCCAGTTGACATGATTCAAGCTACAGACAATTCCACCTGGATGACTGAGAACCTTCATAGACATGTTGGCTTGCAAGATTAGAGATCATGTTCTGCATAGAATAGCATGAGTATGTTTGGGGTAGGCTTTGATTGCAGCTATGACATTGTTGTTGTTGTTCAGTCGTTTAGTCGTGTCCGACTCTTCGTGACCTCATGGACCATAGTACGCCAGGCCTTCCTGTCCTCCACTGTCTCTCGGAGTTTACTCAAATTCATGTTCATTACATCGGTGATGCTATCTAACCATCTCATCCTCTGCCGTCCCCTTCTCCTTTTGCCCTCAGTCTTTCCCAGCATCAGGGTCTTTTCCAGTGAGTCCTCTCTTCGCATTTGGTGGCCAAAGTATTTGAGCTTCAGCTTCAGCATCTGTCCTTCCAATGAGCAGTCAGGGTTGATTTCCTTTAGGATTGACTGGTTTGACCTCCTTGCAGTCCAAGGGACTCTCAAGAGTCTTCTCCAGCACCACAGTTCGAAAGCATCAATTCTTCGGCGCTCAGCCTTCCTTATGGTCCAACTCTCACAGCCATACATTGCTACTGGAAAAACCATAGCTTTAACTATACGGACCTTTGTCGGCAAGGTGATGTCTCTGCTTTTTAATATGCTGTCTAGGTTGGCCATAGCTTTCCTTCCAAGGAGCAAGCGTCTTTTAATTTCATGGCTGCAGTCACCGTCTGCGGTGATCTTGGAGCCCAAGAAAATAAAATCTGTCACTGCTTCCATTTCTTCCCCTTCTATTTGCCAGGAAGTGATGGGACCAGATGCCATGATCTGGGTTTTTTTAATGTTGAGTTTCAAGCCAGCTTTTGCACTCTCCTCTTTCACCCTCATCAAGAGGCTCTTTAGTTCCTCTTCACTTTCTGCCATTAGGGTGGTATCGTCTGCATATCTGAGGTTGTTGATATTTCTCCCGGCAATCTTAACTCCGGCTTGTGATTCATCCAGCCCGGCATTTCTCATGATGTACTCTGCATATAGGTTAAATAAGCACGGTGATAATATACAGCCTTGTCGTACTCCTTTCCCAATTTTGAACCAGTCGGTTGTTCCATGTCCGGTTCTAACTGTTGCTTCTTGACCCACATACAGGTTTCTCAGGAGACAGGTAAGGTGGTCTGGTACTCCCATCTCTTTAAGAATTTGCCACAGTTTGTTGTGATCCACACAATCAAAGGCTTTAGCGTAGTCAATGAAGCAGAAGTAGATGTTTTTCTGGAACTCTCTTGCTTTTTCCATGATCCAGCGAATGTTGGCAATCTGATCTCTAGTTCCTCTGCCTCTTCGAAACCCAGCTTGCACTTCTGGTAGTTCTCGGTTCACATGCTGCTGAAGCCTAGCTTGTAGGATTTTGAGCATAACCTTGCTGGCATGTGAAATGAGTGCAATTGTACGGTAGTTTGAACATTCTTTGGCATTGCCTTTCTTTGGAATTGGAACGTAAACTGACCTTTTCCAATCCTGTGGCCACTGTTGAGTTTTCCAAATTTGTTGGCATATTGAGTGCAGCACTTTAACAGCATCATCTTTTAGGATTTTAAATAGCTCAGCTGGGATACTGTCTTCTCCGCTAGCTTTGTTGTTAGTAATGCTTCCTAAGGCCCACTTGACTTCACTCTCTATGATGTCCGGCTCAAGGTCAGTGACCACACCATCATATTTATCAGGGATATTAAGATCTTTCTTGTATAGTTCTTCTGTGTATTCTTGCCACCTCTTCTTAATCTCTTCTGCTTCTGTTAGGTCCCTGCCTTTTTTGTCCTTTATCATGCCCATCTTTGCACAAAACGTTCCCTTGATATCTCCGATTTTCTTGAAGAGATCTCTAGTCTTCCCCATTCTATTGTTTTCCTCGATTTCTTTGCATTGTTCATTTAAGAAGGCCTTCTTATCTCTCCTTGCTATTCTCTGGAATTCTGCATTCAGTTGTTTATATCTTTCCCTTTCTCCCTTGCCTTTTGCTTCCCTTCTTTCCTCAGCTATTTGTAAAGCCTCATCAGTCAGCCACTTTGCTTTCTTGCATTTCTTTTTCTTTGGGATGGTTTTAGTTGCTGCCTCCTGTACAATGTTACGAACCTCCATCCATAGTTCTTCAGGCACTCTGTCTACCATATCTAATCCTTTAAATCTATTCCTCACCTCCACTGTATATTCATAAGGGATATGATTTAGGTCATACCTGATTGGTCTAGTGGTTTTCTCTACGTTCTTCAATTTAAGCCTAAATTTTGCGGTAAGAAGCTCATGATCTGAGCCACAGTCAGCTCCAGGTCTTGTTTTTGCTGATTGTATAGAGCTTCTCCATCTTTGGCTGCAAAGTATATAATCAATCTGATTTCGGTATTGACCATCTGGTGATGTCCATGTGTAGAGTCGTCTCTTGTGTTGTTGGAAAAGAGTGTTTGCTATGACCAGCGTGTTCTCTTGACAAAACTCTATTAGCCTTTGCCCTGCTTCATTTTGTACTCCAAGGCCGAACTTGCCCGTTATTCCGGTTATTTTTTGACTTCCTACCTTAGCATTCCAGTCCCCTATGATGAAAAGGACATCTTTTTTTGGTGTTAGTTCTAGAAGGTGTTGTAGATCTTCATAGAACCGGTCAACTTCAGCTTCTTTGGCATCAGTGGTTGGGGCATAGACTTGGATCACTGTGATGTTGAATGGTTTGCCTTGGATTCGAACTGAAAGCATTCTGTCATTTTTGAGGTTGTACCCCAGTACTGCCTTTCCCACTCTTTTATTGACTATGAGAGCTACTCCATTTCTTCTAAGGGATTCTTGCCCACAGTAGTATATATAATGGTCTCCTGAATTAAATTCGCCCATTCCTGTCCATTTTAGTTCGCTGATTCCCAAGATGTCGATGTTCAATCTTGTCATCTCATGTTTGACCACATCCAGCTTACCTTGATTCATAGATCTTACATTCCAGGTTCCTATGCAATATTGTTCTTTACAGCATCGGACTTTCCTTCCACTTCCAGACACATCCACAACTGAGCGTCCTTTCGGTTTTGGCCCAGCCGTTTCACTCTTTCTGGAGCTAATCGGAATTGCCCTCCACTCTTCCCCAGTAGCATTTTGGACACCTTCCGACCTGAGGGGCTCATCTTCCGGCGTCATATCTTTTAGCCTTTTGATACTGTCCATGGGTTTTCTTGGCAAGGATACTGGAGTGGTTTGCCATTCCCTCCTCCAGTGGACCACGTTTTGTCAGAACTCTCCATCATGACCTGTTCTTCTTGACCTGACTTCATTGAGTTACGCAAGCCCCTTCGCCACGACAAGGCAGTGATCCATGAAGGGGAGCTATGACATACTTGCCAAAATATGCCAAAACTGATTGGCACTGTTCTTATTATTAGCAGGTAAAACTGCATGTGCCAAGGGGATACCTTAAGCTAGTAAACTTGTGCACTCCACAATCTTACTAGGAAGGACTATTAAAGCCTTGATTGACCAAAGCTATGATGAGTTGCAGAGGTCAATATCTGCAGTACGGACCATGTCATGTGGAACTGTATTACTCTTCCTTTTTTTCCTCGCATGCTTGCACTTTATTTTGCTTACTGCTGTGTTTCTTACTTTTTTCCTCTGATAATCTCAAAATGGTATCATTAATGCCATTGAAATTTTTAAAAAGCCATTTTTTTCTTTGATAAAATTGGTTGAAATTTTTTAGAAAAAAGTAATATTAAACAGACAGCTAGATAATGTTAATAATAAAAGTATAGTGTAAGAATTTAAAAATAGGTTCTGAGAATGATCAACTTCTTTAAAATATAGGCAACTATCTGTTTAGTCTGCAATAAAAATATGTGATATTTAGAAAAACGTTTTCTTTTTCAGGTACTAATATTTTTAATTTATAAGCATTTCTTACTGCTTACAAATAGGAATTGTGAGCAAATTATTTTGGCCCATTATGCTATTTTTCATATTCTACTAAAAGTGTATATTTCATGACAATAATTTTAAAACAGTTAACACAACTTCCCTTACAAACATCTTTGTTTGAAATCTATTAGGTAGGGATTGATAATTGGCAGCCAAACTTTTCACAGTTCTAGATTATAAATTATAATTAATTCATTATAATTCTAACAAATTAATTATAACTTTAGATAGATAACACTCAGTAAAGTAAAATGCATAATATTAATGCATCTTTTTTCACACAGTGAAATCATACATCCCTTTCGTGACTAATACTTGACTGACATTATTGAAACTACACTTCATGTCCTGTTATATTGTACCCTCTATTAGAATCCCAGGACTCGCCTTATAACTCCTTACCTGAGAAAACATCCGGGAAATTCTGATCTTTTCAATGTACAGTTGTTGTTATCAGATCAGTATGATTTATTCTCCTTGAACGTAGCCAAATTCTGTTATACTGCATGTAAAATTAGGCAGACTTTGATTGCCCATTGATGAACCCACCACCAATTGTAATAGTTTTTATCCTGTTTTGTTTTTGATTGATTGATTGATTACGTGCCATCAAGTTGTTTTTGACTCCTAGTGACAACATAGATACTGTAGATTTTCTCCGTGATGATCTATCCCTAACCTGTTCTTTCAAGGCTCCCAACAGTGCACTCATCGGAACTGTAACTGAGTCCATCCACCTTGCTGCTGATCATCCTCTTCTTCTCTTTCCTTCCACCTTTCCCAGCATTAGAATTAGAATTAGTTTTGTTTTTACTTTATGTTTATTTTTTAATGTGCTTCTATCTGTAATTCTGATCTATGACCATAATAACCTATTCTATTCTATTCTATTCTATTCTATTCTATTCTATTCTATTCTATTCTATTCTATTCTATTCTAGACACAGTATTAAAACTTGCAAAAGTAATTAGTACACTATCAAAATTTTGGCCACTTGCCTTGATTTAAATCGGTCTCAGAAATCACTCAACAGCACAGATGTACATATGCCATTGTTTTCCCTCCTCTTGCCAAGTGCTATGTTTCTTTTCTTTTCTTTTTAAATAGGTACCGCTCCAGCAGGAAGGAAACAGCGGGTGCAATGTAGACTGGCCCCCCATGGTGCACCCCGGGCAACGTGACTTGTCACGGCTAAATAGTCTACACAGCCGGCTGCTGGACCTCACAAGGGATTTCCCAGCAAGAAAAAAAATGCCATACGAAATAAATAAATAAATTTGCTCTACTCACTGTGGAGCAATCTTGTGTTAAGGTTAGGCAAAGAAAGGTACAGGTAGTCCTCAGTTAATGACCACTCGTTCAGCGACTGTTTGAAATTACGACCCCACAGAATGAATGGTACTTACGACCAGTTCTCAAAGTTCCGGCCATCCCAGCACCCCCCCCAGTCACATGATTGTGATCTGGGTGCTTGGCAACCGGCTCACACTTACAATGGTTGCAGCATCTCATGGTCACTGATTGCCATTTGCGACCTTCCCTGCCAGCTTCCCACAAGTAAAGTGAATAGGGAAGCTGGCAGGGAAGGTTGCAAGTTGCTCCTGTATGTTGCTCCCACTCCCACCCCTTTTTTTCCTGAATAGCCATGGCAGCCACCTGCGCACCCTCTGCCCCTGGCAGCAGCCACCCCTGGCCCACCATGCTTGTGCTGCACTGCGGTAGCCACTTGCGCACTTACGCACCCTCCTGTCCCTGGCAGCAGTCACCCGCACCTGGCCGCGCTCATGCCAGGCTTGTGCCAGGCTGCGGCAGCTCCTTGTGCACCCTCTCACCCTCCAGAGCATCCACCCTGTGCCTGGCCGTGCTCGCATTGCACCGCAGCAGCCACTTACCTGCCTGCTGGCCTGTTTGCAAGCGACCTGGGACTTGTGACAGTCCTGGTTGCTGTCATTAAGACCTCACGTAATTGCAATTTCCAACTTCCTGCTGGCTTCCCCACTGACTTTGCTTTTTGGAAGCCGGCAGGAAGTCGTGAGGAGGTCCTTGCTTAATGACCCGCGATCCTCACTTAACAACAGCAATGCGGACTGCCAGGATTGTTGTCATTAATTGTTGTCATGTGATATCACGCTTTACGATCGCATTGCTTCGTGATAGAAATTCCACTCCCAATTACTATTGTTAACCAAGGACTACCTGTATGTATGTTTTTCTATTCCAACTTTAATTTTTTTCCAAACAGAACAATCATCATATACCACAGAGTGTGCTTTTAACTATGTGCATGAGTTACTTTTTATGGTAAGCAACACTTATGTAAGCTGCAGAAAAAGAGTAACTTGTAGTTAGCAAATAAATCATTAGATAAACATTGTTTTCTACTGCCCATCATGGTTTGGTCAATTGAGGCTTTCACAACTTTTAGTGAGAGAAAGACAAGACTAGATTACCAGACTGAGTCACACTAACACAAAATGCAGCTTTCCCCACTAACTGGACTGTCACAAAACGGATCAGTTTTGGCACAGGTTGACCAGTATGCTATCAGCTCAAGCAAAGCCCAGTTTTACCCCAAGCATGCTCATGCTATTCTATGCCATTTAGGATCTCTAATCAAAAGTCTACCTTGCAGGCCAACACAGTGTTGTAGGTAACCCACCAACTAAGAAGTAAAACAAGGTTGTCTGTAAAATTCTTATGCTTTACATGGTTGTTTTGTTAGCAGCACTGTTAGTGTATTAATACTATTATAGCTACTAAGTTTGTAACTTTTCATCTCACTGCCATAGTCATATAATTAATAAAATCTACTCCCTCCTAGCAATCCACTACATGTTTTGTTTCTGAATTATTCTGATTATGTAATCAGATTTAAATGTTGTGAAGATGAAGTAGCAATAGTATCTTGCATATTGTCTAATATTAGCCTAATACCTTTTAGAATATACTTTGATAAAGGTGTGTGTGATGTTTTCCTAAGAGAAAGTATTTCTTAATTATAAATGAGCACACCCACATCCACCTTGTATTTAATAATTATTTCATTTTGAGTTTCTAATTTTATCTTACTGGATAAATTAAGCCTAGAAATTTTGTTTTTTGTACAAGCTTAACTCTAAGCATTTTGTACAAGCTTAGAGTACTAACTCTAAGCATGTAACATATCTTTTAGTATGTTGGCACCAACAGAATTGAAAATAAAGGGGATAAACTATATTAGTTTTATGGCTGTTGTGGGTCTTCCGGGCTGTGTGGCCGTGTTCTGGAAGTTGTGGTTCCTAATGTATATATTATACGTTCCTATATTAGTTTTGTTGAAATATGTCTATGAAGGTTCTCAGTCATCCAGGTGGAATTGTCTGTAGCTTGAATCATGTCAACTGGATTTCTATTTTCTTAGTGGAAACGTTTCGCTCCTTATCCAAGGAGCTTCTTCAGTCTGAGCAAAGTTGGTAAGGGAATCCTAAATATGTTCCTAGGTAGCTGTGTGACCTTACACCTGGGGCTAGGTCATGGTTATATTGAGATGTAATTTTTAAGTCCTTTTATCATCTAAAGGAGGGTCGTTAAAATCACCATGCTGCTGTTGAGCTTGTGAAATGGTCTTAATCTTCCTAGGCACAGAAGACAAAACGGGGAGGAAGATGGGGGAGAGTTTGTGCCTGAGGCCCCCACCTCTATTCAAGGAAGGATTTTCCAAGTTGGCATAAATGGATTCCTTGACCCCTCTCTCAAACCACCTATCTTCTCTGTCTAAAATGTGAACATTAATGTCCTCAAATGAGTGTCCTTTTTCTTTTAGATGAAGATAAACTGCTGACTCTGGTCCTGTGGTGTTATTTCTCCTGTGTTGGGCCATCCTCCTGTACATACGTTGTTTGGTTTCTCCAATGTAGAGTTCAGAGCACTCCTCACTGCACTGGATTGCATAAACTACATTGCTTTTCTTGTGTTTTGGAGTTTGATCTTTGGGGTGTACAAGCCTCTGTCTCAGTGTGTTGGTGGGTTTGAAATATACAGGTATGTGGTGTTTGCCAAATATCCGTTTTATCTTTTCAGACACGCCAGCCATGTAGGGAATGACCAGGTTCTTTCGTTTACTCTGAGTCTCAGCCCTATCTGTCGCTGTTTTAGGTCTGGTAGATTTAGATTTGGTGAAGGCCCAATTTGGATATCCACAGGCCTTTAGGGCTGTTCTCAGGTGCTGATTTTCATTCTTTTTGGAATCCATGGAGGTGGGGATGGTTTCTGCTCTGTGTGACAATGTCCTGATGACTCCTAGTTTGTGCTGCAGTGGATGGTGGGAGTCAAACATCAGATATTGATCTGTGTGTGTGGGTTTCCTGTAGATCCCTATTTCTAGCTTGCCACCGGTCCCAATGAGGACTTCACAGTCTAGGAATGCCAGTCTGTTGTCCTTGGTGTCTTCTCTGGTGAAGCTAATGTTGGCATCTATAGTGTTTATATGGTCCGTGAAGGCCTGTACTTCCTGGGCCTTGATTTTGACCCAGGTGTCATCCACATACCTAAACCAGTGGGTGGGCACCGTTCCCTGGAATGTGTTGAGTGCTTTCTTCTCCACTTCTTCCATGTATAAATTGGCCACAATGGGTGACACAGGAGAACCCATGGCACAGCCGTGTTTTTGTCTGTAAAAGTCACCTCTGTATGTGAAATAAGTGGTGTTAAGACACAGGTCCAGAAGATGGCAGATCTGGTTTGGGTTGAGATGGCTTCTCCTTTCCAGGGTGCTGTCCTCTTCTAGTCTCTTCCTGACAGTGGATAGAGCATGAGTGGTGGGGATGCTGGTGAAAAGGGAGGACACATCAAAGGAGACCATAGTTTCATCTGTATCCAGTTTCAGGATCTTTGCTTTGGAAACAAATTCTTCCGATATCTGATGTTTGACTCCCACCATCCACTGCAGCACAAACTAGGAGTCATCAGGACATTGTCACACAGAGCAGAAACCATCCCCACCTCCATGGATTCCAAAAAGAATGAAAATCAGCACCTGAGAACAGCCCTGAAGGCCTGTGGATATCCAAATTGGGCCTTCACCAAATCTAAATCTACCAGACCTAAAACAGCGACAGATAGGGCTGAGACTCAGAGTAAACGAAAGAACCTGGTCATTCCCTACATGGCTGGCGTGTCTGAAAAGATAAAACGGATATTTGGCAAACACCACATACCTGTATATTTCAAACCCACCAACACACTGAGACAGAGGCTTGTACACCCCAAAGATCAAACTCCAAAACACAAGAAAAGCAATGTAGTTTATGCAATCCAGTGCAGTGAGGAGTGCTCTGAACTCTACATTGGAGAAACCAAACAACGTATGTACAGGAGGATGGCCCAACACAGGAGAAATAACACCACAGGACCAGAGTCAGCAGTTTATCTTCATCTAAAAGAAAAAGGACACTCATTTGAGGACATTAATGTTCACATTTTAGACAGAGAAGATAGGTGGTTTGAGAGAGGGGTCAAGGAATCCATTTATGCCAACTTGGAAAATCCTTCCTTGAATAGAGGTGGGGGCCTCAGGCACAAACTCTCCCCCATCTTCCTCCCCGTTTTGTCTTCTGTGCCTAGGAAGATTAAGACCATTTCACAAGCTCAACAGCAGCATGGTGATTTTAACGACCCTCCTTTAGATGATAAAAGGACTTAAAAATTACATCTCAATATAACCATGACCTAGCCCCAGGTGTAAGGTCACACAGCTACCTAGGAACATATTTAGGATTCCCTTACCAACTTTGCTCAGACTGAAGAAGCTCCTTGGATAAGGAGCGAAACGTTTCCACTAAGAAAATAGAAATCCAGTTGACATGATTCAAGCTACAGATAGTTTTGTTGAACTGAACAAATATTTTATATTTAAGAAGTTTAAAATCAAATATAAATCTAAATTTGGTGAAATGTTGTATAACCCTGAGAATAAACTCTTTTTATATGCCCATTTGAACCTTTTTTTCTCTTACAAAAAATAATTTCAATATTCTACTAGTATTTGGTTTTGCAGGTGAGCAAGTCATGTAGTTCATTGTAGTTTCCTGTTAAATTCAGACTGGGAACTAAATATTAATGGATTTCAATCATGGATTTTGGAAATTAAACTTTGTTGTTTTTAACTCTGGTTGTTTTTATTGTTTTTTATTGTTTTAATTGTGAGCCACCAAGAGTCATGTATATGAGATGGGCGGTCTATAAATTTACTAAAATAAATAAATTATAATTTTGCATTCTGGCTTGTTTTGAATAACAGTAATCCTAAGACCCCAGTTGGAAAGCTATTATTATTGTGGCATATGTACTTGTTTGCTATTCAAGAGCAAGGTTGAGGGAAGGATGCAGTGTACAGGTGCCTATCTTCAACTATTATCCAAACCGAGCCATCAGAAATTCACCATCTGCTTCTAGTGAGGACTTTCCATTGAGAGCTACCCAGTAAGATTTAGTGCATTACAGTGGCTTTTTTTTTCTCATACGGAAAAGAAGATCTGTTAAGGTTCATAAATGCCATACTGATTCATTTGATCTTTTTTCTTTCAGCTTTCAGTTAATAAGCCATACATTCTTTCTTCTCAAGGAAACCTTTCAAAAGATATCTCTTTAGGCAAGTTGTGGGGAATTTGCTCATCTCCAATGTTGGTCCAAAAACACCTGTTGCATGAAGCATGAGCACATCTGCATTAGTCTTCCTTGCTCCCTAGGGCAGTGGTCTCTCATTTCTTTTGATCACCCACCCTTATCAGTAAAAATGTTTTCAGCATCCATCTCCAATATAAGTATGTTTGTTCATTTATAAATTATGTATATG
This sequence comes from Charina bottae, assembly GCA_023362775.1. Classification (NCBI taxonomy): domain Eukaryota; kingdom Metazoa; phylum Chordata; class Lepidosauria; order Squamata; family Charinaidae; genus Charina; species Charina bottae. The sequence goes on along the minus strand of JALMGJ010000002.1, from coordinate 205,963,365 downwards.
TACTACTGTACAAACGTGTTACATACATTATAAAACATACTGCCCAAAATAGAAATTAAAATTAAAAATGGTGAGATAAAAATGAGATAAATATAAATAGACATTCTAATATTTTCTTCCCCCATCCTAATTTATTGTCTTGTGCATCCTTTGGAGTGCTTTGGAGTGGGTATACCTCACTTTAGAAATCTCTGCTCTAGGGTACATCTTACAGCAGGTTACTCAATTCTTTCTGCATATGCTAATTTTAATCTGTTTCTCTAGTGCAGTGTTTCTTCAACATTTTTCTCTTAGGACCCCTTCCCACTTTTAAAAATTATGGAGGAATGCAAAAGAGTTTTTGTTTGTATGGATTATATTTATCAATATGTACCGTATTAAATATTACAATTGACGCATTCGCTGCCACTACCACTTCTCATGATTGTTAGATGGGATTTTAATATTTTATTATTTTTCAACATAGGCCGGCAAATAATTTTGATTTTGTGGACCCCCGAGAAGGTCTTCGGGGATCCCAGGGGTCCTCGGGCCACACTTTGAGAAATGCTTCTTATTGTATTAGTTTATCTTTTTTCCTTTTTTCCTTTGTATTGTATTTTCTTAATTCCTTCTTCTCTCACCTCTGTACTTCTCCCATCAGAGAACTATCTTGTTCTTGCAAGAGTAAAAAACTTTTTCTTTCCTTAGTAGAGCATTTCAGTGCATTTATTTCAATCTTTGCAGAATTTTCTGTTGTATCTTCATGTTACCTTTCTCTGCTGACATGTGTCTGGTGTTCAAATCATAATTGCGATACAATCAAAATGTGTTGAAAGACCCATCTGTTTTCTCAGGCCTTTTAAATATGATTAGATAGCTCTATTCCTTCCATTTTCCTAGGCCTTTGGTTGCTGTCCCTTCTTAGATTGCCTACACATTTGCTGTGTAAAAATAGTGTTATCAGGGCAGCATCAGTGTAATAGATGAATGTAATGAGACATGGAGAGAATTACAAATACTGGCAATTTAAATGTTTAAATGTAAGCTGGTAGACAAAATGAGATTATGGAACAGTTATCAAAATACATTTCAATTGAGGCTGAAAAACATGGGAAAATTAATGTGAAAGGTGATGTTTATCATGCTTGGTTAATCATGCTAAATATACAAGGGACAAAGGAACAGCAGTATCTTGAGTGAAATAATGTTCCTGAGGGAATCATGATAAATGATTTGCTGAACAGATGAGTGAATGAATAAACAGTATGCCTTTTTGACTTTGAAGTGTATAAATGATATAAATAAGTGAGTAATTGGCATTTGAGATTTCCCTCTTTTGTTACCTATCTCAGTTAAATTGGGCTCTGTGATGCTTTGCAGAGGTGATTCAAATTAAATGAGATTTAATTGAATCATTCCAAATCAAATTGTTGAAAAAGGTGTCTTTCTTTGAAGAGATTTGAGGGAAATCTGGAGATGTGATGCCTTTAAAGAGTCTCAGACATTGTTTCAGCTTTCCCTCCACGTGTGGGAAAGGGGAAGGGTCGCATAATGTGATGGGCTTTCTGATGCTGAAATTAGTAGCCAAACAGTGAGATATATCAGCTCTGCAATCCCTACCTGCATAAAAGGTATTTGTAAGGAAAATAATTTTAACCATTAAACAATTGTTATCTATTTTACTAAGCCCTCCCAGTGATCTACCCTGGCCCATTTATAAAAAAGGGTAATTGGAATCTGCCAGCTAGTTACTGACCCATCAGGCTCCTGAAAAGCACCTTGCTGTTAAGTTTCTGAAATTAGATGGACTCAGAAAACATATTTGGCTGAGGAACAAACTGGACTTCTCTTCTATTGGAACAAATTGGATTTAGAATTTGACCATCTTTGACCATACTCTAATTCTACAACATGTGGCAGAAAAATTCTTCAAACCAACAGGCTTTATTCTATGCAGCTTTCATAGACATCAGAGCAGCTTTCAGTCTGATTTCTAGGCCCAACCTTTGGTGCAAATTAGAAAACTCCTCTATAGACAGAAGGTTGCTACTACTAATCTATAAACTCTATGACAAAACTACCATGAAAGTTAAATGTAGTTCCCAAGAAAGCTATACCAATGAGATCCCTATTAGTAGAGAAGTCAGACAAGGCAGTATTCTTGCCTCATTGTTATTTAACTACTGTATTAATGCAATAGTTGCCATGATGAACAATCTCTCTCATCACCCACCAAAACTAGCAGAAAAACCTATTTCAGTCCTATTATATGCAGATGATACTTTCCCAGACCCTGATAGGCTGAAGAAGGGTACTGTGACTATTGGATAATTATTGTGTTTTTGAATCTCTGGAAATCAGTTGAAGACCAAGGTGAGGGTCTTTGTCACAGGTGCAGAAAGATATGTTTGGACTTTAAATAATCCTATTAAGCAGGTTAAATCATTTAAATACCTAGGCATAGTTTTCCATGCTACAACCACACACAGAATCCCCAGAAAATATGCAGTACAAAAAGCTCACAGAGAGCTGGAACAGTATTGCATTCATTTTTCTATACTAAAGGGGCTTTATTCATCCCAGCTGCACTCTGAGTGTGCTCAAATAAAGTCAGAGCACAACTGTTATTGGGTGCCGAATTAGGCCCATATAGTTCCTCTAGAAAGGTCCTCTAGAAAGAGTTCAGACCAAGTTCCTTAGGGGACTTATTTCAAGTTCCCTGCTGTGTCTCAAATGTGGTTCATTGTGTGAGGCTGAAATCAGTAGGACTGAGACCATCACCTGTATTTACATATTGGGCCAAAATATACTTTGCCCCTCTAGGTCTGATGTCTCGGATCCTTACTGACAACGTCGTGTCATTCCGGCCCAAAGCAATAGGCCAAAAATTGGAGCTCCTTGGATTTTCATTAACTGAACTTTGCACATTTGGGTAAGAGCGTGCAATAGTAATGTTGGGCAGAGGATTACAGATATTGATATTCAATTAGTCCTGGCATCTCTTCAGCTTGTTCACCCTCTTTAGACCCGCTAGATACCTAAGTCAAATTACATTCCCTAAGTATAAGAGGGCATTCTCCTTGGCTCGATTTGATGCCCTTCCTACTACAGTCCTATAAGGGAGATACAGAAGTATCCCATTTGGGCTAAGGTTTTACCCATGTGGCAAAGGGGCTATTGAAATTATTAAATACGTGTTATTATACTGCCGATTTTATGCTAGCACATGGTCAGAGTTGATAACGCCACATTTAAGAAAATTTCACAGTCATTCTGATCAATTTTACTTACAGTTTTTACTTTCACATATTCATGACTTTGCTACTCTAAATTTAGCTAAATTCTGCTATTTCATATGCAAAATGCACAGCCTGAGTGGCCATACACTGATATGCCCACTTAATGTTATGATTTGTTCTTTATATACTGTAGATACACATCCTGTTTTATACTACTGACTTTTATTATGTACTTAACCATAACAATGGTTTCCTTTAAATCAAAATGGTCAATAAGGCACCTTTGAATGAGATTTGAAGGCAATTTGAAGATCTGATGCCTTTGCAAAGCTTCAAACATTGTTTCAACTTTACTTCCATGTGTAGGCAAAGCTGAGGGGGAAGGGTTGTGTGATGTGATGGGCTTACTGATATGAACATTAGTAGCCAGACAATAGATTATATCATCTGTGCAATCTCAGTCTGTTAGAGCAATTGGACAATGCTTTGGAGTAGGACATTTTCTGCACAGGTTCAAGTCAGCACAACTTATGTTGCTTGCTGAACAGTTTGGAGGGGCCACTGTGCTGTCATGAACTCCAGAATTTATCTCTGCTTTAAAAAGATGCAAGGGGAATATTTTAAAAATGTATTGCATTGAAACCTGTGAAGGAATCTAAGTGAAATGTAAATGATAATAACACCTCAAAAACAGTTCCCAAGGTAGTAAATTTGGAAAGTTCTTATTTTGCTTGTGTTGTACATTTGAGGAATATGATCTGATGGAATGAAAGGTTTAAAGCTAAACTAGTTTCAAGACAGCTTATTAAATGCAGTTAGATTCACGGGAGGAAAGCAGCCTTAAATGCTGTATTATTATACAGTAGTATCAAATTATAGTGACTTTATTTTCATAATCTCTCAAAAACCTGGACTTTAGAGGAAAGGGTACTAAATCCCACCCTTTTAATTTAATTTAATCCTTAATTTTTGGGCAATAAAATATTATCTAGTAATATTTTTCAAAATTAGAGACAGCCTGAATCACAATTATTACTGCATAAGAGGGTGTGCACAAAACTGAAAATGCATTGCAGCTAGGTAAACCATCCTAGGTGGATTGTGTTTCAGCTGAACTGAAATCTGGAACATTTTTGTTGTTCCAGATTTTGGCTGAGGAAAGAAAATTGCTGGCAATCTCTGCAGGTCTTTCCTTAACTCTGAAATTAGGAAGCAGGTGGGGTTAGAAATAGAAGAATTCACATACAGTATAAGTTAAGATAACGTTATAAGTTGCACATATGCATTCTTCGAGTGATTTTAATACAGGAAAAAATGCTTTCATCTTGTAGTTTAAACTACTTGCCTACTAAGTCTTGGTAAGATGGAAGAATTTGCAATGAAATGCAATTCAATTAATGCTTGCCAAATGAGGCTAAGAAAACAATGGCTCAAGCTTCTCACTTCAAAATGCTTCTTAGTAAAAGGATGAAAAAACCATTAAGTAGTATCTTGCACTGATTTTCTATGAAACCTTAAAAACCCACAGGCTACTTTGATTATACATATCCCTATTCTATAGGAAATTAGATCTCCCCTCACCAAAGCCCCCACAGCAAAATGTTATGCATGAACTGGAGTTCCTTTAAGTTGCTGTAGTCCCTTCAGCAAAAAGAATTGTTCTTTGTTTGGTATGCATTTGCTACAGGTAGTCCTCATTTAGCGACCACAATTGGGACCAGCAACTTGGTCATTAAGTGAAGCAGTCACTAAGTGAAACCACGACTGTGCTCATGATCTTATTTCAGCTTTCCTTTGCTTTACAGACCTGCAAAGGTAATATTTGCAAGGATACATCTCAATGTTACATTTTCATCACCATTGTAATTGCAAACGGTCGCTGTATGAGGCAGTCGCTAAAAGAGGACTATCTGTATTCCTGTTATTTTCAAAATAGCTGCTAGATTTTGGTCAGTTCATTCAGGAACAGATGAGAGCTGTCATCTTCTAAAAAAAACTTTCCGTGATATTGCAAAGAATAGCTTTTATTAGATAGATAGATTATACTATACATTGATACATTGATTTTCAATGCTTGATGGATATGAAAAGAGGTATGCTTTGTGAAATGTCACTGGGTCCCCAATATTTGCTGTTTCTTTACTATACTGTATATTTGATTACTCTTACAAAAATTAAAAAATTGGTTCAAGATTATCTATCCTGGATAGTTAGTTAGAGTCAGATTTAGTTCCTGGTAACTGCATGGACAAATGCTTACCATCTTGACCTGTCTCTTGTTATAACTTGGAGATCTTCCAAGGAATTTCACATAATCCCTTTGATCTCAGTGATCCGTCTTATTCACTGGCTTTCTCTTTTTTAAGTATCCTTAAACTTGCCAAGCATAATCCTGCTTTTCCTGTCTATCGTATGCATTTACCATATGTCCAAAACATATGCTTTTGGTTGGCTGATCTTCACCTCAAGAAAGCAACTTTTATTTGGTCCAGGACTAATTGGTTGGTTCTTCTTGGAATCAGTGGTACTCGTAACAACCATCTCTTTACCAATAATTTGAAGCTGTCTATCTTCTTTCTCTGGTTCTTTTTTAAGTCTCCAGGTTTCACAGCCATACATCATTGTTAGAAAGACCATTCCTTTGTTGTCATTGCAATGCCCTTATCCTTCATGATCTTCTCTAAATTTGTCATTGCTTTCTGCCTTAGAATTAATGTCTTATTTACTTCCCCCAGACTGTCACCCATTTTATTCTTCCTTGAGCCCAAGATACTAAACTAATTATCACTTTCACTTCTTCCCTATTGACTGTAAGTTCTTTTTCTTATACTTAACATTAATCCACTTACCTATTTTTTATGTTCACAATGAATTCTTTTAAGTTTTCTTTAAGATTTAATAAAAAGTGGTATTCTCTACATATCTCAATTTGTTAGTATCTCTTTCTCCACTTTGGATTCCAATCATTTCAATCACTCCTCCCATTCTTATATTTGCTGTATCAGATAAACTGATAAGGGGACAACAGGCATCCTTGTCTCACTCTTTTATCTGTATTTCTACAAATGCATTTCTTACAGTAGCTTCTTATTCATCGTTAAGATTCCATAGAAAAATAATTGAGTGTTCTGGAACATATGTTAGCCTTGATCTGTTTTTCATCTAGCATGATTTCCATAACCTAAGGAAGACATCATCTTACCATTGCTAAGTCAATGGAGCAAATGTAAACAATTTCCCTGTATTTTCTAGCTTTCTCCATCTCATATAGCAATCTGGTCCCTCTGCCTTTACTGAAATCTGTCTGTTCATTTTGTTCTTTTCTTTCTTCTACAGTACTCTCCCTCCAGCAAAGGAGATCGTTACCTTGTCGTGGTGCTGGAGCTTGAGCACCTCAATGAAACCATGAGCTAAACCGTGAAGGGACACCCAAGACGGGAAGGTCGTGGCAGAGAGGTCAGACTAAATATGATCCCTGGGGAAGGTAACGGCAACCCACCCCAGTATTCTTGCCGTGAAAACTAAATGGATCAGTACAACCAGAGATATGTCGGTATACCATCGGAAGATGGGACTCCCAGGTCGGAAGATGGTCAAAATGCTACTGGGGAGGAACAGAGGATACGTTCAACTAGCCCCAGATGTGATGACGCAGCTAGCTCAAAGCCAAAAGGATAGCTAGCGGCTGACGGTGCTGGTGGTAAACGATGAATCCAATGTTCTAAAGAACAACACACCATAGGAACCTGGAATGTAAGATCTATGAGCCAGGGCAAATTGGATGTGGTTATTGGTGAGATGTCAAGATTAAATATAGACATTTTAGGTGTCAGTGAACTGAAATGAACTGGAATGGGCCACTTCACATCAGATGACCACTAGATCTACTACTGTGAACAAGAGAACCACAGAAGAAATGGAGTAGCCTTCATAATTAATAATAAAGTGGCTAAAGCAGTGCTGGGATACAATCCAAAAAACGATAGAATGATCTCAATTCGAATTCAGGGTAAGCCATTTAACATCACAGTGATCCAAATATACGCCCCAACCACAGATGCTGAAGAAGCAAAAGTAGATCAGTTCTATGAGGATCTGCAGCACCTACTGGATAATACACCAAAAAGAGATGTTATTTTCATTACAGGAGACTGGAATGCTAAGGTGGGTAGTCAGACGACACCTGGAATTGCAGGCAAGCATGGCCTGGGAGAACAAAATGAAGCAGGACATAGGCTGATAGAATTTTGCCAAGACAACTCACTGTGCATAACAAACACTCTCTTCCAACAACCTAAAAGACGACTTTATACATGGACTTCACCAGATGGTCAACACCGAAATCAGATTGACTACATCCTTTGCAGCCAAAGGTGGCGGACATCTATACAGTCGGTAAAAACAAGACCTGGAGCTGACTGTAGTTCAGATCACGAACTTCTTATTGCAAAATTTAGAATCAGACTAAAGAGAATAGTGAAGACCCACAGATCAGTTAGATATGAGCTCACTAATATTCCTAAGGAATATGTAGTGGAGGTGAAGAATAGATTTAAGGGACTAGATTTAGTAGATAGGGTCCCAGAAGAACTATGGACAGAAGTTCGCAACATTGTTCAGGAGGCGGCAACAAAAAACGTCCCAAACAAAAAGAAAACCAAGAAGGCAAGATGGCTGTCTGCTGAGACACTGGAAGTAGCCCAAGAAAGAAGGAAAGCAAAAGGCAACAGTGATAGGGGGAGATATGCCCAATTAAATGCAAAATTCCAGAGGTTAGCCAGAAGAGATAAGGAATTATTTTTAAACAAGCAATGTGCGGAAGTGGAAGAAGACAATAGAATAGGAAGGACAAGAGACCTCTTCCAGAAAATTAGAAACATCGGAGGTAAATTCCAGGCAAAAATGGGTATGATCAAAAACAAAGATGGTAAGGACCTAACAGAAGCAGAAGAGATCAAGAAAAGGTGGCAAGAATATACGGAAGATCTGTATAGGAAGGATAATAATATTGGAGATAGCTTTGACTGTGTGGTCAGTGAGTTAGAGCCAGACATCCTGAAGAGTGAGGTTGAATGGGCCTTAAGAAGTATTGCTAATAACAAGGCAGCAGGAGATGACGGTATCCCAGCTGAACTGTTTAAAATCTTGCAAGATGATGCTGTCAAGGTGATGCATGCCATATGCCAGCAAATTTGGAAAACACAAGAATGGCCATCAGATTGGAAAAAATCAACTTATATCCCCATACCAAAAAAGGGAAGCACTAAAGAATGTTCAAACTATCGAACAGTGGCACTTATTTCACATGCCAGTAAGGTAATGCTCAAGATCTTGCAAGGTAGACTCCAGCAATTCATGGAGTGAGAATTGCCAGATGTACAAGCTGGGTTTAGAAAAGGCAGAGGAACTAGAGACCAAATTGCCAATATCCGCTGGATAATGGAGAAAACCAGGGAGTTTCAGAAAAACATCTATTTTTGTTTTATTGACTATTCTAAAGCCTTTGACTGTGTGGATCATAACAAATTGTGGCAAGTTCTTTGTGGTATGGGGATACCAAGTCATCTTATCTGCCTCCTGAGGAATCTGTATAACGACCAAGTAGCAACGGTAAGAACAGAGCACGGAACAACGGACTGGTTTAAGATTGGGAAAGGAGTACGGCAGGGCTGTATACTCTCACCCTACCTATTCAACCTGTACTCAGAACACATCATGTGACGTGCTGGGCTTGAGGAATCCAAGGCTGGATTTAAAATCGCTGGAAGAAACATTAACAATCTTAGATATGCAGATGATACCACTTTGATGGCTGAAAGCGAGGAGGAGTTGAGGAGCCTTATGATGAAGGTGAAAGAAGAAAGTGCAAAAGCTGGGTTGCAGTTAAACCTCAAAAAAACCAAGATTATGGCAACCAGCTTGATTGATAACTGGCAAATAGAGGGAGAAAAAGTGGAGGCAGTGACAGACTTTGTATTTCTAGGCGCAAAGATTACTGCAGATGCTGACTGCAGCCAGGAAATCAGAAGACATCTACTTCTTGGGAGGAGAGCAATGGCAAATCTTGATAAAATAGTTAAGAGTAGAGACATCACACTGACAACAAAGGTCCGCATAGTTAAAGCAATGGTATTCCCTGTAGTAACCTATGGCTGTGAGAGCTGGACCATAAGGAAGGCTGAGCGAAGGAAGATAGATGCTTTTGAACTGTGGTGTTGGAGGAAAATTCTGAGAGTGCCTTGGACTGCAAGAAGATCAAACCAGTCCATAGTCCAGGAAATAAAGCCAGACTGCTCACTTGAGGGAATGATATTAAAGGCAAAACTGAAGTACTTTGGCCGCATAATGAGAAGACAGGATACCCTGGAAAAGAAGCTGATGCTAGGGAACGTGGAAGGCAAAAGGAAGAGGGGCCGACCAAGGGCAAGATGGATGGATGATATTCTGGAGGTGACAGACTCAACCATGGGGGAGCTGGGGATGGTGACGGCTGACAGGAAGCTCTGGCGTGGGGTGGTCCATAAAGTCACGAAGAGTCGGAAGCGACTGAACGGATAAACAACAACAATACAGTACTCTCCCGCAACGCAAAACTGTGCTTGCCTGAAGAATTACAGCACCGGTTTATTATGTGCCCATTCTCTTCCATCTCACTTTCTTTTCTACAGGCATACACACTGATTTCTCCCCCAGAAGTTTAGGCCAAACAGCCTTGTTCCATGTTTATTGATATAAAATAGAGCTTTTGCATATAAATTGTCTCTTCTCCTGAAGCTTGAAACAGTAAAAAGGGTATTTCCTGTGATAGGTTTTTTTTTAACAGCTGGTCTATTGTCTCTTAAACTTGACTTTCTAGGGCTTCTGGTGGGAACCTGGCGGTCTGAACACCTGTGCTTGCGGGCTCCGCGAGCAGAACTGACAACACGGCAATTTTTTGGGCTCAGGCAGGTCTTTCCTGAAGCCCTGGAGCACTTTTCTGGAGAAGGAAAACACTCAGAATTACCCTATCTGTCCTCGGGAAGGCTGCTTGCAGCCGGAAAATCGCAAACAGCATCTGTGACCGACTGGTCATCTTTTCCAAGCCGCGCTGTAACCTTAAAGGGACATTAAGACTGGCCACCCCATTTCTAAAACACCCAATTTATTTTTCTTTTAAGCATGTGTACCCTAAGAGATACAGGGGCGTGGTGGGCTCAGCAGGTAAGACGCCAGGCTTGTCGATCGGAAGATCGCAAGTTCAGAGGTTCGAATCCCTAGCCCTGCGTGCGGAGTGAGCTCCCGCACTAGCCCCAGATCTTGCCAACCTAGAAATTCGAAAGCATGCAAATGCAAGTAGATTAATAGGTACCACTTCGGTGGGAAGGTAACAGCGTTCCGCGCGCGTCATGCAGCCACATGACCGTGGAAGCGTCTTCGGACAACGCTGGCTCTTCGGCTAACAAACGGAGATGAGCACCGGCCCCTAGAGTCGGACACGACTGCACAAATGTGCGGGAGGAACCTTTACCCTAAGAGAGGCTTTCTACAGCAAGGAGAAATGCGTTCTCTTAGTGCTTATCGTTATTTTTGTAATTAATTGTTTTAAAATTCTTTTTAAGTTTTGGATTTTGCTTTCCATCCAAATATTAAGGAAGGTTGAGACTACGTAATCATCTCCCTGTTATTATTTTTGTACTAAATTTGAAGATTTCCGCATTTTCCTACACGTTGAATCTGCTGTTTTGAACTTTCAGCTTTCTGTTGCTACTTTCACTGGGAAACTGCCTGTTATCATACTTTCACTTGTGTAAACACGTTTCAGAATCTTCCTATTATCTCCCACTTTCCCTGGTTAAGTACCTAGGGGGCGCCATAATTTACTGTGTGAGACATGGAGGATTTCAATCAGACTCTCTCAGATTTCCATCGAGAAACAGATTCTTTTTGATTCCTGTCAAGTTCTTATTCAGGACATTGTGGAGCACATGAGGTCTGAAATGTGTCATCTGGTTGGGGATGTCGTGGAAGAAATTGAAGAGCTTAACAATGATAGAAATGTTTCTTTTAATAGTGAGACGGGGGCTTCTGTTGAAATGCTAGATTAAGATTGGATTGCTGAGTTGAAGAAATTAAAGGGACAGATCGAGTTGCAAGCCATAAGGGAAATTGATTTTCTGATGGAATGTTATGGAAAAGAAGGGGTTATTATGTATGGGAGGCTTTCTGTTGAGAAGCCGGAGTTTTTAAGGGGGGCAGTTGGGCTGTTTGATTTCTTTATGAAAAAAGCTCTGTTTATTGTGGGGATATGTAAATTCTCTGGTTTATTTTGAAGCGGGGTAAGGGTTTAAGAATATTTGTTTGGATTGCTTTTAGGGTTTATTTGACTTCACTCATCTTTAATGATTTGGATTAAGATTAATAAGGTATAATAATAAATGCTTGGTTTTAGGCTTAATAGGATTAAGATTATTATAATTGTTGTATTATTAATTATAATGGCAGACAATTTATATGCTTTTTAGTTTGATTTTTATTATAGTAGACAGAAATGTATAGAATAGTAGTAGGAAGGAAATAATTAAATAAATGTTATCTTTGGGGGGGGAGTTGATTAGGAGGTATATACTGTATATATATATATATTTCTTCTTTTTCTTTTAATATAAGGGGATGGAGCAACTGTACTTAGTGATTTTTATAATGTACCAATGGAATGATTTATAGAAATAATGTGATTTTGGTTTAATATTGAGTAAGGGATTGATTATGGAAAACGTGTTGTATATTCTTGGTGTTGAAACTCAGAAGTCACCTCTTGTAATTGTAAAAATTTTTCTCTTGTGTTTTCACACTTTTTTATTTTTTTATTTTTTGTAGTTTTTATCTTTGTCTTAAATTTAATAAAATTCTTATTAAAAAAACTTGACTTTCTGGTAGAATTCATTCTTCAATATATTCTGTCTCTGTACTGTAAATATTTTTATCCTGCTATAATTCTGTTAGTAAAAAGGTTTTGGTATGATTTTTCCATCTTCTTAATTTCATTGCCTCTGTTGGATCCTGTCTGTGATTACTCTTGAGTATCCTTACCTTAGCTATAAATTTTCCTGCAATTCTTTTTCATTTTCCTTTTTTATTATAGTCTTCCATTCATTATTTTTGGCTGTGATATATTTCATTATCTTTCTTGCTTTATGTTGAAATAATGTGTTTCAGTCATGGTTATGTCCTTATAGTTGCCTAAATCTTTCACCCTCTGTCTTGCTTTGGCTATCATGAAATGTGTTTTGAAACCCACTTGGATCTTTTTACTTTTTGAAATTCTGGGGAAAATTTCAAGTCTTTAATTTCTTCCCATAACTACTCAAGTTACCTTTTCATAAATTGGTTAAGAATATGAAATCTGTTCCTTACATTGATCTTATATACTAACTGCATATTTTCCAAATCGTATGTTGCAAGCAAATCTACTCTCTCTAACTGTTCAACACACATTTAACCCAAATAAGATACATTCCACAGTTTGGAAGTATTCTGGATCATTTTATTGTACTTTCCATCTTCTGTTTCCTATTATGGAATGTTTGTTTCCAATGTTGTCTGCAATTTTTTGCTTAAAGCAACTGTTGGCAAAAGAATTATCTTTACAACATTCTATATCTTCTGTATTGTTGCATTTACCCTGTGCAAATCTTCCTTTATTTCCAGGTTTCTCCAACTTTGGCATTCTAATCATCCATTAATAATAGCATGTCCTTTCTTTATGTTGCATTCAGCATTTCTTGCAATTTGCCATAGAATTCCTGAATGTTTCCTTCATTGTGTCTTTAGTATATGTTTTGTATTAATGCCTATAAGTAATAATAATCAATATGATGAAGTTTGCATATAAATGGCTAAAATGATCTATTTTCTACAGTTGAATTGTTTTCTAAAAGTCAAAATGGGGAATCTCCTGAAACCGCAGAATTGGTAATGTGAAATATTTTATAGTACTAGTCAGCAGGTTAAAAATAATGAGAACGCTGTATATCTAGCAAAGTAAGCATTCAGTGTACAAGAGAAAAAAGAATTTGCCTGTAAATTTTAAAGTTTAATCTGGCTTGATATTTGCAATCTTGGCTGCTAAATAGATTTTTCTCTTGATTACAGATAAATAATCATCAGGTTATAATAGAATGCATGAGGGAGCAGGGGATAGTAATAATAGCAGTAATAGTAGTAGTAGTAATAATACAGTAGTAGTAATAATAATACAGATGCCTTTAAAAAAAAACAGGTTCACAAAGCTAACAAAAAGAATTAAACATATTCCCAACTTAGAGCTATAGTCACTTGTCCAGTCCTCCAAGCCATAACTTGGAGAATTAGGAATGAGTTCTGCATTTTTTTCCTAATGAAATCAAATAATTCATAGTGGTGTAGAATATATTTACTAAATAAATGCTTTATCTTATTTATATCTGTCTCATATTTATCATAGGAAGCTAAACCTGGACTGGATTTGAAACATTGCTGGCATGGTTATAATTATTAGCATGGTAGAATTTATTCCTTGGGGCATGACGTCCCTGCAGGCAGACGATAGCACTTTTTTCTACCTATCTTATGTCAACACCTGTTGAGGTTTAATCAAGCAAACAATTTGTGTTACCTTGGCATTGTATACTATATAGATACAAAGAACATGCCTCTTAAGATATGTGGGGTCAAAATGATTAATAGATAGGAAAGAGATGCTTTTTTTCCCTGAGACATAAAATGAAAAGAAAGGAGCAGAGAAGCCAGTTTTATTTAAATGAAGTCTTGGTATTAAAGGTAGCTTTAGCATTAACTGCAATAAAGGTATTCTGGCAGATACTGTATCTTCTTACCATAACCTGTCTTCCTTGGAAGATACTATTATAATTTTACATAGATCTAACTAGAAAAATGTAATGATAAAATAATAATTACTAGCATCCATCAAAATAAAGACATCATGGAGATAAAGAGTTTTTGGTGTATCCTAAAAGCTTACCAGATTCAGAGCAATTATAAGACAACTTTTAATATTAGTGAGTGTGGTTCACAAGCTTCTGTTATCTACACATCTTGTATAATAGCTAACTGACACTGAATTATGTAGTTTTAATTTCATATTTCCATGACAGTGATTCCCATAGATTAGTGGTATACTCTGCTTTTTATTTAATTAGTGATTTTCTTTGATATCAAATTAGTGGTATTGTGTGGAAAGTTAAACCACTAATGAACTCATTATAATAATTTATAACTCTGCCATATATTTTCTTTTTTCTTTTTTTAAATATTTTATTGGGTTTTGAATATACATAGTTAAAAGTTGGAAACGGAAAAAGAAATAGAAATACAAATCAAAGAAAGAAGAAAAAAAGTGTAGTAAAGCAAAGAAAAAAAGAAAAAAAGATGAAGCATAGAAAGTAGTCAACTTCCGATTAATCTCTGGTCGCAGTACTTTACAAAATTTGTCATACATGCTAGGTCTATACATCACCTTGAAAAAACATTTCTTGTCTAATATATCAATTTATATATAATTTAATCTTCAAATCCTCATATAAGCTTTGCCCCTCCAGTATTTTCCAAATAGTCCATTATTAGTTTCTACTCTTAAAATAGTAATAGTTTGAATTTTCTTTTAATAAACATATCAATCTATCATTTTCTATCAATCCATCAATTTTAGTAATAGAAAGTCCTTATAAGTCAGCCATTTATCTCTGTTCCTTACTTCTATTCTATTCTATTCGATGCGTCACATTTCTTATCTAATATATCAATTTATATATAATTTAATCTTCAAATCCTCATATAAGTTTTTCCCTTCCAGTATTTTCCAAATAGTCCATTAATAGTTTCTAATCTTTAAAAAAGTAATAGTTGAATTTTCTTTTAATAAACATGTCAATTTATCCTTTTCTGCCAATCCATCAATTTTAGCAATAAAAAATCCTTATAGGTCAGCCATTTATCTCTGTTCTTTACTTCTATTCTATTCTATGAAATGCTTCTTATGTTCTCCTGGTGCCTCCCTCATGTCTGTCTTATATTTCTCTAGAAATGTTTTAACTTTTAAAGTAGAAATTGTCCTTAACTTTTGTTCTTTAAACACTTTCTGTTCTCTAAAAATTTTATCT
Organism: Charina bottae; assembly: GCA_023362775.1. Lineage (NCBI taxonomy): Eukaryota > Metazoa > Chordata > Lepidosauria > Squamata > Charinaidae > Charina > Charina bottae. The sequence goes on along the minus strand of JALMGJ010000002.1, from coordinate 205,948,007 downwards.
ATTTCCAAATCCAGATCCCGTTCCTTCATCTCCAAGAGTTTAGCTAATACAGAAACAGTCCCCTCTCTCTCATCCTCATTTAATTGTTCTGGAACTGCTCTCAATCTCAAAATGTATTCCCTCTCTCTCATTTCTGCCAATGCAGCAACATCCAGATTATATTCAAGTTCTAATTTAGTCTCTAATGTTTGCATCTGGCCTTGTATATCCTCGAGTTCCCCTGACAAAATATTCACAACCTCCCTCACTGTCTGAACCTCTTTTTTAAACTCTTGTGTAATCTCTTGGGTTATCTCTTTCTTCATTTATTCCATCTTCTTATCAATTTTTTTTATCTAAAGATGCAATTTGTTCTTCCATCTGTTTATTTTGTGCCATTGAATCTTCCATTTTCTTGTTAAGTGATGCCATTACTTCCAGGAGTTTTTTCATTTCTGATTGAGGAGGCTCCATTGATGCTCCAGGTGTTAAAGGATCTGTGGATGACCTTCCAGTTTCTTTTTCCTTATCCTTATCCTTCTTCCTCAATGCCATGGTTGTCATAATGTAAATAATTTCCCTGTAAGAGAAAAAAAAAGAGAGGAGAGGGGGAAGACAAAAAACAAACAGAAAAAAGGAGCTACTATTTTTTCTTTTTTTTTTAATAATGGGGTAAAAACTTCAAAAAATAAAAATAGTCCTTTAAATGTAGTTATCAAAGTAACTAAAATCTAGTCCATTAAAATTGTATGTCCAAGCATAAGAGCAAATGAGTAAAAGATAAAAAAGGAACAGAGAGGTTTCTATTATAGTCAAAATAATAACAAAAAAGATCCCAGAGTTTCTCACGGCAGCTTATATCCACACAGTCCAGTCCTGAATAAGTCATCTAATTTATGTACAAAAGGAATCCAAAGCATTTATAAAAATTCTATAAAGTAGCTTATATAATCCAAAAAATATTCAAACACTTATAGAAAAAAGCAAAAAAAAATTCTTTCATAATAAAAATCCCAAACAGGTAAAAGAAAAGATGTCAGATCATTAATTCATTTATCCATAAAAACTTTAAATCCAGGCAAATTAGTCCCAAAAGAAAAATACTTATAATTGCAGTAAGAATGAAAGCAAACCAAAAATAGAGATATTAAGAATCAAAAGAGAAAGTCACTCAGTCTATTTCAGGCAGAGTCAATTAGTTTTCCAGTCCCACCGTTTAAACACTCTTTTGACAAGAAAGAAAAATAAAACACCAGCATTTATAAATCACAGTCCAGAGATAAATCTTAGTGCTTAATAAGGCAAGTAATATATTTTTTAAAAAAGGTGCATCTAAAAGGCTGGATGGAGAGCTACTTAACTTATTCAGTTTCACGGTTTCTGCAGAGCTTCATGTTAATTCCAGCCGTCTATCGCAGCTCAAATCTCCCTTCCCCCGTGGTGGAAATGTGGAAATACAGGGGTCGGGAGAGAGCAGCAAGTTCGACGACCCTTGTGATAAATCTTCTGCTCATCCTCTCTTTGAGGGTAATTTTTCAGCGATCTCCCTTTCTTTCAATCGCTGCAAACAGAAAAACCGTGGAGCCACAGCTCTTCGCTCCACTCAGTCCAGCACCTGGAAGTGAACTCCAACTCTGCCATATATTTTCTGTTGCTTCTTCAGTTTTATAATTCCTAGTCACTGCCCCTCCCCTCTATTTGGTGTATTTCCTTGCTGATAGTGAAGAATGCCAATCGAAGAGAATATTTGTAGCTCAGGGTTGAATTGTGGAGTCCTTGGTGCTCTCTGAGCCTTGTTGTTTTCTTGCAGACGTTTCATTGCCAGACTAGGCAACATCTTCAGTGCGAAAAGGGACTTGCTCTCTGTTTATATACCATGGCTTGTCCTGCTTGTGTTGGTGGAGGTGTTGTTCTCTCCTTAGGAGTTCCTTGATTGGGCTGTTGTTCGCTGCTTGGTTGATTGACTGAGTGAATAGTTCATTGATTGATTGATTGATTGATTGAAGAATGGATCATAGATAATAACATCCTACTACTATTTATAAACTACTGCTAGTTGAAATAGTTGAAATGATGCAAGTAAACAGTTCAGATAAAAATAGAAGGGATCTCTAGTGTATAATGGAGGTACCTGATAGGCGTTGCATTATTCGCGAAACATCAGGCCCATAGCTTTGGAGTTTTCCTACAATCGGTACTAATCTGAAGCCTGGAACTTCTTTTAAAAACTTTTATCAGCTGCCAAGAGTTGCAGAGGGCATGCAAGTGACCCAGAAATTAAAATCTTTGCCCCCCTCCCTTTCCCCCCCAATGTATTTCTTTAATAGACCATGTGTTTAAATCTACTGGAAGCTTAATATCCATTAGTATGTTCTGTGAAGAGGCAGCAGAAAGGCAAGCCCTCATCACTGTATTCACTGTTACAGAATAGAATTTCAGATGGGCTGGAAAAAAAGTTCCTGTTCTATGCTCATTCTGATCCTCTCCAAGAGTTCATGCCCTATTTTGTTTTTTCATTAGATTTATAACCTACCCTTTCTCCATCAATTCAAGGTGGCTTTATATAGGAATCTCCCTGCATTTTAGCATCATTAACAACAAACATGGGAGGTGGGTTGGGCTGAGAGAGCCTTCTATGTAAGCCCCAACCCTTTATATATCAGCTTTGTTGCCAGATTAACACAGCTAGAAGGAAGAAGGTGTTTGAGAGCAATAATGTCAGCTGTGTCTGACTTTCAGACAGTGCATCTGGAATTGTGGTGGCAAAGCTGATCGCACTTTGGGCCCTATCCTCTTGAATTATAGAGATTTTAAAAAAAAGTCTACACCAGCTTTTTGCAGTGCTGTGCATGAAATGGAACATACATTTTCTTTCAAGCCCAGAACAAATCATTGGGTTTTGGAAGTTCTGCCAAACTGTTGCATTTGGCCATGATTTGACCGAAATAAAAACACAGAACATTTTGATTGTTCCAGGTTTCAGTAAATCAGACAATGGAAACTGGTGGTGACTGCCGCCCTTGGTCTTAGTTCTGTCTTTCTCTATCTCCAGCCACCAGCACTGCTGCTGCCAATATCCCAATACAGTATATCCCACCAGCCTTCCTGCACCCTGATCTTCCCAGTTCTTCTTCCTTCCCTGCCTCCCGTCAGCTACCACTGATGTTCATGGCTTTTTCTCGCTCTTCTTCCTCCAAATCACATCTACCTAGAACAACCTCATATTGTTCTGTATGCAGAACAGAACCGTCCTGTTTTGTTCTGTATAAAGAGTTTCAATTCGGGGACAGATTGCCTGGGAACAGCTGTTCTATGCATAGAAGGGGGTTTGTACTGAATATTTTGCACATTCTACTTTCTATCTTTTTAATACTTATAAGGACTTCAGAGAATTCTAGGCAGGGAGTCTGATTATTATCTATATTATCTATCAGCTGATCAGGATCCTGGAATTCCCTCTGAGTTGCTAAATTCTGGGCCTCTGAATGTGCCAGTCATTGGTTATTGAGCTGCAAATCATTATATCTTTAAAGCCCTATATGGCATGGGTCCAGGCTATATGAAGGACCGTCTCATCCCCATTACATCAACCCATCCCACCTGGTCATGCAGAGAGGGCATGTTGCGGACCCTGTCTGCAAGGGAATGCCGTCTGGTGGGGCCCAGGAAGCAGGCCTTCTCTGCAGTGGCTCCTGCCCTTTGGAACACTCTTCCCACAGAGGTGAGGCAAGCCCCCTCTCTCCTGACCTTCCGGAAACAGTTGAAGACCTGGCTTTGCCATCTCGCTTGGGGCGGGAAGGGGAGTAGTCATTCTTGGGGATGGCTGGTGAACTGATTTAGAACTTTTTACTTCCATCTTGACTCTATTTTATATTTATATTAATGTATTGCAAAGACGCCAGGCTTGTCAATCGGAAGATCGCAAGTTCGGAGGTTCGAATCCCTAGCCCTGCGTGCGGAGTGAGCTCCCGCACTAGCTCCAGCTCTTGCCAACCTAGCAATTCGAAAGCATGCAAATGCAAGTAGATGAATAGGTACCACTTCGGTGGGAAGGTAACAGCATTCCGCGCGCATCATGCGGCCACATGACCGTGGAAGCGTCTTCAGACAACGCTGGCTCTTCGGCTAATAAACGGAGATGAGCACCGGCCCCTAGAGTCGGACACGACTGCACAAATGTGCGGGGGGGAACCTTTACCTTTTTTTATTGCAATTTTATTGTATTTTAATTTTTTAGTCTTATTGTAAACCGCCCAGAGTCCCTCTTTCGGGGGGAGATGGGCAGTGGCAAAATTTGATAAATAAATAAAATAAATAAATAAATAAATAAATAATTGTTTTTCATATCATTTTTATATTGTTATATTCTATTGTTATTGTAAGCCAGTCACTTACTGTAAAACAACAAGAACAACAACAACTATTATTAATAGAAGCCAATTATGCTGCCAGACTCCAGCAAGGAACTCACACCAGCATCTAGCCCCACTGTTTCTACCATGGATCCCACTCTAAGCCAGATCAGCACTTAAAACTGTCATCCTGTCAGCTTGAGCTTCTATTCAGTGAGGTGGAATTCCTAGAGACTGGCAACACAACTTCCCTGACCTCCAGTGCTGCCTTGCTCTGTCACAGAGTTATCTGGTAGATAAACCTGGGAGAGGCTGAGTGCCTCCTCCTTCTCAATCAGGTCTCTGTAATACATCCCACATTAAATCCTGGATAATAGCTGTTTGATCAGCAACTGATCTGGAATTTTTGAAAAAACAACTTTTACATTGGAGGGTCCACCTTTGTTGTCCCTTGACTTCCTTGGTTAGAGTGCAACATGAAAGATATGGAAGCCATCCAGTGTCCTGCCCTCCTTTCCACATCTTGGCCCTACCACATCTCCCTCTTCCATTTCCTGTGTCAGTATTTACTTCCAGATGTATGCTCCATTCCAGGTCTGTGCAGAAATTTTTGAATTTGAACCATGGTAGTGTCAAGTGTGAAGCAGTTGTTTTGCATTCAAAGTCAATCAATTCACTTTGATCCATTCCAATAGGCTGCTTTGATCAACTGAAGCAACTCCTTCCCTTTTAGAGTCCCAACTCTTTCCAGACATGAAGTCAGATAGGCTGGTCTACCCAAGGAGCTACTCTTAGGAACTTCTGCCATCCCCATGTATAACCATTTCCATTTAGCAACCTTGTCATCCGAGGGTTGCATTTCTTTTACACCCAGGGATCACTGTGAAGTGGCTTTACCTGGGCAGAGCTAAACAGATGTGAGCCAACTCAGCTAATTATACGTATCTACTGAGGTTAGTGGCTGTTTTGACAATGGTGCTAAAATAATATAAGTAAAAATAAATTGGTTCAAATTAACAAACCCAAAACCTTAACATAGTTTTTAATACTACAGATATACAACATTTCAGCATTCATATCAGAGAGGTTGGTTTGCTTTTACCAACTAAATAATATCCAGACCTTTTGCAACTTTCTGGCATAGTTCTTTTTCTAATTCCTGGGATTAGATACTTTTTAATAAGTCAATAGAATAGAATTTTATTTTTTAAAAAAGTATTGTCTACATATTATAACTGTACTGCACAAAAAAGAATCTCAAGTATTGTTGAACAATCTTCATTGTTTAGACATGACCTTCTCAAATAATCAAGAATCCAAAGGGAATTGTAGCAAAAGCATTACAAGGTCATTTTCCTGAAACAAATTTATAATTACATTCATAAATTCCTTCACTGGATGACAAAATTGATCAAAAGAGGTAGAAAAAGATTACGAAGCGTTCCCTTTGTCTAACTAAAAATATTGGAACTCTTGGTGAAAGCAAGAAACAGTAGCATATATTTTTATTCTTAAGGTATACCAGACAACCCTGTGACCTGTTGGGTCATCCTTTGAGAGAAAGGTAGTGCAGTCTGATGTGACCAGAATGAAGATTAAATTTTCGGCTGACCATATTTTTTTTACCCCAATGCTGGACGGTCCCATGATCATCTAAGAAGGGTATATATCATAAATAGAAAAATAATTGTAGTGGCAAACAAACTTCAATAATATTTACTTACCTAAACAGATAACAGAATGACCATGGGCAGGCAAAAAAGCAGTGGGAACGGGAGCAAGTTCCGACTTCCTGCTGGCTTCCCCATTGACTTTGCTTGTGGGAAAGTGGCAGGGAGCTTCAGAAATGACGATTATGTGACAGTGGGGACACTGCAATGGCCACAACTTTGTGAATAAAACCGGTGTGAACATTGTGGAAATTTCAATTCCACAGGAGTAATGGGTCCCGGATTTTTTATACATTCTTTAAGTTAGCGGATTTTAGGTACCTTGATTCAAAAATTGTTGTGGTATAATGCACCGTTTGGGCTAACTTGAGGGTACAAACAGACAAACAGATAAACACAATGAGCGTTTCAGTAGTACATACTGTAGATCCAACCATCAGAAGTTGGGAAATCCTTTGCTAACAGTGATGGAAACATCCTATCACTGGCATTTGAGTACTGATTAAACTGGAAATCTGGGGGTATACTATATTTCCTTGGCGTGACACTATGACACACTAAAGTGAGTTCTGTACTATTCAAGAAACTTGTTTTTGTCATGTGTGATAGGTACTCTGTTTTTGTGTATATATGTGTGGGTGTGTATACAGACCTAATGGCAAAATTCCCCATGCTTCAGAAAAAAAGCAAAATGACTTAGCATAGCCCTTTTCATCAGGGCCATAGTTTTTACTGCAATCACTCATATAAACAATGCAAAGCTGTTGCCCTCAGCTATAATTATTAGATTTAATTATGAATAGATTTAAGTTGATAAAGCTATGGTTTAGAAGGTAAACAGAGTTCTGGAATAGCTAAAGATGCCTAACTAGAAGCAACTAAGATTTTCTGAATTAAATAAACACTGTGCTACTACCTAAAGCTTACAAATACTTTGTATTAATGGAACTTTCCAGTTTCAGGACTGCTGGATATGCATGCATTTAATGGAACACAGGTTTCCTAATACAAATTAAGGCAGCTGTGAAGTGATATGGATTTGAAGGGGGAAAGATGGTTCACAGCACACAGGGGCATTTATATAGTCCTGTCAGCAAACAACTTAAAGGGAACTATATCTGATTAAAGGTGATAAATCTGAATAAACAAACAAACAAACAACTCTTTCTGGCCTCAGCCACATGACCTCAGGAAAAGATTTCTGCACTGCTAGAAATGGCTTTATTTATTTATTTATTTATTCAATTTATCCCCGCCCATCTCCCTGAATAGACTTAACTCTTAATGTGAAGTTGCCCGAATTTGAAATAATTTTTAAAATAAATCTTGATCTCCCAGGGAACCCCTAGCGACCTCTCGCAGAACCCTAGGATTCCACGGAACCCTGGTTGAGAAACCCTGGCCTAGATGATCTAGACCTGTCACCTGTGGTAATTTGAAGTTTTGTAACCATGAAATGTTAGCCCATAAATGACCAGTGGGAGTTTAGAGCAGTGTTTCTGAACCTCAGCAACTTTAAGATGTGTGGACTTTAATTCCCAGAATTCCCCAGCCAGCATGAGAAACCCTGGTTTAGAGATACTTCCTCCAGGAATAAAAATCAGTGCTATTACCTAATAACAGACAACATTCTTTGAAGAAGTCTGCCTGATCAAAGCACTTAGTGAAGAAACATCTTCTGCGTCCTAGATAAGATATATTTGTTTAGGCAAGTTTTAATACACTGTACCTGGATAAATTTTTTGGCTTTGTCATATTTAAACTGCAGCACTTATGTATTTTTGTTTATTTATCTTTTAACTCTTTTAAAAATTGTTTTAACTTAAAGTTACAGTGTTTATTGTAAACTTGTCCCTTGAAAGAGTGTGGAATTTATCTTAAATAAATTTAATAAAATCTATGGACAAGGAAAGATTGAACAGCAACCTTATTGAATTTTCATTGATTATATAAATACTTCCATATAGTTGTGTTCTTGTTATTCATAGTTAAAAAATAACTACATTAGAAACTTCTCTGCATTGTGATATATGTACTTTATGTCCTTCCTTTTGAATGGAATTGATGTTTCTTGAAGCTTTCTGTAAAAGAAAAAAAAGCAGTAAATATCTACTGTTCTTTTTACCCTAGGACGAATAATTGTTTAAAATGAATAGGTGCCTTTGACCAGCAGTTTAGCACCCAGGAGAATTTGTGTTTTTCCTACCATATTCTTCTAAACAAATATTTTGTGTTAAAGCCATAATCAATCATGTTTAAATATTAAGATAATTTTCTGTGTAAGGAAATAAGACACGATACCATAATGCCAACTAATGGGGTTCTTTCTCACAGACTTTATTTCATCATTTAAGTCATTTCAGAGATGGATGCTACTTTTGTGTAAAGTAGTAACACACTCTCTCTCTTTCGGTCTCCTTTCTGTGTTGAGTTGTGGCATCAATTTAAATAGGGATAAAAATTAATATAGTTATATAAATAAAAATAATATAAGAATATAGTTCAATCATGATTCCATTTTTATGTTAGAGTAGTCATTCATAATAATTTTTTCTGATAAGCTTCTTATAATTTTGTTTTTCTCTAAGGAAGCATATGTTGCTTCTAAGGAAGCATATGTTGCTTCAGATGATGTGTTGTTGCTTATTCGTTCAGTCGCTTCCGACTCTTCGTGACTTTATGGACCAGCCCACGCCAGATCTTCCTGTTGGCCGTCGCCATCCACTGCTCCCACACGGTTGAGTCTGTCACCTCCAGAATACCATCCATCTATCTTGCCCTTGGTCGGCCCCTCTTCCTTTTGCCTTCCACTTTCCCTAGCATCAGCATCTTCTCCAGGGTATCCTGTTGTCTCATTATGTGGCCAAAGTACTTCAGTTTTGCCTTTAATATCATTCCCTCAAGTGAGCAGTCTGGCTTTATTTCCTGGAGTATGAACTGGTTTGATCTTCTTGCAGTCCAAGGCACTCTCAGAATTTTCCTCCAACACCACAGTTCAAAAGCATCTATCTTCCTTCGTTCCGCCTTCCTTATGGTCCAGCTCTCCCAGCCATAGGTTACTACGGGGAATACCATTGCTTCAACTATGCGGACCTTTGTTGTCAGTGTGATGTCTCTGCTCTTAACTATTTCAGATGATAAATATTGCTTCAGATGATAAATATTGCTTATTTTCAGGAAAGGGAAATACATGCTAAGTTCTTCAGCTAGTACTTGGATGTATTTCACTTGAGGCTCAATTATAATTCTGACAGTAGAAGTATTGGTTTAAGTAAATCAGAGGTGGGACGGCAACTAGCTTTGGAGACAGACATTAGTCTCGATGATCTGGCTCATTGTGGGCTCACCATCCAGTCCGTATCCATGCTAGGCTCGGATGAAGCCTGGAGAGACCCTGAAATTGAGACATTAGACCAAGTACTTTGAAATGCCCTATCTACGACTCTTGGAGGACAGATTTAACCTCCCCTTTTATTACAAACTATTCAGAACAGTCTCACATGGCAATCACATGTTACCTATTAAATGACCAGGATCTGAAAGGCTGTAGAATTGTAGCCAAATTTTATACCAGCTCTATGACAATTAGAAGTTTGGACCTGATTGCTTCCCAGATACACTGTACCTAGTTCAGGCATGTCACAGTTAATGTCTCTGTGTTTGGTCTATTACCATATATTTTAATAAACTTGTACTTACTAACCTGTTCATCATTTTCGAGGGATGAACTGTAGGCCTTGTACATTGCTAGTCTGGGGATAAGACTTTCTTTTGAGAGAACAATGGTGATATGAGTTCAGCTATCTTGATTACTGCTTATTACTGGAGCAGATGAGTGCTGAGAGACCTGATCAAATATTAACATGTCTTAATGACTGGAATTGTTTTCTTCTAGCTTGTGGGAAAAGAAACACTTCTGAAGCAGGTTTATCTTTGGAAATGTTTTCCTACATTAAATCTCTGAAAGATGGAAGCGGTATGCAATTATTTGCAATGAATTCTTTCCTGAAGCACATTTTTCTTGCTTAAATATAAATTCAGTATTTTCATTCCATTAGTAAAAACATTCATCAGGCCATTGGATTGACAGGCAGATGTTAAAAGATTACCAGTAAGAATGTTTGGCTAAAGAATACTTAAGAGCACAGAGAATCCTATCTAGGGACTTCTGGTTGGGAGCTTAGCCGGGTAGAGAAGAATTGGAGGAAAAGGTCAGCAGCAGAGACTAGACATCAGACTACACATCCCTCTAAAGATGTAACTTTTCTCTACAATAGGAAAAGTGTTATAGAATATAATGGGATTTTATTACTAATAACCACCCCACATAGCTTTTAAACAAATTTCTCATTGGCAACAATGCATGAGCATCCGCATGACATTTTACAGGGCAGGGACAAAGTTGCAGTGTAGTGTGTAACTATAATTTGTATACATAGTTTGTAGCTGTTCCTTCTTATTTGTATGCTTTGTTGCTCAGGGTCCCATTCCGAGAGAGAGAGGGAGAATGATAGGACTTACAAATGTACTGGATAATTTTGGCAACACCATCTTTTTCCTAAATTTGACAACTTTACTTTTTGTCATCTATGAAAAGCGGCCTTATATTGAGTTAGTTGTCCATCTGGCTCTGAATTGTCCATGCTAATTGTCAACAACTTTTCAGACTTTAAGACTGAAATCTTTCCCAATGAAACCTGGATATTATCTATGTAAAACATGTTTATTCTTGAAACTGCAGATTTTATATCTCATTGCATATTTAATAATCAGACCATGGTCAGAGAAGAGGGCTACTATTTCTGGTAGATCTTGTGACTGATCAGCAGGTCTATGGGTAAACCTAGGATTCAGATAATACTTTCCTATCTGTGACTAAAATCCTCAGGGGTGGAAGCTTTTCAAGGCCCCAAACTGTCAAATATCAGCCATGGCCTGTACAAAGGAAATGATACACAGGTGCTTTTGGTCAGTTAAAAGGTGGATCAAAGAAAGACTGGCCATTTGGAACACTATTTTAGAGAGAAATAAGCCTAACAAATACATTAATACTTTCCAGACGCCTTTCAATTATGTAATGCCACTTACTGCAGCTTGCAGCCCACCCTCGTTAATGCATGAACAACCTAATTGCACCTGTTTTAGGACCAAGGCCTGTTCAAAGAGGGAGAGTCCCACCCGGAGATAATATAGAAAAAAGCTTGCATCCTTGCTTAACAGACTACATACACAGTACAAATTCCTCTAATCCATACTAAAATATACTGCTACTACAATTAATTTTAACATCCATCTTGGCTATGTTTCCTAAAGGATCCTCAACACATCAGGAAATTGGATAATAAAGCCCAACTCACCTCACAGGGTGGTTGTTGTGGGGAAAATAGGAGGAGGAAGGAGAATTAGGTATGTTCGCCGCCTTGAGTTATTTATAAAAATAATAAAGGTGGGATAAAAATTAATTAAATAAATAAAATGTTAGACAGCTTGACAGGGTTATCATAGACTACTCTATCCCTTCCTATGCTTATAATGATATTGGATTACAAACACTCTCAACTATTTTCCCTCTCTCTGTAGCACGTATGGAACAATAATCAATTTTATATGTATATTGGGTGGATAGAAAGTAAGTAAAACCACTATTTTTTTAAATTGTAGGGACCAGAAATGTTTCAAATGTAACAGCATTATTAAATTGGTAGTTTTATTTTCAGCCCCTTTCTTAATGATTCCGAGTATGGAATTCACCTCTTTATATAGCAGCTGCACACTTGACTGACATTTTTATTGAGTTATCCACTACACCTGTAAAATCCCTATCTTGATCATCCATTTACAGCTCCAGCATCATTCAGTACAGATATATGTGTGTGAGTGAGAGTTTGCGTGGACTCATTGGCCTTAAAAAAGTGTGCATATTCACAGAGGACCTTTTTCTCCTCTTTTATATAGAATAAATACTTAAATTACATGTGTTGAGCTCTTTAGGGCAAGTTTTTTAAATGCTTTCTTCTCAAGCAATTATTGTTTTTTGTAGGGTCTGGTGGTGGTGGGGATTCAAATCAATCTTGACTCCTGGCAACTGCCTGAACAAGACCTATAGTTTTCTTGGCAACATATTTCAAAAATGGTTTGCCATTGCCTTCTTCCTAGAGCAGAGAGTGTGTGACTGGTCCAAAGTCACCCAGCTAGCTTCATGCCTAAGGCAGGACTAGACTCACAGTCTCCCCAAGTTCTAACCTGGTGCCTTTAACTGCTTCACCAAAGTGGGTATCTGATTAAAATTCCTGGAGGCTAATTTTATCAGAAATGAAACATTTAGATTCTGATTTACTTTTCACAGTTCATCACTGCCAGCATTTGGGATGCTAATTGTCGATATTGTTGGCAATGTAGGAGAGTGGAGTATATTACTTATGTTGTCTTGTGTTTATTTTAGTGTTTTTGGTGTACAATAAGCCAAAGGGCAGTGTTCAAATGTTTCACCTAATTGAAAAGGAGTGAGGAGGAGAATATTATTTAAGAGTTTCTCCTTCTTCCAAAGGGAAGCACCGAAGAAGAATAATTATCTGCTGCCTGGTTAATAAGCATCTGAAATTGCCATGTAACCACAGATTGAATGGAGTTGCCCATGATTTATTCTAGAATTAATGAGTATGTGTACTAGAAGGAAGCACAGCAAGCATTCCTGATTGCTTTTGGACCATCTCATACAAAGAAACTAACACAAACATATAATGGTATAAAGGCAGAAGTTTATCACAGACCAATTCCAATAATGCAGATTGGGAGAATAAACTCATCATAAATTCTGCTTCAGAATTGTAAGGAAAAAAAAAAGAGACACGCAAGTGCTCAATAGAACTTGGCCCGAGGTCTCTACTTACTATGTAAATGATTTTGGTAAATTGCTATCTTGTCAGTCTTAGTTTCTTCATCTGTAAAACCGGAAATAATTATTTGCCTCTCACAGGGTGCGAGAGATTGTGGGGAGACTGGGAGAGGAATGGAAGGAGAATAGTCATAAACCCCAGAGATAGAAGGCAAGTCCTTTAGCAGCTTATATTACAAATGACAACAGTCCGTGGTGCAACAAACCTTGGGAAGGAGCGTTTTAAATATTCAAAGAGACTCTGTTTTAATGAACTCACTATAAATGAGAGTGGAAATTTGTTGTCTGATTTCTCAGATTCTTTGTTTAACTCAGACTTGCATTAAAACAACTTACCAAAGTATCTGTAGTTCTTGTTTCTTTGATCTTGCCCAGCTGTGAGGGGCTTGACACAGGGCAAGCGTGAGGATGAAAAACATAATTAAGTGTCTGCTATTATGAAGAATTGGAGGATAGGAATTGATTATGTGCCATCATCATGCTGTTGTTGACTCTTATCAACCACATAGGTAGATTTCTCCCTGACAATCTGTCCCTTACCTGGTTTTCCTTCTAACAGTGTAACTGACCCCATCCACCTTGCTGCTAGTCATCCTCTTCTTCTCTTTCTTCCACACTTCCCAGCATTAGAGCCTTCTCCAGAGAGCTGATAAAATAGGGATGTGGTTTGTTTATGGAGTGCTGGATGACTTGTTTAATGTGTGTGTGGAGACCACATCTCTATCTGATTGGAATCATTCTGTAATTGTTTTCCTAGTCAAAGGAAAAGGTAGCCAGAGGTAATCTAAAAATTACAGGCATAAAGAGTTAGTAAGCCTCCTTGGGAAAGTGTTTGACGGAATTCTGATTAAAGAGGTGACAATGAGCAAAATTTCAGAAGTGCAGTGTGGCTTTGTGCAGACCAGATTTTTCTCTTCAGTTGGTCATTGAGTATGAATATAAGAAACTAAATTTCTATATACACAGTGTGAAATATCTCTCACCATCCAATCAATGTTTGTTGATTTGGAGAAAATGTATGATAAAATGCATAGGTTGAATTAATGGAAAGTTGGACATTGGATAGTTACTGAACACAATTAAACTGGTATATTATGGTAGTAAAGCATGTCTGGAATGCTTAATGAATGGTTAAACATTGAGGAGATAGAAAGGAAGGAAATGTGCATATATACTTTATTCCAAAATCGAGGTCCCAGAACATTTGATGGAAAGTTCAACAGCATTCAAAGCATGAACTAAGGGCAATTTTCCTTCTTCCTTGAATACAGGCAGGAAAAAGAATCTTAGATACTGGTTTTGAAGATAACTAATGTTGTACCCTTCCATCTATATAAAATGCATACGTATAAATCCATATAAAATCCATATAAAAGTATAAGTTATGGCATCTTTATAATATACTGGTGATTTTGTGAACAGATACAAAAATGTATTTCCTAAGATCTTCCCATTCTGTTTTTTATTACATGTTTTCCACTGCATGTAGCAATGATGAATTAAAAATCTTTCAATAACAATGTAGGTCCCTAAGAGTTCTCCAAAGGCTTTAAAATGTTTGGAATGTTTCCAGAGGTCCCAAAAGTCTTTGTTATAAATGTTAAATTATTGTTCATTTCAATCTAGTCCCGGTGAATCCCTGTTGTCTTTTCATGTAAAAATTCAAGAAGGTTAATACATGCATGGTCACAAAGATAATTTTAAAAATGCATTTATTTGTATAGGTTGGGGAAATGAGAAGATGGGTTAAAAGAGAAGATAAACATATAAAAATAACTGAAATCCTGGGAGGCTTTAAAGTTGTTAAGATGGGACAAATAGGTAGAAAAATCTAGGGCTATAGAGGTGTATGCAGAAATTCTAACTACAGCATTTACAGTAAGTCACAGGGAAAATGTTATTCTCTTGAATATGGTAAATGTTCAAATGCATAGTTGAATCCTGTTCCAGGATACTTTATATTCTACTTATAAATATATTTTTAAATTTTTTTGCCACATAGTAATCCTCTATTCCCGCGTGACGGAGTGAGCTCCCGCACTAGCTCCAGCTCTTACCAACCTAGCAATTCGAAAGCATGCAAATGCAAGTAGATGAATAGGTACCACTTCGGTGGGAAGGTAACAACGTTCCGCGCACGTCATGTGGCCACATGACCGTGGATGCGTCTTCAGACAATGCTAACTCTTCGGCTAAGAAATGGGAGATGAGCACCGGCCCCTAGAGTCGGACATGACTGCACAAAAATTGCGGGGGGAACCTTTACCTTTAATCCTCTATTACTGAAATAGTGAAATGGAACTTCCATTTTTTTTAATGCCTGCTTCTCTCTGACATGAGAATGAAAGCTATACAGTATATGGATCTTAATATTTTAACAAAGAATGTAATTTACTTAGTACTGGTGTGCTAGGTTAGAAGATAGGCAGTCTTATTTTTCCAGTATGCATCTAAGCTTATTTAAGGTTTATTCTCTGTAATTTATTTATTGAATCCCTGGATTTTTATTGTGTAAACTGGCAGCCTTTGCAGAAATAAATAATTCCTGTACAATGGAGTTGGCTTAAATTAATAATCCAAAGAAAGCAGTGAAATGTGACTAACTCTGATAAAGTTTATTTCTAATTTGAGTTGGAGACATACAGCTGCTTCATATTTGTATAATAATTAAAAGCTATTATGAATGGCTAATTAATATAAACACTAGTCATAATTGGAATTTTGTGAAAAGTCTGAGCTATTGAAATGAAGAAAGCATAAGGTAGAAAGAAGTCTTGTAAATCTATATCTCAAATCCATTCCCCAAATGAGGCTTGTACAATTGTAGATCCCAGTTCTGGTTGATCGATTTTATATAATTATTATTTGTCAGTGACAAGTATATTTCAGAGACTGGTAATATCTGTCATACAATCAGTCATTCCTTATCTACATCTCTTTCTAATTTAAACATTCCATTTTGATATATCGGTTTGTATCTTATGAATCATGTATGCGTAACTTATTTTCTCCAAGGAGTGCAGTGTATTGTTCATCAGTGTCTGATGAGATCTCTACATGTAACATCTTAGATTTTGACTTAAATCTCATCAATGTTTATTTAATTTATATATTACCTTTCTAGTGAAGTGAGCACTCAGGGAAGCTAACATCAATTTTTAAAAGTACAAAAATTGGTTCTAAAATCAACCTGCAATTAAAAGTCTTATAAACAGAAAGTATTTTTACAGATGTTCTAAATGCAAACAGAGTGGACACAAATGCAGCACATTCTTCAATCTGGAGCAACATGCCCTATAAACAAGCTTTTGACAATGGAGGCATTTGCAAAAAGGGCTCTTCTGCAGATACTGATGGCAAAACAAGATTGTAATGGAAGAATTGACACTTCATATTCTTAGGCCCTAAATTGTTTAAGGCTTTAAAGAATAATACAATGTCTTAAGTTATGAGCAACTGACAACTAATGTGGATACCTGTATCTGGAACCAATTAGCAACCAAACTTTGCATTTTGCATTATTTGGAACATTTCAACATTTTTTTATAAGAAGTTTATTAAGTTTCAAGACAAAGATAAAAGCTACAAAAAAAAACTACAAAAAAAGAAAAAAGAACTAAAAAGATGTGAAAACAGGAGAAAATTTTTTTCAACATTACAGAAAGATGTGACTTCCAACTTTTAACAGCAAGGATATACAAAAATTTTCCATAATCAATCTCTTACTCTATATAAAACCAAAACCACATTATTTCTATAAATCATTCCACTTTGGCACATCATAAAAATCATTAAGTACAGTTACTCCCTCCCCTTATATTAAAATAAAGAAAAAATATTCATATAAACCTCCTAAACAACTATTTTCCCCTGAAAAGATAACACTTATTTAATTATTCCCTTCCTACTACTATTCTATACATTCCTGTCTACTATAATAAAGATCAAACTAAAAAACATATAAATTGTCTGCCATTGTACTTGATAATACAACAATTTTAATAATATTAATCATATTAAACCCAGAACCATACATTTATTATTTTTTATTATACTTTAATAATCTTAATCCAAATCATTAAAGATAAATGAAGTCAGCCAAAACCTAAAGGCAATCCAGATAAATATTCTTAAACCCTTATCCCACTTCAAAATAAACCAGAGCATTTACATATCCCCACAATACACACAGAGCATTTTTCTTAAAAAAATCAGAAGATCAATTTTACTTATGGCTTGCAACTCGATCTCTCCCTTTAATTTCTTCAACTCGACTATCCGATCTTCATCCAGCATTTCAACAGAAGCCCTGATCTCACTCTTAGAAGAGACCTTTTTCTGTCGCTGTTAAATTCCTCAGATTCATCCACAACATCCCCAACCAATGACACATTTTAGACCTCATATTTTCCACGATGTCCTGAATATCTTGCATAAAAACTTGATAGGACTCAGAAAGAATCTGTCTAAAATCTTGGTAGAAGTCAGAAAAAATCTGTTTAAGATCTTCCATGTCTCACACA
This sequence comes from Charina bottae, assembly GCA_023362775.1. NCBI lineage: Eukaryota > Metazoa > Chordata > Lepidosauria > Squamata > Charinaidae > Charina > Charina bottae. Next base: position 205,930,588 of record JALMGJ010000002.1, on the reverse strand, counting down.
GTAGATTATGGTGCCCCCTAGGAGCTTAACCAGTGAAAGTCGAAGATATAGAAAAGTTCCGAAATGTGTTTACACAAGTGAAAGTGAGATATGCAGACAATTCTCCAGGGAAAATAGAAGCAGAAAGCTGAAAGTTCAAAACAGCCGATTCAATGTGTAGGAAAATGCTCATATCTTCAAATTTAGTACAAAAATAATAACAGGAAGACAATTATTTACTCTCAATCCTCCTTAATATTTGGAAGGAAAATGAAGTCCAAAACTTAAAAAAAAAATTAAAAAGTAATCCCAAAAATAATGATAAGTGCCGAGAAAGCCAGCTTCTCCTCGCTGTAGAAAGCCTCTCTTAGGGTACGCATACTTAAAATATATATATATAAATTTGGTGATTTAGAAATGGGGTGGCCAGTCTTAATGTCCCTTTAAGGCTACAGCACAGCTTGGAAAATGGTGATATCCCTGCCTCCCAGCTATCTCTTACCAGTCGAACGCAAAACGCTGTTTGCGATCTTCTGGCTACAAGCAGCCGTCCGGAGGGCAGATGGGGTGATTCCAGGTGTTTTTCTTTATCTGGAGAACACTCCTGGGCTTCAGGAAAACCTGCCTGAGCCCGCAGGCACAGCTGTTCAGTCCGCCATGTCCCCACTGGAAGCCCGGAACATCTAAACATTTTAAAGGGTATCCTAGGTAGATCATATTGGAATAGGCAAGACAGAATGTAACTAAGGCACAGATAATTTTTGCCAAATATAACTAGCTGAGGAGTAGTTGCAGGTGATGATGTAATAGGTGTGACTGTGCAAATGCATTCCTCGCCATAGTCATCACCATTGAAACAGGATGATGATGATGATGATGATGATGATGATGATGATGATGATGATATTTTTATTCCACTTTTGACAAATTGTCCTCCCAGACTATGGTCTTGCTTAAGCTGACCATACGCCTTGTTTTGAATGGGACTGTCCCGTTATTTCACCATTTCTGGAGCGTCCCGTCGTTACAGTAAAAATCTCAATTTTGTCCCGTTTTTGAAAGTTTCCCAGCGAAGCGCAAGTGCGCACACCCGCTGCACACATGCCACACATGCGCACCCCCCACATGCACACATGCCCACTTCGTCCGGCGACATTTTTGCCTCAAGGAAATATGGTCAGCCTAATCTTGCTGTTTAACGAGGATTGAACTCTATCCTCCTAAACATTGGTCCCTAAATCCCCAGTTTTCTAAAAAAGGTAAAGGTACCCCCCGCACATTTGTGCAGTCGTGTCCGACTCTAGGGGCCGGTGCTCATCTCCGTTTGTTAGCCAAAGAGCCAGCGTTGTCCGAAGACGCTTCCACGGTCATGTGGCCGCATGACACGCGCGGAACGCTGTTACCTACCCACCGAAGTGGTACCTATTCATCTACTTGCATTTGCATGCTTTCGAATTGCTAGGTTGGCAAGAGCTGGAGCTAGTGCAGGAGCTCACTCTGCACGCAGGGCTAGGGATTCGAACCTCCGAACTTGCAATCTTCCGATCAACAAGCCTGGCGTCTTACCCACTGAGCCACCACGCCACCACCAGTTTTCTACTGACTACCTAATTTGGATTTAATTTTAGCTTCTCTGGCCCATTATCTAACTTAAATAGTGTTAAAAGTTACTGATTTCTTTCTTGGAGTTAGATGGCAAGGAACAACGGGATTTGGTGGGAAATTGGTAAGAAGCAGCATACTGATAGTACCCAACTCCAGAGTTCCAATGACTTCCTCTAGGTCTTTCATGTGCACATGAACAGTAGAACAGTATACAGGAGCCTTGTAGGACATTATTGTTAATTGTCTACTTAACAGTATCTCATAGCACCACTTTCTGTAAGTAGCCTGACAGGAAGGACTGGAATCATTGTAAAACAATACTCTCAAAGCTGAATCTCACCAAAAAGTCCTAAAGGATTTGGCATTCAGTGGTACTGAAAGCTGCTAAGAGGCCCAGAAGGAGAAGCAGGGCTTACTCTTTGCCCTCCCTTTCAGTTTGTAGTGTTGGTCACTTATTAAGTCTACTAAAGCATGCCCTGACCAAAAGCCTGATTGAAATATCCATGTCATCCAGATGCTTCTGGAACTCTGCTTTTGGACTTCCCAAAAAGTTTGAAATTGATTTCAGAGATCACTTGTGTCAAGGAGGGGGGCTTAAACAGAGATTTTACAACTGTTTCCTTTAGTGGGGGGGGGGGGAATTTATCTCACCTATAAGGAGATATAAAAACAATTTACTTATGGTTGATTTAATTAGCTAGAAGAATTAAAAGTGGTATTTGTCAATTCTTTACATATCCAGACTCCATCCTTCAGATCTGCAACCTAAAATGAATCCAGAGTAACAGGACAAGTGATTCACAGTGGACTTAACCTGTCTTTGATTTAATCTATCCTGAGACTTCTCTATCTACTGCTTTCTCACTTTCATCTCTCTAATAAACCAAGCAACTAACTTGGATTAAGAGTACCCAGGCCATCTCTGACATCCCACAGATCAGTCAAGGTTTCAGTAATACTGTATTGCCCATAAACACAATGGGAAATTTCCCAAGTGCATTCAGGAAGCCATTTAGATCAGGAGTCAGCAACCTTTTTTCCATCAGGGACCACCCCCGTCAGAAATTTTTTTCCAAGGACCGGGGGGCGGGGATTGTGGGCGGCAGCCAATCGGACGGATGGGGATGGGGTTTGCAGGCCTGCCGCTCCATGCATTTTTTTGGGGAACTGAGGGCATTTTCGGGGTCCTTGGAGCCTGCCCCCTTCAAAAGGGCAGGCTCCGGGGACCCCAAAAATGCCCTTGGTTCCGGCAGGGAGGTGAAAAGCCATACACGCTGCTGGGCCGCTTCCCCACCACACAGCTGATTGGCGCCGAGATTTTCCACCCCGGCCCCCCCACGCCGATCAGCTGTGCAGCGGGGAAGCAGCCCGGCAGCATGCGTGCGTGATTTTCGCCTCCCTGCCAGAACCGAGGGCATTTCCGGGGACCCCGGAAATGCCCTCGGTTCTGGCAGGGAGGCAAAAAGCCTCACCGGGCACACGCATGCTGCCGCCGTGCACTGATAGGTGGAGGTGTTTCCCCTTCTGGGCCCCCACCAATCGGCTGCTCCGGCTCACCCTGCGGCCCACTTCCTAACAGCCCGCAGCCCACCGGTGGGCCGTGGACCACAAGTTGCTGACCCATGATTTAGATTCATCAGGCTCCTTGTTTGTACATTTTAAGTAGTTTTTCACTCCCACAGAGATTTGTATCAGCTGCTAGTGTAAAACTGAGTAAGGAATGCTTTGTTCATGAAAGGAGAATCACACACAGTACCAAAAACAGCATGAATACTGCTATGTTCATGCAGCCAGATACTATTTGGACTGGTCCATAGTCACCATGGAGGACTGAAATCCTGGACCATTCCTGACTGGGATACTTCAGTGAGGATCCTGAAATGACACAGGATATGAATCCTAGGATAATCTGCTGCCATGGCCTCAGGAAAAACTGCCATCTTGCTCAGACAGACAGAATGTTAGGCTGCAGTTAGATGGTACACCCTCAGTAGTACAGTATGCTGTCCCTGACATCCAAATGGAATAGGGTACACTGTACCTTAAACTGACCAACAGTTCAATGGACTATCTGGACAGTGAATGAAATTCCTGTAGACCATGGCTATTCCACACCCTCATCCCCAAACCTTCGTATCCTGGCTTAGAGCATCCTCATTACCTCAGGGCAATGAGATTCTTTTAAATCCCAGGAAGCTGATGTAGTCTTGGGCCAAGGGCTTGAGCCAGGAGCATTCAGTCAGTTTTCTGGTTCTGTGAGGAGTCTTCTCTTGTGAAAATGTTAAGGCATAAGTAGACAAGAAGGCGAGCTGGAAGAGAGCCACATGGTAAAGGGCACTGTTCCTTCCCTCTTGCAATATACCTGGGCATGGTGATACTTTTCTGTCTCACTTGACAAGGGGATGTTGTTAGTGGCAGGTGCTCCCAAGGTGAGAGCTCGTTACTTCATTATTATTGCCTATAATTATTGCTTATTATTGAGCGTTTAATTATTTAGAAATTGCCTCTAAATCTCCATATAATTCCCAGAGCATGGTTCAATGCACGTAGCCATGAATAAAATACAATGCCAATTAATATAATACAAATACAAAAGGTACAAATGAAAAACAATCAAATAGAATTTGTTTAATAAAATACAGCTTAATATCCTGTACAATAAGTAGGGAAAAAAATTAACATGGCAGTGAGCCAATGGCAAAGTTGGCACAGGTTAGATATTCTTCATCTCCGACTGGAGGTTGGCAGCCATCAATGCTGTTTGTTCTATCGAGGTTACTGTATGAAACAAGAATACTGTATTTTTGCCAAACCGTGTACATTGATTTTTCCATCCAAGAGAGGAACAGTTTGCCAGTGCTATGTTTTCCTTGGATCTTTCTGGGTAATTAATTGATTTTTTTATATTTCTCATAGTGTTTCATGGATCCTTAATATTCCAGTTTCATTTTATTGATGGTATTTAGAACTCCCATATCTTTGCCCATTTCTTAGAGCACTTTCTAATTCATACACACACACACAGAGTATATATAGTATTATATATTGTATAATCGTATAACATAATATTATACACTATATAATATTATAAGTCATAATAATATATTTCTTGTGAAGTAAAAACTAGATTGGTTGGACACTACATAAGTGCACGGCCTGAGACCCATGAAAACATGGCTTTCAAATCCTGCAGAGACTGTTACCAAATATAAATTGTAATTATGTATTAATTAATTAAATAACATATAACTAAAGGACTATATTAAAAATGTTTCATATATGACTGCAGAGTAATGAATGAATTTGGGACCCTTTCCCCAAGAATAAAATTATTTCATTTGGGTCAAGATTGAGAAATAAAAAAATATAGCACTTAACATTTAATAATTATATTTTAATCTATAGATCACAAATTTTGCAGTACCATTACTGCTAACTGCAAGTCTGCCCAGTCAAAGCTGGAGTGAGTTTTTGACAGGACTTTCATTTTGCCTATGCAAGCCTGATCAGCTCTAAAAAATTTGCTTCTGATTTAATTTGCTTGTGACCCACTGGTTGAGAACCTCTGTTCTAAAGACTAAATAATGGCCTGTGGCTTGGAAACGTTGTGCTCCCCAGCCTTAGGTGATAAAGATCTCATGACTTTACAACAGCTACAAAGTTCTTTTCTAACTGTTTAATATCTCTCTTTTTACTATTTGTGACCTTACTTCTATCAATTTACTGGATAAATTACATTACTGTAGTACTGTTAATGCACTGCATTAGTTCCCTGAAGTTTAAAACAATTGACTATTTCAGCAATAATATAACAGCAAACCCCAGCTAGCAAGATTAAAAGAAAACTGTTTCATTTTTCAGATACTTGGAATTCCATTTATCATGTAGCTTATTTAAGGTGCTTTTAAAAACAATTAACAGCAATTATTAAAGTTTTTTAAAGGTGTTGCATACATAGCTTATACATTGTTTAGTGCTATAATATTACTAAAATAGTTTTTATTATGAACTTTCAAACCACTTTGGAGTGGCTAAAAAAGCTATGTGAATTGTGTGAACTTACTTTCAAATTCAAGTATTCAAGCCAATATATAGAAGATCTTTCCTTATACTGGATTAAATGGAACAATCATCACAATATAAACCACTGTTTTCATGACTACAGCAGAATTTTAATTATAGCTGAAATACAAGAAAACAATACAAAGTACAGATTTCTTTAATACATGATAGAATATAGTTATATCAAGGAAATGTCCTAATCTGGACTGGACAAACTATTTTCCACAGTTTGTTAAATTAATTATCTGGCCACTCATACCTTTTCTTCTGGAAAAGTTCTTGATAATCTGTGAGACTGCATAGGAAACCAACCTTCTCGAATATGGTGCCATAGTCTCGAGGTGTTGGGACTACCACATGTGGAATTCCCAGAAAACATGATGAGAAATCTGAGAATTAATAGCACTGATGCTACCAATAAGTAACATTTTAGCAATGAAGAAGAGAAAATTTATTTTGATGTGCTGGACTCCAAAACCAATATTGAATGTGCATCATATTGCTAAGGATTCTAAGGCACATCTGCAGTTGATCAACACCTATATGTATAGGGTGTCTAGTCCAACCCCTTTCTCAGTTCAGGAGTCTATTAACATCTTCAACAGGTGGCCATCTAGCTCCTGTGAGAAAACCTCCACTGAAAGGAAATTCCTCCCTCCTTCTAGGCGTCTGTTCCACTACTTAACACAGGGCTTTCCAAAGTTTTCCCGCGGCGACACACCAACCGCTGTTGGTATGTCACCGCGGGAAAACCCGGAAGTGCCGTTGTGGCAGCGCACACAACCGCTGTTGGTATGTCGCCGCGGGAAAACCCGGAAGTGCCGTTGTGGCAGCGCACAAAAACCCGGAAGTGCTGCTGCCGCTTTTGGTTTTTGCGCGCTGCCATTGGTGTGTCGCCGCGGGAAAACCCAGAAGCGCCGCTGTTGCGGCAGCGCACAAAAAACCGGAAGCGCTGCTGCCACTTTCAGTTTTTGCGCACCGCCGTGGCTGCGGCGCTTTCGGATTTTCGCGCGCCACTGTTGGTGTGTCGCCGCGGGAAAACCTGGAAGCGCTGATGGCATGCCGGGTTTTGACGCGACACATCTGGGCCCCGCAGGCGACACACTTTTGTGTCGCGACACACAGTTTGGAAAGTCTGTAGCTTGAATCATGTTAACTGGATTTCTATTTTCTCAGTGGAAATGTTTCGCTCCTTATCCAAGGAGCTTCTTCAGTCTGAGCAAAGTTAGTAAGGGAATCCTTAAATATGTTTCTAGGTGGCTGTGTGACCTTGCACCTGGGGCTAGGTCATGGTTATTTTGAGATGTTATTTCTAAGTCCCTTTATCATCTAAAGGAGGATCGTTAAGATTACCATGCTGCTGTTGAGCTTGCGAAATGGTCTTAATCTTCCTAGGCACAGAAGACAAAGCAGGAAGGAAAATAGGGGAAAGATTGTCCCTGAGGCCCCCACCTCTATTCAAGGAAGGATTTTCCAAGTTGGCATAAATGGATTCCTTGACCCCTCTCTCAAACCACCTATCTTCTCTGTCTAAAATGTGAACATTAATGTCCTCAAATGAGTGTCCTTTTTCCTTTAGATGAAGATAAACTGCTGACTCTGGTCCTGTGGTGTTACTTCTCCTGTGTTGGGCCATCCTCCTGTACAAAGGTTGTTTGGTTTCTCCAATGTAGAGTTCAGAGCACTCCTCACTGCACTGGATTGCATAAACTACATTGCTTTTCTTGTGTTTTGGAGTTTGATCTTTGGGGTGTACAAGCCTCTGTCTCAGTGTGTTGGTGGGTTTGAAATATACAGGTATGTGGTGTTTGCCAAATATCCTTTTTATCTTTTCAGACACGCCAGCCATGTAAGGAATGACCAGGTTCTTCCATTTACTCTGAGTCTCAGCCCTATCTGTCGCTGTTTTAGGTAACCCAAAGTTTTCCCGCGGCGACACACCAACTGCTGTTGGTGTGTCGCCGCGGGAAAACCCGGAAGTGCTGCCGTTGCGGCAGTGCACAAAAACCCAGAAGCGCTACTGCCGCTTTCGTTTTTTGCACGCCGCCATTGGTGTGTCACCGCGGGAAAACCCGGAAGAGCCGCCATTGCGGCAGTGTGCAAAAACCCGGAAGCGCTGCTGCCGCTTTCAGTTTTTGCGCACCGCCGTGGCTGCGGCGCTTTCGGATTTTCGTGCGCCGCTGTTGGTGTGTTGCCGCGGGAAAACCAGGAAGCGCTGATGGCACGCCATCAGCGCTTCCGGGTTTTGATGCGACACATCTGGGCCCCGCAGGCGACACACTTTTGTGTCGCGACACACAGTTTGGAAAGCTCTGACTTAACAGCTCTCATTTATGAAATTCTTCTCATCCCCTCTAAGCCTTTGAGAAATCTCAAGATTTCCACCAAAAGTTTTTGCAAACTAATGATGATGATTTCCTTCTCATCACCTAACATTTTATTAACATTAGCAATACATGCATTTATAGTTTGTTGCATACTGTACTGTCTTCTACAAATATTACTCAAATTTATTATTATTTTTTCTTTTCCTTTAGGATGGGTGTGGCAAGTATCAGATTTTAGTACATAAGAGGACAAAATAGATTATATGGCCTAAGCCAGTCAAATCATTTCTAACATTTCCTAATTTAGCATGCTATCCTTCTGGATTGAGACTATCTTCCATCTTTAGTAAACAGCATCAAGAAGAAGAGATCAAGCGGTATCATTCTTTTTTATTGACTTTGGCTGACTTAGGCTTTGCTTTTGCTTCATCATGCTTCATTGGTTAGGTGAGCAAGTTCATGCTCACCTAACCAACAGAGGCAACATAATCAGTAAATTTGATCATAATCCTTTCTAGTATGATTCTCACCTGAATCATTATTGCTGTTTAAAAACGCAAACTCTCCCACTTGATTTTTCCTCCAAATATAAGCAGTGTGCACTCAACTCTAGTCTCACTCTACCTCCCAGCCACTGAGTACAGTGACCCATTACTCTCCTCTCCCCCTACAAGCACATAAAGGGTCTATTCTGCAAGCTACAACCATGATTTGAGCTGTTGTGAGAAGTGCCTGGATACAAAAAGGCTGTCATATGCTCGTTCCAAAATCACAGCTAGCAGAAGCTTTTTAATAGAAACAGAAGGAAAGGCGCCTTCACAGCAGGTGGCTTCCCTCGTAACAACTGTTCATATTTTTTTTGCAAATGGTCAGACAAATCACACACCATGCACTGAAAATGTGGAATGGGGCAGAAGAACACTAGCAGTTTGTTTTCTTTGTGCGTGTATGTCTGGAGAGGAAAACTAGGGGTTTTTTTTGTTACTCCACGTATGGTGGCATCTCAGAGGGTCTTTTCTGTCCTGATTTTCTAACTCTAGTGTTGGCCATCCTGGGGAGAAATTATTGATTTATGGCATTCACATTCAATATTTCAAGGCAGAAGATAACACAATAGATATTTAGCTTCAAACAAATGAATGAAGTTTTCCCCGAGCCACTATAAGGTTTATATTTATATATTATATTTTTTCTCATTAACTATGAGGGGACAATGCTGTCCATTTTTAGCAACTATGTTAAGAAAAATAATCACAAACAGTGGCCACCACTATAGAGAAAGTGGATTTGCTATCCTTCCAGAAAACTAACTTTAATTCAGTGACTTGGGAGAGGACATAATTCTGGGCACTGCTAACTGCACCATTTTAGAAAATGTCAGTGGGTCGACTTCATAATCCTTACTTTTGAACAGAATTTAAAAAACTATTGTAGTACTTTTCTATCTTTGAATGTGTTGGTTATAATAAAATGTTTTTCCACTATGTAGTTTACATTTTTCCCCCCTAGAACTTATTGGCAATAACTGTCTCAGAAACAAATTTATGAGCACTCAAAATACTAGATTATTATTGTTTTTTTCAGAAAACATCATGCTAATTTCATGCTAAATTCATATTGTGGTTGTGCTTAATGCTTGTACTATAAGGTATGTAGGGTAACAAGTTTTAACAGGAACCAGGGGAATCTGCAGAGTATAGTAAAAAAAAAAGTCAAGATGGCAGCTATGCTGCTGGAATCAAATCTCCACTCATTGATTTGATTGCACCAGCATAGGCGCCATCTTGACTTTTTTGCCTACATCCTGTGGACACCCCTGACAGGAATACAAATACCAACAGAAAGAGTTGGAATAAAAAAAGTCAACAATAAACAAAATCAGTGAGATTCTGCTAGGCCCTAACTGTAATTATGTCAGTCAGGGACACTATTCTAATATTTTTCTTAATGATTTGGAATAAAGGAAATTTGTATGTTTGGACGAGTTAGAAGTCATTATTGCTTAATATGTAAAACCTGAAAAATTATACAGGATGAAGGTAATCTCTTGGGTGATTATGTGACAGTGCTAAACACCTTAAAATTCCACTGATTTTAGTTTGGGTTGCTTGAGGTTTTTTTATTTTTTATGTTAATTAGATTGACTAGAGTCACACACTGCACTAAGCCATAACATGTTTCTTTGGTTTTTGCTTTTTAGATTTCTGTGTTCTGTGAATTCAACCATTGTGGTTTGGAAACTAGAGTTTATTGCGTAATATGTTGTATGAATACATCTGATCATGATTTATTCAATAAACCAATGTGCTGGTTAATGACTGCAATAAAGTCTTTTATTTCTGGTTCTGCCGCCTGGCATGGGAAGGAGGAAAGGATAGTTCCTCATGGGGGTGGTTAATTCCTTAATTTATTGTCCTTCGTTTAATTCCATCTCCATCTGGATTTATAATTATTTATTAATTTATATATGGTACATTGATGTTTTATCCTGTTTTAATCCATTTTATTGTAAACCGCCCAGAGTTCCCCGTTGGGGGAGATGGGCGGTTATATAAATTTAATTAAATAAAAATAATAAATAAATAAATAAATTTCATACCAGTATCAATCATTTTTTTAAAAAATTTTTAAAAAAATAAATTTAAGGGGCGCGATGGCTCAGCGGGTAAGACGCCAGGCTTGTCGATCGGAAGATCGGGAGTTCGGATGTTTGAATCCCTAGCCCTGCGTGATGGAGTGAGCTCCCGCACTCGCCTCAGCTCTTGCCAAACTAGCAATTTGAAAGCATACAAATGCAAGTAGATTAATAGGTACCACTTTGGTGGGAAGGTAACAGCGTTCCATGCGCATCATGCTGGCCACATGACCACGGAAGCGTCTTCAGACAGCGCTGGCTCTTCGGCTAACAAACGGAGATGAGCACCGGCCCCTAGAGTCGGACACGACTGTGCAGGGGAAAACCTTTACTTTACCTTTATCAATCATTTTGCATGATGTGTGCATCTAGTCCTAGATATGTAGCAGGGAAATCCACTGGCTAACCTGTGTGTGTACATAGCCTATTAGAGTGATCATAGTCAGGTGGTAAGGCATGGTGGGAGAGAGCAAGCTAAAAAAGAATGGAGATATGTGAGATATGTGCCAGATGCGGAAGTGGACAATCTGATGTCTGTTTGTAAATCAAATAACAAATAACCTATCTGTTTTCCACAATTTTGAGGAAGTCACCCAACTTTGAATCTGAATAATTAGATAACAGTTTAAAACTTTATTCATGTTTTAATCAGTATTTTGATAATAAATGCAGCTAGAGACATCTAGTGGTCTGAGCATAACTTGTATTTAATTTAAGGAGCTAAAGTCCTGCATTTTTTTACTTTAAAATAAGACCCTTTCTTTTTTGCATTTTAATGAAAACATAAAGAATAAAGTTGTAATGTGAATGGGACATCCATAGCTTTGAAATATTGATGCAAAGATGTATTTTGTTCTGAAGCAAAACAATGTGTGGTATTTGTGTTATTTGTGTGGCAGTAGCCAGACAACTTTAGCTTGGAAGCTAAACGGGGTCAGGCCTACTTAGTTCTTGGATGGGAGATCAAAAGAGAACCTAATGTTGTAGACTAAATTGGGAAACTGAAAAAAGAATGTGGAAGAAGACAGTGGCAAAACTTTTACTATGAACCAAGGTTAAGGCTATTCAAGGCTTTAAAAATAATTTGCCTGGCCAGAGGAATTTTATGTAAACTCACTTTATAGCAGGTAGAAACCTCAACACCACTTACTCATTTGCAAGATTTGAAGGGTACACTATGAGAATGCCGGGTCCACAGGATAGGATGTCTGTCTCCTTTAGCTCCTGCACAAAAGGTGGGATATACTCTAACAAATAAATAAACGTATTAACCAACTCTATCTTTCATCCAGTTCATATGAGGGAAAGAGGTACTAAACCAGTGCCTGGATACCATAATAGGTTAGATCAGTGTTTCTCAACCTCAGCAACATTAAGTTGTACTGTATGGACTTCAATTCCAGAATTCCCCAGCCAGCCATGGAAATTCCCCATGTTGGCTGGGGAATTCTGGGAATTGAAGTCCATAGATCTTAAAACTGCTGAGGTTGAGAAACACTGGGTTAGATGAGTACCAGTACACTGAAGCTCCCTCAAGACTTGTGGAAAAATATTACATTGGTCTGGACCTATGATACAAATCCTGTGCTGAAGAGCTTTCCTACATGTTCACAACTGGCTTAATGAGCATCCCCCATCTTTAGCCTTGATCATGTAGTTGCTTTCATAGAATGAAACATATTCTACCTAGGTTGCCCAAAATATATCAAATTACCTAACCGAGACTTGGAATTATATTCACATTAAGCCTGTGTTTTACCAATTTCGATGGTTTCCAACTCATTTCTGAGCTCAGTTAAAGTACTGATTTTGACCTTATATCAGCTGGTCAATTTACATCAATTGGTTGCAGATCATTGGTTGCTATATAGCAATGCACCAAAACTAAGCTTCCTATCTCTATATTTTGATTTTCAGACTGCATGTCTGCACATGTGGTGAAACAGGTGTTCCAGCAAGGAAACTTAAAATCAAAAGTCTATGTTGCAGATCAGTAGATGGAAAAAGTAAAAGTAGATGGAAATAGCCAGTCTTGGGGTTGGCTGGTCTCTTAGATCTGCCTTGACCAGCCTTACCGGCCCATGGGATAAGTAAGATCTACCATTGCTTGGATCGGACTGTAATTAGGTATTTTTATTGATTAAAAAGGTAAAGGTTCCCCCCGCACATTTGTGCAGTCGTGTCCGACTCTAGGGGCTGGTGCTCATCTCCGTATGTTAGCCGAAGAGCCAGTGTTGTCCGAAGACGCTTCCACGGTCATGTGGCCGCATGACGCGTGCGGAACGCTGTTACCATCCCACCGAAGTGGTACCTATTCACCTACTTGCATTTGCATGCTTTCAAATTGCTAGGTTGGCAAGAGCTGGGGCGAGTGCGGGAGCTCACTCCGTCACGCGGGGCTAGGGATTCGAACCTCCAAACTTGCGATCATCTGATCGACAAGCCTGGCGTCTTACCCACTGAGCCACCACGCCCCATATTTTTACTGATTATTAGTGTTATTTATGGTTTTTTATTGATTTTAAACTTTTTACAGTTTACAGGGATATAAATGTGATAAATAAATAAATAAATAAATGTGGGTGCTCCATTAGTGAAGAAGCTCAGTGTGTATAGTTCAGGTGTAAATATGACTAATTTAGTTACTACCTATTATTCTTGAAGCTGTTTGTTTTTCTCTGCCAGTAGAAAATGACAAAGAAATATGTAATTCTGGTTGAATATAACAGTAATTCCACTGAGAATGCAGTAGTACTAAAATAAGAAATACAGAGGAATTGCCTTCCCTTACCTTCTGATTAGACTTTAATGTTGTGGACTTTTTTTCAATATTCTACATTTTTTCCACATTCATTTTACATTCTAAAATGAAAAATGTAACCAAATTCAACTCAAGCATTTACTGAAAGTAATAATTCTGGAAAGTTTCCATTTGAAGTCAATTCAAAGATTACAGCTTTTACTTTTATATTCAAAATGAACTGTTCATAGTCTCACTCCATATAGCCTCTGCAATATTGGAAAGCAATTGCGATGTAGTTCATAGTAATTTTTGGGAAATCCTACATCAGAACCAAAAGGTGTGAATAAAATGAATGAAATTGAAATGAAATAATGGAGAGAAGTTCAAGTCTACTTTCTGAATCAAAATGTTTTCCAGCAAAAACTTGGAAACATATAATTGTTTTCAGAATTTAATAAAGCATTTTTAAAACAAATACATACAGGCATATGCAAAACTGTCAAACAAATAAAGCAGCTAGAATATGGTAAAAAGGGAATTGAGGATAATCCTTTTTATATCTGATGAAATTCAAATCATGCTGTGTTAGCATACTTCATGTTAGTCACATAGTCTCTAAATTTGCATTTTAGTAAATTTAAGTAGGTGTTAAACATTAGTTAAAGGAACAAATTGTCTTACCTTACAAAGGCTTTATTACTAGGTATTAGCTGTCTCTTCTAGGTAGGTTTAAGAAAAGAACACCTACAAACTTAGAAAATCATATCAATTTTTTTTCAGATCTTTTCATTGTAGCATACTTTTGTTTTTTTTCTGTTGTTTTTTATTTAACCCTGTGACAACTTGTCATTGCTTAGTGGTGAATTTAAGTTCATTATGGTTGTGTTTTGATATCATACCCCAAAACTAGAACATTTTATATAATGGATATTTTTCTGTACCATGTGTCAAACAATGCATTTACCCTCATCTAAATCTTGAGAAGACTATCGTCTAAGCAGAGTGCTGGAAATAGTTAAGGGGCTATGTCAAGGTTTTGTTGCAGCCTACCTTTGCCTTTTAAGGGGCGTGGTGGCTCAGCGGGTAAGACGCCAGGCTTGTCGATCAGAAGATCGCAAGTTTGGAGGTTCGAATCCCTAGCCCCGCGTGACGGAGTGAGCTCCCGCACTCGCCCCAGCTCTTGCCAACCTAGCAATTCAAAAGCATGCAAATGCAAGTAGATGAATAGGTACCACTTCGGTGGGAAGGTAACAGCATTCCACGTGCGTCATGCGGCCACATGACCGTGGAAGTGTCTTCGGACAACGCTGGCTCTTTGGATAACAAACGGAGATGAGCACCGGCCCCTAGAGTCGGACACGACTGCACAAATGTGCGGGGGGAACCTTTACCTTTACCTTTTTACCTTTTACATAAGAAAAATTGGTTTACATATTTATTTTATTTTTATTTTATTTATTTTCTATCCCGCCTTTATTATTTTTATGAATAACTCAAGGCAGCAAACATACCTAATACTCCTTCCTCCTCCTATTTTCCCCACAACAACAACCCTGTGAGTTGAGTTGGGCTGAGCGAGAGGGACTGGCCCAAGGTCACCCAGCCAGCTTTCATGCCTAAGGCAGGACTAGAACTCACAGTCTCCTGGTTTCTAGCCCATTGCCTTAACCACTAGACCAAACTGGCATATGTCAGACTTCACCCAACAGGAAGTACTGGAACCAATTGGGCAAGCTCATAAGAATTTGAGAACTTCTGATAAGTAATCTTTACTGAAAAAAACTTAGGAAGGTATTACAAAAGAATTCTAATGACTGCTGTGTTTAAAGAGAAATCTTGATTTATGTATGTATGCACGTATGTTTTTATTCTTGTTCACTGCCCAGAGTTCCTTCTGGTAGATGGGCAGTCATGTAAATTTGTTTCTTTCTTAAATATTCTAACTGTTCTGTGCCTCTTTCGCTTTCCCAGCCTGTCCTCCACTTTTAAGCACAAAGGCTGGTTTCCATCTGATTTAGCAATGGTCAGATTTGCTACTAAGTTGTTTTTCACTCAGTGTGAGAACTATCACAACATAATATATACAGAAACCTCTCATTTGTATTCAACTAATAGAAGACACACATTTTAAAATGTGATGAAAGATATTCTTTAGTTTCAGCGTATTGATTACATCAACTAGAGGTGATCCATTAAACTCTAAATATTTGAGTTTAACAGATGACCTTAGTTGATGAAATTAAAGATTCTTAAGTATTTAAGGTTTTTCCCCCAGTAAGAACTAGCTGTTGTTACCTTCTCTGGAGAAATTATCCAAGGAGATGATAGAACAGGTTGAATTTACTGGAAACTTCTTATCTGCAGAGCCAGGCTATAATTCTTCAGCTAGGGCAGAGTCACCTTCCACATTCACAGTTTTGTTAAGCTGTATTCTTTTTTAATTGTGGAGTCCATGGTGCTTTTTTAATTTTTAATGTTTTAATTGTGCCAACTTCAGCCACTGGATGGCAGTCCTCTGTTGCTTTCAACAATTTTATGTTAGCAAAATTATCCAGCTTGGGACTGATGCTTCAGTGCTTTTTACATTTTTAAAAAATATGAAGCTCTTTTTCTAAAACATACAGTCAGACTCATGTATTTCTACTGTATAATGCAATCCAGAAATATTTTAGTATTTTTGTAGTAGAAAAGTATTGCATCCTTTTCAATAGGCAATGATCCAGGAGATTTGTAAAAAAATGTGGTTTGATGCACAATAATTTTAAGCATAGAGGCTTTTAATAAAACTTGTTTATATGCAGATCTGTGTAGCTAGAATTTTCTAACATTATGAAACATGTTTTGAGTGTTTTGATACTGGAGCAAGTTTGGGTGCTTTTTACAGGCATTTAGTATTTGATATAATAGTATCACTCTCCTGTATGATACATACGAATTTAATACTTGCTGGAAGTAATTGTTCCTGGAAACATACTGGAATAAATTCTGTTTTGATCTGTAATAGTTTTTCATGTTCTTAGTATTTCCAAGAACTAACACTTTCAGACTTTCAGTGGCTGCACATCCAGTCTGCTGGGTATAGATGTAGCACTTATAAGTAATATCCAGGCACAATTCAACTGAGAAGGGCTATAAAATTTCCATAAAAAAAGCAAGAGGCAGACAACTAAAAAGGAAAAGTATACAGGTGATGCTAAATGGCATTGAACTATAGTTAGGGAAAAGGTGAATCTGAAAGGAACACTTAATTCATACAGGAAAGCATGTGTAGCAGGAATCATTAGTGCTGTATTATTATGTACATAATCAGGATTCTCCCCATCTTAGGCACAAAGCCAGCTAGGTGACCCTGGGCCAGTCACTTTCTCTCAGCCCTAGGAAGGAGGCAATGGCAAACCACTTCTGAAAAACCTTTCCAAGAAAACTGCAGGGACTTGTCCAGGCAGTCTCCGAGAACCGGACACAATTGAACGGATTAAAAAAATCAGGATCTTTAGTGTTTTACAACATATAAAGGACAGATCCCTGCCTTATAACAGTTTGTAATTTAAAAATCTACATAGAAACAACTGATCAAGCGAAGGCAACAAAGAAGGCGTGATTCTCTGAATTACATATATTTCAAGCTTAGTTATATAAGCCTTATGTACTAGAAACAACCAGCAAAATAGTATTTAAGTCCCTAAAGTGCTGCTTTCCTAAATGCTAGGAGTGTGAAAGGCAGCTATTCCACACAACCGGGGCAGCCATGTAGAAGTCCCCCTTCTGTGACCAACCCAGAGCTTCTCTTCCTGGGCTGATTAGACAGGTCAGGCAGATTCTACTCAGAGAAGATGGTCCTGAAGATACCCAGGATCCAAGCCATATAGAGTTTATAGAGGATCACAAGCACTTTGAATTGTACTCAGAAATGTGTAGATGGCTAACGCAGCATCCACAATACAGTGGCCAGCATGTAGGGTGCTGCATTTTTCACCAACTGAAGTTTCCAGGTGATTTTCAAAGGCAACCCCAAAAGAGCTCATTGCAATAATCAGGGATGAGGATAGATTGACCTATGAATCCAAGAGAATTACAGGATCATAGACCAACTTTTTTCATAGGGAGTGTGACCAATTCTAGGAGTTAATAATAAGCCAGATGGTTTCTGATCAAACAGCAACTCCATCTTCTTGAGCTTGTTTCGTCCCACCCAGTCTCTCATAGCCTTTCAGATATATGGATGATTCTCATTCCAAACCAATGAATGTCCTCCCAGTGTTTCCATGTAGATATTAAAGTAGATGTAGATGTAGGCATGGAGGAGAAGATTGAGTTAGGCACCCCACACTTGAATAGTCAAGGGCTCACTCACTCATTTTGCATGACCACTGCCTGGAACCATGCACACAGGATGGACCCAGAACCACTGTAAAACAGTGCCCCTTATCCCAACCTTTGCAGGTAGTCCACAAAGATACCATGATCGATGGTATCCAACACACTGAGAGATATAAAAGGACAAGGAAGGCTGCACTACTTCCATCCAGAGGTAGATGAGAGTCATACCACAGCCAGGTCAGAAACCCAACTGGAAGGGATCAAGATAATTGGCTTCATTCAGAATAATCAGAAATGTATTTATTTAGTTCTTCACATTTGTATAGCCGCCCATCTTACATAGTGACTCTGGGTGGTATACATAGTAACAATCAAAAAGATATAAAACCATTAAAACAACCAATTTTAATTAACAAATAAACATACTGAGGGTACATCCCATTAACTGTCATATAACCATCTAACAGGCTCCACTCTACCATGGGATCCCCAAGCTAGTTGAGAAAGCCATGCTTTAAGGGCCTTCCTGAAGGCCAACAGGGTTGGGGCCAACCTCACCTCGGGGTGAGTGATGTTCCACAGGGTGGGGGCTACGGCAGAAAAGGATTTTTTCCTAGGTCCTGCCCGATGACATTCCCTAGCCAACGGGACCCGCAACAAGCCTCTCCTGCCTGACCTGATGGGACGGGTAGATGTAATCGGGGAGAGGCAGTACCTCTAATATCCTGGTCCTATGCCATGTAGGGCTTTAAAGGTTATAACCAACATCTTGAATTGGACCCGGAAACAAACTGGCAACCAATGCAGCTCGCGTAGCAGAGGTATAATGTGTGCAGATCTTGGAGCACAGATAACTGCCCATGCTGTGGGCAGAATTATCACCTTTTCCCATTATTTTTCTAAACCAGGGAAATTAGAAATTGGATGGAAGTTGTCCAGGACAGCTGGATTGAGAGCTAGATGTTTTAGGAGGGGCCATACTACCACCTCCTTCAAGAAGGAGGGCAAGAACCCCTCCATCAATGAAGCATTAACTACCAGCCCCTGCCCTCCACACATTCTGACAGCCCAAAGAAGCCAGGTAATCAAGCCTGCAGGTTGCACAACTTGTGCACTTCCTCTGAATTCACAAACTCAGATGGATCCCAGTTGTCTTTGCAAGATGTTGCACTAGTCAACTCCCCTAGACCTGTTCATGTGCAAATATGAGTGATTTTGATTATGAAATAACTTTAAAAATGCCACAGAAGCCTGTTAGATTGTGTAGCCTATCCTTCTCCAGAACAGCATGGGTCAACTTAAACTATGATGCTAGATAAAATTCCACCAGTGCAGTAACAGTAAAGAAATACTGGCGTTTCATCACCTTTACTGCCACAGTGTAGGCCTGAATCTGAGCTTGTACCTGCAGTCATTTGTATTCACTGAGACTTTGGCCACTTTTATCTCCTGGACCTCCTCAGTAAAGCAAAATGCTCCCTGGAATCAGTGTACAGAAAGAGGCTACTTGGGGATATTCACATCCAACACCCTCATCATCTTTGACTAACAGAGTTTGATAAGCTTTTGATAGAATTGCCCACTATGTTGCTAGGTAACTCCCCAGTACCAGTGAAATTGCCAATGAAGATCAACTGAAGGTAATCATTTTGATCTTGCAGAGATCAGTGGTGGCTATAGGCTGAAAGAAGACTTACAGGCAGTGTTATCTACCCTCTGAACATAAGCCATTTGTTCTACGGTAAAGACTAGAGCCTCAACAAAACAAATCCACATGTCTAAATCACAGTTTTTTTGTTCATCCATGACCATGTTCCAAAAATCTCTCCCAGTACCCAGTATCCACTAACTCTAGTAACACCTTTCTCTTTCTTTTTGAGACTCGCCGCTTCCCAAGCACTTCGTCCTCACAGTCACATATGCCCAGATTCTCTCCTTACTATTCCTACCTTGTGGGTTGTTCCCTAAGGCCTGCTATTCCTTTCCACAGTCCTAGACCCAGATCCTTATTTACCATCTCAGCACTCCAAACTCATCCACTCTGAGGCCACCACTTCCAACTCTCACCTTGAACCACCCCCAGTCTTGATCTTCCCAATTTTTTTTAGAAATGAGTAATGCTTTAGACCAGTGGTGGCGAACCTATGACACGTGTGTCAAAGGTGACATGCCGCGACATTTTGGGTGACACGCCAACATTCACCAACACCTGACAACAACTATTCTCCCTGTTTGAGTTACCAAAGAAACTGAACGAACAAAAGGCGTTGCAACTCCCCCCACCCACCTATCTCCCCTCCCCATCTCTGCCCTTTTGGCTGCCCAAAATTGGATTGCATTTTTTTAAATAAATGATTATTTATTTATTTATTTATTCAATTTATCACCGCTCAACTCCCTCAAAGGGACTCTGGGCGGTTTACAATCCAATATAAAATTACATAAACACTAAACATTAAAATAGACAATTTAAAATACAATAAATATAATAAAATCAAGATGAGATGGTGGTATCTTCTTAAAACATTGGAAGGGCAATTCTAGGGCCATCCTAAGATGTTAGACATCCCCAAGAGTTTATACTCTTCTTCCCACCCCAGACCTGTTGGCAAAGCCAAGTCTTGAGTTTTTTCTGGAAGTCCAGGAGTCCAGGAATATGTAAAGAATTGTTTTTCTTTTGTTCGGGGGGGAGGTGTGTGACATGCTAGCAGAGTCAAGTTAGGCATTTTCCAAATTTTTGACACGCCAAACTCAAAAGGTTTGCCATCACTGCTTTAGACAGCTCATCTGGGACATTCCCGTTATTTTACCAGCCTTTTCGTGCCCCAAAAGTAGTAATAGTGTATACCTTTTTTGTATTGGGCTGATCAGATAAGGGAAATGCTGACTCACCGGAAGTGACGTCATAGTCCCTCCCCCCCCTCCCATGATCCTCTGCGTGTTAGCCACCCCTCCCATCATGCAATGCGTGTTTTGCCGGAAGTGACGTGTCAGCCACCCCTCCCTGGACCAGCCGCATGTTTTGCCGGAAGTGGAGTGTGCCCCACCCCCACCCGCGTGCTAACCCAAGGCATGCCCAGGCATGCCCATGACCACATGTCTGTGAGGGAAGGGGTGGTTGCCTCAACTCCACACTGCCTGTGTTTAAAGCCTTATCAGTTTCTAAGCAGAAGAAAGAGAAAAGCGGGGGGGCAATGCTTTTTCAAAAGGGGAAAAAGTTTTTCTTTCCTTAAGCCTGGCTGCAGGAGTTAAAATGCCACGGCTGGCATAGATGGCCAGGCCTGATTAGGAGGGAAGCATTTTTTAAAAGCAGGGTTTTCTTCTTCTCCACACATGCCAAACTGTTTTTAAAAGCCCAGGGGTAGGCAGCTTTCCTTTTCCCTAAGCAGGCAGTCACCCTGAAGGAAAATGTTTATAAGCATTTCTAATGCAGCAGTAAACAAGGAAGGGTCTAAACAAGGTTTAACATAAGTAAACACCGGGGTCTTTGTACTCACATGGGGATCTGGAGGTGTTAGGCAGACATAACAGCCCAGTTCTTAAGAGGAAACTTTTTTTAAAAAGCCGAGGTTTCTCCTGCACACAGCCACAAGTCCCGATACGGGCAGCTTGACTGACAGGAAGTCGCATGCAACAGCAAAGGCCTGAGGGGAAGGGGCATCCCCCACTCCAGCCAGCTCCTAGATCTCATTGGAGTAGCCGTTGCAATGTCCAGCTTGCTGGCTGATAGCAGAAACTGCTGGCAGCAGGAGTTGAAATGGCATTTTTAGCCTCAAAAATGAGCCTGCACACCAGGCCTAGATTTACAGTTCTGAATGTGGAAAATTAGGCTTTAAATGCACAAAGTGTTGCCCTTAAGCAGAAACTGTGCCCAGGCTGAGGAAAAAAGAAACCTGTAAGGGGCCAGGAGAAAACTGGTTATTAAAAGCACAACAGAAAAAAGAGAAAAAACATGGGTATGTGCATGTTCAGGCATGTCCGCAGGCGTGGCTGTGACACGCGGTGTACACGTGACAGGGGCAAGGCTATGCCCAGGCATGTCTCCACAGCTTTTCAGGCTATATACAGATACATCGTTAAGTAGCGGTGCCCATTTGAAAAATACAGACACGTGCTTTGAAGATGGCAAACTCCGAAGCCCATCTGTTTGAAGACAGCTTAACGCCAAAGCCGCCAAAACGAAAATTTAGGGCAAGGAAAACGTCCGAAGCTCCTGGACCGAGCGACCTATTTGAGGAAAACGCTCAAGACGCATGTCTAATACCATGTTACTGTCGATACTGCGACTCGGATGGTGAGTTAAACATTATTTAGAAAACACTAATTTAATTAGATAAAATTGTGAGTCTAATTCAGCCTTATACTCTTTTTCTTTAAGAAACAACATATCCATATGATTCGGCCGCTGTACAGATGGTGAGAGCGTGTGTGATAACAACATTGCAGCAGTGCTTCAAGGCGTGCATGCATGCAGAAGGAGATCAGATGGCTCCCCGGCCACCCACCGAGGAAGAGCTTCTTAAGGCCTTATGCCCCAGAATATCGAGGGGTGAGACCCTTTGGGTCATAATGACCATAGCATGTAAGCTAGAGAAATTATATGTGACATGTGACACCCTTGATGAGCTTGTGGAATTCATGGTGTATATTGAGAGCAGCCCTAAACCACAAGATATAATGGCGAAAATTGGCTCTGAATTACCAGTGGCTTTGAAGAGACTTATTTGTCAAAATGTAACAACAATTAGTTATCAGAAACTGTTAACCTCTACCCAAGGATTGTAATAATAAAATATTTTTACAAATAATACGTTGTCTGCTTTTTTTTCTTTTGCTAACACCAGTTTATCCATGTATTGGTGGGTGGGGGCTCAAATGGTGACGTAAAGATGGTGGGCGAGGTCCCTTTCAGCGTCCAGTTGGGACCTTATCTAGACCCACAGACGGAGCAGCTTGCCAGCAAAGAATGACCTGGACACCATGGCTGACCGAAATGTAAGTAATTTCACAAGCAGTTTTGAGAGTCAGAAGGCTGGGGTTTGTAGCAATTGTGGCTATATTTAATTATTGGTATTCTTGTGTTCCCACTAGGATTCTATAACAGATACGCAATGTGTGAAGGCTCAATTAGGTACATTTTTTAGTTTATACAAATTAAATAACTGTATGGCTTAGATGCTTTTAAATATTTCTGCAGCAGTTGTAATGTTTGTCAAATGTCTAATACAGAAGTAGAAGATGATGAGGAGTATGCAGCCCTTACGATGACTGCAGACCCCCCACAAGGCACACAGCCCATCCTAGAACGTAATGACATGGATGGGATGGCTGCCCGAAATGTAAGTAATTTCACAAGCAGTTTTGAGAGGCAGAAGGTGGGGGGGGGTAGTACCCATTTGTGACGATATTTAACTACTGGTGTTCTTGTGTTTCCACCAGGGTTCTGTAACAGATACGCAATGTGTGAAGGCTCTATTAGGTACATTTTTTAGTTCATACAAATTAAATAACTGTATGGCTTAGATGCTTTTAAATATTTCTGCAGCAGTTGTAATGTTTGTCAAATGTCTAATACAGAAGTAGAAGATGATGAGGAGTATGCAAACTTTACAATACCTGCAGAGACCCCACAGGGAACACCGCCTGACCTAGGAGGTATTAAGATCAGGCTGCTTTTGTTTTTGCCCTCAGAAACAAAATGTCTAGTTATAGAGGCATTTCTACAGCAGCTGTAATGGTTCTCATGTCTCTGTTTCTCAGGTTGGGAAGATGAGCAAGTGTTTACAAACTCCCCAGAGCCTCTGGAGGCTGACAGCATAAACTCTACCCCACAGCCATGTACAAGCCATGCAACGCGAATGCTTTTAGGAGGTAAAATAACCAAGTGTATTATCCTACTTGAGACCTGTTTTAGAATGTAAGGGGCAGTATTACATTAAAAAGAATGTTACTGAAGCATTGTTTCCCCTTGTTTTTAATCCAGAACTGCCCGGAAAAAAAGCAAAAAATATGTCTGGCGGTGCCCTTTCCACAGCCCCTACAGACAGCGATAGCTGTACAGATGAGCCTATGTCAGAACCTCAACCGGAAGAGGAGCTATGGCCTTCTATGTCACAGCTACAGACCCCTAACTCTCAGAATGTGCATGATGTGTATCTAGAAATGATACAGGAGTGGGAGAGGCCTATCCTATATTACAGAGCTGTGGAATACTACCAACGGTATAGATTTGCTAATCTTGAACGTATCAGATCATTTGTAGAGGCTATAGGTGTTATCCATAATGTGGTACAGACCTTTTTGAATAATGTTTCTAGGGTAATAGAGCCGAATGATTTTGTTCAACTACGCCTAGATGCAGATGGTCTAAATCGACCCCTCTTTACCCTTAGGAGACATATGCATGATTTAAATGCTGATGACTTTCTGACCCGTGTTGAAAACCTTCTACAGAGCAAAGCAGAATTGATGTGGGGGGGCTGTTTACAATTAGTGGTCACTATCGTGAAATACAAAGAGGGCGGCGGGCGTAGGAAGTTAAGCACCGTGATATTCACCAAAGTCCTGGAGACAAAAAGACAGCACCTGGTGGATTTCAATGTGGAGGGTGAATTTCTGTGTTTCACAGGTAGTGTGCTGTATTTGCTTGACAGCGGAGAAGGTACAAATCAAGAAATTGCTACTAGAGCCAGGGCCCTACACACCAGACTGGGCATTTCCACAGAAAACAGGATTGGCTTTTCACAGATACATCTCTTTG
The DNA here is from genome assembly GCA_023362775.1 of Charina bottae. Taxonomy (NCBI): domain Eukaryota; kingdom Metazoa; phylum Chordata; class Lepidosauria; order Squamata; family Charinaidae; genus Charina; species Charina bottae. Next base: position 205,906,157 of record JALMGJ010000002.1, on the reverse strand, counting down.
AAGAGCTTTTAGGTATAACCATAAAAATTTTGTTTTACAACGAAGGTGGGTGGCGATTTTTTGTCACGGGCAGAGCACAGCGAGAAAAATTGGTGTTTATATTGTTACACGACAAGCATTACTACGGAATCAAAAACATCAAGGGCTTCCTGGGCGAGCGTTATTTCTGTGAATTCTGCCACACAGCCTACCATCACAAATTCAGTCACGATTGCCAATACCTCTGTCGAGCGTGCCTGAAGCAAGACTGCCAGGAGGTGGCAGAAGAGAGGGTAAGATGTTGCATATGCAAATTGTTTTGCCGGTCTAAGGCCTGTCTTGAAAGCCATACACAGATGGCATTGGAAGGGAAAGTTGACTGTAAGAATAAGGTATATTGTGAAAAGTGTGGCCTTTATGTCTTCACTCCCCACACAAAATGCAAGAAAACAAAGTGTGGTCAGTGCTCTGAGAAGGTTGACAGCTTGGAAGGGCATTTATGCTTTCTGAAGCCCTTGGAGCGCCCGCAAATTGGTGAAAGATACATCATTTATGATTTTGAATGTTGTCAAGAGACGGGCGTGCATATACCAAATTACGTGTATGCCACGGATATGCTCTGCTGGATATTGAGATTCTCAGTGTGCTCTATATGCAACAGCCATTGAATCGCTGGTGCTGAGTACCTTTTCTGTGTCTTGTGATAACTGTCCAAAGGGGCTAACGCAATGGTATTCCTCTTCAAATACATGAACAGGTACTGGGCCATGCAGACAGAGGCCAGTGTAATATACTGGAAGGGGTCAATGCAACGGATCTCTATCTCCTCAACAATCTCTCCCCCACCATCTCTGAGGCACTCGCGTTCTGTCATTTTCATGACTTGGTCCCTGAATCGAATACAGGCCTCCCTCAGAATCTCCACATCTTGTCTGCAGTAGTAAGCCAGGGCCTTCTTTAGCTTAAACACCGTGCCTGCATTATCTGCGTGCCATTTCAGGAATTCTTCTCTCTCCCCGGGCATCATGGTTTCTGGACTGTAATACTTGGCTTCAGGGAGCGGCCCCACATAGTCTTGATTGTCCATTGTGTTGAACAAATGGGGGAAATACCCCTTGTTGCCCCGAAAACCCATAGCTTTCGGTAGCTTGCTTAATTTAAGGGGCAAAAAGGAGAGGCTGTCAATAAACCGAATCTTATAATCCGGTAGGAGAATACACAGCAGCTTACCCCCTTGACTGATCAATTCAACACGCACTTTTTCCCGTATCAGCTGTCTCAGCACCAGGTACCCGTCATAACCTTTGGAATTGTGAGCGATAAAGGTACACCTTTTAAACTTGTGATTTATAAACTTCTTCACAAATTGCTCCAGGCAGCTAACGCCATGACAGCCCCAACTCACAGCCTCTTTGCCATCACCTTCCTCCAGCATATCCGTGGCATACACGTAATTTGGTATATGCACGCCCGTCTCTTGACAACATTCAAAATCATAAATGATGTATCTTTCACCAATTTGCGGGCGCTCCAAGGGCTTCAGAAAGCATAAATGCCCTTCCAAGCTGTCAACCTTCTCAGAGCACTGACCACACTTTGTTTTCTTGCATTTTGTGTGGGGAGTGAAGACATAAAGGCCACACTTTTCACAATATACCTTATTCTTACAGTCAACTTTCCCTTCCAATGCCATCTGTGTATGGCTTTCAAGACAGGCCTTAGACCGGCAAAACAATTTGCATATGCAACATCTTACCCTCTCTTCTGCCACCTCCTGGCAGTCTTGCTTCAGGCACGCTCGACAGAGGTATTGGCAATCGTGACTGAATTTGTGATGGTAGGCTGTGTGGCAGAATTTACAGAAATAACGCTCGCCCAGGAAGCCCTTGATGTTTTTGATTCCGTAGTAATGCTTGTCGTGTAACAATATAAACACCAATTTTTCTCGCTGTGCTCTGCCCGTGACAAAAAATCGCCACCCACCTTCGTTGTAAAACAAAATTTTTATGGTTATACCTAAAAGCTCTTCAAAGAGATGTATCTGTGAAAAGCCAATCCTGTTTTCTGTGGAAATGCCCAGTCTGGTGTGTAGGGCCCTGGCTCTAGTAGCAATTTCTTGATTTGTACCTTCTCCGCTGTCAAGCAAATACAGCACACTACCTGTGAAACACAGAAATTCACCCTCCACATTGAAATCCACCAGGTGCTGTCTTTTTGTCTCCAGGACTTTGGTGAATATCACGGTGCTTAACTTCCTACGCCCGCCGCCCTCTTTGTATTTCACGATAGTGACCACTAATTGTAAACAGCCCCCCCACATCAATTCTGCTTTGCTCTGTAGAAGGTTTTCAACACGGGTCAGAAAGTCATCAGCATTTAAATCATGCATATGTCTCCTAAGGGTAAAGAGGGGTCGATTTAGACCATCTGCATCTAGGCGTAGTTGAACAAAATCATTCGGCTCTATTACCCTAGAAACATTATTCAAAAAGGTCTGTACCACATTATGGATAACACCTATAGCCTCTACAAATGATCTGATACGTTCAAGATTAGCAAATCTATACCGTTGGTAGTATTCCACAGCTCTGTAATATAGGATAGGCCTCTCCCACTCCTGTATCATTTCTAGATACACATCATGCACATTCTGAGAGTTAGGGGTCTGTAGCTGTGACATAGAAGGCCATAGCTCCTCTTCCGGTTGAGGTTCTGACATAGGCTCATCTGTACAGCTATCGCTGTCTGTAGGGGCTGTGGAAAGGGCACCGCCAGACATATTTTTTGCTTTTTTTCCGGGCAGTTCTGGATTAAAAACAAGGGGAAACAATGCTTCAGTAACATTCTTTTTAATGTAATACTGCCCCTTACATTCTAAAACAGGTCTCAAGTAGGATAATACACTTGGTTATTTTACCTCCTAAAAGCATTCGCGTTGCATGGCTTGTACATGGCTGTGGGGTAGAGTTTATGCTGTCAGCCTCCAGAGGCTCTGGGGAGTTTGTAAACACTTGCTCATCTTCCCAACCTGAGAAACAGAGACATGAGAACCATTACAGCTGCTGTAGAAATGCCTCTATAACTAGACATTTTGTTTCTGAGGGCAAAAACAAAAGCAGCCTGATCTTAATACCTCCTAGGTCAGGCGGTGTTCCCTGTGGGGTCTCTGCAGGTATTGTAAAGTTTGCATACTCCTCATCATCTTCTACTTCTGTATTAGACATTTGACAAACATTACAACTGCTGCAGAAATATTTAAAAGCATCTAAGCCATACAGTTATTTAATTTGTATGAACTAAAAAATGTACCTAATAGAGCCTTCACACATTGCGTATCTGTTACAGAACCCTGGTGGAAACACAAGAACACCAGTAGTTAAATATCGTCACAAATGGGTACTACCCCCCCCCCACCTTCTGCCTCTCAAAACTGCTTGTGAAATTACTTACATTTCGGGCAGCCATCCCATCCATGTCATTACGTTCTAGGATGGGCTGTGTGCCTTGTGGGGGGTCTGCAGTCATCGTAAGGGCTGCATACTCCTCATCATCTTCTACTTCTGTATTAGACATTTGACAAACATTACAACTGCTGCAGAAATATTTAAAAGCATCTAAGCCATACAGTTATTTAATTTGTATAAACTAAAAAATGTACCTAATTGAGCCTTCACACATTGCGTATCTGTTATAGAATCCTAGTGGGAACACAAGAATACCAATAATTAAATATAGCCACAATTGCTACAAACCCCAGCCTTCTGACTCTCAAAACTGCTTGTGAAATTACTTACATTTCGGTCAGCCATGGTGTCCAGGTCATTCTTTGCTGGCAAGCTGCTCCGTCTGTGGGTCTAGATAAGGTCCCAACTGGACGCTGAAAGGGACCTCGCCCACCATCTTTACGTCACCATTTGAGCCCCCACCCACCAATACATGGATAAACTGGTGTTAGCAAAAGAAAAAAAAGCAGACAACGTATTATTTGTAAAAATATTTTATTATTACAATCCTTGGGTAGAGGTTAACAGTTTCTGATAACTAATTGTTGTTACATTTTGACAAATAAGTCTCTTCAAAGCCACTGGTAATTCAGAGCCAATTTTCGCCATTATATCTTGTGGTTTAGGGCTGCTCTCAATATACACCATGAATTCCACAAGCTCATCAAGGGTGTCACATGTCACATATAATTTCTCTAGCTTACATGCTATGGTCATTATGACCCAAAGGGTCTCACCCCTCGATATTCTGGGGCATAAGGCCTTAAGAAGCTCTTCCTCGGTGGGTGGCCGGGGAGCCATCTGATCTCCTTCTGCATGCATGCACGCCTTGAAGCACTGCTGCAATGTTGTTATCACACACGCTCTCACCATCTGTACAGCGGCCGAATCATATGGATATGTTGTTTCTTAAAGAAAAAGAGTATAAGGCTGAATTAGACTCACAATTTTATCTAATTAAATTAGTGTTTTCTAAATAATGTTTAACTCACCATCCGAGTCGCAGTATCGACAGTAACATGGTATTAGACATGCGTCTTGAGCGTTTTCCTCAAATAGGTCGCTCGGTCCAGGAGCTTCGGACGTTTTCCTTGCCCTAAATTTTCGTTTTGGCGGCTTTGGCGTTAAGCTGTCTTCAAACAGATGGGCTTCGGAGTTTGCCATCTTCAAAGCACGTGTCTGTATTTTTCAAATGGGCACCGCTACTTAACGATGTATCTGTATATAGCCTGAAAAGCTGTGGAGACATGCCTGGGCATAGCCTTGCCCCTGTCACGTGTACACCGCGTGTCACAGCCACGCCTGCGGACATGCCTGAACATGCACATACCCATGTTTTTTCTCTTTTTTCTGTTGTGCTTTTAATAACCAGTTTTCTCCTGGCCCCTTACAGGTTTCTTTTTTCCTCAGCCTGGGCACAGTTTCTGCTTAAGGGCAACACTTTGTGCATTTAAAGCCTAATTTTCCACATTCAGAACTGTAAATCTAGGCCTGGTGTGCAGGCTCATTTTTGAGGCTAAAAATGCCATTTCAACTCCTGCTGCCAGCAGTTTCTGCTATCAGCCAGCAAGCTGGACATTGCAACGGCTACTCCAATGAGATCTAGGAGCTGGCTGGAGTGGGGGATGCCCCTTCCCCTCAGGCCTTTGCTGTTGCATGCGACTTCCTGTCAGTCAAGCTGCCCGTATCGGGACTTGTGGCTGTGTGCAGGAGAAACCTCGGCTTTTTAAAAAAAGTTTCCTCTTAAGAACTGGGCTGTTATGTCTGCCTAACACCTCCAGATCCCCATGTGAGTACAAAGACCCCGGTGTTTACTTATGTTAAACCTTGTTTAGACCCTTCCTTGTTTACTGCTGCATTAGAAATGCTTATAAACATTTTCCTTCAGGGTGACTGCCTGCTTAGGGAAAAGGAAAGCTGCCTACCCCTGGGCTTTTAAAAACAGTTTGGCATGTGTGGAGAAGAAGAAAACCCTGCTTTTAAAAAATGCTTCCCTCCTAATCAGGCCTGGCCATCTATGCCAGCCGTGGCATTTTAACTCCTGCAGCCAGGCTTAAGGAAAGAAAAACTTTTTCCCCTTTTGAAAAAGCATTGCCCCCCCGCTTTTCTCTTTCTTCTGCTTAGAAACTGATAAGGCTTTAAACACAGGCAGTGTGGAGTTGAGGCAACCACCCCTTCCCTCACAGACATGTGGTCATGGGCATGCCTGGGCATGCCTTGGGTTAGCACGCGGGTGGGGGTGGGGCACACTCCACTTCCGGCAAAACATGCGGCTGGTCCAGGGAGGGGTGGCTGACACGTCACTTCCGGCAAAACACGCATTGCATGATGGGAGGGGTGGCTAACACGCAGAGGATCATGGGAGGGGGGGGAGGGACTATGACGTCACTTCCGGTGAGTCAGCATTTCCCTTATCTGATCAGCCCAATACAAAAAAGGTATACACTATTACTACTCCCAAATGTACTGTCTGCAACAGGAATAGATAATGTTTTGTTTTCTGAGATATGCACCCTATCCCCCATCCTCGTATACATAAACAACTCCCAAAAACAAACACAGAGCAATCTTCTCCCCCTGTGCTAGGGAAAAAGAAAAGTGGTGAGACCTTTTCTCCCTCAAAGGGAAATTGTTTCCTTCTGCCATAAATAGCAGAAATACAATAATTTTAAGACTCCTCATTGGAGGATCAAGGAAGCTCCTAGCTTCCCTTTTCTTGTAGTAAAAGGCAATGTCTTAAAACCTGTTGACCAGCTGACTGCCTTTGACTCTATGCAGCTCTCAACCCATAGAATGGGTTGCACATCTTAAGTTACAAAATAGGATAGGATCACTGCAAAAATAACTCTATGAAGTTACGAAGGCTACTTAGAGCAATTCTAAGTAGGCAATGACACAAAAGGGGAAATGATTGTGTTTATAATCAATGATTGTGTTTATAATCATAATGATCAGCTTGGACTCAGCTCTGACCTAGAACGAAAAAGGAACTTAACATGTTGCAAGGAACATACGTATCATCATTCCCCAAAACATGGATAGGCTCAATTTTGGATAAATACCAACTTTTTCACACCCATTGTGAGTCTGCTGTCTCCCTGGTTAGGCTGGAAACAGGCCACTGTAGAATTCCTCAGTTGCTTGTGTTTAGCTCTTCTGAAGCTACTTATAGGCAGAACCAAGAAAAACTCAAAAGAATCAGCGACATGCAATTGATGCCACAATATATACTGTATTTTTGAATGATTTTTCTCAGACACTCTATCTGACCCAACTACAACTTCTTACACCAAAAGCAGAAAAAGAATAGAAAGAACCACTTGTTACTTACAGTATATTGTAAAGGTTTAACAGTATAATTGATTTTACTGCTGGGCTGCTCTTTATCTCATCTCAATGATCAATAATTTGTGTAACTTGAGAATGAGCTTTTTAAAATTAAAAAAAAGGTAAAGGTTCCCCCCGCACATTTGTGCAGTCGTGTCCGACTCCAGGGGCCGGTGCTCATCTCCGTTTGTTAGCCGAAGAGCAAGCGTTGTCCGAAGACGCTTCCACGGTCATGTGGCCGGCATGACGCACGCATAACGCTGTTACCTACCCACCGAAGTGGTACCTATTCATCTACTTGCATTTGCATGCTTTCAAATTGCTAGGTTGGCAAGAGCTGGAGCTCACTCCGCACGCAGGGCTAGGGATTCAAACCTCCAAACTTGCGACCTTCCGATCGACAAGCCTGGCGTCTTACCCACTGAGCCACCACGCCCCTCTTATTTTTAAATATTTTAAAAATTATTTCATAGCAAAAGATATAACTATCCACTGTGATTTTTCCCCCCGGTGGCACTTCCACACCCCATCTTTGCACTGTTGCTGGAATCAGTCCAGACCTTTGTCTGTATTTGGTAGCTATTGATTTATTTCTAACTCACCTACAGTGTACAGTATATGAAACTATACGAAAGGTGATATTTCAATTTGAAATACTGAAGCTTTGCAGAGCTTGTGGGCCGGTTATTCTCCCATTTCTGGGACACCTGCCTCACCTGACCCCAGGTCTCCAGCTGACAAGTTGAGCAGGTGTCTTACCATAGCAATTACTCCATCTCCTCTACCAAAAAAAAAAAAAAAGTGGATGGGATAAGAAGCACATTGTATCATCCTTCCTTTTTTTGTGGAATGGAAATGAAAAGGTTTTTTGTAGCTTCTAGACCGATGGTATTTTGGGGTGGGTTACTAAATGGCTGCCATTTTTTGAGCTCTCCTTTAGGTCTGCTGATAGCAGCTCTGAGTTGTATTCTACACACATTGAATCCAACAGACAAGAAAATATCACAGTCTACTTCAAAATGCTTTATAGAGGTCATGTGGTATGTAAATGAACCTGGTTTATAGAACTCAGCTTAATTAGATTCTGAAAACTTTGGCATTGATTGCCTCTTCTCTCTGCTATAATGCTAAACTAAGAAAAAATGAGGGGAAGAACTTTTTCTTTCTTATCTTCTGAAGAGATTCCTTATGCAAACCTTCCACAACCTAGAATCATAAAAGGTATAGTTGAAAGAGACCTTGGACTTTAACTCCTGTTGTTGTTGTTGTTGTTCAGTTGTTTAGTCATGTCCGACTCTTTGTGACCTCATGGACCATAGCACGCCAGGCCTTCCTGTCCTCCACTGTCTCCTGGAGTTTACTCAAATTCATGTTCATTACATCGGTGATGCTATCTAACCATCTCATCCTCTGCTGTCCCTTTCTCCTTTTGCCTTCAGTCTTTCCCAGCATCAGGGTCTTTTCCATTGAGTCCTCTCTTCGCATTAGGTGGCCAAATTATTTGAGCTTCAGCTTCAGTATCTGTCCTTCTAATGAGCAGTCAGGGTTGATTTCCTTTAGGATTGACTGATTTGACCTCCTTGCAGTCCAAGGGACTCTCAAGAGTCTTCTCCAGCACCACAGCTCGAAAGCATCAATTCTTCGGCGTTCAGCCTTCCTTATGGTCCAACTCTCACAGCCATACATTACTACTAGGAAAACCATAGCTTTAATTATATGGACCTTTGTCGGCAAGCTGATGTCTCTGCTTTTTAATATGCTGTCTAGGTTTGCTTTCCTCCCAAAGAGCAAGCGTCTTTTAATTTCATGGCTGCAGTCACTGTCTGTGGTGATCTTGGAGCCCAAGAAAATAAAATCTGTCACTGTTTCCATTTCTTCCCCTTCTATTCCCTAGCAAATGTACGTGGTATTAGGTTAGGAAAGATTTTTCTACTAAAACTGTTAAATATAGTGTAATAATAGTTTTGTGTCCCTGAAAGAAACACTCTTATTGTCAAGCAAGGCTGCCAAAGAAAATCCCCAAAGGATGTACTGAATTACCATGCAAATTTGCTCTTATGTAGGGAAGCTATTCATACTTTGTGGTGTGTGTGTGTGTGTGTGTGTGTATGTGTATGTGTATATGTGTATATGTGTGTGTGTGTGTGTGTCTGTCTGTCTCTGGATCCGGAAGTCCCACAGGATTTTAGCCCTGTCATTCTCCACAACCTTCTGTGGAATCTCCCATCTGGAGGGTCTAGCCCAAGGGTCGGAAATGGCGGCTCGCGAGCCACATGCGGCTCTTTGGCCCCTTGAGTGTGGCTCTTCCGCAGCTGAACTCACCCCCGCCCCTTCCACGCGATTGGATCCCACCCCCAAACTCTTACGCTCTTACGCGCGCTCTCGCTCTCCAAGGCTGGGGCCACCCGCAGCCGCCCACACCTCGCGCACAGCCCGCGGGGCTCTCTGCCGCTCCCTTCGACGGAGGAGGGACCGGCGTGCCTTGGGAGCTGCTGCTGGCGGCATGTCTGGGCGAGGCGCGCGGGCGGAGCTGCCCGTCTGGCACTCTGGCACTTGGGCGCTCCCGAGCCTCTTCCCTTCTCCCTCGCCACGTTCGGGCGTTGAGGCCAGGCAAAGCCGGGCGGTCACGCAGGGGCGAGGCGAGGAGTCCCGCTACTCCGCCTACCGCCACATCCGTCCATTCCCGGCCTCGTGGATCCCTTTGAGGGGCCGCGGGGTTTCCCCGCTTTCCTCCCAAGGAGGCCTTGACGGCGCACCCTCCCGCCCCATCAATCCCCCCACCCCGCCGTTCGGCGTCCTCTCCCCCCGCTAACCCAAGCCCTGCGGTGGCCGGGGGACCCGACCCAGGCTCCGTTCCGGTGGGGCGACTGTAGTGACCGGAGGCGGCCAAGGGGAGAGCAGGCAGCTTCGGAAGGGGGAAAGGAAGAATGGAAAGGCTGAAAGGATGTGGCAGGAACGGCCCTGGAAAGCGGGGCCTGCGGACCGCCACCTTTGGGGAGGAGGGTCCAGCCGGCGAGCAATGGCGGCACCAGAGTTCGCCGGAGCGGCTGGCGCGCTGGCTGGCCGAGGCATCCAGGCGCTGGGCAAGGGCGCGGGCCCGGGACGCGAGCAACCCGCCTTGGCGCTCCTGGAGAAGCGGCCGCGGGAGGCCCGCCGGGTGCACCCTCCCGCCCCATCAATCCCCCCACCCCGCCGTTCGGCGTCCTCTCCCCCCGCTAACCCAAGCCCTGCAGCGGCAGATACTCCACAGCGCGGTTGGGGTTTTCGGAACCGGGTACCCCGGGGCCACCCCCTGCTCCCCCGTCCATGGAGAGCGAGAGGAAAAGGGGTGCTCGGGCGCTTTGCGCTGCGCCCGGCGCCTTCGGCTCCCGATTGCTGCAAAGGGCACCACCCCACGCCAGCTACAGACCCGACCCGCAGCCCGCAGAGGGCTGCAGGGCTACGGCCACCATCCTGCCTGCGGGAGTCCGAGCAGGAGAGCAGGGGGAGGGGGAGGAGTCGTCGCCGCTTTTACTGCTGCTGCCACCTGCCTGCCTGCCTGCCTGCCTGCTCCAGCCCCGAGCGAGCCGCCCGCTCCTTCGGCTCCTGCCTTCGCTGCAGAGGCACTGCGCACTACGAGTGCACCGCCCGGCAAGCCCCGGGCGAGCCTCAGCCCAGCGGGAGGGGGCAGAACGCAGAGGGAAGGGAGACGGCAGAGAGGGCAAGGAGCGTGAGGCCTGCTGAGCTTTTGCCGGCGGACCCGCGCTGTGGCGAGCTCTCCTCTCCCCCCGATAACTCGAGCCCTGCGGCGGCCGGGGGAAGCCGAGCCAGGCGGGGGTGCAGCGGGGCCCAGCGGCGCGCTGCGGGCGAAGAGCCGCCTGCTCTCCCCTTGGCCGCCTCTGGTCGCTACAGTCGCCCCGCCGGAACGGAGCCTGGCTTGGCTCCCCCGGCCACCGCAGGGCTCGGGTTAGCGGGGGGAGAGGACGCCGAACGGCGGGGTGGGGGGATTGATGGGGCAGGAGGGTGCACCCGACGGGACCGCAGGGACCCTCCGGAGAGGCGGCTTGAAAGCGGTTTCGGGGTGGTTGTTTTTTAAGCGGGCCTATGCGGTGGCTGCTTTTCTCTCCCCACAGACAGCGCGGGCGGGCGGGTCCTCTGGAAGGAGGCCGGCCGGAGTTCTGCTTGCAGCGGACGAGTTGCTGCTGGGCCGAGCAGATGCTTTTGAGACCTAACGGCGGGGTTACATCGGGACCGAGTCTGGCCTATCCCCGGTCTGTGTCGCGTTAATGCCGCCCCCTTTCCCACCTGGGAGGCCAGCTTGCAGCGCAAACGGCAGTCGCTTACTGAGCGAGTGCATTTTAAAATCTGCTTAACCCCCTTCCCCCTGCCCGCACTTCTCCCTCTTTGAAAAAGGAAGGCCGGAAAAGCGCAGTTTCAGTCTTGCGTTAAAGGGAGAAGCTGCCCTTAATGACAGAAGGCCATTCAAGTTGGAGAAACCTCGCGGGATGGGCGGAATCGCTACACACAAGCCACACGCCCCATTTCGTTCCTCCTTCCCTATCGCTTAATTGCCAGGCGCTCCTCCCCTGGAAACCCAGAGGAGGTGGGAGAAAGGCCGCTTCACACAACTCGCCAATCCGGGAAGTCCAAGTGTACACCCAAGGAGATCTGGAGGGTTTCCGGGGGAGCGGGGGACAGGCAGGGCAAGAAGCCAGAGCCTTGGGGTTGCCCAAGCGCCCTCCTCTTCCCTGTGGAACCGCCCTCCTTTTAAAACATGGCAGGAGTGCCCTTGATCACGTGCAAAGTATTTTTTCTGCTTCTAAGCGGCCGCGGGAGGCCCGCTGGGTGCACCCTCCCGCCCCATCAATCCCCCCACCCTGCCGTTCGGCGTCCTCTCCCCCCGCTAACCCGAGCCCTGCGGTGGCCGGGGGAGCCAAGCCAGGCTCCGTTCCGGTGGGGCGACTGTAGTGACCGGAGGCGGCCAAGGGGAGAGCAGGCGGCTCTTCGCCCGCAGCGCGCCGCTGGGCCCCGCTGCACCCCCGCCTGGCTCGGCTTCCCCCGGCCGCCGCAGGGCTCGAGTTAGCGGGGGGAGAGGAGAGCTCGCCACAGCGCGGGTCCGCCGGCAAAAGCTCAGCAGGCCTCACGCTCCTTGCCCTCTCTGCCGTCTCCCTTCCCTCTGCGTTCTGCCCCCTCCCGCTGGGCTGAGGCTCGCCCGGGGCTTGCCGGGCGGTGCGCTCGTAGTGCGCAGTGCCTCTGCAGCGAAGGCAGGAGCCGAAGGAGCGGGCGGCTCGCTCGGGGCTGGAGCAGGCAGGCAGGCAGGCAGGCGGCGGCGGCAGCAGCAGTAAAAGCGGCTACGACTCCTCCCCCTCCCCCTCTTCCTGCTCTCCTCCTCGGACTCCCGCAGGCAGGATGGTGGCCGTAGCCCTGCAGCCCTCTGCGGGCCGCGGGTCGGGTCTGTAGCTGGCGTGGGGTGGTGCCCTTTGCAGCAATCGGGAGCCGAAGGCGCCGGGCGCCGGGCGCAGCGCAAAGCGCCCGAGCGCCCCTTTTCCTCTCGCTCTCCATGGACGGGGGAGCGGGGGGTGGCCCCGGGGTACCCGGTTCCGAAAACTCCAACCGCGCTGTGGAGTATCTGCCGCCGCAGGGCTTGGGTTAGCGGGGGGAGAGGACGCCGAACGGCAGGGTGGGGGGATTGATGGGGCGGGAGGGTGCGCCGTCGAGGCCTCCTTGGGAGGAAAGCGGGGAAGCCCCGCGGCCCCTCGAAGGGATCCACGAGGCCGGGAATGGATGGATGTGGCGGTAGGCGGAGTAGCGGGACTCCTCGCCTCGCCCCTGCGCGACCGCCCGGCTTTGCCTGGCCTCAACGCCCGAACGTGGCGAGGGAGAAGGGAAGAGGCTCGGGAGCGCCCAAGTGCCAGAGTGCCAGACGGGCAGCTCCGCCCGCGCGCCTCGCCCAGACATGCCGCCAGCAGCAGCTCCCAAGGCACGCCAGTCCCTCCTCCGTCGAAGGGAGCGGCAGAGAGCCCCGCGGGCTGTGCGCGAGGTGTGGTTGGCTGCGGGTGGCCCCGGCCTTGGAGAGTGCAACGAGGACCGGCCATGGAAGGTGAGCGAGGGCCGGGGCGGCCGGCCAAGCGCAGCGCAGCCCTTCCACACGATTGGATCCTGCCCCCAAACCCCGCCCCCTTCCACGCGATTGGCTCCTGCCCGCAAACCTCGCCCCCTTCCACGCGATTGGCCCCCGCCCGCAAACCCCGCCCCCTGGCTCTCGAGCACTTAAAAATGTGCACGAGCATACCAAAATGGCTCTCGGCTCAAAAAGTTTGCCGACCCTTGGTCTAGCCCATACGCTGTGCAGATGTTCCTGTACACAATGCCAGCTACTTGGTTGTGCCATTCAGTGTATGCTGTTCCTGCCTGCATCTTACACCCTGCCACTATGTGTTGGGCTGTCTCCGAGGCCTCTCTGCACAGTCTGCACCTTGAGTCCTGTCTAGTGTGGTAGACCCCTGCTTCTATGGATCGGGTGCTTAGTGCCTGTTCTTGTCCTGCTATGATCAGTGCCTCAGTGCTGTCTTTTAGTCCAGCCCTTTCCAGCCACTGGTAGGATTTCCCAAGGTCAGCCACCTCAGCTATCTGTCGATGGTACATCCCATACAGGGTCTTGTCTTGCCATGGCACTTCCTCTGCTTGATCTTACTTCCATGTCTTCTGATGCTTCAGGCATTCTCTCAGCAGTTCATCTTTAGGTGCCATCTTACTGATGTACTCCCGGATGCTCTGGGTCTCATCCAGGACAGTGCCTTTGACACTCACCAGACCCCTCCCACCCTCTTTCTGGCTGGTTACAGTCTCTTGGTGTTGGACTTGGGGTGGAAGCCTCCGTACATTGTGAGGAGCTTCCGGGTCTTCACATCAGCAGCCTCCATGTCCTCCTTTGGCCAGCTCACTATACTGGCAGGGTATCTGATGACTGGCAGGGCATATGTGTTAATGGCATGGATCTTGTTCTTCCCATTGAGCTGGCTCTTCAGGACCTGTCTTATCCTTTGGTGGTACTTGGATGTTGCTGTCTTCCTTGCCTCCTCATCGTGGTTCCCATGTAACTGGGGGATACCAAGGTACTTGTAGCTGGTCTGTATGTCTGCTATGTGGCCTGCTGGTAGTTCCACCCCATCAGTCTTAACTACCTTCCCTCTCTTTACTACCATCCAGCCACACTTCTCTAGTCCGAATGACATCCCAATGTCCTCACTGTAGATCCGTGTCAGGTGGATCAGTGAGTCGATGTCTTGTTCACTCTTAGCATACAGCTTGATGTCATCCATGTAGAGGAGGTGGCTGATATTAGTTCCACTCTTGAACTTGTATCCGTATTCAGTTCTTGTGATAATCTGGCTGAGGGGGTTCAGGCCCATGCAGAACAGCAGTGGGGACAGTGCATCACCTTGGTATATGCCACACTTGATGGCCACTTGTGCAAGCTGTCTTGAGTTAACTTCCAGTGTTGTCTTCCACAGTCCCATTTAGTTCTTGAGGAAGGTCCTTAGTGTCTTGTTGACTTTGTATAGCGCCAGGTATTCACAGATCCATGTGTGTGGCATTGAGTCATAAGCTTTCCTCTAGTCAATCCAGGCTGTGCTCAGATTGGTCTGTCTAGACCTTGAGTCTCAGGCAACTGCTCTATCTATGAGCAATTGCTGTTTGGAGCCTCTGGTGTTGTTCTCAATGCCCTTCTGAGCTGTGCTCATGTACTGGCCCATATGGTCCTGCAGCTTGGCGGCTATGATGCCTGATAGGACTTTCCATGTTGTGGGGAGGCAGGTTATTGGCTGGTAGTTGGACAGAGTTGTTCCCTTGTTGGGGTCTTTCATGATCAGCACTGTCCTACCTTGTGTTAGCCAGTCTGGGTGGGAGCCTGCTGCTAGCAGCTGGTTCATCTGTGCTGCTAGGTGTTCATGCACTGCTGTTAGTTTCTTTAGCCAGTAGGTGAGGATCATGTCTGGGCCAGGTGCTGTCCAGCTGTTCATGTTCTTGACATGCTTTGGATATCTGCTACTGTGATGGTGACTGGTTCCTGCTATGGGAGATTTCTGTGGTCTGCTCCCAGGTCCTGCAGCCACTTTGCACTGGTGTTATGTGTCTTCTCTTTCTCCCATATGTTCTTCCAGTACTGTTCTGTTTCTGCGGTTGGTGGCTCTGCTGTTACTGTGTTGTTGCACTGCAGCTGAGAGTACACCTTGGATGGTTCTTTGGTGAACAGGGCATTTATCTTCTTGGCCTCTGCTTCTCTAGTGTATCTCCTTAGCCTGGTAGCCAGTGCTGTGAGCCTTTGTTTAGCAGTCTCTAGGGCAGAGCTTTCCAAACTTTTCATGTTGGGGACACATTTTTTAGACATGCATCATTTCGTGACACACTCTTACAGCAGGGCATCATTTTGCGACACACTCTTACAGCAGGGCACAAGGCAGGCACTAGGACCTGTGCGGAATCACAGCAGGTTTGGAGGCAGAAGGCAGGCACTAGGACCTGCGTGGAATCACAGCAGGTTTGGAGGCAGCAAAGCACAAGGCAGGGACTAGGACCTGCGCGGAATCCTGGCAGGGCTTGGAGGCAGCAGCAGCCGCGACACACCCAGACACTGCAGCCGACACACTAATGTGTCCCGACACAAAGTTTGGAAAACTCTGCTCTAGGGCTTCAGATGGAGACAGGCCCTTGTATTTTTTCAGTAGCTGAGTCTTATCCTTAATCTGCACACCCTTCTGTAGTTCTACCAGCTGACTAACGTCTCTCCAAGTTGCCTTAATCTTAGCCTCCAACCTCATTTTCCAGGGGGAGTATGTAGTGCTGTTCTTCTTGATCATGTAGCCAAGCATCTCCAGAATTACAGTAGCTGTAGCGTATACCAGTTCATTGGTTTGAGTTATAGTGGTAGTAGGGATTGTTGTGAGGGCTCTGTTGGCATCTTCTAGCACGCTATCTGATGGTACTTCTCCACTGAGCCTTGGTAATTGGTCTTGAGAGTTGACTGTAGCTAGTTTATCCATGATCTTTTGCCTCATATCAGCTGCTGTGCTCTGTAATGGAGGGGGTGACAGTGACATTCCAGCTTCAGGTGTTGTCTGCATCTCCAGATGTTCTTCCGGGTCTTCTTGAATCTGGGATATAATGTGTAGTTGGTCTATCTCAAGTTGTGAGAGCAGCTTCCTCTTCACTATGTTGAAGCATTGGGTAACTAGCTGTTTCTCAGTTAGTGTGGATGCAGGTCTTCTGTCCATCCATAGTTCCCTCATACGTTTCATATATCCCCTCTCATTAGGTCTACTGTTGTAGTAGCATTCCATCAATTCCAGGTTCTCTTTTCTCATCCATGTATGGTTTGTTCCAGTAACCCACTAATTGTCAGATTGCCCTGGTTCCCCAACATCTGACGCAGACCTTGTTAATCCGGGTGACGTCCGAGCCGGCATGACTCTCTTAGTTTGTGTCACTCTCATATTTTGAGGTAGGCAGGTGAAGCGTTATGGGTCTTTGCCCAAGGACCACTACTGGTAAAGTAGGTACAGCCGGAATTTGAACCCTGGTCTCCCACTCCAAAGGTGGCGCTCTAACCACTATGCTATCCAGCCACTTTGAATGTATATGTATTCATTCTTATACAATGCCAACAATGAATATGTATATTCATTCTTATACAATGCCAAGAAAGTGCTTTTGAGTATACATTCTTTTTGAAGGGAATTGGACTTCTCTCTTACCTAACAGTTTTTGAAATTCATGACATCATAAATTATTCATAGGGAAGGGAACTCACCAGAAAGGGAAAAACTCTTGCTTCTGGCATGCTTTGAAAGGAAACTATCAATACCTGTCCATAACTTTAAGCTCTCCAGACTTCCTTTTATTTCTCATATTCCAGAAAAACAGCAGTACCACAAAGTAGATAAGAAATTCTCCTTTAATCAAATGTTAAGAATAAAACAGGCTGTCTGATACTTTAATGAAGATAAAATTTAATCTTAAGTATAAATATTTATGTACAGCTCAGAGCTAAATTAATAGAATGCTAATATTTTGAATATCCAATTATATTAAAAGTAAAGGTAAAGGATGGGGGTGCGATGGCTCAGCAGTTAAGACACCAAGCTTGTTGATCGGAAGATCGCAAGTTCGGAGGTTCGAATCCCTAGTCCCGCGTGACGGAGTGAGCTCCCGCACTCGCCCCAGCTCTTGCCAACCTAGCAAGTTGAAAGCATGCAAATGCAAGTAGATAAATAGGTACCACTTCGGTGGGTAGGTAACAGCGTTCCGCGTGCCTCATGCCGGCCACATGACCGCGGAAGCGTCTTCGGACAACGCTGGCTCTTCGGCTAACAAATGGAGATGAGCACCGGCCCCTAGAGTCAGACCTTAAGGTTCCCCCACACAGTTGTGTCCAACTCTAGGGCCCAGTGCTCATCTCCATTTGTTAGCCGAAGAGCCAGCGTTGTCCAAAGCTGCTTCAACGGAACGCTGTTAACTTCCCACCAAAGTGGTACCTATTTATCTACTTGCATTTACGTGCTTTCGAATTGTTAGGTTGGCAAGAGCTGGGGCGAGCTGGGGCGAGTGCAGGAGCTCACTCCATCACGTGGGGCTAGGGTCTGGAACCTCCGAACTTGCGACCTTCCGAACTTGCTTACAAATAGAGAATCATAAAAACCATTATAAAAATACAAGAAATACAAGAAGGTAAAGGAGGAAAACTAAAAGAGCATCTTCAAACCACCAACTACCCCCAGGGCTGCCTCCCCAAGCCAGTTGGCAGAGCCGGGTTTTAACGCTCTTCCAGAAGGCCAGAAGAGTCGGGGCCAACCTCATCTCAGGGGGCAAGGTGTTCCACAGGGCGGGGGCAATGGCAGAAAAGGCCCTCCTCCTTGACCCCGCCAGTCAAAATTTTTTAGCTGACGGGGTTTGTAACATGCCCTTCCTGCCAGTCCGTGCAAGTACTATCACTGTGAATTAATAAGTATAAAACAGTTCACCATCCCAAGTATTCAAATGTTGATATTTTCTTATAAGCATCTAAGTGAACTTTATTTGGTATTTACATACATTGTATGTATGTATTTATTTATTTAATTTTTATCTTGCCTTTATTATTTTTATAAATAACTCAAGGCGGCGAACATACCTAATACTCCTGACTCCTATTTTCCCACAAACAACCACTCTGTGAGGTGAGTTGGGCTGAGAGAGAGTGACTGGCCCAAGGTCACCCAGCCGGCTTTCATGCCTAAGGCGGGACTAGAACTCACATACTCCTGGTTTCTAGCCCAGTACCTTAACCACTAGACCAAACTGGCTCCAAGGTTTAATTGAAACTGATATATCCAGTATTAAATATAGCTATAAATGGCATTTTATGAGACTTAGTTGATGTTGAAGTTGTGCAAACACTTATTTTTCCTTAGGGACTGAACATGAGCACCATAAGAGGTAAATGAATGAATTCTACTTACTTGGTTATATTACATACTCCTATAAATTAGTTTTTTTAAAAAATAATCCATTGATGAAAATAAAAATTATAGATTGATTAATTATAATTAACTTTGTCCAGTACTGGATGCTTCACTTTGAGATAGACAAATTGAAAGGAAGGAAGAAGATATGACCAGTAGTATGGAACAGAGGTTTTGGGAACAATGTTGGAAGAAATAGATATATTTAATATATGAACTAGAAGCCTTAGATGGATATTATAGCATTCCTCAAATATCCCTTAGGATAGTTCTAATCAAATGGACATTAGTTATAAGGCTATAGGTATTAATTAATTAGAATTAATAAAAGACCCATCCAAGACTAGTTATTAGAGCAACTTTCCTGTGATGGGGACTGCATCATAGTATGCAAGGTCACTGTTTTGGAGACAGGATTCTATCTGTTTTTAAATTTCTTGAGTTATTCAAGCAAATACTTTTTAGGAATCTCTTCAGCTGCTGAAAGTGGCATTTTAGGCCAAAACCTGTCATTTTCAGTATCTTGGGACACAGTTTTGGTGGCAGGGAGTATTCCGATATTCCATGTGACAAAAGCAGTTTATGATGATGATCACACTACTGCATACAATTACACCAATCTTGTAATTTGTGAAAGATAATTCTCTCACTCATCCAGATACTTTAGAGAGCCATGTTCCAGGTCCCATCTACGAGAGAGTGTCATCTAAATCATTGGTTGTGTTTTTATTTTGTTTTAATTGTTAGCCGCCCAGAGTCATGTATATGAGATGGGCGGCCATGTAAATGTATTAAATAAATAAATAAGTTTGCTAGAATCAAATCAAATCAATAATATTTGCTAGTAGTGCAGTTGTATAGGAAACAATGGACACTGAAATAACGTTGATAATTCTGACATATTCCCATGCCTAGATATTTGTTGTTGTTGTTTATTCGTTCAGTCGCTTCCGACTCTTCGTGACTTCATGGACCACCCCACACCAGAGCTTCCTGTCGGCCGTCGCCATCCCCAGCTCCCCCAAGGTCGAGTCCGTCACCTCCAGAATATCATCCATCCATCTTGCCCTTGGGCGGCCCCTCTTCCTTTTGCCTTCCACTTTCCCTAGCATCAGCATCTTCTCCAGGATATCCTGTCTTCTCATTATGTGGCCAAAGTACTTCAGTTTTGCCTTTAATATCATTCCCTCAAGTGAGCAGTCTGGCTTTATTTCCTGGAGTATGGACTGGTTTGATCTTCTTGCAGTCCAAGGCACTCTCAGAATTTTCCTCCAACACCACAGTTCAAAAGCATCTATCTTCCTTCGCTCAGCCTTCCTTATGGTCCAGCTCTCACAGCCATAGGTTACTGAATGTCACAGTAAGATTGATTGTACCATATTGCTTCAAATGTTTAAGCCAGAGCTTTCCAAACTGTGTGTCAGGACACGTTAGTGTGTCGGCTGCAGTGTCTGGGTGTGTCGCGGCTGCTGCTGCCTCCGAGCCCTGCCAGGATTCCGTGCAGGTCCTAGTGCCTGCCTTGTGCCCTGCTGCCTCCAAACCTGCTGTGATTCCGCGCAGGTCCTAGTTCCTGCCTTGTGCCTGGCTGCCTCCAAACCTGCTGTGATTCCGCGCAGGTCCTAGTGCCTGCCTTGTGCCCTGCTGCAAGAGTGTTTCACGAAATGCTGCATGTATAAAAAGCGTGTCACCAACATGAAAAGTTTGGAAAGCTCTGGTTTAAGCTGTTAGTTCAAAAAGTTTTGAATGATCAGTACAGTAGCAATGAAAACATTCTGCTCTGCTTATGGTCACTCATGCCTTGGTCACTTCCCAAATGGATTATTGCAATGTGTTTTACATGGAATTGTCCTTGAAGAAAATCCAGAAGTTGCAGTTTAGTACAGAAAGCAGCATTTAGGCAATTATGTGCGTTCTTTGATCAGCGCATGATATACCTCTGCTCCAGGAGCTGCACTGGTTGCCAGAATGGCTCCAGGTTCAGTTCAAGATGCTGGTAGTGACCTATAAAGCCTTTCATGGCATGGGGCCAGGTTATTTGAGGGACTACCTCTCCCTGATTACGTCTACACATCCCATTAGATCTGGCAAGGAGAGGTATGCACTGGGTCCCGTCTACTAGGTGCAATTTGTGGGGCCCAGGAAGAGAGCCTTTGCCCTTTGGAATATCATCCCCTCAGAGATTAGACTGGGCCAGACCCTGCTAGCCTTTCATAAAGCCTTAGACATGGTTTTGTCACCAAGCCTGGGGATCTGGATGTGTGGCAGATCCCGTGCAATGGTTATGTTGATTTGGTGGTGGTGGTGGTTCTGTTTTTCATTTCAGCTGTTGATAATCTATCTGTTTTACTGTTATATGTTTTATGGTGTTTTATAGTTTCTAGAAAGCTAGAAATCTAGTGTAAGTTTGAATTTTAAGACAACTTCACAAAGCATGTCCACTTGTTCCTCAAATAATATGTATGGATCTTCATATGTGTAGTGCATGTTATTTTTTCAAAAAGCAAACCATATTGAAAGATTCTTATATTATGGATGTATTGTTCTATTAGAATTGGCAACTTAATAAATGTTTTCAAATCATTGAGGAGGTTTATTTCACATAGGACCCTCCCTAGTTTTCTGGAAAGTAAAAGGAAAGGAGGGGAGAAATACTTTCAGACTTGCAAGATTCTGTTAATGTAACCTTTCAATAAAGGTAGAATTAATAATCATAGCGGTGCTTCTTGTCTGAACTACCTTAAACAGCTAACAACCGTCCAGTCTTGTTCTCACCCATCAGTTCACATCACCTAACAGAATATCTCCCACTGGATTGCATTCAAGAATATTGCACAATTTTCCCTAAATTCATCCCTGGCTCAACAGCCACAAGGAACATACAGGTAGTCCTCGAGTTACGACTGCAATTGGCAGTCAAGATTGTTGTCGTAACCCCAAACGCATGGGTTGTTAAGTGGGAAGTGGAGAGAGTCCCAGGTAAAGAGTGTGAGGATGCTGCAGGGGGTGGGAGAGGCCCAGGGAGGCCCAGCACAGGCTGCACACAAGTTTGAGGAGGGGTGCTGCAGTGCAGCATGAGTTCAGGAAGGCTGGGGAAAGAGCATGTGGGGTGCATGCAAGTGCAGGGAGGCCGGGAAAAGGGCGTGGGGTGCGTGCGAGTGCAGGGGGACCGGGGAAAGAGGGCGTGGGGTGCGAGCGAAGGAGGGAAGGAGGGCGTGGTATGTGCAAATGAAGAAAGACCGGGGGTGGGGGAGACTTACCTGAGCAACTTGCGACCTTCCCTGCTGGCTTCCCCATTGACTTTGCTTGAGGGAAGCCTGCAGGGAAGGTCACAAATGGCAATCATGGGAGTGTGGGATGCTGCACCGGTCGTAAGTGTGAGCTGGTTGCCAAGCGCTTAGATTTTGTTCACATGACCACGGAGGTGCTGCAATGGCCAAAACTTTGAGGATTAGTCATAAGTCCCTTCGTTCAGCACCATTGTAACTTCGAATAGTCACTGAATGAATGGTTGTAACTTGAGGACTGCCTGTAATCACTTTCAAAACAGTGATTTATGCAAAATGTGAGTTTTATTTATTGACTGATTATTTAAAGTTGTTATAGCCATTTTCTCCAGACATTGCCATTTTCTCCAGCCCCTTTCATAGACTCTCTCTACAGCTCTGTTTACTTGTGTCCATTTTAATGGCCATTTTATATTTCCAATCAAAGAATGGGATGCATCCCACCTATTCTTTTAGTTTTCTGAGAAAGTTTATGGGACTATTTGGATTCAGAGGTGTTCTTGGAAATAAACACAATGGAGAAACTAATAGTTGAATGTCAGATTTTATTTTTACTTTTCCAGGGTTCAGATTCATTCTAGAAAATTTAATTCATGACAGTCATTTTTGAAATGATTAAAATGAAGATATTTTCTAATACATTTACCTCTTGGGGAACAGATACTTTGACACAGATTCATGTACATATACTAAAAGTGTTCATTTTTGTATGTGTAGCTCTCATTTAGAGGACGAATAGACTGTACCCACTTCCAGATTACAGTAATTAAATCACTTTGATTTATTAATGCAAATAATATTACTGTAAAGTCTAGTTTTGATAAACCCTGGGAATATATTTACAACATTTTAAATCTGATCTTGAAATAATGAACACCACTCTGTCTAGGGCAAACTAAAATGTTTTGAAAGTGAAATCAGCAACCCATAAATAAAGTAGATATATGCACGGATCTAGGTGTGTAGATATACCTAAGTTAATATTTTTTTTAATATAATGAATGCATCAATCTTGTGAACTTTCAGGACTACTGAATATGCTGAAAGTATAAAGCTAAATTAATCTAGAGAGTTTTTTAAACATGGTTTCTATAATTCAGATTTATAAATTATACAGAGCCCATTTTGAATAGATTAGACAGATTTCTTGGCAGGAATCCCATCCTCCGTGCATACCAGCATGCATGACAAGGTGCAGCCAATGCTGATCCCCTCAATTTATCTTTGTCCACTACAGTGGT
Organism: Charina bottae; assembly: GCA_023362775.1. Lineage (NCBI taxonomy): Eukaryota > Metazoa > Chordata > Lepidosauria > Squamata > Charinaidae > Charina > Charina bottae. Next base: position 205,883,343 of record JALMGJ010000002.1, on the reverse strand, counting down.
AACTTCATCTTTATGAACTTCATCCACTGATGGTTCTTGAATTCTTTCATTTAATTTATTTTTCCTATTCCTTGTTCTCACAAGTGAAGGATCTGCTGGTTAAAGTATTTAACATGGTTTACTCTGTACAACTGCTACCTTTGGCCTCATGGTCTTGAAAACCATTCCTCAATTGCCATTGTTGTGGTAGCAAACTTTTCCCTTTGGATAGACAAAGTCTTTGTCTTTTTGTCCTTGGTAAAGCCATGCAATGGACTCTTGTAAATACTGTCAGTTTTTAGTAAAGACTCCTGACGTAATCACACATCCAATTTGCACCCTTAATAATATTAATCATATTAAACCCAAAACCATACATTTATTATTAATAATCTTAATCCAAATCGTTAAAGATAAATGAAATCAGCCAAACCCTAAAAGCAATCCAGATAAATATTCTTTAACCCTTATTCCATTTCAAAATAAACCAGAGCATTTACATATCCCCACAATGTGCACAGAGTTTTTTTCTTTAAAAAATCAAACAGCCCAACTGCCCCCCTCAAAATCTCCTTCTCTTCAGGAGACCTCCCATACATAATAACCCCTTCTTTTCCATGGCGTTCCGTCAGAGGATCAATTTCCCTTATGGCTTGCAACTCGATCTCTCCCTTTAATTTCTTCAACCTGACTGTCCAATCTTCATCCAGCATTTCAACAGAAGCCCCGATCTCACTCTTAGAAGAGACATTTCTGTCGCTGTTAAATTCCTCAGTTTCATCCACAACATCCCCAATCAGATGACACATTTTAGACCTCATATTTTCCACAATGTCCTGAATGCCTTGCATAAAAACTTGGTAGGAATCAGAAAGAATCTGTTTAAAATCTTGTTGGAAGTCAGAGAAAGTCTGTTTAGAAAGAAAAATAAGTGACTTCCAATCTTTTTGCAGCAGTTACAAACATAGTAATTACCATTTCCACCCTCCCATATTGCATATCATAGTTCCATTCTTCACATAAACAAACCTTTTTAATCAATAAATCCCAAAATCAGTAGTTCATTTGTATCCATTTTCACCAAAAAATCTATAAAGGGTTTCCAGTCTTTTATAAAAGTAATTGTAGTTCCCTCCTTGATAAGTCAATTTACCCATTTCTGCAAATGTGGCTAGGATTTTACGATAGATTATATTTTAACCATCTTTTGGATTTTTACTTATTCTCTCTATTTATTGTTTTATGGTAATTTTATGTATGGATTTTAACTTTTGCTATTTTGTAAACCGCCCAGAGTCCCCTATTCGGGGAGATGGGCGGGGATAAATTAAATAAATAAATAAATAAATAAGGCAGCTATAGATAGAATGTAAGGAGAGACAGTTAGCACATAGATAAGGCTATAGGATAAGAGAAATAAGGAATAGTAAAGTAAGATAGAAATAAATGCTATAATAATGCTACATAAATGATAAGAGAATAGAGCTTAGAAGATTAAGGTAGCCATAGAAATACAGGATAAATAAATTGTGTGTGTAAACAGAAAGTGATGATTTTTCAGCATATTTAATTATTTATTTATTTAATTTTTTTATCCCACCTTTATTATTTTTATGAATAACTCAAGGTGGCAAACATACCTAATACTCCTTCCTCCTCCTATTTTCCCCACAACAACAACCCTGTGAGGTGAGCTGGGCTGAGAGAGAGTGACTGGCCCAAGGTCACCCAGCCAGCTTTCATGCCTAAGGTAGGACTAGAACTCACAGACTCCTGGTTTCTAGCCCAGCACCTTAACCACTAGACCAAACTGGCAGTGTCCTATTGAGGGTTTGGACCATCCCTGACTATGACACCCTTGCTGCAAGTGAGCTGGAATTAGGCCATTTCTCCTCTATCCGAAGATCCTTGACACCAAAGTTTTGAGAGCACAGTTGTTCAACACATACTGTTCTACCTCTGAGAAATACCTTTATACAGATTCCCTAAGTTCCATGTCTTTATATCAGCCTTTGGTGACTTCCAGGAGTCCTCATTGGGCTACCAATCATCCTGGCTGTCATTAAAGGGCATATAATTATTGGAGTAGTTCATGATGTCACAATCCTAGTCACCACCTGTCTTGTCCTTCTACCCCATTATTCTTCTCATCTACCTCTGTCTATGGTTACCTGCCTAGCTATGGCCTTCCTTCTTTAGAGCAGTCCTCTAGCCAGTAAGCAGTATTAGCTCCACTTTTATTTCCCCAGAAGAGTCCTCCTATTTACCTCACTATGAAATGGCAGGATGCTCCAGTGTCTCTTTGACATCCAAGTTCTAGTCTGTGTGTCCCTCAAACCAGGGATGAGTCCTGTATCACTGGAGGGTGTAAATCTAAAATCTCTCATTTGCCTTTGGGTTTGGAAATCTCATTCCTCATTCCACAAGGTTTAAACCAATCTCTGAGAGATGGCAACTGTGTTCCCCCATCAGCATCTCTGTACGTCTAATTGCCTGATGCCAGATGGGGGAACAGACACTGAGTTCTCCTTCATAAGAGCTCTCTCCTGTAGAGAGCAGATTGTGTCGTTCAGAAAGTCTCTCCACTTTCCACTCTGACAACCATTGTTGACTATAAAGGACAGAGTTTACCAGATGGTATAAGATGCTTCTGCTTCCCCTGTCTTTATTCCCATTCTTCTGATGTTGCTGAAAATAGCTAGAGACTCCTGGATTAAATCTACCACCATGTCACCAGCTTTTCACCACATAAAGTCCCTGTAGTGTGAAGTAGGATGGGTACTTATTCTTCTTCTAATACTCAACTTCTAATTCTATTACAGTTGAGGTATCTCAATCTGTCCTCACCATCAATAATACTCTGAACCCATAGATACAAAGAGCAAGATATTTATTTTTCTGTTTATTGTATTCAATTTATATGGCTACCCATTTGCAAGTGAATATGGGTTCCTGGCCACATTACAAACAACAAGAAATACAAATAATAAAAACCCTGGAAAGGGGATAACATAAGAAAGTACACACATAACCCTTAGCACCATGGTGAAAATTCACTTCACACAAATAGTAACACATTGATTGCTCACACAGAGACTCCCAATCCAGGAACAGACATAACTGGCACAGAAGATGGATTTGTTCAAAAGCCCTCCTAGCCACAGCTGCCACCGGCTCTTTTGAGCAGGAGCTGAAAGTCCAGGAGGACCCCCAGATTTCTCACCAGTTCTGACAAGGGCAGTACAGCCCCCTTTAGAACTAAAGAAATAAAATCTCCAGGAACCAGTGGACCCTAAAATCCAGAGTCACTCAGTCTTGCTAGGGTTGAGCCTCCCCGCCCATGCCCGACAACTTCCAGACGCTAAGACAGAGACTTGACAGCATCATTTGAACTACCAGAGGATGAGATATACAGCTGGGTAGCCTCACAGCAAATTTGGAAAGCACAAGAATGGCCATCAGATTGGAAAAAATCAACTTATATCCCCATACCAAAAAAGGGAAGCACTAAAGAATGTTCAAACTATCGAACAGTGGCACTTATTTCACATGCCAGTAAGGTAATGCTCAAGATCTTGCAAGGTAGACTCCAGCAATTCATGGAGCGAGAATTGCCAGATGTACAAGCTGGGTTTAGAAAAGGCAGAGGAACTAGAGACCAAATTGCCAATATCCGCTGGATAATGGAGAAAACCAGGGAGTTTCAGAAAAACATCTATTTTTGTTTTATTGACTATTCTAAAGCTTTGACTGTGTGGATCATAACAAATTGTGGCAAGTTCTTGGTGGTATGGGGATACCAAGTCATCTTGTCTGCCTCCTGAGGAATCTGTATAACGACCAAGTAGCAACGGTAAGAAGAGAGCACGGAACAACGGACTGGTTTAAGATTGGGAAAGGAGTACGGCAGGGCTGTATACTCTCACCCTACCTATTCAACCTGTACGCAGAACACATCATGTGACATGCTGGGCTTGAGGAATCCAAGGCTGGAGTTAAAATCGCTGGAAGAAACATTAAGAATCTTAGATATGCAGATGATACCACTTTGATGGCTGAAAGCGAGGAGGAGTTGAGGAGCCTTATGACGAAGGTGAAAGAAGAAAGTGCAAAAGCTGGGTTGCAGTTAAACCTCAAAAAAACCAAGATTATGGCAACCAGCTTGATTGATAACTGGCAAATAGAGGGAGAAAAAGTGGAGGCAGTGACAGACTTTGTATTTCTAGGCGCAAAGATTACTGCAGATGCTGACTGCAGCCAGGAAATCAGAAGACGTCTACTTCTTGGGAGGAGAGCAATGGCAAATCTTGATAAAATAGTTAAGAGCAGAGACATCACACTGACAACAAAGGTCTGCATAGTTAAAGCAATGGTATTCCCTGTAGTAACCTATGGCTGTGAGAGCTGGACCATAAGGAAGGCTGAGCGAAGGAAGATAGATGCTTTTGAACTGTGGTGTTGGAGGAAAATTCTGAGAGTGCCTTGGACTGCAAGAAGATCAAACCAGTCCATAGTCCAGGAAATAAAGCCAGACTGCTCACTTGAGGGAATGATATTAAAGGCAAAACTGAAGTCCTTTGGCCACATAATGAGAAGACAGGATACCCTGGAGAAGAAGCTGATGCTAGGGAAAGTGGAAGGCAAAAGGAAGAGGGGCCGACCAAGGGCAAGATGGATGGATGATATTCTGGAGGTGATGGACTCGACCTTGGGGGAGCTGGGGATGGCGACGGCCGACAGGAAGCTCTGGCGTGGGGTGGTCCATGAAGTCACGAAGAGTCGGAAGCGACTGAACGAATAAACAACAAAAAGCCTCACATACTAATGATACCTACCCCCTTGTTGCCAGTGGCTTCAGTGTAGATGTTAAACAGGAGAAGGAAAACATCAAGTCCTGTAGCACCTCACAAAGCAGAGGCCTAGGGCTAGACCCCTCCCCATAAGCCCCTACTGGAACCAGCCCCAAAGGAAAGAGACCCACCACAACACTGTGACTCCCACTCCCACACCCCTCAGCTGGTCCAAAAGGATACCCTGATTGATGGTATTGAAGGCAGCTGAAAGATCAAGAAAGGCAGCATTGAAACCAGGTTCCAGGTGCCTTCCAGATGAGCCATGCTGGGGGGGGGGGATTCCAGAGTTGCAGTCTCAACATCCATATTTGCAGCTAGAAAGCTACCCTTAGCTATCAGAGTGCATGTTTATGTATGTATGGGTGAGTGAAAAACACAGAGAGAGAACACATAAGTCTTTTTATATAAGAATTTTATCAAGTTTCAAGCAAAGATAAAAGCTACAGAAAAATAAAAAAATACAAAGAAAAAGAAGAAAAAAACTAAAAAAGTGTAGAAACACAAGAGAAAATCTTTCAAAATTACAAAAAGAGGTGACTTCTGACAGCAAGGATATACAACAATTTCCCATAATCAATCCCTTACTCTGTATTAAACCAAAATCACATTATTTCTATAAATCATTCCATTGGAATATTATAAAAATCACTAAATACAGTTGCTTCCTCCCCTTATATTAAAAGAATATATATATATATATTCCTACTACTTTTCTATACATTCCTGTCTACTATAATAAAGATCAAACTAAAAAACATATAAATTGTCTGCCATTGTACTTGATAATACAACAATTTTAATAATCTTAATCATATTAAACCCAAAACCAGACATATATTATTTTTTATTATACCTTAATAATCTTAATCCAAATTGTTAAAAATAAATGAAATCAGAAAGAATCTGTTTAAAATCCTGGTGAAAGTCAGAAAGAATCTGTTTAAAATCCTCCATGTCTCAAGCAGTAGATTATGGTGCCCCCTAGGAGCTTAACCAGCGAAAGTCGAAAATATGAAAGGATTCCGGAATGTGTTTACACAAGTGGAAGTGAGATGTGCAGACAGTTCTCCAGGAAAAGTAGAAGCAGAAAACTGAAAGTTCAAAACAGCCGATTCAACGTGTAGGAAAATGCTAATAACTTCAAATTTAGTACAAAAATAATAACAGGGAGACAATTATTTACTCTCAATCCTCCTTAATATTTGGATGGAAAACAAAGTCCAAAACTTTAAAATATTTTTTTTAAAAAATTGATCCCAAAAATAATGATAAGCACCAAGGGAACCCGCTTCTCCTTGCTGTAGAAAGCCTCTCTTAGGGTATGTGTACTTTAAAAAAATATAAATTGGGTGATTTAGAAATGGGGTGGCCGGTCTTAGTGTCCCTTTAAGGCTACAGTGTGGCTTGGAAATGGTGACGTCCCAGCCTCCCGGCTAGCTCTTACCAGTCGAGTGCAAATGCTGTTTGCGATCTTCTGGCTGCAAGCAGCCGTCCAGAGGACAGATGGGGTGATTCTAGGTGTTTTCCTTTTTCTGGAAAAACACTCCTGGGCTTCAGGAAAAACCTGCCTGAGCCCGAAAAAATTGCCACGTTGTCAGTTCTGTCCACTGAGCCCGCGGGAACAGCTGTTCAGTTTGCCATGTTCCCACCGGAAGTTGAGAACAAATAAGTCTTAACAAATATGTTTTTAAGTAACTGGAATAATGGACCCTCTAAATATTAAACCATTCTACTGTGTTAAAGCAACAAGGGGTCTTGCATAACCTTAAAATTAACAAAACTATTATTGCTTAATGCATAGTACAGTAATACATTTTAAGGTACTACATGATTCTTTGTTATTCTTTTTGCATGAGATTTGTTGTGAGAGCTACATCATGCAAGACCAGAAGCAAACAGCCTGAAGTCAAAGAGGCCTCTTACAATAAGATTACCCAGGTGTCAACCACTCATCTTGCCCACAAATGGGAAGCTCTCAGCCTGTTATGCTGCATGAATGACTTTTCTAATTCTTGCAATAAACCTATTGAATTGAGAGCTGGTCTTTGAATTGCTGCCTGTGAGGTATCTTGGCAGGGATTGAGTGGGCTGCAGAGACTGGTGAGTAAGCCCAGCAGCCAATGTTCTTGTTTCCTACTGAGGCTACCCAAATTTAATTGGTGGGCAGGGCAAGATGGCTGCTGATGTGCTCACCAACATGGCAGCCACAGGACTTGGACTGGTCTTAATGCTACTACTGTCCCAGTCCCACTCCCATGATACTCTTTCCTGGTACCTAGTTACTAGTGCCTTCCGCAGCATGGCAACCAGACACACCTAGTTGATTCTCACTGCTGCCGTACCATGCTGCCGCACCACTACAACGAAGCCAGCAAGCTCCATCACTGCTGCCAGTCAGCCTTCATCACAGCCACCACAGACCTTGGAACTAGCAATGAACTCAGCCAACATTAAATAGTCTCTTGCCTTAGGACAGTCTTGGTTACAGCTTACCAAGTTCTTCATAGGCATTTTCCCTTTAGATAGCTAATTAGCAAGTGTGCATGAAAAATATCATTTCTCTCCTTGCACAACAGAACTATGGGCATTTTATCAAGGCACTGGTCAATATCTTCTTTGTTTCCTCCCATTCTACACTGTCTGGCTCAGTTTCAAGGTAAGTGGATCTCTATCTATTATTTCCCAAAGATATCTCAATGAATTTTGGATTAATGTGCATTGAATCAACCTGTTGGTACCAAAGCAGTTCTGCAATTAGACTCTCTGATCCAAAGTAGTAACTTCTTGATCCAAAGAGGCAACAGAATTTTTCTCTTCTAGGGATCATACTCCTGATTTTATTTTTGGTATACATTGTTCTCTAAAAGGATGGTGCCTTGAGACCCATACAGGATCTTTCTGATCTTAACTGTTTCTTCAAGCTCTCTTCTTTAAAATGGTCTTGATGTGGGATATTGCTGGCTTATGGGGTTTCAGGCGCAGAGTAAACAAAACAGACAGAGTGCAGTGTTTAGGGCTAAAAGTTGTTTACTTATAGCATAAGGCAATAAATGCAGATATAGTTACATTATTGCAAAAAGGAAAAACAAACCATAAGCAGAGTTTCATTCCTTTGGTTCCATCAGTAGATGCCATGGCCTACACAGACGGCTAGGCATAGCTACAGTTCAGAAACAGATTACATGGCAACAAGACCAAAGATAGAAGTCAAGAAGCATAGACCCATAGTTCACAGCTGAGATATACACTTGTTTCAGCATTCTGATTGGATGTATGAGGGTCACACGACATTCAGACAAACAATGCATTAAGAGTTGTACTTACTATAAATTGCCATGAGATGGCAATGTTGCACATTGTCTCCCCTCTGGGAAAAGGTTCCCATGAGAGAGTTGATTCTGGATAGTCATAACATATCAAGTGGTGGCAACCACCTGCAGTTTATCAGTGGATTGTTATGGGAACTCAAAGCAAAGAAATAATAAACATATAGTGAAGAAGCCATTTGCTTTTTACACAGAAACTCCGACACTTGATTGCTACTATCCTTCCCCTCTCGCAGCAGGAACTATGGGTTGCATACACTGATCCATGGAATGCCTACTTTCGTATACCTATAGTTCTGTAACACTGTCCTTTTCTACACTTATAAGACATGTATCCCTTTTGATTTTTATTAACAGCTAAGTGTATGGCACTGAGAGCCAGTTTGGTGTAGTGGTTAAGGCATCCGGCTAGAAACCAGGAGACCGTGAGTTCTAGTCCTGCTTTAGGCACAAAGCCAGCTGGGTGACCTTGGGCCAGTCACACACTCTCTCTCAGCTCTAGGAAGGAGGCAGTGGGAAACCACTTCTGAAAAGGCTTGCCAAGAAAACTGCAGGGACTTGCCCAGGCAGTCTCCAAGAATTGGACACGATTGAACAATTTTTTAAAAAAGTATATGACAGCAGATGTAGCATATATTTGTATCCAGGGTTATTGGATTTATTACTTGATTTATTATCAAGGTGTCCCGTGCCTAACATTTCTACCATGTATCTCAGATTCTTCACCTTTGATGTTTTGGGTCAACTGTGGTGAGACTTTTCTTGTTCCCTTGAAGGTTTTCCAGTTCAAAGGGCCAAGATTTGGTGCTACGGACAACTACCTTCTTCCTACTATTATGGGTACATGCTTTGCAAGCTGTTACATACAAAATAATTTCTGGCATAGGTTAAAGGTCTATATCATCCTTCAGTTACTTAGACTACATAGAAATTGTAATCTCCATTATTTGGTTCACATGATTTCAGATGTGCCCCTTACATTTTATCACTGTAACATTTCGTTTGGCTATGGTATCACTTCTCTCTTTCACCAAAGATCAGCAAATCCTTTCACTGATGAGCAGCTATAGACTGTCTCATGAAAACCGATTCTCAGCAATGATGTGTCCATGACAGAGTGGACAGCACATCTTCAGACCCTTCTCTTCCAATATATTGATCTGTACTAGAGGCATTGTGACACATCAATGAAGTTATTTCCTCCCATAACTGTCTTGTTGCTCCCTCTGTGTTCCCAAGATCAGTTAGGCATTCCATTATAAATGCCTATGCTAGAGCAACAAGGGCAGAATGGATCCTCAATCTTTAGGCAATGCCTTCCTGTTCTTATTAATCAAGTGCTTCTATGCCTTTTCTCACTGAACCTTCTAGTAACCAACAATTTGGCCAACTGCTTTTCTAACACTCATGGTGGCCTTGGCAGCCATGTCCGCTCTGCTACTACAGCTTGTTCACTGTGACTGTCTTCACCTCCTGAAAAATCCTGACCTACTGTCTCTCCACAAGGAACAGATGTACAACTGAACCTCAGCTGGGTCCGTCTCATAGCATGGGGGATTTGGTCCCATCTTCCCTCAGGCTAGGACACCCTCTCGCTTCTTGGAAGGTCTCCCCAAAGGCCTCTTACGCAATGAAGTTATCATTTATGGACTAGTGCATAAGTGCATTTTGACCCTCTTCAACAGGTTTTGGTTTCTCTCCTTGTTGATACTGAAGCCTTTTCAGCTAATGGTTGCCACTCTCATTCATCTGCTGTCATGGAGGACTTGCACTTTTAGGAGCTATGACATTGGCTCACTATGCCTCTTTTCAAAAGAACCAGCATTCTCGGCCTTTAAAGGTCAGCCTTACGAGGTAGTCCAGACAGGAAGCATGCCCAGATGAATTAATTCTACTTTATTGAACTAATTAACAGCATATTGTAACTCTGAAAGCACATTTCTCACCCATCACCTTTACAGAAACTAGGGAGGGTCCCTTCTGAGACGTTTCTACACCCCTATTCATTTTGTGGGCTAAGCTGCCTCTTATCCGACCATTACCCTGGCTGCGGCTCTTCCCCATCTCCCAAGGTCAATCCCACATACTGTTACATTGCCTCTCAATTTTTATCCAACTGACTATATTGAGTTTTGTTACATCTGAGTACTAATTGTTATCTTTAAAAACCTACATGGCTTCCAGGTACCTGCAGGATGGCCTTTTGCAGCAAGTTTTGACCCATCCTGCATGCTCTTTCTAGGGAGGCAGAACTGAGAGATTCTAGCCCACCCAAAGATAAGAGGTTGGAGGCTTGATGGCACTCTTTATTTGTGGCTGCTTCCACACTTTATAATATCATATCTCCTGAGATATAGGGTGCCCCCAACATCTGTCTTTAAGAAAGCATTAAGTCATGTTTATTTCTCAAGGTGTTTGGGCACTAAGGGTGATTAGACTCCGTTAATTAGTTTTGGCTTTGGAATATTGAAATACTTTTATTTTTACTTTATTTTTACTTTATTTTATGTTTCATTGTATTTTTGTAAATCTCTCTAGGTCATGTGAAGTAGGCACTATACAGTTTTTGAATGAATGAATGAATGAATGAATGAATGAATGAATGAATGAATGAATACATACATACATACATACATACATACATACATACATACATACGGGATGGAGGTAATGCATCCATCCTGGCTCTCTCAGATCTCTCAGCGGCTTTCAATACCATCGACCATGGTATCCTTTTGGGGCGGCTTAGTTTTACGCTGTGGGTGGCGTAGTTTTACGCTGGTTCACCTCCTTCCTCCGGGGCCGCTCCCAGTCAGTGCTGATAGGAGAGGAGAGATCCGGCCCGCGACCGCTCCTATGTGGGGTGCCACAGGGGTTGGCTCTCTCTCCTCTCCTATTTAACATCTACATGAAACCGCTGGGCGAGATCATCCGTCACCATGGGATGAGGTATCATCAGTATGCGGATGATACTCAATTGTATATCTCCATCCCTGGTTAGGTAAGTGATGCAGTGTCCACCCTGTCCCAGTGCCTGGGGGCTGTGAGGGCCTGGATGGGGAACAACAGGCTTCAGTTGAACCCTGGTAAGACCGAGTGGCTGTGGATTGATGGCTTAGCATCTTCTGGGAAATTATCATCTTTGGTTCTCAATGGGGTAGCACTACCCCATTCAGAACCGGTGCATAATCTGGGGGTCCTTCTAGACTCACGACACCTGCTCGAAGAGCAGGTGGCAGTCGTGGCTAGGAGGGCTTTTGTACAACTTTGGTTAGTGCGCCAGTTACACCCATTCCTGGATCGCGATGACCTTCATACAGTCACTCATGCTCTCGTCATCTCCCATGTAGATTATTGCAATGAGCTCTACATGGGGCTACCCTTGAAGACTATCCGGAAGCTACAGCTGGTGCAGAATGCGCCCGCGCGGGCAGTTTTGGGTGCGTCAAGATCTGCACATGTAACACCACTGCTCCGCGAGCTGCATTGGGTGCCAGTTTGCTTCCGGGTACAATTCAAGGTGTTGGTTATCACCTTTAAAGCCCTACATGGCATGGGGCCAGAATACCTGAGGGACCGTCTTATCCCCATGTTATCGACCCGCCCCACCCGGTCATCCAGAGAGGCCCTGCTACGAACCCCATCAATTAGAGAATGTCATCTGATGGGGTCTAGGAGGCGGGCCTTCTCTGTGACAGCGCCCACTCTATGGAACATCTTGCCCCCAGAGTTGAGACAGATCTCCTCCCTCCCGACCTTTAGGAAAGAGCTAAAGACCTGGTTCTGCCGCCTGGCATGGGAAGGAGGAAGGGATAGTTCCTCATGGGGGTGGCTAATCCCCTAATTTTATAACTGTCCTTCTTTTAATTATTCCATCACCATCCGGATTTTTTATATATATTTATTGTATAATTGAAATTTTAGACTTTATTTTAACTTATTTATTGTGAACCGCCCAGAGTTCCCCATGGGGGAGATGGGCTGTTATAGAAATTGAATGAATGAATGAATGAATGAATGAATGAATGAATGAATGAATGAATAACATACATACATACATACATACATACATACATACATACATACATGGTCTGTTTGAGATTCAATAATAAATCAAGCAAGGACATTTGATTTGGTCATATTTCTTTCAGTTGTGTTAAGACTTGGTTTCTCTTGTTTCAACAGTTGCAGAACAACATGGTTGTGATAGAAACAGCCATATGATGGTTTATTGGTGTGACTCACCCTGAAGACTAGATTTTATTGGGGCAACAGAGAACTATGTTGCCTTCAAGTTGCAACACAGGCAAAATCTTTCATTCTTAGGGTCAAAGTACGCATTTTGTGGATTGTTGCTAGCCACCTAGGTTTATATATAGAGGGGGGGGGGGAGACCATATATACATTTCTTACACAAATAAATAAAGACATATAGCTAGCATGAAATCTAATATGGATCAGGGGCTATCATGGAAGCAATGATTCTATCATTTACACACACACACACTTCTCTGCCTGAAATTTATAATACCAGAAAAAGCAGTTCCACTTGCTTAAATGAATAACCTTTTATCAATGGAAATTTGAAATAGTATGGGCCTGTTTTGGACAGAAACTCATGTGCTTATTTTTAAGAATTAAGGGGGGGAAAGTAACTTCCAGCCAAGTATGTAACTTGTTGTGCTATGCTCTGCAAGCAATGATTCCTAAGTATGATTTGGAAGCCATGAAAATGAATACCAAGAGTAGAACTGAACAGTTGTGTATTTGATAAGGTTACAGACCAAAACAAGGTTTGTTTTAGCTAATATGTAGGTATCTTGTTAAAATAAAGAGCTGTGCTTTTTCTACTAATGAATATTATGAAGAAACACAAGGGAAGGCAGTTTTCTTGGCAGAGTAAGGAAGAGGTTGGTATCTGTATTCTGGTTGTTGTTGTTTTGACTTTCCAATACAATCTACAGCCCTGGAATTTCCTGTTGGCCTCTTATTTAAGATTCTCCAATCCTGTTCTTGTTTCGCTTCTATATCAACCAGTTTCCGCTTTGTACTTGTTCTTGATTGCATATCGTGTCTTGAGGCTGCTATTCCTGAAGTACAAATCATAGTTTGCCAGTTTGGATTTAATTGCTAATTATGGTTTTGGCTAAAAAATAGATTTGCAGAAAGAAAAGCAGGAAGAAGCACATAAACAAAAAAACACATCCATGTACTTGGTACTGCATCAGCCTAATGGCTCAAATAGATGAATAGGAGATAGACAAAAGTGAATAAAGCTTCAATCTTTTATTTATTTTGATTAAAGCTAGTCTAGACATATCTTATTTCAAACCAATATTAATTTAATCGAACCTTGTAGGACAGTGAAAAGATTGTGAATGTCTACTTTTGCAGAAAAATCTACCATGAATTTATACTAATTTGGAGAAAGAAATCATGTGCATTTCCTGTAATTTACTATCCATTGTTAAAGGATAATTATCTATCCTCTAATAACAGCCAAATGTTGTAGACACAGAGGCTTTGCTAGTTGAAACTAAAGGGGTTTTTTTGAGTGCTGGGATCAGCATGGTAAGCTGATTTTAAGATTGATTTCAGATGCCTTTTAAATAGTCCCATTGATGTTGAAATGCTTTCACCCTTTCTCAACCCACATGATGAAAGCTTTGAAGTAGGCTTAATCTTTTTTTTCTTGCTCATTTAAGAAATATCTGCTTTAATTCCTTTTCCTGAAAATTTTCACCCTGTGAAACGTGTTTTTCTCTATGCTGTCCTAAGTACAATGTTAGTAGTATAATTAGTAAATTAAACCAAGAAAATAAATACATATGCATAAAACCAGAATATTCCTTTTTATAGGAATGGTGGTTTTTACTTTTGATGGGGCAATCATTAATTTTTCCTCTTATGCTGGTTCTATAATTTTTACTGCAAAGCCAGCCATGCATAGAGCCAAAGGATTATCAACCTTAGTCCCCTTTTAACACATTTATTGAAGTTTTGCAACATTTTATAACATATTAGACATTTTAAATATATAAATATAATTTTTTTAATTATATTTAGTATATTTAGTATTTTTTGAAAGCATTGCTATTTTGTAAAACTGCCCTGAAAAAGAGAGAGAACATCTAGGCTCATTTTTGAGTGAAATAAATACATGTAATAATAGTTCTTCATAGGGCAGCTACTTCAGTTTCTTATGAGATATGTGTGTTTTCATATCAATTTTTAGCAGACTTTTATTTTCTTCTCTCTTCTTAAATGCCTAAAGGAGATGTTAAATGCTTCCCCCTGACATTGCCTGGCTTTACTTTTATTCATTCTGTTGGTCTCTCATAAAACTTTACTTTGCAGAAATGTCATGGAAGTGTTTTAGAAGTTTGGCTGTAATCTTGTTCACAGGAGATTACTTCTTACAATCATTCTTAATTTTGCCATTTTCCTGCCTGGAATATTGCAGTATTAACGGGCTGTTAGTGTCCCATCCCTCATCTTATAGCACTAACTCATTTCTCTTCCCCCAGACTATTTTCAGTGTAGATACTGGGCAAAGTGCAGCTTGTTGTATACACAAGGGTGCCTACTGCATTAGTGATTCTTCAGCATAAATGCAGAAAGCTGGGCCAGGGAGGAACATTTTGGAGTCCTATGAACAGGCCACCTATTAATATAATAATAATAATAATAATAATAATAATAATAATAATAATAATCCACTTGACACCCACAGCCACTGGGTTAAATTGTTAAAAGCATTTAGAAACAACAACAACAACAACAACATCAACGAATAAAGATGGCAGAAATTACAAAACCAGATGGGAACAAAGAAAAAAGAGGTATCAATCATCCTCACAAAAGGCCTGCTACAGGGTCCCAATAGATGACATTGTTCAATTGAAAGAATCCAGAGCATCCCAACCCTGCAAGATTGAATCAACGTGGAAGATGCTATGGGAGACATGTGGTCCCTCAATAAACAGGCCCTATGCCATGTAGGGCTTTATAGGTAACAACCACCACCTTGAATTTTACCCGGAAGCAAACTGGCAACCAGTGCAGCTCACAAAGCAGAAGCGCACATGGGCATACTAGCATACCTGCTATAGAGGGAGTAAAATGGATTATCTATCAATGGCCTTTCCTTGTCCCAGGAAATATTTAGATTAACCTTCCTCCAATCAGTGCCTTCCAGATGTGCTGAATTATGATTATGTAATTCCCAGGAAGCATGGCCAAAGACATCAAGTAGAAGAGGCTAAACTAGAATACATCTGATATACAGGCTACTTCCAAGACCGACGTATGTATGTATGTATGTATGTATGTATGTATGTATGTATGTAGGATATATATGTAGGATATATATGTAGGATGTATATGTATATGTATATGTATATGTATATGTATATGTATATGTATATGTATATGTATATGTATATGTATGTGTGTGTGTGTGTATGTATGTATGTATACACACACACACACACACACACATATTCATACACATACACACACACATACCCCTTCCTGGATCACTGCCTTGTTGTGGCGAAGGGGCTTGCATAACTCAATGAAGTCAGGTCAACACGGACAGGTCATGATGGAGAGTTCTGACAAAACATGGTCCACTGGAGGAGGAAATGGCAACCCACTCCAGCATCCTTGCCAAGAAAACCCCATGGACAGTATCAAAAGGATAAAAGATATGATGCCAGAAGATGAGCCCCTCAGGTCGGAAGGTGTTCAATATTCTACTGGGGAAGAGCAGAGGGCAATTCCGAGTAGCTGCAGAAAGATTGAAGTGGCTGGGCCAAAGCCGAAAGGACGCTCAGTTATGGATGTGTCTGGAACTGGAAGGAAAGGCCGATGCTGTAAAGAACAATATTGCATAGGAACCTGGAATGTAAGATCTATGAATCAAGGTAAGCTGGATGTGGTCAAACATGGGATGACAAGATTGAACATCAACATCTTGGGAATCAGCGAACTAAAATGGACAGGAATGGGCAAATTTAATTCAGGTGACCATTATATATACTACTGTGGGCAAGAATCCCTTAGAAGAAATGGAGTAGCCCTCATAATAAAAGAGTGGGAAAGGCAGTACTGGGGTACAACCTCAAAAACGACAGAATGATCTCAGTTCAAATCCAAGGCAAACCATTCAACATCACAGTAATCCAAGTCTATGCCCCAACCACTGATGCTGAAGAAGCTGAAGTAGACCGGTTCTATGAAGACCTACAACATCTTCTAGAACTAACACCAAAAAAAGATGTCCTTTTCATCATAGGGGACTGGAATGCTAAAGTAGGAAGTCAAAAAATAACCGGACTAACAGGCAAGTTTGGCCTCGGAGTACAAAATGAAGCAGGGAAAAGGCTAATAGAGTTTTGTCAAGAGAACACGCTGGTCATAGCAAACACTCTTTTCCAACAACACAAGAGACGACTCTACACATGAACATCACCAGATGGTCAATACCGAAATCAGATTGATTATATGCTTTGCAGCCAAAGATGGAGAAGCTCTATACAATCAGCAAAAACAAGATCTGGAGCTGACTGTGGCTCAGATCATGAGCTTCTTATCGCAAAATTTAGGCTTAAATTGAAGAACGTAGGGAAAACCACTAGACCACTCAGGTATGACCGAAATCATATCCCTTATGAATATACAGTGGAGGTGAGGAATAGATTTAAAGGATTAGATATGGTAGACAGAGTGCCTGAAGAACTATGGATGGAGGTTTGTAACATTGTACAGGAGGCAGCAACTAAAACCATCCCAAAGAAAAAGAAAGGCAAGAAAGCAAAGTGGCTGTCTGATGAGGCTTTACAAATAGCTGAGGAAAGAAGGAAAGCAAAAGGCAAGGGAGAAAGGGAAAGATATAACCAACTGAATGCAGATTTCCAGAGAATAGCAAGGAGAGATAAGAAGGCCTTCTTAAATGAACAATGCAAAGAAATCGAGGAAAACAATAGAATGGGGAAGACTAGAGATCTCTTCAAGAAAATCGGAGATATCAAGGGAATGTTTTGTGGAAAGATGGGCATGATAAAGGACAAAAAAGGCAGGGACCTAAGAGAAGCAAAATTGATTAAGAAGAGGTGGCAAGAATACACAGAAGAACTATACAAGAAAGATCTTAACATCCCTGATAAATACGATGGTGTGGTCACTGACCTTGAGCTGGACATCCTAGAGAGTGAAGTCAAGTGGGCCTTAGGAAGCATTACTAACAACAAAGCTAGCGGAGAAGACAGTATCCCAGCTAAGCTATTTAAAATCCTAAAAGATGATGCTGTTAAAGTGTTGCACTCAATATGCCAACAAATTTGGAAAACTCAACAGTGGACACAAGATTGGAAAAGGTCAGTTTACGTTCCAATTCCAAAGAAGGGCAATGCCAAAGAAGCAAGAGTTAGAACCAGACATGGAAGAACCGATTGGTTCAAAATTGGGAAAGGAGTACGACAAGGCTGTATATTATCACCCTGCTTATTTAACTTATATGCAGAGTACATCATGAGAAATGCCGGGCTGGATGAATCACAAGCCGGAGTTAAGATTGCCGGGAGAAATATCAACAACCTCAGATATGCAGACGATACCACCCTAATGGCAGAAAGTGAAGAGGAACTAAAGAACCTCTTGATGAGGGTGAAAGAGGAGAGTGCAAAAGCTGGCTTGAAACTCAACATTAAAAAAACTCAGATCATGGCATCTGGTCCCATCACCTCCTGGCAAATAGAAGGGGAAGAAATGGAAGCAGTGACAGATTTTATTTTCTTGGGCTCCAAGATCACCGCAGACAGTGACTGCAGCATGAAATTAAAAGACGCTTGCTCCTTGGGAGGAAAGCTATGGCAAACCTAGACAGCATATTAAAAAGCAGAGACATCACCTTGCCGACAAAGGTCCGTGTAATTAAAGCTATGGTTTTCCTAGTAGTAATGTATGGCTGTGAGAGTTGGACCATAAGGAAGGCTGAGCGCCGAAGAATTGATGCTTTCGAACTGTGGTGCTGGAGAAGACTCTTGAGAGTCCCTTGGACTGCAAGGAGGTCAAATCAGTCAATCCTACAGGAAATCAACCCTGATTGCTCATTAGAAGGACAGATACTGAAGCTGAAGCTCAAAATCTTTGGCCACCTAATGCGAAGAGAGGACTCACTGGAAAAGACCCTGATGCTGGGAAAGACTGAAGGCAAAAGGAGAAGGGGACGGCAGAGGATGAGATGGTTAGATAGCATCACCGATGTAATGAACATGAATTTGAGTAAACTCCGGTGGTGGACAGGAAGGCCTGGTGTGCTATGGTCCATGAGGTCACGAAGAGTTGGACACACGACTGAACAACATACATACATACATACATACATACATACATACATACATACATAGGCTTTCAATATTCTAAACAATATTTCCTCATGAATAAACCGGTTTTTAGGAATATGCTCTTAGAAGTTTCATGGACTTTTAAAATTCTGCTCAAAAAAGGTGTTTTTAAAGCTCCAAATTGTTCTCAAATTTGTATTAATATGTGAGCCAGAGAATTTCTGGCTTCCTCCCCAACTCTAAAAACACTATCTTACTCTTCCAAACACCTTTTTCTTTTTCCCTTTATAGCCTTGATTGACCTAGTTGGTGGAAAAGTGGTGACACAGAGGAAAATGGAAAATATCTCCCTTTTTTCTTTCACTACCTTTCTACCAGCACCTGCATGTAGCCTGGGTTGGTACAACAAAGCAAATCTTAGTTGGTTTGCACAGGCCTACTCTTTGGTTTATTCTAATTCCCCTAATTACAGCTGTTCATTGATCATTAGTACTGTAGCACCTTATTCACTGCTTTTACATACATTGTACAGTATTTAAATTGCACTAGAAATAATTAGCATAACCATTTTAGAGCGTAAAGGGAGGATGAACAGGAAAATTTGCCAGAGGTAAGAGTGAGGTCGGGTATTTGCAAATAAAGGAACTGTTTGGGAAAATAGGGTCAGCTGAAAAACAAAACTGATAGAAAGGCTGCTGGATGCAAAAACAAAAAAAATCAGGAACCCTGTGAACTTTAGGAGGATGGCTGATTGTGTGGAAATTGAAAAACATGCTAATGATACAAGGAGCACCAGGATAAGTCCCAGGGTGAACTAAACTGATCAACATGAGGAGAGACTTTTAAGGCCATGAGTATATCACCAAAGTTTTAACCTGTGATGAAATCCAGCCTTTTCTGAGGGAAAGCCTTCTTTACTGTATGAATGATCATTTAATATTTAGCAAACATTTTCATAAAAATTGATTTGTAAATTTTGGGTGCTTCGATGTCATACTGGGGTCATTCAGTATCTTTCACATACTGTATATTGCAGTACTGACCAATCTGGTCAATTAGAGAAAATTATGCTTAACTTCATGATAGCAGTTCTGTGCACAACAGTTGCTTAAATGCTTACAGGCCTAGAGCTAAAATCCCCCATTTCTGTCTGGGATGGAGAGTTGAAAAGTCTGTGAGAATGATGAATTGCCATAGCAAATATTTTGGGAATACAAGAATAATAATATTTTCTAATGTCAAATTACTTAGAAAATGATGATTTTTTAAAAAAATTAGATGTAGGTGAATGGAGGAAAACTCAATCATCTCTAATCTTTAATCTTAATTTACTTTCCCTGTTCTAGGATGTTAAGACAGAGCTTTAGATTAAACAACATTTCTGTATTTAATTACAATTTTTAGTAACTATCAAAATGCTATCAAAACAATGAAACATTATTATTGTTTTTTACTTTTCTTTATGGAACCAATAAATTTCCATAAGGATGTCACAAGTGCTATTCAGGATGGCAGTGTCTGTAATTCAATTATTTTTATTGTCACTTGAAGATAAATTTGGTTAACCCAGCATAATTTAGTCTAGAAATGAGCATTCTACTGAAATTCTTCTGGGTAGGGTTTTTTTTTTAGAATTTCAGTAAGAGTTAGAATTTTGCTGCTAATCTTTTCACAGTCCTTTAATTAACACCATTTCCTATTCACTGCTGTTCAAATACTAATTTTTGCTACTTTTACATAAAAAAGAAACCTGTCTTTTAAGCAAACAAAACTGAAAAAAATAACACTGCTTTCACACCAAGTGGTCTTTTTATATTTCCAAAATAATTTTCTTATGATGTTTTAAATACAAACAGTTGTCACATACTTCAGCGGATCATACTTGTTCTGAAAAGGTAGCCATAATAAAGTAGAAAACAAATGGATTTCTATATTTAACAGTGAAAACATTTGCAGTGTATTCAGGTGTGAAAGTAATATATGAAACTGTATACTTCTCACGTATAGATGAACAAATATTTACATTTGTAAATATACAAATTCTAAAAATCTGAATTTAGATAGGACTGCCTCAGGAAAAATCTGACCTCCAATTATTAATTTTCTCTCATCTATTAGCATATCAACAAAGGCTATCTTCTCTTGGATGAGCCTATCAATGATGCCTTGGTTATCTTGTACTTCTTTATGTTACCTGAAATGAAAGAATAAAACTGAAAATATGATTACTATCAACACTCAACATTCTGTCCAGTAAAACTCACAAATGAAAACCACTTCGAATGGTCAATTTATTAAAAACATGTTGCATATCAGATCAAACTATTGTTTATAACAGAGCTTTCCAAACTGTGTGTCGTGACACAAAAGTGTGTCGCCACACAGTCTGGCATGTCGCCACACAACCCGGAAGCGCTGGTCATCATCAGCGCTTCCAGGTTTTCCCGCGGCGACACACCAACTGCAGCGCGCAAATCCCGAAAGCAGCAGCAGCGCTTCCGGGTTTTTGCGCACTGCCGCACTTCCGGGTTTTCCCGCGGCGACACACCAACGCCAGTTGGTGTGTCGCCGCGGGAAAAACTTTGGAAAGCCTTGGTTTATAACATCACTATATTTTGTACAATACAGTCTATTTCATGAGATGCAATGATGTATTATTTTGAGATTTACGAGTACAGTGCAGAGAAGCACAGGAAAGACTAATCAGTGAAGTTAGACCGAAATGAAATACAATTACTATTAATTTGTGTACCTTTGAATAATGTTTCCTAAAGATGGGGAAATGGATGGAGAAACTAAGGCATGCAGATGATGGCAGAAATGCAGTGTTTTATTTATTTATTTGTTTGTTTATTTTTATTTCAAATTTCGTCACTGCCCATCTCACTCAAAGAGCAACTCTGGGCGGTTTACAATAAAGCTAAAATGACTACAGATTAAAATACAATAAAAACAGTATACTTTAAATATAAAATCCAAGATGGCGATATAAAAAGTTCTTAATTTAAATACATGTAATTCACCGGGGCCTCTTCAAGGCGCTAACCACCCCCAGGATTGATTACCTCTTCTCCCACCCCAAGCAAGATGGCAAAACCAGGTCTTCACCCCCTTTCGGAAGGCCAGGAGAGTGGGGGCCTGCCTCACCTCTGGGGGCAGAGTATTCCACAGGGCGGGGGCCACAGCAGAGAAGGCTCTCTTCCTGGGCCATGCACCATTCTTGGGGCCTGCAAAACTGCTCGTGCGACTGCATTCTGAATCAGCTGTAGCTTCCAGATACTCTTTAAGGATAGCCCCATGTAGAGCGCATTTCAATAGTCTATACGGGAGATGACTAGGGGATGAGTGACTGACTGGAGGGCTTCCTAATCCAGGAAGGGGCGTAACTGGCACACAACATGAAGTTGAGCAAAGGCCCTCATGGCCATGACTGCCATCTGCTCTTTGAGCAGGAGTCATGAGTCCAGGAGGACCCCCAGGTTCTGCACCAGGTCTGTCTGGGGCAGTGCAACCCCATCCAGAACCAAGGATAGTAAATTCCCAGATACAGAGCCCCTAACTCACAGCCACTCCATCTTACCAGGGTTCAGCTGAAGCCTGTTCTTCCCCATCCAGACCCGTACAGCCTCCAGGCACCCAGAGAGGGTGGTCACAGCCTCACTTAAATCACCCGGGATGGAGATGTATAATTGGATATCATTTAATATGTTGCCTGTTGTGAGGATTGAATGTTTGCTGAAAGAAACTAAAATGGCTAGGAACAAGATTGTGCTTCTGTTCACTTTGTTATATAGGAGAGTTGTATATCAGGAGAAACATAAAATCTAATTAAATGCAGTGTAAATGGGTTACTTAAGTATTTAAGCACTTAAATACTTAAATGGGTTAAAAACTTAAGTACTTACTTAAATGGGTTACTTTTGTTTTATGTGATAAAACAAAAAGAAGTAGGGTCAAGAATGAGTGGAATAAATGTGGATTCTGAGTAAATGTGGATTCAATACAAAAATGAGGAACCAATATAAAAGTTGTACTTTGAAGAGGATTGGTCATATAGAGAGAATGAATGAAAATAAATTTGCAAAACAAATACATGAAGGAAAAGTGAAAGGAAGAAGACCAAGAAAGTCATGATTGGATGAAGTTAATGCAGTGACATACCTAGCATATTTGACACCCAGAGCGACTGCCTCCACTCTCCAAATTTCACCATGAGGCCCCGGAAGCCACCAAAGAGCTGATTGGTGCACCACCTGCACTTAACCAACTCCATATCAACGACCCACTGAATAGCCTCCTTGTTGTCTTCAGTAGCACCCCCTTATTGCCTGCACCCAGGGTAGACTATTCCCACTGCCCCACTCTTGGTATACCACTAAGTTAATGAATCCTTGTTTGGATTTTTTTTTTATTTGTTCAGTCGCTTCCAACTCTTCGTGACTTCATGGACCAGCCCATGCCAGAGCTTCCTGTCGGCCGTCGCCATCCCCAGCTCCCCCAAGGTCGAGTCCGTCACCTCCAGAATATCATCCATCCATCTTGCCCTTGGTCGGCCCCTCTTCCTTTTGCCTTCCACTTTCCCTAGCATCAGCATCTTCTCCAGGATATCCTGTCCTCTCATTATGTGGCCAAAGTACTTCAGTTTTGCCTTTAATATCATTCCCTCAAGTGAGCAGTCTGGCTTTATTTCCTGGAGTATGGACTGGTTTGATCTTCTTGCAGTCCAAGGCACTCTCAGAATTTTCCTCCAACACCACAATTCTATCTTCCTTCGCTCAGCCTTCCTTATGGTCCAGCTCTCGCAGCCATAGGTTACTACGGGGAATACCATTGCTTTAACTATGTGGACCTTTGTTGTCAGTGTGATGTCTCTGCTCTTATCTATTTTATCGAGATTTGTCATTGCTCTCCTTCCAAGAAGTAGACAACTTCTGATTTCCTACAATGCATTTTACATGGGCCTGTACTTGAAGACTATTTGGAAGCTACAGCAAGTCTAAACGGTGGCTGTGAGGGCCGTTCAGAGCCATCTTCAGTGTACCTATGTGGCACTTCTGCACTGGTTGTGCACTGGGTTCTGGATGCCATTCAAGGTGCTGTTGTCATCTATAAAGACCCTGCCACCTTCTGAAATACCTTTTCTCCAGAGGTTTGTCTGGTCTCGACCATGCCATCCTTCATAAAATCTCTAAAAATCTGATTTTCCAGGCAGCCCAGAGGCAAGGTTGATTTGTGATTCTGCCTGATAAATGGGTAGCTGGGATTTATCTGCTTTTATTTTCCCCAATGTATTGTATATGTGTATTTGATTTTTTTTTGGGGGGGGGGTATTCTTAATGATATTTAAACTCTGTATATCACCTTGAGTCTCCTGATTTGGCAGCCTTATAAATTTAATAAGTTATTGTTATTGTTATCCTGAGAAAAAGGGTGAGAAGTTTAAAGAACAGAAAACAACGTTTGAAGTTATATATGGATTTAGTAGACCGAAGGATGGTTTGCAAGGATAGAAATGTATAGTAAATAGTGTTGGTATAAATTAGATAAAGCTATATTTCCTTTTTATATCACATGATTTTAGTTTCTTTGGCTTATTATTTCTTATTCACTTTTTGCAGTTTACATAACATGTGAGTTCTAGGCCTCCCTTAGGCATGAAAGCTGGCTGGTGACTTTGGGCCAGTCATTCTGTCTCAGCCCAACCCACTTCAGAAGTTTGTTGTTGTGGGGGAAATAGGAAGAGGAAGGAGTATTAGGTATGTTCACTGCCTTGGGATGGATAGACAGACAGACAGACAGACAGACAGACAGACAGACATAAAAAAGCAGGATAAAAAAAAATTCTTATCCCAAATTGAACAGCATGATGGGTATGTATGTAGGTTATGTATTGAATTCAGTAGGACATATCTAAGTAAATATACAGGGGCTCAGGCATATTGTACTAGAAACAGAGAGAGATATTTAATTCCTTATCCAGTATACTTCATTTTAAGATATCTTTCTTGTCTAAGTTTATTTTTGTAACATTAATGTTACCCAACTACCTGAAACATTTTATGAGTCAACTTTGAGGAAAAAAGGGGAGGATTCCAGTATGACTTTGCCTTTTATAACAATGTGTCTAAATCTACAATGTATCTAAATTATTTTCTAAATACCAGGTATGATAAAAACCAAAATGAATAAAATATTTATTCTGAGTGGTACAGGTTGATATAATTTAGGCTACTGTGTTTTGAAGCTACTGTGAATATTTGATTGATAAAATAAATGACTGAATATTAAAAACCTACGTTAACTTCCAAATGTCTTACAGAGTATAAAATAGAAGAGTAATAATTTGCTCAAGCTTCCTAAATATGATGGCCTTAGGCAGATCACTGGAGGGAATCAAATAGATTAATTAGCTTGTCAAGAAATTCTCTTTAAAGAGTATAGCAGGACATTTTCTCCAAAGAGTTTTTGTCAGTAGAGTGTGATCAGGGAAGAATACAATAGAGATAGTTAACAGTTCATTTACTATATGTTGCTGACAAGGTATCATTTGAATGTTTCAGGCAAAATGTTTCATGCATTGCTGATAATACAAATAATGCAAATTGTGTAACCAGGAATCAGTGGGACTTAACAATTCTTAAATATCAGGAATAGGGATGTACAGAGCTTAAACTGTATACCTTATCTTGAAGCATTCTCTTGAAATAAAACTACAAAGTCCTGGCAACTTTTTTTTGACATCATCCCCCAGCCCATAAGTAGGATAGACTGAAGTCCTTAGTTGTTCTAGTTAAAGTGGTATTTTCCCCTTATTCTGATATCAGCTAAAGGCAGCCTCAAAGTTGGTAAAATTTGTTAAGCTTTGTCACCTTCCTTAGAGGTTGACTGCTAATGATAAGAATTGAGATGGGCAGTGGGGACAGCAAAATCATGACATCATGCTAGTGTAAGTTTTAGCCAGCTCATGGATGGGTGGAGAGCATTAATTCTGCAGCAGAAAGGTCCACAGTCTCTAAATAAAAACAAAACAAAATAAATTGAACTGAATTGAATTTCGCTAGTTCTCAGTACTGATGTTTCTCCCATTTTGCAGCAGGTTTTTAAACTGCTGTTTTTTTTCCAGGGACAATTCAAAATGCTGGACATAAACTATACATTAAAAGTGGAAACGAGATTCCTGAATATTTACTTTCTTGATGCAGTGACGTTTGCAGCAAACCACCTGCCAAAAATGACATGTCATGGTGATGACATGCCCTGTACTTTCACCTGATGTTCAACACAAGTATATTAAAGTCGTGGCATTTCATCATTTGCCCCCTTGCATTTCTTTGTGTAGTTCTAAATTATAGAAAACCCCTTCTCCTACATCTGTCAGCTTTTAGTACATCTGTTGATAGCCAGCTAGTAAGGTGAGAAGGAACATTTTTTTCTGACGTTCTTCCTGGAATATGTACTACACAGATGTTCCTTGAGATGTTCACAAACAGAAAGTATCAGTTTCTTTCTGATCATCAAAGGGATTTAATTTAGGGGAAAATCCATTTTCAAAGTTTATTCCAATTTGTTCTGTATTCTGAAATAGCTTAAGACAAAATTAAATCAGGATTGTCAAAAAGGCAAAATGTCCTCTTGCTGTTATTCCAGTTTTAAGAAAACAGAACAATCCATTGGCAAACATAAAAATGATGCTAATAATGTCATTTTTGAAACACCCTTTTATCTTTTTTATCAGTTTTTTTTCTTTATTAGGTTAAAAAAATCTTACTTTAAAAAATCCCCCCAAACCTCTTGGATATATTCAACAATAGCAAGTTAACCACACTAATTTGTTTGTTGGTTTGATTATGTATATACACAAACACACAATGAGTGAATGAGTTCAAACAAAATTGAATTTATTCATTCAACAAACAAAACAAAAAGAATGCTGCATTTTGAGCAGCATTCTTATTGACCGCATTTACTGCTTAGAAAGAAGCTACTGGCTTGTGCTCATAGCCTTATAACTTCTTATAAGTGGGTAAACAAGCTAGGGGAGACAGAATTTAGATTACGGTTTCCATCCAAATAAGCAAATATTTGTAAACCAATAGATCCTCACTTAAAGCTTGCTAAGGTTTGTTCACATTGCCATCAACTTAAAGTGATGTACAAATGAGGACATTAAGGCTGTTTTGCACAATAAATCTAGGTGCTCTTCATTCCAGGCTATTTTGCAGCCTTTGGACTTAGAAGTACAGTATGTAATAGGATTAAAGCCTAATTCCATTTGTTTGTGTGTGTGTGTGTGTGTGTGTATTTGTATGTTTAGGATAATAAAATCATAGGAAGGAATTTGGAAGGTTAATCTAATCTGATGATGATCAGCGCTTCCGGGTTGTGTGGCGACACACCAGACTGTGTGTGGCGACACACTTTTGTGTCGCGACACACAGTTTGGAAAGCTCTGATCTAGAGTTCCAGAAAACAAATCTGTTGTCATGGATACAAACAGGAGGCAGCATATCTTATAATAAATTTATAAGTTTAACTATTTTTAGTATGTCTCTTTTTTTAAGATCACGTTGGCCATGCTTTTCTAAGTAAGGCTAGATCGATATGTCTCCCAAGCCATGTCTTCAGCTATATTTTTACTATGCTAGGATAACATTTTGATCCCTTAAACTGATAGATCACATTTAAACTGTAAGGTCCTCATGGCGGAACAAATAATGTACTCAACAAAAATAAGAACAATAAGAAACACAGAATATTGACATTCTGACAGCTGATATGGTATAGTGATTAAGGCATTGGCCTAGGGGTGGGAAGATTCAGTTTCTACTTGTCCCTTAGGCATGGAATCTGGCTTGTTGACTTTGGGCCAGTCATTCTCTCTCAGCCCTAGACTGAGAAGTCAAAAAACATCTATCTACCAACTTTCACTGGACCAGTTTGGTAGCCTTCATCTTGCACTGGATTGGTTGGTCTGTAATAATAATTAAAATCTTAATAAACCCTCCCCCCCCCCCAAATATCAACACACAGAAATATCTTTTCTACCAGCTAGAGAATTTCTAATTTCATAACTGGAGCGCTTGCACAAATCAGGTTCTATCCTTCAAATGAGTCTTAGTTTTTTAGCCTACATCTAAATCCATTACAGTGTCTCTGCAATGGCTTAGGTTTTCCAGTTGAATGGGGAAATCACCAGGAGGTCCCAGGGCTGTAAATTAGGCTGGGAAGTCCAGAAACTATCTTAGAAGGCGGCATTGGCAAATGACTTCAGTATTACTACCAAGAAAGCTACACAGCTGTTTCCATGTAGTCACCAACTATCAAACTCAGTTCAAGGGAGACTTTGCATTTAATCATTAGCATAACCATAAATCCAATCTTTAACCTGCATCTCCCAACTGCATCATAATAGTGAAGGACCAAGTAATGCCTTAGGAAATAAGTCTATGCAATATTTCCTAAGAATCATCTTCTAAAGCTATTTAGTCACGTAGGACAATACCTGCCACAAAGCAATCCAGTTTTCCAGTTTCATTGTGTCTTAAGTGGCAAAAATAGTTCTGAAACAGGATGGGAACAATCCAGATAATGTGTATTTTGAGTTGGTGTAATTGCTTAGGGTAAAATCTCTCATTCAGAGGGAGATATGAATGGAAACGTGCCCAGTAATAAAACCACCTGACAAATGAGTCTATATTACTGCCAAGTGCTTTTTTAAGGGTTTCCTTGTGGAATGTAGGTTTTCATGACTACTGTTTATTGGTAAAACTACCTCTGAGTAATGAGCAATACATTTGTGAGAATGAATACGCGCTGGTGTTTTGCTAGACACACTGCTGGTTTCTGAAGAATCTGAAATCAAACTCGGCAATAGATGTCATGTCTTTGTATATTGCCTTGTTCTTTAATTCCTTTAATTCCTTGTTCTTTAATTCCTTTCACGTTCTTTAATTTTGCATTCTACATAATGTCCCCTTTTGTCCCATATAATCACACTCTCAAATTATTTTACCTGTTCCCTTGTTTCTTACATTTTGGTGGTTTATCCTTATTAGAAGGCAGCCACTGTATTTTGTCCACTATCCCAAATTTTACTCCTATACTTTTTTTGTCCAGTATTTTTCTCATTCTGTTGGTGAGCCCTGAAATATATGGAAGGTTTGCACACTGCCCATAATCCTCCTTTCTTCATTCTTACATTTTCCTTGCTCTAATTTCCTTTATTATTATATAGATGAGCATTATAGAGCACTGAATTTCTTTTGGTTCAGTACTGTAGTTAGATTGCTTATTTTGTCAGCCCTATTCATTAAGGTAAAGGGAAAGGTTCCCCCCGCACATTTGTGCAGTCGTGTCCCACTCTAGGGGCCGGTGCTCATCTCCGTTTGTTAGCCGAAGAGCCAGCGTTGTCTGAAGACGCTTCCACGGTCATGTGGCCGGCATGACGCACGCAGAACGCTGTTACCTACCCACCGAAGTGGTACCTATTCATCTACTTGCATTTGCATGCTTTCAAATTGCTAGGTTGGCAAGAGCTGGGGCTAGTGCAGGAGCTCACTCTGTCACGTAGGGCTAGGGATTCGAACCTCCGAACTTGCAATCTTCCGATCGACAGGCCTGGCGTCTTACCCACTGAGCCACCATGCCCCCTAGGCCCTATTCATTAGTGACCTAATAAACTGATTTTATTGACAGTTATGCGGCATTGTTTGTACATGTCTTCTTTCTATATACTTTCTATATACATTGTAGTTTTGATGACCTTCATTAATAGTGCTTAACCTACCTTCATCGGGGGGGGGGGTTCCTCCATCTTTTTTGCTGTATCTACTAGAAGGAATAAGGGGAATGCGTGTGTGTGTGTGTGTGTTCTTCCATATTCCTATGCATGACAGAAAATTTGGTTTGTAAGATGGGGAAGAATTCGTGCTGTGAATGGGTCACCTTACAGTAAGTTATAAGCAAATAATTTTATTTGGTTGTGTTAATATGCTTTTTTTCAATCCTGTCATTCCTCTTCTTTGGCTTCTGGCAGGTACAGACATACATTTATAAGCACATAAAAGCGTGCAACATGCACCCTTTTTGTGGGCAAGATAAACTCCAAATTGGTATGAGCTATACAAAAATGAACTATAAACAAAAGTAAAAAGAACATAATTAAGAACAAGGAAAACAAAAGAAAAAAAATATGAAGAATCTAGGCATATCACCCATATAGCAAGTATTAAACAATATTTGAAAAATTCAACTTAAAAACCCCTCTATTTTAAAATATCATGAAATCCTTCTCAAGTGAAATGTATCATTTTTTCATTAACGAAAAAAATTGCCTTTTCAAAAATTGATAGATTACATATGCATTGATAGAAACTGGCCAGTACTCAAAGATTTTTGTCTATATATTTTTTCCTACTTATTCTTCTTTTGGGGTAGTCATCTAAAATTCAGAGTTGGCTTTTTTAGAGAAATTCTGTAGTTACACCAAGAATGTATCAACATTGGCTTCATGTTATAGACACCCAAAAAAATGTACAAACAAACAAATCTTTATTACGGTCAAAGACCAGCATAGGGGAAAAACTGTAAATACTGATATCATTGTGGGTAGAAATGTGGTTAGCATAAAGAAGCCAGTTTCCTTATTTCATTTACAAGGACATAACTTGTTATGAAACAGCTTCCTAACTGTTCCAGAGGATTGTAGTAGGCTTTCTGGGGATGATTGACATCACGGAAAAGAGTAGTACTAATTGTTTTCAATCTATTTTTTTCCAGGTTTAGGGGGATCTAAGAGTAGGAATGGAAATGGGGACCTTTAGCCTCCGAAAGGCTGCAATCACACTATTGACCCGCTCCTCACATCTGATAAAATAGCCAAAAATAATAGCATTGTTTTTCAGCCCCAGAATCACCAAATTTCAGCAATATCATGTACTAGGTATATACTGTACTTCTGTTGCTTTCCCAAGCTGTTGTACTGTATGTTTTCAGTTCAGAAGTATGCAACATTATTTCAAAAATGTCCCTCTTAGAGTAGTATCTACTCTAGTATCTAGTATCTACTACTTACAGCAGTAATCCAGAGAATAATATTCTAGTTAATTGAGTTTAAGTAAAAGCTTGTTCTATTTATTTCTGAGGAAAAAAATGTTGCTTAACAGTAAAAGGCTGGCAAGCCAGAATGCTCATTGTTTGGTAATTTTAATGCTGGGTATAGTTTTTAAAGCAGCAATATGACTTTCAAGAGTGTAGTAAAATGGTTACAACTGAATCCTTGAGGATTTTCCAAGAATAGTTATAACTAAAGTAGTTACTGCTCTATTCTATATATTGTTTCTTCTTTCTGTCATGTTAACATAACCAAAAGTCTATTTCTTCCTCCAGGGGGATTTGTGATTGTATTTATGAAAGTTATCATTTCTCTTCAAGTAGCTTGGCTCACACACCCTATTAAACTGGTTACATATATGCATAAGTGTAAAGCAACCCTGGAAAAATTCATATTACTATGCAATCAAAGAATGTTTAAAGACCATAAAACAAGAATTGACAGTTTTTAATTAAGCTCATTACCCTCCAGATGTACAGCATAGTCTCCTCAATTCCACCACCAACTACCATGACCAAAATTATAGTAGTTATTTTATCAGCACAGATGTGTGGTATGTAACTCCTTGGTTTTGTAATGAATTTTGTCTCCAAAAAGCAGCAAGATTATTTTTGCTTGATTAAGGAAATCAATAAGATGTAGGCTACTGAATATTAAAATAGAATTTCAGGAGATTTGGGGATGAGTGTAGGAGCTGATTTGCTTGTGAGCTCAAAAGCAAGAACTTACTAGTAGAAACACACAGTACTAGGGTGACCATATTTCCTTGAGACAAAAACGGGACATTGGGATGGCAAAAATGGGACGGGGTTAAACTTATGTAATATTCCGTATTCATGAAAAAGTAAGACAATAAAAAAAGTTTTAAAGAGTTTTTAAGATCCATCTGCTGGTCCTTAAACAGATTACTGTTTATATAAAAATATTTTTGTTTTCATTAAAATTAAAAAGTTTTATTACATGAACAAGGCTTGACTCAGGAGTTCTACATGGAAGCAAGGCAAGACTAAGAGCAAGGCAGCGTTCCTACTTGACAGCAAGGAAACAGGCAGGCACTAGGACCGACGCAGAATCCCAGCAGAGATCGGAGGCAGCAGCAGCTCAGCAAGATCCGGCAGCAGGCTTTGCCAGCTGATCGGCTTCCCCCTCAAACCTTCCCGCGTTTTCCCCAACGACATTTCCCGCACTTTCCCTAACAGGCTCTTCGCCCTCCTCCTCTGATCCAACCTCCATCCTTACAGGATTTTTTAAAATATGGGACAAAATTGACATTTATATTAAAATGACGGGACGGTTGGGAAATGCGAAAAAAACGGTACTGTCCCATTCAAAATGGTATGTACGGTCAGCCTACACAGTACCCTTGCTTTAAGCTTATCCTGTTTTTCCCATTTCCCTACAGGCACCTGCAGTCAGCATTATGACTATGCTGGGAATAAGGAAACTATAAACTCATTGATGTTGTCCTGTCAGATTATTACAGTGCTGAAGTGTTTCCAGAAACAAACGTTATAGATTGTTTTAATAAATAAAAATAGTATGTTTGGCACATTTTAATTTTCACTGTATTTTCCCTTCTGTATCTGCCAGCTTGGAAATAATAGGTGTTCTATTTTGAGTGTGGCTGTTGTGGGTGTGCTGTTATTTTTTTTCCCTTCAGTTTCTTTCCACATGATTCAAAATTGTTTATTGGACTAATTTAAGGTGCTGATGCTAACTTATCTGGCCTTGCTTATGAGCATACCTAGTTATTTAGAAAATCGGCTTGTAGCTCACGTCCCTCTGGGCTCAACTCAGTCACTTTGGGAGGGTCAGCTGGTACCTCCTTATACTAAAATAGCTACATCCCACCTAGCACAAGTCCTCTAGAATGAACTTCGACCAAAAATTCATCTGGAGTGTAATCTGTCAACATTTTAAAAGGTGTTTAAAACCTTTCTTTTTTGTGTGGGCCTTTGTAAAGCTGGTTAAAGTGTTAAAATTATTTAGATATATACGGTTATTTTGATATAGGATTTAATGCTTGTTTTAATGTAATGGGCCATTCAGGTTTCTGGGGCTGTATATTTTAGTTATGATTTTAAATTCAATTGTAGTGATTCCGTCTACTAATGTTTGATGTTGTATTTTATTAATTCATTCTGGGCCTAGTTAAATGAAAAATGAAACAGCTACTATTAATGGACACAAAAGAAATTATACTTGGAATAATACCATTATTAATATAGAATTTTGGTTGTGATTAATGACACACATGATGCCATAATATGCCATTTTCTCTATAGATTCCATGTATTCACAGAAGATTGCAAAATAATGAAGGATTTCTGGGCTCCTAGGAAGATGAACCTGAGCGGGATAGTTAGAATGATTGTAGGAACAACCCTGCCAAATCCCACACTCCATTCCTGCAGTGGTTAACCAGATGCCCTTTTATATATAGGTGAAAAGTATTGCATATATCCAGCATTGCCCCCAGCATCTATTATTAGGGGTATACTGAAAATAATATAGCCACCATGGTGAGTAGCTATTGATAGCCTTGGCTCCATGAATATCCTTATCTTATTTCTCCTTGCAGTACTTTTTTTTAAATGTAGCCTAAAGCAGTCTATAAATGGAACATTTACATACATTCAGGTAGAATGACAACTGTGATGGTTGTTGGCTGTGCATTGTGCCTGTAGTCCAGAGCTTTCCAAACTCTGTGTCGCGACACAAAAGTGTGTCGCCACACACAGTCTGGTGTGTCGCCACACAACCCGGAAGTGCTGATCATCATCAGCGCTTCCGGGTTTTCCCACGGCGACACACCAAATGCAGCGCGTAAAACCCGAAAGCGGCAGCAGCGCTTCCGGGTTTTTGCGCGCTGCCGCAAGGACGGCACTTCCGGGTTTTCCCGCGGCGACACACCAACGCCGGTTGGTGTGTCACCGCGGGAAAAACTTTGGAAAGCCCTGCTGTAGTCCCTTACTAATATCCTAATCTCTTGAAAAGTTTAATTGCCTTTTCCCCTTTAAGATAATATTTAATACTGTGTTATGCATATATGCCTTGCTTCCTAGCAATGAAAAGTTTCAGAGGTATCAGCACCAAATTGAAACTTGGTTTCTTTAGAAGGAGGTCTCTGGAGACACATGATATTTCCGTGATATAATGTTTACTTACAGATATATACAGAAAAAAATAAGGTGAGGCATTTATGGCATTGATACTCCAAAGATTACTCTTCTGCACCAGATTTCTAGATACACCCACAGCATTTTGAAGCTTGCTTGCTCATTTCCACTACACGGTGACCACAAAAATGACAGAAGAGGTTGTCTCAGGCATTTCTTCTTCACCCTTGGGAGAAAGTGAGATGAAGTAATTTCCGCACCTTCTCAGCATCCATCTCCCGTCTTGGGCTATTAAAACACAATGACATCTATTACCTGCCCCTTTGGTGTTAGGAGGCATTGCCTCTGAGTACCTATTCTGGTAGCTCAATTTACAGAACTCTTGGAGTCAAGAAATTAGGTCATGTTTTATGGGAAAAAAGGAAATCTTTGGGGTCACCTTAACCAACCTCCTCCAAACTCATAACAGCTGAATGCTTCTTTCAAGTTCACATAGCCATGGTCATATTTGACACCTTTAAAGGCTTAACATCTTTAAAGGCAGTGTAGTGTGTATACAGCACTGCAAAGAAAAGCCACAGTCTTAAGTACAGCCATTTCCCTCTTCATGTAAGAATAAATAAAAATGCACACACCGAGAAAGCAGGAGGCTACCCCTAATCCAATGTACATGGATACCTTTGTGGTAGCACAGAGTTGCAGTTCCATTTTTTGTGAGATATACAACGAAAATTAATATTTCCTTTTATTTCTAGTTCATCAGGAAATGCCTTTAAAACTGAAGGATTCCAGTCTTATGCCACTCATTGATCTGTGAGACCTCATATGGTTTACTTAAGGAAAAAAAAATGCAAACAATTTTCAGTTACATTTTTTAACTAAAATTGGCAGCTTGCCAGGAGGCATCCCTGCTCATTTGCTGATAATAAAATGTATGTATTACAACATGGCAATTATAATTTAAATTTTAATTCTTAAAATCAGATGCAATCCACCGAAGAGTGATCAGATGATTTTTAACCACTTCAGACCTAGCTGTTCTCATTATCATCATTAGACCCCTCCTCCTTCCTTGAAAGCTTTTTATCTTATGCTCCACAGGAGAAATTGGAGACTACTTTTTCCCTGGATTGCCTTATATATTTTATTGCTAGTTTCCTGTGATCAAAAGAAAGCAAAAAAAAAATGTT
Organism: Charina bottae; assembly: GCA_023362775.1. Taxonomy (NCBI): domain Eukaryota; kingdom Metazoa; phylum Chordata; class Lepidosauria; order Squamata; family Charinaidae; genus Charina; species Charina bottae. Next base: position 205,848,415 of record JALMGJ010000002.1, on the reverse strand, counting down.
CGTGCTCTGAAGGGAAGGAGCAAGAATGAGCACACAGCTCTTACTGCAGGCATTTTTTTTAGAGCATGCTGTCCCTTTCCCTGTAATACGGTGCAGCCCTCCTCTGAGCAGCAGCAAGCCGTCTGATTGTTCTCCTTCAACCCGTTTGGTATGCATGAGCACTACCAATACAAGCTGGGAAGGTGTTTTCTTACGGAGGGTCAGTGGCTAAAGCAGATCAGTGGCTAAAGCACTTTGTCAGCTTTTCGGTCAAGTTAAAAGAGACATCTGGCTAATGGAATTGCAAGTGTGGACACCTAATGGACATGGAATTTCAGCACAGTGGAAGAGCATTTGTTTTTTAGACATTGGTAAGGTTTGTGTTTCATTATTCCAGTGGAATATTTGAGGGTCATGAGTCAAAGAGATGCTCCCCGACCACTAAATTGGACCATTCGGAAGCTCTGCCATGCTGCCTTTCTCCCATCTGTCAGACTACTTAAGGTACTGTGAAATCCCTGTGTTTTACTATCTGCGATTTTGTTGTTAACTGTTTCTCACGCTCCAATTATAGTACAAATCCACAATTACTTTTTACAGTAGATGCTGCTTCTTTCAATCACTGTAGATATTCTAATGCTCATATGTAAATAAGAAAAGTGCATTTGTAGACTTGGATGGCATACTTAGCCTTGGTATAGTGTCAGATGCATTTAATGCTAATATGAAATGTTTGAGGTAGCAAGGTTAATTGTTTGTATGGTATAGGTATACATTGTGAGAAATCTCAACAGTTCTCAGTTGCTGTTACTTATTAAGTCTCCAGATCCACTTATGGGAACAGTAGAGTGTTGTGCTCATCTTTGGCAATCTTTGGTAATTCCCAATGCAGTTTATATAAAGGCTAGTTCAGAATCTTCCCATGGAGATATGAGGTCAGATTCTGGACAGGGAAAAACTTCTTAATTATGTTCTCTCTTACCTCTAGAAACAAGTGTCTTTTGATTTTCTTAAGCATCTGTGCCTTTGTTGTTGTTGTTGTAAAAGTGGCATAAGCTCCATTTGACCCAGTAGAAGAAGATCCTGAGCATGGTCCTCTATTTTAATATAAACTAATTTGTAGGGTACCATTGAGATTGGTGTATTCTAGTTGAGTAAATTTTAAAGCAACATTAGAAGAGAGTATATTGAGAAACAAGCATTTAATGTCTTTCTAAAAGTGGGTTTTATTAGACATAGTTTGATACTATGCACTTTTGCTTCACAAAAACTTCCACTTTGATTAATGAGGTTTCTCTTAGATGTGGCCATAGGCTTGCAGCCACACTATGCATTACATGCAGTTGTATGATTCTTTCTAGTGTACAGGATGTGTTAAACTTAAACGCAGCCTTTGATCTATGACTAGAAAGCTAGGAGGGTAGTATTTTTCCTTTGTCCCATTTCTCTCTTCAAAACTGTGCTCCAACAGCTGTCCATAGACAGGCAAGAAGTAGCAGGAAAAAATTAAGCAGGCACTCTCTGGTGCTCTTACCTAAATACCTCCACCCACCCCTAAATCATACTGCATTGTTATGATCTCTGACTAAAGCTTTGCTATAAGGACTTCCCTAACATGAAAGAATGTAGAGGGATTTGAGGACATTTTGTGATCCAACCTAAGGCAAATGCATCAAGCACTTGGTTCTAATGGCAATACAGAATGAGTACTAATTGCTTTTAGAGATAGCAGTTATAAAGATATCTAACTCTTCCTTGCTTTTCTCACATATGATGCCACAGCGTTTGATGTCTTCCAAGTAGAAGTGTGTATAGAAATTGCTTACTAGAGAACGAGAGGAAATTTGCAAAAGGAGGGATCCCTCTAGAATGAACCGGCCCAAGTCAACATGCATCAAGCTCTGTGTGTTTGCTGTGGACCAGTTTTGCTCCTCCCCAAGCCTGTCCATAACCCAAGAAACTTAGCAAATTATGGAGGGAGGAAGAGGGGGGATCACAACCACAGCCTGTTCTTAATAAAATGCTCCTGCTGTGTGAACTTTGGAAATTTTAATTTTATTTTTTTAAAAATTCCAAAATTAAGGCTGAACTGTTTTTAAGGCTGTTACTCTGAAATGGAGGCTTCTGATGAGTATAGAGGCCTGATAATTGCAGAGGAGTTTCCCTGAGCTAGAAAAATGCCTGAATTTCTTCTGAAAATTCTTCAAAAATTTCCAATACACCTGCATTTTTCTAGCTGAAGTTTAACTATTGTTCTCTTGTAGGTGAATCTTGTGGCACCTTTAAAACTAAGCTGTTTATTTTCTCATAAGCTTTTATAAAGTGATCCAGGGATAAATGCTGCAATTGCATACCACTTTCCTGAACCACCAGGGTTATTTATTTATTATTATTTTTGTAACAGCAGCTCAGGTAGAGTAGGAAGGAGAGAAATACAGAGCCAAGAGTGCTAATAGAAGGACAGGGTTCTTGTTTTCAGCTTTTGGCTGTGAACATGTAAGCTTTTGAAACTTAGGGAATCTATAAAATAGCATTACAGGCCTGATAGTTCCTGTTCAAAACAGAAAAAAAGTAAAATAAGTATTTCTCCCACCGCTTCCCCTGCTCCCGTGGACTGTAGAACCATTTCAAAGGTGGATCAGAGTCAATATGGAAAACCTAACTAAAAGACACAATATATGTTAATCATAACTTTTTATGAAATCTAGCTTCTTCTATAACATAGCTAATTTGCATTTACAGTGAAAGTTTATTTGTAGACTACCTTTATTCCCTGCAGTTAACAGGTACTTCATTAATATCTGAATATCATACAGGAATAATTGTATTGGTCATCATGCCACTTCATCGATTAAATCGTGCTGAGCAGAGATCTCTAGATTCACATTTTCACATTAATGGATCTATTGGATCATTCTCAGTTACACAAAACAACAGTGGATAGACTGTGGAGCACAAAAGTCTGATTAGTGAAAGGACTATTATTCACAGTTCCTGCAAATTCAGGCTAACCACTCTAACAGTAGATCAAGAGGTTGAACCCAAAATACTCATGGTCTAAAACAAATGCCATATATATCAAGAGAAAGAAAGAGAGACAAAGAGAGAGACAGAGAGTTATATGGGTTTTTTAATATTTTAGTGTTGTAAGTAAGCTACATAGGTGGTGGCTTTTTTGTGCCTTTGACTCAGTGTTGGCTCCTGGCAACTGCCTGGACAAGTCCCTGCAGTTTTCTTGGCAACATTTTCAGAAGTGGTTTGCCATTGCCTCCTTCCTAGGGCTGAAAGAGTGGGACTGGCCCAAGGTCACCCAGCTGACTTCGTGCCTCACAGTCTCCTGGTTTCTAGTCTGGTGCTTTAACCACTACACCAGAGTGGTTCTCTAGATGGGGGTAGGTGGCATAAAATCACTGTAATAAGTAAACAAGGAATACAAAGAAAACAATTTTTTGCCCTTGATTTGTAGCCTAGGTTTTAGCAGTACAGTTAGCTATGGTTTTCTGCAGCGAAGCAGGGAGCTGTCCAGCAGGGCAAGATAAATGTTTTAAAGAAGATTGCCAAGCCTGTAGTGGAGCTGTCCAGCTACATGAATAAATGTAGAATCTAGAGACAAGCTGTTAATCAGAAAAACGTGCAACTAGTACAAATGAATTATATCTCTTAATCCTGTACTACTTCCTCAGGATAGAGGAAGAAAATATTTGCTGATCTCCCAGAATTCCAAGTGGGTTGTTTTGATGCCTTTAGGTCGTGCAATTACCAGGATCTGTCTCCAGAGCCAAGGCTATAGGTATCCTGTATCCAATTACTCATCCTCTACCTCTGAGAATGATCCTTGTAAATCAGAAACTAATTGAAAACTACTCTGAGGTAGTCTGTGTGCCAAGGTACTCTGAGTATTTTGGATGCTTTGGCTCTTACAATATCCCTGTTTGGTTCTCTTTATTGTATACTAAGATTATTTATGGGTCCTCTTGTTATGTAACCTTATAAAGCTGATATATAACCCACACATTCATAGATGTATGTACATACTTATATACACAAATATGCACATACACTGATGAAGAATAGTTCAATGACATTAGTAGGGAGTCTTAGCTAGTCTCCTCTTTGTGGTTCCAGAGAGTCATTGAGCTCTGATTTGTTATTTGGTCTGAAAAATATGAATAGGAGCTTAAATTTTTAGCTACCCAAATTCCAGATATGGTTCTGTGTAATTATATTATGCATAAAAATACATTCATAACTTTGCCAGAGTTTTTCCAAGGCTGGATGGCAATCTCCCTAAGGGAGCAGGTCTGGGGATTCACAGCTTCTGCTTAACCAGCAGGTGGGGACCCTGAGGGCCTTTGCCCAGCTTCAGCTGGTAGACCAGTTGTGAGCATCCTTGGATGAGGATGCCATTGCAAAGTGCCCTCATCACTTCTTAGTTAGACTGCTGCAGAATATTTTACATGGGACAATCCTTGAAAACAGTTTGGTAACTGCAGTTGGTACAAAATAAAATGTTCAGGCTATTAATAAGGAGGAACTAGTTTAGTAGTGTCATACCAGCACTTCAGTCACTGTATTGATTGCCAATCAGCTTCTGTGTCCTATTCAAGGTGCTGGTTTTAAACCATAAAGACCTATATGGCTTTAACCCATAAGGACCTCTATGGCTTACCTCTATGTCCATAAAAATTTTCCTAGGGTACAGCAGAAAGGTACAGAGCTTGTTTTCCTGTGAATAAACACCCAGGCTGCCATTTTGCAGATCAGAAATTCTAGGATTTGGTGTGTTTTTTTTTAAAGTAACAGGTTTGAGTTTTTTAAAAAATGAAAACCCCTGATATAAATAATTAAAATGATGCCAATATTTAGAAGATAAAATTATTTGTATTGTCGAAGGCTTTCACGACCAGAGTTCGATGACTGTTGTGGGTCTTCCGGGCTGTGTGGCCATGTTCTGGAAGTTGTGGTTCCTAACGTTTCCTAACGACAGAGATTTCGCTTCTGTCTGTGCTCCTGCCCTCTGAAGATGCTGGCCACAGATGCTGGCGAAACGTTAGGAACCACAACTTCCAGAACACGGCCACATAGCCCGGAAGACCCACAACAGCCATAAATTAATTTATCTATCTATCTATCTATCTATCTATCTATCTATCTATCTATCTATCTATCTATCTATCTATCACATTTATACTCCACTGCAAGATAGATTGTTAGTGGCCCAGAGGCCCCAAGGTGCTTTACCTTGTTCTTGAAGGCTGGAGGTGGGAAGAAAGTATCTGCTGGCCTTCTTTGAAATGTCACAACCTATTTCAGCCAGACCACCCTAGCACCTCCTTGAATGCATGGTATGTTACACTGAGGGTTGCTTGTCCTGGCTTCTGTCTCTTCTACTGGGTTTGTGGCTAGTGGTCCGAGGTGGTTGGTAATGAGATTTGAGTGTCACCTTCCTGAATGAAAGGAAAGTATTTGGCCTCTGCTGTGAAACAGGCTGAAAACTTCATTCTTGTATTGTTCTTGTCCTTATGAGCCATAGTTAAGACTGTTTTCTTTTCGTTGCTTTTATTCAGCACAAAACACTTTTCTCCTAGGAATGTCTTGCAGGCAAGTTTGTCTTTGGGGAGTGATCCAGCTCCCAATGGGTCTGTTATTTCTGAATATTGCTGAAGTTCAATAATCAGCTGGGTGTGGGAGGGCAAGCTGGAATTACATCCAGACAAAATTCTTCTGGTTAATAAGAACCTGGACTTACTTGGTGACTGAATTTCAACCTGTTCTGGACAGGATTGCACACCTACTGAAAGAACAGGCTCACAACTCAAAAGTGCTCCTTGATTCTTGGCTATCACTAAATGTGCAGATGTCAGCAGTGGTGAAATAGGGCCTGACTATCTGAAGGAGGATCAGGGGCGTGGTGGCTCAGCGGGTAAGACGCCAGGCTTGTCGATCGGAAGATCACAAGTTCGGAGGTTCGAATCCCTAGCCCCACGTGACGGAATGAGCTCCCGCACTCGCCCCAGCTCTTGCCAACCTGGCAATTTGAACGCATGCAAATGCAAGTAGATGAATAGGTACCACTTTGGTGGGTAGGTAACAGCGTTCCACGTGCGTCATGCCGGCCACATGACCGTGGAAGCATCTTCGGGCAATGCTGGCTCTTCGGCTAACAAACGGAGATGAGCACCGGCCCCTAGAGTCGGACATGACTGCACAAATGTGCGGGGGGATCCTTTATCCTTTTTATCTGAAGGACAGTCTCTCCTGTTAATACCAAACACATCATATATTGTGTTTACCCACCCAAAATTTGAAGGAAGTGTCAAGGGGGTACTCAGTTCTCTCTCTTGAGGGACTTGGCATGAGATCTTCTGTTTTATTTAACAAGTGAGAAGAAGTAGGAGCTGCTTGTGAGGCTGTGCCTGATCCATGAGCCCTGTCTCTGGCTTCTGTAAGGTCTTCCTTTGCTAGAAGATTCCTTCTCTTCCTTGTATCATGTGAACATTTGTTTGTTTGTTTGTTTCTCCTTCTGGTCCTGTTGCATTACACAGAGGAGGAGGATGTAGAAGAGGAGATTAGGAGACAAATAACATCTTCCTGCACATGGCTTCTATTTCTGAGGGAAGGATCTGTGGATCCCTCTGTCTCTTTTCCTGGGAGTTAGTGATGACTGAGTGTTACAACGCTTCCTCCATTAGAGATCAGATAGTAGCTGGGTACAACTAGGATGGATTGCACTCTCCATATTCCTGTGTTTGGGTTTTCCAGACTTGTTGCTGAGTTGGATGCCAGCTGAGTATCAGGGCTTGTGCCACTGCCTTGTCCACCATTGGAAGCTATTGACCCATCTAGCAACCAGACAGCCATGATATGAAGATCACGATCACTATCACTGTAACACAGCCAGCAGAGGACTGTTTCTATGCTGCTCTGTGTTCCTGCAACCTCTCCTCCACCAGGAGTCCACGAGATAGTGAAGACTGGCCTTCTAGGGTCTTCTAGCTCCCTGTGGATAGGAAACTCTAGCAAAGGTCCAGACTTTTTTCTTTTCCATTTCTGTCTTTGTTTTCTTTTTAAGCCAGATCTGGAATGGGCAATAGGAGATCACTGCTCTTCTTGAAGAGGCAGTGTCAAGGAATGAAGATTTTAAACCTGGCACACATAGACAGTAAGCTTTTATTCTTCCTCCTTCCCCACCCAACCTCTATCACAGGCAGTGAATCACAGAATTAAGAAAAAACGTGTAATCTCATTTAATGGAATGATCTGTCAAGTGCTGGACCTTTTATTCATCCTCTAAGATAAGGAGATCCTCATCAACAAAATGTTCTCCCATTTCCTCCCCGGGAGTTTAGGACTGTACCTTTAATTTATATTTAAATTTAAGTTCTTTATAGCCATATTACTATAACATGTTATAATTAAGGTTATAATTTAGTACTTTTTGTAGATCTATTGTAAGTTTAAAATATTTTTAATTCTATATCGTATGAATGCCTTTGTTCATATTTAAAAATATTTTAATGACTATATGGTAGTTGTTAATTTTTGAGCAGCATTCAGAAAGTGCATGGAAAACCTTGGAGTGCTCAGGACTTAAAATGTGAAAAAAGGCACTTTCCATTAAATGTTATAATTCACAAAGATATTGTATTATATTTGGCATATTTTGCGTTTGCACAATATATGCCTTGCTCTTTCTCCCGAGCATTTAGTTGTAAGGTTTCTCTTTCCCTTTATCTCTATAGTGTATTAGCATATTACTGAATTTTCATCAGATTAATTTTAAACAGTATGTAACTATATGAATTAAAAATTCAATAGGTAATATTTTTCTCCTTTTAAATATGTGTCCTTTATTCTTGCTTCCTAAATAAATAAATAAATAAAATCCCTGCATCGAGGGAAAGTAAAATATATCCCCATAACACTATTTTTTTATTGGTGGGAAATGTACTCCATAGCTATTGTTTTTTCATCTGTAAAGGAAGTCCACAATTTGAATGCTTAGAATACATTGGAATATGTGTTAGTCAGGATTGACGTCCGTGTTGTCAATTTCTAGCCATTTCTTGTTTTGTGTACAAATTGTTATTTAGTTTCAAGTGTTGTGAAGCTCTATGGCAAACCTGCTGGGTTTAACTTCTTTTGCCCTTGAAGCATGTAGTGTCCTTATTTACAAATTTCCAAATACAAGCAGAGCATACTGGAAACTACTAGGCATTAGATCTCCAAAGCAAATACGTTTCATTCAACTCATTACGCCCTCTTCCCCTTCAATGTTAACTGCAGATTGCTGTATATTCTCCCCTGTGGGCAGAGTAGCAGTTGAAGACTCCAGAAACTGATATGTTAATATGACCAGATGGAAAAATCACTGAATATTATCTGTACATAGTGAGTCATTTAGATGTACAGTATGTGCAGTCCTTTTCAAGACCTATCCAGTTTAAGACATCTGCCTTCTTTTTTCCCTGTCATTTGTGGCCAAACTGTTGCAAATTGCTTCTCAAAAGATTGCCCAATGTGACTTTATAAAATATTTTTATTTTGTTTAAGGCTTGCACCACAAAGAATGTTTCAACTTCTCTGCTGCCGTGTCTAGTGACCCACCAGAAAGGACACTGTGGCCAGTAACCTCTTTTTTCTCCTCTTACCACAGACTCACAACCACAAGGGGGTGGGATACACCCATTCCATTCTCTTTGTTACTGATGCCGAAATGGTTCCTTCAAAGTCTTGTTGAAATTCTTCCCTTTCCCAATTAAATTAAACTTTCCTAAATATTAGGAAAAATAACCCTTACACAATGGAAAAATGTGTCACTTTTAGTCACGGCTTGATTACTTTATCAATTTTCTGTATGTTGTCCATAAACTCTGTGCTCTTCCACTGAGACCCACATTTTAATAGTAGTATTTAAAAAATACAACTTCTCAATGCTGGAGAACATCTTTTTCTAATCAGGGCCCTCCCTCAGTAGGATTCTTGAATCTAAAACTTCACAGTTGCACTTCCATAGTGATAAGAAGTATCCTCCTCCTTTTTTAGAAATCTGAACTGCCCAATTTGTGGTCTGGTGAGAACGGTGCTGCACTAGGGATGGAGATAGTTCAAGTCTACCTTCAACCATGAAACTTAGTGGCTGATTTTGGACTTCAGCCTAATCTACTTACAGACTTGTCATTGTGGATCATAAAATGAAGGGAAATTGTCATTTATGAAATAAAACATTAATAAATTAGATGTGTCTGTACTACTGCCTGTTTACATATTAGAATTTGAGGCAGGTTACAAATAGCTTGAACTGCTCTTCGGCTGAGAAATGATGAGCACCAGCCCCTAGAGTCGGACACGACTGCACAAATGTGCGGGGGGAACCTTTACCATTACAAATAGCTTGAACTGGTTTAAAAATCAATCAGGCAATGCCCAAACAGCAATTGAAGAAGGGAAGTGGGAAGGAAGGAAGGAAGTACTGAGATTGTCTCATTGTTCTATGCTCTAATAACATAGCTGTGCAATTCTTAATTTTTATCTAGCAAAATGTTTGTTTTTCTGGCCATACTAAGCATATGGCAAAGAAACAACCAGAGGAAAACTTCTGCTCACTGAAATTGTCCAAAGGCTCTGGTATCAATGTACTGTCACATTGGAATTCCTGTACATGGTTGTGCTATAGGGAGAAGGTAAAGTAGAAAGCTTATATATAATAGTATCTGGGTGCAGATTTTTAAATATTTTTCTCTGGTTGATCCTGGATATGTCTGTTGTTTCTACTCCAACTTTATATAAGTGGCTATCTCATGAAGTCTATATCTAAGGTCTATGAAGGTTCTCAGTCATCCAGGTGGAATTGTCTGTAGCTTGAATCATGTCAACTTGGATAAGGAGCGAAACGTTTCCACTGAGAAAATAGAAATCCAGTTGACATGATTCAAGCTACAGTCTATATCTAAGGATAAATTTAAAATAAATGAATAAGGCAGCATAATGATTAAAAATGTGAACCATTAAGGAAAATTTGCACATAAAATAAAGTAACTTGCTTCTGATTTTTATGTGTTAAGAAATGTAAAATGTACCCAAAGGTTTCTAGCAAGGAAATCCATTGTTTAAAAGATAGATCCTGTTACAAAGTCTTTCATATACTGTAACATAATTATCCTTGGACTGCAAGAAGATCAAACCAGTCCATACTCCAGGAAATAAAGCCAGACTGCTCACTTGAGGGAATGATATTAAAGGCAAAACTGAAGTACTTTGGCCATATAATGAGACGACAGGATACCCTGGAGAAGATGCTGATGCTAAGGAAAGTGGAAATCAAAAGGAAGAGGGGCCGACCAAGCGCAAGATGGATGGATGATATTCTGGAGGTGACAGACTCGACCTTGGGGGAGCTGGGGGTGGCGAAGGCTGACCGGAAGCTCTGGCGTGGGCTGGTCCATGAAGTCACGAAGAGTCGGAAGTGACTGAACAAATAACAACAGCATAATTTTGTTATAGAAGCAAACATCATAGAGTCTGTAAACTTGTTCTGGTTTACTTTGAGACACTTTTAAAATAAAACCACACAATATTTACTGTTTCTTCCACTTTGAATAGGAAACTTTATTTTTATGCAGTATCTGAAAATTATTTAGTTATGTGCTATAAATGGGACATAGGCATGACATCATTACTGATAAGTCATGTTTATATGTTCTATTTTCTTTGGTATACTACTTTTCAAGGGAGTACCAAATGAGTATTTCAGGCCATAGGACTGTGAAATGAAAGAGTTAAATTTTCTTTTACCTGAACTGCTAAAGAGACACGGCTATAATGCAAATAAAAGAAGATGCCCTTAGGATTTAGTGGAACTTTATGTCAAATTATGTAATAAAACATGAAATAAAGATAGTTTATAGACAATTTTCCATTCCCCTGAATAAAATAGAAACAAGGAATAGTTCAACATAAATATCATTCAGCGCTGTGTGCTTAACTTATAGTAGAGAATATGCATTAAATTTTGCTTTTTTAAAAAAATCTGATTAGTTATTTATTATCATGTCATTTAATTTTGGAGAATACCTCCTGCCTATTAGTTTGATCCCTAAAACTGGAGAAGGAAAATTAAACTACTGAGCTATTAAATTTAAGACTATATTGGCAATAAGAGAAAAACATTAAATTTCATTTTTTTAAAAAAGCTACAATATGCTAATATTTATAATATATTAAAATTAAAGTATTTTTTAAAAAATACTGAATTGTTTAGGCCACATATTGCTAGATGTAGAATGCTATTAAAATTGTCAGCAAATTGCTCATAGGAATCATCACATGCCAACTGCAATGTGTGGCCCACTTAAAACCATGCACAAGATGTCCCAGTAATAAATAGTCATGTGGATGAAATCGAATTGTCCTTGATACCACAAATGAATTGTATATCAAAATAGTTTACTGCAACAGCTTGTCATCTGTGAGTTAGCCCACCATACGGCATGACTGTTTTGTGTCTGTTCTCTGGTTAGGGCATCTATTTTCCCTACTTAAAGGAGTATTAAAAGCTTTACTTTATTTTATTTTACTTTACAAAGAAAAGCAGGATATCACCTTTCAAAATAAATGCATCTATATTGTTTCAATGCATGTTGAACTATTGGAGTAGGGATGGTGTTGGGGCAGAGATTGCTTTAATATAGAAAAAAAAGACTTTGAATGTTGCTGTTCATTTATAAGAGGTAGCTGTTATAAAGCATTTCCAGTTATTTCATATTCTTTAGATTCTTGCACAGAAGTTACATTCTGAAACTAAAGTCAGGAAAACAAGATTAAACATTTTTTGGTTTGGGAACTTGTTTTTCTAAGTTATGATACTATACAACCTATGATTGGGAACAGAGTATGTTGCTTCAAGAGGCATCTGACAACCATGACACTATTCAGATCTACCAGGGGACTCTGTGATTGTTGGATGGTTGCTGACCTGCTTGCCTTAAAGAAAAGTGTCAATGGCTTACAATTTGGAACAAATTGTTAAAATGGACATAAATACTTTTTAAAGAATATTTTATTTAAAGGACTTGGAGGAATGATCCAGACCCAATCTCTCCCCACCCCATCCAAATCCACACAGACCATGGTAGAATCAAAAATAAGGAAGAGAGGGGATATCAGCTGTGTGGAATATGCTTAAGGAAGAACTTTCCCACTATGAAGTGCTTCACCTTCTGTTTTTCCCTCTTTAATTCCTTTTAGTCATGGAATATCAGGTGCATCCCAAACAAAATATTTGACAAATCAAACTCAAGGGTGCTGAGGTAGAAGAAATGCAGTGAGGCAGTTTCAGTGCTTGAGTACAAAAATTAGAATTTCGAAGAGGCATCACAAATAACCAACTTCACCAAGAGTACTCAACAAAACTAAAGGAAAAGTTATAATTCCCTTATGAACTGAGACAAGTTCTTTGTGTTGTATATAATTTACCTAAAAGAAACTGCACTGCCCTTGTTTAGGATTTTTTTTCTATTCTGTTTCTTTTGATTGGAACAGACTGTTGTAAACTTAAACAGCAAATGAAATTACACTATTTTCAAAGTAGAATATTTAGAATGGAATGCAGTATATGCCATGGGCTTTAAATATGACATTCCTGTATCCTAACATTATATTATCAAAGTTAATTTCTTTTCGGATTAATGAATGTGGTTTGCTCAACATTTTCTTTTACATCTGAAGGATTTTCTTAGATTTATCTTGTAGGAACAAGTTGTTAAATATGCTGCTATATTGAAATAAATATGAGATAATGCTTGCTGTAAGTAGGCAGTGTTATTTCTGTCTGTGATGATGGCATAAAGCTCTTGATAAGGCTACATACAGAAATATAGAATTTGAATTAAAAATAGTAAGAAACACTAAAATAATAACATTAATAAAATTTAGTTTTACTCCAGGGTATATCTGATTCTAGGGGGCGTGGTGGCTCAGCGGGTAAGACGCCAGGCTTGTCGATCGGAAGATTGCAAGTTCGGAGGTTCGAATCCCTAGCCCTGCGTGATGGAGTGAGTTCCTGCACTAGCCCCAGCTCTTGCCAACATAGCAATTTGAAAGCATGCAAATGCAAGTAGATTAATAGGTACCACTTTGGTGAGTAGGTAACAGCGTTCCGTGTGTGTCATGCTGGCCACATGACCGTGGAAGCGTCTTCGGACAACGCTGGCTCTTCGGCTAACAAACAGAGATGAGCACCGGCCCCTAGAGTCGGACACGACTGCACAGATGTGCGGGGGGAACCTTTACCTTTACCTATATCTGATTCTGACCTTTTTTATATAGGTTAATATTCAGAGGAAAAACATATTCTGGATTTGTCAATATTGGTGGTGTCTGTGCATAAACTTTGGGCAAAATTAGGCTGAATTTCTAATTTGAATAACATGTTGACTAGGGCTGTGCAGGGTCCACCTGATGTGTTTCATGGTTGAATCTTCAGCTTATGAAGAAGCTCCATTGGTCTTGTGACAGTCCAGGGGATAGTTTGTTGTTTATTCGTTCAGTCGCTTCCGACTCTTTGTGACTTCATGGACCAGCCCACGCCAGAGCTTCCTGTCGGCCGTCACCATCCCCAGCTCCCCCATGGTTGAGTCCGTCACATCCAGAATATCGTCCATCCATCTTGCCCTTGGTCGGCCCCTCTTCCTTTTGCCTTCCACTTTCCCTAGCATCAGCTTCTTCTCCAGGGTATCCTGTCTTCTCATTATGTGGCCAAAGTACTTCAGTTTTGCCTTTAATATCATTCCCTCAAGTGAGCAGTCTGGCTTTATTTCCTGGAGTATGGACTGGTTTGATCTTCTTGCAGTCCAAGGCACTCTCAGAATTTTCCTCCAACACCACAGTTCAAAAGCATCTATCTTCCTTCGCTCAGCCTTCCTTATGGTCCAGCTCTCACAGCCATAGGTTACTACAGGGAATACCATTGCTTTAACTATGCGGACCTTTGTTGTCAGTGTGATGTCTCTGCTCTTAACTATTTTATCAAGATTTGCCATTGCTCTCCTCCCAAGAAGTAGACGTCTTCTGATTTCCTGGCTGCAGTCAGCATCTGCAGTAATCTTTGCGCCTAGAAATACAAAGTCTGTCACTGCCTCCACTTTTTCTCCCTCTATTTGCCAGTTATCAATCAAGCTGGTTGCCATAATCTTGGTTTTTTTGAGGTTTAACTGCAACCCAGCGTTTGCACTTTCTTCTTTCACCTTCGTCATAAGGCTCCTCAACTCCTCCTCACTTTCAGCCATCAAAGTGGTATCATCTGCATATCTAAGATTGTTAATGTTTCTTCCAGCGATTTTAACTCCAGCCTTGGATTCCTCAAGCCCAGCACATCGCATGATGTGTTCTGCATACAGGTTGAATAGGTAGGGTGAGAGTATACAGCCCTGCCGTACTCCTTTCCCAATCTTAAACCAGTCCGTTGTTCCGTGCTCTGTTCTTACCGTTGGTACTTGGTCGTTATACAGATTCCTCAGGAGGCAGACAAGATGACTTGGTATCCCCATACCACCAAGAACTTGCCACAATTTGTTATGATCCACACAGTCAAAGGCTTTAGAATAGTCAATAAAACAAAAATAGATGTTTTTCTGAAACTCCCTAGCTTTCTCCATTATCCAGCGGATATTGGCAATTTGGTCTCTAGTTCCTCTGCCTTTTCTAAACCCAGCTTGTACATCTGGCAATTCTTGCTCCATGAATTGCTGGAGTCTACCTTGCAAGATCTTGAGCATTACCTTACTGGCATGTGAAATAAGTGCCACTGTTCGATAGTTTGAACATTCTTTAGTGCTTCCCTTTTTTGGTATGGGGATATAAGTTGATTTTTTCCAATCTGATGGCCATTCTTGTGTTTTCCAAATTTGCTGGCATATGGCATGCATCACCTTGACAGCATCATCTTGCAAGATTTTAAACAGTTCAGGTGGGATACCGTCGTCTCCTGCTGCCTTGTTATTAGCAATGCTTCTTAAGGCCCATTCAACCTCACTCTTCAGGATGTCTGGCTCTAACTCACTGACCACACCGTCAAAGCTATCTCCAATATTATTATCCTTCCTATACAGATCTTCCGTATATTCTTGCCACCTTTTCTTGATCTCTTCTGCTTCTGTTAGGTCCTTACCATCTTTGTTTTTGATCATACCCATTTTTGCCTGGAATTTACCTCCGATGTTTCTAATTTTCTGGAAGAGGTCTCTTGTCCTTCCTATTCTATTGTCTTCTTCCACTACCGCACATTGCTTGTTTAAAAATAATTCCTTATCTCTTCTGGCTAATCTCTGGAATTCTGCATTTAATTGGGCATATCTCCCCCTATCACTGTTGCCTTTTGCTTTCCTTCTTTCTTGGGCTACTTCCAGTGTCTCAGCAGACAGCCATCTTGCCTTCTTGGTTTTCTTTTTGTTTGGGACGTTGTTTGTTGCCGCCTCCTGAACAATGTTGCGAACTTCTGTCCATAGTTCTTCCGGGACCCTATCTACTAAATCTAGTCCCTTAAATCTATTCTTCACCTCCACTACATATTCCTTAGGAATATTAGTGAGCTCATATCTAACTGATCTGTGGGTCTTCACTATTCTCTTTAGTCTGATTCTAAATTTTGCAATAAGAAGTTCGTGATCTGAACTACAGTCAGCTCCAGGTCTTGTTTTTACCCACTGTATAGATGTCCGCTACCTTTGGCTGCAAAGTATGTAGTCAATCTGATTTCGGTGTCGACCATCTGGTGAAGTCCATGTATAAAGTCGTCTTTTAGGTTGTTGGAAGAGAGTGTTTGTTATGCACAGTGAGTTGTCTTGGCAAAATTCTATCAGCCTATGTCCTGCTTCATTTTGTTCTCCCAGACCATGCTTGCCTGTAATTCCAGGTGTCATCTGACTACCCACCTTAGCATTCCAGTCTCCTGTAATGAAAATAACATCTCTTTTTGGTGTATTATACAGTAGGTGCTGCAGATCCTCATAGAACTGATCTACTTCTGCTTCTTCAGCATCTGTGGTTGGGGCATATATTTGGATCACTGTGATGTTAAATGGCTTACCCTGAATTCGAATTGAGATCATTCTATCGTTTTTTGGATTGTATCCAAGCACTGCTTTAGCCACTTTATTATTAATTATGAAGGCTACTCCATTTCTTCTGTGGTCCTCTTGTCCACAGTAGTAGATCTGGTGGTCATCTGATGTGAAGTGGCCCATTCCAGTCCATTTCAGTTCACTGACACCTAAAATGTCTATATTTAATCTTGACATCTCACCAATAACCACACCCAATTTGCCCTGGCTCATAGATCTTACATTCCAGGTTCCTATGGTGTGTTGATCTTTAGAACATCGGATTTGTCGTTCACCACCAGCACCGTCGGCCGCTAGCCGTCCTTTCGGCTTTGAGCTAGCTGCGTCATCACATCTGGGGCTAGTTGAACGTATCCTCTGTTCCTCCCCAGTAGCATTTTGACCATCTTCTGACCTGGGAGTCCCATCTTCCGATGGTATACCGACATATCTCTGGTTGTACTGATCCATTTAGTTTTCACGGCAAGAATACTGGGGTGGGTTGCCATTACCTTCCCCAGGGATCGTATTTAGTCTGACCTCTCTGCCACGACCTTCCCGTCTTGGGTGTCCCTTCACGGTTTAGCTCATGGTTTCATTGAGGTGCTCAAGCTCCAGCACCACGACAAGGTAACAATCTCCTTTGCTGGAGCCAGGGGATAGTACTGGACTATTATTTGGGAAACCAAGAGCTCCAGTCTCCTCTATCTAGCAAGGGCATATTTAAATAAATGGTTATAATTGTAATGCATACTTCAGGTAGCACTACAAAAGGAAGCAGGCTTGATTACGGTTGAAGTCAGGCCTGGTCATTCTTCATCAGCTACTAATTCAAATTAAACTACTTTCTAGTGGGCTTTGTATCTCCCATCCTGACTAATTTTCAGTTCAGTTGGCACAGAAATGCAGAACTCAAAGTGGCCTCATTTGGATTGTTATGTAATGCATTATCTTTGGGGTTCAAAAAACCCAAACAAATTAGAGATCTGAAAGTATCAACTGGATCTATGCAGGAGGAGATTGGATTTTTTTCAACCAGCCAGATACTTATTTCAGTACCTCCTCATCTAAGCATGTTGAGGCAGCTCAGGGCCTTTATGTTAATTCTACTTTCAATGGTCTTAGAGAGTTGATACTGTAATATTACTCCAGGAGATGGCATTTGTCCTTGCAGTAGAGGGAAGTTCGAGATCCTGGCTCATGTATTATTGTATTATTAATTTTACTGAGGTGTTTACGCCGCTTGCAATACTCTATTTTTCACAAAAAGACAGGGTAGATTTGACCTTTTTTTTATTTTGGCAGCTACAGATTCAGCTGTTATACTTGATGTAGCCAAATTTTGTGCTGTAGTTTGTAGAGTCCACCAAATGATTCTTCAGGAATTGATTTAGTGGTGAGATAATTAGTCCCAAAGCTATATTTGGTCCTGTTTCTTCTGTGTTGTTATTTTGGACTGGTCAGTGTCTATATCAAAGATTATCATTTGGGTTGGGTTGACTTTTTATTAGAATGTGATAGAAGAGTAATATATTATTATTAAATATATTAAAGTTAAAATATATGGGGAGAAAGCATTCAAAAAATCATTTAAAAGGTACAGGAATTTTAAAGCTGCTTTTAAAGTCCTCATTGTTTTCTTTAATAGAGTATAATGAAATTTAGAGAAAATCTAGGCTGCTCTTAAGGGATGAAAGATGCCTAATGTCCTAGAAATTGTATACATTTCGAACTAAATCCCCTAAATTCTGACATTATTTTTTTTAAGTTCTCATTTTTTTAAAAAAAAGTTCTCATAAATGCTGAATTTATTAAAAATGTTTAAAAGGAATATTAAAAATGATGCAATGAAATCCGCAATGATATTGAGGACCATCTTGAGTAATATCTGTAATAAACTGCAGCTGGATAGTTGATGGGATGTAAAAAGAGAAGAAGTGGTGGCTAGGAATAATGGTGCCCATTGTGAATGAATCAGAGCTGATTTTGGGAATAGAGGGTAGAGAGATATATAATAGATTAACTTGCTTATTTTTCCTTTAAAAATAAATATTGTCATTAAGCCAGTCAGATAGATAACATGGATGTAAATGTTGTTGCTATTTCTCAGGATGGGTGATGAGACACAAGGATTTGAGCCAATGGTTAAAAAAAAGATTCTCGGGTACTTTTGACTCTCCCTCCTTCCCCGTAAGTTGGTGCTGTAGCTGGAAAAGGAACATATGGAAGTCTAATTGCAAGATTCATTGATTTGAAGGCAGAATTGTCAATCCCTGAAATAAATATTTGCTGTCACCATAAGGTATTTTATTATGTTAGGTAATAGCAAAAAGTTATATTAATAAAACACATCTTCTTTCTTTTTTATGCATTGATTCCCTTTCCATTTACCATGTTTAGCTCCCAAACTATATATTGCTAGTCGGACATGACTGCACAAATGTGCGGGGGGAACCTTTACCTTTTTTTTTTACTGTATAACTCGAGGCAAATCAGGCAGCATTTTAGTTAAATATTTGAATATGCATCTTTGTTTTAAAATGAAGCTAAGTAATTCTTCAGAATTTTATTATATAAGGAATACATGAATTCCTTATATAAGGAATGTGGGAAAGGAATATTGATGGAATAAATTTTACTTTGGAAACTCATTTTTCTATAAAATGTTGAGAAGCCCAACTATCCCCTCTTATGGATCTGAAATTGGCTATTTGATTTTTAAATCCTTAAGTAGCTGATTGGGGATTTAATTGGAGCTGTAGCATTCAAGCACTTATTAGCTCTGCAAGTTATCTCTGTTTTCTGGACAGTATTGCTAACATCTAAGTTAGAAAGAACCTAACACAGTAGAAAGAATTTAAAAGATTTTCTGGCAATGTTCCAAGCAGAACTTGCTGCCAAAAAAAAAATCACTCTAAATTTTATTGCTCTAAACAAAATTTGAGCCCTGCCTTCTTGCTCTTTAACATGTTTGTTAAGATTCAACTTCAAATTAAGATTCTGTTATCTGATAATGTCATATTTGTGTCATCCTAAAGCCAGGTCTGCATTTAGCTGAATTAGTCTTTCTAATACTGGGTGGTCCTTGTTCTCTTATTTCCTGATGGAGAGAATGCATAGGAATATATGGTTCATTGTCCAGCTGGGGTGTGCAGTGCTTCTGACTTAATTGCCAAAAGATCTTGAAAATGTGCTTTGGAGTGTGCAGGAGTACGAACCTAGCACCTGTCTGCAATTCCTTGAAGCAGCCACATTTTTTTTCCTGGGATTGTATGGCAGTTGTTTTAAAATGCTGCAGACAGGTATAAGGTTCATGTTGCCATGTGTTCCGAAGTATCTTTGGGGAGAGCAAATCCAACACATTGCAGAGCCCTAATATCTACCTGCTGTTCAAAGGACCATTGCCAGCAATAAGATATATTGAATTTGGGAGCCTAAAAGTAAAAGAAATGAGTGACAATCAGCAGGAAAATATCCCAAGTGCTGTAGAAGACAGGAACAGAAGGTAACTGAAGAGGGAGAATCTGTTTTCTGTTAAGGGAAAAAATGTTGAAAAAGAACATCAAGCTTGAAGCATATTGAATAATTTTCTAAAAATAAGATCAGGCTTTTTTGCAGCAACTTTGGGAATTTTCCATCTTCCTTTGAAGTGAGAATAACTAGTTATCTTGAAGAAAGGAAAAGCAATCAAGTCCCATCTCTTCTTATTTTCTAAATAGCTTCTCAAACAAGGGTTTCCTCCATATTGATACCTACTTGCAAAGAACTGTGTTGTTTTTGAAGTGGTCAGTTTTGAAAAACAGTCTATCAAATAATTATCAGGAAATGATTTGAAGCAAATAGGCTATTTCTGTGGCTTCATGTTATGCATTAATCTACACAGAAATAATTTATTTTGAACCTATTATGTTATGTCACATACCTACACGGTGGTATTATGAACCGTGTTTGTATTTTGTCTAATACTGCATTTTATTTAAAATTAACAAACTGACTTTTTTGAAAAATAATCTTTGAAATCTTAACTTCAATCATTGTGAATTAACTTTGGATTCCAATGCATATGTATCTGGATTTCACTACACAGAGAACTTTCTAATAAGCTTGTCACTTTCATTCTGATGAAAATGATACATTAAGCTGCTGATGCCAGTAAATTAATAATGTGTACCTCATGGGTCTTCAGTGCAGATCTCTGCATTAGGACTCACATGTGTAGTTTCCATTTCACTGAATAAATTGTGACAGTATGACTAAAAATTGTAAGAAACACAGAGCTGTTACCATGCCATATTTCTTTCCTTTTTGACCTCATTGCACTGTTTCACTATTTCACATGAATAGTTGCTGATTGAGGGTCTACTACACTATGCAAATTGCAATCATCTCATAGAAAGCATTATGATAAGAAGGCATTAAGTGGCAGAAAGGTCAAGGAGTAGCAGCTTTATGCCTTTCTAATATCTGTTTAAGTGAAAACTCCAAAATATTGAAGAGAAAGAGAATTGTACTTAAAGTAGTTGCTTTTCTTTCAGTGTTCCAAGTTCCTTCTTGAACCACACTGGAAGTTTGAGGCATGACAATCCCATTTTGTTGATTGTCACAAAGTGGAAAACAGACAGGAACTAATCCATACACATGGACAGTGTTCTCCTGCCATCTGAAGTTATTTTATTTATACAGTGCAAATAGGGTAAATAATTTGTGTTTCTATTTTCAATATTCAAGTGGTCTTATCTCTTCTATATGTGTGCATTTCTTATTTACAGTCTAAACTTAACAATCTAATACATATTTAGTTACAAAGCTTCCTTGAAGTTTCTCAACAGTTTCAATTGCTCCCTCCCTTATCTACACAGTTGCTAAACTAAATCATTGGGCTTTGTTTTATTCATTCCTTCTCTAGACAGATTTACTTTACTTTTGTTTTCCAACTCCTAGCCTTCTCTTAGGTAAAGACAAAGGAGAAATTACTCTTTCTAAAACCCTTTTGCTTTATTATTTATTTTGCTTAATTGCGGGAGGAAACATTAACAATCTCAGATATGCAGATGATACCACTTTGATGGCTGAAAGCGAGGAGGAGCTGAGGAGCCTTATGACAAAGGTGAAAGAAGAAAGTGCAAAAGCTGGGTTGCAGTTAAACCTCAAAAAAACCAAGATTATGGCAACCAGCTTGATTGATAACTGGCAAATAGAGGGAGAAAACGTGGAGGCAGTGACAGACTTTGTATTTCTAGGTGCAAAGATTACTGCAGATGCTGACTGCAGGCAGGAAATCAGAAGACGTTTACTTCTTGGGAGGAGAGCAATAAAATAGTTAAGAGCAGAGACATCACACTGACAACAAAGGTCTGCATAGTTAAAGCAATGGTATTCCCCGTAGTAACTTATGGCTGCGAGAGCTGGACCATAAGGAAGGCTGAGCGAAGGAAGATAGATGTTTTTAAACTGTGGTGTTGGAGGAAAATTCTGAGAGTGCCTTGGACTGCAAGAAGATCAAACCAGTCCATACTCCAGGAAATAAAGCTAGACTGCTCACTTGAGGGAATGATATTAAAGGCAAAACTGAAGTACTTTGGCCACATAATGAGACGACAGGATACCCTGGAGAAGATGCTGATGCTAGGGAAAGTGGAAGGCAAAAGGAAGAGGGGCTGACCAAGGGCAAGATGGATGGATGATATTCTGGAGGTGATGGACTCGACCGTGGGGGAGCTGGGGGTGGTGACGGCCAACAGGAAGCTCTGGTGTGGGCTGGTCCATGAAGTCACAAAGAGTCAGAAGCGACTGAATGAATAAACAACAAAAAGCCCTTTTGGAAAGCCAGAACCTGGGTCACACTTCTCCACTCTGTTACAACTCCCAGACTGTCCTTCCAATGTAGCTCCTTATTTCAGAGGAAATCCAGTTCCTTCGCTAATTAGCCTGCTCACAGTTCCTTCCTTCCTGATTCTACTTGCCCCTGCTGGGGTTGTCCATCACAGATCTCTCCTTCCTCTTGTGCTTCTCTCTCGTCTCCCTTGCCTTCTTTTCTTCTTGTTATCAGTGTCTTCAGTTGCCTGACTCTTAGCTCATGAAATGCACATACAGCCACATAGAAACACAAAGGAAAAAAATTCTTTGGCTGACAAATCTTACATTAGAAGGCAGATATGCTTGCTCAGACTTATTCTAATTCAATCAAATATCTTCTAGTTGTTTGCATGACACTTCTGTATCTGACAAATCTTGAGACAAAATACAATACCAACCTGAATAAGACCTTGAGACAACAGTCTCAATCATGTCCTGCCATAGGGATGGACAGTTATTGGCCCATGAGCTTTTAGAGGCCATTAGAGGAGCCATATCCCAGGAAATTCTGCTAAATCTAGCAAAAATCTTATTCAAAAAAGACTGGGGATCTAGAGATAGTTCCACTGATACAGCTTTCTGTATCAGTGATCTGATATGTTGTCTCAGCTACTTTCCCCAGGAGAGTCTACTTGACTTGACTGTTGCTTCATTGACTATCAAGCTGTCGGACCATGAGAATAGTAACAGAGGACTGACCTGCAAGTTAACAAAAACATTTTGTGAAAGTATTTTTCAATTTTCAAAGATCATTTTTGCCCTAAAGCTGAAAAGATCACTAGTGAAGAAATAGGGAGAAAATACTTCACACATAATGGCAGACAATTGGATGTTCTGATGATAGGAAATAAAGGACACCAAAATGATAATATCACACCCACCACTAATCTATTGCTGAAGACAAGCAGTGATTTATATTACCTTGAAATATTATTGCAATTTACAGTTCCACTTCCTAGTTGAAACAAGACTTATGATTATCAGAAAGAACTTGCAATGGAGAATGGAAAGAATTTATATTTCAATGGCAATTATAGCTAATACTCTCCAGGGAAGTCTATTTTATACTTTTAGAAATTTGTCAATTGGGAATATCTAAGAAGTTGTCCTCCACACTAAAATAATTAAAGAACTGGTACTGATGTACAAAAATAGCTCTAATTTATAGAACAAAAGTCAATATGAAACTCAAAACAATCTTCTTCTGTTGTCCTAAATAGTGATAAAAATAAAATGTGTTAATTCTTCATAAAATATTTATCTTTCAGCTAAAGTAAGCTACAGGTCAGTTCACAATAAATGGAAGACTTACAGTATATTGTTTTCAGCAGACAGGTTTTAATTCAAGATGCTATGCATCTACTTTATATTTGACAGCATTTTGTGATGTTAAAAACCTTTACCTCCTGTTCCTAGTAGTAAATCTTAAATGCAGAATACATTTACCAAAGTATTTAAGCATTCATTAAACAACTTACATATGATTAACTTAACAACTTGTTCAGGATCTGAATATATTATAGTGGTAGTGTCTCTAAGTTGGAGAAACTTCCTTCCAAAGAAGGAAAGAACCTCATATATCCAAAATTCATCTAGTCAAGCAAAACTAAATACAATAATTTACAAATAGTACAGATGTTTGTCAAGTGATAATCAGAATGCCAAGCTACATTTCTGCCTTAATTTCAGAAACTGCTTGCAAGGGGTTGTTTGTTTCTTTTTTATGGCTTGTAGTCTTAGGAACTCTGGTTTTAAAAAGGGGAAGACTTGGCATCCCCTTTTCACTACATTGGCATCCAGGTAGTTTCTTGGCAACAGTACAATAGTGGTTTTGTCATTGCCACCTACTGGGATATTGACTTCTCATTCTAGTCTATAGTCCTAGAATTTCCTGGTCATCTGTCTATTAACTAGGTTTGTCCTTTGCCAATTGCACCTAGGTGTTGTCCTTAAATTCCTGACAGCCACATTCTGTTCAGCCACATTCAGCCACATTCTTGAGTTTTCTGAATTTTTGCAGACCTATGCAACTTTCCAGAAGCTTTTAATACTTTTAATATTAAAATATTTTTTGAACATTTATATTCTACTAAGGCTGATTCCTTATTTAATATTTGTGCCTCCAAATATACTTCGTTTATATTCTAATACAATCCAGTTGTTTATTTAGTTTCAGATAACGTTTATTAGCTATGTGTATCTTTAATTGTCTTATTTCTGTCACAGGGAGCCTACCTGGTTACTTAGAATGCACAAGAGACACTTTTGAAGATGTCCCTTGTGCCAGAAACCTATCTAGGATAGGCCCTCTAAGGAGAGGCCATCTCCTTAGAGTCCTCAGGCTGTAGAATGTACTCTCCAAGGAAATGCATGTGGTTCCCTCTCTCCTAGTACTCAGGAATATTGCAAAAAGCCATAGTGTTTAATTCTTAATTGAATTAATTTTAATGACAAAGATTTTAATCTTGCCTTGATTTTAATTGTACTGTTTTTATTGTTAAATTTTATAATTTAACTGCTTGTAAACTGTCTTGAGTGTTGTCATAACAGAAAGAAGAAAAATAAGTTGTTTTTCTAACTATGCCTTGATATTTGTACTGTTACAGCTTCTAAATTCCAGGTTATCCATTATTACAATGTGTTAACTTTTATCCCTCTGGTCTTGTGAACTTAGCATAAATATTTACAAAATGTGTTAGAATATCTTCCTGATAATTCTGTTATGCCATAAATAACAGAAAATTTCATTTCCACGTAGAAGAAAAATCTAGATAAAGTGTAACTAATGGAGAAACTGGTTCAAGAGGAAAATATAAATAACTAGTAAATTAACGTCAAATACTTTACTTAAAATTCATATTTGTCTAATATTTAATATATTAATGCAATTCAAGGAAAAAGTATAATGTACTAAATTAAATACTAAAAATAATTTATTAGAGCAATTTGTATGAAAAATACCATCAAATTTAAAAAGTATTCATCCCATGTATTCTTCTATATTGCTCATTTTCAACTTGAGTGCTTACATTTTTCATCTTTGAGTGGGAAACTGCAGTTCATATCCAATAGCTAATTCTTCCATTTATGACAGATGTGACAACCCTCTAGTTTTTGGTATGGCATAATAGTGCCTTCTAAATATCAAATAAATTAAACCCTTGCATAGAAGGTGAAAAAACAACAATGGTCAGCTTAATAATATCTAAGCAGGAGGCCCAGTGATTTTTTTTCAGTTAATTCTGCAATGAATTCTGAAAATATGCTGAGAAAGCATATTTAAGCAAGTAGTAAGCCACTAGGTTAGCTATGCTAACTGAATTGATTTATTTGGACTATTTTATGTTTGATTGTTGCCTTCCCTAATTTTCCTATATATCCCCCTTTTCCCAGTAAGCATGCCTTTGGCTTCATTAGTTAAGAGATGTCTAATTCATACCTTTCCCACATAGCTATCTTTATATTTCAGGAGGGACACAAGGTTGATTAAAATCTGTTGTTCTTGACTTTTGACAGAAAAATACAAAGCATGCTTCAGGCCCCATCTATAAGGGAGTGTTATCCAGTGGGGCCCAGGAAGAGAGCCTCTTCAGCCATGGCATCTGCCCTTTGAATTAGTTTGACCCTGATTCTGTCAATCTTTCGCAAGGCCTTAAAGACATTGTTTTGTCACCAGGCCTGGGGATCCAGATGTGTGGTAGAGTCCATAGAATGCTTGTGCTTTTTTGGGTTGGTGATTGTTTTTACCTCAGCTGCAGATTAAATGTACTGTATGTTGTTGTTTTCATTGCTTTTATGTTTTTGTGCAATCTTTGGGTTAACCACCCAAAGTGATGGATTTGAGATTGGTGACAATATAAATTGAATGAATGAATGAATGAATGAATGAATGAACGAACAAACAAACAAACAAACAAACAAATAAAGTAATGTCTGTAGCTTGAATCATGTCAACTGGATTTCTATTTTCTCAGTGGAAACGTTTCACTCCTTATCCAAGGAGCTTCTTCAGTCTGAGCAAAGTTAGCTCAGACTGAAGAAGCTCCTTGGATAAGGAGCGAAACGTTTCCACTGAGAAAATAGAAATCCAGTTGACATGATTCAAGCTACAGACAATTCCGCCTGGATGACTGAGAACCTTCATAGAAATAAAGTAATGCTATTGCACTGCAAGCTCTACCCCTTTTGTGTGTATATAATGATGTTGTTCCCTTGCAGCATGCTGCTGCTTTCCTTGTATCAACAAAGGCCTTTGACCCTGGGGATGACTCTGCCTTTGGCTGCTACTGTGGTTATGTAGATCAGAAAAGACTTTTAGCTAATCTCTTCAAGATCAGCTTTCTGTTTGAAGATATTAATGCATAGGTTCAGTAAGCAGCCCGCTCTGAGGACAGGAAATTGTGATATACCTTTTGCCATAGAAATGTTGACCAGTCCAATCACATACCATGCAGAGAATAAACACAGTTATTCATTTCTAACAGCCCTGGGTTAAAGCAGTAAATCCCAATGAATACTGCACAAGGAGGGTTACATCAGTTTTGAGGAGGGTCTCTCCTAAGTCAGTGAGTATTATATTATCCTTGAAGAACATTAGTGGGCAGCTAGTACCACTGAATGGAGCAGAGCGTATAACAGCAAAGAAACACGCACACACAGAAAGGAGTTTTTATCTTAATAGCATTAATGAGCACGTTAGAGAAATATAGGTTATTGATCTTAAGCACATAGCCCACCCAAGCATAAAGAATTACATGCTTAGACAACGTAGTTTGAAAAGTAAGTACAAAAAGAGTTCTTACATTTATTTGGTCCAGTTACATCCATTTCAGTAGAAAATTGGTTTCAGTTCTTCTTTTTTTGTTCCCTAAACTTTGTGGACCTTTAGCCCTATGTTGCTGCCAGGGCTGCATGGAGAAAAGGGGAAAATCTCCTGATTCTAGGCCGCATGACCTCAAGATGGAGAGAGCAGCAGCATGCTGCTTCCTCCTCTGGTGGATGGAGGCAAGAGAGAGAGAGAAAGAGGAAGTGGGAGGGGCAACAAGCAGCTTCCTCTAGAAGCACAGAGAGTTTGCCTCCTAGAGCAATCACCCATATGCTAATGAGGCATGCTCATTTGCTGGAACCTCCAACAATCCTGTTATTGGGATCTAGAAACTACCATTCATATTTGCTACAGTGCCCAGGGATGACACTGTATTGGCATCAATTCTGGGACATAATGGCAAAAGTTGTCCGAAATGAGATTCAGGGCAAATATACATAAAAGACCCTTCTTCAGTATTATAGCCCTGACTACTGTTTGAGAATGTTGAAAAAGTCACAATGCCCTTTCATTATTTTTATTTATTTTCCTGGTGGAATATTCTCAGTCCAATTATAAATAAATAACACTTTCAGTTCTCTTATAGTAGCTGAAGTTGCCTTGGAGCAAACGTTGGGAACTGTAACACTGAACACTATATCCATTATTTGTGTTTAAATTCCCAGCCTGCTAACTACAGTACATGAGCTAAGATTTACATTTATAGTAAATGTAAACAATTAAGTAAAAAAAATATGTTTACAGTAGTTCAGTCAAGTACTCATTGGAATTATTTTCATTCAGATTTTCCACACCTACCAAAGTGTAACTATGTCAAATATGCAATTAAACTCCTTAGCATTATATACTCTAAAAAAGAAGACAATCTTTTGTTTCTGAAACTGAATCAGTGAAGTTAAAAAAAAAAGAAATAATCAGTTCTGAAATCAGAGCTGCACAAGCCTTAATCTTTAACAGATGGCTACATCTATAGCAATAATCAGAATAAGGGAGCCTGGACGATGACAAAGTTACCAAACCTTTAATAAAATTTGAGAGTTTTACTGAAGTTGTTGCCACAGATAAAATTTTGCAGCGCTACTTAAACATTTAATAACTACTGTATGATACAGATTTGTTTTTTAAAATATGTTTCAGTAATATAAATTTTGTATGCAGTGTATTAAGTATTAACAGAAATCTCTGACTCTTTGATTTTAAGATCTTGTATATATTTACATGAATTTCAATATTCTCTGTGTATCTGAAACATGTCAAAATTCTTACAGTTCATATTTAGTGCATGAACCTAGACTACTTGGCAGTTTTGCTAATAAAACTGCTAATATATTCTCCTTCTGCTTACCTAAAAACCAGAAACAAATCAGAATAATAGTTGACCTTTGGTAGTTTTGGAAATCATTTATATATTATTTATTTTATTTTATTTATTTTAATAATTTATATATTTAGATTTATATCCTGACTATCTTCCAGGAAGTCAAGGTTATATACAAAAACACTTAGAAAGAAATAAGACTTATGCTGAAAATATCTAGGGCAAAGGTGTTCAATACTTCAATTTACTTAGCAATTAATATTATAGCATATTGTTGTTAGTTAATAGTACATGAAAACTATAAGAATTATATGTATTACCTGTAGAGAGGTATAAGGATGTAATTATATATTATTTATGAAGTGCTTTGCATTCTCTTTTCTAAACTGCATCTAAGAATTGAATATTTTGTCACATTCTATTTGCCTTCTTTGCTTTACGCTCTAGTATTATGATGATCAGTTTTACTGGTAACAAAATGTGATTTTGTTAGACTGAAAGTGAAAATATAATGTTATAGTAAATGCATTGCCTTTACATCAAGTGATTTCCAGAACCACTGACAAGTCTCAGAAGTCCATTTCTTTTAATAAAGAAGCATTACTAGCCACTTACATTTTAGACAAATCACCAAATGTGCTCTATTAGTCCATAAATAAGATAATTTTTTCAAGTGTATAGTTTATAAGAGATATTGCTGAGCTGTTCCCCATCACAAACTATCCCTGTGGGGACAGCATCAATGGTACTAAGGATCACTTAAATTCAGCTGCTTAATTTTTTGGTTGGAAAATCATGTAAAAGAATCTTCTGCAAATTCCTGTACTGTTTTTTTAGCCTTGCAGTTTCTGCTCTAGACCAGAAAAATCCAAAGGTCTGATAAGGGAAACTTGGCTTGGTTTATACATAAAGATTTATTTCATTTCATTTGCAACATCTTTATACCAGCTCAGTTGTGAGACCCTGGACAGTATATAACAAAGCAGGGAAATAGAAATACTAAAAATTAGAACAGTACAAAGCACACATACTAATTGGAGTACCCATCATTAATTAATTAGTGTCAAAGACACAGTGGAATACAAATATTTTAATCATGTTGCAGAATGCAAGGGGGGGGGGAAGCATATCCAGAGCATGGGAGCCTTTGCAGAGAAGTCCTTCCATCAAGCCCAAGTCTATTTACTTCCTGCAGAGGAAGGATTCTGAGCAGGATGTTCATACCAGATAGGCAGAATCAGTTTCAGCAAGGCAATAACCTAGGCTATACTGTATAGGATGTTGTAGATGATAAGCAGCATTATGAATTGGGCCCAGAAGCCTATAGGTAGCCGTGCAGGGACTTCAGGATTGGTGTAATCCTGCCATGGTGAGGTTGACCAACCAGCAGTCTGGCCACTGCATTCTGGACTAGTTTCACCTTCTGTGTCATCTCCAAAGCCTGCCTGAAATAGAATGCCTTCCAGTAGTCCAATTACATGGTAATAAAGGTTTGAGTTTGAACTTGTTGAGGTGGGTATCTATACAAATTGAATGAATGAATGAATGAATGAATGAATGAATGAATGAATGAATGAATGAATGAATGAATATTGTGAGGACATCCTGGTCCAAATAGGATTGCAACGGGTGCATCAGACAAAGCTAGACGAAGTCCCCCCACCCCCTACCCTCAGGTCACAGCCTCCATCTGCTGTTTAAACAAAAGGTAAAAATCGAGATGGACCCTCAAATCACAAACCAACTCCTTTTAGGGAGAACTGTGATCCTGTCTCCCAGGACTGATGTTACTATATTGCCCCAATGTTTATTGACAAAGCAACTTGATCTTGGTAGAATTGAATCAAAACTTGTTCTGTCCCATCCAGATCCTGACAACCTCCAGATACTGGTTCAGATTGCCCCATTGTCTTGGGCTCAACACCTAGCAGTCACATGATTTGCATAGTTTGGGCTTGTTGTGTTGTATGAACCACTGTGATTTATAAATCACTATTTATACCTTAGAATCACATGTGAACCAGATTGCTGTGGTGTGTTAAGCATCATTAAAATAAATCATTGCTTAGCATAATATGTGAACTTAGCCTTTAATTAGAGAGAGAGAGAAAATTGTCTGGTTTGCATATTATTACAGTATCTACCCTATATCTGAAATGGAATGTAATTTTATGCTGCTGTTGTAGCTTTTCTTAATTTTATACAAATTTGTAAAGTGTACATTAAATAAATTAATGACTGCCCTCTCTAGGTGCCTGGGGGCTGTGGGGGTCTGGATGGGGAACAACAGGCTTCAACTGAACCCTGGTAAGACAGAGTGGCTGTGGGTTAATGGCCCCTCGGTATCCAGGAATTTACCATCTTTAGTTCTGGATGGGGTTGCACTGCCCCAGACAGACCTGGTGCGGAATCTGGGGGTCCTCCTGGACTCACGACTCCTGCTTGAAGAGCAGGTGGCAATCGTGGCCAGGAGAGCCTTTGCTCAACTTCGTATTGTGCACCAGTTACGCCTGTTCCTGGATTGAGAAGCCCTTCGAACGGTCACTCATGCCCTGGTCATCTCCCATATCGACTACTGTAATGTGCTCTACATGGGGCTACCTTTGAAGAGTATCCAGAAGCTACAACTGATCCAGAATGCGGCCACACAGGCAATTCTAGGTGCTCCAAGTTCGGCACACATAACTGTTAGAGTTAATCTATGTAGAATTCAAATGGATTTCTCCACTGTGATATTCTAGCTTGTAAAGACAGTAATTTTCCATACGCCTCTACGAATGTTCTCAAAACATTCCACCGATAAACACCAGGTGTGGCCTTGGTCATAGCCAAAACATTGTATTACGTGAGGTAGTGATATCAGTCCAAAATACCTTATCTCATGGGAACGGTTTCCCGGAGGGGAGCAATGTGCAACACTGCCATCTCATGGCGTTGTATGGTAAGTACAACTCTTAATGCGTTGTTAGTTTGAAATGTCCTGACCCACGTATAGCCAATCAGAATGCTGAAACAAGTGTATATATCGGCTATGAACTATGGGTCTATGCTTCTTGACTTCTTGACTTTCTGTCTGTCATGTTGCCATGTACTCTGTTCCTGAACTGTAACTATGCCTGGCCTTTTGTACCTGGCCATGGTTTTCTTCACATCTGCTGATGGAACTCTACTCATGCTTTGTTGTTTTTCCTTTTTGCAATAATGTAACTCATATCCATTATTGCCTTATGCTACAATAAAATATTGTTAGCCCTACACGCTGCACTCTGTTTGGCTTACTCTGCGCCTGGACCCCATAAGCCAGCAATATCCCACAATAACACCTTTACTGCACAAGCTGCACTGGGTTCCAGTCTGCTTCCGGGTCCAATTCAAGGTGTTAGTTATTATCTTTAAAGCCCTACATGGCATGGGTCCAGGTTACCTGAGGGACCATCTCATCCCCATTACATTGACCCTCCCCACCTGGTCATGCAGAGGGCATGCTACGGACCCCGTCTGTAAGAGAATTCCATCTGGCGGGGTCCAGGAAGCTGGGCCTTCTCTGCAGCAGCTCCCGCCCTCTGGAACATTCTTCCCCCCAGAGGTAAGGCAAGCCCCCTCTCTCCTGGACTTACGTAAAAAACTGAAGACCTGGTTTTGCCATCGGACCTGGGAGGGGAACAGTCAGTCTTGGGGATGGCTGGTGCCCTAGTCCGGCTCTTTATACACTTATGAACTGAAGAAGAACTTATCACCATCTGGATTTTATTGTATTTTATATTTTTATCCTCTATTTATATCATTGATAACTTGTATTGAATTTTAAATTTTGTTTTTATTGTAAACCGCCCAGGGTCCCTCCTTGAGGGGGAGATGGGTGGTGATAAAAATCTGATAAATAAAGTAAGTAAGTAAGTAAGTAAGTAAGAAAAGCTCTGGCAACACTATATATTTGAAGAGAAATGTCAGTGGAAATGGGTAGGATATTCATGCATATTTCAGAACTACTGAAAACTGGTGTGGTAATGAAATGGAAGAAATTTAAATGCTCTTCGCTGACTGCCAATTTAAGCCAAATCTCACTTTAAGCTATTGGTGTATGTGTTTAGAGCCCTCTGCTCACAAACCTTTCCTATCTGCCTGCTCCTATTTCTCCACACAATCTATTCACTCTTTATGTTTTTCTGAGCAGAACCTTCTTCTCACTCCAGGCTTGCAATCTTCAGATTCCAATCCTTTGGGGACCTGTCCCCTGAGACCCCTGGAATCAGCTCACTTCCCACTGTCAGCTCTGAGGAAATTTGATGGGCCTTTAAAAGGGATTAAATACTTTTTTATTTGATCAGTGGGTTAGTGTGGGATCTGATTGTTCCACTATATTCTTATTTAGCTGACAGTTAACATTTTTTAAAATGTTAACTGTTAATTTTAAAAACATTTAAACATGTTTTAAATTATTATGGATATATGTATGGTCCTATCCTATGGCATTGATTGAAGTCTGCTGTTTTACTGTTAGTATTTGTTTCTTGGGTTCTGAACAAATTTTATTGGATTGATTTGTAATTATTATGTGGTTGTTCTTTTTTATTTCTTTTGTATTGCACCTTCGTAAAGGCATGTAATAAAGATAATATTATTGTTAATAGAAAGACTATATAAAAACATTCTTCAAATTATTATATACTACTCTCTCATAGTGACAGAAGTAAGCATTGCATATCTTACCAACTTGTCACTTATCTAGTTTGGTTTGACTGAATGCAAAGCAAGTATTGCCTATGACAGGGGTCCCCAACCCCTGGGCTGCGGACCGGTCCTGGTCCGTGGCCTGTTAGGAACTGGGCCGCACAGCCCGCCCATCGAGCCCCACCCATGGTCTGCGTGGCCTACCCATCGAGCCCCGCCCATGGCCCACATGGCGAAACTGGTCCCTGGTGCCAAAAAGTTGGGGACTGCTGGCCTATGACATGGGAGAGATATTTAAAAAATCAGTATTTTATTACATTTGTTTTCTGTTTTCTTCTGAAATGCAGTTTTGCTTGCTTGCTTGCTTGCTTGCTTGCTTGCTTGCTTGCTTGCTTGCTTGCTTGCTCGCTCATTCATTCATTCATTCATTCAATTTATACGGCTTCCCATTTTAAACATATAGCTCTGGGTAGCTAACAGGGATTTATTAGATTCCTGATTACCCCTTTCATACGTAAGCTAATTTTAGTTATTTTGCACAACAGTCGTCCAAGATTTCACCATATATATCCTTCAAAATAAAGAGTTGGTGTGTTGAGGTGATTAAAGTGTTGCACAAGGACTGGGGAGAGAAAAAGGTTCAGGTCCATCCTCAGATATGGAAGCTGATTGCCTAACTTTGGACCTGTCTGTCTCTTCCACCCCAATGTATCTCAAAGAGTTGTTGTGGAGAAAAAGTGGGGAAGGGTGTTCTATGTGAGATGCTTTAAGCTCCTGGAGGAAAGGCAGGATACAAATCAAATAAAACCATGCAAGATAACAAAATACTTCAGTACAGATATTAAGTAGACCATTTATTATGAATTCAGTGCATTTCCTCTGCTGGTCTTCATTGATGCTGGATAAATCCACTTTCTTTATGAAAGTAGGTTTATGATAGGTTATTCAAGACTTGCACAGTTCTATCCTGACTATCATTTGAGGATTGGAGGTTTGCTCCCATGGAGGTAGAGTTTTGGACCTGGTAAAAGCATTAATTTCTATGGTATGAATAACAATGTTTAAAAAGAAAAATAAATGCAAAATATTACTGTGGCTTGCTCCTTTTTTCTGATAACATCTGCCTTGTTTTGCATTTTATTAATCTTCACAGGGTCAAGATTGATGAAAAATTATAATTACCTTTGCTGGAAATATTACCTCTGGAGTCTGTCACTTCCAGTGTTCCTGAAAGCTAAATTAAAGGGACTTGTCAAAGGAGAGCTAGCACAACCAATTAATCTGAAACACTTGCTTTGGAAAAAAGAACTTTTCTTCATTGCCAACTCATCAATATTTTATTCTTTTTATACTCTCTGGGTATCTTAAAAGTAGTCAGAGTACATCTCCTAATTTGTTTTTTTTTTAAAGGTTACACCGCAGTGCACTAAGATTTTAAATGTTGTATTAGCTGCACAGACAGAGTGCCAAAAAGATTTTTCAAGCTTTCTCTTTTTGGCCTGCAGCAGCTTTCCAATATACCAGTATTTAAAAAAGAGAATTGGAATTACAAATGCATCACAATATACTGCAAAGTCCCTCATATCTATAAACTGGAGGCAGCCCATGGAGACAGAAAGCATCTGTGGCTGTTCAGTTAATAAAATGAAGATATAAACCCCTCACAGTTTGTATTTTCATTCTTTGAAGAATTACAATTTGTTTCATATTAACATTCACATATACCGAAACCTTGATTTAATGCAGGGTTTTTCAAACTCTGTTGCACACCCCTTTCCTCCAAATGGTCCATTAAATCAAGGTTTTACTGCATTTTGTATGTGATAAAGTGAAAGCTTTAGGAAAAATTATTAGATCTTTAGGAACGATTTTGAGAAGCTTCAGTATTATGTTTAATACCCATTGTACATGTTTGTAAGCAGTCTGCACCCATATAATTTTGAAACACATCTGCACATTAAAGTAGCATGATAAATATAATCTCTGTCTGTCTGTCTGTCTGTCTGTCTGTCTGTCTGTCTATCTAACATACCTCTAGATCAGGGCTTTCCAAAGTTTTCCCGCGGCAACACACCGCCGTTGGTGTGTCGCCGCAGGAAAACCCGGAAGTGCCGCCATTGCGGCAGCATGCAAAAACCCGGAAGCGCTGCTGCCGCTTTCGGTTTTTACACGCCGCCATTGGTGTGTCACTGCGGGAAAACCCGGAAGCGCTGATGATGATCAGCGCTTCCGGGTTGTGTGGTTTCACACTAGACTGTGTGTGGTGACACACTTTTGTGTCGCGACACACAGTTTGGAAAGCTCTGCTCTAGACTGTCATTAGAAATGAATTCACATTGTGAAATTTATAACCTATATTAGTGCTATAAATAAATATACTTTCTTTTCTTTTCTTTTCTTTTCTTTTCTTTTTTCTTTCTTTTTCTTCATGTTCTTCTCAGAAATGTGTGCATTGAGTAATTAAAGCAGAGGCTGCCTATATCTATTAAAAGAGGTTAATATTTACTGTTTATGTTATTTTAATTTCTTAACAAATAACATTTGTTTACGTTTATATTTCTAGCCCACATTTAATCCAGATTGGGCATCGAAAATTTTACCTCATTCAACAAACAAGGAAAATTCTTGGAAGCCCAGTTTGGATTAAATGTGGGTTAGAAATACAAACATAAATATTATTTTGGAGGACTCTGGCAGGCATGAGACAATTAAATATCTTCCCCTTGGGAGCAATGTTTTAATAAATAGAAGAGCGTTTCACAATTGTATAAGAAGATGTCATTCTCGGGACAGAATGGCATCAACTAGCAGTATGGGTTTAATATGTCCCCCACAACTCAAAATTGTTCTAGAAATAAACAATTTTGAGAGTTAGCATGCACCACAGAGGGGAATATGGTAAGGAAAGACCAGCTCTTATGCTGTTGAATTTATTCCATAATTTGTGCAGTCATTTTCCTTAAATGGGGTGTGGGGTGAGGTGGAATTTAGGATATTTTTTATCAGAATAACACACTAATTTAATGAATACACTAGTCATTTAGGGATTTTTGAAGTAGATGGCATGGTTTCAGATCATGACAGAAAGCACTGCTCCATTGGAGGCCTGAGGATTATCTTCGTGTCAAAATAAAAATTGATCTGTACTGCAAATCTTGTACCTCAGATTCATAGTACTGACAATTCAACTAAGCCATCTTCAAAAATCTCCCACAAAGTTCTTCATAAATAAAAATAATGCAGGAAAAGCAGGCTTGGCCCCTCTTTTTTCATTTAAAACCATATTGATGTGCTTGGTAAAATATATTTTAAATTACATATTTACTTTAAAGAGAAAGAAAAAAAGAAAAAAAATGGTCTTGGTGCAGATATCCCATTAACATATCTTACAATAAAGCTAGCCAAATCCAGCCTTTGCCCAGATCCTATTAGGACACCAATTCAGTTATGAAAATAATACAGTGGTAAAATTGTGCAGCAACTCTGTTTTGTTGTTGTTGTTGTTCAGTCGTTTAGTCGTGTCTCACTCTTCATGACCTCATGGACCGTAGCACACCAGGCCTTCCTGTCCTCCACTGTCACCCGGAGTTTACTCAAATTCATGTTCATTACATCGGTGATGCTATCTAACCATCTCATCCTCTGCCGTCCCCTTCTCCTTTTGCCTTCAGTCTTTCCCAGCATCAGGGTCTTTTCCAGTGAGTCCTCTCTTCGCATTAGGTGGCCAAAGTATTTGAGCTTCAGCTTCAGCATCTGTCCTTCCAATGAGCAGTCAGGGTTAATTTCCTTTAGGATTGACTGGTTTGACCTCCTTGCAGTCCAAGGGACTCTTAAGAGTCTTTTCCAGCACCACAGTCCAAAAGCATCAATTCTTCGGCGTTCAGCCTTCCTTATGGTCCAACTCTCACAGCCATACATTACTACTGGGAAAACCATAGCTTTAATTATACAGACCTTTGTCAGCAAGGTGATGTCTCTGCTTTTTAATATGCTGTCTAGGTTTGCCATAGCTTTCCTCCCAAGGAGCAAACGTCTTTTAATTTCATGGCTGCAGTCACCGTCTGCGGTGATCTTGGAGCCCAAGAAAATAAAATCTGTCACTGCTTCCATTTCTTCCCCTTCTATTCACCCTCATCAAGAAGCTGTTTAGTTCCTCTTCACTTTCTGCCATTAGGGTGGAATCCTCTGCATATCTGAGGTTGTTGATATTTCTCCCGGCAATCTTAACTCTGGCTTGTGATTCATCCAGCCCGGCATTTCTCACGATGTACTCTGCATATAAGTTAAATAAGCAGGGTGATAATATATAGCCTTGTCATACTCCTTTCCCAATTTTGAACCAATCGGTTGTTCCATGTCTGGTTAATCTCTTCTGCTTCTGTTAGGTCCCTGCCTTTTTTGTCCTTTATCATGCCCATCTTTCCACAAAACGTTCCCTTGATATCTCCAGTTTTCTTGAAGAGATCTCTAGTCTTCCCCATTCTATTGTTTTCCTCAATTTCTTTGCATTGTCCATTTAAGAAGGCCTTCTTATATCTCCTTGCTATTCTCTGGAAATCTGCATTCAGTTGGTTATATCTTTCCCTTTCTCCCTTGCCTTTTGCTTTCCTTCTTTCCTCAGCCATTTGTAAAGCCTCATCAGTCAGCCACTTTGCTTTCTTGCATTTCTTTATCTTTGGGATGGTTTTAGTTGCTGCCTCCTGTACAATGTTACGAACCTCCATCCATAGTTCTTCAGGCACTCTGTCTACCAGATCTAATCCTTTAAATCTATTCCTCACCTCCACTGTATATTCATAAGGGATATGATTTCGGTCATACCTGAGTGGTCTAGTGGTCTTCCCTACGTT
Organism: Charina bottae; assembly: GCA_023362775.1. Taxonomy (NCBI): domain Eukaryota; kingdom Metazoa; phylum Chordata; class Lepidosauria; order Squamata; family Charinaidae; genus Charina; species Charina bottae. Next base: position 205,810,819 of record JALMGJ010000002.1, on the reverse strand, counting down.
CTTCAATTTAAGCCTAAATTTTGTGATAAGAAGCTCATGATCTGAGCCACAGTCAGCTCCAGGTCTTATTTTTGCTGATTGTATAGAGCTTCTCCATCTTTGGCTGCAAAGTATGTAATCAATCTGATTTCGGTATTGACCATCTGGTATTGTCCATGTGTAGAGTCGTCTCTTGTGTTGTTGGAAAAGAGTGTTTGCTATGACCAGCCTGTTCTCTTGACAAAACTCTATTAGCCTTTGCCCTGCTTCATTTTGTACTCCGAGGCCGAACTTGCCTGTTATTCTGGTTATTTTTTGACTTCCTACTTTAGCATTCCAGTCCCCTATGATGAAAAGGACATCTTTTTTTGGTGTTAGTTCTAGAAGGTGTTGTAGGTCTTCATAGAACCGGTCAACTTCAGCTTCTTCGGCATCAGTGGTTGGGGCATAGACTTGGATCACTGTGATGTTGAATGGTTTGCCTTGGATTCGAACTGAAAGCATTCTGTCGTTTTTGAGGTTGTACCCCAGTACTGCCTTTCCCACTCTTTTACTGACTATGAGAGCTACTCCATTTCTTCTAAGGGATTCTTGCCCACAGTAGTATATATAATGGTCACCTGAATTAAATTCGCCTGTCCATTTTAGTTCGCTGATTCCCAAGATGTCGATGTTCAATCTTGTCATCTCATGTTTGACCACAACTCTGTTAATAGAAAGCAAATTGCCATGATTTACTTCATTGAAAATTCTTATATACTTATTTTATTAAAGATAGTATCAATGCACTTGTCTCAAGTTTACTTTTTAAATTTATGTATGAATGGTGATTATGGGTTTGGGAAGGAAAAATAACTTATGGAGAAAATATCATGAGACCTAAATCAGGAGATTCTTACATTTTTTTAAAAAATGTGCAAATACATTATTTTAACCTTGATCCTGAGTTTTGATGGGGTAATACATACAATAATGTGATTTGCTTAGTCTACAGCTTAGCATGATGTCTGTGACCCCCTAATAATCAGGGTTATTAAACAAATCATAAAATGAACCATGGCTTGGCATTTTATGTGAACTCAGCTGTTATATGGCATTATATAAGTGCTTAAAACAGAAAGACTGAGAAATTAGGTCAATGTAATGTCATGAACTTACATGCAGATGCATTAGAACAAGTGTCAAATTTTATTTTATGATTGGTAATTTAAGTAATAATATAGTTTGAGAATGAATTTTATTATGTTTAGTTCTGTATAATACTAAGGTAAAAACTTTATTACTAAAGTAAAATTTGTGAAATTCTATTAGTATTACATATGTGTTAAGCAATAGAAAGCAATAGTGGAACCATTTAATCTAAGCAAATCCGTAAGTTAAGCAATTTGTATAATTCTTTAGTAAAAGTAACAGTGGGATTTCTACAAGTTAAAAGAGTTTTATGCTGGCAGAATGATATTATTGACTAAAAGATATACTGATTTAGAGTAAAGTATATTCACACTTATTAGAATGTCTAAATGGAATGTTATCTTTATCTTGCTATTTACAGTAACTTCCCTAAGAGCAGTCCCTATGTGTCAGTTGAATCATCAGCTTTTCTTTTTTGCACATGTATGCACTCTGCAGAGCTGCTTTGACTTTAAGCATTTGTAGTATTCCTCCTTTGAGACCTGAAGAGAATCCGCCTTGGAAATCACTATGAATATATTCATAGATGTCAAACCAGACTGCTGTGTACCCTTTAATAGGTAAAGGTAAAGGTTCCCCCGCACAGTCGTGTCTGACTCTAGGGGCCGGTGCTCATCTCCGTTTGTTAGCCGAAGAGCCAGCGTTGTCCAAAGATGCTTCCGCGGTCATGTGGCCAGCATGACGCGTGCGGAATGCTGTTACCTTCCCACCGAAGTGGTACCCATTTATCTACTTGCATTTGCATGCTTTCGAATTGCTAGGTTGGCAAGAGCTGGGGAGAGTGCGGGAGCTCACTCCGTCACATGGGGCTAGGGTCTCGAACCTCCAAACTTGCGACCTTCCAATCGACAAGCCTGGCATCTTAACTGCTAAGCTATCGCACCCCCATTTATAGAAATGCACAATCCATATTGGCTTCTAGAATTTATAATAATATATAGGGCAGAGCTTTCCAAACTTTTCATGTTGGTGACACACTTTTTAGACATGCATAATTTCGCGACACACTCTTACAGCAGGGCATAATTTCGCGACACACTTTTACAGCAGGGCACAAGGCAGGCACTAGGACCTGCGCGGAATCACAGCAGGTTTGGAGGCAGCAAGGCACAAGGCAGGCACTGGGACCTGCGCAGAATCCTGGCAGGGATCGGAGGCAGCAGCAGCCGGGACACACCCAGACACTGCAGCCGACACACTAACGTGTCCCGACACACAGTTTGGAAAGCTCTGATATAGGGAATAAAGAGATATTTTTCTAATACTGGGCCCTCATAAATAACAGCAGCTTAAAATAATAGCAGCGGAATAGGAAAACTAAACCTGCAATGGTAAACAGAATTAAATATTAAGTCAAATTTTGAATTTTATTTTTCTCTTTAATATTCAGAATGCAGATAGGAAATAAATGCAATTGACTATAATGCTTATGTTTGTAGCATCTAAAACAACCATTTGTGATACAGTACTAAAATGATAGTGCCTTAACTTGTATATGAACAGTTTAATATTAATGTTGCTTTTCAATTACAATAAAATGGTGATCTAACAGAAATGTGTATTTTCTGCCATACTAATAATATTATCTGCTTCAGCCTGTCAAGAAAGTAAGTATTTTAATGTGATCTATGAGATCACTGGCAGGGATTTTAGTCTCAAAGTCATGGTTCAAATTGGACATCCTGCTCTTTCTGATACAAATCAAAAGAAAGAGTGAAGTATGTGGTCTGAAAAATGTTTTTGAAGTTTCCAGATCAGATTAACTAACTAACTAACTAACTAACTAACTATTTATTTATTTATTTATTTATTTATTTATTTATTAAATTTCTATTACCGCCCATCTCCCCCGAAAGGAGAATTCTATTTAGTTCTATCTCTGCTAGGAGTTCTATCTCTGCTGGGAGACGCTTTGAAATGCCTTTGCCTTGTGCTCAAACAATTTGTTTCTATAATATCAAACGAATGATAATGCAACATTTAGATCACAGCTTTCCAAACTGTGTGTCGCAACACAGAGTTTGGTGTGTCGCCACACAACCCGGAAGTGGCGGCGGGGGTGTGTACGGCGGCGGGGGCAGCGGCACACCATCAGCGTTTCCACGTTTTAGCAGAGGCCGCCGCCGCTGCCGCCACCATGCATGCCACCGCCACCACACACACCCCCGCACCGCCACCGCTGCCGCCGTTGGTATGTCGCCAACGGCGGCAGATTGGAAAGCACTGATTTAGATGGAATGGCCAAATCTAGTCAAGATAGCATCAAAAAGGTCAGTCACTTCACAATGAATGGAAATGGTCAGATGGAGCAGCAGAGACTTGACCTGTGGCACTAAGCAGATAATAACTACTAAGACAAATAAGGAGAAATAGCTTCTATAATTTTGCAGTAGAAAAGCATTATTGATGTAGTGTTGGGCTACTGTTTTTAATTGATTGATTGATTGATTGATTGATTGATGTGATCTTGTATTGTTACTCAGTTACACTGAGATGCTTATATATAGTATGTTGTAATTGTTGCACATCACTGGAGTTAATTCCTAAAAAATTTCAGTAAAGCATCACAGAAAATTCTGCTCCTAACTCAAGTGTCTTTTGTTTTGTTAAAAAAGACACAACAGTAAGTTTTTGGGATTACACATACATTGCCAGTGCTTATTTGGTTACTTATATAATAGCCTTAAAACATGTTTTGATGGTTCTCTCACAGTGAATATATTAATTTCTCTTTTTCTCTCTCTCTGACGTATTATGGTATATATATATTTACTTTTTAAATCAATACCTTTATACAGTTCAGTATGCATGTGCCATTAGAAACTCACTCTGCAAAAGTAAATAATTATTTAAACATATATTACAGTCTTTCTCTTTTTTTTAATAAATTTTATTGAGTTTTAAAATACATATTAAAAGTTAAAGCAGGAAATAAAGATAGAAATACAAAGTAAGAAAAAAGTAAAGAAAAAGTGAAGTCAAGAAAATAATAAACAAAAGAAATATAGAAAATAGATGGCCTCCAATCTATCTTTGGTCTTTAAATACAATAATTTGCTTTAAATGTTAGTCTTTCATACAATACACAGGAACTTTTCTTTGTAATATACGCTTCAATTTCTATAATCCAATCTTCTGGTCTTCATGTAAGTTCCACCTTTCTTACAATTCTCCAATTATCCATCTGTGGTTTCCACTCCTTGGGATAATGTCCATTTAAGTGTTCTTAACTGTATCAGTTTAATGTTTTTTATTCACTCTTTCCATTTTTACGTCTATATTTATATCCTTAATAAAGTCCAATTGGTCTTAAATCATATGTATAACAAGTAAAGGCGGAGTGGAGTCCTTGGTGCTCTCTGAGCCTTGTTGTTTTCTTGCAGACGTTTCATTGCCAGGCTAGGCAACATCTTCAGTGAGAAAAGGGAGTGGGACTTGCTTTGTGTTTATATACCATGGCATGTCCTGCTTGTGTTGGTGGGGGTGTTGTTCTCTGTCTGTTGTGGGTCTTCCGGGCTGTGTGGCCATGTTCTGGAATTTGTGGTTCCTAACATTTCGCCAGCATCTGTGGCCGGCATCTTCAGAGGGCAGGAGCACAGACAGAAGTGATCTTTCTGTGCCCAGGTAGAGTGGCAATGTTTGTTTTCTATTTATATTGTATATTATATTCTATTTATGTTGTCTTCTCCTTGGTAGTTCCTTGATTGGGCTGTTGTTCGCTGCTTGGTTGATTGACTGAGTTAATAGTTCCTTGATTAGGGTATATTGTGCTGTTTGATTGTTCCTCTGGTGCTAATCCTGGTGTTAATCCTTGCATATCTGGGTGTTGATTGCTGGCAAGGAAGTGTTCTGGTCTTCTGGCTTTTCCATTGTCTCTTATGAAAGTTATGTAAATGTTGTTTACCTCTATGTGTCTGTTGATGGCTGCTTTGTCTTAGTGCCAAGCTTCCAGGAATTCTCTAACATTTTTGGATTTGGCTTGGTTTAAGATGCTCAGAGTTTCCCAGTTGAAAGTATGGTTGAGTCTGTCCATCTGTTGTGAGATTAAGGAGTTTCCATCGTGTCTTCTGACTGCTAGTTGGCGTTTGTGGATGCGTTCTGCTAGTCTTCTGCCCGTCTGTCCTACATAGTGGCTGCTACAGTCCTTACACTGTATGTTGTAGATAACTTGTTTTTTTTCTGCTTGGGCTACTGGGTCTTTTGGGTTACTTACTATGTTCCGAAGGGTTTTGGTTGGTTTCTGTGCTACGGTGATGCCATGTGGTTGTAACAGTCTATTAGTAGTTTCCGAGATGTTTCTGATGTATGGCAGTGGTCTGAAACCTTTTCATAGCTTCTGTTGGTTTTGCTGTGGTGGGTTGAGTGGTCAGGCACTTTTTGATAAAGTGGCATGGATATCCATTTTGCTGGAAGATGCTATATAAGTGGTCTGTTTCCTTTTTCTGGTGTTCTGGGTTGCTGCGGTGTATTTGTGCTCGTCTGAATAGTGTTCTTACATAGCTTTTCTTGTGGGAGGTTGGGTTATTGCTTTGGTAGTGGAGCACTTGGTTAGTGTGAGTAAATTTCCGGTAGACTTGTGTTTCTAGAATACCATCATTTCCTCTACTGATGAGGATGTCCAAGAAGGGTAGTGTGTTGTTGTTTTCTTCTTCCCTTGTGAATTTTATTCCTTTGAAGATGTTGTTGATGGTTTCATGTGTTTCCTCCAGTTGTTCCTTTTTTATTATGACGAAGGTGTCATCTACATACCGGATCCATACTTTGGGTTGTATGCGTGGGAGTGCTATCCTTTCTAGATGTTGCATTACAATCTCTGCTATGAGTCCTGAGAGTGGTGATCCCATAGGTGTTCCTTTGATTTGTTGGTATATTTGTCCATCAAACTGAAAGTAGGTGGTGAGGCAGAGGTTGATGAGGTCCATGATTCTGGGTATTTTGATCTTCATGCATCTAGTTAGGTCAGGTATGTTGTGTAGAACTGCTGCCATGGATTCAATCGCTAGTCCTTGGTCTATGGATGTAAAGAGTGCAGTGACATCAGATGACACCATAATTTCATCTTCATCTATTTTTAGGTCTTTGATTTTCTGGAGGCACTGTAGTGGAGAGTTGATTTGCTCTCCTCTGTGAGATGCCCAAGTTTTCTTGTAAGTTCTTTAGCTATGTTGTATGTGGGGGTCCCTGGTAATGATACAATTGGATGGAGCGGTATGTTGGGCTTGTGTATTTTGGGGCATCCATAGAAGCGTGGGATGATGGGTCCGCTGCTTTTCATCCGCCTCTGTTCTTCTTTTGTGATTTGACCTTTCTTGGTTAGGTCAGTGAGGATTCTTTTGACCTGGTTGTCCAGTTTCTGTATGGGATTAGTGTTTACTGGGGTGTAGGTTTCTTTGTCCTCAAGTAAGTCTTTGGCTTTTTGTATATATTGCGATCTGTCCATAATGACGGTGGTGCGGCCTTTGTCTGCTGGGAGGATGATGATAGTTTGGTCCATCTTTAGGTTTTTGAGGGCTGCTCTGTCCTCTGCTTTCAGTTGGTTCTGTTTCCATGTCCTTCTGGTTTGCAGTATGATTATCTGTCTTATGTTCTCTTGTGTTTCTGTAGTAAGTCCTGTAGTTTTCAATGCTGCTTCTAAAGCTGCAAAGAATTCTAATTTGTTCGCATCCTGTGTGTTGTAATTGAGGCCTCTCTGTAGGATATTGTGTTCTGCAGTGGATAATGGGCGGCTGGACATGTTGACCACCCATTCCGGTTCCGGTACTTCTTTGTTTCTGGGGTTTAACTTAGCTTAGTTTGGAGTTTAGCTTTCCTTTTTTCTGCTTTTCACAGTGATGTGGTCTTGATGGTAGTAGTCAGCATGTTGATTTGTTCAGGGGTCATGTGTAGGCCTGTATATATGCATTAACAGTGTTCTTAAACTCAAAATAAAGAATGAAACTTACCTCTCTAATGTGAAGTTGCCCAAATTTGAAATAATTTTTTTAATAAATCGTGATCTTCCAGGGAACCCCTAGTAACCTCTCGCAGAACCCTAGGGTTACATGGAACCCTGGTTGAGAAACCCTGATATATAATATTTAATACTTTTTTTTTTGTAATAATAGCCTCGGTGGTTAGTGAACTGATTACAAGAAGTTACCACTGAAAGTTGTGGTAAACATTAAACTCCCAGTCTGTAGCTTGAATCATGTCAACTGGATTTCTATTTTCTCAGTGGAAACGTTTCGCTCCTTATCCAAGGAGCTTCTTCAGTCTGAGCAAAGTCTTTGTTCAGTCTTTGCTCAGACTGAAGAAGCTCCTTGGATAAGGAGCGAAACATTTCCACTGAGAAAATAGAAATCCAGTTGACATGATTCAAGCTACAGACAATTCCACCTGGATGACTGAGAACCTTCATAGACATATTAAACTCCCAGGTACCACTATCCAATCTACATATAATCCTAATAAAATGATCGTCTTGAAGATGATATTCACCTCAGGGGAAAAAAACTGTTGTTACCAATAACAGCAACTTCCTTTTCTTAGAAAATAGCCACACGGAGAAAAAAATGTTTTTATGAGGTCTCCAGTGCACCTGTAAAACCTGTCTTCATGGCCGAAGTCCCACTACTGATTCTCTTTGCATCCAAATGTTATTTTTAAAGGGGAAAAAATTCACTGAAGGCATCCACTTATTTAACACATCACCTAGTTTGACCCTGGACTGTATACTAGAAACCTGAAATTTCTTCATTTGGCTAGCCTTAATGACTTTACCCTATCATTATGAGGTTTTTGTGCATTCATTTTTTTTTGCTCTTATTCACCGTGAGTTACTGCTTTGTTGCCAAAAAACCTAGATTAGAGGGATCCTTTTGGAATTTTTCATGGTCTGCTTTAATTTCATCAGTATGAACATTATTGGTGATAGAAACACTTGCCTATGTTACTACTTATCCTGACTCCATATAATTCATGAATAAATTATGTTACTCTACTCCTAATTAAGATTCTTGGGAGAGCATATTTATTAGTTAAATAGCATTCAGCTTCATTTATTTAATTCATTTAAGCAGCATGCATCTTTATTTATTTAAAACTTATTAATACAGTACAAGCAAAGATCAACTGCACCTTAATGTGAACAAAAGCATTAAAGTAAAGTAAATCATATAAAATTCATTGCAAAATTAAATTAAATTAAACCTGAGTCAGCTAACATTAACAAAGACCAAGGAAAATGAAAAGGTATTTGCCTTGTACAAAAAAAGAAGATTGGGTGCCATGCATTACTGGACAAGGTACTGACTGATTTCAGACATAGTAAACATTTTGTATATATCACTAGTAATACAGGAAACCATTACAGCTAATATTTGATTATACTTCTCCCAACCTTTAGCCCTCTCTAATCTTAATTTACTATTTTTTATTGTACTGCAGTATATTTCATTCATTCCAAATTCATTATTTCAAAGGGATGTTAATATCTAATTATTCATAACCCAATCCCTGGAATAGCTTTCTAGATATACTTTCCCTTTCTGTTTTAATCACTGTGCAGCCTGCTGCACGTCCTCCAGTCTTCTCTGGGAGAGACGTGAGGAGCACAGGGAGCAATAACGGGTAGAGAGAGTCTGTTCTGCCAATAGATGTGAATAGACAAAATGAATGCTACCAAGTGAAGGCAATATTCTACACACTGGAAATATCAACATGTTTTTTTTCATCTCAAATGTTGAATTGTTTGAAAAGTGTGGCTGTAAATCAGTTTCTATGAGTTTTCATGTCTGGAGTGAACCTTCAACTTAAAATCAGAACTTAGTCCAGTTTTGAATATAACCATGTATTCCAAATGAAACTGAATTCGAAGGCAAAGAGCAGCATATTGAACACATTATTGATTGTAAAACCCACTTTTTCATTAACTATAAACAATTTTTCAAAGCCCAATCCAACAACCCAAATATATTTTATTTTCAATAAAAGGAGAATTGTGTATGGTTTTCTTTCTATGCTTTCCAGTTTTCACTCTGAGATAGTAGCAGAAGAAACATTTTAAACAGCTACCATATTTTAAAGGCACCTCAGTTCTGATATTACACAGTTAATCTATTCCTAGTATTGAAGTTTTCAGTACAGTACAGTATGCTAAATAGTAGTACTTGAAAACTGTATCACAAAGACAAAGTGTGCAGTGTTTAAATATTGACCTAGAAAACAAAGGTATAAATCATTGATGTGTGAAATGCTTAACTTCGCCCAGTTATTGAGATTATTTCAGTACATATTACTTTTATGTTGCTTGAGATGAACAATTAAAAAAGCTGGCAGCAGGATTAATTTGCAATAATGTTTTTCAGTTAAAAGGAGATTGGATATGATATTTTTTCTTACAAATGCAGATCTTCAAATAAGCTGCATCAGAGTCGGGGGGGAAAAATCTCTACTATCAAAAGCAGACAATGGTGTACAGTTGGTTCTAAATTGATAGAAAGCCCTCATATGAACGTACCCTTAGTATTTAAATGCTTAACACTTCTTGTACCCATCATTTCTTCCCTGCAAATGCTTCCATGTTTACATTCTAATTTCCGCCTTCCAATGGAGGCAGAAGCTGATCTGAATGATTTTTGAGATTTAATTTTGTTAGCTTCCCTTCAGTACTGATACACAGTGCAGTGGAGAATACACTGAATTCCTCAGTGAACTACAGATCTCTGGAGTATTAGATGAAGTTTCAATACAGCCTTGATGTCTGATGTACTGTATCTTCCCACTTACTGCACAGCTCCAACAATCCTGCCTCATGCTGGTGTGTTAGATAACCGCAGGCCTCCAACATCTAGAAATGAGCATCAACCAATGTCAGGATACAAAAAGAGGAATTTGTGGAATATAGATATGGAAAAATGGGGTTTCTGCTTTCGACCTAGCTTTAGAGCTCAGTCCTTAGGCATGGCCAAACCTTTTAATCTATTACCCTGGTTGAACGTGAGAGTAAATAAGAGAATCTTAGCATGCCAGTGTTACCCAGAGGTTGAAATGCAGATGCAATTATTATTTTTAGAGAAGAATTTCCTTTCTGGGCTGCTAAAAAAAAGTTCCCATACATTCTTGGCTCTATTTAACAAGAGACCTATAAGTAGCTGCCTACATTTAAACTACCCCCCCCCTCTCTCTCTCTCTCTCTCTCTCTCTCCGTCTCTCCATCTCTCCATCTCTCCATCTCTCCGTCTTTCCATATGATGTTTAAAGTGTTTGAATTTCAGCTTTTGGTTTTTATACATCACCATTTTAAAATTTTCATTTTAAAGGCAACTGCCATAATAGTCTATCATTTGGACCAAGTTTTAGCCATTAGCAGGCACTTTTATGTTTCTAAATATTTAATATCCTTAGGATACTTGTAATGAGGGCAAAAAGGCTAGAAATTTAATGGCACACTAAATAAAAGTCTTTGAAATATTTTATGAAAGTGCAGCCTTTTAAGTAGGATTCACCATATCACTAATGGCAAGAGCGAACAGTCTTTTCCTTACTGGAAAAGCTGTGAAAGTGTTTGTTTAGAAAAATTATGTGCAGAACAACATGTGTATGTGAAACTTTCATAGTCAGCATATATTTGAGAAACACTATGGCTAGGAGAAAATTACACAGAAATGTTTTTTTTTGGAATTACAATATACAAAGATATAACCTGTGAGTCTATGCAAAACTGACAGAAGGATTTACACTGATCTATATACTGTACATCCTTAGTCCTATATATCACATCCAATACTTCATAAGATTCTTTTGCCTTCTCCATTTTATGATATTTTATGTAGCTTACAGTTACCAGTAATAAGAATTATTTCAGAAGCTTTATTAGTAAAATCATGGTTAATTTAATTAGAGGTGACCAGTTTATAAACTCTTTATTCCACTCGGTTACTGGACTCTGGATCCAGAAATCAAAACTAAAATAAGATATGAGTGTTTGCAGTGAGGAAAGAACAAAGAATTGTAACCCAGTAAATGGGAATATAAAGAACTAATAAGACTAATAAAAGAATAAGCCTCTGGGTTTCAGGGATTTTCCATCTTTGGTTCTGAATGCGTTTACACTACCCCAGACAAAACCAATATGCAGTTTGGGATTTTCCTGAACTCACAGCTCGTGTTGGAGGAACAGGTGACAGCTGTAGCTAAGGTGGCTTTTGCACAATTCCATTTTGTATGCCAGTTGCACCCTTTCCTGGATCAGAAGGCATTGCTCACAGTCAGCTCCTGTATGGATTACTGCAATGCAATACTGCATAGGGCTGACCTTGAAAACCATCTGGAAGCTGCAATTGGTCTAGAACAGGGCTTTCCAAAGTTTTCCCACGGCGACACACCAACCGGCGTTGGTGTGTCGCCGCGGGAAAACCTGGAAGTGCCGCCATTGCGGCAGCACGCAAAAACCCGGAAGCACTGCTGCCGCTTTCGGGTTTTTGCGCGCCACCGTTGGTGTACCGCCGCGGGAAAACCCGGAAGCGCTGATGATGATCAGCGCTTCCGGGTTGTGTGGCGACACACCAGACCGTGTGTGGCGACACACTTTTGTGTCGCGACACACAGTTTGGAAAGCTCTGGTCTAGAATGTAGCAGCATTAGCAGTTATGTGTGCACCTTGGTACACCCATGTAACACCTCTGCTTTGTAAGCTTCCCAGGCTTCCAGTATGCTTCTGGGTGCAATTCAAGATGCTTGTTGCTACCTATAAAGCTCTACATGGCATAGGCCAGGGTTATTTCATGGGGCCACTTTCCCATTGTTTCTACCGATCCCATGAGTTCCAATAGGAGAGGCATGTTATGGGTCCCATCGATCAAAAACTATCACCTAGCAGGACCCTGAAAGTGGGACTTTTTGTTAGTAGTGTAAACCCTGTAGGACACCAGACCTCCTGAGATTAAATTTGCCCTGACCCTGCCTTAAAGCTTTAAAGCCTTGGTTGTGTTTCCAGGCATGGGGATTGAGAAGTTACTTTGTGCCCATGATATGTGGCTATGTGGCTTTTGTTGTTGTGGCTATACTGTAGCTGTTGGTGGCCATTTAGGTATATGTGTTATGGATCTGGGGTTGCACATATTATTACCTTTGTTTTTTTAAATGTTTTTATATGCTGTTTTTAATTATTTTATATGTTGTTAGCCACTCAGATTCACTGTGGTGATTTGGGTGGCCATACAAATCAACTAGAATGAATGAATGAATGAATGAATGAATGAATGAATGAATGAATGAATGAATTGCTGGTCTGAATACAGCACCATTGACTATTGTCCATAAATCAAAGAAAATGGATAACATGGAGTTTAACTGACCCTATATAAAAGAGCTTGCCTACAAAGTTGGGAATAAGAGTATACAAAGGAGAAAGAAACTTACTCTTATTCTTTGTGTTGAAATCTACCACCTGCAGCTATGAAATATGAAGATGTAGTATGTGGAAGTGATTGTTTACATAACTGAATGACTGTGTTAGCTACATTTTATGAATTCTCATTTTACCAGATGCCAACTGCACATATAGCATGCCTCCTTTTCTGAAACATTAATGCTAAAATTACTCAAAACAACTAATTTTTCTTCTTTTAAATATTTAATGCTCATAAGCATTTTTCATGTTTCATCATGTTAGTCAATGCTTACATAATTTTTTTTAAAAATCCATTTTTTAAAAAATCCATTTCTTTTTTTGTAAAATTGCTCTACAGCATTCTGATACAAATTGGCATTTTAAATACTAATAAATCAAGAGGAAGTAGACACTCTTCTTCATTTAATAGAGGCTTTAACAGAGTGAATGCCAAAGTAGCTAGCTTGAGCAAACTTTTTGACATTGCTGGGAGGCTTCGGTCTAGACGAGAGACAAAGTCCAGAAACAAAGGGTTAAGGTCTTGCTGAACTGATTGATTTTCAACTGTTGTATAACAGAGTAGGAGGAAGTCCATGGAGCACAGATCCATGGATTGTCAAAGGAGATGTGATGTAATGGTATTATCTAACAGAGTGCCAGGAAGAGAAAAGATGGCAACAGAGCAACATCTTCTATATTGAGTTCCATACCAGTTCCTGATTCTGTGGAATTTTATCACTAGAGCTGCCGCGTTCCCTTGCAAATACAAGAATAAAAAAAAAGATTAAGGAATAGGCCAGGTGATAATATGTCTTTGAAACCACAAAAGCTTCCAAGGCAATTCAAGATTGACAAGTTCTTTTCTACACTTAATAATGTAAGTACATTGCACTTCCTTAAAACAGTTAACAATCATGCTGCTTTCAAATCACATTTGCTTCTAGTGAAAGAACTGTTAATTACTCTGATAAGACTATGTCAAATCCAATTGTATCAGTAACCAGAAACCATGCAAACAGGGCTTTCCTCATTGAAAATTTGAATATTAATTTAGATGATCCACTTCCTTTATAATTTATTATGGGTTTTTTAAAAAAACTGACTTCTTACATCTGGCTGAACAAACAGCAGACATTATTGCTGCTTGCTGTTCACTTACTGGTCCAACAGTCATAACAGTCATGTGTGTATATATGTGTGAATAAACACGCACACAAAAAAGCACACACGTGTGTGTGTGTGTGTGTGTGCATGCACACCTTTGTGCCTTTGAGTCAGTGTTGACTCCTGGCGACTGCCTGGACTAGTCCCTGCAGTTTTCTTGGCAAGATTTCAGAAGTGGCTTGCCATTGTCTACTTCCTAGGGCTGAGAGAGAGTGACTGGTCCAAGGTCACCCAGCTCACTTTGTGCCTAAGGCAGGGCTAGAACTCTCAGTCTCCTGGCTTCTAGCCTGGTGCTTTAACCAGTACACCCAACTGGCTCTCCATAACAATCTTACGGAGATTAATAACAGTTTCTGAGGAACTGGACAAAGTCAAAAAATTTGTTAGAAGATGTTAGCACAAGAAATCAGAAAATCTAGAAAGGCAGAAGTACCTTGAAGTCTGCTAAAACACAGACAGCCAGGCAGAGAACAGTCTGTCTTAGTTGATCCTGCTGATTTCTCATGCCAGGGCAAGAACTGAAATGGCCAGTCAACTAGCCTACTAAGACTATTTTACAATCTAAACATATTTTGCTTTCAGTGGTGAGTAATGGGCTAAATTCAGGGCATGGGGACACAAGGAAACCATATAATATAAGCTAACCATACTAAGTTACTTCCTTATCTCACACTTTGCACTGTCCTCTGTGTAATATCAATTTGTCCCATTATGAAGCCCTACCTAGTGGATTATCCACAAAAATACTTTTGCTTACCTTTTATGAAACTACATTCTATTATGCTATCATGGACCATATCTTATTTGGATAAATTTCAAATATTTCCTCAAATTGGTTTCATAATTTCACTGTTAAACTTTGCTTTGGCAAGATATTAGAACTATCCAGCTTTATAACATAGCCCCCTCCTCCTAAGAATGCAGTGATTTAGTATTAAAAACAGCTGCACAGCCTGAAGTTCAGAAAACTCTGCTACAGAAGCCTGGAGATAAGAAAGTGTTGCTTGAGAACATAACTCATGACCTTGATAATACCAACTTCACTGACTCATTACAGGCAATGCTGATTTATGAAGTCACAGCGGATAGACTGCAAAATTTCTTTGCATCAGCACATGTTGCTGTAAAGATTTTCTCAACACACTGTGTTAAAAATATTGCCAAATTTCTAGCAAGTTTGATAACATCTAAAGACTTGGATAACCCAGAAGATGTCACTAATGCCAACATTAATATCTCATTACCCCTACATGCCCAGACTGAACAAATAGGAAAGATCCTGCGTTGACTCAGATATAGACAACAGAGAATCGCTATGGAACAAGGACTTGGAGACCAGCAGAACTTCATTATCAACCCCTCCTTATCAGAAAATGAGTCACCTGCATTTCATGGAACATTGCTGGTTGGAAAGCCAGACTCAGAGATGTTTCATTTGTTGGTATATCATTAATTAATCAATCTGCTGTTCTTACAAGTGGTTTGGCTAAACCCTGGATGGCCTTGCAACATTCTCACTGTTTTGCCAGTCCCTCGGAAAGGCAGACATGTGGAGGACTGCCCTGCTCATCTCTATGGCAATCCAGGCTACAACTATCACTCTCCCATCATGTGTGTACTAGGCAATGGCCTTAACAGTCAAGATTCATAAAATATACCATGTATTGATACATATTTATATACTATCCCTTTGTCAATGTCCACAGATTAAATCTGTGTGGAACAAACTTGAAATATACATAAAAGGCCTGCAATGCTTTTATCCACAAGCACACTTAGTGGTTACTGGAGACTTTAACATTAGACTGGGGAAGTACAATAGCTTGCTCTATACTAAATTTCACTGTTCCTTCCCCCCACCCCCAAAAAATAATGAAATAACATTGCTTCTTACCTGACAATTTAAGAATAGGGAATTCTGCTACCCAAACATTTGATGTATAAAATGTATCTCTCTGTCATGGTGCCATAGTAGACAATTATCCAACAGAATATACTTCTTGGGGCGGATCTAGGGTCTCCACAATTGAAGATATACCCATTTCTCCCAGCTTGCTGACTCATTTATTCATATTCAATATTGCTAACCATCCTGATGAGCTGTATCTGAATTTTCTAGCAAATTTATTTTGCCTAAAGAAAGCGAGGTTCTCAAAGTCAGGGCTGGAAATCTGATACTCTTGTGCAAGATGGTCCCCAAAAATATATTACCCCTGCACTTAATTCAAAATACTTTCTCCATCTCTGTTCTTCTTTGTTAGCCTCTGAACTGTCAATTAGCATCATGGACCATTATAATAGAATAGTGCAAGCACTGCAGCCAACCTTACCAGGAGCCCACAGAGAATTCAAGGTGTTGTTTATTGTTCAAAAACCTGACTTGATATACTGTAGACTGTATAAATGCCATCAATGCTTACCAAGTATACAGAGACCATTTATCATCCTTCCCTCTGGAGTAATCTTCCACGCATCAGGGAGAAAGCATTCCCATAGAGATTATGAGATACAACATGAATCTAAATATCCATCAGCTATCCAACCCTTTAACCATTATTGGGGTGCCTGGTTCATTCCTGGGTACAACAAAATTCTTTTCAGCAAAGTCCTGTGTTCAGCTTCTTTGTGAAGTGCACTTGATATTTATTCAAACTTCTCAGAGATTTAGTCTGTTCAATCCAAGTTCCTAATAAATGTTCTTCAAGTGCTTTGGTATGTACAGTACCTAGTGCTGTTCTTCATATGGAAACAGGGCTACTTAAAATTGAAGCCAGCACATGGAATGATATCTTTGAATTTTGGCTAAAGCTTCTTACATTCCCTGTAGGCTTAGCCCCATGTGTTAGCTGACCCCTTTATCTCAGAATGGATTGGGTGAGGAGAAGCTGCACCACTATGGCTTCTCTCCTCATGCGCTAACAATGGGGTATAACTTCATCAGGAAGAGCCTCACACAAGGAATATTTGATATGAATCATCAAATTGAGCACAGCCTCATTCCTACTGATATCTTCTTAGGCAACCAAGTTACCAGCATAATACCCAGAGTTGCTGGGCATTAGGCAGTGTACACATTTAATTAAATAAATGAATAAATCTTAATCTAATCACCATACCAAAATTTCAAAGAGACCTGATGCTTGTCCACTGCAGTCCAGAAAATTGCATATAATAATTCTTGTTGTGAGCCACTCAGAGTTGTGCTTTAAGATGGGCAGCCATACAGATTTTTAAAATGAATGAATGAATGAACTCCTTTGTCGCTTTAAAATAGAACCACTGAAGCAACAGCCCACATACTTCTCTACTGTCAATCCTATCAAGATCTGCAACTTAAATTTTCACACCTTCATTAACTCAATATCCAGCCATAGTAGCTCTTTTTATATCAATTATCTTTTAGCTGATTACAGCAAAGCACATGTGATGGAGATTCCACAACATACTCTTTTGTAAAGTTTCCAAGTTTTGTTTAGTAGCCCACAAGATTCAACAAAAGCTCATTAGGAATAGTTTGACTTGCTGCAGGTTAGTTTGTTCATTTAAAATATTTATATGGCCATCCATTTTGTGGCATACAACTTTGGGCAGCTAACAACAGTGATAAAAACACAAACAAGTTTAGTAATAACAGTAACTGTTTGCCCTCCCATTTATCTATTTTTAGCTATATTTATGAGGGCGCTAATAGCCTCAGTGTTCAAAAGTGGTTTATCTGAAAGTTTCAACTGTGCCAGCTGGGTTCGATTAATTAATTAATTAATTAATTATTAAATTTCTATGACCGCCCATCTCCCCGTCAAGGAGGGACTCTGGGCGGTTCACAGCCATAACAATATCACTAAAATACAATAAAAACACAATAAAATACAAATACAATAAATATAAATTTAAATTTAAACCAAGTGGCAGGTGGTCCATATAGTGACGCTGAACATATTTAAAATATTTGGGGCGGCTCTAAGAAATCAGCCATCCCCAAGCTTGACCATTTTCCCTCTTGCCCCAGGCGAGATCACAGAGCCAAGTTTTCAACCTTTTTCTGAAGTCCAGGAGTAAAGGGGTCTGTCTTATCTCTGGGGGAAGGATGTTCCATAGGGCAGGCACCGCTGCAGAGAAGGCTCGCCTCCGAGACCCCGCTAGATGGAACTCTTTCATAGAGGGGGTCCGCAGCATGCCCTCTCTGCAAGATCAGGTAGGACGGGATGATGTAATGGGAATAAGGTGGTCCCTCAGATAACCAGATTTATCTTTTTTATTCCATTCCATTTTATTTTATTAATATTGTTTTATCAATTTATTTTATTTCTGTGCCTTATGTAAGGCTGGTCAATGACTGAAATAAAGTACTTTGAGTTTGAGTGCCAGGATAATTGATAGATCTTCCTTGTTCTGGAAAGTTAATAAAACAACAAGAAGGGTGTCAAGTTTTACTGTTCTGATAAATTGCACAGAGGAAGTCAGAGACTAAATAATATAATAAAGCAAAAGCTGGTTATTTCTTTGTTTTATGTGGTTGAGTCATACTAGTAATTTAAATGATAAAATTTGGCAAGGTTGTCCATGAAGAGTTTACATTTTTATTGGAAGTTCTATAAAAACCAAAGATTTCAATTAATTAAAAATCTTTTGTCAATCCGAAATGGGTTGCCTTTAGTTTCTGTTAAAGACTATCAGATATTTGTTATTGTTAGTCTTTTTGTGATATTATTTTCATCTCCCTGATAGAAGGGAACATAAGCTGCTCAGAATCCTTTTGGAGAAGAGTGGCATCTAATACCAGCAAACAACTAAATGAATAAATATTAGTCAATCATAACTACTTTACTGAAATTATTTAAATTACGCATACATTTAGGCTGTTTGGATAAGATCAGGTATGTAGATTTCAGTTAGGCCTAAATTAAACTGACTTAGTATGAACCAACCCAGTGGATTTTTAAAGTTCAGTTATGTGGTCAGAAATAAACATCAGTGGAGTTTCTTCCCTGATACATATTTGTAAGATTGATGTCTCATAAACCTAACTCTGATATTTTATTGAGTGTTTATTTTTGATGTTTGGACTCAATCATAATCCAATCTATATATGATAGAAAACTAGTAAATATAGATAACTCAATGAACAAAGCACTGTGTTCTCCTTAGGCCAGAGCTTTCCAAACTTTTCATGTTGGTGACACACTTTTTAGACATGCATCATTTTGTGACACACTCTTACAGCAGGGCACAAGGCAGGCACTAGGACCTGCGCAGAATCACAGCAGGTTTGGAGGCAGCAAGGCATAAGGCAGGCACTAGGACCTGAGCAGAATCCTGGCAGGGCTCTGAGGCAGCAGCAGCAGCCGCAACACACCCAGACACTGCAGCCGACACACTAACATGTCCCGACACACAGTTTGGAAAGCTCTGCCTTAGGAGAAAGGATTACCTACTGTACACTTCAAAACTTTATAACTAGACCTCAGTGCTGATCATGAATAAAACCAATTGATTGGATGCATTTGTTTACAGGAATAATGGGTGTTCGTCTTTTCTCAGTTTCAACCCTGCAGCTCCCTTGCAGACTTTTCAAAGTCAAAACCCTTCTGGAACACCTTGGGCTTGGCAAAAGTGTGCATTAAATTTATGAGATTATATTTATTAGTTACTTTTTACCTTTCCAAGCCTCATATAAAATCAAGAAGTCTAGATAACTTTAATATCAGTGAAACTGGTATGCTTTATTTGAATCTGAAGGCTATTAACAGTGTACAAATAAAGGTTACTGACTGCCTCTACATTAAATAACAACAGACATAGGGTTATCATAATATTGTGAAAAGATTATTAATCTTTTCCTATTCTTGACATACTTTTGCATTATCTTAGTAAGAAAGTGGAAATATCAGACTGACCCAAGATGGTTATATTTATTATTAGTGAACAGCTGTTGAAGTCAGGGAGTTAATCCCATGAATTCCTTTTCCCTTCCATTTTGTTTTCATTTTCTTGTCAGCAGGGAGGTAATTCACTACATGTTTCTCTGCAGAATCTGTTCATGCATGCTAAATGAGTGAGACTAGGAAGAGATAAGGGGAATTACAGTAGATGACACTGGAAAACAAAATTACTCAATAAAACAATGCTTTAAAATGATGTAACACTTAATTTGTATAGGTGTGTAAACATTATTTTCTCTAATAATTATATAAGCTATAAAAATTCTGCCCCTATTAAGGAAAAAAAGCTATTTGAACTCTGCAGATTAGCTTAGCTAAGTGCAGAAGGGCCTTGTTCCATGTGCAAATGTACAATGTTTTTGTAGATGGTGGATTTGGCAGTCAAAAATCTTGCCAATTAGGACAAAAGCCACCTATTACAGAATTACAAGAGCCCTATCTAGGAAGTATTTGGTATCTCATAGGGACTGGCAAGGCTATATGACATCATCACCTCTTCCTGATTGGCCAGGAAGCAGCCAATCCAGCCTCCAGCCTCCCCAGCCCACATTCGTTCACCCAGCTGCTCCTCCCCCACTTCCCCGCACTGACCTTTTGCCTTTTTCACCCAGCTGCCGCGGGCAAAGCAGAAGTGCCTTGCTGCCTTTGCTGACTCCTTTTTGGACCCAGCTTCTCTGGCAAACATTTCCTCCATGTGGCTCCCTTCAGAACGCTGTTTCCGGAAGCTTACGCTCTCTTCTCAGAGCCTTCAGAAGCCTCTCTAAAGGCTGGAGCTTGCTGGGGAGACGGGAGCTTGCTGGAGTGGCTGGGCTGGGGCAGTTGGAGTTTTGTGCTGTGCTGCAGCTTAGGGGCTTTTTGCAGCCCCAGAGCCACACAGTTCTGGGTCTGCTTGCCGCCCAAGGCAGGATGCTGGGCGGCCAAAAGGGCAGAGATGGTGGGTGTCCTGTTTGACTGACTTGACACATAGGGGAATTAGAATTATTCTTTATTTACAAGAAGACAACACAATCAAGCAGGCAGGTCAATGGTTAATGAGTCAATGAAACAAGAATTAGGACAGAGTCCACCTGGCAACCAGCACTAATGGGTACCCAAGTCCCCCTTGGCTGTAGACTAGGTTTGGGGACAGGCTCAATCAAGGCTTATCTGAAACAGCAAGGAAAGAGGCGGGCACTAGGACTGGCACAGAATCAACAGTCGGCTGGGAGGCAGCAGCAGCGAGGCCGGCAGGCTCAGAGGCAGCAGCAGCGAGGCACGGCACTTGACAAGGTAGGGAGGCATATCAGCGGTGCAGCTTCTTGCACTGCTGATAGGCATGGTTCCGGCACAAGACTCTGGGGGGCAGAAAGGCAGGACTCAGGCGCGGCAATCCAGCTGGCAGCAGGGCAGGACTTGGCAGTAGATTGAAGAGCGGCAGTAAAATCAGGATCGGAGGTATTCACGGCGCTTCCAGGGGACAAGGCAAGGTACTCAGAACGGTTGTCACCGACAACCTGCTTCTATACCTGGCTTCCTTCCAAACGTTGCATTTCCCACCGCTGACGAGCAGGAGCCAATCGCTGCTCTCGCTGAGCAGCCCTTTTTTCAGAGTTTGCTTTGAAATAGGAGCACACAGAAGAATTGTCCAAAGCAAATCCAGGGTTCCAAAAGCCAGGTCAGGGTTGTCAGCCAGTCCAGAGGTTCAAGGTTTCTTTCATGAACAGGCACATCGCACAAGAGCTAGAGGTCAGACTCTGTCTCCAGCAAAGCAAAGGGAGCGTGGGTCAGAGCTGCTTCTTGAATCAGGCTGCAGCCAGCTGTCACTAATTAAGAGACTTACTGCCTTGCTTGGCAAGAAGCCTCATGGAAGTCCCTGCTCTGCTCTCTTCTCTACTCACCGGGTGCTGGGGCTGGGAGGCCTTACATCATTCTCATCTGATTGCTCCAGCTGTCCAGGTGGTGCCTGTGTTTGATCAGCCTCATGTGATTCTTGGCTGGGTGTCTCCTGAGGCTGACATTCCACAGGTTCAGCTGGAGCAGCTTCTTCCGATTCAGCTTCAGAATTTGAGTCCTGAATCTGGGCCATGACACTGTTACTTTAATGTTTTTAATTCAAATTGTATATTTTTACTGTGACACTTGAATCGTCTTTAGAAATAATGAAACTTGGAAGAGGCCTTATATTATCTGGTCAATTGCAGCAGTCTGTACTCCAGCCTGGTGCCATGTCAAAGGAGAGAATTTTGTGTCATATAATGGACAAGGAGACTGTTGATGGTGCACCAAGCACCACACTGCTTCTCTGCTTTGCCAGAGGACCTACTGGATGCTGCTAGACGACATGGCTGCTACCCTCTCTGGCACTCCACCACCACCCTACATCTAGCCCAATCTCCAGCTTGACGCAGGAAATCCAGCTGAAGTATTTCCATAGATGCCTTTCCAACATTTGTTTATAGCAAAGAAGAGTCTAAGTACTTGGTTACATCATTAAACTGCTCTTAGTTTTAAGTAGGAATTCTTAACACTTTTCCTTAAATCCACCATTCTGTTATGGAATTCCATTGGGTCAGCCCTCTAGGAGATCCAGGTAAATCTTTGCTTTCTTCTATAGAGCTACCTTATGTTACTGGAAGAGTGCTATCACAACCTGCTTTGTATCCTCCCATTAAGTTAGATATGCATATTTTATTTCCAACTTTTCTCATAGACCTTGCTTTTCATACTTCATTGTTCTTCTTCAATTCAGGCTAAGCATTACCTTGTTTTAATTTATCTATATCCCATTTCAAAGTGTGATTGTTCTAATTAGATAAAGTATTTCAGATGAGGGCAAACTAAAGCAGAGTAAAGATACTGTTTTTCACAAAATGGGAATAATGGTTCTATTACAATATCCTGAAATTGTGTTATCCTTTTGCAAATGTATTACACTGCTGAGCCATGTTCTAGTTGTGATTTATTACAGTCCCAAGATTCTTTTGATATGTACAGTTGCCAACGCAACTTTCAATTTTCTCCCCTCTATACACAAAACACACAAACACGCAAACCCAAGATGCAGAATTTTGCATTTGTCTCTGCTGAATTTCATTTTTTTTGGTTTCAGCTTAGTTTTCATATTTAATTTTATATCTGTTTTCTTTTTTTATAGTAATTTTATGGAGCATTACAATAAGATTGTCTTCCAAGGGTAAAATTTTAACAGTGGATCCGTAAGTGGCTGTAAAGGCCAATTCTGGATCCGCACAACCTCCCACAATGAGGACATAGGTTTCCGGGTGGGAGACGGTCATGATGAGGGTTTGCTTGACGTGCCTTCCTTTTAGCTCTTTTCTCCCTTTTGCCCTGTACTCGTGCTTCTTCAAAGTCCATAGCGCCTTTAATAAAGGCTGACCTCCAATTGAAACGCTCATGAGTTAGGGCTTCCCAGTTCTCAATGCTGATATTACATTTTTTAAAATTAGCTTAAATTTAATTTAATAATTAATTAAATTAAAAAGATAAGAACTAATACAAACTAAAAAAGAAAAAATAGAAAGTGCAAAAAAGAAGGAAAAAAGAAAAAGAAAAAAAGAAAAAATAAGAATATAGTAAAGAGGGGGAAAAAAGAAATATATAAAGAAATGCCCCCCTTCATAACAACAAATATAAACAATTTTAATAACTTATCACCTTCTCTTAAAATGCAACAAACAATCTTTTCTTCCCATATTCCATCTCTTATTTTTAAACAAATCCTTAAAGTCTTGTTATTCAGTCTTGGTCAGCAAAAGTCCATTAAGGGTTACCAGAGATAACAACATATCTATTTTAACCTTGATCAAATAAACCAACTTTATATTCCTTCCTTTACTTTTAACAATCTTGATCTTTTTATATCCCTTCCTTTTACTTTTAACAATCTTGATCCTTAATCCCTTCAAATAATGTCCTAGAACTTGATTTCTTCTCATTTTTTCTTTGTCCTTTCCCATAAAATTCTTCAAAACTTTAACAGGTGTCTTTTGTAAATCCAATATAAGAAAGTTATCCAGCTCACTCTTTGGTTTGTTAAGACATCAGCCGATTTCATTTGTATGTCCAGTGTAGAATCTCCTTCCACATCATTCCCATAGCCCATCATTTTTAAATCCACTTTCAAGTCAGTCTCAGTCCTATCCAGTACAACTTGCTCCTCTTCCATATCATCTTCCAAACACAGTCTATTTATAATGGCAGAGACTCTTAAAATTAACTTCTGGATCCCTTGTTCACAAATATCCTTCAATATGTCCAATGTTAAAGTATTTTGCTCCATCTGTATTAGTAAGTCAAATTTAAGTGATGATCTCCTTTAATTGTACTCTTTAGTTACTTCTGATTTCCTCTAGTGTCCAACTTTCAAAATCCCATATTATCATATATATTTTAAATTTATTCAATACAACAGCATTTTTCCATGGGAAGGATTCTTATAAGTAGTTTCAAAATTTTATTTCAAATCCATATGGACACTTAGTTCATTTGTAACTTTCCAAAATCAACATTCTAATCATGCTTTTGCTGTTTATTCCAAAAAATTGTTTTTTAAGTCCTTAAATTTGTATTTAAAACATATTTCGCTAAAGTTTGAAGGAAACTCACTGGGTGTAGTAAAACTTGCCATTCTGAAGGTTCCTAATACCTGAAAAACAGTTAACAAGCAATTTCCAAAAGTGATTAAGAAAGGAAGGATGTGAATCCTGTATCCATAAAGGCACTGACCGTGGTTTGGGCAAAAATGGCAATCCCTCATCTCCCAGAGCTCTAAACCCACCAGAGACTGCTGTGTTGCAGTCTCCTTGTGCGGAGCAACTATCTGGAGCACTTGTGGGCGATCCCAAGTCATCTTCTTGTCCGGAGAGAAATCCTGAAGAGCCAATCTGTTTATTGGCTCTTCATTCTGGCGCGGTTGTCCGCTCCGCTCTCAGGAGAGCCATCTTCAGTTCTCCATTTCTTTCCCGGAAGTCAAATTTTATATCTGTTTTCTGAGGTATATTTTTCCAACTGAGTTATATGTGATCTGCAAATCTGATAAAATTATTCCCAACTCTTCATTTGCAAAGTATCCTTACCACCATTAATGAGACCTTTTTGTATGTGGCTTTTCAATTGTCTACATTATTTTTCTCTTCTCTGTGTTTAACCAGTTTGATAATGAAGATATCATGATGCTTTGCCAAATACTTTACAAAAATCAGGATAAATTATATCCACAACATTCCTACAATCCATTAAACTAGTAATCTGATGAAATCTAAACACCTTCAGATAATAGTCTAAGAGCACTCTTCAAAATTTAAGTAGAGATCATTTGGAAAGTTAATGGAAGCAGTTATCCTAATGAGTGGCAGCAGTGTTTCTGTTAAAAAAGTATTTGTAACATCTGTACTTATAAGATGTTAAATTATATATAATTCCACAATTAGTCACTTTTCAGCTATTCCTCCCCACATTATATTATCCTGATCACTAGCATTATATTCATATTATTGAATCATGGAAAATTATGTAAATAACAAGTGAATTTCACAGTAATCCTTTGTTCTGTTTATAATTATAAATTTATGTTACCATTATTGGTGTTTACATTATGTAATGTAGATTAATTAAGAAGTTCATAAATTTATTCATTAACTCTTCACCAGACATTCCAACAAATTTAAAAAATGAAAGCAGAATACCTTTGTTCTGAAGATGTAAATTAAAATACTATATTTACTTAATTATAATTGCTTGCATAGCTTGGCAAACATTACTTAGTAGCAAATTAAATTTCTACTGATCCTCCTCTTTGCCATCTGCCTCATTGTTTTCATTGGATCAGCAATATCGAGCATTAGTTGTTGCATTCAAATTCTTGAGCCTAAGAATCATCTTGTTTCATTTCTTGGAAAATCCTTACCTCTGGTAGATACTGTAATTATTTCCATTAGCCAAGAAAAGCAATATTAACTGCATTTTGCTTCTCCTGTGAGTAAAATTTGTTACCTCTCTTGCAACACTTAAGAATTATAGTCAATTGTCTCATTTTATTATAAAATGACTCCAACCATTAATGGAACTAACTTGAGCAAGGATGGCAAGTTGGTGGTAGATATATGACTTTTAAGGCAGGGTTTCTCAACCAGGGTTCTATGGAACCCTAGGGTTCAGCAAGAGGTCATTAGGGGTTTCCTGGGAGATCACAATTTATTTTAAGAAATATTTCAAATTTGGGCAACTTCACATTAAAGAGGTAAGTTTCATTCTTTATTTTTAGTTTAAGAACACTGTTAATGCATATATACAGGCCTACCCATGAAACGAATATAATAATCTTGTAACTTCTGGCCTAGATTTGAGCCTGAATGTGCAGGGGTTCCCCGAGGCCTGAAAAATATTTCAAGGGTTCCTCCAGGGTCAAAAGGTTGAGAAAGGCTGGTTTAAGGGCTTCCTTATATGGTCTCACATGAGCTTCTTTCTAGGAACAAATGTGGAGCCGGGGTGCTCAACCTTTCAAGTCCAGAGACTACTTTAGATGCTAATCCCAAATATTAAAAACTTGACACCTTCTTTCCGTGCCAGTATAGATTTCTTTTATTTGTTATGCTTAAAGGTAAACCTTAGTCCTGCTATTTGTTTATTAGACTTTTAAGACCTTGCTGCATTTTTATCATCATGTTTTATTATTGATCAGTATTTTTATTGATTTTTCTATTTTCCTCTTACATAAAATGGCCTGGAACGTTCTTTTAAAGGGTGATATAGAGTATATATGTTATCCCCCACCCCCCAGTGCGGCAGCCTACTCGTGTCCCTGCACCCTCCCTCCCAGTTGCGGCACTGTCAGGCTGGTACCTTACCTGGGTTCTTGCGGCGAGAGCTGGGCATGGAGCAGGGACCGGCGGCACGGCAAGGGCTGGGCGGGACTCAGTTGAAAGTATGGTTGAGTCTGTCCATGTGTTGTGAGATTAAGGAGTTTTCATTGTGTCTTCTGACTGCTAGTTGGTGTTCGTGGATGCATTCTGCTAGTCTTCTGCCCGTCTGTCCTACATAGTGGCTGCTATAGTCCTTACACTGTATGTTGTAGATAACTCCTGTTTTTTCTTCTTGGGCTACTGGGTCTTTTGGGTTACTTACGATGTTATTTAACGATGTTCTACTGAAAATCATACAGCAACACCTGGCTCCAATCATCGAATGGGAACTGCCAGATGTCCAAGCTGGTTTCCGACGGGGCCGTGGCACCCGTGGTCACATTGCAAACGTTAGATGGATAATGGAAAAATGTCGCAAATATCAAAAGAATATTTCTATGTGCTTCATCAACTACAGGAAAGCTTTTGATTGTGTTGACCATGACAATCTATGGAGAGCCCTAGCAGACTTTGGGGTGCCATTACATTTAGTGAAGTTGATGAAGTCACTGCATGTAAATCAGGAAGCCACTGTATGAACTCAATATCATGACACTGATTGGTTCAAGACTGAGAAAGGTGTGCAACAGGGTTGCATTCTGTCACCTTTCTTATTCACCTTGTATGCCAAAGTGATCATCAGGAAACTGGAGCTAGACAAATCAGAAATTGGGGTAAAAATTGGCGGAAGAAACATCAATAACTTTAGATATGTGGATGATACAATCCTTGTCTCAGAAACCCAGGAAGGCCTAAAGCACCTAATCATGAGACTCAAAGAAGAAAGCGAGAAGTTTGGCCTCTTTCTGAATATCAAAAAGACCAAACTCATGACAACTGCAAAGAATGGAAATATCAAAATAGTAATTGATGGAGATGAGGTGGAATGTGTGGAAGAATTCACCTTTTTAGGATCAGTGGTCAATCAAAATGGCGAATGTAGCCAAGAAATTAAACGCCGAATCATGTTGGGTCATACAGCAATGATGAGTATGAATCAAATATGGAAAAGCAAGGATGTCAGGTTGATGACTAAGTGTAGACTAGTCCGCAATATCATGTTCCCCATAACTACTTATGGCTGTGAAAGTTGGACGATGAAAAGGTTGGATAGAAGGAAAATTGATTCTTTTGAACTATGGTGTTGGAGGAGGCTCTTGCGAATCCCTTGGACTGCAAAGATAACAAATAAAGAAGTGTTGAAGCGCGTAAAACCGGACATGTCACTAGAAGGAAAAATAACAAAACTTAGACTTAGTTACTTCGGTCATGTAATGAGATCAACATCATTGGAGAAAGATGTTATGCTTGGAACGGTCAGTGGCAAAAGACAACGAGGATGCCAAAGAATGCGCTGGTTGGATGTAATCAAAGCAGACACAGGCCAAACTTTAAAGCAACTGAAAGAAGCTGTACAAGATCGGAAATCATGGAGAGAGCTGGCTTATGGAATTGCCAAAGGTCGGATATGACTGAATGGATAATTCGATTCAATACCTATAAATCAGGACAATCCCTTTATGCAGCATTTATTGACTTTAGGTCAGCTTTTGACACAGTATCTAGAACCAAACTGTGGTACATTAAAATACACGATAATACAAGATTGAAAGTCAGGTGCAGTAACCAAGAACATGTCACAAAGGAAATACCTGTAAGGTGGGGAGTCAGACAGGGATGTGTATTGGCTCCAGTTTTATTCAAGTATTATATAAACTCACTGGTCCCTTATTTAAGTAACTCCACCTTTCATCCCCCCAAATTAGCCCAAAGACATGTCAATTTATTACTCTATGCCGATGATGCAGTAATTCTGTCACTAACCCCTATTGGCCTCAAAAGAGCGTTGAGATCACTCATGCGTTACTGTACTGAGGAGGAATTAATAATAAATACACCAAAACTAAGATGCTTACTTTCTCCAAACGTCCAAAACAGAGAAACTGGAACTTAGGTGAGCAACCCATTGAGCAGGTTAAGATGTTTACAGTAGATATCTCGGGATAGTGTTTCAAGCTACAGGAAGCAGAAATGCCCACCTGGACTATGTACAGAGATCTGTATCAGCTATCCAAACATATTACTTTACCAGAGGAGCACAGTTTATCCCTGCTGCAATTATGTTGCTTGCAGCTAAAGCTCGAGCACTGTCAGAGCACGCAACGCTGGGGCGGCCAGTGCTTCTCCACGACTTCAGAGTAATACGTTCTAAGCAGTAAATAGACTATTTTATCTAATCTCTGTTTGAGTGTCTATTTACTTTATATACATACGCAGTCCAAAATACAGTCCAGTAACATCCAACACAGATACAGATGAGATGAAGTAACGAGAAGAGAAAGAACACCAGATCTCCTCTGCTTATATACATAAACTGACCAATCACATTATAGGTCAAACAAACTATCTGCCACACCCAGCTAACCTACAGCACCTGTAATATGAGTCACATCATACCTTCTACAATGGCTGCTAATTGGATGACTTGCAGAAAATATCAACTCTCACCTATATACCTCTAGCCTCTCCTGTATAATTAATCTACTTGTAAATTCTGGCTATTTTATAAACCCCAACAAGCACAACTGCTATCTGGGGGTCTATTGGGACCATATAACAACATGGTTGCCTTAGAAAGAATTCAAACAAAAATTGTAAGAAATATCTTTCAGGTTACCCGCTGTGTTCCAAATCCTGTACTTTGACGGGAAGCAGGAGTTAGTAAACTTGAATCTAACCTCTGGATAAATATCTTTACCTATTGGTTAAAATTACATCATAACCCCAGTGGACTGACCCATCGAATATTGGTAGATAATTTTAAATCTTCCTGGGAAACAGCTATCCAAAAGAGACTGAGCCTTTATGGTTTCTCCAGTGATGCCATCTTAGCCTTAGAGCTAGACCAAGCTAGATCACTACTAAGGCAAAGGATCTTAGATAGAGAAGGCCAAACAGAAACTGCTGCTTTTACTAGTAATATATTTGTCAATAATCAAATCTTACTGTCCAAACCAGCTCCATACTTATATTATATCACAGTTACCAAATTTAGGAGAGCCCTATCATTAGCCCGACTGAATGCCCTCCCTACAGCTGTTTTAAAGGGGAAATATAAGAAAACCCCATATGAAACCCATCATTGCCCCTGTGATACGGGTGCTGTAGAGACCACGGCCCATGTTTTCTTATATTGTCAGTTTTATAGGGACATTCGCCACCAGCTGATTACCCCCCTTTATTTATTTATTTTCTATCCCGCCTTTATTATTTTTATAAATAACTCAAGGCGGAAAACATACCTAATACTCCTTCCTCCTCCTATTTTCCCCACAACAGCAACCCTGTGAGGTGAGTTGGGCTGAGAGAGAGTGACTGGCCCAAGGTCACCCAGCCGGCTTTCATGCCTAAGGCGGGACTAGAACTCACAGTCTCCTGGTTTCCTATTGGCTCCTTCCCAGGGCTGAGAGTGAGTGACTGGCCCAGGTCACCCAGCCGACTTTCATGCCTCAGGCGGGACTAGAACTCTCAGTCTCCTGGTTTCCTATTGGCTCCTTCCCAGGGCTGAGAGTGAGTGACTGGCCCAGGTCACCCAGCCGGCTTTCATGCCTCAGGCGGGACTAGAACTCACAGTCTCCTGGTTTCCTATTGGCTCCTTCCCAGGGCTGAGAGTGAGTGACTGGCCCAAGGTCACCCAGCCGACTTTCATGCCTAAGCCGGGACTAGAACTCTCAGTCTCCTGGTTTCTAGCCCGTTGCCTTAACAACTAGACCAAACTGGCTCTTTTGCTTAAATTCCTGGGTCATTCTGATAATTTTTACTTACATTTCCTGTTAAACAACAAAGACAAATGTATCTCTCTGAATGTACTGTAGCAAAATTCTGCTACGTTTTATGTAAGCTTCACCTACAAATGGTTGTTAACAGTCACTGATACTAGGGGATAACTCTGTTTGCTTTATGTATTTTATTGGTCAATGACTGGAATAAAGTTTATCTATCTTAATATAAGTTAGCATAGCTTTACATTCTCATAGTGTTCTATAAATTCTAGTATTACTTATGTTCTTTTATAGTTATCCATTCTAGTAATTTATAGCATTTATTTATTGTAAAATCAATTGTAATTTTATAGGATCCTTTTGCTTTTTAATATATGTACTCTGTAATTTTACTTTAATAATTTTATCTTTACCTTATTTTATTCTATCAATATGTTTGTTTTTATTTCTATTTTAGCATAATCATTATGTTATTAGTTCTATGCTGGTCTATGACCAAAATAAAATTGATTGATTGAATAAGAAATGGCCTATGAGAGGACACCCGAATAGGATTTTACTTTCATTTCCAAAATGTATTTTATTGTTTGAGCACACTGATAACATTGTAAAATCCAGCATTAATTTCAGGCTATGTCAGTAATAGCAGATGCTAATAACAGTTATTATTATTTATTAATTTTTTAAGATAGGGACTACGGTGGCTCAGTGGTTAAGATGCTGAGTCAGAAGCCATTAAGGCTGACAGCTCGGCAGTTCGAAACCCGAGAGCATGAGCCGCGTGCCGGGGTGAGCTACCGGCAATTAGTAAAAATCCGTCCCAGCTCCTGCCAACCTAGCAGTTCAAAAGCATGCAAATGCGATTAGATAAATTAGGTACCACTCCGGTGGGAAAAATCACAGGGACATGAAAGGAGCCTCCTCGGGCGTCCCCTGGGCAACGGTGATGTCACCGGCAAATCCTTTCACTACAGAAGTGCTTTGGTGCTTCTGACATGAACACACACACACGCAATTTCTTAAGATCATCTTATTTTAATTTCCTTACAAATATTTGTATAGCTACAGATGGTAAAGAGGCAATGATGGGAAACTGTCCAATTGGCAATGATAATTAATCATCCCCTGCAGCTTTTAGAGAAGTACCAGACTATTTTATTTGCAAACATATAAAAACATTCTAACAAATATTTTTATAATCCAGTTTTGAACTGGAATTGCAGTATGTTTTAGGATTTAGGTATATAGTGAGATATCTTATAACACACAAAAGCAAAATTTTGAACATGTTGTTAATCACACAGACATAAACTGCGGTCTATAATGCCAAATAAAATTATAGGCAGAAGCAAAACTATAAACTTCATGTTTCTTGACAATATGCCATCTTGTGAGAATATTCAGCAGATCCTGCCTTAGTAGATTTGGTTATTCCTTCAATGTTTGATATGGAAGTTTTGCAGCCTAATATAACATGCTTATTTAACACCTACAGTATGCTACTATTGTGTAGGGTTAGGGTTAGGATTAGAACATCTGTTAGGGAACAGAACATTTTAGGAGGATGCTGGTAAATATTTTTAAATATTTTAAAACAAATACCCAAAAAATTTTGTTTGTTTAAACAATTTATTGGCGTCCATCTTGCTGCAACAACTGTGGGTGGTTAATATTAAATAAAACAAAAAACAGCAATCCAAAATAATTAAAATCAATTACAGCAATCGTCAATAAACAGTGCACCAGGAATCCAAATAAATCCTTCCATTTTACCTAGTTTTCTAATGAGAAATTATAATTGAGCTATGAAGGACCTATCCTAAATACAATTAAATCTGTTTCCAACCATTTATTACAGTAAAAATTCAGTTTTTATTAAAGATACCTGTTAGCTGATATTCATATTTTGCATTGGTAAAACATTCTGATATAATAAGTTAATTTCATCGCTGTTTTTCATTGCCATATTTCAAATAAGCAAAAAAAAAATCAATTTTGTAATCTGCAGTTACGTTTTAGTTTAAAATACTTCTTCAAGTACATCTTATTCTTAGAATAACATTATTTATATATCCGGTTTCATATTAGTATGTGCACCTTTGTGAAATACGTTCATGTAACTCATCTGTTTCCTGATTTGAATAAAACCTTTTAAATTTGTTATTTCTGTTAGATGTGTGGGCACAGGAAGGGAAATTTTTTGCTGTATATAAAGTAGCATGTTATCTTCTAAACACTTACTCAGTGTTTTATGTACTTCAACTATTATCATATTTGATAATATGTTTGTAAACCGCCCAGAGTCCCCTTGTGGGAGATGGTGCGGTGATAGAAGTCGAAACATAAATAAATAAAATAAATAAATATTATTAAAATCAATTAACTTAATAGCCAAGTATTATGTGAGGAGACTAGTCTTACACTCTCTTGGCCTTCAACCCCACTGTCCAAGCCTAGATGTTTCTCAGCATAGTCAGTTATCTGTAGTATTGTACCACTTTCTGTGCTTGGGAGGACAGTTTAGAGAAATGTGTGGAAGCAGCTCCTCCTCAGGATCACAGGCTTCAAATGATTTAGGGGCCTCTGAAGCAGAAATACATCTTAAAGACAGATAGTAGAAGATCCTTCACAATATAGTAGGCACTGACTAATCCATAGCTTGTAAACTGAAGTATTTCCAGAGGGGACTGGTAAATTATCCAGGATCCAGATCAAAGGCAACGTGACCATTAAAAGCTATATTGGAAGAAAATACAGTGACACTCGTTTGAGGTTTGACCTCTAGATCGATTTAGTTGTAATCATTCTTCTTTAGAGTAATCTACATCCCAAACTGAAATGCAGAGTGCTTGGCATACAACTGACCTTAAAACTAAAGCAAAGTATGTTTACAGACCAACAGAAATAGAACTCTCCACAGTTTGGGAAAGTGAAGGAAAATCAGAACTAAATTCCATAGCTCAGCTGAGCAGGTTGAGCAGACCAGGAATCCACCGTCACCTAAGCTTGAACTTTCTCCTCATGCTCATTTATGGCAACCACTTAAGACTCCTGAGCCACAGACGTTGGGAGAAAAGATACTTGTAGTGACCACTGGGCCAATGTTTTGATGCAAGTTCAGCTTACTCAATGGCATCAAGCATTTTAAACAGTTTATGAAAATTCATTTTTCAGTATGAAATTGCTCCATTTTCTAATTGTTTTTGGGACTTTTAGATGTGGTGAAATTCTGTCTTAAAGGTTTCCAGCATTTATAAACCAAGAAATACAATTCACACTTCCTCCTTCACAAACACTGCGCAGTAGTCATTAAAATTGATTCTAATTGTTTAAAGCTCAGCCCAATTTGATGTTGTACAAGTGCTGTTGTGCTGCCTCCCTGCTGAATGGCATCCTCCCTGCTTGAGTGCTAGATTCCATTGCTGGGTTGGTGGTAAAGTCCCCAAGGCTGGTAGTTCTCAGTTCTTTAATCTGCTTCCTAGGAATGCTGAGTTTGGGGCATCTCAGGAGTTCATGGCCTCCATGGCAACCACAGCCCTGTCCCAAGTTATTGAGGACCCAACTATATT
Source organism: Charina bottae (assembly GCA_023362775.1). NCBI lineage: Eukaryota > Metazoa > Chordata > Lepidosauria > Squamata > Charinaidae > Charina > Charina bottae. The sequence continues at coordinate 205,776,922 of JALMGJ010000002.1, read as the reverse complement.
GGGGGTCACACACTAGATTTGGTTTTTGTCTTGGGACAGTTACAACATGGTCTGGTGTTGGAGCCTGTTGCCAAGGGCAGACCATTTGCAACCAGATTGCCCTCTGGCCCACAGGGAGATAGGCTTGTTCAAATGGCCCACCCCCAGATGACTGATGGACCTGATTGGTTTCCAAAGGGAACTTGGGATATTCCCTGAGGAATACAAAGGATAATTTTGTGTGAGACTGTATCACATGCCTAACGCCTCTGTTGTTTTTCTTCATGGTGATATTTTCTGTATTTAGATCCCAGAGGCCATTTCATTTGCATTGGCTGCTACATCCAAATATTTGCCTTTTTTAGTGGTTGACAAAAATCTGTAGTGTTATTCCAGAGATGCTGAAAGCACAATTTTTACATTCCAACAGGATTTGTACTTTTAAAAATCAATCTTATTCTTAAAGATTGCTAAGCTTCCTATACTGTGATGTTTTATTAGGGCTTCCTGATGTAGGTTATAAAAAATCTGGAGGGGCATTAGGTCAAGGAAACCAAGTCTCTGCTGTCTTCTCTTGGTGGTCTGGATTTTTCAGCCTAGATATGGTTTTACCCTGGTTTTGTAATAATATAAGCAAAAATGTATGTTGAACTATTTGCAATAAATATTTATAACAATTTTTTCTTAAATATTATTTCTAAATATATTGTACTTCAAACTGTTTGGATAGCTGATTATATTACCTGTACAAACAGTTTAGTTTGAAGAGCTTCCTAAACCGTGTATGTATTATCCTCTGGCAGTAACTTCTATCATACCTCTGAAAAAATATCAACCTGGAAAACAGGATAAACCTGCCAGCAGACCTAAATAGTAGGAGGTGTGTGAATTTTCGATACTTTAACATCTCAGCCAGCTTTAGCTTCTTTATCATTTATTCTGCTTCAATGAGTTTGGACTGCCAAACCAAATGGCAATTACTGTCAATCACATTTATGGCTTGCTTTGATATAACCAATAATTTTGCAGAAAATAGCTAATTACGTTTATTGAAATTTTTTGGTTCACTTATCAGATAGCTTTACAATTATGTTAATGTAAGATACATGCTTTTCATGAAAATCTTTTTTTAAAAAAAAAGGTATTTACAATAGAATACTTTAAAAAACTTTTCATAGACATATTTAGATTCTCTGAATGACATGTATTCAAAATGAAGATGATGTTACTACTTTAAAGATACAAAGTAAGTTAGAATATGCATTTACTGTATGGATCAACCTATTTTAGTAAAAAAAACAATGAACTTTTCAGCCAGCTTTATTCAAGCAGAACATTCATTATTTTTAGCTATACGTTTGCAATTCACAGTCATGATTTTGAATCAGTTTACCACAGGCAATTCAGAGTGCAGAAAGACTTTTTTGTGCAGTGTTGTAACCATTCAATAAATAGGCTGACCACGCGTCCCGTTTTGAACGGGACAGTCCCATTTTTAAGCATTTTTCAACCATCCTGTCGTTTTGATCAAAATCTCAATTTTGTTCCATTTTTTAAACCTGTCAGGAATGGCGCAGACGGAGGATACGAGGCGGAGCTTCCAATTGGAGGCAGCCTGGAAGAGGAAGCCCTCCCGCCTATCAGCATGTGGCAAAGGAGGGACCGGGGGGCAGGGTTTGCAGGCGGGAGCCAATCGCGTGGACTGGGGGGCAGGGTTTGCAGGAGGGAGCCAATCATGCTGACCGGGGGAGGGGTTTGCAGGCGGGAGCCAGTCGCACAGACCGGGGGTAGGGTTTGCAGGTGGGAGCCAATCGCACGGACCAGGGGATGGGGACCCCTGTCTTTTTCATGAATACGGAATATTACATAAGACCCTGTCCCATTTTGCCATCCCAATGTCCTGTTTTTGTCTCAAGGAAATATGGTCAGCCTATCAATAAACTATCCCCATTATGTAAACACAGTCGCATGTTGTACTTGGAGGTGGGAGTCATCTGTGACTTAGGACTCTTCCTCAAGACCACATTCCCCATGTCCCTTAATCAGCAGTAAAGTAGGCCAGCATAATTTGTGCTGCTTAGACAGCCACACTCTAATCTGTTTCAGTAGTAAGGGTGATGAGTGACTCTGTCCTTATTTCTTTACCCTGAGACTATTTTGATTCCCCTACCCCCAGCATCACCACTCAGCAGGAGATGTTGCAGTGGAGTGGGCTTGGACAAGGTGAGTATGGGTGGGTTTCCAGCCAGAGGCTTTAGGCATTAAAACAGAAATTAACAATCCACATAATTCAACCATTAAAACCAATTAAAAACCATTTAAAAACTGTAATAACAAAAAGACAGAAAGAGTGCAGTCTACACTTACTTACACCAGCCATTTAACCTACCAGCCATTTACCTCCATTCCAACTTCCTTTGACAGAGGGAGAAGAGAACTGTAGGTCTCTTTGTGTGCATTAATTGAATTCTGCTTGCTCGGTTATCTGACAGGGAAAGTTAAGCTTTCGGAGAAATGGGTATCTTTTTATCCTTGTTACGCTGAGAATAAAAAAAAAGAATTTTTAACAATTGTTCATTAACATGGTTAACTGCAATCTGATTTCTAATTTTATCATAAGGAAATTTGCCCACAAATCCATGACCTTGAAGGACAGGATTCTTGATGCTTATAGGTGTTTCAATAAGGAAAGTATGTTTATGGTTTGTATTATAAAAAAGTATATTTAAAACTCTAGTCAACCAAAACATGGTGCTATTTCCGTCTTGCTCCTCCATTGACCCATTTTCAGTCTAGTCTGTCAGAACAAGGAAAGTAGTTCGATATTTTAGGGAATTATGACAGTCCACACTTCAGTTCAAACAACTCCCAGGCAGACTCACAAATTACAATCCTTTGGAAGGATTCATTGTGCCTGAATACAATATACTCTGGATAGTACCATCTGAAAGAGTACGGCACTGTGATGGAAGACTATGGTGTTAAGAGAAAAGAGAGATGTAGAATTCAGTAAGAACTGTGAAAAATACTACAACTGAAACTAAAACAGGCTAATGGAAAATGTGCAGACTGTTTATCATTCCAGATATTTCAGTTTTTCTTTCAGCAACTATAGTTGTTTTATGACTTGTCCTTTGAGTTGACATTATTCACTTGCCAGTAGTTTATGATCAGGGACTCTAGAACTAGCAACAATAACTGACTACCAAACATTGTAGGGAAAGAGCACATTTAATTCAGTCAGGAGATAGATGTAAGTACTGACAACCATTACAGTTAATAAAAGGAATAAATTCAAGCAAAGACAGATATGTAGCAAACTTGCATTTGCTTTCTAAAAAAATAAAGAGTCAACTGCTTCCAGCTTCTAGGGGTAGAAATAGAATCTTTGTAATATAATGTTTCTTTGTTTATCTCACTACAAGCCCCAAACCTTTTGCAGAAGACAGAGTTCCTTGAAATTTCATAGCTGAAATTTAGCATCAGTTTGCTGGAAACCTGCCAATTTTTGTTGGGAAACAAATAATAATAACAACAGCAACCCTATAACTGCAAGGTTATATGGACACTTAGCATTCTTTGCTAAAAACCTGCAGAAACAAAAGTACCATTAAGTGGCTAGTACCATGAAGAATCTAGTCAGTTTAACCAGTTACTTATAAAAGAAATTGGAATCTGAAAAGCATGCTTTAGTTTTAGAAAACATGGGCACCTGTATTCAAGGATTTTTCATCAGTTCAGAGACACATCAGCTGAGGCATTTTTTTTTCATAGCAAAACAAATGTTTTGTTTGCAATGCTGCAGCTCAGCTAAACTTATGGTTGTTTGGTTTCCCATTGGAAGGAACCCATGACTCACCCCATCTCCCAGATCATGGACTGTCCCCTGCCACCTGTTCACATCTGGAAGTCCATGCCTCTGATGTTGTAAGATATTATTCTGTATATACACATTCTGCCTCACCCTTTAATAAGAAATGTTGAGGTTGGGCCAATCTGCTTTGACTGGCTTCCTTGCTTAGAGAAAAATGTTTTCTGCACATGCAAGCTAAGCAAAGTAGAGGGATCTTTCTCTTCATCAAGGTGCTTCAAAGTGCTTATTCAGTAACACCTGTGTCAAAACAATAGACACCTTCAAAGCTCTGCACAGCTTTCGTATGGATTAACTTTTCTGTACCAGGATTGTTGGAAATATCCACGGTTTTTCTCCCTAGAGTTGGAGGCCATGCTACAGAAAAGAAAAAAAGGAGAATGATGAAATTTGTGGCACAGACAGGACTTTCATGACCTATAGCCTTATACCACCTACAACAATGATGAAGAGAATCAGAAATTTGTTTTGTCCTCTTTTCTACTCTGCCTGCCTATTGCCCACAGAACTTAGAGAATCTTGATGCTTCCAATAAGATTGTCCTAACTGCTCTGTTCATCAAGTTCCAAGGGCCTTTGGGTGTTCTCTTTATTCAAATATTGGGCCTGGATTGTATCAAGCAAAATTAATTGTAGTCTCCAATAGAATGGAGCAGGCTATCCTATTCATTTGATTTTACTGAAGCTAATAATAGAGGAACTGAAATTATAATTCAAAGAATCCTTAAGGCTTTACCAGCCAGATGGAAAACCTGCTGGGGCCAAGTACAGCAGGTGGAAATTCATTTATGTACTGTCTCCTGACTGGCCCTGAACTAAACTGAAATTCTGATTTTGCTATATTTTTAATTAATGCATGAATGCATTATTCATGAACAAAGTAAGCAGAAAACAAGGGAAAGAGTCTTCTTTGTCTGGGCTTATTCAGCATGCTAATCTAGGTTTGTTTTTTTCATGGTTTGCTGAATAGTCACAATTGCTCTGTTAATCCAATATGTTAAAATAAAATTAAGTAAACAAACCACATTCTTGTTTGGTTTCCATTTATTTCATTTTGAATAAATGACTTTGTTTTAGGAGCATGGAATAAATAATGTATTTATTTATTACATTTATATCCTGCTGCAATCCTGAAGAACACTTGGCATTTTATAAGATAGACAGTAAAAATTAAAGCATCCACACTTAGGTTAAAATTGGGACATATAAGCATATAAAACATAAGTAATCCCAGCAGCTAACAATCTATAATTGCAAGTTGATAGTTAAGTTACCTTGAGGAAGAAGTTGCTGAAGATTTCCAGGCAATAAACATAATTAAGCCAAAACTAAATATATACCATTTCCATTGATTTGAATAACAGAACTGTGTATATGTCTACTAGAATCCCAACAATTTTTTTAAAAATCCAGTTTTGGCTGAAACATACTTTCTATGAATAAAATGAGTACCGTCTCAGATATTCTTGATTAAAAGTGAGTTCTTATTGTACGATGAAATATATGAGATTATGGAACAATATATTTGTATATGCACATGGATAGTGAAGCTTCATGCATCTGAGTTATCAAATGCCTTCAGTAGATTTTTTTTTCTTTTTTTGCTGTTCAATCATGTCCGATCCTTGGCAACTGCCTGGACAAGTCCCTGCAGTTTTCTTGGCAAGATTTCAGAAGTGGTTTGCCATTGCCTCCTTCCTAGGGCTGAGAGAGAGTGACTGGCCCAAAGTCACCCAGCTGGCTTCATGCCTAAGGCAGAACTAGAACTCACAGTCTCCTGGTTTCTAGCCCAGCACCTTAACCACTAGACCAAACTGGCTCTCTCAGTAGAATATACAGCACCAAATAAATCTTGTGTGTGAGCAGACAAGTAGTAAAATCTAAGTAATGCTAATCTTTAGCATTGAGGTATCTTGTTCTTATGTGCTGAACATTGAGAATCTGTGCACTGTACAGGAGACTGAAAAGTATATTTTTAGATAATATTGAAGAGAAACTGTTGATTTAATTCATTTGCTGAATGGATGGATTTGATTCCATTTTATTTTTTGTATAGTCCAGTTTTGAAACTTATGATATTTTTATGGTATTCAGGAACAAAAACTTAAAGTACAAAATAAAAACATTTTCCTACAAAATAATATATTAAAAAACAGTTGAAACAAAAATAGGAGATAAAATGGGCACCAAGTGTTTACAAATCTTAATTACAAAATTATCTAAAAGATATTTAAATTAGGATTGGGAATCTCAATATTTCTTTTTTATTTTTTCCAACTCAGCAGAATATTGGAAAGAATTTATTGCCTAGAATAGGCAGCTGGGGCCTTGGACCGTGTTATCTCTATGTGGCTAAGCCAGGGTTATTTGAGGGACTACCTATCTCCCATGGTTTCTGCCCAGTGATATGAGCTAACAGAGTTGGCGTGCTCTAGGTCCCTTTGAGTCAACAGTGCCATCTATCAGGATCCAGGAAACATGTCTTTTCTGCCACAGGGCCTGTCCTTGGGGATTAGATCCCGCCTGAGATCCATGTGGCTCCAACCCTGATAGCATTCCAGAAGGTCTTAAAGACCTAGCTATTCTCCCAAGCCTTAGGGTAGGTGGATAGAGCCCCTTGTTGGATGTGGTTTGTACATGTGTGTGTGTGTGAGAGAGAGAGAGAGAGAGAGTGTGTCAAATGGCTAGATTTCTATCTTGTTTATTTTGCCCTGTGTTTTTATCTTGCTTTTGTTATATTGTGAGCTCCCCAGAGTCAGTTCAGAGTTGGGCGGCATCTGAATAGAAATAAATGAATGGATGGATGGATGGATGGATAGATGGATGGATGGATCTTGGGATTCTTTCCATCTCTCTGTCAGCAGGATTACTCTGAAAACTGAACAGAAAAGGACCAAATGTGGTAGAAGGGGGGACCCTGCCAAAAACAAACAAACACTGAGTTCAAAGCTGGGCCAGATCCAGCTGGGGTCTGAGAAGAAAGGAAAGCCAAAGGCATCCCTTAGGTACTGGCCTGGAATGTTGCTGACTATTCCATTCCCTCTTCCTTCCCAGTCATGTGACCTGGAACAGAGCTATTTATAAGGGGTTGGAAGAATTCCAGAAGTCATTCTTTGCATGATTTCCATACCTTGTTTATCATCTTTTATCTGGCATCGAAATATCATAATAGAATGCCAGGCATGCCTTTCTTGTATGGTATTCCATGGTGGGCATTGTCATAGAACAGGACCTCTTTCTAGAACTAACAGTTGTACTTCATTTGGTAGGACTACCTGAAGAATGGCCTCAGAAGATCCAATTACTGTGCTTGGGAAGACGCAGTCTTTTAAGAGTGATTTAGCCTGTTTCAGCCTTCCTAATCTATTGCATTACTGCATGCTAATTTGTATGCAGAATGCCTACTTTGACCCTAGCAGGGACTTTCTAATAATTAATGCTCTAGCAAAGTGCTTCTGAACAACTACAGGATGTGAGCAAAAGTAGAATTATTAAAGTATTAATATTCATAAAATATTAGTATATCTAAGTGGATGGGATATTAATCCTGTAGCTAATGGAAATTGCATATTTAAGAGCCATCATAGCCGTCTGAAAATCATAAAATGAATTATGACTTAATTTTGTTTATGGTAATTTAGAAATAAGAATCACAAGTACTGCTGTTCTTTATGCATATGTTGGAACTGATTTTGAATTCTGTTTCTTTTGCATTAATTGTAGCCTTCTGCATGACTCTATTCCTCCAAAGATGATCATCCATCTTTATGCTGTTGCATAACTTCCTCTCCTTCCTATATCAACCTCACTATTTCACTCAATATTACATTGTTCTGGGACCTATATATATGCAGTCAAACTCTAATAGGCCCATCAATATGTTTACCCCCAAGAATGATATGTGTTTATATTAATACTTATATGAATCGAGGTTACGCGTGCTGCATTAAATTTGCATACAGGTAGTCCTCATTTGGCGAATGTTTGCAGTTACAGCAGTGAAGAAAAAGTAACTTTGCGACTAGTCCTCGCATTTACAACCTTCTCAGGTCTGTAAAGCAAATGAAAGTTGAAGTAAGATCGTAAAATTGTGATGTTTCACTTAATGACTGCTTCCTTTAACAACCAAGTTGCCAGTCCCAATTTTGGTCACTAAATGAGGATTACCTGTAGATCCCTCCATGATGTTCAGTGCAAGATCATGGATTTTTAAATTTCTAGCATGGACATTTAAAGTTTTTTGGTGATGTTGTTCTTACGTTGTAAACTGCCAGGAGTATGTTGAGAATATAGCAGTATACAAATGTCATAAATAAATTGGGGTGGGTAGAAGTTAGTAAAAAAGAAAGGTCAGAGGGAAATCAAAACTAAGAGATATAATCAGAAATAATTACTTATAAATAGGGAGCATTTACAAGATAGTTGTTAAGTGTAATACATACATTCTCCAAATACTGATGGCAAAGCTTGTAATTTTTATTAACATCTATTTATTTCCAAACATAGTTTAGTAAAAAAAAAAAAAAAAATCTGGATGAGGGAGGAGATTCCAGCAGACTTTAGGGATGCCATAATTATCACTCTCTTTAAAAAGGGTGATAGAACAGACTGTGGAAACTATCGAGGCATCTCCCTTCTAGCCACAGCAGGCAAAATCCTGGCAAAGATCATTGCAAACCGTCTCCTATCTGTATCAGAAGACATCCTCCCTGAAACGCAAAATGGCTTCCGCCCTTCCAGGGGAACAGTGGATATGATCTTCACTGCACGACAGCTTCAAGAAAAATGCAAGGAGCAAAACCGCCCTCTGTACATGGCGTTTATTGATCTCACTAAAGCTTTTGATACTGTAAATCGTACTGCTCGCTGGACCATCCTTCTGAAAATCGGATGCCCTGATAAATTTGTGAACATCTTGCGGTTACTCCATGACGACATGATGGCAACAATCCTGAATAACAATGGCTCTCAAAGCGATCCATTTAAAGTGGAATCCGGCGTTAAACAGGGATGTGTTATTGCTCCAACCTTATTCGCTATCTTCATCGCTATGATTATGCACCTTGTTGAAGAGAAACTTCCTACTGGTGTAGAAATTATATATCGAACAGATGGAAAGCTTTTTAATCTTAGTAGGCTGAAAGCAAAAAATAAGGTAATTGCAACTTCTGTTATAGAACTTCAATATGCTGATGATAACGTAGTCTGTGCACACTCCGAGGAAGATCTTCAAACTATCCTAAACATCTTTGCAGAAGCATATGAAAAACTCGGCCTCTCGATTAACATTAAAAAAACCAAAGTGCTTTACCAGCAAGTTCGAAACAATCCCTCCGCAGCGCCATCAATCCAGCTTAAAGGTGTGTCACTAGAAAATGTCGATCACTTTTCTTATCTCGGCAGCCATCTATCTACAAAAGCCGACATCGACGCTGAAATTCAGCATCGCCTGAGCTCTGCGAGTGTAGCTTTCTCCCGAATGAAGCGTAGAGTGTTTGAGGATCGGGACATTCGCAGGGAGACCAAAATGCTTGTTTACAAAGCCATTGTACTACCAACCCTTCTGTACGCCTGTGAAACATGGACCCTCTACAAACGCCACCTCCAACTTCTTGAAAGATTCCATCAACGCTGCCTCCGAAAAATTCTGCAAATTACTTGGGAAGATAGGCGGACTAATGTTAGCGTATTAGAAGAAGCGAAAACCACCAGCATTGAAACAATGATCATCCAACATCAACTTCGCTGGACCGGTCATGTTGTTCGAATGCCTGACCATCGTCTTCCAAAGCAGCTACTTTACTCCCAACTTAAGAATGGAAAACGGAATATTGGTGGACAGCAAAAGAGATTCAAAGATACTCTCAAAATTAATTTAAAAAAATGTAATATCAGCATTGAGAACTGGGAAGCCCTAACTCATGAGCGTTTCAATTGGAGGTCATCCTTTATTAATGGCGCTATGGACTTTGAAGAAACACGAGTACAGGGCGAAAAGGATAAAAGAGCTAAAAGGAAGGCACGTCAGGCAGACCCTCATCATGACCGTCTCCCACCCGGAAACCTATGCCCTCATTGTGGGAGGTTGTGCGGATCCAAAATTGGCCTTTACAGCCACTTACGGATCCACCGTTAAAATTTTACCTTTGGAAGACAATCTTACTCGGCTACGAGTGATCGCCAATGAAGTAAATACAAAGTTAATGGGCATATATGAATGCAGCTAGAGCTTCATTTGTTGCTTTAACTGCTGCAACATTATATACCTGTTTTCACCTGCATGCTGATCAGATTTGATGTGGTAAATAACCAGGAAAACAGTCTTTTTGTTTGGTGGATAACTCAGTGAAAAAAGATATGTTGGAGACTATGAGGTTTGGAACCAAAAACTGTTAATATTGTAATGCACTTATACAAAATAATGATGTAGCTATGCTTAGATTACTGTGTATAGTTTTGTTTGCCACACTTCAAGAAGGATATGTTACATCTAGAAAAGACAAGAAAATTATTAATAGGCCGAAATAATTACCATGTAATGAAAGTTGCATACAATATTGGAAACTTTATAAATTAGAAAAAAAGAAAAAGGGGGGAGCATAATAGAGACAGATAAAATTATACCAGGTATGAAAAGTTTTCTCCCCCCCCCCCCTTGTCATAATAGTTGAATCTGGGGTCATCCAATAGAACTGAAAGTTGGAAGATACAGAATAGATAAAAAGAAAATACTTCTTCACATAAGTTGAGGCTAAACAATGGAGTTAATGACAGCAATATAGAGTGATAGACATTGATCTGAATGTCTTTAAGGGAAGATTAGACAAATTTATTGATGATAAAGTTATTAATGGCTATTAATCATGATGACTATCATATCTCTCAAATTCTGGTCATTTCATGGTCCCTTTTTGGTCTCATGTTATCTTGCATGTTAAGACAACTTTGGAGAAAATTACAGTTAAGGATGTAAACATGGTGTTAAATTATATTCCAGAAATAGGCAATTTGACATTTTTTGAAGAAATCTGATTTAGCTGAGCCTAGGGATCAGTTAAAAGAATCATTCTACATACAAGAATACATTCTACATACAAGGAAGAAAACAACACTCCAGATGTTAAAGAATAGTTTCAAGAAATGTGTTCTTTGTTAGTCTTAGAAATGCCTTTATATTGTAGAGACAAGAAGATGGAGCATTAAATTTCTATATGGTCTAGTTTTAATAAGACAGTAAAGGAGTACACTAGTTGTACATTTAGTATATTATATGGATCTTTTCCTGTCCACTTTGTAAGATTTAATTTATTTTTAACCTTTTTGGCATGTATTATAACTGCTCCATTGTTTTTATTTGTTTCTTATTTTGTTTCTTAAATTCACTAATTAAAAAAAAATCTTCCTAATTAATTGTTGTGGGAACAAAATAGGGGACTATGTCAACCTTTCATCTGCTGCAGCACAGCTCTTCTTATGTTCATATGGAAATTAAACTGGGGCAGCAGCCAGCATGCAAACTGGTAATTTAACAAAAAGATGCTCTAAAAATGTAGTTACGATGGGCACTTAAGGGAAAGTCTTCTTTTAGAGAATACTATTGAAATATAAATGAGATGAGTATGCTTAGTGAAACTGGGATGTTTCCAAGTACATCTCTTTAGGACAGGCAATGAACATACAGAGTCCCTGAACATAATTCAAGAGTATGAAATAAACTATTGTTTGAATGTATTGGTGAAGACCAATGCACAGCTCCTGTCCCCAGTACCCAATAGCATATTTTCTTACATTTTTATAATGGCTTCCCCAAACTTGTCAGCTCTACCTCTATCAATTGTGCAAGAGTAGAAGAAGAAATACTCCCAGTCTGGAGAGAAAAGAAATACGATTCCCTAAAGTATAGTAAAAGAATTAATGACTGCTGAAAATGTACTCATGAAAGAGTCACTTGTTGAGATGGATGGCTATAGAAATCAATCAATCAACCAACCAATAAATAAAAAGGTATAGGATATAATCATGGTGCTGCTCTGATAAATATTGAATTATAAATTCAAAGGCAAAGTTTAATAATTCACTATGAAAAAGCACAAAAGGTATATATAATCTAAAATATAGCAAACTGTGTTGCATAGCATTTATATTACTGTGTGGGCCAGTTTTCCCAAACATTTCACCTTCCAAAATTTGTTGGAATTTGGAACTCTCATAATTCATCGTCAGTGTGGCCTTTAGGTATGTTGACTGAGAATGACAAAAGTTGGAATCAGCACATTTAGAGGACTGTAGTTTGGAAAAGTATGATACCTTTCACATATGATGAACTGAGAGATTAAACGCCGAATCATGCTGGGTCGTACAGCAATGATGAGTATGAATCAAATTTGGAAAAGCAAGGATGTCAGGTTGACGACTAAGTGTAGACTAGTCTGCACTATCGTGTTCCCCATAACTACTTATGGCTGTGAAAGTTGGACGATGAAAAAGTTGGATAGAAGGAAAATTGATTCTTTTGAACTATGGTGTTGGAGGAGGCTCTTGCGAATCCCTTGGACTGCAAAGATAACGAATAAAGAAGTGTTGAAGTGCATAAAACCGGACATGTCACTAGAAGGAAAAATAACAAAACTTAGACTTAGTTACTTCGGTCATGTCATGAGATCAACATCGTTGGAGAAAGATGTTATGCTTGGAATGGTCAAAGGCAAAAGACAACGAGGACGCCAAAGAACGCGCTGGTTGGATGTAATCAAAGCAGACACAGGCCAAACTTTAAAGCAACTGAAAGAAGCTGTACAAGATCGGAAATCATGGAGAGAGCTGGCTTATGGAATCACCATACGACTGAATGGATAATTCAGTTCAGGACCCTCCACCCCAAGAAGAGCCTTTTGTTCCTTGTTCTTTTTTTCCTTAGCTTGAGGTAATTCTGTCCTCGAGGTTGGTCTCAGTCAGATTGTGAGGATCAAGTCCTCATGGTGTCAACTCTCTTTAGAAATACCCAGGCGCCACACAATGCACATTCCCACAGGCTCTGGCATACAATCCACATCCAAAAAGAAGAGATGTTCTCTGTCACATGCATACAGTGAGGATTGAGATCATTCCCCACCACCTATGATTAAAGTTTGGGAATTTAAAAAGACAGAGGAATATTCCAGGTAACTAAAACAGGGGGAAGATCTATTTTGGTAGGAATATGTGAAACTGTTCAGCCAAGGATTGTGCTAGGTTTAATTTCTGTTGTTGCTGCTGCTGCTGCTGTCATTATAAGTTTAATCATCTTTTATTTCTTTGTACAAGCTAATATACTGTAGATGATTTCAGCTTTTTTCCATTCTTTAGGCTGGCCTGAAGATACTAGTTTTATCTGCAACTTTTCATACCCCATGGGGAGAACACACTGTTTTGTACTCTACCTGGAGCACTGCATTTTATTTTGGAACTTTCCTTTAAATTGCCAGCTGTATCACTGTGATCTATATTTTATAACCATCATTGGCTATTTGCTTTTTAATATTTAATGTTTTAAAAGTGAGGACATATTTTCTATTTCTAGATAAGATTTTGTTTTGTTTGTCTCCCAAGGTGGAATGGAAGATCTGAATTTTCTAGTCACGTACTTCACCGTTCATAGCCAGGAGGTTGCACTATTAACATTATTTTGCTTTTTTAGTTTTTAATCAAAAGAAAGGCAGTGCAAAATTTTGAGAGTTCTATCTTTCTCACCCACTGAGGATGCCAAGTAAAGTGTCCCCTGGAAAACATGTGGCCGCAGTAACTATCAAGCTGCTACTCCAAAGCAGGAGGCGATGTCAGGATGTGAAGACCAAGAGGCTTCTTGGAGACCTCCAGCCTTCGGCCATTCCACTGCAGCCCTTTAAAAATCAGAATCAGCAAGACTGGAGCTTTTGAAAAATCAAACCTTTAGTTCCCTGAAGGGCCTCAGTAGTTTCTTCAGATCCTAGACACCTTTACCTAACAGCTGAGCTGTGCCATCTTAAAGGCAATATTGTTTGGTATTTTGTGAGATCACTAAATCTCATAAGATTTCAGTGACCTCAACCCAAGATCTCACATAAGATTACCAAATTTCATCAGTTATCATTTGCAAGAATTTCTGTGTGTGTGTGTGTGTGTGTGTGTGTGTGTGTGTGTAAAAATAATTAGAGATTATTCGTGTGATGGAGATCATGGCACCTGTATTTACCGTGCTGCCAACCCTTCCTTTTCATAATGAGCTTTGTTTCTCTGATACTGACACATTTAAATCCTCAAAATATCCACTACTGGGTAAAGGTAGCTCATTATTATATTAAATATAACTTCATGGAATATAAGACCAACTTCCTGTATAACAGGATATATTATTTAATGTAAAAAATGCCAGAAAGTATCCCTTCTGAATACTTAAAATATAGATTGTCTAATTTATTTGTAACATTTTTGCCTGACTGATGCAATCAGCAAAATGGAAGATGGCAAACTTGCTTCAGAATGGGCTACTTTACTACGCTATGATTGATATGCTGCAAGAGATCTTTTAGGATTAATGTTTTGTTGTTTTATAAAATTTGTGATCAGAGTTATGGAAAATATGGAGAGACAAGCTTGCAGTAAAACGTTGCTTTATTTAAAACAAAAGAACACAGGAACAAACCTTGAATCTTCTTCTTCAGCCGAAGAAGGCATGGTTGATTAACATAAGCTATTTACATTGAGATAGCAGAGCAGAGAGAGACCAGAACAAAAGCAGAGATAACACTTTTAAAGCTTTTTACAATTGCAACTTGGCCATACCTGCGTGGACAAGGTTTAGCATGTGACCAAACACCTAGGCAACAGATTCCCAATATGGGCAAAGCTTAAACAGGTAATTCTGATTGGTCAGAACTATCAGACTAGCTGGCTCCAAAGTAAATTAACATTCCTGAGGAAGATGAACAACACGTGTTCCCCAAGAGCCCAGAAAGAAACTTCAAGGCTTGGCTTTTTAAACTAGCCTCATATTCTACAGACATAAAAAATAAATGCAACATAATGGACAGTTAGAAAAAAGCCATGGAAGATTGTTTCAATATATGATTACTGTGACAAGATTGCTATATGCACAGAGATGGAAATATTCGACACTACCCACTATGGAGGAACACTTGGTGAAGTTGATAGATTTTGCTGAAATTGATAAATTGACTTCTTTGATTAGAGAAAAGAAGACACTATCTACATTTATTGGTGACTGGAAGCCTCTTATGGACTTTTTGCATAAAAATGAAAAACATGAACTTTTGATTTATGTTTTTGATGATTAGACAGGATAAACTATAGAACAAAGAGTAATATGATGTACCATTAGAGAGAGAGGTTAAAATATGTTGTACTTATAACTGCTGTGTATAAAATTGGAAGCCACTTTCTTACATCTTTTTTTCTTTCTTTTCTATTTTTCCTTAACTTTTTCTTTACTTGCACTTTCTGCTTTTTCTTTTATTTACTTCTTTTCCGTTTTTCTTTCTTATTTTATATTAGTTTGTGTTAGTTTTTATCTTCTTGTTCAAAAGCTTTAATAAAAATGATTAAAAAAAGATATGCTGTAAGATAAAGAGAGGCAGAGAGAACAATGTAGTCTTCATATTCAGTACCATTATTTGCATTTGCAGGATTTTTTCTTATTGTTATAGATGATAGGTTAGCCTTTAAACTCAGCCTGGATAGATGTTTTTTTTTGAGATGTTTTGTAAATGTAAATTCAGAACTAACTAACTAACTAAATCTTCCTAGCTATTATCCTGATTTATTGACTGCAAGCTCTTACCATAAGGATGTATCTGAAGCTAAATTGTAATGTTCTGAAGAATATCTGTGCATACTTATTTTCATCAAGTATCAAAGTCCAGATTCTATGAAATTTGTTGATATAAATATCTGCATGAAACCTACCTGTTCATGTCAGATTAATACTATACAATATCAACACTATCTTTGTTGATGCCAAAGACATCATCAGCTGCTGCCCCTGACATTTGTTTAACCATGCCTGGCAATCAACTGCTTATGGCTGAGGACTCATCTAGAAGAAGCTGTGATGCACTGTGAAAGCTTGTTCCACTCATTACTTAGGATTTAACATTTATTTATTACATTAAATGCATACTAGCCTGTACACATTGTGTTACTCATTCATTCGTTTCTGACTCTTTGTTACCTGATGAACATCATTTTGCTACGTTGTCTGCTGCTTTGAGTTCTTGTAACTTTGCGCTTGTGTCAACAGTGATAGTATCTAGCCACTTTGTCTTCTGTTGGCCTCTTTTTCAATTGACTTTGAATTTTCCAAGCACCAGGGTCTTTCCCAGGTTTTCTTGCCACCTCATGATGTGTCCAAAATATTTCAGCTTTAGCTTAATTATTAGCACTTCCAGTGAGCACTGAATGATTTGTTATGGGGGTCTACGCTATTGTTAACATTTTTTTCCAGCATCAAATTTCAGAAGCATCAATCTAGTAAATACAGTCCCAGAATTGACTATATCAGTCCGAAAGAGGTATAGATAGTAGTGAGGTATAAACAATATATACTCATTCAGGATATGAGTAGTCACTCTAGTATACAGCATGCTTTTTGCAATGTCTTTGAACCATTTTAGGATAATTCAGATAAATTTCCTGATAAGAAGGTATGCATAATGAAGAAGTATGATGTTATATTCTATTTTCAGCCACTGAATGTGTTTGTCTCATCTGCAGACTTGCTCAGTATTCTCATCTGGATATATTTCCATTGGGTATATGCATACCCAATGGAATATGCATTCCTGAATAGATGCTTACTTGTCTATTTTGGCATATGCCACTCACTTTGTGTTTTTATAAAAATATAAGAAGGCATATTTAATTGAAATTTGGGGAATGGAGCATGTAGATTTTCAAACAGAGTCTCTCTCTCTCTCTCTCTCTCTCTCTCTCTCTCTCTCTGTCCATCTTTCCATCCAGTTTCTACATTATTGAATGTAGGGATTATGTAGGAAAAAAATAAGGTCATAAAGATATAATCAATGTAGAAACAGTAATAAAAAAAAGTAAGAAATCTAAGAACTCTTTTTTTCACATGGGGTTTTGGCACTGCTTTCAAAACAACACTGCACTCCTTCGTTCAAATACAGGTATTACTCTTAAAACTGGTTTTTTCCCCCAGCCACTGTTTTTTTTAAATTCCTGCTTCCTATGAACTGAAATGGTTAAGCAAAGGTGGAATTGTGTGGGGTGGCCACTGGCCTGAGGGCAATTTTTGCACTCCTTGTTAATCAACTGGAGGGAACTCAAGTCATTCTAGCCAGCATAACCATTGCCACAGTGAGTACAATCGTGAGTTGTTGTATTTTGAAGTTTGGGGGAATGTTTGTGGGATGTGACAGTGGCTGTGCGGCTTTAATCTATTATGATACAAGTCAAAGAAGATAAAGGCCTAGTTTGTATGTGGGGTATAGATTGTGTTGCATAAACCTGCGGACATAATTCCTTCATAAATGATACAACTATTTCTGAACATCCAACAGGCCTACAGATAGCAAGAAATCTGTGACACTCCTACCTGTAAGGAAGCTATAGGTTTGCTTTAAATAAAAAGTATAAAAATAGGAACAGAGCATTTGTGAGTTTCTATGTGCTTTATACATTTAGAGTTTTTTGAGGATGAATGTTGTTTAATTATGCATTTGCACATTTTAATAGCCTGGTTTTCTTTTTGTTGGTTTTATGTTTAGCTAGTCTTTTATTGTTAAGACTTTTTAATGAAACACATTGTGTTTCCTCACAGCATTGTGTGTTGTTTGATTGAAAGTAGCTTTCTAGAAAATTGTAACATCAATAATCTAGTGTCCCCTCCTGATATTTTAGTGTCCATGTTTGCAAATAGTTATTGCATCCATAATAGGTTATAGGCTTATCCCACCACCCAAAAAATGTTATATTTGAGAAAAATGCACCTATTACTATAGAATAATACAGCAATACAGCTGGAAAGGGCAATTCATGCTATCGACTCCTACTCCCTGTTCAATGCAGAAATTAAATTATCCTGGATTGATGGTTGTTCAGTTTATTGCATAAACACAAGCTTCCCCTGCCACCACCAGTTAACTGGTTCCACTTTCAAACTGCTCTTACTACCAGAAAAAAAGTTTTTTTTTAATGTTAATAGGAATCTGATTCCTATAATTTAAATTCATTATTCTATGACCTGCACTGTGAAATAAGAGAGAAAAGGTCGTGACCTTCTTCTCTGTGATGTGTCATCCTTTCAGGTATTTGAAAAGTATTTCAAGCCCACCTCAATGATAACTAAACATGCCCAGTTCCTTCAATCTTTGTGGTGGATTTTGGTGCTACCAATGGTTCTCAGGGAGGAAGGATCGCATTCCAAGGAAATAAAAGTACTCACAGTCCGAAAAGTGTTGCTGGTAAAGTAAAGAGGTTCAGGGTTGCCCCACCCTAGAGTCTCCCAGGTTATTTGTGCTTAGGTTAGTTGATGTGATGGATTTCGGGCCAGAGGAAGGAGCGAGCACATTCCAAGGAGATAACACAGCCTTGAGAGCCTGAGCCGGCAGACAAAGAGAGTTAGAGTAGCCCTGCCTTAGAGTTCCTGGGGTATTTACCCTTAGGTTAGTTAGGATAGGTTTAGTCTGGCAAGATTCTGCTTTATGGTAAGAGCAATAAAGATCTAGAGTTGGAATATCGGCTCAGCGTGCTTCTTTGCTCGATCTCCTGACAGTTAGAGTAGCTTTAGTCTGGCAAGATTCTGTCTGTATGGTGAGAGCAATAAAGAGCTGGAGTTGAATGCACTGACTCGTCGTCGTTCTTGGGCTGGCCTTGACAATCTTGCTTCATAAGACTTAGTTTCTAGTCTTTAATCATCTTCATTGCCCTTTTCTGAATCTGTGCTTCTCTGAATCCCTGTTAAAGTAAGGTGTCTAAAACTGGATATAGTACTGATGACCAAAGCAGAATATAATGAAATTCTATTATTTAGAATATAATTCCCAGAGTATAATTATACTTCTGTTGATGCAGCCTGAAATTGTATTTGCCTTTTTTGCACCCATATCACATTCAGTTTGTCATCTATCACTAATCCAAGATCTTCTTTACAAGTATCATTACCAAGCTAGGTATCCCCTATCCTATGTCCGGGCATTTAGTTTTTGTTTCCTAAGCCTGGAACTTTGTTCTTGTACTTGTCTCTCCGTTACATTGTTACATTCAGCCCAGTTTCTAACTAAACAATTTCATTATCAAGAACAAGTATGTTCCTTCTGACTTATAGGGTATTATTTGTCCCACCCAGTGTTGTGTCATCTGTAAATTTGAAGAGCATTCTGTTTACCTCTTCGCCCCCGTCATTAATAAGAAAAAAATTGAAGAGAAGATCCAAGCCTGTTCCTGTGGCATCCCACTGGATACCTGTCTCCAATTTGATGAGGAATCATTGTTGAGCACTCTTTGAGTACAATTTTCAAATCAGCTATATATCCACTTAATGGTCCTGCCATCAAGCCCATGCATAACTAGGTTGTGAATTAGCATGTCATAGGATTCTTTCAGCAATTCCTCACAGTCCTTTTAACATGCATTTCTCTGTCCCTCAGTCAGAAGGAAACTAAGCTGACACAAATGTCAAGTTGATGCATGCCATATGCCAGCAAATTTGGAGAACACAAGAATGGCCATCAGATTGGAAAAAATCAACTTATATCCCCATACCAAAAAAGGGAAGCACTAAAGAATCTTCAAACTATCGAACAGTGGCACTTATTTCACATGCCAGTAAGGTAATGCTCAAGATCCTGCAAGGTAGACTCCATCAAGACCAAATTGCCAATATCTGCTGGATAATGGAGAAAGCCAGGGGGGTTCAGAAAAACATCTATTTCTGTTTTATTGACCATTCTAAAGCCTTTGACTGTGTGGATCATAACAAATTGTGGCAAGTTCTTGGTGGTATGGGGATACCAAGTCATCTTGTCTGCCTCCTGAGGAATCTGTATAACGACCAAGTAGCAACGGTAAGAACAGAGCACGGAACAACGGACTGGTTTAAGATTGGGAAAGGAGTACGGCAGGGTTGTATACTCACACCCTACCTATTCAACCTGTACGCAGAACACATCATGCGACATGCTGGGCTTGATGAATCCAAGGCTGGAGTTAAAATCACTGGAAGAAACATTAACAATCTCAGATACCCAGATTATACCACTTTGATGGCTGAAAACGAGGAGGAGCTGAGGAGTCTTATGACGAAGGTGAAAGAAGAAAGTGCAAAAGCTCGGTTGCAGTTAAAGCTCAAAAAAACCAAGATTATGGTGACCAGCTTGATTGATAACTGGCAAATAGAGGGAGAAAAAGTGGAGGCAGTGACAGACTTTGTATTTCTAGGCGCAAAGATTACTGCAGACGCTGACTGCAGCCAGGAAATCAGAAGATGTCTACTACTTAGGAGGAGAGCGATGACAAATCTTGATAAAATAGTTAAGAGCAGAGACATCACACTGACAACAAAAGTCCGCATAGTTAAAGCAATGGTATTCCCCATAGTAACCTATGGCTGCAAGAGCTGGACCATAAGGAAGGCTGAGCGAAGGAAGATAGCTGCTTTTGAACTGTGGTGTTGGAGGAAAATTCTGAGAGTGCAAGAAGATCAAACCAGTCCATACGCCAGGAAATAAAGCCAGACTGCTCACTTGAGGGAATGATATTAAAAGCAAAACTGAAGTACTTTGGCCACATAATGAGAAGACAGGATACCCTGGAGAAGATGCTGATGCTAAGGAAAGTAGAAGGCAAAAGGAAGAGGGGCCGACCAAGGGCAAGATGGATAGATGATATTCTGCAGGTGACGGACTTGACCGTGGGGGAGCTGGGGATGGTGACGGCCGACACGAAGCTCTGGCGTGGGCTGGTCCATGAAGTCACAAAGAGTCGGAAGTGACTGAATGAATAAACAACAACATGGGTGTAAGGTGTAAGGTCACACAGCTACCTAGAAACATATTTAGGATTCCCTTACCAACTTTGCTCAGACTGAAGAAGCTCCTTGGATAAGGAGCGAAACGTTTCCACAGAGAAAATAGAAATCCAGTTGACATGATTCAAGCTACAGACAATTCCACCTGGATGACTGAGAACCTTCATAGACATGTTGCCATACATTTTGGGGATGAAACCCTGAAGTTGGTAAGGAAATTCGAGAAGACAGCAAGAAAGGTGGCAGACTATAGAAACCACCTACGTTTTAACCTCAGATGCAGACAACAGAGACTCATCCCGACAAGCCTACGCCTGCAATCTACAGTTAAGGGTCACAGAGCAGATCAGATCCTGCAGCAGGCACAAAGACATCTTCTAAATGAAAGAATAAGGCAAATCCACTTCACCATTGATGCCCTGCAATACAATTTTGAAAACCTTCACCAGGAACTCACAGCCACCCTTCCTGACCCAATCCTGGATAGAGTTATTCAGCTTGGCAATAAAGTACAGCTGGCACAGCATCACAAGACAAAGGAGAGGCAAACTAAGAAATTTGACATTCTTCTTTCTCGCAGCAAGCAGAAACAAGGAACTGGAGGAACCGCTGGGAGGAACAACAACAACAGGACCACAGAGGACAAAAAGAACATATGGGTGAAAAATCTCTCAGACAGAGAACTCTCCCAACCAGAGAGAGATGTCCTAGCCAAAGGTCTTAATTTTGCCATCACTCCCAAGCAAGTTCCGGTTGTGGAGCTCATTACAGCCACAGAATCTGCCATCCACAACAACCACCTACCTTTTGAGGAAGCAGAACAACTCCGGCTTAAAATATCTGCAGCTCTGTCCAGTGCTCAACCTCCTCCCCCCAACCTTACCGTCCAAGAGAGGAGAGCCCTGACTGCCCTCAGCAAAGATGAAACCATCACCATTTTACCTGCTGACAAAGGAAGATGTACAGTGGTTCTAAACACTGCAGACTACCACAATAAAATTACCTCACTTTTGGAGGATCACCATACATATGAAAAACTGAAAAGAGACCCCACCAACAATTACAAGAAAAAGGTAATAGACAGTTTGAAACAATTGGAACATGATAGCTCCATCAATAGGATTACCTACCACCGTCTGTATCCTGGAGAAGCCATCCCCTGCATCTACGGACTTCCTAAGATCCACAAGGAAGGAACACCCCTCTGACCCATAGTCAGCAGCATCAATTCGGTAACATACAACATTGCCAAACACCTCTCTACCATACTAGCACCTCTAGTTGGACACTCTGAACACCACATCCATAATTCGGAAGAATTTGTTTCCAAAGCAAAGATCCTGAAACTGGATACAGATGAAACTATGGTCTCCTTTGATGTGTCCTCCCTTTTCACCAGCATCCCCACCACTCATGCTCTATCCGCTGTCAGGAAGAGACTAGAAGAGGACAGCACCCTGGAAAGGAGAAGCCATCTCAACCCAAACCAGATCTGCCATCTTCTGGACCTGTGTCTTAACACCACTTATTTCACATACAGAGGTGACTTTTACAGATAAAAACACGGCTGTGCCATGGGTTCTCCTGTGTCACCCATTGTGGCCAATTTATACATGGAAGAAGTGGAGAAGAAAGCACTCAACACATTCCAGGGAACGGTGCCCACCCACTGGTTTAGGTATGTGGATGACACCTGGGTCAAAATCAAGGCCCAGGAAGTACAGGCCTTCACGGACCATATAAACACTATAGATGCCAATATTAGCTTCACCAGAGAAGACACCAAGGACAACAGACTGGCATTCCTAGACTGTGAAGTCCTCATTGGGACTGGTGGCAAGCTAGAAATAGGGATCTACAGGAAACCCACACACACAGATCAATATCTGATGTTTGACTCCCACCATCCACTACAGCACAAACTAGGAGTCATCAGGACATTGTCACACAGAGCAGAAACCATCCCCACCTCCATGGATTCCAAAAAGAATGAAAATCAGCACCTGAGAACAGCCCTGAAGGCCTGTGGATATCCAAATTGGGCCTTCACTAAATCTAAATCTACCAGACCTAAAACAGCGACAGATAGGGCTGAGACTCAGAGTAAACAAAAGAACCTGGTCATTCCCTACATGGCTGGCGTGTCTGAAAAGATAAAACGGATATTTGGCAAACACCACATACCTGTATATTTCAAACCCACCAACACACTAAGACAGAGGCTTGTACACCCCAAAGATCAAACTCCAAAACACAAGAAAAGCAATGTAGTTTATGCAATCCAGTGCAGTGAGGAGTGCTCTGAACTCTACATTGGAGAAACCAAACAACTTTTGTACAGGAGGATGGCCCAACACAGGAGAAGTAACACCACAGGACCAGAGTCAGCAGTTTATCTTCATCTAAAGGAAAAAGGACACTCATTTGAGGAAATTAATGTTCACATTTTAGACAGAGAAGATAGGTGGTTTGAGAGAGGGGTCAAGGAATCCATTTATACCAACTTGGAAAATCCTTCCTTGAATAGAGGTGGGGGCCTCAGGCACAACCTCTCCCCCATCTTCCTCCCCGCATTGTCTTCTGTGCCTAGGAAGATTAAGACCATTTCACAAGCTCAACAGCAGCATGGTGATCTTAACGATCCTCCTTTAAATGATAAAAGGACTTAAAAATAACATCTCAATATAACCATGACCTAGCCCCAGGTGTAAGGTCACACAGCTACCTAGAAACATATTTAGGATTCCCTTACCAACTTTGCTCAGACTGAAGAAGCTCCTTGGATAAGGAGCGAAACGTTTCCACAGAGAAAATAGAAATCCAGTTGACATGATTCAAGCTACAGACTTATGGAAGAGAGGACTATTGTTTAAAATACTATTTATGCATTATCTAAATGATGTAAAATAATAATCCATATGACTTCTTTTTTGTTCTTATTACTTTATAAATGTAACTCCAAATAACTCCAAAACTCCAAATGTAAATCCAAATAAACATTGGATGATTTTATAATTTTCCAAATTTGTGAGAAGCTTTTGAATTGCTTTTATTTCTAATAAAATCACACAAATGTAATGTAATTATATTTTATTTTATTATATTTTACCGTCAAGCTAGTATGTATCACCTAGAAACAGAAATCAGAGTAGCACTTGTTTGCTTGCTAATGCTACTTTTGTGTTTATTTTATTTCTGTTCTTTCTGATGGTGCTGATTGGCCTGGCATATACAATGGCTATAATCTCTATTATCAAAAGTGTCCGTCATTTTTCATCCTAATAATGGAAGGAGAATTAAGTTAGTCCAATGATGACTGTTGGAATAGCCAAAGGACCTTATGTAATTTGTCATGAGAAAGCTCATCGCTGTTATAGACTGATTTCATGCCCTTTCCATTGTTGGTAAGTGATGACAGAACATAACTTAAACAAAGGCTTGAATGCATAAAATCTTCAGTACAGAAAATTGATCAAAATATCATCCCATAGTATGTTTAGCACTTGATTCAGGATCTGAATGGTTTATTTTTAAGAAACTAGAGCACAAATATAATTTACAGGTTTATTTGGAAACAAGCTTTATTAAAATTAATGGAGCTTTTTTTCTCAAAGGTAAATGCAGGAGGAGCAAAAGGGGAAAAGTCCACCCAGATATCTTTGTGTATGACTTCATGAAATAAGTATGAAAGAGTGGATCTTACACTGTGACATCATGATGCACTTAGCATTATTTTGATGTCATTATGGTTGGGATCAGATGCCTATATTTCTTATGTGAACATAGTATGTATGAGACTATCATCAGACTGGATTTGATATGTTTGTTTTTAGGAAGCACAAACATTCTTTGTGTTCTTCTTTATATGTAAAATATCTATGTTACTAATGCTAATATTAAACATTCAGCTGAAATTATTAGTTGTGAGAATCTTTCTGTAATTAAAAAAATTCATAGTGACTATAGACAAAATAGCAAAATTATAGATTCCCATTCCCAAAAATAATAAATTTGCCCAATTTTTGATCATTTCTCACTCTTTTTCACAACTTCCCTGTGGTGGATTCCGGCGCTGCTGCTGGTTCCCAGGGAGGGAACGCATTCCAGGCAGATAAGAAGACTTGCAGTCCGGAGGCTGTTGCTGGGAAAGTTAAGAGGTTCAAGGTAGCTCCGCCCTAGAGCCTTCCTAGATTATTTACCCTTAGGTTAGTTAGAGTAGCTTTAGTCTGCAAAGATTCTGTCTATACGGTGAGAACAATAAAGAACTAGAGTTGGAATACACTGACTCAGAGTCGTTCTTGGTCTGGGCCTGACATCAGTCTTGCCAGACTCAAGCTACTCTAACTAACCTAAGGGTAAATAACCTAGGAAGGCTCTAGGGTGGAGCTACCTTGAACCTCTTAACTTTCCCAGCAACAGTGTCTGGGCTGCGAATCCTCTTATCTGCCTGGAATGTGTTCCCTCCCTGGGAACCAGTGGCAGCGCCGAAATCTACCACATCACCCCCTCCTTCAGGAACACACTCCATCACATCACCTAAGCTGCTTTCTTCCTCCTTTTCCCCCAATTTCTTCTACCAATTTGTGGGGATTTCTCTCCTTTGTGTTTTTATTTTAAGAAATATTTGGATAGTGTCATTCATCTAGTATGCATTATCTCAGCTATTGTAATATTGGATGAATTATAGCATGTGAGCAGCTTTTTCATTTTATTTCTTTATTAATTAGGAGTGGAGTGGGAGGGGGACATCTACATGGAACAGAAATTAAAAACCTATCAATACAATGCACATAACACTTGATTCCTTTTTCATGCTCTATTTCAAAATTGATATAAAATTAAAAGAATCAAGAAAAAAGCTGGAAATTTATATAATTAAATAACTTCAAAAATATTTGACTAAGCTTATTAAAAGTCCTCTTCCTTGCCCTTGTCTCTCATTAAAAAAACTGTTTTAAAAAACAAATGGTGACGAATAATAATACATATATTACATTGGAACTTGTGGATTTTTAGATTAAATAGTGAAAATTTACAACAAAAACAAGACCACCTTTACTTGCTTTGATCTTGGCAAACCATCATAATGACTCAGCTGATGGATGAATAATTAACTCACAACATTTCATGTTTAAATATTTAGGTCTTTCAGCTTTTCTTCTTTATAGCATGAGAATCGTTGCAGCTTATCTCATGTTTTCCATTTATGTTTTGCTTTATCTTTGTTTAGTGATTGCAATAATACTAGAAGCTTAAAATGATAAGCTCCGTTTTTTCAAGTGATACAAACCATTGATATCTTCAAGGTATATACACTTTAATGTATGGAAGGGAAAACAGGATTTTGCCTATTGTCATGATTTCTCTGAACTTCCAGTAACCTACAACCATTCACATTTTAACAGGTACATATAAGTAGGCTGACCATACGTCCCGTTTTGAATGGGACAGTCCCGTTTTTTTAGCATTTTTCAACCGTCCCGTCGTTTTCATAAAAATCTCAATTTTGTCCCATTTTTAAACCCAGCGGGAATGGCACAGAAGGAGGATCCAAGCCGGAATGCGGACTGGGGGGTGGGATTTGCAGGCAGGAGCCAATTGCATGGATTGGGGGCGGGGTTTGCAGGTGGGAGCCATTCATGTGAGGTGGGGGTGGGGTTTGCAGGCGGGAGCCAATCGCATGGACTGGGGGTGGGGTTTGCAGGCAGGAGCCAATCACAAGGACCGGGGGCAGGGTTTGCAGGCAGGAGCCAATTGCACAGACCAGGGGGTGGGGACCCCTGACTTTTTCATGAATACGGAATATTACATAAGACCCTGTCCTGTTTTGCCATCCTGAAATATGGTCAGCCTACATATAAGCTTCTGATAGGGGTCTTGCCTTTTGCAGGATTGATAGGCACGTAAAAGAATCAGTACCTGTACAATTATTGATACATAAAACTCTGTTCAGATTTTTCATTGGAAGGATGTGGATTAGAGGAAAGGACAACCAGCAAAAGCTACTCTTCTTTGCCATATATTGACTGTAATTTAAATCAGTAAGGAAAAGTAGATTAGATAAGACTGTATCCAATTATGGCTGGCCACTGATGGAATGTGCCAGTGGAATGATTCCTCCTCTCTCTACATCCACTTAAAGGTAAAGGTTCCCCCCGCACATTTGTGCAGTCGTGTCCGACACTAGGGGCCGGTGCTCATCTCCGTTTGTTAGCCTGAAGAGCCAGTGTTGTCTGAAGACGCTTCCACGGTCATGTGGCCACATGACGCATGTGGAAAGCTGTTACCTACCCACCGAAGTGGTACCTATGGAAGACAATCTTACTCGGCTACGAGTGATCGCCAATGAATGACTATTCATCTACTTGCATTTGCATGCTTTCGAATTGCTAGGTTGGCAAGAGCTGGAGCTAGTGCGGGAGCTTACTCCGCAAGCAGGGCTAGGGATTCGAACCTCCGAACTTGCAATATTCCGATGGACAAGCCTGGCATCTTACCCGCTGAGCCACCACACCCCCTTACATCCACTTAGGCCTCCTCTAATCAGCCTCATTGATTGGAGAAACCGTTGAGGTAGATTTGGGAGAAAGTGAAGGTAGAAGGAACACTTGAATGTTTGCATAACATAATTGCATAACATAATACTTTGGCCACCTAATGCGAAGAGAGGACTCACTGGAAAAGACCCTGATGCTGGGAAAGACTGAAGGCAAAAGGAGAAGGGGACGGCAGAGGATGAGATGGTCACCGATGTAATGAACATGAATTTGAGTAAACTCTGGGAGACAGTGGAGGACAGGAAGGCCTGGCATGCTGTGGTCCATGAGGTCACGAAGAGTCGGACACGACTAAACGACTGAACAACAACAACAAAAATTCTTCACTCCTATTAGAGTACTATTGTTCTTTCACATTGATCCAGAAAGGGTACAACATTGGGTACATGTGAGTTGAATGCATAAAGTATTTCCCATTCTCAGTAGTAGTAGAATAGATCAAAATTATGATTGATTATTGATTGAGTAAAATGACTGAATCAGAATAATGATTTATTAAACAATTTACAGTGGTTTATTTATTTACCACATTTATAGACCACTGCAGTCTCAAAGGACTCTTTGAAATTCACATGATAAAGTACTCAATAAACAATATACAACTGAAGTATACAATTAAAATATCCAAATAATAAGAGCATTCAGAAAACACACATTGTAGTCTCTCTTTTTTCAAAAGAATACCCAAGAGTGAAATTACACTACTTCTTAACTTATTACTATGCTATTCTCAATTAATCAATAGAGTTATATATTTATGAATTCTTATTGACTCATTAAAGAATTTAAAACTGTGGAGTCCTTGGTGCTCTCTGAGCCTTGTTGTTTTCTTGCAGACGTTTCATTGCCAGGCTAGGCAACATCTTCAGTGCGAAAAGGGAGTGGGACTTGCTCTCTGTTTATATACCAGGGCTTGTCCTGCTTGTGTTGGTGGAGGTGTTGTTCTCTCCTTAGCAGTTCCTTGACTGGGCTGTTGTTTGCTACTTGGTTGATTGACTGAGTTAATAGTTCCTTGATTAGGGTATATTGTGCTGTTTGATTGTTCCTCTGGTGTTAATCTTGGTGTTAATCTTTGCATATCTGGGTGATGATTGCTGGCAAGGAGGTGTTCTGGTCTTCTGGCTTTTCTATTGTCTCTTATGAATGGTATGTAAATGTTGTTTACCTCTATGTGTCTGTTGATGGCTGCTTTGTAAGATTTCCAAACTTCCAGGAATTCTCTAGCGTTTTTGGACTTGGCCTGGTTTAAGATGCTCAGAGTTTCCCAGTTGAAAGTATGGTTGAGTCTGTCCATGTGTTGTGAGATTAAGGAGTTTTTATCATGTTTAAATTTAATTTAAAACTGATTGTACAGATTTGTCTCCTGGGTTTTACTTAGATATTTATGTATTTTTCTTTTGAACTAAACTGGCAATCTAATCTTTTTCTTATGATTTAATCTATTAAAGAACTAAGACTCTTAAATTGAACTTGACTCCTGGTAGCTACAGGATCATGTTTATCTGCAAGTGAGGGTTCAAGTTAATGAAAGCAGCTTCATGGCATTTCACTGCAGACTGCACACCTTTGGAAGAACCTTTGGGGCATGCCTGTGCTGTTGCTATGCATGCTGATTTTCTTTTTGGATGCTGCAGTGCTGCTTTTATCAGTCTTATCCACTCTTGCCTCCTCCTACAGGTGCCATTAATGCGTATGTAATTTTATTGGCAGGAAATATGGAAGTGGTTTGCCTTTGATTTCTTCTAGGATTTTTTTTCTTCAGTTCTTGGTTAGGTCTACCATCCTGGGTTTCTCTTATGTCCTTTCATCTAATTACTATCTAGTCTGACACTGTTTAGTTTCCCAGCTTACACAAGTTCAGCCAGGTGCTGCAGTTTATCTATTAGTGGATACCTGAGAACAGTGAGTTGAAGTGAACATTTACTCCAGTGCCAACAGGGTTATTAAGCATTCAACTTTTTTTGTATGGAAGAAAATAATTCATCTGGAATCTCCATCTTTCTCATTTATTACTCTGTGATTTGATTGCATAATAATTGTCCTCTTGTGGTTTAGATCCTGGCTATTGAAGCCATTGGTGGTTTTTTCTTTTCTTTTTCTTTTCTTATATTTCTAGGCTAACAGGAGAAATAGAAAATAAGGCAATTCCAGCCATAGTAAAATAACAAGAATGCTATTGCTATTCCCCACAGATACGTAAAGCCTTAACATTTCTTCCTTACACACAGCTGGTCCTCACTCCCTTGACCTACCATAATCCACACTTTATTTTTGAAATCTTCATTGTCACCTGTCATGCCCTTTCAATCAGAAACCTGGCAAATATCTTCCCAGGCACGCTTAACAATTTAATCCCCTGTTGTTTTTGAATTCATACCTGCTAGCAAGTATGTGCATGGGATCAATAACAGCATTCTTCAAATCATCAGGCATAAATGCACTTTACAAATACTCACCAAACACATTGCCCAGCCATTCAATAAGCAAATCACATCCATATTTCAGTATTTCTCCAGTTACCCCATCCACATTTGTAACCTTACCATTTTCAATATTCTCACAGTATTTGAGACTTCCTTTCATCAGTTTTTTTCTTAGACACTAAAATTTATAACATTTGCTTCAATTCTACATATAACTATCATTCCCTCATAAGCTTCAAAAATTCACTCACTTTGGTTTCATTAGAAAACATGCCATTGCTTTTATTTTCAATTACATTTACTCTGCAAGAGGCTTCTTGGTTTGTCCTCTTCCACCTCTTCTAAAACAACTTTTTATTTCCATCAATATCATTCTGAATTTTCTCTTTCTCCTTTAATCTTACCTCTTCCCTGCTCTCTTTGACTACATTCTTTGCAACAATCTCTTTCTCTATATACACATTGTACAATATCTTTCTCAGCCTATATTTTCACAGCAGTCATTCTCTTACATTACTTTTTCTCATCCACTGACTCATTTCATCAGTAAGCTAATCATCCTTTTTATTCTTTCTAACTCAACAGTATATTGGAAAGAAATTCTGTAAAGGGGTTCCAGACTTTCTCTGTCTGTCCATCAGCAAGATAATTCTCCAAAACACTGAACAGAATGGGGCCATATCTGGTGTGGGCAGGAGAAGCCAGCAAAAGTAAGATCAAGTTCCAAAAAAGTATGACGGTGGCTCAGGATGCTGTTAACACCTGTATTCTAAGTCCCCTTCCCTCTTCCTGTCCAGTCACATGAACTAGGGTTCTTATTAAGGGCTGGATAGAATTTCAGAAGTCAAATTCTACCTTATTTCTGTGTCTTGTTTAGCGGGACTCCATACACTTTTATAGTATTACTCCTTTCACGTTGTTCCAAGCAGCTGTCATATCTTCTTTCCTTATGTTCACTTTCTATTATTCCATTGAGAGTTTAATTTAACTCTGATTATTTTTCATACTGAATTTGTACTTTCTCTTCAGCAGTTCTATTTTCACTCCAGTTTTATGTTCATATGTTTTTTCTTCCATGTCTATTTTTTCCTAATCCAGTCTTGATAGTACCAAATAATGGTCTTCCCACTTTTAGAAGATCTTGTCACCCTTATAACCTTCACTAACTATCTCAGTCTTTCAGCATAAACAATCAAATCAGTTATGCTTTTAGACGTATATTTATTTCTGTGTCATGCATACTGTATGTATGAATAGACTTATGTTTAAACCATGTATTGGAAGCAAACTTTTTCTCTAAGCAAATAATCACCAAATAGTCATAATTCTAATTCATTCTTGGTGTCCAAATGGTTCTGTATTAATTTGTCTTGTTCCCACCCATCCATTTTTCCCTTGGATTGCATTCATTCAGAATGCTGCAGAAGTATTCCTAAAACTCATATCTGGTTCTTCCATTATTATTATTCAGTGGATCATAACATGCAGTTGCCACCAACCTATGAATTCCTACTTTCATATGCACCCACATCAGCCTAGATCATACCAGAACATTCTTTTTGAGATACACTTTATCCCTTTTATTCACAGTTAAATACCACTTCACTTTCTTGCATGTATTCATCAACTCTACTTCACAAAATCAAACTACCTTCATTCAGATCTATTTCATCCTTCCCCTTTTCTTAGTTTTATAAGCATACATCATATCTATTTTTCTTTCTTTTGTGTTATACATTAATTCATGCTCTTTACCATTTATTCCTCTTACATTCAAAGTCACTAACTCTCTGTGCCTGTGGTCATAATTGGATGGATGGATGGATCTATGCCATCCATTACGGTTTTTATGAATCCAGGCTTTCACATTTAATCAGAAAGAGGGTATTGATTAAGTTACCAACTGTATTTGTACCCATGCCATATGTAGTATTCCTTGTTATCAGTAAGGATAGCGGTGGCCAATTTTGGTCAGTATGCCATAAACACAACCAAAGTATTAGCTTAAGCATGCTCATACCATGCTCTGCAAACTAAAATCTCTAATCTAGAGGTTACCTTACATCCAGTATAGAGTTGCCCACATTCTATTAACTGAGATACATGCAGTGCACTAACACATATTCAAGATATGGAAATGTTCAGATTTTCTTTTTATTATCATATATTAAAAAGGACACTACTGAAACTCACATACTTATATTTCTAGTCCACGAATTTACATGTGAGGGCCAGCTTGGTGTAGTGGTTAAAGGTACGTATTGGACTAGAAACTGGGAGACATGAAGCCAGCTGGTGACTTTGGGCCAGTCACTCTCTATCAGCCTTGGAAGAATGTCAACTTCTGAAAAGTTTAAAAACTACTTCTGAAAAGCAATGCTACCTAGGAACATATTTAGGATTCCCTTACCAACTTTGCTCAGACTGAAGAAGCTCCTTGGATAAGGAGTGAAACGTTTCCACTAAGAAAATAGAAATCCAGTTGACATTATTCAAGCTACAGACAATTCCACCTGGATGACTGAGAACCTTCATAGACATTTTGCTATGAAAACTGCATGAACTTGTCCACGTAAGCACCAGAAGTCAAGGCTGACTCGAAGACAAAAAAAATAAGTCTAAGTTTGCCATTCAGTGATTATAAAATTGCTACCACTGTTCTTTCCATTGATTCAAGAGAAAAAATTCAGAGATTCCCAGGCATGATGTTCCCATTGTATTCAACCATTGGGTGCTGCAACTGCTTCTCTTAACTAGTAGCTGCCTGGAGGAGAGGGTTTTCGCAGAGCCAGAAGCAAACAGCATGAAGCAAGAACTACTCCACTAACAAATCAAGGAAGAGGTGGAAACCTTCCCTCCTGTCCAAAAACCTTTTACATCACACGGGTAGAAAAAAAGGTCAGAAATTTAAATCTCATACTAAATAGGGCTTGCATTTAATACATAGCAATCACAGAACTTATTTGGGGGCTAAATATCACATCCACTACTCACATCCTGATCTGGATTAAGATTCATCCCTCACTCCTGTCCCACCTACAATAGCTATCTAACACTTTAGATTAACTATTTTAGTTGGCTGTCAAAGATTTATCCTCCAAATCCTTGGAGGAAACAGTGAATCCAAGAAATAAATAAATCTAATGGCTCTGATGAGTAGAAAGACAGAAGCACAAGAATTACAGTGAGTGACTTACTTTCAGATAAAGCCTCTTTCTATCGTCTGTTCTGGTGGCAAGGGTCTCCCATCACTTTCTAATGATCTTCTGATGCATGGTCTTGAGAAGGGGGAGGAGGCTTGGTGCTTTTGGGAAGGAGAAACAAAATACATCTGCTCGCCATTTTGTTAACCGCTAATACCGTTATCAATCTGGAAATCATTCTCACAGTGGCAGAGATTAAAGCTGACCTGTGACTAGCTTCCCATTTAAACATATCTAGTCTCTAAGAAACATGAATCAGCAGAATTTGAAAATAGGCTGGCCTTTATTGCTGCCAAGGTTGACCATCTATCTCCTCTGTTTGGGAAGTAGAATGCCTTCTACTTACAGTATGTACTTGAGACAAGATGAGCTTATGTTTATACCAGGACACCAGACAGTCCTGGTACAGGCAGTCCTCACTTACCAACTACAGTTGGGACCAGCAACTCTAAACGATGTGTCGTAGAGTGAAACATCGCGTGATCGCAACAGACTTACGACATCAGTTCCGGCTGCAGTCGTTAAGCAAATCACCTGTGGTCATTAAGCACGACATCACATGACCGTGACTTGCAACTTCTGCCAGCTTCCCCATTGACTTTGCCTGTTGGAAACTGGCTGTGAAGGTCGCAAATGGCGATCACGTGACTGTAGTAAGCTGCGACTCTCGTAAATGCGTGCTGGTTGCCAAGTGCCCAAATCACAATCACGTGCCTGCGGGGATGCTGTGACAGCTGCAAGTTTGAGGACTGGTTCTAAACCTACTTTTTCAGTACCATCATAACTTTGAACAGTAAACGAGCAGTCAGTAAACGAGGACAACCTGTAATAATAATAGTGACTGGGCAGATAACAGGTAAGAAGAATGTATTTGCAAAGGAAATATGGTAACCAGATGTCTATTCCAACATAGAGTATTCCAAGAACTATATTCCAGTATACTGTATTCCATAGATTTGTATAAGGATTGATTATGCGCTATCAAGTTGGTGTTGACTCTTAAACAACCATACAGATAGACCTTCTCCAGGATTTTGTATAAAGATAGCACTGTACTATTATCTTTCACAGCAAGAACACAAGTGGTTGACACTTTCATCTAAATATTCACCCCAACTAATATATTTGTTTACCCATCAATTTCTACCATCTTCAACTACACCACTACATACAGTAAGTGAAGATAGAAACTTTTTTCCCCAATGTGCATCACTTTATAAAGGTTTTCCCCTGCACAGTTGTGTCTGACTCTAGGGGGCAGTGCTCATCTCCGTTTAGCCAAAGAGCCAGCACTGTCCGAAGACGCTTCCATGGTCATGTGGCCAGCATGACGTGCGTGGAATGCTGTTACCAGCCCACCGAAATGGTACCTATTTATCTACTTGATGATAATAATATTATAATAGAAGATAAATTTAAATTATAATAGATAATAAATTTATCTATTTATCTATTTATCACTTTATACTTACACTGAATTTCATTTGCCATTTCACTGCCCATTTCCCATTTTAGATTAACTGCTGCCCTTTTAACCATCCTAAATAATTAGATATTCTCAGCAAACTCCTCACCCTAACTCCTGATCATAAATTATTAATGTTTTAAAAAGCGCAGCCATGATATGAAATACTTCTACAGAAAAAAACACTTTTAATTTTCATGTTCCTAATACTTTTTAGTAAAACAATATTTCCTGCAGTGAATTACAGGTTATACTGTAAATCTTGTTAATGTAAATGTCAGCTGTTGAGGTAATGTTGGAAAGCAACTGTGTAATTTTTCTGCTTTAGGTGTATGTGTTAAGATTAATAGCAGGCATAATAGATGTTTTATAATATGTAGGAAAATCAAACAGTTGTAATAGTGAATGAAGACAAGTTAATTTGAGTAAATTACTAAAATTCCCCAATGTATGACATATTAACAGCTGAAAGCAAGCTTTAACTGGAACAGTTTCTCTCTAAATGGTTCAGTAAAAATGGTAAATTATTATGCTTGTACAAAGCATCATAAGGTCCACCTCATTCCATAATCTCCCTGCCCACTACATTCTCCGGAATTGCTTTGCTGAGAGACAAAACCGAACATCCTTTACACCACTTTCCACTTTCATTCTCATTCCAATTTGCACTAAGGAAGACAAGGTTCAAGAAAGAATATGAGAATTCTGAGCTAAACCAGAATTATAACTGAGTTTACAAAACAGACTTTATTTAATTATTTTTCAAGAATAATACATTAATATATTTTAATGTGGCAATCTCTGGACATGTTGATACTATAATTGTTATGGAAAGAATGCTGTAATACCTTGGGATTATCTAGCTAACTTTTTATGAGGTAAAAATAATTTATTCCTGCTACTTCCTGTTTCCATTGGTTAATGCTGATTTTTATCTTTTTTTCTGTTTTTATTATTGTTTGTACTGTAAGCTACCCAGGGTTATCCTACATTAGATGGGTGGCTATATACATCTTTTAAATAAATAAACCAGTTCAGTTGATTATGACTGTGGTTATTTACTGTGTTGTATGAGCTTGGAACTTTGGTTTTATTCTTCTCAGAACTAACAATAACTTGAAAACATAGTTTGAGGCCATTATCAATTTTTAATAGCTTTAAAAAGGATTGGAATTGCCACTGTTAGATTAAAACAAATTTTATTTTAGCAATCTTTCCATTCCTGTCATTTATACGTTACTTTCTGAATTATGTTTACTTCTCTTGAAACTGTACCATTTTATTTATTTACACTGAATTATTGGTAAATATAGTTATTTTTCTCTTATAGCTGCAGACACCAAGGGCAGTAAAAGCAAAACCCTAGTGGCATATTCTCAAGGAAAACTACTATTGCAAAAATAGTAGTATTAGGTATTGTACAGTGTGCTTATGTTATATAACACATAAATGAAAACCTGGAGGGGCCTTTCAAAACAAATAGTTTATTTGTTTCAAGAATGTTTTGCATTGTTTCTGTTGAAGGGTTTTCCTCCCCAGCTGAATGAAAGATTAATTGTATGTGCTTTATTGATCAGTTTCATAGAGTAATGCTTACATAGATTAAGGCATAGAACTATATGAACATGCAGTACTAGGATAGAACAGAAACCATTATCGATGTACAATTAATTATTCAATGATGCCAAGTTTGGAAGAATTACATACAGTATATTGCATAGAAATACCCTTTAGTGCTAACAGAATTGCAAAATAGACATCAGAAGTTTTTATTCAAGGAGACTGTTCCAAGGCCTGCCATCAGCACTAAGAAAGACCTTTCCAATATGATCACATAGCATTCATCTGATAAAAAAAGAAACTGAAAGAAAAAAAAAGATATCAGCAAAACAGCTGTGCAAATTGCAGGTGAGATCTGCAAATGTAAACATGTTCCTTCTTCATGTTAATTCAATTAATGTTTAAATGAGCTTTAAAAGTTGCTTCTGGGAGTCAGACCATGACTTGATGGCAACTAGCAAACTAACCAACTGCAAAAAGTTTCATAGAATTATTAAGAATAGTTCTCTACCCTATAGGCCACAGATCCAAAATCAAAATGTCTCTTTTGATCTACTTCATCCAACTTCCTTCCTCCCCACTTCTGGCTTTCTTGATATCAGAGTCACCAACTTTTAAAGAACCAACCTGAGAGTGTGATGGTGGCTGCTGCAGTGGATAGGGAAAAAAATGAATGCCTCTGTCTTTCCTTACAAAATAACTCCCCAGTTGTGTATACCTTTCATAAGATGGGAATTCTATGCTATGAATTGGGTAGTATTAGAACAGAATTAGAATTGTAAAACCATTCTTTTTTATTGATAGTGCTGTGAAGTTTTATTTTAATCTATTTTTTCTCCTCAGAAATTAAAACCTTCAAAAACTGAATAATTTCAATGAAAATAAATAAAAACAGCAAAACTATACTTCCTCTGTCCCTGGTGTAATTAAAAAAACAGCTATGCAGCAATGATTAAGTAATGCAACTCTGCTGTCCATTCATGTGTGGAGTTTGGTTCTCTCTGTGCTTGCTCTATCTCTAGTATTAACAATAAAACAAAATACTTAATAAATGTAGATGGAAACTTGCCATTACAACTGTTTTTCCCAGTTGTTTTTTGGGGGGTTGGGGGGATACAGCTGTTTGGCTGACCCTTCAACTCTCTGTCAACTGGGCTGTACAAATCCTTTGAAAGAGGAAGCATATGCATATGTAGCTAGGAACAGCTTACAGAGCAGCCATGTTGTTGTTTATTCGTTCAGTCACTTCCAACTTTTCGTGACTTCATGGACCAGCCCACGCCAGAGCTTCCTGTTGTCGTCGCCATCCCCAGCTTTTCCACGGTCGAGTCACCTCCAAAATATCATCCATCCATCTTGCCCTTGGTCAGCCCCTCTTCCTTTTGCCTTCCACTTTCCCTAGCATCAGCATCTTCTCCAGGGTATCCTGTCTTCTCATTTTGTGGCCAAAGTACTTCAGTTTTGCCTTTAATATCATTCCCTCAAGTGAGCAGTCTGGCTTTATTTCCTGGAGTATGGACTGGTTTGATCTTCTTGCAGTCCAAGGCACTCTCAGAATTTTCCTCCAACACCACAGTTCAAAAGCATCTATCTTCCCTCGCTCAGCCTTCCTTATGGTCCAGCTCTCGCAGCCATAGGTTACTATGGGGAATACATTGCTTTAACTATGCGGACCTTTGTTGTCAGTGTGATGTCTCTGCTCTTAACTATTTTATCGAGATTTGTCATTGCTCTCCTCCCAAGAAGTAGACGTCTTCTGATTTCCTGGCTGCAGTCAGCATCTGCAGTAATCTTTGCACCTAGAAAATCAATCAAGCTGGTTGCCATAATCTTGTTGTTGTTTTTTTAGATTTAACTGCAACCCAGCTTTTGCACTTTCTTCTTTCACCTTCATCCTAAGGCTCCTCAGCTCCTCCTCGCTTTCAGCCATCAATGTGGTATCATCTGCTTATCTGAGATTGTTAATGTTTCTTCCGGTGATTTTAACTCCAGCCTTGGATTCATCAAGCCCAGCATGTCACATGATGTGTTCTGCGTACAGATTGAATAGGTAGGGTGAGAGTATACAGCCCTGCCGTACTCCTTTCCCAATCTTAAACCAGTCCGTTGTTCCGTGGTCTGTTCTTACCGTTGCTACTTGGTCATTATACAGATTCCTCAGGAGGCAGACAAGATGACTTGGTAGACAGAGCAGCCATGCAAATCTGGAAAAATACATAGCTACTTCAATGAATCTAATATCGTATCGCTGCATATTGCTGGAGTAGCTGTATCTTCTGTACCAGTGTCAACAGTACCTCTATTTCGAACAGTTGCTGCTAACACTGTTCAGTGAAGATCATCAAGCCAAGAGTGTCCCATATAATAAATCCTCCCTCCCCAACTCGGTCTTATTATTTGTTGTTACATATTTTTTGCATTCTTCCCTAAAATTAAGTCATTAAATTAAATTGAGTTCAAGTCATGGAGATTTCAATATTGTTATGACACTATCAATTAAAGAGTATTAGTGAGATGAATATTAGTACTGGAATACCCCATATTAACAAATCAGTGGCTTAGGCCTCTTTAGCTAAAACTAATTCAGCAGATTTATTTTTATTTATTATTGGAAATCTAGGGTTCATTATCTTTACCAAATATACACAGAAGGGGTAAGTGACACTGGGAAAGACAAGACAAAGCAAGATACTTTCTTACAGTCATAGAC
Organism: Charina bottae; assembly: GCA_023362775.1. NCBI lineage: Eukaryota > Metazoa > Chordata > Lepidosauria > Squamata > Charinaidae > Charina > Charina bottae. The sequence goes on along the minus strand of JALMGJ010000002.1, from coordinate 205,738,132 downwards.
CAGCTCAAAAACAGAAAGAAAACTATGTGAGGCAGCAAATAAAAACCATAGTAATAAACACAATAATTATAAAACTGGTGTAGTCAAGGTGTGATGTATTTTACAAATAGTGAAACAAAACTTAGCCACATTAAGAAAATAAGATCGCATTGATCAGATAATAGAAACTGTAAATAAAATTCATCTGGCTGGCCTTGAAATCTGAGTAGATGAGATATTGTTAACTGCAACCAGGCCTCCTCGTAATAAGAGCAATAGAAAAGAATGTGGGTCAGTGTTTCAGTGACTCCTTCACTGCAGGGCCAAAATCATTGTTCAAACGGAATGCCCCATAGTTTCCCCTTGAGAACAGCTCTTGTTGCCAGAATTAGGGCTGTTTTGAATTTAGGAACTCGTATTTGGCTTAGATATCTAGCCTGCTTGAAAAATGTTAAATGACCACCCAAGAACACATTTCTGAGTATGACAGCTAGGTCTAATTGGTCTTCCAAATCTTTGGCATGCTGTTTAAGGGCTGCCTCTGCATGTTCATATCCCATTGTCAGGATTGCATTAAGTAAGGAACCATAGCAGACTGGGAAAGCAGAAACTACATGCATGCAAATTCAGCACACATAGACATGGCTATGAGATTCAGCATACTGCTTCCAAGCAGTTCCCACCTGCAGATGCATAGCCGACAGACACGTTGTTTACTCCCATATGGTCTGTCAGAACAGATGTAGATCAAGATGGGGCCTGTTGTGATCCAATTTATCATCCTTATATTACTAGGCTATTAATAAATTTCTAACGTGGAGAGAAAAAGCTATACTAGATACTCTAAACTAAAAATGCTTCACTAAATACATAAATGCGGTCATTTTTCCCTTTCTTGTCCAACAGAAAAATAATTACTGTACTCTGTTCAGCCTCTTTTTCCTATGGAGGAACTTAAAATTAAAGCAACTAATCCACTTTCTGAAGGTACTTAACCAAGCTCAGAGACTCCAATTAACCATGGCTTAATAAAGGGACTAATCTGTATTAATGAAATTCTTCAACAAATCACACTGAAACAATGCTTAAGAAATAATCAACATGTTTTAACACAAGACCTTGCTGGGGCAAATAGTTGGAATGCTCTAGTTAATCAAATTCCATAGAATTTAGTTCTGCTATGACTATCAGAACACGTACAAGGTTTACAAGTAACTTTTCCATAACCAAATTACTTACAACCTCTGCATTTTGGAGTGTTTTTTAGGCACAAAAGTAGCTAAATCAGTTGTTCAAATCAAGTCAAGGCATGCAAGTTACTTTAAGTGCCTTTATTTAGTGCCTTTATTTATTGTACCTTCCCAATGCAAAACCTAAAAGTATAGTACTAATCATTCATTTTTATTGCGGATAAAAACACAATACACGATTAATGCTCTTATTTAATGATGTATGCCTTTGAAAAAAACAATCCCAATATTTATTGTGCAATTTGAAAAAGACACAATATAATAACATGCCTTTGATATAATACTAAATCACAGCATTAATCTTAAAACTTTATTCTTAATTTTTAAAGTGGTTCACAAATCAGAAATCAGATGCACAGGTGGGAAATCAGTTAAGGGCTGATTCACACACTCCTATTCCTTGCATACATTCTTAAGAACGTGCATGGTTTGTGGTAGAGCTTGACTTCTCTCTGGACATATTCATTGAACTTGAAAGCTTAGAAAGATTCTTTGTTGCAGATTATTGAAATACCGCCAGAGATACTGTACTGCATACAGCATAGTCATTGTTATTTTGCTTAGCATATGCCATAGCAATTGCCATATGTCAGCCTAATATACCAGGAATTGTTTTCATTTTAATAATATCTCGACAAGCAGAACAAATTGTTTCCTGGTGACTGCAACTCTTTCTTTTTTTAATCAGTAGCAAGGAAAATGTAAGGATGTGCATTTCACATTCAGGTCAAATTCAGTGGCAACCACAGCAAACCAAGATTTCATCGAAATAATAAAATATGAGTTGGGATGTCACAGTGCAAGCTCAGTCTTTAAGTACTTGCATGGGACACAGGTAGAAAATGGTGGAGTCTGTGTCAGAATGCACATTTTATTGTATGTCACCTTTTGCCCTCTCCCTCCCCCGTCCCATGGAGCATTTGACACCCATGGTCAAATTATTATTTTTTAATTGTTAAGACAGATAAGTTACAAGTTAAATATGCAACTATCACCATGCTATGATATTTGCATTAAATTGTTACATATCAATTTAACATTAGCTATTTATGTTTATCTATGGTTGCTGTTAAGATTATTGCAGTTCTAGACAATACTGTTTCTTTTCAAAGGCCGAAAGATTTTTTCATATTACAAATACATATAGGATATGCCGTTGTTTAAAAATAATAGACTAAATATATAAGCAAATCTTTACGTGATATACCTAACATATCAATGGCATTTCAAGCTGTAACAGGCACAATCCTGATGCAGCTGTAAAGCTTATGAATGATAAAAGCAGTATTGTTGCCTTGAGTTTTTTTGCTGTTGCCTTGAAATGTTTTGTGATTAGGCATAATCTATCTATCTATCTATCTATCTATCTATCTATCTATCTATCTATCAAATTTATAGATAATGATAAGAAATTTACGATAACAATAATGGAAAATGCTAGACTTCGTCTAGAATGCATATGTCCTTTTTTTCCTATTGTCAAGTAGCGTACCACCTTGGACTATCTATGCTGAAACAATTGCATGAGAATACTTTACTTGAGTTAAACAGTGTATACCTTGATCAGATTAAAATATATTTGAAACAGCACCCATATTATGTTTTGAGGGAAGTGGTAACAAAATTGGAGAAGATCCTGGAAGCAAATCCTAGTCACCTATATGTAGAACACCAGAGTTTGTTTCTCTGTACCATATTTTATACCACTCTGCCTCTCCCAAAAAAGAATACAAAACATGCTATAGTTTTTAACCAGATTTTTCACTGATGTGCAAATGTTTTTCTTTAATCATAGAGTGTGAAAATGAATATTGGGGTTTCATCCTGACTGGATGTATTTAATTATTGTTTCTAATTTGCATGCTACATTGGGATCCCCTCCCTTAACTTACTTTGCAAAGATCTAGCACTGTGAATTTCTTTAATGGGACTACATACTATCATTGTAGTCAGAGAAGAACTACTATAAACTAATCTTTCTTATAGCAGCTATCTCTGTAATCTAGACTGCTGGCAAAAAGAATTGCTGTTAATTTCTTGTGTGACAAGTGGGTTCATCATAACTTTTATCTGTATTCCTGTTACCCCTTTAATGTCATGACATAGAGGAAGATAAAGGTATGAGTCAACCTTCATAGAACTTAGATAAGGAAGTTAATAGTTGAGCAGAAAATGCATAGAACATAGTGGAAAACATCTTTGGTGTCCAAAATTCATAAAATAAATGATTCCCCTAAATCAGTAACTGTTTGGATAACATGAATTACTCATAAGTATAAAAATACTTCACATTTTTGTATTACTGGTGTGAAGGTATCCTATCTGATTATAGCCTCAGGCAGAACATTCAGTGTATAAAGGGTTATCTAGACTCTTGTGAGCCTTGCTTTAGGTTTTCCCTAAATTGTTTCTTATTATTAATATAGTTCAAAAAGTATCAAATAAACGATGAATGATGATAATGAAATATTTCATTGTTTTTGCTATGCATTGTGTTCAAAGAACAATTGAAGGTTATTCTTGCTGGGACTCTTTTTTCCCCCTTAGTATCATATAATAAAGAATGGCAGGCTGTGTGAATGATAACAGATAAAGGTTTAATTGTTTTGGCTTTTGAAATTCTTGTAGCAATATATCCCATGAAAAGTACAAGGAACCTTTACTTTTTCTGTCAAACATTATTCCAGTGTCTGCAATGCTACATTACCAAGAGAAATTGAAATGGCCCCACAAAAATATGCCTGTACTTATATACAGTTTGTCTATGCTCATATACAGTTTTGATCTGTATTATTTTCAGGCTGGGCAATCATATTGCTCAGTAGGAGGTAAAGCCAGACTCCTGTTGGAGACAGAGTGGAAAAGAAGAACAGAGAAACAAATGAAGAAATGTGCACATTGCAAATATGAGAGGGAATTAATTTAGATTAACTCTAAAGGACTGGTCAGAATTTTCCCTTGAGTTGTGGTCATGGTGGAAAGCTTTTCAATCTTCAGGATCTCTTAGGATTTCCCAGTACCAGAAACAGTTATTCTCAAATCAGCAGAGTGTTTTTGTTCAGGCCTTCTCCTCTAGAAGTTAATATCTAACCAGCTTAATCTATTATGTAGAATTTTATTTTATTACTTTTCTCTTAAATCTGACTATATGTTCTGTTTTTTTCTTTGTTTTTGTTTTGTTTCTGCAACAAAGCTTACATTTGTTAAATAGTTTGAGTTGGTTCATATGAAAGTTTGTGCTTATCTTTTTGCCCTATTTGATTATTGACTTGCTGCAGGGCTTATTTTATTTTTTATTTTTGGCACAATATTCTTGCCATCGCATTCGAATTAGAAAACTAGTGTATGTGAGCCCTGCATATGAAGACTGAAATCCAAATCCTGCAAAGGAGGAAATGCTTTTATCTGAGTATGAAGGTGGGCAAAACATCCTTTTCTCTCCCACCCCACCCCCAAGAGCTACTCTGGAGGAACACAACTGCTTCTGGAAAAATAGGAAATTTAGCACAAAGGGCTGCAGTCAGTAGGAAGTACCAGCAAAACTTGGGTGTGACCTCTGAAAAAATATACACTTTGCTAGCACAAAAAGCCCAAAATGCTGCATAGGTGATCATGTTCTTTCCAGAAGTGGTTTTTTAAATTTGTCATTCTCTATCTTTATTATTTCATGACTTAGTTTGCTCTTGTGAGAATCCAAGATAAGCAATCTCTAAATTTTAATGTACACTTTCTCTGTGTCTATATATTAAGAGTTTCACATTTTAAAACTTTTTCTGAAAGGTACAGTTAGTGTATTTAAAGATTGCTGAAAGGCAACTGCAGATTCTAGCTCTTTTGGTAAGTACTGTTGTTAATGAACTATAATATATATTTTGGTTCATAGAGATTCCCAGCAGTTGTCAAACAACCACACTGGTTTCATTCTTTAGAGATTAAAAATATCTCATGTACTTTCAGGTTCTTTCCAATTTACTACACTGTTTCTTTTGAAGGATTTGCTTTTTTGAGTTGAACTTTCAGGACTCAGAACACCGTATCACAATTTCACAAGACTTTTTGTGAAAATGAAAAAAGAGAGGAAGAAGAAAATCCATCCAACAGCTTGTCAGGGCTTGTGCCAGTTAAATCCAAAACCTTAGGCTATTTTTTGTTTATTGGTTGTGGGTTTTTTGGCACCAGATTAGTTGTTCAAATGAAGGCAGTATTTGGAGGCTGTGAATGAATGTCTGTTGATCTCTTAATGAGGCTAATCCCATGACAGGACATTCCAAATAGCTAATGGGCGCAAGTTCATTGCTTACTTTAACATCTCATGGTCAAAACTGGAATGAAAAACTTGTCTGGTGGGCAGTCATGGGTCATTAGTATTAGCAGAATGACCAGCCGCAGTGAAATGTAGACAGCACAAATAGATCAGAGAGAACATTAGACAGACTCAATGTGGAACAAAAGGTAAACATTATTATTTTTCTAAATAACAAATTAATGTAGAAACTAAGTTTGCTCAAATAATGTACATATTTAATATAACATTGTGTTTTTCTTAATTAAGGCTAAAATAATAAAGACTTAAAAGTGCATGAAAATTAGATTAATTTATAAAACATTGCTTATAGACTTTTGGGTGTGCAGTAAGCTAGTATGGTTTATTTTCATTTCTTCATTTTTGGTGATTTAAACTAAATATCAATGTGCTGTATTTCTTGCAACCTGTCTTTAGCATAGTAATAAATTAGCTAGAGAGTAGAATATTTTCTCTTTCAGTTGTATAGAAAAGTATTAATAAGTAATGAGCTATTGGCAGTGAACATGAGGCAAAACTAAATAGTGATAAACATTTTAAAGTTGGGAAGATTTTTTTATATTGTTTTAAAAAGTAAAGTACATTTTTACCAACTTTACAATTGGATTTTAAAAGTACATTATTATTATAATAATTATTTTAGTTATTTTTTCTGATTGCCATTAGTGTTTCATAGAAATTGGAGCACATATGATAATGTAATCATGTTTCTTTTCTTAATGTTATTACTATCATTCTTTTGACCTGATGCAGTTGAACACTGCCTGCCAAACTGTTAGATTCGTGTCTTGCCTGCTAGATGGTGCTTAAAACAAAATGCATGACTCCACAGATCTTGTTAGGTCTAACCAGCTAGCTTTTCTGTTGTAATCATAAAATGTTTTACATTTGATTTTTTAATTTATTTTTTTCATATTCCAAAAAATGAATCCAAGTTACTTTTTAAGGACAGCTATCAAGAATTGTAATGGGCAATTTCAGTTTTAGATCATTTTTGTACATTTTTATAAAGTTTCATTAGAACATTATTTTATTTTATTTTTATTTTATTTTATTTATAGAGCCAGTTTGGTCTAGTGGTTAAGGTGCTGGGCTAGAAACCAGGAAACTGAGAGTTCTAGTCCCGCCTTAGGCATGAAAGCCGGCTGGGAGACCTTGGGCCAGTCACTCTCTCTGGGATATAAAATAAATAAATAAAAAACATTATAAAATATTTTTAAGAACTAGGCAGGTTTGATAAGAGAGCAGTTCTTGAATGAATTTTGTACTAAGATAATCTTTAAGTACTATAGTTATATAAGACGTTAAATACATAACAGTAATTTTATTCTTTACTTTCAAGCTTCCAATCAACCACAGGTTAACTAAATAAGTAAGCAAATGAAATTGAATAAAGCAAGAATTTAAAGGGATAGTTTTTAAAAAGTGAATCATTAATCTGTTTTTCTCCTACTCTTTTTTTGTGTCTCTAGGAAAAGAAAAATACTTCAGTTTAAGAAATCCATGATTTCAGTTGTTATTGTAATACAGAAAGGGGTGCAACTTGATTAATCAAGTCACATTTAATTTTTATTAAAATTAGTGGATTTTATTTGATAATGACTGTCAAACAGTTTGCATTTTTTAAATATTTGTTAATTTTAAAAGTGGGCTATTAAATGTTTTGCTTGATCTCTAAGTAAATATTCTGCAGAGGGGGGAAGTTTATGCATCCAACTTCATCACAGAGCATTAAAACAGTAAAAACAGTGGCTCCCATTTGCTCACCAGATCAGAGTTAAAATGCACTAAAGGTGCCAGGCCCCTATGTCCAACCCCAGGCCAAAATACAAGAAGTAACAGAAAACATTCAGAACTGGGTGGGCTCCATCAAAGTTAAAAGGGAATGAGGCTAAAATGAAAAAGGGGCAAATATAAAATCAATGTATATAAGTAGTGCCGTGTTCAGTACGCATCCACCAAATTTTACAAGCAGGTGCGCAGAATCTTGCAATGTTAGCCGTGATGCAGGGACTATCACCATCTAATAGAAATTGTTTGTAGGTTGAGTCTAGTCTATCAGGGCACCCACTAATTGGGGAAGAATAAGCCTAGCCCTTATAGCTCTATATAATGGGCCACAGAGGATTACCTGTTCTCAAGTTTCTACCTCTTCTGTGTCACAGGGACAAAGCCTTTCAAGCCATTGGGGGCTTTGCCTTCCAGTACAGCAGAGAGTAGTGCTCCCACCTCACCAACATAAAAGCTTTTCTGTGGCTCAGTGTTGCTAAATGCGAGGGATACCCCATGGGAGCCACTAAATATTTGAGCTACTCCAAGGCTAAAAAACTTGGTACCTTCTCAATATCATCCTGATGTTCTACATTCATTCATTCATTCATTCACTCACTCACTCACTCACTCACTCACTCACTCACTAAATTTATATTACCACCCATCTCCCCCATCGGGAACCCTGGGCGGTACATCCAGGATTCTTGGTTTAATGGCTAGCTTAGCCTTGTCATGGTGCACTGCTAGGACTTCCAGAGGAGAGAAGACCAGCAGGTTCGGTTTCAGTCTGATCGCCTGAAGATTGGCTGAGGGAGCTATAACAAAACTTAATTATTAGTTCAACTATAACAAATTTTTACATGTGTGAAGAATGTTAGTATATTTAGACTAATTCCATGGAAGGTCTCTGGTTGGTACTGAACCCCTCTAATTATCTGATGCTATCAGAAGTATAACACAAGCCACTTGCTAACCCTATTATCTGTTTCTTATCTGTTATATGGGGTTTAACTTCTCAGTTCCATTAAATTCACTAGTTTTGTTTTGTTTTGCTCCTCCTGATTTTGGATGCTTTTAGCTACAGGATATTTTTAGTGTATTTTTCTTTGCTGCTGCCCACCTTTTAAATATATTTTGATTCTGGATATTTTTAGTTCAGAATAGTTTTTATTAGTCTATTATTTTGTAAAATCATTGTGTCATCTCATTTGGAAAAAAAATAATAAGAATAAGAATTTATTAAACTTGTATGCTGCCCAACTCTCAAAGTTCCCCATATCTATATTCTGTAACAGGCCTATGACCATACAATAACGTTGATTTTTTAAATTGATTTATGTGGACAAATACATCTTATAATATTAACATTACATATTAATATAGCCTAAATGTCAATAAGATATTTTGAGCATTTGTTAAAACAACTTTCTAATGCTTAAAAATTAATAATTTCCATTCATGGCATGAGTCTTAAAATATAGACATCATGCTCTTCTTTTTCAGGTAGGGGCTTTGTATTAAGCAGAAACTAAAATTCTTCATGCCTTCTATTATTTTTGCATGAATTATCAATGCAGAGTGAGGGATGCTAACAGTTTCTACTCAGAATATACAGTGAAAATTCCTATCTCAGATAGGGGTGTGTTTGTGTGTGTATGTATTGGTTTACTGCTCCTTTTCAGGCTCAGTGGATTTGCTGTGCTTGTGCTATATGAACAGTCTGTTATGTCACTTCTTATATCCACTTATCAATATCATTATTATTGTTATGTATTTGTTATCTTTTGATGTCCTTCTGTCACATGGGCATCCCTACATGATGATGGAAAAATGAGAAAACATGTGTTGTGGCATCATGACACAAAGCCACCCTTTTAACATCCTAATGATGAATACAACACGTAAGTGGCAAGGTTTGCATTGTAATGTTACAAAGCACATTAATCACATGTCTGTCCTGCAGACAGCTATGTTCCATCAGCATACTGGATACTGCTGGTAAATCCATTCCTTCTTTTCCCTGGAGCTTCCTCCACTGTTCCTCCAAATCTGTTCTGAGAGATTGGGGGACACTTGAGCAGTGTTGACCCGTGGAAGGGAAGAAAAGAAATAAAACATTCTTCCCCTGATATTAGATTAGCTCCATCCCTTTTGACCTTCCGGAAATCCTTCAAGACCTGGTTATTCACCAGGCCTGGGGATCCCAGAGAAGCGGAGACGTGCTTAGAGGGCTCCACTGTGGAATAGCTATCTTTCTCCTCTCTTGCCTAGGGTCTGTATATTTGTTTTTATGATATTTGCTTTTTTAATATTGCCTTGGATATTTTTATACTGTTTGTTATGTATGTGCTCTTCTTATTCAATTGCTGTAAGCCGCCCAGAGTCGCTTTCTGTGAGATGGGCAGCTATATAAATTTGAGAAATAAATAAATAAAATCCCTTTGCCTAAGCTCTTATGCCTTTTATTAAAACTGAATATAATGTAGAAAGCGGCAAATGGGGGTAGATAAAGATAATGGTTGTCTTATGTAGCCTATGGAGTTTTCATTCTCACAACCTTTTTCTTTCTGATCAGCTGAATGTGGTACTGACACTTAATTAACCTTTAATATAGATATGCTTTAAAATTTGTAACAAAAATATGTGCCCACTCTAGGTTTATCCTTGCAGGTATGAATATATAATTGTAGTGAATCTGGAGGCAAAAATAATTTTTGAACTTTGAACTGCTGAGAATATTTGCTGCGAATATCTCCCTGCCAGAGCTAAACTTGCCTGCAACTTTATATGCCTACATTTCTATGTGTTCTTCTTAATTGTTTAACATTCCTTACTGCATCTGTGTTCCTTGTTTCCCAAGTGCTTTCCGTAGGAATTGTGTGATATTCTATACTCCCAGGCTTCAGTCTAAAACTTATATGCCAGAATATAGAAAATATAATGGTCCTCTGATGACCTTGAGTTTCTTAAAAAGGCAGAAGTATTCAATATTCCACCATGCACAACAGATTTTTTAAAAGAGAGTTCATTAAAGAAAAATATCACCACATCAAGGCCTTTCTTCTCAGTTGGAGAATGCTGATTTATCATTTATTTCCATTAATCATATTTTATAGATTATATAGTATTAATATTAATGTTGTGTGCAGCCCATCATCTGGAAGGAATGCAGTGGTGTGTATTAGAGCATAGAACCATCCCTGAGCTCTGCTGCTCCAGGACATCTGTTAAAATACTTTATGGCTCTTTAAAATTTAATAACAGGTTTTTTAAAAATTCATCATGTTTCTTTTCAGGCTCAGAAGTCATGGATAGAGAGAGCATTTTACAAAAGGGAATGCGTCCATATAATACCCAGCACCAAAGACCCCCATAGGTAAGTGTGGTATATTTGGGCACTTAATTTGCATTGGATGTGATTATAGTAAGCTTACTATAATATATAAAAATTTAAGCCTTTGATATATGTTACAGAAAAGACATCTCTATTTTGGCAATAAACAACAAATATTTTAAATATACGTACACTGCACTTAGAATGTACATTGATTCACTTCTGACCTTCTCCAATACTTCAGGTTGGAGATACTGTATAGCAGCACCTACTGTATGAAAAAGATTTAAAAGAAAGAAAATTTAAATATGAATTTAAATTTAAATTTAAATTTCCATTTAAATATGAATGGATCATGTCCAAGATCACATGACCAGACCTTCCTTTGTGTAACACGGTTACTCTTTCCCCCTGCATTCCCATATGTGCCCAATGGCATTCCACAGGGTCTTCCAACCTTTTGGAGAAGCTTTGGAGGGCATGTCGGGGAGGAAATATTTTTTTCTGCAGTGACTTCCATTTTACTGACAGATGTAAAAAGTTGGACCCAGCCCAGTACATTTAACTAAGTTACACCTTACATGTTGGCACAATGTTGGACATATTTCATTTCTTATTATTTTGCACAGAAAATTGTTAGCCTTGTTTTGTTAAAATCTCATGAAAAAGTGAAGAAGTTCAATCAGCTAGATGTGGAAAAAAGATTTGGTGTGCCAATTTGTCTAGTTTGTGTAAGCTCAGATTTAATATATTTAAATCACTATAGTAGAACTCTCCATGACAGCTTTAAGAAAATGCAAAAATACTGTATAAAGGAGTCATTTCAGGTAAGTTAAATTGAGGTGGTATGTAAAACCTGCTCCTCAGGGCTTTATGTAACCTGGGATTTCTTATGGCTGCTTCTTTGCAATACTTTATCTGAAAAGATAGTCATAGTTGCAAAACACAGTCTTTTAATCTGGCTTCCGAATTCTGAGACCAGTAAGTAAAACGTTTTGTAAATATATGGATAATGTATTCCAAATGAATTCAGTTGTATCAAAACTAGCCTGCAGCTGTGCCAGTCAATGTTATAATCTTATGTCCTCTGTGAAAATAAAGCAAAGCATAACAATGTTTTTTGCTTGGGTTTTTTTTCTATTGTTGGTTTTGTATGGGGAAGCAGAATGCTATACTACTGAAACCTCACTGCACGAAAATACTAAGTCATCTTTTTTGTACAATGTTACAACAGGCCTAGTTATCTATATCGCATACTACTGGCAAAATGATTACTTATTTTATGCAAGACTTCTAATAGCTTTAGTCTGCTCCTTTATTATAACAAAAAGTTAAATAGTTTTTCCTTAATGCCATAGGTGTTGCTGTGGGCGCCTAATAGGTCAACATGTGGGACTTACGCCAAGTATCTCCATTATTCAGAATGAGAAAAGTGAAAGCCGGCTTACTCGAAATGACATCCAGTCAGAGAAGTGGTCAATCGGCAAGCACACACAACTCAGCCCCACTGATGCCTTTGGAACCATTGAGTTTCAAGGAGGTGGTCACTCAAATAAAGCCATGGTAATTTTAAAAATTGTAATGTCAGAATGGGTTCCTTACTCTCTCATGTTATGTGGGAGTTTATTTTCTAGCAAGGAATATATCTGTCTAGACTGTGCCTGCCATAAAAGGACCATTATAATTATTTCTTACACTGTATAGAGCAATCTATACATTACAGAAATCCATTGGCAACTTAGATAGATCCTTGCTCCCAAGGAGCTCATAATATAAGACCACGGTATTCAAACTGTGTTCCCTGGAACCCCAGGGTTCCGTGAGAATCATCCAGGGGTTGCACATGACAGCTTATGCTTATGATTACAGTGAACTTTGTAAGATCTTCACTCCTTTGTTTCATTTAAAAGAGAGAAGTCAGTGACGAGGTATTAGATGAAATGTATCTATTAAGGGGTTCCACACTGATTTTTCATATTGAGAAAGGTTCCTCAGGTATCTCAAGTATGAAGACTACTGATCTAAGAAAAGCAATGAGGAAAATCATAAAAGAGAATTGGAAGAAACAAGCGATGGGTAGGAAATCTGCAGGCAAGATGTATGATACAATGATATAGCCACGTGTTTTGAGAAAAAAAATGTAGGCTTTCTTCTTGGTATCTCCACATACAGCTGAAGATACATGTCTGAAACAGTGGGGAGCCACTGATACTCACTGCAGACAGTATGACTGGAGATGGATTGGTGGTCCATAGCTGTACCAGACAGCTGTTTTTGCTTTTCAAACATACTGGAAAATTAGTTAGAGTTTAGAATGAAGAGTGAATTGAGAATGGTTATAACTAGGAGTGAGGATTTATCAGAATATGACTGGCATTTTCAGCAACATTTCTGGGTTTCCGATCTTTACTTTCTGCTCTTCAAATATTTTCTATAATTGTAAAGCAAAGCCCAAATTCAGTGCCTCCATTTTACTATGAATACATTTCTCTCCTTATTAAATATATGAAGGTATTTTACATGATACAGTATATAAAATGTTGAAATGAACTTGGCCCAGGGATGGAAAATAATGTGGTCAAAAAAAAATAAAATTTTATTGGCAAAAATTCTTACTAGGTTTCGCCAGTTTTGCTAATAGGAGAAAAGGAGATTACCTCTACAGTAGAAAACCATGAAAGAAAAATTGTATTTCTTAAAACTGTACTTATTTAATATAGAACGAACAACTTCTTATTGCAGTGCAGTATACTGCATTTATTAAAGAAGGAAGATTTGTCCTTGTCTCATTTCCAAGGAAAATATCAAATATCTTACTACTTGAGACTAATGTAAATTTAAAACAGAATACATGTGATTCGAGAAACTTTCAGTTTACCTCCAAAAAAATAGTTCGTTCCTTTTCCAAAACGTATTTTGCTCTGAGAAGTTGTAGTTACATTTATTTTTCCAGCTGCACTAGTTTGCTTATTCTACAAAATACATATGTGAATACACACACACACATATTTATGAATTTAATTGTCATAATGTAACAGTGTGGAACAAGTATGGTATAGTGATTAAAGTGTTGGACTAAGATTTGGAATATCCAGGTTCAGTTCTACCATAACCAACAGAAGCTCTGTGGGTGACTTTTGGCCAGTCACTGCCTCTCAGCCCAGCCCAGCTATCTTACATGGCTGTTTTTTATGGATTAGAAGAGTACTGAGCTAATCTTGAAGAAGCAATGCAAGAACAATTAGGTAGACATCAACATCAACTTAGTCCTGGGAAGGAAGAGGGGTAAGAAAAAAACTCAAGACAATCCTGCCTTGATACTCTTTGGTTTAAGAGGGGACAGAGGGGAACTCTGTCAGGCTTTCAAGATTCTATTATTATACCCTACAACATAGCTTTCCAAACTGTGTGTCATGACACATTAGTGTGTCGCGACAAAACCCAGAAGTGCTGATGGCGTATCGCCGCCGTCCCTGCGGCAGTGCGCATGGCGGCAGCAGCAGTGGCGGCAGTGGCACGCCATCAGCGCTTCCGGGTTTTAGCGCGACACACAAGGCCGCCGGCATGCACACCGCCGCCGTCGCCGCTGGTGTGTCGCCAATGGTGGGACTTTGGAAAGCACTGCCTTACAACCATAGAGTGCCAGTAGTGCTTGTGGTGTCCCTTTCCTGACCTGGCCTACCTCGAACGACTGAAACCAGGAGAAAAATTGCTGCTAAAATATGTCTAATTCATTATTCCCAATATTTATGTTACTGCTTAATTTACAGTCATTTTAACTCTGGTTTTGCATCAATAGCATAGTTTTCTACACTGCTACGACAGATTTATTTAAGGGTAACCTAATAATCATTTAATTCAATGAATAATGATAACATCAAATATAAACATGTTAATATTTGCTACTTTTATGGGCTTCGTTCGGCTAGAACTAGAAGCCTCTCAGGCAAAGAGATCTATTAAGAAAGCCTATTAAGAAGAAATCCAGAAACTTTCAAGGGTGAAATGCAAACCCTGTTTATAGTAGAAGCAAGTTTCAGTTCTCTGCTTCTTTCTCCTGCCTACGTGGCAGAATAGGCTGCGGGCCTTATGCTCTGGGACAGAAGGAGAGAAGGCCACCTGTCCCTTGTTGTTCTGGCAAACTAGTCTGGTCTCAGGCTGTTTGCTTTTGATCTTGCCAGATCTACTCATCAAAGGTTCAGTATAAATTTGCAGTTTTTAAGTTTCCTACAAAGCACCTCATGATGCCATACATACTGTTTTGTTGTTTATTCGTTCAGTCGCTTCCGACTCTTCGTGACTTCATGGACCAACCCACGCCAGAGCTTCCTGTTGGCTGTCACCATCCCCAGCTCCCCCATGGTCGAGTCCATCACCTCCAGAACATCATCCATCCATATGTCTATGAAGGTTCTCAGTCATCCAGGTGGAATTGTCTGTAGCTTGAATCATGTCAACTGGAATCCAGTTGACATGATTCAAGCTACAGATCATCCATCCATCTTCCCCTTGTTCGGCCCCTCTTCCTTTTGCCTTCCACTTTCCCTAGCATCAGCATCTTCTCCAGGGTATCCTGTCTTCTCATTATGTGGCCAAAGTACTTCAGTTTTGCCTTTAATATCATTCCCTCAAGTGAGCAGTCTGGCTTTATTTCCTGGAGGATGGACTGGTTTGATCTTCTTGCAGTCCAAGGCACTCTCAGAATTTCCCTCCAACACCACAGTTCAAAAGCATCTATCTTCCCTCGCTCAGCCTTCCTTATGGTCCAGCTCTCGCAGCCATAGGTTACTACGGGGAATACCATTGCTTTGACTATGCGGATCTTTGTTGTCAGTGTGATGTCTCTGCTCTTAACTATTTTATCAAGATTTGTCATTGCTCTCCTCCCAAGAAGTAGACGTCTTCTGATTTCCTGGCTGCAGTCAGCATCTGCAGTAATCTTTGTACCTAGAAATACAAAGTCTGTCACTGCCTCCACTTTTTCTCCCTCTATTTGCCAGTCATCAATCAAGCTCGTTGCCATAATCTTGGTTTTTTTGAGGTTTAACTGCAACCCAGCTTTTGCACTTTCTTCTTTCACCTTCGTCATAAGGCTCCTCAGCTCCTCCTCGCTTTCAGCCATCAAAGTGGTATCATCTGCATATCTGAGATTGTTAATGTTTCTTCCAGCGATTTTAACTCCAGCCTTGGATTCATCAAGTCCAGCACGTCGCATGATGTGTTCTGCATACAGGTTGAATAGGTAGGGTGAGAGTATACAGCCCTGCCGTACTCCTTTCCCAATCTTAAACCAGTCCGTTGTTCCGTGGTCTGTTCTTACCGTTGCTACTTGTTCATTATACAGATTCCTTAGGAGGCAGACAAGATGACTTGGTATCCCCATACCACCAAGAACTTGCCACAATTTGTTATGATCCACACAGTCAAAGGCTTTAGAATAGTCAATAAAACAAAAATAGATGTTTTTCTGAAACTCCCTGGCTTTCTCCATTATCCAGCGGATATTGGCAATTTGGTCTCTAGTTCCTCTGCCTTTTCTAATCCCAGCTTGTACTTCTGGCAATTCTCGCTCCATGAATTGCTGGAGTCTACCTTGCAAGATCTTTAGCATTGGCGATCACTCGTAGCCGAGTAAGATTGTCTTCCAAAGGTAAAAATTTAACAGTGGATCCGTAAGTGGCTATAAAGGCCAATTCTGGATCCGCACAACCTCCCACAGTGAGGGCATAGGTTTCCGGGTGGGAGACGATCATGATGAGGGTTTGCCTGACGTGCCTTCCTTTTAGCTCTTTTCTCCCTTTCGCCCTGTACTCGTGCTTCTTCAAAGTCCATAGCCATTAATAAAGGCTGTCCTCCAATTGAAACGCTCATGAGTTAGGGCTTCCCAGTTCTCAATGCTGATATTACATTTTTTAAAATTAGCTTTGAGAGTGTCTTTGAATCTCTTTTGCTGTCCACCAATATTCCTTTTTCCATTCTTAAGTTGGGAGTAAAGTAGCTGCTTTGGAAGACGATGGTCAGGCATTCGAACAACATGGCCGGTCCAGCGAAGTTGATGTTGGATGATCATTGTTTCAATGCTGGTGGTTTTCGCTTCTTCTAATATGCTAACATTAGTCCACCTATCTTCCCAAGTAATTTGCAGAATTTTTCGGAGGCAGTGTTGATGGAATCTTTCAAGAAGTTGGAGTTGGCGTTTGTAGAGGGTCCATGTTTCACAGGCGTACAGAAGGGTTGGTAGTACAATGGCTTTGTAAACAAGCATTTTGGTCTCCCTGCGAATGTCCCGATCCTCAAACACTCTACGCTTCATTCGGGAGAAAGCTACACGCAGAGCTCAGGCGATGCTGAATTTCAGCGTCGATGTCGGCTTTTGTAGATAGATGGCTGCCGAGATAAGAAAAGTGGTCGACATTTTCTAGTGACACACCTTTAAGCTGGATTGATGGCGCTGTGGAGGGATTTGTTCGAACTTGCTGGTAAAGCACTTTGGTTTTTTTAATGTTAATCGAGAGGCCGAGCTTTTCATATGCTTCTGCAAAGATGTTTAGGATAGTTTGAAGATCTTCCTCGGAGTGTACACAGACTACGTTATCATCAGCATATTGAAGTTCTATAACAGAAGTTGTAATTACCTTATTTTTTGCTTTCAGCCTACTAAGATTAAAAAGCTTTCCATCTGTTCGATATATAATTTCTACACCAGTAGGAAGTTTCTCTTCAACAAGGTGTATAATCATAGCGATGAAGATAGCGAATAAGGTTGGAGGAATAACACATCCCTGTTTAACGCCGGATTCCACTTTAAATGGATTGCTTTGAGAGCCATTGTTATCCAGGATTGTTGCCATCATGTCGTCATGGAGTAGCCGCAAGATGTTCACAAATTTATCAGTGCATCCGATTTTCAGAAGGATGGTCCAGCGAGCAGTACGATTTACAGTATCAAAAGCTTTAGTGAGATCAATAAACGCCATGTACAGAGGGCGGTTTTGCTCCTTGCATTTTTCTTGAAGCTGTCGTGCAGTGAAGATCATATCCACTGTTCCCCTGGAAGGGCGGAAGCCATTTTGCGTTTCAGGGAGGATGTCTTCTGATACAGATAGGAGACAGTTTGCAATGATCTTTGCCAGGATTTTGCCTGCTGTGGCTAGAAGGGAGATTCCTCGATAGTTTCCACAGTCTGTTCTATCACCCTTTTTAAAGAGAGTGATAATTATGGCATCCCTAAAGTCTGCTGGAATCTCCTCCCTCATCCAGATTTTTTCGATGAGCTTATGAAGTTGTTGTGTAAGTTCAGGCCCGCCTTCTTTAAAGACTTCAGCAGGAATCCCATCAGGTCCACTAGCTTTGTTATTTTTCATTTGTTTAGTGGCTTTACTGACTTCCTCCAAACTAGGGGGTACTGCAAGCTCATCTCTTATTTGTTTTTGCGGGATTTGCAAGAAGACTTCATCAGCCACAGTAGAGTGACGATTAAGGAGATTGTAGTAATGCTCTTTCCAGCGCAGTGCAATAGACTCTTTGTCCTTTAGAAATTTAGCACCATCTACTGAGCGTAAGGGATTTGTACCATGGTTTGTTGGTCCATAGATGGCCTTTATGGCATTAAAAAAGCCCCGTGCATCATGAGCATCTGCAAAATGTTGAGTTTCTTGGGCTTTTTTTTATCCACCATATGTTCTTAAGTTCTCTAGTTCTTCTTTGGACTTCTGCCTTTGCACTGGCGTAGATTTTTTTCTTAACGGCACAGTTAATATCTTTTTGCCATATCCGGAAGGCTTTCCTTTTCTTGTCAATAATATGTTCAATCTCACTATCGTTCTCATCAAACCAGTCCTGATGTCTCTTAGTTTGGTATCCAATAGTTTGTTCACAGGCTGAAATAATAGAAGTCTTCAATTTAACCCAGTGTTCCTCAATATTTTCAGGAAGTTCCATAGGCAGATGTTCCTTGAGAGTTGATTGAAAGCAAGCTCGTTTAATAGAATCTTGAAGGGCCAGTGTATTCATTTTACGCCTTGGTTTTCTTCCTTGGAGCCTACGATGAGGGACAATCTTTATGGCCATCGTGGATCGAATTAATCGATGGTCTGTCCAGCAGTCATCGGCGCTCGTCATGGCTCTGGTGAGAAGTACATCACGGCGATCCCTAGCACGGACAATTACATAATCTAAAAGATGCCAGTGCTTCGACCGTGGGTGCTTCCATGATGTTGTAAATATGTTTTTCTGGCGAAAGAGTGTGTTAGTAATGACAAGGTTATGCTCTGCACATTTAGTCAGAAGTAAGATTCCATTCGTGTTGCTGTTGTCAACTCCTTCTTTCCCAATGATCCCTGGCCACAAATCAAAGTCACGCCCAACTCTTGCATTGAAATCGCCCAGGAGGATAATTTTATCCTCTTTTGGTATCTCTAATAAGATGGTGTCCAGCTGGGTATAAAATTTTTCCTTGATATCCTCATCTGCATCTAGTGTTGGTGCGTAAGCACTTAGGATAGTTGCCTGTTGGTTTTTGGCGAGTTTTATTCGGAGAGTTGAGAGTCGTTCGTTAATCCCAGTGGGAACTTCTGACAAGAGCTTCACAAGGTCATTTTTGATAGCAAAGCCTACCCCATGTATTCGTCGTTCTTGTTCAGGCAGTCCTTTCCAAAAGAAGGTATAACCTCCTTTTTCTTCCTTCAACTGTCCTCCTGCTCTTTGAGTTTCTTGGAGTGCTGCTATATCAATATTAAAACGTCTCAGCTCCCTTGCAATAATGGCAGTCCTACGTTCAGGTCGTTCACTATCCATATTGTCTTGCAGTGTCCGTATATTCCATGTTCCAAAATTCATGTGTTTTTTATGACCGCTAGATGGTGACCCCACTGGTCGTGGTAATCCAGTCAGGGAGAAAATGAGGCAGACTATGTTTAGGGCACCTTTTCTTGCCCCCTCCCCATATGGGGTGAGCAGAGTGGATCCTAAATAGGGCTGCTCAGTCGTGGATACAGCTGCCAAACTACTCAACTACCTCGATCCTTGAGTTAGGGCGACTGAATCCGTATCCACCGCCCATGTGCTGGTCCATGACTAGGAGCTTCCGGATTTCACAGTCCTGCCCCCGTTGCCATTCATCAATCGCCATGGGACTTTTGGTTGTTTTGGGTTTGGTGTGGTTGGAAGACGCCTGTGCGTGAATTTGTTTTATGTGTGGAGATCGGTGCACAACGATCAGCACACAACCTTCACAGAAAAAGGCTCTAATCCAATGGCATGGATACCATGACGATTGGTGACCTTTTGTCTGCTGCAGCCTTCATCCGCCTTCACAGCCATAGTAACAATACACCTTGTTATCTTCCGCCTGTTCTGCCGTTGAGGACTTTCTTGGATTGTTCTTTGTCTGGTTCCTCCCCCTGGACCTTACCGCCATGGGTGACCCTACCAGGAGTACATGACTCCCGACAGCTTCGCTCACAGGGTTCATTGGGAACACACAAGCCCACTCACCACAACAAGGTGACGATCCAGCGAGTGAGAAGATCTTGAGCATTACCTTACTGGCATGTGAAATAAGTGCCACTGTTCGATAGTTTGAAGATTCTTTAGTGCTTCCCTTTTTTGGTATGGGGATATAAGTTGATTTTTTCCAATCTGATGGCCATTCTTGTGTTTTCCAAATTTGCTGGCATATGGCATGCATCACCTTGACAGCATCATCTTGCAAAATTTTAAACAGTTCAGCTGGGATACCGTCATCTCCTGCTGCCTTGTTATTAGCAATGCTTCTTAAGGCCCATTCAACCTCACTCTTCAGGATGTCTGGCTCTAACTCACTGAACACACTGTCAAAGCTATCCCTGATATTATTATCTTTCCTGTACAGGTCTTCCGTATATTGTTACCACCTTTTCTTGATCTCTTCTGCTTCTGTTAGGTCCTTGCCATCTTTGTTTTTGATCATACCCATTTTTGCCTGGAATTTACCTCCAATGTTTCTAATTTTCTGGAAGAGGTCTCTTGTCCTTCCTATTCTATTATCTTCTTCCACTTCCGCACATTGCTTGTTTAAAAATAATTCCTTATCCCTTCTGGCTAACCTCTGGAATTTTGCATTTAATTGGGCATATCTCCCCCTATCACTGTTGCCTTTAGCTTTCCTTCTTTCTTGGGCTACTTCCAGTGTCTCAGCAGACAGCCATCTTGCCTTCTTGGTTTTCTTTTTCTTTGGGACGTTTTTTGTTGCCGCCTCCTGAACAATGTTGCGAACTTCTGTCCATAGCTCTTCCGGGACCCTATCAACTAAATCACGTCCCTTAAATCTATTCTTCACTTCCACTGCATATTCATTAGGAATGTTAGTGAGCTCATATCTAACTGATCTGTGGGTCTTCCCTATTCTCTTTAGTCTGATTCTAAATTTTGCAATAAGAAGTTCGTGATCTGAACTACAGTCAGCTCCAGGTCTTGTTTTTACCGACTGTATAGATGTCTGCCACCTTTGGCTGCAAAGGATGTAGTCAATCTGATTTCGGTGTCAACCATCTGGTGAAGTCCATGTATAAAGTCGTCTTTTAGGTTGTTGGAAGAGAGTGTTTGTTATGCACAGTGAGTTGTCTTGGCAAAATTCTATCAGTCTATGTCCCGCTTCATTTTGTTCTCCCAGACCATGCTTGCCAACATAGATGCATTCTGTGCTAGAATTTGTAAACCACCAACATTGCTATAGAATAAGGTAGCTAATTTAGAGTTAAGCTGACCAACCACTGGTAGTGTCATCCAGCATGGACCGATGATGGGGAAACTATTTTCTCATAAGCTGATCCAAAGGCTCAGTGCCCCAGGTACTGGCATGGCATATTCTTTACTTGGCCACTTTTGATTCAACATGAACATAAACATAAAAATACAGTGATAGCATTTACTGTAAATGAATCCTAAATCTTCTGAGTTGTGGTTCAGTGTTAGCTACCTTATATACAGAAGTTTGGTAACTGGTTGTAAACTATTGTTTTATCTTACAACAATAGAGAAGACATAACAATGTCATGGAATTGTACTTCTCTATTACAGAAAAAAATACAGTGATAGCATTTACTGTAGCATTATTTAGCTAAATGTTGTTATTAGAGTTTTATCCCACTTTCTTTTTCTTTTTAACTCCAGGTGGTGAGCATACTTAATACTCCTGCCTCCTAATTTCATGTTAAAGGAGACGGAATTGATGTTTATTACAACTTAACTCTCTTTTTTTTATTTTAAATCAATGCCCTTTGCTCTGTAGTATGTGCGTGTGTCTTTTGACACAAAACCTGATCTTCTTCTACACTTGATGACCAAGGAATGGCAGCTTGAACTACCCAAACTTCTCATCTCAGTACATGGAGGTCTCCAGAATTTTGAACTGCAACCAAAACTCAAACAAGTATTTGGGAAAGGCCTCATTAAAGCTGCTATGACAACTGGAGCATGGATATTTACAGGAGGAGTAAACACAGGTAACAAAAACTGTCAAGAGGAAATCACTGCAGCACTTATGTCTCAGAAGACTTGTCAAAGAATTGCATAGCCGTCTATGTATTACATTCCTCTCCTTCACTTTTTTCATAAACATGATATTAAATACAAATTTTCATCTAGTATACATATTTTTTATAAAAATTTAGATAACCAAAATAGGATTCTAAGCAGGAACTGGAAAGATTTATTTATTTATTTATTTATTTAATTAATTAATTTGTATAACCACCCATCTCCCCTGACGGGGAACTCTGGGCGGTTTAGAACAAAATAAAATTAGATAAAACATGAAATATAAAATACATAAACCAACAATTTATACAATTAATATAATAAATAAGTATAAAAATCCAAGTGGGAGAAAGTATTAATAAAAGAAGGGCATTATAAAATTACGGGATTAACCACCCCCATGAGGAACTATTGTTTCCTCCCTCCCATGCCAGGCGGCAGAACCAGGTCTTCAGTTCTTTTCTAAAGGTCGGGAGGGAGGGGATCTGTCTCAACTCTGGGGGCAAGATGTTCCATAGTGTGGGTGCTGCTACAGAGAAGGCCCGCCTCCTAGCCCCCATCAGATGACATCCTTTAATTGATGGGGCTCGTAGCAGGTCCTCTCTGAACGATCGGGTGGGGCGGGTCGATAATATGGGGATAAGACGGTCCCTCAGGTATTCTGGTCCCATGCCATGTAGGGCTTTAAAGGTGATAACCAACACCTTGAATTGGACCCGGAAGCAAACCGGCACCCAATGCAACTCGCGGAGCAAAGGTGTTATATGTGCGGATCTCGGCGCACCTAAAATCACCCGCACGGCTGCATTCTGCACCAGCTGTAGCTTCCGGATAGAGCGCATTGCAATAATCTACATGGGAGATGACAAGAGCGTGAGTGACTGTTCGGAGGGCATCGCGATCCAGGAATGGGCGCAACTGGCGCACAAGCCGAAGCTGTGCAAAAGCCCTTCTAGCCACGACTGCCACCTGCTCTTCGAGCAGGAGTCGTGAGTCTAGAAGGACCCCCAAGTTGCGCACCGGTTCCGAATGGGGCAGTGCTACCCCATTGAGAACCAAAGATGATAATTTCCTAGAAGACGCTAAGCCATCAATCCACAGCCACTCGGTCTTGCCAGGGTTCAACTGAAGCCTGTTGTTCCCCATCCAGGCCCTCACAGCCCCCAGGCACTGGGACAGGGTGGTCACTGCATCACTTACTTCACTCTTAACTCTTCTCTTAATGACACAATCACAACAACCCCCATCCCACCCCTGCTGCTATTCTCATTGGAAGGAAAGGTCCATTAACAATGTTTGTCAGGATAGTGGCCAGGGGTGGAGAGGAAGGTTAAATGCCTGCCTGCCAATTGTATCAGGTATTCTTAGATGAAACAGCAGGAAAAGGAAGAACCAGCAACGAAGAGCAGAATGCCATGACGCGGAGGATGGTTTAATGCAACTCCAGAGGATTAAAATAATGTATTAAAAGGGTCTTCCTAAATTGAAATTAACATCAGTGTGCTGAACAGACTATAGAGATAGAGAACTGGCAGACAGACAGGTAAACATAGGTCCATGCCAAACCCCCCCTTTTTTTTTATCTATCATAATAATGAATTGGATAGATCACAACTTTCCAAACTGTGTGTCGCGACACTTTAGTGTGTCGCAACACACAGTTTAGTGTGTCGCCACACAACCCAGAAGCGGCGGCGGGGGGGGGGGTGCGGCAGCAGCGGCGCGCCATCAGCACTTCTGCGTTTTAGCGGAGGCCGCCGCCGCCACACCCCTCCGCCGTGCACGCCCCTGCCCCCACGCCGCCGCCGCTGCCGCCGTTGGTGTGTCGCCAACGGCGGCAGATTGGAAAGCACTGGGATAGATAGAACTCAGGGATGAGGAAAATTAATATTTCTGTTGTCTGCATGGGGAATATGCTTTCGAGGTCTTCTTCATGTGTGCCTCATAGTTACAGTACACAGAAATGGAAAGATCTCCATAAGGTACAGATAATCACCATTCATTTCTCCTCCTTGATGCATACACAGACACTTAGTGTTCCAACCCACTGTAGAAATTGATATGTATACACCTTCAGTGTCCCCTCCAGCTTGCCTCCAACATCCACTCAGTCAAAAATTGTACGATCTAAATGAGCTTGCCTAACGGAGGCCATTCTATAAACCAGAAGACAAAGGACTTAATTCTTGGCTTTGCCAAATCTCTGATCCAAATGTTGCTGAACTACAGTTTTCAGCATCCCTCACCATTGGCATGCTGGCTGGGGCTACTGAGAGTTCCAGTTCAGCAACACCAGGAGCACCACAAATTCGGTATCTCTACCCAAGAGAAGAAAAAAAGACAAGAATGCATGTAACAAATTGGCTGAATTTTCTGTGATCACTTCACTTATCTGCATGGTTGATTTTTCATTTTTTTTCCTGGCTTTTTCAACAATCTGTGGTTAAATCAAAACGCGACTTAAGGTGATGTTAGAACAAAGTTACAAGTAAGCTTATTCTTTTTTTATTTATGTCCAGAGTTTTTCCATGAAATCCTGAACCATACAGTGGCTGGCTTTCTCTCCATAATTTTAAATCTTAACCCAATGGCCTGAACTCATAATCTTTTCATTTTCTTATCACAAAATTTAACTTCTTTAAAGTACAGACATTT
This sequence comes from Charina bottae, assembly GCA_023362775.1. Taxonomy (NCBI): domain Eukaryota; kingdom Metazoa; phylum Chordata; class Lepidosauria; order Squamata; family Charinaidae; genus Charina; species Charina bottae. Next base: position 205,713,321 of record JALMGJ010000002.1, on the reverse strand, counting down.
TTATAGTAGATATTAATGTCATCCTATCATATGCTAGCATTTCTTTTTCAGGAGTTATTCGGCATGTTGGTGATGCACTGAAAGACCATGCTTCAAAATCTAGAGGAAAGATCTGCACTATTGGAATAGCTCCTTGGGGAATTGTAGAAAATCAAGAGGATCTGATTGGCAAGGATGTGAGTCTCTTGTTTATCTATAAGATATCCTTTTGTCAGTATGTTTTGGATTTTGAGATTTTCAGAACTTCTGAACCAGGAATATACCCATGACACCAAGATTAAAACAGAATTATCAGATGCTTTTGTATGAGCATAACTGCTCTCAGCTACTTTGACAACTTTATTTTAAAATATTTGTAATTCTACATTTAATCATTTAGAGGACACAGTCATGCACTCTATTTTAAGGATACAGTTCCATCCATTTTTTATTTTTATTTTTTTACTATTTAAGGATAATTCATATTATTCAGTGATCTGGTTCATACATAATGCTAACTGTAAAGTGAATTTTGATTCACCCTCCTTATCCATGAGTGTAAAAATTTCATTGCGGATTGCATGAGGTTGGCATTCCCTTTGCAGCTGGCAAAGCCCCCCAGAGTGGGTGAAGCCAAAGGTTTTAGCTGTGCTTTGCATTTTTAGGAATTTGCAGAGCCTTAAGGCATATCTTTCGTTCCTTAAAATCACCCAAGCCTCCCCCACAATAGGTCTTGGTTTCATTCAGCTTTAGCTTAAGGCACTTATTTGTCCTGTGAACCAGGCCAATAAGTCATTCCTAGTCCTCTTGCTCTTTCTGCTTCTCAGTTATCTGTTCATAACACTGCTATTTCCACTGTTCTTCCTGTCAAAAAGTTAGAGACTTCCTGGATACATCTCTTTACTTACCACTGTCATGTTAACGTAATTAGTGTCTGTGTCCCTGTTGGTAGCATTTTCTGGAGGAGAAAAAAACTTGTTTGATTTTTTGTCGTGGCCGCTTCTAGCTTACAGTTATTACCTTATAATGAAGACTTAGGATATCTATTTTGCATTCATATCAATTAAGTCATAATATTTGCAGTAGATGTTTTTGCCGCATTACCATTCTAATAATAATAATAATAATTTATTAAATGTATACGCTGCCTGATTCCCAGTGACTCTGTAGATTAATGTAATACAAAATAGAAATTTTTAAAAAATGTGTGTATAAGTATACACACACACACACACACATATACATATACATATACATATACATATACATATACATATACATATACATATACATATACACAAACAAACATGTACAGAAACACATGCATATGATAGAATACACATCTAAGAAAGAAAAACACTCAGTTCTTAAACAATGAATTAAACCTTAACCATAAGGACTAGGATTGGATAGACTTTCTTCTGTATTAATATAAAACAGGTTCAAAGGTAGAGATTGAACAAATACATCTTGTCAATCCAAAGTTTTAACTCAAGTACATTTCCACTGAAATGTAACAATCTGTTTAACTAGTTTAAAAAAATTATTCCCTTACATTATGGATGTAACGCATAATACATTATGGATGTAGCCTTCCAAATATTGCTGAACAATAAATCACAGCAGCCCCAGTGGAATCACCAATAGTGAAGATACTAGGAAATGTAAGTAGGGATACCTGGAGAATCACATTTGTGCATTCATGAACTACAATAAACAGTTTATAAAACTCAAATCAGTAATGCTATTTGTTTAATTTATTATTCCATTAGCTGAAGGCACTATATATCTTTTCCTTCCCTTATCCTCAAAACAGCATTTGAGATAGCTTAAGCTGAAATAGGATGAATGGTTTAAATAATCCAGCGAGTATCAGAGTTTTTACTGGCCTAAGTTCAGAAATTGAACATAGTGGTTATTCACAAGATAAGAATCCATCTTACTGTGTGTCTCATGTGAGGTGGTTGATTTGTGCTGCATGTATGAGTTGCGTAGGGGTAAGAAAATATCCCTGTATTTGCCTCAAATATGTAATTCTCAAATAAAAAATAATTATTCCCATTTTCACAAAAAGACCTAACCTCATGTCTCTCAGCATGAGTCTTGGGTAAGCCTGAATATGGTACGAGGAGGGGGAAATAAGAAGCCCCTAACAATCTGTGGCAAAGAGAAACGTAACAGAGGTAGCCGAACGTCCAATGCTGTGCTGGAAAAATTGTTGCTGGAGTAAAAGCTACTCTTTCAAGGAAGCTTTGCATTAAGAGAAGAACCCCCCTAGCGGATCATAGGATCATGTGGGACTTTTGTTTTAAGCTTTTTAACGTTACATTTTTTTCAGAAGGGAGTAGCAGTTGGCTCTCCTTCCATATTTCAACGGCCTTTCTTGGAATTCTCACTTCATTTCTATCTCAAAGTGATGCTTCCAGCCCTCTGAAGCCATGGCTTGAGGAGTATCACTTTGGTTACTATGATGGGAGTGCCTTGAGACATAAATGAAGATACAAGTGCAACATCTTGAGTTAAAGTGATTTCATAACTGCATTATGGATCTCTATCAAACAGTCTTCCATGTATGTCTATGAAGGTTCTCAGTCATCCAGGTGGAATTGTCTGTAGCTTGAATCATGTCAACTGGATTTCTATTTTCTCAGTGGAAACGTTTCACTCCTTATGAAGAAGCTCCTTGGATAAGGAGTGAAACGTTTCCACTGAGAAAATAGAAATCCAGTTGACATGATTCAAGCTACAGTCTTCCATGTATAACACCAAGCATATTTCTTATTTACTGAAAACTCAGATATCATGAACTCACAGGCTTCATGGGGATCACAACACTGAATGCAGTGCAAACATATGAGCAGATTCTTTTTTCGGTAGAAATATTGGCTACAGTTCCTCAGTGGTGAGAAAAAGGTATTTGTGGGGCTACGTGGCACTTCAGATTTGAAGGCAAAAATGTGTTCTTCATGTGCGGGAACAGAAATACAGCATCTGTCTCCAGCTCCTTAACCAAACACATCTTTTCTCATATAGGCATAGGAAAAGATGCGGCTGCTTCACATTAACTTTAATGAGTGGATTCCCTGAAGCAGTGGTGCCTTTCTTTCAAGCTTACACAGATACCTGAAAAAAGTCAGGCTACTTTAATGAATAGCAGAGAAGTGTTGCACTCACAAGGTCCAAAGCACTTCCTTCAAATCATTTTTGAATTGTACACAGTCAAGACACAGACACTTCTCCATGTCATTAAAGCTGAAATGTACTAATCTGAAGGGGGAAATGAAGCTTTTTCGTTTTTCTTTTCATATTCATACTAACACACCTGCTGCAGCATTCATGCTTTCCTTGATAGTTGGAACTGCTGCCTGCAAGTTAGACAGATAAAGGAAATCTGATGCTCTTCCTGGGGGTTATCCAGCGTCATTTCTCCTGGGTACCTGACAGCTGTGTCCCCCATTTCTCCTGTAATGGAGTTGATATCATCTGGTTTTTATTTTTTAAATGGGAAGAGGGATAATAGCAAATCTATCTTTTCATCCTCTCTGTCAGAAACTGTTTTAATGCCTTTGATTTGCGGCTTTAGCTTTCAGTAACACTGCACTTTGAACTAATCATGTATCCCACGTCTCCCATTTCACAGGTTGCAGAGGGATGAATTATCGAGTATTTTGCTGGAGCAGAAATGCTTCAGGAATCCTAAATTTAAAATAGTATTAGACCGGTGCTAAATTGTGAGAGCTAGTTTGGTGGAGTAGATAAGGTGCTGGACTAAAAAGAGCAAGATTGTGAGTTCTACTCTCCCCTTAGGCATGAAAGGCAGCTAAGTGACTTTGGTTAGTCACTCTGGCTCAGTCCAACTCACCTCACAGGATTATTGTTGTGGGGAAAATAGGAGCCGGGGCATTATGGACACCTCCTGGACTTACTGTATATGAAATAAAGCTGGCATATAAATCTATTATAACATATAGTGAAATCCAGACCTGAATTCCATTCTTGGCGCTTTGTAATCACAAACAAGATTAATGTAAAAACACAGGTACTACGTACTCTATGTTCATCATGTGAAAACGTTCCTTGCTCAATTTCAGGAAAGCATTCAACAAAGACTCCCCTGAGATTCTAATAGAGAAGATGAGAAAATGTGGGTTAGATTATGCTATGTTAGGTGGATGCAGACCTGGATTGAACAATTGTGTCCAACAAGTGTACGTTCATGGCTCTGCAGACCTGGAGAGAATTGTGGAGTGGTGTATTGCAAGGTTCCATTTAGGCCCTGTGCTGTTCAACATATTTGTAAATGATTAGGAGAAGGAGTTAGAAGATACCCTTATAAAATCTGCAGATAACACAAAAATGAGAATATAGCAAACAATTTACATTATCATGATTCAGCAGGAAGTTGGCAAGCTGGAATAATGGGCAGAAACCCATTAGGAAAAATCAAAGGCCTGATTAGAGGATGTGAAGGTGGGAGGAAGACATGGTTTATTTGTTTGTTTGGTAAATTTAGATAGCTGCCCATCTCACATATGTGACTGAGCGGCGAACAAATTTTTAAAAGAACAGTACAACAAATAATAAAAAATAACAATAAAAACATTAAAAACATTAAAAGCAGTAAAATCATTAAGACCATAAAACATAATTTGCAGAAGAGCGCAGTCAGTTTCCCTAACGGTATAACCACCTTCCAGATTCCATACCCATGTTATTGGATTCCCAGGCCAGATGGCAAAGCCATGTTTTCATGTTTTTGCACAAGTGAACCAGCTTCACTTGGACAGTTCACAACAGGATGTGAGAGTGGTAGCATTTTGCACTCATGCACTCTAGATACTGAAGATCATTAATACAGGAGGTAATATATCATATAAGTCTATACTGTATAACATCTAAGAAATAAACTTGGTTATTTTAGTCCCTAAATTTTAGACAAGGAATAAGCAACTTGGTGCCCTCCAGATATACAGTATTTGATGCAATACCCACAATTCCTATCATTGGCCATGACAGTTGGAGGTGATGAGAGTTAGTCCAGAACATCTGGAGACAGCTAAATGGTTTACATTTCAGATGATACTATTGATCTGTTACGAGCCACAGTAACATACAGTATATCATGAGGTCATTATACAAATGGTACTCTTATATAATGACATAATGATGTCTGGTAAACATACTGTACATAGGTTGCATCATTTGTGTGATGATGTTATCACACAGGTCATAATTCTTCCCCCTCCCCACCTGCCGATGTTATAGTCTGTTTTAAACTGTGAAAAATATATAACATTACTGGAATTCTATTTCTCAGTTTCCATCATTATAACATAAACAAATCCAACTTGTGAATACTTATATAGAATCAAATTTCACAGTGTTTGGTTGGGTTTGTTTTTAAGTAAGTAAGTAAGATTAAGATAACATATGTTCCTTTTCTACTGTTCTTCTTATATCGGGACAATAATTTACTATTGATTTTCTGAGCTTGAAATCTCCAACAGTACTTGAATTTTAGAAGTGCTTGAAAATTGATTTCAGCAGCTTGCTATTGGCTTGTTATCTCAACACTAGCCTTTATCAGGAATTCCATGCTACTACAGCCATCTATGATTATATTCTTGGTTTTTTTCGCATATGCAGGTAGTCCGGCCGTATCAAACAATGTCCAATCCAATGAGTAAGCTGACAGTACTCAACAGTATGCATTCTCATTTTATTCTGGCTGATAATGGAACCACAGGAAAATATGGTGCAGAAGTTAAACTTCGCAGACAGTTGGAAAAGCACATCTCACTTCAGAAGATAAATACAAGTGAGCAGTTCACTTTCTATGTTTTCTTACAATCATGGTAGCAAAATTGAATAGTAATAGCACAAAGACTGTTTGAAACAGTGTTTGAAACAATACTTAATATACCTTTTCTAGTAATGATGGATCAGTCATACGTACACATATACATACAATACATGCATGCATATCTTTATTATGATCACTGACCAGAATTGCACACAGTATAATAGAATTGAATAAAATTGAGCAATAAAATACAAATACTAGAATGCTAAATGTTTAGATAAAGGTAAAGGTTCCCCCGCACATTTGTGCAGTCATGTCCGACTCTAGGGGCCGGTGCTCATCTCCATTTGTTAGCCAAAGAGCCAGCGTTGTCCGAAGACGCTTCCACGGTCATGTGGCTGGCATGACGCACGCTGAACGCTGTTACCTACCCACCAAAGTGGTACCTATTCATCTACTTGCATTTGCATGCTTTCAAATTGCTAGGTTGGCAAGAGCTGGGGCGAGTGCAGGAGCTCACTCCGTCACGCGGGGCTAGGGATTCAAACCTCCGAACTTGCGATATTTCGATCAACAAGCCTGGCGTCTTACCCGCTGAGCCACCACGCCCCTCAATGTTTAGATACCTAGAGCTAAATGGCTGAATTATAAAAACTACTTTGTGAATAAAATACTAAAATCCTAAACTACTAAGTTATTAAAATACTAAATACTGTACATAGAATACTTCCAAAAAAATAAAAATGATTATTACAATCCATGATCAAAAAGCAAAGCTATAAAAGAGATATTCCATTGTAAAACAGAATAAAATAGAATTACTTAAAATTTAAATAGAAGTGCCAGGTTATATCATTTGCTGCAATTCTGGATCAGAAAACAAGAGAAGGGAGGGAAGGACGGAGGGAGGGAGGGAGGGAGGAAGGAAGGAAGGAAGGAAGGAAGGAAGGAAGGAAGGAAGGAAGGAAGGAAGGAAGGAAGGAAGGAAAACTAGAAAATGTGTGACTGTATTAATCTGACTATGTATAAATTATGGCTAAACACACCAATCTACCTCAGTTCCCATGGGAAGTTAGTTTCTCCATTACCACATAACAGATGTAGTGCCAATTGACAGTATTATGCAGCTATAATGAATGGCTTGTATGTACGTTTGTACCAGTCCTGGCCTCGGTAAAGAGTTTCATTAGGATCAGTTCACATACAGTATGTCACATATACACACCGTAGAAAGCAAATTTACAAATGAAGTTTCAAATCATAATCCAAAGAGCTAGGGGAAGAAGTAATTGCCTAAGTAAATACCAGGAAGGAAAAGAAAAAATGCTAAAAGTATGTCAAATCTGGAACTATCTCAAAAGGAGCTTAAATCTGGCAAGGCAGGGAAGAATAGATCTGATAACAAACAAGATGATTTTTCAGTCTTTCTTGGTTTATCTGTTTTCTAACCAACTACTTTTGCTACACTAAAGATTATGCCTTGGTTTCCAAAATTTTAACATGTTGAAGTCTGATGAAAATCCTTTGCAGTGAAAGCATTCTTGATTTTGCTTAGACAAGGATGGGAAACCTATGACCCTCTAGGAATGCTGCCCCAGGGAAACTTCTGGTGTTCCTAGACAGCATCCCCACTGTTGAGGGATGGTGAGTTATACTTCAGCAGTGCATAGATTCCCACCTCTGTTAACCCTCTTTACAAGAAAGAGCACAAACTGTCATCTATTTTGTTACTGCATAATTATTTAAAATGCCTTGGAAAATTAATGAAATGAGTTTATTTGTATTTGGTTAAGGCACAACCCTTTCCATTCAGCGCAGGTCTCACTGAGTAAATCAAAGAAAGTATTGGGTCAGTCTAAAATGTTTTGTTCCCATCAATTATATGAAAAAAATGTCAACAAGGTAGCTCTGTGTACACAGGGGAGCTTAAGCAATCATAGGCATCCTTTTCTAATGACAACTTGCTTCATGATGTCACTCAACAAGCTCCACCCTTCCATACTTGTGTCATGATGTCACATTGCAAATACAGAAGGATTGGAGTTTGCATTGTGATATTGGGCCCCTGTGTAAGCAGTCCGTACAATAGAACCTCATCATGCTGTTGTTGTTCAGTCATTGTCAGGGAGATAACGGGCGGAGAAGGAGGGGGCTGCCTCCAGGAAGGGAAACACATGCGTAGTACTGAATCTCTATGTTTCCCTCCCAAGAGGTTGAAGAAAGCCCCGCCCTAAGTTTGTGGACTTATTCTTTGGGCATCGCCACTTCATGTTAGTTTAGATGGATTCCGTTAGGGTAGTAGGATAATAAATCACTAGAGCTTGATTCCAGCCTCAGCGTGTTATTTCTACTCCCGAAGTCAGGACAGTCATTTAGTCGTGTCCGACTCTTCGTGACCTCATGGACCATAGCATGCCAGGCCTTCCTGTCCTCCACTGTCTCCCGGAGTTTACTCAAATTCATGTTCATCATAGTCAGTAGTGAAAAGTAAGGAATGTGCTATGTTAGGAGTATACACTATAAAATCTAATTAAACCAATTTACAATAAATTGGGAAAGGGAAACAAAATACATATTTGTATTACCTGGCTTACATCATTTAGTCATGCTGGATTTCAGTAAAACTGCATCCTACTTACGCTGCAGGGTAAGCATGTGGATGCTATGAGCATATGAGTGCTGCCAAGAGAATTTAGAATGGGAAAGAGGAGTTTCCCAGTTCTTTACGGTGTCTTGGCTGCCGTTCTGAAGTCACAGTTGGGAAATGGGATGAACAGGATGGAGACAGCACTTTCACAAAAACATTTTGTAATAAAATCAGGAAAATTATTTCCTAATTATATTTCTGTGGTCACTAAGAGTTGATGCTGACTTGACAGCACATAATCTATCAAAGATATTTCTATATGAAAAATAATTGTGTGAAACAGTTGTATAGCCTGCTCCCCCCTTTTTTTACCATTTTTGAAAACAGTGGCAAATTGTTTTCATTAATTACAGAAATGTTTCTGTAAGTCTGTGTCTGATAAAATATTCTATTAGTCTCTCAAAACAGGATTTCTTTAAAAAGAAACAGCTATTCTTTCTTAGTTCCTCTCAGCTGGCCCCATGTACTAGTGGTGCTAGAAGGAAGAAGTCTTCCCCTTAGTTGCCTTCCATGTTTCTATTGTGTCCTTTTCAGATCTCTGATATATACTGTCCAAGAAATCCCATATTGTGGTAAGCCAGTTAATCCTTAAATTGCTGGACTGTCATTGTGCTTTATGTGGCCAAACATTATATAGAATGTCATTATTATATTTGACATATGTTCAAAATCAGATAACTACCAATAAGGTGAGATGGTTTTAATGTTCTTACCTGTGTTAATATGTCTTGGAAATTATAAAATCCACTGAGAAGTGTTGAATGGGCAAATACAGTATATTCAGTCAGACAAAATTATGACTCATTTCTACTAGCATAATGATTTTTATCTAAAGAGGACCTTGAATGAGGGGCAGGCAAATATGTGCCATTTCAGTATTACCTCTCTTGATAGTCCTATGAGTAGATACTACTTGACTATATTAAAATGCTGTATGTTTTGATATGAAACATTTGGATGATATACAGCTTGGGGGCCCCATTGCCAAGAGTTAATATGACACTAGATTGCAGACTGTGTTTTGTCACATGCTCTGTTTAGGATTGTTGGAAATGAGTCCATTTATTTCAGCTGCTTAAGCATGACACTGTTGATTCTTCATTATTGTCTTTTGGTTGTGAAATGGTCACTGAGTTTGCATTCTTATTATTGTACTTTTGACATATAGTAATTTATTTATTTATTTATTTATTTATTTATTTATTAGATTTTGCCACTGCCCATCTCCCCCCAAGGGAGGGACTCTGGGCAGTTTATTCTCTGTATGTATCAAGTATATTTTCTGTCTCACTTTTGATATACCCAATTTCACAGCGTAATACACGCATTCTCAATTAATCTTCAGTGAGAACTAAATACAACCTACTTTCTGTAACCTGTTTTCTGAAGGTAAAAGCTGAGTGTAGTCATTGTTTTTAATACATTTACACCAGCCTTCCTCAACCTATTACTTCTAATGTGTTGGACCATATCACTGTGGGCCTTGCTGACTGAGGATGGTGAGCGATACATCCTTATGCATCTAGAAGACGCCAGATTAGAGTAGGCGTACATGTAAAACATGGGCCTTTATTCTTGTGCTGGGAAAGCATTTGATTGAGTTTCTTTTTACTTTGTAAAAATTAGAGCAATTTCCAACAATATTGAGTATTAATTAAATTGCAGCGCTGTCTTGAATTTGCTTATGTATTCTGATACAGTTGCTAAACTGTGCTGGTCAAATGATTGCATAGATGTAGAAGTCTTAGTGAGAGCATAATGGAGCTTAGTTTAGCTTCCAAAATAAGCTGAGACTATTAGAAATAGGTCATAATGTAGAACTACTGAATCTGAAATTTAGTGTAAAATCATTCTACTTTTAGTTTTTAAGAAACAGTGCAAAAATACATTGTATGTGATCATATTTATTCATGGTTTAACAACAAGCAAATCAGCATTTGTTCAGTTTTGAATGCCTCACTACATATTCTTTAACAGAAATAAATATTATATACTTGGCATAATAAGAAACCTCTGTAAGGTTCCATGTTTACTAGCAATCTTTCCTTTTAATAATGAAGACATTCTTGGTCAGGATTAGATCCCACAGATGTTGCTGAGTCTAAGTGTCAAAGAGTAACTCCATTTGGAATTAACACTTTTACATATTCAGCCTATCTGGATTTTGAAGGTTGGGAGGGTTTTTTTTTTTTTTTTTTTTGCAAGCATGGATATATTCATCTTATATTGTTTAGGTGTAAGTTCAATAAAATATGTTCATTTGCAGTGCCTTAGTGACCATTGAAAGTTTTTTTTCATTTGAAAATGTTATGTTACATTTAATTTTTATATAAGAGTATTTGTATCTTTGTTTCTCTATTTTTTTTATGCTCAGTATTTGACCATGCAATATGTAACTGCAAAACATAATTCTTATAAACACTGCAGGATCTCCAAAGCAGATAAGTTAAAAGTATGAGTTCCTTATTTTCTTGGACTGTATTGAGTTTTGTGTAATTTCTGTACTACTATATTGTACAGTTGTAGTATCTGGCACAGGTTATAGTATGTCCTACTATAGTAAATTCTCAATAAATATAATTGAGTCTATTAAAATAATATTGTACATTCGCATGAGTTGTTGCACTTTGCAGATTTTCATGGAATCCCAACATTTAACCTGTAAAGGTATTATTCACTATTATCCAAGAAAAAAGGTGATTGATTCTCTCAAACCTGAAAATATAGTTACAGAAAATAGGCCACATAAAATATGTACAAACTTTACATTAGCCTGTTGTCACGCTGCATTTTCCTTTATAAAGAAACATACAAATTATTTAAATCCTCATTATGTAAAAGCCTCTCTTTCTGCCTGAAAAAATTATTTCTTTAGAGTGATCAGGGGGACGTTGTTTAAATAATCCACTCTGTTCATATAGAACCAACTTGGCAACTTAGTGTCAGTATCTACTAAATAATTTCTAAGACCTATATACCGTTTGCATAAAATTCTCTAATAGCAAGGTTGTGTAACTCAGTACCAATATTGACATAGTATCATTATTTGATCCATTGTGTAATAGCTGAGACATTCCATCCCCCTGCAACTGTTTTGACTGCACAATAGCTCTTACAATTGACCCATTCATTATGCAATTATTTATAATACAGTCAATTGTTATATATTATTTATACTTTGATTTCTTCTCTACCAAAAAATTAGAATTACAGGAAACAAAGAATTGAGGGGATATATATGTGAATCTTGGACTCACAGGAAAATTCGAACTGTGTGCATTAATTCTAGTATCTAACACTAATAATCATAAATAAGAAGCCAACCAGCAGATCAACCATGCAGTTTTATTTTATGACCACTGTTCTTTGTTCTCAGGAGAAAATAGCTAATATGTTTCTCCTTGGACAGCTGCTAGAACACAGTAAGCCTACTGAGAAAATAGAGAACTAATAATACTGTTAAAATGTGTGGCCTTCATATGTTTGTAGTATATAACAGAAAATAAGAGAACAAAGTAACCTTGAGAATGCATTTGTTGAACAGTTGAACTGCTGTAGCAAAAAATAAATAAAAAATCAAAGCACACCCATTTGCAATTGAGTAAAGTAATATTAACGAGATCATTATTTTAATTTGGTTTTATACTATTGCATTTGAAAGGGTTAGTTTGACATTCCGCCCAAGAAAAATCTTATTTTAATATTACCAATGGGTGCCTATCTAATTTGGAAGATACTGAAAACAAGCAGTCCAACAATCTTCCTAGGGATCCCATTCCTTAAAAACCTACAGAATGAATGTTTTCATAGGAAAGGTTGCAGGTGTTTTCCCCATAAAATACCTTTAAAGATCTCAGTAACTTCTAATAAACATGCATGATACCATTTCATGATTGGCAAATTATCCAAGAACTATTGAAATATGTTGATTTAATAAAGGCTATGTGATTTCCATATTTCCACAATCCACTTCACTACACAGAATTTGGTACTGGGCACAAGGTTCAAAGTCTTGAAAATGCCAGTTTTCATCTTAGGTTCTTATCTCTTAAGCTCCTGAAGTTATGCTTGCAAGGATGGGGGCAATGTCTGGTAAAACAATAAGGAAGAGAAGAGAACAGAAGAAGACTTCAGCATCTTACATAGTGGCTGGTCTGTCTCTCAAAATTAGCAAGAACAGAAGACACGTTCAGAAATAGTATACAATAATATCTGTACCTTTTATACAATTGAAGAATTACACACTGTTCAGGTTGCTGATACAAATCTTTGAAGCAAACTAAGCCCCAGCCATAGTACAGAAATAGTTTTTCTATAAAATTCCATTTTCCCTTGCTTCATTACAGTACATTATTTGTATGCCCAAAATTATTGCACTTCTTGTCTTAAAATAATGAACTGCCCTTTCATGAGCTGGCACAGAACCTCTCTGCAGCACCTGAAACCAGATGAAGGGCAGCAGTGTCATTCTGAGAAAAGAAGCAGCTGCTTTAAGCAATTGAAGGCAGATGCTACATAAGCACCCCCATATATACCAAGGTCCATTTTTTAAAATCAAATCCAAAGCCTGGCCCTAATAAGCAATATATATAAGGGCATATTTCCAGTGGAAAATATTTCGGATTCTTCTAAATAGGTCTACATTTGGAAATGCTTGAAATAAAGATTTGCTTTTCTTAAAGTAACAGTTCAAAATTATGGAATCTGCACTGAGCCACACAGACAGCAAAAAAAAATTATACATTTTGCTGAATCATATAAAAATACTGTAAAAATATTTTCATGAAGTGCCTACATTTTTTTCATATAATAACAAAAATATTTTGCATTATTTACCCAAACTAGGTAAACTAGGATTGACTTGTACAAATCTTAAATGCTTATGTTAATGCATGTACAGTATATTACAGTCCATCTCCAGTAAACTAATGAAGCTAAGTTTGTTCATCCTCAACAAGGGTAGAAAATGGACTGGAGAAGAATATAGGGAAAATTAAAACTGAGTGGCAAACTCTAATACTGTAAAGTGTCTGCAGTACCTATTCATGTGACCTGTGGACTTCCCTTTGTCATCCTATGCCTGAGAATATATGAAGGGGGCTGGGAAGGCAAAGGGACGTTCAGTTGTCATCACCAGCATCTTCTTTGATCATTGCACTATCATCAAATGCATTGGAATGCTCATTTGCTTATGTCCCAATCTTTTTTTTTTCATATTCTGTTCAGTATTTAATGCATTTCTATGCCCTTGGTGCTTATTTGGTGTTTGGTACAGCTAGAATAGAATATGGATGACTGAGCTGAATCTGAGTGCAAAGAACAAAACTAGTAACAGACAGGCAGGTTAAATAGAGAGATTTGTAAATATCAGGATTACATTGTGGATTTTTCTTTTGGAATTGGCTGTATGTATTGTCATTCACATGGTGGGATGGATCCAGCAGAAGCCTCCTGGGACCTTTTCTTTCACTGAATGCAGTGGAGTGATCTTTCCATTTGCCCCTTCCCCCACAGTTCATCTGTCCCACAAAACCTGTGATAGTTGGGCTGGGCTTCAGAACTAAGTGGGGGGGGTTCAAAAGTAGGGGAAATACACAGGTTTTTCCTCACTTTTTGGGTTGGCTGACACATTATGAATAGAACTCAAAGGGATAATATAAACTCTGGATCCAACCCAACATATTTTTAAGTATTTTATATGTGACAATGACTTGCAAAAGTAATGCTTCATAAAACACAATGAACCAACCTTCCTTCCTTCCTTCCTTCCTTCCTTCCTTCCTTCCTTCCTTCCTTCCTTCCTTCCTTCCTTCCTTCCTTCCTTCCTTCCCCTATCAGGCTGTTCTGCACTTTTAGTTCTGTGCCAATGCATATTCTAAGTTTATTTTAGAAGTTAAATAAGGAAATTTTGGAACCATCAGTGTTTTCCATGGTCATGATGAAGTGGTCCGTTTGCCTAATACAACATTTACTCAAAAGAAAGACAATCTTAACTTTAAAATGGTCATCAAAAAAGGAAGATTGGAGAGGGGGGGGAGTATAACCCCACATAAAAGTCATGTGCAATATCTAACTTCCCTGTCAACTTAAGATAAAACCAATCCTGCATATTTTTCCCTCAATAAATGTGTGTACGTAACACACTTGTTCATGTATTTGCACATAGTATTTACTGTATGTATATACATATTAGCCAGAGGCCACTCTCAAAGAAAGGGAAGACCAGGAAAAAACCCCACCAAATTGAAGTATATACTGATTAAAATAAACTGCCTGTAAAATAAGGCACTATCTTTTAAAAATTTATTCTATTTCCCCCATCTGCACACAAACCATTTAATCTTGCCCATAATTATACACAAAAACAGACCCACATCTTCTTCCACCCCTAAGCAAAAAACAATGAAGAAGGAGAAAGAGACAACAAAGGAGAGAAAGAAAGAGAAATGGGGATAAATGACATGATTGTGATGAGACTGGACAGGAAATGAAAGAGCCTGCAGAAGGCTTAACAGGCTTTTATGTTGGGATCAGCATGAATCTACACACACAGTCACGCTGTAGTAAGTCCTAGTGAGTTCAGCATCTCTTTCTGCCAGGAAAGCATGCTTAGGTTTCTAATCCTGCTCAGTCACTATGCCATAGCATACTTCTATTCAAGTGGAAGGCAAACAAGAGCATTGATCCCACTTGTTACCTTACTGTGTAGATGGTTTGCAATGGGGCAGGAAAGGAAATAAGTTGCAATGGACTTCATAAAGAGGAGGGGCTTCATCTGCACACTCATGCATATTTTAGAGACCTCACTCTCAGTGAGACTCTATTCAGTGGATATAAGATTACTCTTACACTTCAAAAGTATTTGGTGGAAAAATTTCATCTTCCTTTTGGGTAAACACTTGTCTTCCTATTGGGTAAATATAGTAATATATTTTGACACTGTTATGGGATGTCATTCAAAATAGTCTTACAGGTATATGCCACTGAGGACAATAAAAATTGAAGATCTATTAAACTTTTGTATTTAAGTTTCAGTATTGCAAAATTGAAACTAGCCCAAAACCTTTGAATCCAATTCAAGGTCCAATAAGCAAACAACCAGTCATTAAAAGTCTAGCATTAAAAAAATACTTTGAGCCAATTCAGCCCATTCCACACAGAATCCTTTAGCTGCAGCTTCTCGGAGGCAATTCTGAACTCATTATTGTAAGTCCCTAATACAATGCATGGAAAAGCAATCTCTCCAGAGATTAACAGGCAGGCAAATAAGTGGAACCAAAAATCAGAAGAGCATTTTCTTTATGGCACTGGAAAATTGTAACAACTAGAATATTTTGTTGGAGAAAATTATTCACTACATGCTTAAGTGTTATTTATTTTCTGGGTATTTTTGAGATATTTATAAAATATTTTTGGGTATTTATTTTCTGGGTATTACAGCATGTATGAATAAAAAGAAGCTATAAATGCTATTATATAACTTGTGCTTCACATTTAGTGACAATTCCTTCCTTTATATTTTTTCAATAGCCACAAAAGAAATGGTCAGCTAATCTCAGTCTCTCCAGCTTCATATAGATTTCCATAGCACAGACTTTGGCCTGCATGCTGGAAATTAAGGGAAAGTTGTTGTTGTTGTTGTTGTTGTTGTTGTTGTTGTTGTTGTTATTTAAACTTGTATGCTGCCTGACTCCCAATGACTCTGGAATGTATGCTAACACATCTGGAGAAGAAGATTGTAGAAACTAAGATGCTTTAGCTGTGAAAGTAAAATCATTCATGGACATATGTAATAGGTTTTACTTGCTGTGTATTTATGAATTACAATTTTAAATGGTACAGAGGAACTCCTAATGGAAATTGTCTCTAGACAGCTGAAGCTCTAATCAAGGCATTAAAAATGCCTTATATATGAAATAGAGGGGTTGTCATCTTTTATTGTGAATTGGGCAGTGATACACATTTCTCTCTGATAGGTTTCTGCTTTCACTTCTCACTTTTTCTTACCTCTGATCAAGGAGAATAGTCCAGAGTTCAAAATTAATTAAAGGCCTTTCAGAGATATTAGTCAACCAGGACACATCAGGGGCAAGCAAGTTGCTTTTCTTTCATTTTCATTTAGGTACAAATAAATAAATTTAGGCAGGGCCAGTTTTAGGCTAAGACCAATTAGGCATTGACCCAGGACTCCAAAGCTTAGGGGGCACCAACACCGGCCCTACTTTTGAGTCATTCTAAAAATGCAAATCTTCACATTAGCAAGAGGTAGCACCATCAGTCATCGTGGCCCATGGTTTCCAGATATCCTTGAGCTGGCACTGGATACAGGTAGATGAATCCAAGTTGCTAGCTATATGGGAAGACACTCATATTTTGGGATTATCAGAAATTATTGCTTAAACCTCCTGTCCAAAGATATCCAAGATACTTCACTACTAAAGTTACAGTAAAAGCCGTCAAGGAGAAGCAGAGTAGAAACTTAAGTTGTAAAAGACTTTTAATAAATGAAATATATTTTCTTTTGAGCCTTAAAAAAATTAAAAGATAATTCTCAATAGAACTTTTAAATGGTAGCAAATCTGATTTATACCTTTAAATATATTTAAAACATTATACCAGGGTTTCTCAACCAGGGTTCCATGCAACCCTAGGGTTCCGCGAAAGGTCACTAGGGGTTCTCTGGGAGATCACAATTTATTTAAAAAATTATTTCAAATTCGGGCAACTTCACATTCAAGAGGTAAATTTCCTTCTTTAATGTCTGTAGCTTGAATCATGTCAACTGGATTTCTATTTTCTTAGTGGAAACGTTTCGCTCCTTATCCAAGGAGCTTCTTCAGTCTGAGCAAAGTTGGTAAGGGAATCCTAAATATGTTTCTAGGTAGCTGTGTGACCTTACACCTGGGGGCATGGTTATATTGAGATGTTATTTTAAGTCCTTTTATTATCTAAAGGAGGATCGTTAAGATCACCATGCTGCTGTTGAGCTTGTGAAATGGTCTTAATCTTCCTAGGCACAGAAGACAGAGCCGGGAGAAAGATGGGAGAAAGATTGTGCCTGAGGCCCCCACCTCTATTCAAGGAAGGATTTTCCAAGTTGGCATAAATGGATTCCTTGACCCCTCTCTCAAACCACCTATCTTCTCTGTCTAAAATGTGAACATTAATGTCCTCAAATGAGTGTCCTTTTTCCTTTAAATGAAGATAAACTGCTGACTCTGGTCCTGTGGTGTTACTTCTCCTGTGTTGGGCCATCCTCCTGTACAAAAGTTGTTTGATTTCTCCAATTCTCTGGTGAAGCTAATGTTGGCATCTATAGTGTTTATATGGTCCGTGAAGGCCTGTACTTCCTGGGTCTTGATTTTGACCCAGGTGTCATCCACATACCTAAACCAGTGGGTGGGCACCGTTCCCTGGAATGTGTTGAGTGCTTTCTTCTCCACTTCTTCCATGTATAAATTGGCCACAATGGGTGACACAGGAGAACCCATGGCACAGCCGTGTTTTTGTCTGTAAAAGTCACCTCTGTATGTGAAATAAGTGGTGTTAAGACACAGGTCCAGAAGATGGCAGATCTGGTTTGGGTTGAGATGGCTTCTCCTTTCAAGGGTGCTGTCCTCTTCTAGTCTCTTCCTGACAGTGGATAGAGCATGAGTGGTGGGGATGCTGGTGAAAATGGAGGACACATCAAAGGAGACCATAGTTTCATCTGTATCCAGTTTCAGGATCTTTGCTTTGGAAACAAATTCTTCCGAATTATGGATGTGGTGTTCAGAGTGTCCAACTAGAGGTGCTAGTATGGTAGAGAGGTGTTTGGCAATGTTGTATGTTACCGAATTAATGCTGCTGACTATGGGTCGGAGGGGTGTTCCTTCCTTGTGGATCTTAGGAAGTCCGTAGATGCAGGGGATGGCTTCTCCAGGATACAGACGGTGGTAGGTAATCCTATTGATGGAGCTATCATGTTCCAATTGTTTCAAACTGTCTATTACCTTTTTCTTGTAATTGTTGGTGGGGTCTCTTTTCAGTTTTTCATATGTATGGTGATCCTCCAAAAGTGAGGTAATTTTATTGTGGTAGTCTGCAGTGTTTAGAAGCACTGTACATCTTCCTTTGTCAGCAGGTAAAATGGTGATGGTTTCATCTTTGCTGAGGGCTGTCAGGGCTCTCCTCTCTTGGACGGTAAGGTTGGGGGGAGGAGGTTGAGCACTGGACAGAGCTGCAGATATTTTAAGCCGGAGTTGTTCTGCTTCCTCAAAAGGTAGGTGGTTGTTGTGGATGGCAGATTCTGTGGCTGTAATGAGCTCCACAACCGGAACTTGCTTGGGAGTGATGGCAAAATTAAGACCTTTGGCTAGGACATCTCTCTCTGGTTGGGTGAGCTCTCTGTCTGAGAGATTTTTCACCCACATGTTCTTTTTGTCCTCTGTGGTCCTGTTGTTGTTGTTCCTCCCAGCGGTTTCTCCAGTTCCTTGTTTCTGCTTGCTGCGAGAAAGAAGAAAATTGGAAAATTTTCTTGGAAAATCCTTCCTTGAATAGAGGTGGGGGCCTCAGGCACAATCTTTCTCCCATCTTTCTCCCGGCTCTGTCTTCTGTGCCTAGGGAGATTAAGACCATTTCACAAGCTCAACAGCAGCATGGTGATCTTAACGATCCTCCTTTAGATAATAAAAGGACTTAAAATAACATCTCAATATAACCATGCCCCCAGGTGTAAGGTCACACAGCTACCTAGAAACATATTTAGGATTCCCTTACCAACTTTGCTCAGACTGAAGAAGCTCCTTGGATAAGGAGCGAAACGTTTCCACTAAGAAAATAGAAATCCAGTTGACATGATTCAAGCTACAGACAATTCCACCTGGATGACTGAGAACCTTCATAGACATATTCCTTCTTTAATGCATATATACAGGCCTACACATGAAACGAATATAATAATTTTGTAACTTGTGGCCTGTATTTGAGCCTGAATGTGCAGGGTTCCCTGAGGCCTGAAACATATTTCTTTTTTTTTCAGAAAACATTATTAAAGCATTTTCAAAATATAGATTAAAAACTAAAAAGATTGAAACAAAGAAGCCTACAAAAAAAGAAACAGAACTAAAAAGGTGTGAAAAAACACAAAACAAACTACTACAAAGTGACTTCTGACTTTCTATAACAAAGATATACATAAATCAATTTCAATCTCTTACTCCAATTCATATTATAGTAAACATTATTTCTATAAAGCATTTAAATTCTCATTATTACATTCCCTTCTAAAACAAAATTACCCTCCCAATTAAAGAAAAACATATAAAACCCTTCAAACATAATTTGGAACCTAATATAGTAACAAACACTACCCTTCTTCACTATAATTTGCTCCTATCTGCCAACTAAACTAACATTTACCAAAAATATAAAAATTATCCAAACAGCATAAACATTTACGTATCTAAACCCTTAGAAAACCATCCTGATAACCACATTTAAACAATAACCTAGGCATTTACCAAAAATGTAAGAATTTTCAAAACAGCATAACCATTTATCCAAACCTTTAAGAAACCATCTTCATAAACACATTTAGACAATTATCCCACTTCAAAGTAAACCAAGGCATTTACATGTCTCACTATTATGTACAGAGCTTCCTTCTTGTCAATTTCAAATTCTGCAACCTACTTTAAAAAGCCCAAATAGAAGCCTGAAAAATATTTCAAGGATTCCTCCAGGGTCAAAAAGTTGAGAAAGCCTGCATTATACTATTAACAATGCTGATTCTTGAAAGACCCTACCATATGAGATGGGCAAAATATGATAGGTGTCATAAGCAGGACCTGAGTCCTGTGAAATGTAACATTCATGGGTATTTCTATGAACTGGAATAATCAATATAGGTGCTCCTCAGTGGGATTAGATTGAATCTTTATATGTTATGGAGTTTTTCTCTCTCCCTCCTCATTTCATGATGACTACAATTTTACAAAAGCAAAATCATGCCAGTTTATAGGGATGCTTCAACAATAATAATCTAGATAAATTCTAATGCATTACATTATTGCACCAGCTAACTGGGGTCATTGTTATAGCTTACAATTGTGAGAAAGTAGCCTTAATGAAGAGCTCTGATAGAATTCCTGCATTAAATTCCCTTCTAAAGAAGAGGTGTAAAACATGCAACTTTATTATTTATTCAGAGCTATTGATCCTATCAAAAATAAATAGGAAGTTTTTGCATTCATGGATTACATTCCTACAAGAACCATTAGTACTTTCTGAGATGCAACAGAACTTTCCTATTTTATGATAATATTGTACAGGTGCCATATATCTCCTTTGGATATGACTTCTAATTTAGAAAGTTATGGCCAATAATTACAAGCTTGTTTATAGTGTGTGTGTGTGTGTGTGTGTGTGTGCGCGCGCGTGCGCGCGCGTGTGTGTCATGGCCAAGAATTACAAGCTTGTTTATATTTAGGTGCTCCTCAATGGGATTACATCGAATTTTTGTATCTTATGGAGTATTTCTCTCTCCCTCATTTCATGGTGACTTCATTTCAAAAGGAAAATCTTGTCAGTTTATTATTTTATATGTACAGTTGGATGATCACATGTTGAACTTTAAGTCTAATACATTAATTATGCAGTTTGTTAATGTTATTTAAGCGTAATAGTGTTGGCAATAATTTCAATTTCTTTTGGTGTATTTTTATTTGATTTGTTTGCTTTTTCTTTCTTTGTTTTGCTTTTGTTTATTTCATTACAGGGATTGGTCAAGGGGTACCAGTAGTGGCCCTCATTGTAGAAGGAGGACCCAATGTAATCTCTATCGTCCTAGAATATCTGCGTGATACTCCCCCAGTTCCAGTTGTAGTATGTGATGGGAGTGGCCGAGCATCTGATATCCTTGCATTTGGTCACAAATACTCAGAAGAAGGAGGGTAAGTCTATTAGCAGAACACTTCATTCAGATAAATCTTCCTTTGCAATCTCAGCCATTTTCATATTTAATTGTTTCAGAAATAGCAGGAGCATAACCATTCTTCTTACATACAGCCTGTGTGAAAAGTCCACACTAGGTTTAGTTTAACACTATTCCCAAGACAACCCATAGTTTTTAACCAACATGCACTGTAACTGGTATTCACACACCCATACCTTATGGTTTCTCTGCTTAGAATAAGCAGTATCAAGTGATCTGTTTTAATATCCTAAATGTCTTCTTGTTGAAAGACACAAATATTCAGACTTTGTATATTAATAAGAATGGAGCAGATGTTGTGGTAAAATCTTTGAAGAGATTATTGCAATGTTCAACGATGAAGCTAAATAAAGCAGTGGTTGGAAAATGGCTTTAGCCATAGTCCTCATCCTTATCTTTATTTCCTTGGTACATTTTAGTGTCCCATTAGTCTACAATCAATCATAAGCTTTTCACAATCTAAACAATATTGTCAAAATTATTGTGCACACATGCATGGAATATTTGCCTGTTACTTTGCAGATCAATGTGAGACTGATACTCTTTATCTTCTGCAAATCTGCTTGTTGTTTGTTTCCTTTCATTTCTCTCTATCCTCCCAGACCTTCTAACCCTGGAGAACATGAAACTTGGAGGGAGAACAAAAATGCAAAATGTATAAGAGAGAAAAGGATGTAGAGAAGATTACATAAAATCATAATCCATTATACTGACTAATCTTATCAGGAAAATGTATTTGAACAGTAGCTTAGATCTGGCAACATCTACTGTTTTTCCCAAAGAACAAAACAAACCCTGAAGTCATCTGGTGACAGCCTACTAAATAATTTATAATTGGACATGGACCAGATCCCCAAATGCATTTGGTCATTGCAGCCTAGCAGGAATCACAGCTGAAGACTGCAATGCAATTTAGTATGGACACACTTATCTTGTCTGACACAGGGCATCAATTCAAGAGAGATTTCCAGGTCAGACAGAAAGATGCCAAGACTCTGTCATCTGTTTCTTCTGGACCTCCCAGAGCAAAGAGCGGAAGCATTATGTGGGAGTGTTTGTTTCTCTAGTGTGTCTGACTTAAAACCAGTTTGCCAAATGAAAGAATGAACTTTTGTAGGTACCAGTCCTGCAAATTACAACCCCTAAAGAGGGGAAAGGTCTGATTGAGTATACATTCTGCAGGATCAAAAGATTATTTATTTAATATTCCAGGAGCTAAAATAGATATATTTGCCATTCTTCATTTTAATTTACATGTGCTCCTAATATCCGTTAAATTTTCATAGTTCAGGCCCAAATAGATCATAAAACAGTCCAGGGAATGCTTTAAAATATTCCCTGCCTTCCTGTTAAAATGGATTCTAGTATCACAAGGACCCCATTTGATAGCCTTTCAACTGAAAGCTGGTTAGAGCTAGTTAAATATGTTAAATATGACTTCCCTCAAACACTCCTGTCATCTGCAATCTCTCCAAGGTTCCATCTAAGGAGAGAAAGAAAGAATTATTCCCAGCATGGTCATTATAAAAACTGTAGCTGGATATTGAGAGCCCGTCTAATAGTTAAGGCGCAGGGAGACCTAAGTTCTAGTCCTGGCTTAGGCACACAAGCCAACTGAGTGACTTCAGTCCAGTCATTTTTTCTCGGCCCTGGGAAGAAAGCAGTGGTGAACCACTTCCAAAAATGTGGCCAAGAAAACTTCCTGGACTTGTCCGTGTAGATGCCAGAAGTCAAGACTGACTCAAAGGCACACACATACTATACATGCATACAAAACACAAAACCCCAGAGTTACAGGTATGCTTACAGGTATGTTATAGGTATGCTTATCTGAGGCCCATTGTTGCCTGCAGCTTTTAGTAGATAGATGGATACTTTATTGATTTAGTCTTTTGACCATATCAAGTATGAAAGAAGATAAAATAAAATAGAAAGCCATTATAAACATACAAGTAAATACGAGTAGATACAGGTAAAACTGTAATACAAATTCATATCAAACTATCACCCCTACAGTCAACTCCAATCTGGTCTATGTAGTCTGTCCTCTTTAGGATTACCTTTGATATGAAGAGTGCAGTCTTGCTAGTAATGAGCTGGTTCTTACCCTGTAAAAAATAAGAAAGTTTCTGCTGGCTGCTCCAGTATTTTTTGTTTTTTAAATATAAATCTAAGTGGTCAGTCCTTTCTACAGAATATAATTTGCAATCAAATATGTGTGGTATCTTCAACAGCTGGTTTTAGTAGCAAACCATGGTTTCTTTTATGAAATATAAATTTTATACTGTGTTTTATCCTTGCTTAAAGCTTAATACTGATTTTAATCATTTAAAGCAATATATTCAATCATTCATTCGCTAATGAAATATGGGAAACTATAACCGTCTTGACATTTTAGAACCCTTGTTTGCTCATTTGTGCTTTATTCTTTTACCCTCTTTATTTGTTTTCTATTTTCTGTTTGTGTTTGTTTATATACTTTCTCTAAAAAGTTAAATAAAAGTAAATTAATGAAATATTGTATATGAAATATAAAACTTATTTGTTTTATTTTAAATATTGATATGCTGGATTTAAGGTCCATAAACATATTTATAACACCTTTATTTTTACATAATATATAAAATCAGAATAATAACATAAACGCATAATCCTAAATTTATTTATTTATTTATTTATTTTTCAAATTTTGCCACCGCCCATCTCCCCCCAGAAGAGGGACTCTGGGCAGTTTACAAAAAAGCTAACAAGTTAAAAACAATAACCATAAATAGTATATAAAATATAAATACAAATACAAGATATAAAAATAAAAATAAAAAATAATAAAATCCAGATGGCAGGTATATGCACCAGGTATAATAAAAAGATGTGAACAATTAGATCATGAATTTAAAACACACAGACGTTACTGGGATTCAAACATTTCACTCAGGTAGCTCCTTTCAGTACCTCTAATAGGCTGATCAGCAGTTTTAAGAATCTTCATTTGAAACACTTTTCTTCTCTCTTCCCAGACAGTCATGGGAGGAACTGAAATATATATTAACATTTGATGTCATTAAAGTATTGTAATATTGCAAGTATTTTTAAATAAATGGGGAAACACATTTCTAGAAATAAACTATGCATCATAACGATGCATAATTGCTAGGGCTGTGTAAAGCTTTGAAGGAGTGCTTCATGTTAATAATGCAACAAGGTCTTCTGCTTCTAAGGATTGAAGAAGCCATGTTGCTTCATTTCCAGTTGTTTTGAGGCCCGTCTGGCATATCTAGTAGCAAATGGAAGTGAATGTGGAAGAAGTGATGCACCTCAGTAAAGGAAATTGCATCATCTCGGTGGCACAAAGACAAACTGTCACATCTCATACACTCCTAATAAATTACTTTTCCATGGGTGCAGTGTCATGTTGCAATGAGTCACCCTTCATGGGTCAGCCTCCTCTAGTGGTCCTTGGTCTTCAGCTAAAAGCAAAAGCGTTTGGCTCCTTTCAGTTCTGTGTCTTTTCCGGTAGCAAGTGCTTTTTTAGCCAAGAGATGGACCAACACATGTTTCTCTTGCTATTATGTTCTACTGGAAGCAAAGGTTGTATACTCGCAACGCTTTTTTCCCCTAGCTCAGGACAAACTCCAAAGTTTGCATTTCTTATGAAGGATTAATTTTTAAGAAGAATACAGTCTATTTTTCAGATATTCTTGAAATACACTGGAAAATATCAGAGCTTACTTATGGCCTAGAAGCATCATAGTCTAAACCAGGGTTTCTCAACCAGGGTTCCGTGAAACCCTAGGGTTCCACGAGAAGTCACCAGGGGTTCCCTGGGAGATCACGATTTATTTAAAAAATTATTTCAAACTCGGGCAACTTCACATTAAAGAGGTAAGTTTCATTCTTTATTTTTAGTTTAAGAACACTGTTAGTGCATATATACAGGCCTACACATAAAACGAATATAATAATTTTGTAACTTGTGGCCTATATTTGAGCCTTAACGTGCAGGGGTTCCCCAAGGCCTGAAAAATATTTCAAGGGTTCCTCCAGGGTCAAAAGGTTGAGAAAGGCTGGTCTAAACTGTGCTTTCTTTAAAAAGGGAAAAAAGTAAGTGGCAGATTATATACCAAACAACCTTTGTACAGGAGGATGGCCCAACACAGGAGAAGTAACACCACAGGACCAGAGTCAGCAGTTTATCTTCATCTAAAGGAAAAAGGACACTCATTTGAGGACATTAATGTTCACATTTTAGACAGAGAAGATAGGTGGTTTGAGAGAGGGGTCAAGGAGTCCATTTATGCCAACTTGGAAAATCCTTCCTTGAATAGAGGTGGGGGCCTCAGGCACAATCTTTCCCCTATTTTCCTTCCTGCTTTGTCTTCTGTGCCTAGGAAGATTAAGACGCAAGCTCAACAGCAGCATGGTAATCTTAACGATCCTCCTTTAGATGATAAAGGGTCTTAGAAATAACATCTCAAAATAACCATGACCTAGCCCCAGGTGCAAGGTCACACAGCCACCCTAGAAACATATTTAAGGATTCCCTTACTAACTATGCTCAGACTGAAGAAGCTTCTTGGATAAGGAGTGAAACGTTTCCACTGAGAAAATAGAAATCCAGTTGACATGATTTAAGCTACAGTCTGGTTGACAGGCTTTCTTTCAGGGAACCTATTTGCCATTACTCACTTTTTTTCTTTGAAGGATCTTTACTAAGCCTATGAGGAACTAAAATGCTCCTGTAAAAACAGCTGAAAGCATCTTGAAAATGACTCTTTAAAACTACATGGCATGTATAAATCAGTATGACATTTTCCAGGCAGGTAAAAAAAATGTATCAAATATTTAATTTTCATTTTAAATGGTCAGTTACTGTAGAATGGATAGATAGGTGTGCAAATCTCCCATTTTTTTAAAAAAAAAGAATGCAAATAGAAGGGTTTTAAATTTTAATTTAGTACTAGTACTAAAGGATGAAGTTCCTAATCCTTTCTGCTCACGCTGTTTTTATTATCAAAATCTACTCCCAACGCAGCTGCTTTCCCATCTGCAGTGGACAAACATATGGATCCCTTTGCTTTTCCATGTAAGTGAGAAAGCAGATGGGGAGGTAGAGATTTTGGTTGCAAAAATAGAAATCAAATTTGATCAACAAGAATCCTGTTAATTAGAATAATGTTTCTTCCAGTTGCTCAAATATTTGTTTGCAGTTATATGTTATATATTTTAATTATTTTAATCAAACACAGTTCAATAGTGATATGTGAAGAGTTTAAATTTGTTTATATTTAAGGAGTTTGTCTTTCATAGGTAGGTAGGTAGGTAGGTAGGTAGGTAGGTAGGTAGGTAGACTACAAAGAACTGTGTGTGTGTTTATACACACACACGCATACATACATACAGAGTCAGCAAAGATTGTATAACGGTGATCGGTTTTTTGACAGCTTTGGTGAACTTAGTTCCATTTTTCATTACACCAGTTTTTGTTTTAAAATATATTTAAGAAGAGGATAAGCTTAATTATGAGATTTTAAATGAGAAAACATCTACCTTGGTGTGAAAGCTTTCAAACTTCAAAGGATACATTTCAGTGAATTATTAAATCCTAGAGCAATTCATAATGATATGAATGCCAGTGCAATGTTAAGGTACATAAATAAATGTTTTAAGTGGTTTCTTACTTCATTGTTAAGAAATCTATTACCAAAAATTAACATGAAACTATACATTTGCTTAACATCAAAGAATATTCCTCTAAAGCTGGAGGAAACCTGATAGAACCTGGATGCCATCCAAATTGTGTTGAATCAGGGTGGAAATGTTTTTTATTGCCCAAATCAGGACAGAATAGAAATAACTTACAGTCATAAAGTAAAAATATAATAACTACATACCAGAGTCATGTGTATATGTATGTTTAATCTCATGTTGAATGTTACTTTATAAGCATAATTTAATGCTTACACAGAGTTGGAATGTTTGGTTTTAAGAATGAAATAAATATTCCAAATATAATGGAAATCTGGTAGAATATAAAAAGTAATGGAATACAAAACTTTGTGATATTGCTTTGGACAGCGCAGAAGGAATGATGTTAAACTTAAACCTCAAAAAGAAAGATACCTCCAACAGAATTGTTTTTGGTTACAATACCAGGTCCCCAGAATTAGTATATGCTATCATCCCCTTGATCTTGAGACAGAGAATAAAAAGAGTTGCAATAACTATCTTGTTTATTTTCATATGCACTCCACAAATATGTGTTCTTAACACAGTAAAGAGTAACATTTCTACATGCGCTAAATGACTGTACTCTAGAGCAGTTTTTTTCAGCTGGGGGAAGCAATCATGGATGTTACCATAAATGCTCGGATCTAGAGCAATATGTAATAGCTGTTGAACTGATTGGAAATAGAGACTACTGTCCCATCAACTTATTATACAGTATGTAAGTGGAAAATTATCAAGGGAATCCAGCATAGCCATATTTTATTTCAAAAAGGAATTTACTTAAAAAGAAATTATAATGAAAGGATTAATACAAAATAACTTAAAAGGGGAAGCCAGGAGGGTTAAGTACTTCCCAGCAGTAAAAGCTTAACTAGCATATATGTCACAGTTCAGGATAGATAACAGCAAGTCTTATATCATCCTAAAATGCAAAACACAGTATAATGATCTTAAGTTACAAGGAGGCCAATTTGGTTGGACATTTCAAAAAGTGTCTAAAAGTAACCATAACATTACAGTAGAATCAATCACCAAGGTGGTCAGTTCTCCCCTTCACTGAATGTTTTCAAGTAGAGACTGGATGGCATCTGCCAAGGATGCTTTAGCTTGAATTCCTGCACTGCCTGATGGCCTAAATGGCCCCTTTCAACTCTATGAATCTTAAGTTCAAGAAGTCATCAGAATGATTAATGAACACTATCAAGGATCAGAAAGAAGGCTTCTATTATTCATTGTAAAGATAGCCCAAATGAGAACAAAAAGAAACACAATTTTCTATATTATAAACAAAAAAAGTTGTCTTAAAAACCTATCACTTATAATTAAGACTAAACGTTTTAAAAAGAATTGAATATGTCAGAGGCAAGAAACTATCAACTATCCTTGTTACATTATAAGGGGATTAAAGGAATACTAAATTAGAACAGTGTTTATTCTAAGATTTTTAAAAATTCAAATGTGCAATTGCTGGTAGGCTTGGAAAATATGAAAGAGGTCCCTAATTTGGCATTATGCAAGTGAAATAATAAATGCCCAGTATAACATTTTTTTAAAAAAAGAATACATTCCCAAGTAATTTATGCAATGCATTATCAAAAATAAAAATAATTAATATATAGAAAAATAACTATTGATAAAGAAGAAGCACTATGGCTTTTACCAATGTAAATCTCGTCTAACTAAACTTTGAGAGTATCTATAAGTATGTGGATTAGAGTGGTCCTGTAGATATAGTTTAATAACTTGAACTTTCAAAAACCATTTCACAAAGACCAGCTCCAAATACTGCTGAACAAACTTGGCTATCCTAAGATAAAAGTGATCCATTGATGAGTTGTTAAGCAATCGAAGAACAAAAAACAGAGAGAAGTAATAAAGGAATTTTTCACACAGTAGAGGGATGTAGACATTGCAGGACCACAAGGATCTGTATTGGAATTAGGGCTTTTTAACTTGTTCGTAAATAAGCTGGCATTATGAACAAGCAGTGAAATAGCCAAGTCTGCAAATAACACCAAATGTTTTAGGACATTTAAAAGAAAGAGAAATAGCAAAGAATTCCAAAAAGATTTACTCAACCTGTAGAAAGGTACATTAAAATGGTAAATTTGGTTTAGTATTGATACATTGTTGGAGCTGTGAGGTATTTAGAGAATAAAATTGATTTTGATACACTATAAACTGAGGTGTATAATACACTTTTTAATTCAGTTTTATGGGTTTGTTTCAGTTTCTGAGGCTTGAGGACATGGACAAGACAACAGTCCTGTCTACAACTGTCCAGCCTACAGCATGTTTTCTTGACCCCTGTCCATCTTGGCTCTTTTGAGCTAACTGATCTAATGGGTGTGGTGGGTGTATTTATGCATGAGAGATTTGTGCTGCCAGCCTCAAAGGGGCGGTGGACCACCCACTCATGCTGAATCCCTCTTGATCCAGAGAATTTTGTCAGTTACCACCCCTTTTTAAGCAAGGTGCTTGAAAGGTTATTGTTTTTAATTGCTTTAGCAGAAAAGTCAATGGTTTCCCTGTTTTTTTCCTCCTGTCCCTAATGAATCTGATTACATCATGTAGTGAATATTCCATATTACAATCATTCACCTGGACAAGAACCAGCTTAGCAGATTTAAGGATACTATATAATGATATAATGATTTTAAGTATCTTCATAGATGCCAGAAACATAGGGGCCAAGCATATCTCAGGGGACAACTTATTCCACAGGATGGGGGTAGCCATGGAGAGGATTCCCATGTAGACCACACCCCTCTTCTCAAAGTGAAATGCTCAGCAGACTGTCTAGATGGGCATAATCATGTGAGATAAAGAGGTCCCTGAATTTATTGATTACTGTGTTTATATTGTTTTTTGTACTGTTTTAAATAATGATTTATTATGCATTCAGTTGCCCTTAATTGTAATTGTAATTGATTGCCAGAGCTCCAAAGTAATAAAAGTACTGGAAGTTTCAACTGGGCCTAGTGGTGGTTCTGATATTAGATACCCTCTTCCAAGGTCAGAGCTCTCTTTCTGACTTCAGAGAGGGAAATCTGAAAAATCCTTTTGCTTTTGAGATAGCCTGCCAGACCCAATTGTACTGCAGTTAATTCCAGCGGGCTTGTTGTTTTTTGTTTTTGTTTTCATCTCATGATCTAGAAATTGAAACCAAGTCTCTAAAGCAGGGTTTCTCAACCAAGGTTCTGTGGAACCCTCGGGTTCCGCGAGAGGTCACTAGGGGTTCCCTGGGAGATCACAATTTATTTAAAAAATTATTTCAAATTCAGGCAACTTCACATTAAACAGGTAAGTATCATTTTATTTTTAGTTTAAGAACACTGTTAATGCATATATACAGGCCTACACATGAAACAAATACAATAATTTTATAACTTCTGGCCTATATTTGAGCCTGAATGTGCAGGGGTTCCCGGAGGCCTGAAAAATATTTCAAGGGTTCCTCGAGGGTCAAAAAGTTGAGAAAGGCTGCTCTAAAGTAACAGCAGTTCATTTTTCAAGCACAAACATTTTATCTGCCCTTTTTCCTGCCTTTTGTTTTTCAGAATGACTGTAATAATATAAAACACAATTGAGTACATTCTTACCTCTCGGGCAGAACTACATACATGCCATTCTTCAAGTGTGAAATGGGGGGAAAGTCAGAATGGGTCTAAATATACAATTTATTTTTCACTTTAAAACAAGAAACGGAAAGTGCATTTTAGCCTTTATGCTTATGAAACCACGCAGGCAATGCTTTGATGAAATCTCAAAGGTCAGCAAACAGATTTCCATTGCTCAGCTCTTCATTCCCCCCCCCCCCAATCATTAGTGTGAGCAAACCAAATCATGCAAAGAACTAAATCACTGCAGAATAAATGTTTTTGGACAAGAGAATTAAACTCAATGCCCTCTATATTTTGGTATTATACTTGGATTTCCTTAATTGAGAATTTTAAACACAGAGTTCTCCCTATTGGTGAATGTTTAGATGCTGGCCTTTTAAAATCTTATTTGCCTTTTTAAATTTCAGACTTATCAATGAATCTCTGAGAGACCAGTTGCTTGTTACTATCCAGAAAACCTTCACCTACACTCGGACACAGGCTCAGCATCTCTTCATAATCCTTATGGAATGCATGAAGAAGAAGGAACTGGTAATGCAAATGCATGTAGTAGCATGATGTTCAGGAGTGCAGTAACATATTGGCCTGTTGTGTGAGAAACATATGAGACTTGGCTTTGTGGCTCATTTCAAACATAATTTCATATGAGGTCTCTATTGCATGACCCATGGCTAAGTCAAACTTAGATTGTCTCAAAACTGTAATTTAAAACCAGTATTTGAAAAGTGGGTTTGCACATCTTGGTCCTGCGCAATCCTGGTTCACCTTACCCATAGTGGTGTCAAAGCTGCATAACGCTAAATTAAGTAGTGCTCAATTATGGCTGAAGCAAGCCAAAGGGGATTTATGTAATTGAGCCAAAAACATGAAAAACTTCACTGAAGGGGGCTAAAAGAAGCAAGAGATCAGCACATTCCTCAGTTGCAGCTTGATCTCAGCCAAGTCTCTTGGGAGCCTCTAGAAAGCACAATAGGCTGGCTGTTGGCTGTGGCTACCCACTCCTATCTTACAACAAAGAGTATTATTTGTTTGATGAAACCCACTTGTGAATATGAAAACTTAGTTAATTTTGATAATGTTATTAAGCAGCTGTTGAATTTCAAAACCCTTAAGATAAAATGCTCACCAGTCACTCTCTTGTCATTCATGTATAAGCAATTGCATAATTCTGGCTTAGCACTACAATTGTTCCTTTTTTCCCCCTTACATTTACATTTTACATTACAGCTCTTTTGCAGTGCTGTTGGCTTCTGTTGATTAAGGAGCAGCATTCTGTTAAATTGTTTATGCTTATATAAATTTACGTGGCAGATGTATAAAAATTCATGTTCAGAAACTAAGAGGGCTATTGAATCCCAGGGGCACATCACTATATTAAGGGAGCACAAAAAAAACATTATATTTGACTGTAGTTAAAGGGAAACAAGAACATTGCATCTGTATTTGGTATGTAGGAGATAAAAAGTTTTCCCTGTTGTTTGTGAGGTTTTTATTTACCCTCTTTGCTAAGGAAGAATCACAGTTTGGGTCTCCAAAATATTGTTGTAAAATCCCATTTTAAAATGAAACCTTGTTCATAAATTCCAGCTGTTGTTTCCTCTACATGTCACAACTAGTGGGAATATATAAGGAAAATGGCAAGAGACAAATTTGGCCGACCACAATGTTAATTGTTGTTGAATCTGAATTGGTGTCCTTTTTTCATCTCAAAAAATTCAAAACTCACAACCAAGTAAGATGTGATGCTGAACTTCGGAAATGGTTCAGGGATTTGTTATAATTAGCAGCAGGCATGGATGGAGCAGGGATGGAAAATTTAAGTCGAAAGACAGCAGGCAGGTGGAAAACTTTAACACTTTCCACAATCATTCATCCCTGCCTTATGGTTAGGCAGCATAATGCTAAACCATTATGTTTTAGCATTGTAATGGGGTGCTATGCTTATTGATGATAATAATATTTATAATTCTATTTTCTTGGTTGCTACCACCATTAAATTCACTGCTTGCCAATCATGATCTGAACCCCATTCAATGTGGTTATAATGGTATATTCAGCCGTATACAGTTTAGGCCTGAGCCTACTTCCTTAAGCTCAGATCTCACACTTTTAGCTCATCAATCAATCAACCTGTTGCAAATATAGCCATGTAATTGACATCAGTGACTATTTTGATTTCTCCATTGCAGGCCCATATTATGGAACAAATAACCACTGGAACTGAATCTAGCTTCCTTCGTTCAGTTTAGGAGAGGGCTTAAACCATAGTTATTCAACAGAATTTCTAATGTTTGATATTTCAATGTTCAGTATTTACTGCTTTGTTTGTTGATGTTCTATACTTATCATTTTTATTATGTCTGTATGGTCGTTTTAATAAGCCTCAGAATCAGGGAGTGATGGCATATAAATTTTATAAAGGAGGAGGAGGAGGAGTTGCTGTTGTTGTTTGGCCCTCTTCTGAGTGTGAAACAAGTTTGTTGGCCTTCTGCATTGCAGAAATTAGGAAAATTTAGAAAAGTCAAAACATCTCAAAACTCTTTTACTCCAGATTTTTGCCATGCCATTTGTTATATTCCAGCTAAAGTATTAGATGCCTCATTTCATATTTGCATATGAACTCATAGCTACAGTGATCATATTTTCTTGGAAAAAAATAAAGGACAAACCTGAAAAATGGGCAAATCTGAAAGAGGTTCATAAGGATAACATTTATTAATTGTTTATGTTTATAACTTTGCTTTACAAAGAAAAATTCAAGAGCAAAACCAAGAAAAACTTTACAAAAACATGTATTCTAATAAAAATATCTAAAATCAAGCAGTATATGTAAATTTATTTTTAAAAGACTTTTCAATTTCCATATTTTTCACATAAATGCAAAAGACTGTGCATTAAGTGGTACCATTTGTATGGTAAAAGTTAAATGTCCAAAATAAGGGACAAAAGTGAGTTTTTAAAAAATAAATCTAAAGGACAGCTTTCTGAAATAAAGGACTGTCCTTTATAATAAAGGACATATGGTCACTGTACTCATAGCCCAAGTACTGTGGAGAGGGAAAAAGGGAACTGGAACTAAAAATATTAGTGCTAAGAATCATTGCTTATAACTGTGAGGAAAATTGGGGCCCAATTGTAGATAATCCTTGAGCATGCCTGTGCAAACTAATTTTTCCATATCTCTTATTTATATATGGGATGTCCAGATTTTTTTAATTTTTTTTTAAATATTCTAGGATTTATTTATTTAAACAAATTTATATGGCCGCCCAACTCACACATGGTGACTCTGGGTGGCTTACAGAATTAAAATCCACCATACAAAAACACATCAATGCCCCCCCCCCCTGGGCCTTTGAGCCTTTCAGAAGCACTGTTAGAAAAACAGAGCAAGCATATTCTGTTCAATGAACTTATAAACTTATAGACATAAAACACACATTTTACACATATCTCCAAAGAGGGAAGAGAGGCTGAATGTATGAGAACACTGCAAAGTTGTCCAATCCCCCAGTAGGATTACTTTCTTTTTAAGCAAATACAATGCAGGATGGTGTAAAGCTTACTATAATCCTGGTGTTAGACGGAAATTAATCCTTTATTTAGGGTTATTTATCCATTTCTATATTCTTTATTTTTAAATTACATTTATATCCTAACTTTTATCACAGAAGCTCATGGCAGCATGAATAGTTCCAAACCATCACCATTCTTGTCATCACTACTATTTCCATATGAATACATTTTCTTAGCCAAACAAGGCCAATTAAAAAAATCACCATCATTGCTACTACGGCCAGCTCCATAGATTCCTAACCTATTAAAAAGAAAACCCATAGCACATATAAATATAGTGGGACTTATTAAAGTTTTCCACAGGACATTTGCTTAGTTTTCTCTCTGTGGCTGTCATGGATTTCCTCTCAAAGCCCAAATCAGATGGATGAAAGCATTTTGTACTTTTTTTTATTTAGTCTTTGGCATGCGGTTGTGTTGCATTTGTGTCTCTAAAAGCTGGCTAATTTAGTAAATCTTTTTTTTTATGTATCACTCGTCAAGGTATGAAGAACAGAGAATGTGTGTAGGGGTATAGGAAACTCTAAGACTTATCATTTGGGAGAGTGTGCCATTCTGTGTGAAACACTCAAGAACTAAAGAGATAGGGAGCTGGGATGTCACAACCAGGAAAGCAAACAGCAGCAGGGGAGGTTTGCTAGATGAAGTACTAAGTAAGAAACAAAAGTGATATCACTATGAAAGTTTACTGTAGTTTATCTATAGGCAGAAAATGTGACAATGCCTTTTTAAATCAATTCACCAAGTTCTCAAATGGACAGATTATAGTGGTTATGGGAGACTTGAATCCTCATGATATTTGCTTGAAAGCTAGCTCAGCTAGGAGTAGAAGGTCCAACAGATTTCTGACTCTCTTGCTGACAATTCCATTTTTCAGAAAGTAGAAGAAGAAATAAGAGTTCAGCTATCGGCTCTATCCTGATTAACAGAGGGGAATTGGAATCAGGTATCTGGGGAAAAGTGACTACAGCATGTTGGAATTCAAGATAACTTGAGATGGAAAAGCTGGGAGAAATCGACTGTACAGTATACTTAAGGAAAACAGATTTTAATCTACTTAAAGATGGGTGGCACCTTAATATCTTAAAGGCAAAACAAGCTCTAGAGTGATGGGGATCTTGAAAAACAAGCTGTAATTTTTAAAAACTCCTGGAGATCTGGTGAGGGGCTGAAGGAGAAGAGGAAATGTAGTCCCAATATTCAAAACAATAAAGAAATAAAACCTGCAAAACTACAAACCATGTAGTTTAATGCCTGTACGGGGCACAATTTTAGAACATAAATAGTGAGAATTGCCACATCTGCAAGCATTTAGAAAAGAATTCTATCAGTACTAGGAGACAACATGTGTTTATCTTTTTTATGATAGAGTAAAAGTAGTTTACTTTTACAACCTAGCAATGCGAAAGCATGCAAATGCAAGTAGATGAATAGGTACCACTTCGGTGGGTAGGTAACAGCGTTCCGCGTGCGTCATGCGGCCACATGACCGTGGAAGCGTCTTCGGACAGCGCTGGCTCTTCGGCTAACAAACGGAGATGAGCACCGGCCCCTAGAGTCGGACACGACTGCACAAATGTGCGGGGGGGACCTTTACCTTTACTACCTAAAAGTAGTTTAGTAGTAGCTTAGTAAACCAATGGAATATATCTTTGCCTCAGTAAAGTATTTGACAAGTTCTCTTCTGCTCTCTGGCAGTTTCCCTCTTTTAGCCTGGCCCAAATTTGGCTGAAAATGTCCCTGCCATTCAACACAGCACAACTAGTAAGGAGTCTTTTTTTACATTTAGACAGAAGCTACTACTGTAAGTATTCCTCACCTGCAGATGATCCTATGGCCCACCCCCACCCCCATTAGGGAGCGGGTCACCCTAAACAGGGCCACTGGGTGGCTATTGGCAGACACAATAAGGGTGGAGAAATAACAAGGTTTCGCTGTCCTTAACGCCTCAGTGTAGGCCCACATATGGGCTGTTACTTGTGTTCAGTTGGATCCGCTCTTTGTCTTTCTCCAGTGGCACTCCAGGAGTCACTTCTGGCATGTCATCTCCCAGGGCTCATCAGAAAACCAAGAGGGGATCCCGGGATCAGCACACAGAGAGAGGCTGCATCGGAGCCACCCAGTCCACAGCCTCAGCCACATACCTATTCCAGACGGCAGCCAATGCCTCGGCCAAACTGCCTGACAGGTCCTCAGGAAAAACCCCAAGCTCCCTCTGGAACCCAACAGGGTTCATCAGTCTCCTGGGGTGGGCCAAGCTAACAGGCCCTTCACACATATCATAAAATCACTTCATTCAGTGATTTTGTGAATCAAACAATTATCAGTTTTTCAAAACAGGCAGTCTTTCATTCAAGATACAAAAAGTTCAGCAGAGGAACAAGGTCTTATGTTACACTTAAGCAAAGTGTGCTTGGGTACTTTCTGAACCTGCTGGTACAAAAAGGCTATTTATCAGCAATCAGCCTCTGGTTCTTTTCATATCTTCATTTTCTTCTGAAACAGACGATTGTCAATCTCTCTTTGACTCAGGTTTTTCTATCACCCTCTGCTCTTTCTTCCTGTCCTTCACAATGACTCTATCAAGAAAGCTTATCTTGTTCAGATGTTTCCATTGGATCAATAGATCAGATCTTATCACATGACAAGTACGTTTTTGAAGATGTTGAATAACTTTAATTCCTTGGCAAGTAAAATGTCATGCATAAATTAAAGGGCAGGTCCTTGCTATAAGAAAGTGAATGTGTGCTCCAGGGTGAAGGAAATTTTTGCTTCAGTATTATGAAGCTATTTTGATTATTTCTTTTCTTTCGTTGGCAGGATGATAATGCTTTCATCTTCCAGATACTTTAAATATCAGTGTTAAAAGATTTGCAGCATGACTATTTATTATCTATTTATTTATTATTATTGAATTTATACCTGAGCTTTCTCATTATTCCAACACTCAGAGCAGCTTGACTCTTTTTATCAGTTCAAGATACATTTTTCAAAATGTACATATGAAAGGGGTGGAGCTTGTGCCACAAAATTGCCTTTGTCATTTTGATGAAAGCAGCAAGCTCCTGCAGTGCCCATGCTTACAGAGACACCCACAGCTAGCCACAATGTCAAAAAGATGAAACATATGTGGTGACATTATAATGCAAGCATCTCCCTTAGTACTTGTGTGCTATCTATCTAAAACCTATCCTGAATGAATTGGGTGTCTCTGTAAGCATGGGCACTGCAGGAGCTTGCTGCTTTCATCAAAATGACAAAAGCAATTTTGTGGCACAAGCTCCACCCCTTTCATATGTACTTGCAACATCATGTCAGCCTTACCAGGTAGACCAGACAGGAAACCTGACCAGATAAGCTAATTCTACTTTATCGTGAAGCTACATTAACAGAATCTTGCAAGTCTGAAAGAACAATTATCTCACCATCATCTTTAAAGCCCGAGAAACTAGGGAGGGTCCCTTCTAAGCTCTTGCCCCGCCCACTATTCAGCCACAGGCTATGCTATCTCATAACTTATATGACCATTACTTAGGCAGCATCTCTTTCCCCATCTCCCAAGGTCTTTCCCACATACCATTATATCATGACACTGTTGGATTGTAAACATATTCTTACATTTCTGTATATATAAATACAAATATATTTCATATTCATATATTAGAAACATTTGCACTTGCATTATGGCTCTGTAACCATGTTGTATTTCCTTGAAGAGTTTTGTTGACACCCTTCCTTTCTAACAGGCCTTGATAGATAGCTGTGCCCATAGAAAGATAAAGTGTACTTTCCAAGGATAGCTTCTCCAGGGGAAATATATTGTTTAATAACGGTCAAGGGGCCCTAGCAAGGATGGAAGGAAGTTCCTAATATGGAGTGAAGGAAGGAAATTCCTAATATGGAATGAGGGTAAGGTGGAGTATGGGTAACTGAGTAAGGGGTGGTCTTCTAAAGGAGGAGTTGAATGGAATCTATATAATGTGCTGTAGGAAGGGGGTCCTGCGCGATCGCCCACCTAACAGCCTGCTGCTTTGTCTTTGCTCTTGGGTGAATAAAACTCCTAACTTCATGCAATTGGTCAGTTTCTTTACTCCCGGCTCAGGAATGAACTTGGTAAGATAAAATTTACTTCTAACAACACATGCACAGAAGCGGTGGAGCTTGCATTGCAATGGCATAACGCTGCTTTCTTATTCTGATCCCCATTCTTCCTCACAATGCAAACACCACTGTAAGATATCTTTTAACATTGTGGGAATGAGTCTGGATGGATTTGATGTTTCCATACTTGTATAAGCTTCCCTTTTCACCTATCTATGAGTGTCCATGTGTTTAAGCCGATATATTATAGTTAACTGGGTTAGAGAAACAAAGTAGCTTCAGTCTGTGATTAAGTATCTCTAAAACATATTTAACACTAGTACATCTAATTAATAAATGATTAATTAATATCATATAAATCTAATAAATGTATATTTTATATTTATATTTATGTATTATGGTTTTATTGTATTTTAATTTTTTAGTTTTATTGTAAACTGCCCAGAGTCCCTCTTTCAGGGGGAGATGGGCAGTGTCAAAATTTGATAAATAAATAAATATTTATTTATCGGATTTTTAAAGCTACTAACTCCATAATGACTCTAGGCAGCTTACAAGAATAAAAACATTTTAAAAACAACAACCAAAGACAAAGAATGGTGCACATCTGGGAGAGCAACAAAACATGTAACCTAACATGCATAGTCCCAATAGTAATGTATGGCTGTGAGAGTTGGACCATAAGGAAGGCTGAGCGCCGAAGAATTGTTGCTTTTGAACTGTGGTGCTGGAGAAGACTCTTAAGAGTCCCTTGGACTGCAAGGAGGTCAAATCAGTCAATCCTAAAGGAAATCAACCCTGACTGCTCATTGGAAGGACAGATACTGAAGCTGAAGCTCAACTACTTTGGCCACCTAATGCGAAGAGAGGACTCACTGGAAAAGACCCTGATGCTGGGAAAGACTGAAGGCAAAAGGAGAAGGGGACGGCAGAGGATGAGATGGTTAGATAGCATCACTGATGTAATGAACATGAGTTTGAGTAAACTCCAGGAGACAGTGGAAGACAGGAAGGCCTGGCGTGCTACGGTCCATGAGGTTACGAAGAGTCGGACACGACTAAACGACTGAACAACAACAACAACAACATGCATAGTCCTGTAAGAGGCCCTCTACCCAAGAGTCCAAGGCTGGGGGGAAAGCCATATTTTAAAGGACTGTTTGAACAAGAGAGGGTAGGCGCCATATAAATCTTAGAGGGGGATGCTGTTCCAGAGGGCAGATGTTGCAACAGAGAGGCCCATTCCCTGTGTCTGATCAGATGACATTGTTTAACTGATGGGACCTAGCACATATCAACTCAATCCTATCGTGCAGGAGGGACAAAAGCTACAGGAGACAGACTGTCCCTTGGATACCTAGGTCCTAAGTCATGAAATGCTTTATAGATGGTAATCAGTACCTTGAATTGCATTTTGGAAGCTAACTAGCAACCAGTGCAACTCATGAAGCAGAAGTGTTACATGGGAATATCATTTGGCATGTCCATAACAGCCCAGGCTGCCTCATTCTGGACTGGCTGCAGCTTCTGAGTGGTCTTCAAGGGCATCTTCATGTGGAGCAGATTGCAGTAGTCCACACACAAGGTGACCAAAGCATGAGTGACTGCATGGCCACCCGGTCCAGGAACAGATGCAACTGCTCATGAAATGAATTTGTGCAAAGGCTTTCCTGGCCATAGCTGCCATCTGCTCTTTGAGCAGGTCCAGGAAAACCGCCAAATTACTCACCAGTCCCAAGCAAGGCAGTACAACCTCATCCAGAACTAAAGATTAAATTTATCTGGAACTGGGTGGTCCAAATGCCCACAGCCAATCACTCTTCCTCCCCACCCAGACTCTCCCAGCCTCCTGACACTAGGATAAGACTATGACTGCACTACTTAGCATGGGGTCAAGACTGGGTATTATATCAGCATAATGATGATACCTGACCCCAACCAATGGATGGCCTCACCCAATGGCTTCATGTAGATGTTAAACAGGAGGAGTGAGAGTATTGAATCCAATGGCATCCCACATGTGAGGGGCTTTGGGCTTGATCTCTCTCCTCCTTCCAATACATTTAGAACCAATTGCACAGAAAGGAGAACCACCGCAGCATCACGATTCCCACTCCCAAACTCTGTAGCCAGTCCTGAAGGATATAATGATCAATGATACTGAAAACCACTGAGAAATCAAGGATAATCAGGACCATTGCTCCACCCCTGTCCTAGTTCTGCCAAAAGTCATCAACAAGTGCAGTCAATATTGTATCAATATTATGCCCCAGTGTGAAGCCCAAGTGAAAAGGGGCTAGATAATTGGTTTCCTTCCCCTAGGGCCCTCTCCAACAAAAAATGATTAGCATAATATCGATCTAGTTATAAATGAAAAAAGGTAAAACATTGTTTTTGGTTCCATTATAATTATTATGATTAGTTTAAAAATATATTGCTTACAAATTCATCCTCACAACCATATTCAAGGAGGAGTTGAGAAAAATAATTCTCTTATTAAACTTTACTGAAAACGGTGATTCATCAATGTGTAGACAAATTAGAGATTGGCTTGAAGTGAAATGGCAGTTTTCCTAGTATAACTAATGGTGTAAATAATACCACCTAATCAAATTTTGAGAAAGCTGAACACATATTAAAAAGGATAAATGAAAACCTAATTCAGGAAAGTTTACTTAAAATGTGCATCCTTTCATATAAAGTGGAATTTACTTATATACACTTGATTTCTTGACTCAGTGCCAGAGCTGAGTATTTCTCCTGCCATTATTCATAAAAACATGTTTAATATATTGGCTGCTCCTGAATTCAAAATTTCATTTATAGTTAATGAAGTGCTGTATAAATAAGAGTTTTATAACAAGGGAAAAGACTGTTGCTCAGTGGTAGAGAAAATGTTTCCCATGCGAAAGTTCTAGCAACTCTAGGAGGAGATAACAGAGACATCTGTAGAAGGCATTTGTGTATTGAAGGAGATAGAGAAAATTATGTAAATTGAAGTTTATTTATTTTGTTAGATTTATAAGGCTTCCAAATGTTATAGCAATTCTAGGCAATGTACAATAAAATAATTACTAAAATGAGAGCCAGTTTGGTCTGATGGTTAAGGCAACGGGCTAGAAACCAGGAGACTGAGAGTTCTAGTCCCACCTTAGGCATGAAAGCCGGCTGGGTGACCTTGGGCCAGTCTCTCAGCCCAACTCACCTCACAGGGTTGTTGTGGGGAAAATAGGAGGAAGGAGTATTAGGTATGTTCGCCACCTTGAGTTATTTATAAAAAATAATAAAGGCAGGATAGAAAATAAATAAATAAATAAAATACAATAAAAAATCCAAAATGTCTACCAGAATAAACAGCCTTCCTAAAACAGTGCAGGTAGTCCTCGCTTAACAACCATTCATTCAGTGACCATTCAAAGTTACGACAGCGGTGAATGAATGGTAGTTATAGCTGGTCCTTGAAGCGAAGGCCATTACACACACACACCTGCAGTTGCGTGATCAAAATTCGGGCACTTGGCGGGAGGAAGAAGATAGCGAAGGTCAGCTGGAGCCAGCAGGGGCAGCGGAGTGCAGGGTGGTCAAAAGGGCAGACATGGGGGGGAGACAGGCAGCTGGGGGGAGTTGAAGTGGACGCGAGCATGGCAGGGCAGGAGAAGCATGAGATCCTTGCCTAATGACAGCAACCACAATCAGGACTACCAGAATTGATGTTTTGCCTAATAACCACTTAATGATAGAAATTCTGGTCCCAATTAGGGTTGTTAAGCGAGGACTATTTAATTTATTTATTTATTTGTCATATTTATTTACCGCCCATCTCATGTACGACTCTGGGCGGTTTACAGACAACAAAATAGCATCACTAAAATAATACTGAATAAATATGAGTATAAATCTATATAAATATCAATGTAACAATACAGAATATAAAATTTAAAATTCAGGATGGCAGTAAAGATCTTGTTGGCCCCATTAAGGAGCAAACCACCCCCATGAATGGCTATCCCCCCTCCCACCCCAAGCAAGGTGGCACAACCAGGTCTTCAACCCCTTCCGGAAGGCCGGGAGAGTGGGGGCCCGTCTTACCTCTGGGGGTAGCTTATTCCAAAGGGCAGGTGCCACGGCAGAGAAGGCCCTCCTCCTGGACCCTGCCAATTGGCAATCCCTCATGGACAGGGTCCATAGCATGCCCTCTCTGCCTGACCTGGTGGGACGGGTCGATATAACGGGGCTGAGGTGGTCCCTCAGGTAACCTGGACCCATGCCATGTAGGGCTTTAAAGGTGATAACCAACACCTTGAATTGGACCCGGAAGCAAACTGGCACCCAATGCAGCTCACGGAGCAACAGTGTTATATGAGCTCTCATTGGGGCTTCTAAAACTGCTTGCGTGGCCGCATTCTGAACCAGCTGTAGCTTCTGGATACTCTTCAAGGGTAGCCCCATGTAGAGTGCATTGCAGTAGTCTATACGGGAGATGACTAGGGCATGAGTGACTGACCAGAGGGACTCCAGGTCCAGGAAAGGGTGTAGCT
The DNA here is from genome assembly GCA_023362775.1 of Charina bottae. NCBI lineage: Eukaryota > Metazoa > Chordata > Lepidosauria > Squamata > Charinaidae > Charina > Charina bottae. Next base: position 205,670,354 of record JALMGJ010000002.1, on the reverse strand, counting down.
GGCGCACAACACGGAGCTGTGCAAAGGCTCCCCTGGCCATGGCTGCCACCTGGTCTTCGAGCAGGAGACGTGAGTCCAGGAGGACCCCCAGGTTCCACACCAGATCCGTCTGGGGCAGTACAACCCCATCCAGAGCCAAAGATAGTAAATTCCCTGATACCCGGGAGCCCCTAATCCACAGCCACTCTGTCTGAACCCTGAACCAGGGTTCAGCTGAAGCCTGTTGTTCCCCATCCAGGCCCCCACAGCCTCCAGGCACCGAGAGAGGGTGGTCACAGCATCACTTAAGTCACCCGGGATGGAGATGTATAATTGGGTATCATCAGCATATTGATGATACCACATCCCATGGCGATGGATGATCTCACCCAGCGGTCTCATGTAGATGTTAAAGAGGAGCAGAGAGACAACCGAGCCCTGTGTTACAAAGGAGGGGCCGCAGGCTGGATCTCTCGCTCCCTATCAACACTGATTGGGACCGGCCCTGGAGGAAGGAGGTATACCAGCACAAGACCGCGCCACCCACCCCCAACACCCTGAGCCGACCCAAAAGGATACCATGGTCGATGGTATCGAAAGCCACTGAGAGGTCAAGAAGAGCCAGAGTGGATGCACTGCCCCCATCCCACTCCCGCCAGAGACCATCCATAAGTGTGACCAAAGCTGTTTCCGTCCCATATCCAGGCCGGAAACCCAACTGAAAAGGGTCCAGATAATCCGTTTCATCCAGGATCCTCTGGAGCTGCAACGCCACCATTTTCTCAACCACCTTTCCTAAAAAGGGGAGGTGGGAGACTGGATGGAAGTTGTCCAGAATGGTGGGATCCAGTGATGGTTTCTTGAGGAGGGGGTGCACTAGCGCCTCTTTAAAAGCAGCTGGGAACACTCCCTCCTCCAGGGATGAATTCACCATCACCTGGACCCACCCACCCATCACCTCCCAAGCTGCCTTCACCAGCCAGGAGGGACAGGGATCTAATTGACAAGTGACGTTTGCAGACCCGAGTACCCTGTCCACTTCCTCGGGCCCAACAGGATCAAACCATTCCCAGATAACCGGGCAAGAACGCTCCCCAGGCATCTCCCCAGACCCTGCTACATGCTTGGCATCCAACTTGGAACGAAGCCGAGCAATTTTATCCTCCAGATGCCCAAACAACTCCTTGGCCCGGCCCTGTAGATGAATTTCTGGACCCTCCTCCCAGAAGGGATTGGGTGATCTTAAACAGGGCCATCGGGCGGCATTCTGCGGATGCAATAAGAGCGGAGAAATAAGGTAGGCCTTAACCACAGCTTGTGTTTGGTTAGATTCGGTCCTTGTCTTCCTCCAGTGGCGCTCTAGACATCTCTTACCTGTAAGGCGCACAGTAAAATATGCAGGGCCTGCCATTCACCCTAAGCCAAAGCCTGAGGGAAGAGCCAAGTTTTCAACACTCTTTTAAACACAGACAGCATTGGGGACAAGCACGTTCAGAAGGGGTGGGGATGGGGTTACTGATGCTGCTGCTTAATGGAGGGGACCTGGGGCGTGCCAGCCTTGAAATGAAGTGATGAGAAATGCCAGCTACCAGAAAATAAAATTCCATATAATGTTCCCAATCAAGCCACTCTGTCCATATGTCAGCTATAATGTCTATATGGAGCTTCTGCTTATACTTTCAGTGGTTAAACACAGAATTTTTTATGGAACATAAAGTTACAAAGCATAAAGTTAAAATTAGGAATACTTTGTCAAACAGTATGACTGACTTAAGCATTCAAAACTAAAGGAACTCTTTCTTGTGACGTGAAACTCAGAATCATGTAGTGGAATCCTCTTCTCACTATACTGTATTCCAAGAAAGGTTATTTCAGAATCCTAACAGGAGTTTCTCAACAAAAGGATAAGTAATCATAGACAAGTTTTCCCTGGCATGCAGTTTGCTATATACTTTATATTACTTCGGGTTTAATACACATACAGTATACCAGAGCTTTCCAAACTGTGTGTCGGGATACGTTAGTGTGTTGGCTGCAGTGTCTGGGTGTGTCGCGGCTGCTGCTGCCTCCGAGCCCTGCCAGGATTCCGCGCAGGTCCTAGTGCCTGCCTTGTGCCTTGCTGCCTCCAAACCTGCCCTGCCAGGATTTCGCGCGGGTCCTAGTGCCTGCCTTGTGCCTGGCTGCCTCCAAACCTGCTGTGATTCCATGCAGGTCCTAGTGCCTGCCTTATGCCTTGCTGCCTGCAAACTTGCTGTGATTCCGCACAGGTCCTAGTGCCTGCATTGTGCCCTGCTGTAAGAGTGTGTCGCGAAATGATGCATGTCTAAAAAGTGTGTCACCAACATGAAAAGTTTGGAAAGCTCTGCAGTATACCATTGATTAGTAGCAATTGGTTACAGTCAGCAGTTGCTGGGTCCAGTATAGCTGACTCATCACTTTAGCATGAGATTTCTTACTGCTTGTGAAAGTGGGAAACAGCTCCCTAACTTCTGCATGCCTGTTATTAAAATGGCTTCATACTACATTTTTCTTCTAAACAGCCCATACGTTCTCATTTAATTCTCTCTTCCAAGGGACAATTGCACTAAAATATTCAGGCAGGCATATCCAACGCAATCATGATTGCTACTACATACCAGAATTGAATTGCCATTCCATTCTGAGAAACTTAATGTATGAATAACTTAGGCTGCAAACAAAAGAGTAGCATTTCCTACTGTTAAGCAAAGTAGTTCTGCATTTATAATTTACATCTGCAGCAGTTAAATAAACATGAACAATTATACTTTTAGGCCAAATATTTGTTTAGATTCCTGTTGCCTCCAAAGTGAAAAACTGAAACAGCAGCAAAATGCAGAGTGCTGATGTATTATCATTCTTTGTGCTTCCAAGAAGACATTAGAATGTAACTCAGCTTTTTCCTTTTATGTTAAATAAGGCGGACATTATAACAAATTATTCTACTAAACCACCCATGAGTCTTGGACACAAGCAGCATACATATTGTAGCAACACAGGTGTTAGAAATCTTGGGATCGTATCTAAGGTAGAACATCTGGACAAGAGAAAATATCTGAAACATTTTAGTTTGTATGCACCTTTTGCAGGCATTACTAATAAATACACACATTAAAAAATGTGTTGCAGATGGCTTTTGTGAAGGGGGAATATTTATTGCCTGATCATAGATGTATAGCTTACCTTTTTCTTAAACATGCTCATTTCTGACTAGGCTTAAACACTTCCCTCTATTCTGGATCCAATTTTAATCTTCTACTGAAAGGAGAAAATAATACTGGATTCACAGGCAACTTTCTTGCGTTCTGTCTATGAATTATTCATTAAGACTTAACAGGCAATGAATCCATTATTCTATCTATCTAGACTTCAGTGAAATGGGAGACCATTGATAGGAGTGAAGTAACAAGAAGGAGAAGGCACATCTTAATCAGTTTCCCCAAATTATTATAACGAATTCTTTTGACTGTGCTTTTTAATACATTTTTAGTTTGAAATCTATGGAAACAAAAACTTATACTTCAAAGGAATATGCACAAATAAAGGCACAATTTGAAAATGATGTGAAACAAGGTATAGGAGGGAGCAAGAATGAATTTGACATAGAATTATGCAAAGATGACAAACATGTAATAACAAGAATTTATAAATTGCTGTTAAAATATGATACAGAAGCTGAACAAATTAAAGAATGTAATATTAGATGGATGCTAAATCTTGAGCGAGTTGGCCAGTTTGGCATAGTAGTTAAGGCACTGGGCTAGAAACCGGGAGACTGTGAAACCTTGGGCACAAAGCCAGCTGGGTGACCTTGGGCCACTCACTTTCTCTCAGCCCTAGGAAGAAGGCAATGGCAAACCACTTCCGAAAAACCTTGCCAAGAAAACTGCAGAAACTTGTCCAGGCAGTCTCCAAGAATCAGACACGATTGAACAGATTAAAAAAAACAAATTGGGCACAGGATTGACATGGATTTTGGGGGGGAAATGTAGACTAAAAATATTAAATTGACTCTGAAATAATTTAAGATAATTTTTTTTATAAAATGATGTATAGATGGCATTTGACACCTGTGAAACTATCAAAAATGTTGGAAATGTGGAAAAGAGGATGTGGTGGGCTTGTGAAGTGGCCAAAAAAAATTGGTTGGTAATCCACAGAACATTGGTGAAAATAATGGGAATCCCTTTTCAGATGAAACCAGAACTGTACTTACTAGGACTTATAGAAGAAGAACTGAGTAAAGAGCAGTGTCTTATTGTTATATATGATTATGGTGGCAGGATTATTATACATGCAGAAATAGAAAAATAAAGAAGCTCCAAACACTGAAGATTGGATATTTAAAGTTATGGATTTGGTGGAGATGGCAAAACTGACATGTCTAGTCAGAGAGATATCTACAGAGGCTTTTATTAAAGTCTGGAGTCCATTTATGGATAATATTACAAAAGAAGAGAAAAATAGCTTGATGATAAAGGGTTTTATAGATTAAATAAGTCGAGATAATGGAAAATTTAAATAGTGACTACAATGTGTCTATGAAGGTTCTCAGTCATCCAGGTGGAATTGTCTGTAGCTTGAATCATGTCAACTGGATTTCTATTTTCTTTTTTAAGTACCATCCTTTAGATGGTAAAAGGACTTAAAAATAACATCTCAATATAACCATGACCCCAGGTGTAAGGTCACACAGCTACCTAGAAACATATTTAGGATTCCCTTACCAACTTTGCTCAGACTGAAGAAGCTCCTTGGATAAGGAGCGAAACGTTTCCACTGAGAAAATAGAAATCCAGTTGACATGATTCAAGCTACAGACAGTGACTACAATGGTATAAAAAATAAGAAATGGTTAATGGATCCGTGAGGAAAGTGAAGGCAGAAGTGGATGTTTTTTAAATTAGACATTTAGTTTTGTATTTGTAGGTTTATATTTTGGTATATGTTTATGTATTGTGTTTTTTCTATGTTAATTTTATGGGTACAATTTTAATAACGTTTTTATATTTAAAAATGTGGAATAATACTGGCCCCGAGACAGCTCCCTGCAGGACCCCTCTGATTAAGCTCTCCAACTCAATTTAGAGGCATTACCACTGAATCTCTGGTTAGCTAGGCAGTTAGTTATGGACTCACCTTACTGTACTGCCATGCCTTCATCGCTATGATTATGCACCTTGTTGAAGAGAAACTTCCTACTGGTGTAGAAATTATATATCGAACAGATGGAAAGCTTTTTAATCTTAGTAGGCTGAAAGCAAAAAATAAGGTAATTGCAACTTCTGTTATAGAACTTCAATATGCTGATGATAACGTAGTCTGTGCACACTCCGAGGAAGATCTTCAAACTATCCTAAACATCTTTGCAGAAGCATATGAAAAGCTCGGCCTCTCGATTAACATTAAAAAAACCAAAGTGCTTTACCAGCAAGTTCGAACCAATCCCTCTGCAGCGCCATCAATCCAGCTTAAAGGTGTGTCACTAGAAAATGTCGATCACTTTTCTTATCTCGGCAGCCATCTATCTACAAAAGCCGACATCGACGCTGAAATTCAGCATCGCCTGAGCTCTGCGAGTGTAGCTTTCTCCCGAATGAAGCGTAGAGTGTTTGAGGATCGGGACATTCGCAGGGAGACCAAAATGCTTGTTTACAAAGCCATTGTACTACCAACCCTTCTGTACGCCTGTGAAACATGGACCCTCTACAAACGCCACCTCCAACTTCTTGAAAGGTTCCATCAACGCTGCCTCCGAAAAATTCTGCAAATTACCTGGGAAGATAGGCGGACTAATGTTAGCGTATTAGAAGAAGCGAAAACCACCAGCATTGAAACAATGATCATCCAACATCAACTTCGCTGGACCGGTCATGTTGTTCGAATGCCTGACCATCGTCTTCCAAAGCAGCTACTTTACTCCCAACTTAAGAATGGAAAACGAAATATTGGTGGACAGCAAAAGAGATTCAAAGATACTCTCAAAGCTAATTTAAAAAAATGTAATATCAGCATTGAGAACTGGGAAGCCCTAACTCATGAGCGTTTCAATTGGAGGTCATCCTTTATTAATGGCGCTATGGACTTTGAAGAAGCACGAGTACAGGGTGAAAGGGAGAAAAGAGCTAAAAGGAAGGCACGTCAGGCAGACCCTCATCATGACCGTCTCCCACCCGGAAACCTATGCCCTCATTGTGGGAGGTTGTGCGGATCCAGAATTGGCCTTTATAGCCACTTACGGATCCACTGTTAAAATTTTACCTTTGGAAGACAATCTTACTCAGCTACGAGTGGTCGCCAATGAATGAATGAATGAATGAATGAATGAATGAATGAACTGCCATGCCATCCAAACCACACTTAACAGCTTTCAAAAACTTTCCCCTTGTCCACTAAAGTAGTTACCTTGTCAAAGGAGACAAGATTTGTCTCACATGATTTTTGAGAATTTTTTTAACCTATTGTTGACTCTTAGCAATCATAGCACTGTCTTCAAGATGCTTCCAAAGGGACTACTTTTATTATCTGCGCTAACTTCTTTCCATGTATACATGTTAGGCTTACCAGTCGATAATTACTGGTATCCTTTTTTTCCATTTTTGAAAAAAGAGACAACATTGCTCTTCTCCAGTTCTTGGCATCTCCCTACTTCTCCAGGATTCCTCATATTTAATTGACAGAGGTTGCATTAGATGTGGGGGGAGGAAATAACAATGCCTGCTGGAAACCTAAAAGGCCCAAGCTTTGTGGAGCAGGTCATCCAAGAGTGGGTATTTCCTCCCATTCTTTTGGGAAGAAGAGCCTGACTCTAGTACAGGGGTGGGCAACGTCAGGCCCGCGGACCGTATAAGGCCCGCAGGGCTCCCGCCTAAGGCCTGCGGGGCTCCTGCCTGCAAACCCCGCCCCTTCCACACAATTGGCTCCTGCCCGCAAACCTCGCCCCCCAGTGCTTGTGATTGGCTCCCCCCCCCGCAAACTCCAGCCACTGGTCCACGGAAATCCCAGAAACCCCACCCCCACCCACCCCAGTCCCGGTTATAAATATCTAAATGGCCCTTGGCAGAAAAAAGGTTCCCAACCCCTGCTCTAGTACCACACCTACTGTGTCTTGCTTCAGTGCACACATGTTGCAGAGAGACCTATGGCTGAGCTCCATTGCCCCCTTACTTTATTCTGTCCTCCTCCAATAACTGGTAATTACATGGACAGCCTAACACTGTCCCTCAACAGATTGGAGGAACTGCTGGAGCCATGAAAGGAAGCCCAGTGCCCAACCTGCTCAGGAGGTTACTATGGTCAAACTGGTAGGGCTGTGCTTCTGTTTTCCAGTTTCCATCATGGATCATCTATGAGGCAACTAAAGCAGTCTCAGCACTGAATTATAACCCAAGGCCCAAATGAAATGTTCCGTGTTTGTTTGTTTGTTTACAATCTAGACTTACCTTCAGAAGTGTCTAGAGTTGGCAGGGTAGCACCACCTCAGTCCTTTTTGCCAAACAGAAATTGTACATTTGATAGCTATAATTACTGAGCTGTCCTGGGTTAGGGGGAAGTTTCTTTAATAATAGTCTTATCTTTCTTCCTTTAAACAAGAGGGAACATGTCGTACCTGAAAGATATTGATCATTTTAATCATGGCTAGTCCCACCAATTGGAGATATAAACAGCTACAAAGGACAAGGGTTGAGTAAATAGTTTCTGTCAGGCTCAGCCCAAGAATGACATAGAAGCAATCGATCTAAAGTCCAGTTCTTTATTTGCTTACACCATATAAACAGAATCTTGCCAGACTAAACCTGCATTACTCTAGCCTAATGGATATACCCTGGGAGATTCTAGGGCAGAGCTTTCCAAAGTGCTTCCGGGTTTTCCCGCGGCGACACACCAACTGCAGCGCGCAAAACTCGAAAGTGGCAGCAGCGCTTCCGGGTTTTTGCGCGCTGCCGCACTTCCAGGTTTTCCCGCGGCGACACACCAACACCAGTTGGTGTGTCGCCGCGGGAAAAACTTTGGAAAGCCCTGTTCTAGGGAGTGGCTATCCTAAATCTCTTACTCTTCCCATGATCCAGCTCAGGACTGTGTTGTCTCTTGTCTCCCCCCACCCCCCCACCCCCCAGAATGTGCTCCCTCCTTCCTGAGAATCTGCTGCGTTGCTGTAGTCTATCACAGTTTCTTGCCTCTCTGAACACCATGTCCACATCTGCAAGATGAAAGGATTCCAAGATAACCAGATTACCAGTTGTTGAGGCATTGTTACTGTGATGTTCCCTCAACCTGGAGTCAAAATTGAAGTGCATCCAACTGACTTTATCAGTAAACTCTCCAGGGACTCTCCACCATCTTGGAAAAAGAGGTGTTGCCCAGTGACGAAAATCATAAGTACCCTCTTCTTCATGGGTGCCATGGTGTTAAATCATATTTAATTACATGCACAAAAATGAAGAATTGGAGGACCTCATCTAAGATATTTAGAAGTTTAACATGATGAAAGCTCTCATTTTATAAGTGAAAAACTATATTTGTACAGAATGCTTAGTGCTGTTATTCTGGCCAAAAGTATTTTGTGAGGAGACTTTGAAGGGGAATGGAAGATTTGAGAGAGAAAAAAGTTTGAAAACCAAAGCATACATGATGCTAAACATGAAATAAGAAGCATGCCAGTTCATTTTTTAAAAATACATTAAATACATTAATACAAAAAATACATTAAATAGTAAGCATGGAATCGTAATACAAGGAGAGTATACATTTCCACTGAGAGTGCTCATGCCATCCCAAAGCTTGGTTGCAGCCCTCAGAGCTATTTTAAAAGAACTATGTATTAAATATGTGCAGAAGAATAATAGCAACTATATTTTATTAATTTATCTTAAATACAAAAACAAATTAGTATTCATTCCAGTCCCACCCAATTCTTTATCTGGCCCTGTTCACTTTATAGAACGAAGATACTCAAAGACCAAGTGCATCTCTAAGCTCATAAAAGGTTATGCCCTGCTGGTGTACATGATGCAGTTATGTGATTAACTTTTCTATCCCCATTTGCAGGCATTTGCAAGCCTCATCTGAGAGTATCATTACTGGCATGTGAATGTTAGCTTTCTTGTTCTCCCTTCCCCTTTTTGTTACCTATTGATTAAATTGAGGCTATATCATACTTCTATTTTTAAGAGTTCACTGCATATTTGTTGATTGTTGCTTAGTTGTCGCTGAAATGAAACCCTATTGTCAATGTCCCTAGCACAAATACAGGCATCAGTAAAGAATGTGGTTTTGGAGGGCATACAGTATGTTTGTGTATTTAGCACATCCCTTTGCAACTGTTGAATGCCGTTTTTCTGTTGTTTGCATACAGGAAAAAATATTCTCCTGGTTGCCATGGGAACCCCATTGATCCTATGTTAACAGGCTTAACACTGAGTGAATGTTACTATCCACAACAAAAGTTGATACTGGCATATAATCTCTATATTTCACTTTTCTGGTTTATTAAATAATGTTTATCTACTTGCAGAGTTCTCTGACTCATCTTTAATGAGGAAGCTGTAATTTACTGTTTGGGTATGCTATGGTTAGGGGACATTGTATATGATTTCATTTGTGCTGCATGGACAGAAGAAACTATACCTGGCAATTTTTCCATATGCACCATAGAGTCAGATTTTAATAGATGCTTGTACTGAATAAATCTCTACTATAGCATATCAGTACATTTAAATGGATGGACAGTGGTGACATAGTGCTACAGTGCCCTCAACCAATATAAATCCTAATGGTATCTCTGCTACAAAATTTGATCACTGCTCTATTAATGGTTTTCTGCAACTTATATGTTCTAATTACTTACCCTCAATAGTTGCCAAGGAGAAGGAATTATTATGACTTGTGCATAATATTTTGCATATATTATATTCCATATAGAATTCATACAGCAATTCTGAAGACATGACTCTGGTTCTTTAAATCTTTAGTATTTGCTATGTATTATGAATCTGACTTCTTGTATTAATAGAAACCAGTTTTGTTTGCTCACAATATCTCTGAACTCTCTGCAAATATTACATATCATTTTAATAGCTTTCTGTTTATTTTAGTGCCACATATGAAAGCTAAATAGTTTCTTTTTGCTTGTTTTTGCATTTCAGATTACAGTATTTCGCATGGGATCAGAAGGACACCAAGATATTGATCTGGCCATCTTGACAGCTTTGTTAAAAGGTAATGGAATTGTTTGCCCCAACAAGACTATAACAAATCTAGACAGCACACTCTTACAAATATAGTGTCACCCTCCAGCATAAACAATTGAATGTAGAATAGACTAAAACTGGTTTAATAGCATAGCACCTATTTTGCAGAAGCTACATTGATCGCCAGTAGGCTTCTGGGACTGCTTCAAGATGATGATGGTTACCTATAAAGCTCTATATGGTTTGGGCTCTGATTACCTTTAGGGCCATCTGCTGCAGATGGAATCTGCCTGTTCAGTGCAGAGGACTGGGACCAGCCTTCTCAGCAGCAGCCCCCTCACTGTCTCTGTCTCCCAAAATCAGAAAGGCCCCATCTTTTTGTTATTCAGAAAGCAAGTCCAAACCTGTTGAGCTTTCTGAATGGAGAGTCCTCAGTAGTGCATAGTAGTGCAGGGGTCCCCAACCAGTGGGCTGCGGCCTGTTAGGAAGTGGGCTGCAGGGCTCCCACCTGCAAACCCTGCCCTCGATGCACGCGATTGGCTTCCACCTGCAAACCCCGCCCCTGGTGCACGCGATTGGCTCCCGCCTGCAAACCCCACCCCACCCCGGTGTCCACGATTGGCTCCCGCCTGCAAACCCTGCCCCCCAGTCCATGGAAAAATTGTCTTCCACAACCGGTCCCTGATGCCAAAAAGGTTGGGGACCCCTGTAGTAGTGCATATCAATGTAGTCTGTTTTTCTCTTGATTGGATTCGATGTATTCTGATTTTATACTTTCTAATTTTTTTACTATTTTCAGCTGCCTGGAATATAATATATAAATGCAGCATTATAAAGTATCTAGGAATCCAAATTTTGCTTTTAAAACATCACAGTCTTTTAAACTCTCCTTTTTTACATGCATACTTCAAAGAGAATATTAAGGGGAATAGGTTAAATGCTGAATATCGTTGTTTGAAATCTAGTGAATGTTTGATAATGGAATATATGAATTTATGGGAAATTAGTATAAAATTCTGAATGAATGCAATCCAGGGGAAACATATTCTTCTAGAAGGCATGAATGGATGGTTTGAAACAAGATGAGTGTACAGAAAAAGTGATTGAGTCATTCAGACACCCAAGTGAGTGAGAATTATCATGGTTTGATGTGTGTCTGTTTGGAAAATGTTTCGTTTATTTTCAGTATTCCTTATGCATAAGTGGAGTGAGCTCCCTCACTAGCTCCAGCTCTTGCCAACCTAGCAATTCGAAAGCATGCAAATGCAAGTAGATTAATAGGTACCACTTCGGTGGGTAGGTAACAGTGTTCCGCGCACGTCATGCAGCCACATGACCATGGAAGCGTCTTCGAACAATGCTGGCTCTTCAGCTAACAAACAGAGATGAGCACCGGCCCCTAGAGTCAGACACAACTGCACAAATGTGCGGGGGGAACCTTTAGCTTTTTATTCATATGTACACATAGCAAAGTAGTGAATATAAATCTAAAATGATGTTTTACTTGATGGCTTATGATAAATTGAAGAATTAGAAGAAAAGAGAATGTGGAACCTGCATGGGATAGGGTGAAATGAATTGTGTTACAGAATGCCAAAGAAGTATGTAGAGCATAGCTTTCCAAACTGTGTGTCGCAACACATTAGTGTGTTGTGACAAAACCCGGAAGTGCTGATGGCACGTCGCTGCCGCCCCTGCGGCGGTGCGCGCGGCAGTGACAGAAGCGGTGCACCATCAGCGCTTCCGGGTTTTAGTGCGAAACATGAGGCCGCTGTGCACACCACTGCCGCTGCCGTTGGTGTGTCGCCAACGGCGGGACTTTAGAAAGCACTGATGTAGAGTTTATGGGCTGTATGGAAAAGGGTGCTTGGTGGAATGATGAAGTAAAAGAGGCTTTGTAGGAAAAAATGAATATATAAGAAAATGATTGATGTAAAAATTCAGAATGTAAAAATGATATCTAATGTATAAGCAGAAACAAGACATAGTTACAAAGAATGCAGTCAAGGGGAACAAGAAACAGTTAAGATGAGAAGAGGGACAGAAAGTACATCACAATTTTGATAGAAATAAAAAAATGTTTCAGTAGTGTATAAGGGAGGCTAAACAAGAAGCCTCTACCCAAGTGAATAACATTGAAAATAAAGTAATAAAATGATTTCATGCAAAGCTGAAATAAGGAAGTGATGGAAGGAATACTTTAAAAATTATATGGTAATGATATGGTGTTGAATTATATGGTGTTGAAGAAAGGAACTGAAATGAATGCTCTAAAACGGGGTTTCTCAACCAGGGTTCCATGGAACCCTAGGGTTCTGCAAGAAGTCACTAGGGCAGAGCTTTCCAAACTGTGTGTCGGGACACCTTGGTGTGTCGGCTGCAGTGTCTGGGTGTGTCACGGCTGCTGCTGCTTCCAAGCCCTGCCAGGATTCCGCGCAGATCCTAGTGCCTGCCTTGTGCCTTGCTGCCTCCAAACCTGCCCTGCCAGGATTCCACATAGGTCCTAGTGCCTGCCTTGTGCCTTGCTGCCTCCAAACCTGCCCTGCCAGGATTCCACACAGGTCCCAGTGCCTGCCTTGTGCCTTGCTGTCTCCAAACCTGCCCTGCCAGGATTCCACGCAGGTCCTAGTGCCTGCCTTGTGCCTTGCTGCCTCCAAACCTGCTGTGATTCCGCACAGGTCCTAGTGCCTGCCTTGTGTCCTGCTGTAAGAGTGTGCCGCGAAATGATGCCCTGCTGTAAGAGTGTGTCGCGAAATGATGCATGTCTAAAAAGTGTGTCACCAACATAAAAAGTTTGGAAAGCTCTGCACTAGGGGTTCCCTGGGAGATCACAATTTATTAAAAAAAATATTTCAAATTCAGGCAACTTCATATTAAAGAGGTAAGTTTCACTCTTTATCTTTAGTTTAAGAACACTGTTAATGCATATATACAGGCCTACACATGAAACAAATATCATAATTTTGTAACTTCTGGCCTATATTTGAGCCTGAAAAATATTTCAAGGGTTCCTCAAGGGTCAAAAAGTTGAGAAAGGCTGCTCTAAATATTAAAGATCCAGAAAGTTTTTTTTTAATTTTAATTTTAAAATACTGAAATACAAAAGAAAAAAATTACATCACCACACCTTAGATTTTATACATAGAGATAGATAGTTAATAAATGTATTTTAATTGATTTACTTGATTTTTAATATATATTTTACTATATGTTGTTAATACTCCTAGTGTGACTATGTTTACCTCACAAAATAACACCATTGTACTGGTCTATATATAAATAAACATGACAAAAGAAAAACATTAATTCAGAGAAAAAACATTGCTATAATAACTATAGGTAACTATATAAAATTAATTCAATCCTTAAGCTTATCATTATATTTGGACTATATATCAATATATTGATATTGATATATATATATCAATATATTCACACGCCAGCGGCAGCGGCGGCATGGGGGGGCGTGCGGCGGCGCGCACGGTGGCGGCACGGGGGGCGTGCGGCGGCGCGGGGGCGTGCGGCGTCATGCGTGTGCATGGCGGCCGCCGTGCACGCGCGCGCCGCCGCTTCCGGGTGGTGTGGCGACACACCACGCTGTGTGTGGCGACACACTTTTGTGTCGCGACACACAGTTTGGAAAGCTCTTCTCTAATTATTAATAAAAGTAAATCTAAAGTGCTGGTATTCAGTAAAAAAATGTGAAATACAATTGGCAAATAAATGGAGAATCCATTGAACAAGTGAATTCTTATACCTATTTAGGGGTGACTTTCACTAACACTGAATCGTGGATGAATCATTTTAGGAGAGGTGCGGCAAGGGCCGAAGCAAGTACCAAAAGGTTATACAAACTATTCTACCACAACGAACCATGCACTTTGGCACCTATCTTGAAAGTCTTTAGGGCCAAAATAATTCTGATGATGACTTATGGAGCTAAATTATGGGGTTTAAACAAAGCTACCCCACTTGAACAATGGCCAAATATGGATGCTTTCATAACATCCCATATTATGAGAGAACTTGTATATGCGGTTCGCCCGATATTGAAAATATTTCTTATATCCTGTTTGTCAACTATATGCATACATCAGGCTTAAATATTTATCTCCACTATTGGAAAGAACAGTGTACTGGGACCCGAATTTTAGATTGTCTTATTTTCTCCAGGGCACTAATATATATATATATATTGTACATAGAATTATATATATATATATATTGTACATAGAATTGCTACGTTTATACAAGGCTGGGGCTTTAAGATCTGAATATATTGAACAAATTGGGGTATCCTGTAAAGGTGATTCTCTCATCTGATTATTGTCTCTTTGTACTGTGATCACATATATACCGTATGTACCTTATTTTATTATTTTATTTTATTATTGTATCCCTGATTATGCTTTGTTTATATTTTAATCCTATTTTGCTATATTGATACGGTCAATTTGACTAATCAATAAACTGCGTATTAGTACATGTTTCAATTATATTTATTGCCAAGCAAGTACTGTAAGTAAATCATACGCAACATGCAATCGCTCAAAATCTTTAAAACAACCATTAGAGATCAATTTGAAGTGTTAATCCCTTGTTCAGCCCAAGTATTCCAATAAAACATCTTCCCCACTATATTCAAATTTGAATTGTTCTACAACATCAATTTGTCATGTGATTCAGGATCAAAATGTTTTAACTGCTTACCTATTAAAACTTAAAAGTGACTGGCAACTTTCAAGTCAGGAAACAAAGATCCCTGTTTAGTATACCTGGACGATAAAACTTGTTAAAATTTCAAACGTTTTATACACTTGCTCTCCAAACGGCCCCAAAGAGGAGAAACATCATAAAATGTCTCATTCCCCCAAGATATAGATATTAAAATAAAAACCCAGATATATATAGTTGAAAATGTCATCGGTTAAAACTACCATCATCATAATGGAGCCTCAATTTAGCCAGTTTAGCCCCCTGGGGTCTTTAGCCTGCCATAAAAACTTTCTCATTCATTTATCATGTAAAACTTCTAATAAGAATTGTAAAATGTACATTAATCTTGATGTAATATTCATTTTGATAACATTAATATTGCCACAAAGACTTAATGGAAGTCTTAACCATTGAGTCCTATCTTCTGAAATTGCATCTATACATTTAGACATACTTAATAATTCAACTTATTATGATATATTTCGAGAAAGATGTAAACCCAAATGTTTAATAAAGTCTGTATATCATTCCCAGGATCATTTTTAAAAACACAAACATATATATAAAATTAAGGACTGAATGATTTTAAACTGGAAATGATCAGGTGTGCAGTCATGCAACTTATATACACTGTTTTTCTGTTTGCAATTACAACCTGCTAAAACTGATTTTACCTTTAGAAACAACAGAATTTCATTTATGGTGTAATTTGAGATTTTGTGATAATTTCAGTACCTCTGGGGTTTCTGGAAAGGATGCAGAACTGTTTCACAAGAAGTTTGTTGTTTTAGTTGCTGCTTTGTTTTTGTTTTTTCCCGTTCCCTCCTCAGTATGATTTGTAGGATGGTTCAAATTCTTCTACTGTATGAAATGTTGGAGGAAGCACATTGGATGATGTATGCTCATTTCCACTAAGTGCTACCTCATCCATGTTGTGTTCATTGAAGCATATTGCTATGCTTACCTGACCCTGATGTCTCTGGTTTCTTCTAGCTCGTTAATGTATCATGACTTATGCTCACAAAGCATTTGTCCTGCAGCTCTGGAGCAACATTGCTTCTATTCTCTAACCTGACGCATAGGGCAATGCATGTGAACCATGAAATGGTTATAATTTCATTTCATTTGATTTGAAACCAAAATGCAGGAGTAAGCTTAGTAACTTGTTGTATTGAGAGATGTGCAGTTTGTGAATGCCATTTCTGTGCAAAATGTTTGGAGAAGATGTTTGGAGCAGCAAATGGGACATTCCCTGCCCCCCACATCTGAAAGACACCAACCAGTAAACAGATTTGTTGATGGGTTGGATGTAAGGTACTCTTGAAGATTTGCTTGCTTTGTTTTTAATTTAATTGGCTTATTTTATCCATAGAATTTGGATTTCCAGGGGATACTGTGAGATATACCCACATGCATACAGACACGTCTGCATATGCAAAGACAAATTGCATATGCAGACATGATCCAGCACTTTTAATATAATAATGGCTTCATCCTGGTGGTCGTGATAAATCTTAACATCCCCTTAGGGGGAAGTTTACGACGGGCCTTGGAGTGGGCTATAGACTTTGGGGGACTACAGACTTGGGGGAGACTACGGGTCCTTGCAGTAAGATCAGCTCTGTGAGCAATGAGCTCGGATATTAGGGGGTGGAACTCTATGGTGAGGGGGCCCTCAAGGTTTTTAACATCTGTAAATCCTAGATTATAATCACCTTTTAATAGGATAATGAGGAAGGAGCTTGGGAATGGAGGACTAACCTCTTCCATTTTCTCCCATCCACTAGAGGTGGCAGAGATTTGGGGTTCCCTTGGTGTGAGAGTGGTATTCCTCCTGGGTGTGAGAGACCCTGGGGGAGACCAGAGTTGGGTGTTAGTATATAAGAGTGCCCGCCCCTGAGTGAGAGACAGGTGGTGGGCAGGAGTGGATGGAGCCCCCTTCAACCAGTGAGAGAGGCTGAGGGGGGGCTTAGCTTAGCGAGTGTGGAGTGAGTGTTTAGAGGGTGGCTGGCTCCTACCAGTGCCGAGAGCAAAACGCTGGTGCGCTGGTGGTCCTACTGCCCCCTGAGTTTGATTGGGTACTGGAAGAGGTGTGCACGGGAGAGGGGACCCCTGTTTCAACCCAGGGTCTTCGGAGGTCCAGTGGTGGAGGCAACTGGGCCTGGAATCTCTAGGGGCTATGGAGCGGGTTGTCCTATTGAGGTGGTGATGGGTCGGGGATGTTATGGCGGGAACCGGGGGGGCAGGCCATCGTTCGGGAAGACGCCCCCAGTGTTTGTTACTGGTGGTGTGTTCCGGCCCTCCGGGTTCAAACCTAGGCCCTGGTCAGCGGACCCTCGAGTGCCCTGGTTTCCGGCTGTTGATGCTTAACGCCAGGTCGGTTAATAACAAGGGCCCCCTCATAAGTGATTTGATCACGGAGGAGGGGGCCGACCTGGTGTGTATTACCGAGACCTGGCTGGGCCCTGGAGGAGGGGTTGCCCTCTCGGAGATCTGCCCAGCTGGGTTTCAGGTATGGCATCAGCCAAGACATTGGGGTAGGGGAGGAGGGGTGGCAGTTGTCATCCGAGAGTCTATAGTGGCCTTCAGGGGCACGGCTCCACAAGTGGCCAGATGTGAGACCCTGTTTTTCAAGTTGGGTTCCCGAGAGCAGTTGGGAGTGTTGCTGCTGTACCAGCCTCCCTGCTGCGTAGCAACCTCCCTGCCCGAGCTGCTGGAGGCCGTCTCGGGGTTGGCGGTGGAATTCCCCAGACTTATGGTTCTGGGGGATTTCAATCTGCCATCCCTGGGATGTGCCTCGGTGGCGGCTCGGGAGTTCATGGCTACCATGGCAGCCATGGGCCTGGTCCAGATTATTCGGGACCCGACTCGAGACAGTGGCCTCACTCCAGATTTGGTTTTCTTGTCGGAGCAGTGGCAAGGTGATCTGGGGGAGAGTTACATCTTTCCCCATTGTCATGGTCAGATCATGCCCTGGTGGCCCTAAGATTCTCATATGCTGCCCCACTCCGCAGGGAGGCTGGACCTATTCGATTGGTCCGCCCCCGGCAACTAATGGACCCGATAGGGTTTCAGAGGGAGCTCGGTGTTATACCTGAGGGTCTACTGCATGGTCCAGCGGAGGTCCTGGCCACAGCCTGGAACAAGGAAGCGGCCAGGGCCTTGGACAAGATCGCTCCTATGCGGCCTCTCTTGTCCCATCCGACCCAATACTCCCCTTGGTTCACGGAGGGATTGAGGGTTCTGAAGAGGGTTAAGAGACGCCTAGAGCGCCGCTGGAGAAAGACAAAGGCCGAATCCGACTGAACACAAGCTAGAGCCGCGGTTAAGGCCTACCTTGTGGCGGTAAGAGTGGCGAAACGTCAATATTTCTCCGCTCTTATTGCATCCGCAGAATGCTGCCCAACGGCCCTGTTTAGGTTTACTCGATCTCTCCTAGGTATGGTGGGGCCAGTGACCCACCTTCAGGGCCGTGCGGAGGAATTTTCGGAGCATCTGATGGATAAAATCACTCGGATTCATTCTAAGCTGGACTCCAAGCGTGATGCATGGTCTGGGGAGATGCCAAGGGAACGTCTGTGCCCGGTTATCTGGGAACGGTTTGATCCTGTTCGGCCTAAGGAAGTGGACAGGATCCTCTGGACTGTAAGGGCCACTACGTGTCATCTTGACCCATGCCCCTCCTGGCTGGTGAAAGCAGCCAGGGAGGTGACATGTGGTTGGGTCCATGCGATGGTTACGGCATCCTTGAGTGAGGGAGTGTTCCTGGCTGCTTTTAAGGAGGTGCTGGTGCACCCCCTCCTCAAGAGGCCATCGCTGGACCCTACAGTGTTGGACAACTTTCATCCTGTCTCCCACCTCCCCTTTTTGGGGAAGGTGGTTGAGAAAGTGGTGGCATTGCAGCTCCAGAGGATTTTGGATGATACGGATTATCTAGACCCCTTTCAGTCAGGGTTCAGGCCGGGATATGGGGTGGAAACTGCATTGGTCGCACTTACAGATGATCTCTGGCGGGAGCGGGATGGAGGCAGTGCATCCATCCTGGCTCTTCTTGACCTCTCAGCAGCTTTCGATACCATCAACCATGGTATCCTTTTGGGGCGGCTCAGGGAGTTGGCGGTGGGCGGCGTAGTTTTGCGCTGGTTCACCTCCTTCCTCCGAGACCGATCCCAATCATTGGTAATAGGAGATGAGAGGTCCGACCCTCGGCCCCTACTTTGTGGGGTGCAGCAGGGTTCGGTTCTCTCCCCTCTCCTATTTAATATCTACATGAAACCACTGGGTGAGATCATCTGCCAACATGGGATGAGGTATCATCAATATGTTGATGATACTCAATTATATATCTCCATCCCGGGTGAGTTAAGTGATGCAGTGGCTACCCTTTCTCAGTGTCTGAAGGCTGTAGGGGCCTGGATGGGGAACAACAGGCTTCAGCTGAACCCTGGTAAGACGGAGTGGCTGTGGATTGATGATGCCTCGAGATCCAGGGAGTTGTCGTCTTTAGATCTGGACGGGGTGGCACTACCCCATTCAGACACAGTGCGGAACCTGGGGGTCCTTCTGGACTCACGACTCCTGCTTGAAGAGCAGGTGGCAGTCGTGGCCAGAAGGGCATTTGTGCAACTTCGAGTTGTACGTCAGCTACGCCCTTTCCTGGACCAAGATGCCCTCCGTACAGTCACTCATGCCCTGGTCTTCTCCCATATAGACTATTGCAATGCACTCTACATGGGGCTACCCTTGAAGAGTATCCGGAAGCTTCAACTGGTCCAGAATGCGGCTGCGCGCGCAATTATGGGTGCCCCAAGATCGGCACATGTGACACCTCTGCTGCGCGAGCTGCATTGGTTACCAGTTTGCTTCCGGGTCCAATTCAAGGTGTTGGTTGTCACCTTTAAAGCCCTACATGGCATGGGACCAGGTTACCTAAGGGACCGCCTCATCCCCAGAACATCGACCCGCCCCACCCAGTTATGCAGAGAGGGCTTGCTACAGACCCCGTCTATAAGAGAACTCCATCTGACGGGATCCAGGAGGCGGGCCTTCTCTGCAGTGGCACCCGCCCTCTGGAACATTCTGCCCCTGGAGGTGAGGCAAGCCCCCACACTCCTGACCTTCCGAAAACAACTGAAGACCTGGCTCTGCCACCTCGCTTGGGATGGGAAGAGTAATAGCTCTTCGTGGGGATGGCTTGCGCCATAGAGTTCTTTTAATACATAACATCACAGCCTCTTGGATTTTATATATTTATATATTTATATTTAATTTTTAAATTGATATATTGTGTTGTATATTTTATATGTTTTAATCACTAACTTTATTGTAAACCGCCCAGAGTCACCTCTACGGGGGGAGATGGGCGGTGATATAAGTTGGATGGAGAAAGGAAGGAAGGAAGGAAGGAAGGAAGGAAGGAAGGAAGGAAGGAAGGAAGGAAGGAAGGAAGGAAGGAAGGAAGGAAGGAAGGAAGGTGTTGTATTGTAGTGATACAAGCTCCTCCCTGTCGTGATGCAAGCTCCACCCCAATACAAGTACAAAAAGTGTTGAAGTTGTGTAACATCAACACAATGCTGCTTCCATCATTTGGCTTCTCCTGAACCTTGCTAAGGATGCTTCTGTGCACAGAAATAAATATATATTCTTGCTATGTATAGAATAGATTCTAGAGAAAAGTCAGTAAGCATTTGCTGTAATTGAGAAATTGTAAGGCTTATGATGATGTTTTCAAGTTTTTATCTGAACCAAAATAAATTTGAACCCAATGAATCTAGATAACAAGAATGTCCAGAATACTTTTCCCCTTTACTTTTGCAAAAACAGGATTTTTTTATTATTATTATTTGTAGTCCTTCATCTAATTGGAATGTCAGGACATTGTGGAATAAAGTTGAGATCAATTTAACTACAGTATATCTCTACAGTCTGGATATTTAATGGAAACATGCAGCAGCAGAGATTTTGCTGTGCTCTGATATAACAGTGGCATGATGCAAATCCACTGGAGAGTCACAAGACAGCTTTCTAACTCAGATAGACAAGAAGGGAGTATCCTAGCAACAACACAGAAACCACGTGATGAATCTCAAAACCATTTTTCTGCCTTGATCAGGTTTTATTCCCCTTGAAATCTAAGGGGACGTAAAATAGAGAATTCACCCCCTGTCCAATAGAGTTTGCAGTGGATTGATTAATATGAAGAGGCAAAATAATGTAGAAATGATATGGATGAAATCATGCTGCATCAAGTGTAATCCAGAAATCTTAAATCAGAGTGGTATATTCAAATTATATAAAGAAAAAACCTGCTCCCTTCATTTTATTACTAAAAAGGTTCCAAGACTTCTTTCCAGCATTTAGACACCTAGTCAAAGGAGGAAAATAGGAAAAGAGAGGATGATACTGCTACTTGACCCAGAGCTGTAGAAAATTGCTTCCAATAATATAATACGCATATATTTGTATTCACACATTAAGTTAACCATTTGGTTTTTTGTTTTGGTTTGGCATGATACACAAACCCAGCCATTACATTAATTAACTATGCTTTATGCTTTTCCAAAAAGCCATTATTTAAAAAACAATGGTTTAGTACTATGTATGAAACCAGCAATAGTTTAATGGTTTAATTCAGCTGATATCTTTCATTGCAGCTTCCTCTTTATATTAAAGATGATCAGATTTATTTTAGCATAACTTCCATAAACAGCATTAGATGCACACAATATTATCCTCAGCAGGTTCACATGCAAATACACACTGATACAGAGTTGGTAAAGTGATAGCAAATAGCCCAAAAATTTCAGATAAAACATAAACATATATGACTGCTAAAGTATACAAGATAAGGTTTTTAAGGTTAAAATTCATATAAAATTGCCACAGATTATACTATACTATTTTCTCCTTTCCTAAACATTTAGCTGCCCCACACAACTCAGGCTACCACTTTAGGATGTTTTGTTCCATGTTTCAAGATCTGTTGATCTAATTTTTAAAAATGTGTTATATACTGTATATTAAATGCAATATATTCATTCACATGCTTTGAGGTGCAGCAATCTAATCTAACCCGTTGATAAAGGCCGTTGAAGAAGTACAGTTGCATCGGAAATCTCATTGCAGCTCAGTGACGGATATTGTATCTGCATCAATACTCATGTCACTTTTCATTTCATTTTACTTTTGAATGTTTCACTGACCTGAAATAATATCATACATTTCTTATAGTCTTATCCTTCCTGAATTACAGAACAGCACTTTGTTTTGTTTTTTATGCTGACAGTGTTCAGTTACTCCCTTGTATGCATACATATGTTAACCTCCAAATACATATATAGTACAGTATATTAAATTTAAAATAAACATGGGAAGCCCTAAAAGAACATTGCCAGTTTTTCTGAGATAAATTCTGTAAGCAAGTTTTTTGCTTTATTAACAAAATCCCAGCAAAGTGTCTTCCTAAAAAAATAATAATACAGGTAATCCTTGTTTAGCAACTTCATTGTTTAGCAACCATTTGCAGTTATGACGGTGATGAAAAAGTAACTTTATGACCAATCCTTGCATTTATTTTTTATTTTATTTTATTATTTAAATTTATATCACCGCCCATCTCCCCCAACGGGAAGGTTTACGGGAATTTATGACCTTTGCAGTTCTGGAAAGCAAAGGAAAGCTGAAGTAAGATAGTAAACACAATCAAGTTTCACTTAGTGACTGCTTCACTTAACAACCAAGTTGCTGGTCTCGATTGTAGTCGCTAAAAAGGACTACCTGTAGTTACATTCATTAAAAAACAGATAGCTCATAGGGAAAGAGAAAAGCTTTCATAATGTCCAGGAAATGGTCCAGTCTCCATTGTTTGCATATATCTTGGCTTTTAATTTTTAAAACAGAAGAAACTGTTTCCTTTCCTTTAGCTATTTCTGGTTAGTTTTCTGTATTGTGTTTTAAAAAGGAATGGAATTGCTAGGAAATAAATTGGCAACATAGGAACCAGCAGTTCCCAGACTTGAAAGGACTGCCATGTCAGCATACTCAGCTGCCTCCAGAGGCCTTGAAGAGAGCAGCAAGAATGGCCACTGACTTGGAAAGGCAGAAGAAAATAGTCTAGAATTTAAACCTTTATGTAGGCTTTGATCTCTGTATACACAGTAGGCAATTTCTCTCTTGTATAAAATAACTAAATTAGCTAAGTTATGTCTGTAAGCCTCCCACTGAGTAAGCAAACTCCTGAGTTCAGTGTCTGATAGAAATATACAAAAGGAGACCTCTGAGAGATTGTCTTTTAACTTTAGATTAATCTACCAGGCAGAATTAATTATTATTCAAGCTTCAATGCTACATCTCCACAGTTGTAAGACAGCTCTGCTTCTGTTATTTCCCTTTGTGAGAAGGAGTTCCAGATTTTTTTCACAAATCTGCATATATAAACCCTGGCTTATCAAAGTTAGAAATAAAAATGGGATTTGTTAGTCACTATTACTTTGTTGCAATGGGGCCTATACTTGGTGATCTTAGTTTTCCAAAACATTCGGGCAAATGTTAGGCATCGTGATTTATTTAAATTTCTTGAATTAGGTTGCTAACTTCAGCAAGAAAATCATATAAAGATTATTGTAATATCTCTCATTTGGACCATGGGTCTACCTTCTTCCCATTTCTCATGAGGATCTGTTTTACCACTGTGCATTGAATTAATTAAATGTTCTTATTCTTCTCAATTTCTACAGGAGCAAATGCCTCTGCTCCAGATCAACTGAGTCTAGCATTGGCTTGGAACAGGGTCGACATTGCTCGCAGCCAGATTTTTATTTATGGGCAACAGTGGCCGGTACAGTATTTATACCACTATTAAATACCTTTTCAGTTGAGTGTGATTATTTGGATAGATGATAGATAGATAGATAGATAGATAGATAGATAGATAGATAGATAGATAGATAGATAGATAGATAGATTCTGCAACATAAACAGATTGTCATGTAATCATGAAAAAGATGTCTGTAATTTTTCTTGTAGGAAATGGTGTCACCTAGTGGAGCTGTTAAAACATAACACAAGCAATTGTTTTATATTTTGTGAGAAAAAAAATCTATTTAAAGACAAATGCATTTATCGTGGCTTAAGCTTTCATACACCGTAATCTGCCTCATGAGATGCCTGGAATGTCATATTATGCACCTTCGGTCTTTCTTAACATATATAGGTGGCCCTCATTGTTCACAGAGGCTGCAGATAACAAAACCTCAAATAATGAGGTCAAAAAAATCTATTTTGCACGCCTGCCATTTTGCATTTCGTATAAAAATGCTGCAGACATATGCAACTACAAGTAATGGAACTGCAGATAATGAGGGCCACTTCCGTATAGATATGATTTAGATATAGACACAGAATCTTCAGTTATTCAGAGAACTCAACCATTTCCAGCCCAGCTTCTGTGTAAGAAAAAAAAAGTTGAAAATTTGGGAGGGACAAGTAGAATTTCTGAGTGTTACGCAAAGGGAAATAAAATTATTCTGGAATAAGATTGCGGATGGAGAAATTGGCAGAAGGTTGTTGAATGTGTTGAGATAGATGAACCTGGAGGAGGATTAGTTGGGGGGGAAGGGCAATTGCCTTCAGTAGGAAACCCAGCTCTACATGTGATTATTTCTATATAAGCCGGAGTTAAGGTTAAGTTAATTCAGAGTTGCCCAAGTGGAAGCATTGTTGTTGAATGTGAAGGCTCCCTGCCACTGACAATCATATTGTAATGTGGAGACCATAATTTCACTTATGTCACCAGCACAACTAGGAAAAGGGAATGCTCTTCATGTATGGTGGTGCTGGCTATTGGGGTTCCAGGCGCAGAGTAATCCAAACAACGTGTTGTAAGGCTAACAATATCTTTATTGATAGCATAAGGCAATAATGGATGTATGGTGCATTATTGAAAAAAGGAAAAAACAAAGCATACGCAGAGTTCCATCAACAGATGTGAGGAAAGAAAAATCATGGTCTATGCAAAGACCAGGCGTAGTTACAGTACAGAAACAAAGTACATGTAGACAGCAGTCAAAAGAAGCATAGAATTGAGTGAGTGAGATGAGTACCCATAGTTCATAGTTGACTTATACCCATGGTTCAACATTCTGATTGGCTAATGTGGGCTAGGCCATTTTTCAGCTTAACATTGTAGTAACAGTTGTACTTACTATAAACCGCCATGAGATGGCGGTGTTGCATGTTGGCTTTTCTCCCGGGGAAAGTTTCTCATGGGACAAGACTGTTATCACCATATTGTTTTGACTAGAGAAAAGCACATCTGGTGTTTTTACTGCTTTTTATTATGGGAAACTGCTTACAGCCACTTTACAGGCTAGGATTTCACAGTGAAGGAATCCATTCGCTTGAATCCTACATAGAATAACTTTAACAAATAACTTTACCACTTCAATGCTTCTTCCATGTTCGATTGAACACGCTACGGTAAATCCTGAACAGGGCCACAGACGAACAAGTACTGTTGATAATAGCATGACTTCCAGAACAAAATTTTCCATTTTATTCTTCCATTTTTGAGAAGTGTTGATAATGTCCATGGTAAATCTTACCTACTTGAATTCCAAAAAGCCTTCCACAAAGTCTGACCAAGAGAATAAGTCCTCTCACAGTTGATAAATTGAAGAACAGGAAATGGAGGGCACTGAACAATTCTTTCAGTGGAGAAATGCAAGCTTTAGGAGTCCCTCAATATTTTGTACTAGGATCAGTAATATTTAATTTATAAGGATTCATGGGTACGAATAAGCATAAAATACTGAAATGCGTGGGTGACACCATTTATTCAGACCGGTAAAAACTAAAGCTGACACTGAGGCTCTCCAGGAGATCTCCACACCAAGACGATAGAAGTAAAAAAAAAACAGCTTACAACGTCCAAAAACTGTATTAAAAAGTAATGTTATGCTGGAACCCACTTTTAAAATGCTAGGAAAAAATGTAAAATGTTTCCATAACCCTGATGATTCTCCTCACTGATCACAAGTTCTCCCTAACCAAGTTATTTCCTTTTTAGGTGGGGTCCCTTGAACAAGCAATGTTGGATGCCCTGGTATTAGACAGAGTGGATTTTGTGAAGTTACTCATAGAGAATGGAGTAAGCATGCATCGTTTTCTCACCCTCTCCAGACTAGAAGAGCTGTACAATACGGTAGGGCCCCTATTTGTTCATTTAATTCCCTTCAGGGTGCCCAGAAATTCATCCAATCTCTTCATTATTGAAATAATGCTTGCCTTAAAGTGTTCTTGTAACAAAATCTCACAATGCTTTGCCTGCTTAGTCTTTTATTGTATCCCATTAAAACTATATAACATGCTTTAAAAAAACGGCATCTGTACCCTATTACAGTTTGAATTCTGTTAAAAATAATTTGCTCCCAAGATGAATTGCTTTTTTAAGAAAATGCCATTTTCAAAACTCCACCGAATTGGCTAGGCTAAAGCAGGACATTTCAAAGTTAAAGTGTTCTATTTAGTTCCTATTATTTCTCAGAGAACACCAGCTGCCTTGTCAAAACAATCAATCTTCCACTTACCACTGGGTTGTAACTCATGTGTTTCACTGCAAAGATGAGCAAAAATTCAATAGACAGCCCTTTTCTTCATACGGTCAAAAAGGTAATGCTGCTTATTGAATTTCTGCCTGCCTTTCATTTATTAATAGCAGAGTAATAATGGTAATCTTAAGTCTATCTCAGGCTGCATGGGTGGTATAATATCAAGGACTGCTTTAGCACACACATAAGAAGATTATGCAAACTCTCTGCAGAGGTCAGTATACCTTTCCTCCTGCCTCTGATCTCTTACCCACTCTCCAACATTTTTGTTGTTTATTCGTTCAGTCGCTTCCGACTCTTCGTGACTTCATGGACCAGCCTACGCCAGAGCTTTCTGTCGGCCGTCACCATCCCCAGCTCCCCCACGGTCGAGTCCGTCACCTCCAGAATACCATCCATCCATCTTGCCCTTGGTCGGCCCCTCTTCCTTTTGCCTTCCACTTTCCCTAGCATCAGCTTCTTCTCCAGGGTATCCTGTCTTCTCATTATTTGGCCAAAGTACTTCAGTTTTGCCTTTAATATCATTCCCTCAAGTGAGCAGTCTGGCTTTAAACTCCTTTTAAAAGATCAAGAATTGCATGATTTGGTGACCTCTATATAAGGCATACATAAAATATGATACTTGAGTTTCATGATATAGGGAAGTGCCACCAGTACTATTGCTCCATGACTCAAACTTTTCACCTAGTAGCAAACGTTTGAAGAATTATAGCTTAGTCCCTTTTGATCCACATTAGCAAGCTGGGTTAACTCTATTTCTATCCCCACCCATTCCAAAAAAGACCATTATTCATGGAGCATCTTTCAAAAATTAGTTGTGGAACATCTTCCAGCAGTATACTGCAAATATGTCTTTTCATATGGAAGGAGACAGTCATTGCCATCATGGGGCCTATACTGAAAAAAGAGTCTCGTTTCTTAACGCTGCCCTTCAAGTCATAATGGCATGGTGTTTTCTGGACAAAGGCATTTTATTGCCAATGTTCAGTTCTAAATTTTGTAGTTAAGAGGTACCTGTTCAATTCCTGGTTAAGCTATCCGTATACCAAATGATACATTTGCAAAGATATGTTTGCATATCTACTTTGAATAAGATCTAATACTAAATGCCACAAAAATGCACCATTAGTTTAGTTATAGAACTTTTTAAAAAAATAAGTTTCAAAGGTAGCTTCCTTGAATCTTGACCTCTATAGGTAGAGTGCAATGTTCAAACTTATTTAATTACTCCAAATTAAAGGAGGAATTCTAAGTCAAATTATAGAATATTCAGGGTTTTTGTTAGATATTATGAAACTATACAGTTGTCACATTCAGTAATTTGGGTTTTATGAGCTTTTTAGTTGGACTTTGACACATCTTTCCCTTGATCCAAATAGCTTCTTCAGATACGTCAGAACTATTAAACTGTTTGTTGTGATCATTTTCAGAGACATGGGCCATCCAACACTTTGTATCATCTTGTCAGAGATGTCAAAAAGGTAAGAGTCCACAGGTGGACAATAGCGTGAAGGTAATGTTGTGGCTGCTTCTTGTCATTAGAGACAGCCTCCATTTTGCATGGGCTACCAACAAGAGCTTTCTTCCACCTTCTGCCATTTCAGTTGTGCAGTGTGTGTTTGTAATAATTCTCAGCCTTTGTGTACAATACAGTTAACTATTTAGTGGCTGCTAGTGGTTATTTTAGATGCTTTAGGTTTAGTGCTTCTGCTAGTGGACTGTAGGTGTTTTTCATGTGATGTGGATTTATGCACTAGATGTATTTTAATAGCCACCACTGTTTTGAATGCTGATTTCCATTTTGTGGGCCAGTGTTAGACATTGCAATATATATTATTGTTGTGCTGGATATTGAATCATTGCATTATTTTCAGCTTCATTAAGTGCTATTTTTTATAAAATCCTTTATCTCCTTTTTTAAGTAGAAAGTTTAAAAAGAAAACAGTTTAGACATAACTCAATTCTCTTTGATTGGTAGACATAACTCAGTTTGTGTGACTGAAGCTACCTTAAAGGAACTGGTGGAAACAAGCTATGCTCTTTCTAAATACAACTTTTATCAATAATGTATGTCTTGGACCCTATTCAGTCACATCCCTTCTCTTGCACAATTAACATCAAATGAAGAGGAGCGTGAGAATGAACTTGTTGGCCCTACACATTTTGGTTGCAATTCTTACAGCTTCTTCATGTCTCTATGTTGGGTGCTGATCTCCTGCACTGGAGATATAATTATATAGGTTAAGCCCCAACAGAAGAGGTGTAAGAAAATCTTATCCCTGTTTACCCCCATCTGCCCATAATAGTAATTGTGGGAAGAACCAGAGCATAACACTAGCTAAATAAAAAGTCTTCCCCCCCAAGTTTCTTTTCCCTGACAAAGCTATAAATTGATTACTTAGAAATGGGGGGGGGGGGGGGTTGCAAAGAGCTGCTAAAACAGTAAAACAGGAGAACTTGATATCTAATGCCTGGTGCCTGCCTAAGTACTTGATCACTGTCTTGTAATCATCTGGAACTTGAAATACATGCATAAAATCCAGAGACCATCTGCCTATCAATTCACGTATTTCTAGATTTCAGTTTTAAGGCACTTCTACCTTAAAACATAAAACTGTACAAGAGAATGTGAAAATATAGATTTTAAATGGGCTGCCCTTTCAACTTTTGTAAAAATCAAAACAAAAAACCACACAGAGACAGTTTCCAGCAAAATATTTAAAGAATTTAAAAACATAACTAACTCAGAAGTTTGGGGGGAAATGGAAATGTTTGAATATACCGTACTTGGAAGGAGGGAAAAAACTTTTGAGAACTTATTTTACATTCATTACTTCATTTATGACATAATAACTAATTTTGGAGAACCAGGCCAAAATGTGTTAAGTTTTTCAATAATAGAGTTGTTCACAACAATAAAATATCCCATGAATATGCAGTACAGTACTGCCTAAATCAAAATCAGGGATCAATTTAAGCTTTCTGCTTCCCTGTTCTTTCTTTGTTAGTTAAAAGAAGCAGTTTTTGTATGAATATAGTCATTTTTGTGCCATTGGCTTTTTTGGAAATGTCACCCTCTGTATCCACCCTCATTTTTTTAGCACACCCCCCCCCCATTTTTTAATGTCTACTCCTTAATAACAATGTCGGCTAATGAGTCAACTGCAGTGAAATTAAATTATAGTGCATGTTACATTTGGTGGGGCGTGGTGGCTCAGTGGGTAAGACGCCAGGCTTGTCGATCGGAAGATCGCAAGTTGGGAGGTTCGAATCCCTAGCCCTGCATGCGGAGTGAGCTCCCGCACTAGCTCCAGCTCTTGCCAACCTAGCAATTCGAAAGCATGCAAATGCAAGTAGATGAATAGGTACCACTTCGGAACAGCGTTCCACGCGTGTCATGCGGCCACATGACCGTGGAAGAGTCTTCGGACAACGCTGGCTCTTTGGCTAACAAACGGAGATGAGCACCGGCCCCTAGAGTCGGACACGACTGCACAAATGTGCGGGGGGTACCTTTACCTTTACCTTTATGTTACATTTTATCAAATAGAATGGAAGAACATTTAAAAATATGCCATGAGACAGATTTTTTAAAAAAATATTAGAAGTAAATAAAAACTATTTTTTAGAAGGGGTGCAATGGCTCAGTGGTTAAGACGCCAGGCTTGTTGGTCAGAAGGTCAGCGGTTCAAGACCCGAGCGCCGCATGACAGAGTGAGCTCCCGCACTCGCCCCAGCTCTTGCCAACCTAGCAATTTGAAAGCATGCAAATGCAAGCAGATAAATAGGTACCACTTCGGTGGGATGGTAACAGCGTTCTGTGCTTGTCATGCCGGCCACATGACCGCGGAAGCGTCTTCGGACAGCACTGGCTCTTTGGCTAAGAAATGGAGATGAGCACCGCCCCCTAGAGTCGGACACAACTGTGCAGGGGAAACCTTTACCTTTTACTTATGCTTTTTATACGTATATGGTAGAATAAACCCTGGCAAGGTTTATTTACAGAACCATATATATAGTAATCCATTCTGTTGGCCTCAACATGAAATCTATTGCATTAGAGACCATTTTTTTCCCTCACTTTATAAATAATGAACAAGTAAAATGTTATGCTACAAGATATTAGATGGTTACTGCAGACCCATACCAGAGCAATAACATTTTTTTCTTCTCAGTCAGTTTCTGAATCTTTCAACAAATCTGACATCAATTTAAATGAAATGGCATTCTAGAAAATAACCTCTTAATGCAACATATCATTATTTTGACAGTCCAATGGTTCACTGTGCGTGACAAAGACAGATGACTGTCTAAAGCAACTTATCTCATTCTGATGAATTTTGAATTCTGGTAGCTAAACATCAGTTTTATTGTAACCCCTTGTGATCAAATATATATTCGTTAAAATGAACCACCTTGAAGTATTACCTACAGAAATAAATCATATTCACTTTATTCTGCCGAAGAGCAGTTTAATGTTAAGACTGAAAAATTATTTTAGTATGTACATTCCTGGCACCTTGTGATGATTGAAAATTAAACAGCTAAATATAAAGCAAAATGTGACCACTATAAACTTGCATATGAAAAACTCCAAAAAGGTTTTTGTGGGTATGTAGCAAACATAATGGATTTTTTTAAGTAACAAAACCCAGTTTTTCTCAACACTATAAAAGTGCAGTGTGAGCAGAACCTAATATTGGGGATAGTCCTTGTCCCAATTATTTTAAGGAAAATCACTGCTCTCTAATTATAGAGGGTGAAGAGAGAACACCATTCAAGTAACCATAAAAAATAACCTAATGTTGCTTGCATGCAAGGAAAGGGAATATTAGCCTTGGCAAAATTTCACACTTTTCCTCACATTAAAAATGATAAAAATGAATGATCCTGGATAACTCTTTAATTCCAGTTCTAAATGATGCATGCTGTACTGAATTTATGAGAAAGAATAACAATGTAGCCTTTTGACCTCTTTTGTTTAGTTAATAAAGGCCATTTCTCTTATAGTTGAATATCAGTGCCCTCAAGTCATTAGTAAGGAAAGTATTTGACCTATAATGACTATTTTTTGCCAAATTTGTTTAATGATTACTCAAATAACAAAAGGAAAATATGTTGGGAGCTTTGATGGCTAACGAGTGCCCTCTAATGTTCATATAAGTAGTAATAATTTCTACTCTTTTTTCTCTCTGTGTCTTACTATGTATTAATAAGATACCATTCTGATTAATTCATGACCAGTAGGCTGTATCTATGCATTATGATTATGCTTAGAATTTAGCATCTGTAGAACAGGTCTCACTTTCTGGATTTCTAATAATTTAGTCCTTAGTCCTAAGCATGTCAGTTTAGAAGGAGAGGGTGATTTGAGTAGAAATTACTTTTCAAATACGTGTTCTTAGATAATGAAATCTTACTAGAATCAACCTAATCAAGCTGTATTTTAAAAGGTTTTAAAGTACATTCTTGTTCTTTTAAAAAAAAATCAAAATAGAGTTTAACAAGCCTTACAATCTCAGTCGAAATGCCACATCAGGATGTCAGTGCAATAAAAATATTTCACTTTTATTGGATATTCAGACATTATTAGAATTGGTTTGGATGCTTTCTAGCCTAGAACAAATCTGAAGGATGATTCTCAGTTTGTACCTTGTGCTAGCATATTGTAGAATAAAGTTTAGTAAAAATACCAATAGGCTGTGTAACCATTTAAAATATTTGGAATCAAGAACTTTGTTTTATGTTCATGTTATTTTAATTGGTGGTAAGCCAGATTTTATAAATCTGAACCATTCACACTTCTTTAGAACCACTAGGTAACTGATATAAAATTTAATGTGAGATACAGTCCTGAGAGTTGCCTAAGATTAGTATTAGCTCATCATGTAAATCCTAGAAAGGTAATATATGCATGATTATAGTAATAGTCTTAAAATGGCATTTTGTATTTATTTACTAGGCATATAGCCTGGGTTACATCAGCTATAGTATCACTCTTAAAGCAATATATTTATTGTAGAGAGGACAAATAAGCAAGTGCAAGATTTTGTATATACAGCAATGGGCCTATGCTTTCTATACATTGGGGGGTTATAAACTGTTTTTGCATTACAGTAATAACATAGAAACATGTCCTTTTTGATATTAGGAGAGTTGAAAGTCAGTGGAGCGAGATCTCAGAAATGGCTTATGAGGTAAATTCATTATTTGGCCCACTCAGTGCTATGTAATTAGGTAACAGATGGATTTTGGCACTAAGATAGATAGTGTATGAAAATAATTAGATATGATTTAAATCAACTGTTATTTAAATAAGAGCACATTGGAATCTCCAATAAGAGTCTGGGAAGAAATTCACTGTCATATAGATTTGTCTCTGAAAAGTGAAAATAAATCCCCCCACACTTTCCTAAATGTCAGATATTATTTCATTGTCATTACAGCCTTCTGAATGTATTTCCTCCTTGGCAGATGCATGACCACATAGCAAAGAAAATCAATAACCAAACCTTCAAGTGAAAGGACTTTAATTCCTAGAGAGTTAGCATTTTTAGAAAGATATAAGTATTTTTCACTTTTTAACTGTCAGCCATGTGTATGAAGGTGGTTTTGGGTTTTTAGGAAATAAAAGTGAAAGTTTTAATTAGAGAACCATAGGAAGGAAACTTGTGGGACTTGATTATGTAATCTGCTAAGTACAGTATTCAATAAAAGAGCAAAACTTGCATTTATAGCATTCAGCATCTGTTTATGCTAAAGTTGCCTTCCTGTTCCAGGATTAAGTTTGGAAAAGACATTCTTAGTGGCATGAGAGAAGCAGGGAGACACACAACCCCAAGAAGTTTGCCAGAGCGTACACATATTGCTCAGGAGATAAGACTGCTGTGTGGCTGATTCAGGACACCACCAGGGTCCAGCAAATATGTAGAGTTTTCTATAAAATGCTTTGCCTTCATGCTTTCCTTGTTCTGCAGTAGTGTATCCTGTTTTTCTTCTCAGAATAGCCTAAATCCTGTCTTCTGAAACTTATTATCTTCTATTACTGCTATCTTTTAACACATTTTCTTACTTAATTTATGTCTTTTTTCCAAGCGTGAATATCCAGGTTTCGGTTGGATCTATTTTAAGGTGAATTAATTAATAAGCATAATAATGTGTTTTCTTAATGTTTCATTTAAAACTCTCATAGTTACAGAAAAATGTGCACAATAGACATAATAATCAGTTGTATCTTCCCCCCCTTCCCTTGTTTTGTGTGTCTTTTATTCTATTGGAAAAAAATAGGGGAACCTACCACCAGATTATAGGATAAGTCTAATTGATATTGGCCTGGTGATTGAGTACCTGATGGGAGGAGCTTATCGCTGTAATTATACTCGAAAACGCTTCCGAACACTCTATCACAACTTATTTGGCCCCAAAAGAGTAAGGATTGTTATTATTGAGTTTTTGAAAACTGTTTAACAAAAAAACAGATTTAAGGGGGTGGGTTGAGAGGTGATCAGTCAAAAGTGACTTGGTTAGATGGTTTGAAGAGTCTCTGACATTATTAGGCCTTTGGATACATCTGGAGTGTTGAAAAAATGTTATGGGCACTGTCATAGAATGCTTCTGGGCTGAACCTGTTACTTCGGTACAAGAAACGAGTGCGTTTTGAGCTCATTCCATGAACAAATCCATTCCTTTGAATACACTTATTCAAAGCTCATTCCTTTTCTAATTCAAAGTCATCCTCCACACTCCCTGCCTCTCTCACATACACACTTAGATTATTATCTTACACACCCTGTTTTACTCTGAACCTATTGTTGTTTTGTTGTTTATTCGTTCAGTCGCTTCCGACTCTTCGTGACTTCATGGACCAGCCCACGCCAGAGCTTCCTGTCGGCCGTCACCATCCCCAGCTCCCCCATGGTTGAGTCTATAGTACATACCAAAAACACACAGTCTGTAACAGAAATACATCTCTTTCCTAACCTCTCCTTTGATTGATTGATTGATTGATTGATTGATTGATTGGTTGGTTGATTGATGTCCCTCTTTTTATTCAGGAACTCAAGGCAGCATACACATCACCCCCTTATGTGTTTTTCCCCACAACAGCAACCTTGTGAAGTAGGTTGATCTGAGATCAACCTACTCCCTCCTTCTTCTCTCATGTCAGGAGTAGTTCAGCTACTCCCTCCTTCTTCTCTCATGTCAAGAAACCCATCAACTTGTTCCTTGTCCCTGCTTCCTCTACTCTTTTCATCAAATAGCCTGTAGAGGAATACGGAGATAGCCTTGAAGAAAATATGCAGCAGCCATTGTGGAAACATCAGCTTAGGCCTGGGAGGAATAAACTCTCAGGAATGGGAGGAGGGAGTGAGAATAAACTCAAGGTTGGTCTGCCTAGATGCTCTTGTGTATAAGAGGGAGGGAAAGGAAAAATATGTCAGGCTTTCAAGATTCTGCTATTATACCCTATAACAATAAAGTAGAGTTACAGTAGTTCCTGTGGTGTCTGTTTCCTGCCCTGGTCTACCTCAAAGGGCTGACATACTGTAGCTCCATCCATACTCTGGTTAGTCCTAGATCTCTGCCAGCTTTCCCACTGCCATTCCTAAGCCTATTTCTTTCTGGATAATAACAATGGGATCTCAATTACTGCCCCTTCCTTTTATTTTCCAGTGCACTTCATGTAAACAATTATGAACTACTGAATTCTGGCCCTGTCCCCAAATATACCTACATCCTAAATATATTTCTATCCATATAAGAAAATAAAATGACAGTTGCAAAAAATAATTCTCTGCTCTAAAATGTGTCCAGTCACCTATTTTTTTTAAAATTAAAGTAAAATAATATTTAAAATAATACTAAACGTATAACAGTATGACACTTTACGAGTACAGGAGGAGATGCCAGTCAGTGACACCATCCCAACACCCTGCAGCAACTGGGTCTGCATCTGGATTCCTCTTTTCAGTTTCATGTGCATCCAACGTGTTTTCTTCTAGTTCCTCCTTTATTAAAGGAAAGTTTACTTTTCTTTAACTAACTTTTGAATATTTGTGCAATAATGCACAAACATTTTTCCAAAACAACAGGGATATGTGAAAACAGTTAAATAGTAGAAATTGATTACACTAATAACATCAAGAGCAGAGCTTTCCAAACTGTGTGTCGGGACACGTTAGTGTGTCGGCTGCAGTGTCTGGGTGTGTCGCGGCTGCTGCTGCCTCCAAACCTGCCCTGCCAGGATTCCACGCAGGTCCTAGTGCCTGCCTTGTGCCTCGCTGCCTCCAAACTTGCTGTGATTCCACACAGGTCCTAGTGCCTGCCTTGTGCCCTGCTGTAAGAGTGTGTCGCGAAATGATGCATGTCTAAAAAGTGTGTCACCAACATGAAAAGTTTGGAAAGCTCTGATCAAGAGACTTGTGAAGTGTATATGCTGAATCAGAAAAATGACTGATGAATAGGGTAGGTTTTAATTAGTCCCTGTGCTTTATTGAAAAGTTATGTATAGCATTATTCTTTTCTGTTTTTACCCACAGCCAAAAGCCCTAAAACTTCTGGGAATGGAGGTAAGTGGCAGGCCACCCAATTTAATGACATTTTATAAACCTTTACATCAGAACAAAATATATTGAGGATTATGATTCACACATCACTTACATGAATCAAAAGAACCAGTAACTAGTTCTATGTGCTCAAGAAGGCTTGTGATTTAAGATTTTGAGTGGAGCG
Organism: Charina bottae; assembly: GCA_023362775.1. Lineage (NCBI taxonomy): Eukaryota > Metazoa > Chordata > Lepidosauria > Squamata > Charinaidae > Charina > Charina bottae. The sequence goes on along the minus strand of JALMGJ010000002.1, from coordinate 205,634,113 downwards.
TCTTTCCCCACCATAGAGGAGTGGAGGAGGAAGAGAAGGAAGGATAGAGAGGAAATCAGATATCCCACTGGACATGTCTAGAGCATCAGGCATACCTAAAATATTTCTTTAAATCCTGGCAGCAAAATAATACATGTTTACAAGATAGTTCATAAAGAAAGTCAATTTTCATCTATGACACTGTGCATATTCATATTTGTAACTATGGGAAAGAGGCAGGAAGGTTTATTTAAAGAATAATAAAGAATATACAAACAACTCACACAATAGATGTGCTAATCCCACACACGACAGCACCACACCCCTAATCACCACAAAAAACCCTCTCCCAATCTCTTGTAATGACCTGTCAGCAGCTATAAACACCAGCAGGAACACACACCCTCCACTTGGGCACAGAGAGAATCTTCTAGCTGTGCTCCTATCCTCTGAAGATGCCAGCCACAGCTACTGGCGAAACGTTAGGAACAAAAACTGCCAGAACACGGCCACACAGCCCGGAAAACCCACAACAACCATTTATTTAAAGACTTATTGTAAAATGTCGTCGTTTTAGTGAATAATGCACTAAAATATCTGTAATTGGAAACAACCATGAACATTAGAAGGATTAGATAAGAGTCAACATAGAAAAATATAATGTTATTGCAAGCTTTCTTGAAAAAAAAACTCTTCAAAAATTCTCAGAAAACTAATTTTAAGCCAATATTATTAAAATTTCTGTATTTAGATGAGAATGTACCAGGATGTTTGAAGTTATTTTCCTAGGGATACTAAATCAGCACTGGGCATACTAGACAAGTATTTTTGCTTAATTGTTTTTAAGTATATCTCTAAATTATTGCTGTTAAATAAATTAAAGGTAACTTATACAATTTTGAAAGCCATTAGGCATTATCATTGCAAGTGGGGGGGGGGGGGGGAGAGAGAGAGAGAGAGAGAGAGAGAGAGAGAGAGAGAGAGAGAGAGAGAGAGATCTGTCTGAATGAGTTTAGATCCAGGTAAACTAAAGCTTGTAGGAAACATGTGCAGCTATATTAAAGAAACAAGTTTAATGTCTTTTAAGAATGGCATTATATTGCTAAAGCTACTTTAGCCTAACAACATTTTTCTGTGCTCATCAGGATGATGTTCCACTACGGAGGGGAAGAAGCACCACTAAGAAACGAGAAGAGGAAGTGGATATAGACCTAGATGATCCTGAGATTAACCATTTCCCTTTCCCCTTTCATGAGCTGATGGTATGGGCTGTGCTGATGAAGCGCCAGAAGATGGCTCTTTTCTTCTGGCAACATGGAGAGGAAGCCATGGCTAAGGCTCTGGTAGCCTGTAAACTTTGCAAAGCAATGGCCCATGAAGCATCTGAAAATGATATGGTGGATGACATATCTCAGGAACTAAATCACAACTCCAGGTTGAGCCATTCGTGAACGTTACATTTATGTCCTTCATTTTGTATTGCACAGAATCTACAGTAGATAAAATAACCTCACTTCTTTTTATTATTGGGCTGATTAAACCAGAAGTCTTATAATGCTTTCCAACTCCTAGGAGAAAACACTGGGCAGTGGAAACAGTGTTGGCATGACGGCTCCCACTTGGAATGTCTGCAGACACTCTCACAGATGAGGGAAAGGCTTGCAAGAAAAATAAAAATTTCACTTGAAGCCCAGTGCAAAATGGGCTGGCCTTGTAGACCAGAATAATACTTCTAAGCCAAGCCATTTCAAATAGCCCTTGAGAATGTCTGCTTATAGGACTTCACTGTTAGAATTTTGTGCTTAGCCATGCAAAAGGGAAAGCAATCGTAACAAAGATGGTTCTTACGAACATGGGAAACCAATCTTCCAGTTATCCATAAAGAGCCAAGGTTTTATTGGTCAAAAACGGTACTTTATATTCTGCTCAGAAAATAATGCAAAACTTATGCAGATGCTGGAACCTGGTCTAAAACCGAAGTAGCCCTATCAGGAAGTTTCTATTACATGTTGGTCCATTAAAGAGCTGCCCTATATAAAGCATAGTGCAATAGTTTAACCTCGATATTATAAAGATATAAGTGGCAGCTGATGCCATTTATGGACTGATAAACCAAGGCATGCTGAATGCCTGTTATGACTATTCTTAATACAGGCATGCACATATCTGAGTAATAAGATCTGCCAAGGCAAGCATATTTTATCATTATTGTAATCATGTTTCATATGAAACTCAGTCTGTTCAGCCATATCCAGTCCCTCATTATTTCCACAAATACCAGAGCACCAGACAGGAATTGGGGGGGAAAAGATGCTAAGCCTGAATTCCAGACTTCCCTATAATCATAAAGCTTGGTTAAATTACACTATACTTCCATTATTGGAAATGTGATTCTCTCACAGATATCTAATACAATCTAGATCATAAGTAAGTAGGTTAGTAACATAGAGAGGATAGTAGGCAAGTGGAAGCTAAGGCTTCCTAACAAAATTGAAATTAGGAGATTTAACTAATATTTGCAAGTGTTCTCAGGATCTTAGCCAAGTGTGCCAGTGTGTGATGCAATCCTTGCAGAAATAGCTGTTAACAATTGTTTAGATTCCATGTACAGTAACAGATTCACGAGGTAACAAAAGTGCTCTTTCGTGCAGGGATTTTGGCCAGCTTGCAGTGGAGCTGCTGGACCAATCCTACAAGCAGGATGAACAGCTGGCTATGAAACTCCTGACATATGAGTTGAAGAACTGGAGCAATGCCACATGCCTGCAACTCGCAGTGGCAGCCAAGCATCGAGATTTCATTGCACACACATGTAGCCAAATGCTACTCACAGACATGTGGATGGGGAGGCTCCGAATGCGTAAAAACTCAAGTCTAAAGGTCTGGATCGTTTTAAGTGTGAAACTTAAGGGGGAGTTTGTATGTTAAATTAGCATATAAATATAATATAAAGCATTGACTAGGCTCTGTTCTGTTTCTAAAAATAGATAACAACTATGTATCTTTGCAGTTCAAAAAGTTGGGTGGCCAACTTATTTTAAAGCTTTAAGGACCAGGACTTTACAGGGTACTAAATGGTCAATTATTGATTTTATTCTTGCCATTGCCCACAAGACAGAAACATTATTTTGAAACTTACATGCCCAAATGTCTGATTCCTAGATACCTAAAGAGCATGTGTAATAAGAAACAAAAAGAGCAACTGGCATAACCATAACATGTTAATTGTGATGATTGTTGTTATCATTATTATTGATTTAGGTAATTCTAGGAATTCTACTTCCTCCTTCAATTCTCAGCTTGGAGTTCAAAAACAAAGACGATATGCCTTACATGTCTCAGGCTCAAGAGATCCATCTGCAAGAAAAAGAGCCAGAAGAGCCAGAAAAAACAGTAAAAGAAAAAGAAGAGGAAGATATGGAACTCACAGTAAGGGGGAAACATTGATGGAAGTGGTCTGCATAATTATTGTTTCCTTGACTATTGTCATCTGTGTTAAGGGGCACAATGCCATTAAGAAGTGTAATTCACTATACATTCCTTTTGGTATCCATTTTTAAATGAACTATACCCAAGCATTAACAGTAACCAGGGATAATTCCTAATTTGAATGTGTTATATCTATTATCTTATGAGAAACCATGTTGAGATGAGTAGCCAGGCTTCCCAAATTGTACTACTGGTTACGTATCTTATACATTTCATTACTATCTTACAGTTGTTTGTTGTACTTTTGTGACAAACGTTTCTTAACTGATAGGTATAAAACTATAGGAGGTCCCCAATTATCCAAATGGAACAATTTTTGACTATCACTACAAAACTTAAGTGAATTTACAAACTCATAAAGAAGTTGTTGTTATTTAATCTTAGGTTTAAATTCCAATAATACTTTAACGAAGAAAACACATTCTAAAGAAATGTCTATTAAACCTCCTAGAATATAACAGCATCAACAACAAGAATCTCTCTGCAAATAATTTAAACACATAAACAAAAACATTTCCACTGATAGCTATGATGCTTATCATACAATTCCATATTCATTTATGTTAATTATATTTTGTATCTATTTTCCATTTATGACTAGGAAAATATACTCCAGAAATGTGTCTAAAATAATATGTCCTAATATTCAACATTTAACTCTGCCCATTCACCAGAAACGCCCCCCCCAAAAAAAAACCCTTAAAATGTAAGAATCTTGAAATGCTTTGAGAATGTGCTTGTGCATGATTCAAGGAAGTTTTATCAAATACTGTGTGGGTAGCTGCAAGATTTCAAGGCAAAACACATCACTTTGGGATGACTCCAGTAATAAAGGTATTGATAAAAGATATTTAAAATCTTGGAAACATGCATAGCAAAGACTGTGGCTTCACAAATAGGTGAAGGGATCATGTATTATAGAAAAGCTTTAAGCTAGTTTGGGTTTTGGTGAAAATTTGTAAAATGAGACCTTTGGAAACCATTTCATATTTGAGACTCCATGGAAAGTAGTTTTCTTTTAAAAATCTATTTCTCTAAAGATTAAGGTAAAGGTAAAGGTCTCCCCTGCACAGTCGTGTCTGACTCTAGGGGCCAGTGCTCATCTCCGTTTGTTAGCCGAAGAGCCAGCGTTGTCCCAAGACGCTTCCACGGTCATGTGGCCGGCATGACGTGCGCGGAACGCTGTTACCTACCCACCGAAGTGGTACCTATTCATCTACTTTCATTTGCGTGCTTTCAAATTGCTAGGTTGGCAAGAGCTGGGGCGAGTGCAGGAGCTCACTCCGTCATGTGGGGCTAGGGATTCGAACCTCCGAACTTGCAATCTTCCAATCGACAAGCCTGGCGTCCTACCTGCTGAGCCATCACGCCCCTCTTCTCTAAAGATTAATTTTAAAAATTATAGGTTGTCTTTTTCTGATACCACTAGTGTCAATCTTTTGCCTATGTTTTCATTCATTTTATTTTTCTGTTATTTTATTTGCTTTTTTAAAAACATTATAAGCTTACATTATACAGCACATTTAGTATGACAAACACTGACAGCCATACCCATTTGAAGTGCTAATTCAAATTAATATATTTTACATTTACTCAATCATTCTTCCATCCTCTGTAGTAAGTACTCTCAGCTTTACCTATTGTTTGTCTATGTTATAGTTGAGAGAGCTAAAATAAGGTTTTGTGGGATGAGGCACTTTAAATTTCACTTTTAGTTTACATTCCTTGTTATCGGCGTACCACACTTCTATAATAACTTGGCTTATCTCAGTGAAACCACAACAGATATTGGTGCTGTATACTTCAATTAAGCTCCTACCCACTGTTTATAATATAAATTTTAAATTTATCTGGTGGTGCCCACATGTACTTGCAGCCTTCTGCGTCGCCATCTCACCGGAAGCTCATCTCATATATTTTACATAAAACAGAGAATCCAAGCCTTTAATATCAATTCATATATTCATAAGTTCACTGCTGGCATAAGATTTTATAAGCATTTATTTGTATTTTCACAGCTACTAACTTTCTTTATATTCAGTTTAGAGAACCCATTAAAAACTGGATTGCTTGTTAAAAATGAGGCTATTTTCTTCAGGCCATCAGCAAGAGCTGCCCCCAGGATCTTATAGGCAGGCAAGCAGAAGGCTCTGCCTACAAGAACCACAATTCAGGGAAGGAGAAGACCATAGGCACAAGATCAGCCTACAGGACCCCTATGCAGGCAAGACCCCGGATCCTGGAAAAAGAGGAAAAGATCATAAGCCAGCATGAGATTTAACAGGTTGCTTTCCTCTGATATGAGCTTATTCTGCTTTAATAGTAGTTAATTCTTGCTGGCTTCTGATCAATAAATGAAGTGCTTATTCAAATCCAATAAGCACAAATTGTTTCATGGGGCTACAATGTAGTGAATAGTAATTGCTCTCTGTGATGCTCCAGTCCCATGATTTCCTTCCACCACCATGTTTTGCTCTAGCAAATTCCTGGTATGCAAATACCAAATCAGTTATAGCATGGTTTTCCATAGTACCTCCTCTCCCTCCTCTAATAGTGACTTTTATCCTTGACCTGTATTTTCCCCATGGCTAACATTAACTAGTGAACCTATAGCATAATATACATGAAAGGATCATGAGTGTGATCAGGCTTTCTGCAATCAACAGCAGAGTGGTTGATTTGAAGGAGTCTGATATTGTGATTTTCTTTTTCAGAGCCTTCAAATGTGTAATTGTTAAAATGAACAAAAAGTTCACATTGTTGGGCTGAATACTGTTGACAGGAAAAAAAAGGGGAGATAGAAAGACTGCTGGGTTGAGCAATCATGAATATTAAACAAGTAAGCCTCGAAATCCCCATACCAAAAAAGGGAAGCACTAAAGAATGTTCAAACTATCGAACAGTGGCACTTATTTCACATGCCGGTAAGGTAATGCTCAAGAACCTGGAAAGTAGACTCCAGCAATTCATGGAGCGAGAATTGCCAGATGTACAAGCTGGGTTTAGAAAAGACAGAGGAACTAGAGACCAAATTGCCAATATCCGCTGGATAATGGAGAAAGCCAGGGAATTTCAGAAAAACATCTATTTCTGTTTTATTGACTATTCTAAAGCCTTTGACTGTGTGGATCATAACAAATTGTGGCAAGTTCTTGGTGGTATGGGGATACCAAGTCATCTTGTCTACCTCCTGAGGAATCTGTATAACGACCAAGTAGCAACGGTAAGAACAGAGCACGGAACAACGGACTGGTTTAAGATTGGGAAAGGAGTACGGCAGGGTTGTATACTCACACCCTACCTATTCAACCTGTACGCAGAACACATCATGCGACGTGCTGGGCTTGATGAATCCAAGGCTGGAGTTAAAATCACTGGAAGAAACATTAACAATCTCAGATATCCAGATTATAACACTTTGATGGCTGAAAACGAGGAGGAGCTGAGGAGTCTTATGACGAAGGTGAAAGAAGAAAGTGCAAAAGCTCGGTTGCAGTTAAAGCTCAAAAAAAACAAGATTATGGTGACCAGCTTGATTGATAACTGGCAAATAGAGGGAGAAAAAGTGGAGGCAGTGACAGACTTTGTATTTCTAGGCGCAAAGATTACTGCAGACGCTGACTGCAGCCAGGAAATCAGAAGATGTCTACTTCTTAGGAGGAGAGCGATGACAAATCTTGATAAAATAGTTAAGAGTAGAGACATCACACTGACAACAAAGGTCCACATAGTCAAAGCAATGGTATTCCCCGTAGTAGCCTATGGCTGCGAGAGCTGGACCATAAGGAAGGCTGAGCGAGGGAAGATAGATGCTTTTGAACTGTGGTGTTGGAGGGAAATTCTGAGAGTGCCTTGGACTGCAAGAAGATCAAACCAGTCCATACTCCAGGAAATAAAGCCAGACTGCTCACTTGAGGGAATGATATTAAAAGCAAAACTGAAGTACTTTGGCCACAAAATGAGAAGACAGGATACCCTGGAGAAGAAGCTGATGCTAGGGAAAGTGGAAGGCAAAAGGAAGAGGGGCCGACCAAGGGCAAGATGGATGGATGATATTCTGGGGGTGACGGACTCAACCGTGGAGGAGGTGGGGATGGCGACGACAACAGGAAGCTCTGGCGTGGGCTGGTCCATGAAGTCACATTGAGTTGGAAGCGACTGAACAAATAAACAACAACAAATGCCTAGAAAGGAAGCAGGACACAATAGTTTGAAAAATAGGAATGTATTAGCTTAGGCAGCAATGTGCAGTAAGCCATGGAGAATATCAAACATTATATTACCTTATATCCAACTAACACTGATTAGAATAACTATACCACACATTTAAAGAAATGCATACTATCATTGGAACAGATAGTTAGATCCTTCCCTTGTTAAAGAAGGACCAAAATATTTCCATCATTGAAACTACAGGGTAAGGGAGAATTCTAAAAAAACTAGTCGATATAACAAACCATGATGACATCAAAGTGACTTAATGATATCATTGCACCAACTCTGTAGTTATGAACTTGTCATGCATGCTTTATTTGTCCCCCATGCCTCCCCATAGCTGCTCATGTACCTCTACAGAATAGGAAATAAGCATTAATAAATTATAAGAAATAAGCGTCAGGAAGGCCTCTGCACAGATTTGACTTGTGTGCCAGTCACACTCATTCTTCGATGGAGAGGCTCTCCTTAGTGTCACTCATTCTTTGGCCATCTTGCGGGTAGACTATTGCAATGTGCTCTACATGGGGCTGCCCTTGAAGACCACTTGGAAGCTCCAGCTGGCCCAGAATGTGGTGGCATGAGTAGTGATGGGCAGGCCTCACTATACTGTGGAAGGAGAGGCTTGCAGCAGAGTACAGGCACCTGTGTTCATCTTCCTACCACTCTACTTCAAACATTCCTCAGCGTAAGGATGGCAATGAGTTTGTTAAAAAGGGCTTCATTAAGAACAGCTGAGAGGAGGAGAGAGGAGAGAGTGAGGAGGCGGCGAGGGAGAGAACAGAACGTGCAAAAAGCAGGCCCGCAACTAGGGTCTGTGTCACCCAGGGCAAACATGGATTCCATGCCCCCCCTATGGATTCCGCATCCCTCCCCCAAAATGAGAAGTTCTGCCACGCCCCCCTACTCACACTACGGCTTGTGTACAAACCTGCATAACATTTTCCCAAGCGTGAGAGAGAGAAGAGTGAGCGAGCCCCCGCCCTCCCGTTCTGGCGAGTGCTAGTTTGTCAGAGGAGCCGGGCGCATGAAAGCCACTCCTGCTTTAGACCTGCTTGAGCGGTGGGCTCCACCCACAGGGAACCTGCGCAAGTGTGAGATTTAGTCCTGATTCGCACCGCAGGCCTAACACAAAGGACTTTTGGTGCCCCCCCCCAGCACGGCGCCCGGGGCACATGCCCCACTTGCCCCCCCCCCAGTTGCGGCCCTGGCGAAAAGAGCTGGTGTATTGTTGGAGTTTGCAGCTGGTAGCCAGAGCAGAGACAAGCAGCAACCAAGAGAGGTTTGTTTTTCCAAAGAGATGTGGAAGGTCTGAAGAAACAGATAAGCAAAAGCCAACATCTGAAGAGGGGCAAGTGAGAGAGCTGTCCTCTTAAAGGAACCTTGTGCTCGTTGGAGTAGCAGAGGTAGTAGTATCTAATAGTGTTAGTTATAGTTATATAGGAATAGTGATAGCGTAGTTAGTCTCTTACATGTATTAGATAAGAATAGGTACAGTTAAATAGTCTAAGTTGGCTAGGAATATATGTTAGTTTAGTAGGAACCAGAATTGTATTAGTTAGACACATAGGTAACAAGAGCACTTTTCTACTGTGAATAGTTGTTAATAAGTAAAATAAACCCAACCCCCCCAACGTATACTGTAAGGGTAGACCAAAGTTTTTCGTGTGCAGTGTTTCATTGGGGAACTTCTTGGTTGAGTCTGAATAATCAACCCTGGGTACAAAAGAACCTGTGAGATATACCTACGTAACATACTTCTGCATCATGAGCTGCGCTATTTACCAGTAAGCTTCTGAGTGCAATACAAGGTGTTGGTTATTATCTATAAAGCCCTACATGGCACAGGTATCTATCTGAAGGGAATTCTGTCTCTTGTAGGGTCTGCCCATCCTGTGTGATCAGACAAGAGTCAGCTTGTTTGGGTCCCATCAATTAAGCAATGTCATCTATTAGGACTTAAGATAGTCAGATTTGTTTTCAGCTGTTGGAAATGATTTCTTTTATGCAAGGATTTCTGGACTTTGCCCAAATATTTGGTACAAATATAGCTGGATGCCTCCTATAGGCCATAAGATTTTGGGTGCAAAAATCTGGATAACCAGGAGATAGCAACCAAATTAGTTTTCTGTATCTCTTTTCTGCCATATAGTGGTGATCTAGATTTTTGCAGCCCAAATCTGGTCATCCTACCTAATAAAACGTTGAAACTCACAAGTCAAAATTTTGTAGTAATAAAATACTTACTACTTTGTTGGAGCTCCTTAGTATAACATGAGAATAACTTAATATGGGAGTAATTTCTTCACTCAATGATACACCCATTTCTGATTCGTCTAGCTTGAGTTTCCTGATGATCACTTCGGCATACAAGTTGAATAAGAAAGGTGACAGAATGCAACCTTGTCGCACACCTTTCTCGATCTTGAACCAATCAGTGTCACCATATTGAGTTCGTACAGTGGCTTCCTGATTTACATACAATGATTTCATCAACTTCACTAAATGTAGTGGCACCCCAAGGTCTGCTAGGGCTCTCCATAGATTGTCATGGTCAACACAATCAAAAGCTTTCCTGTAGTCAATGAAGCACGTATAAAGGTAAAGGTAAAGGTTTTCCTCTGCACAGTCGTGTCTGACTCCAGGGGGTGGTGCTCATCTCCGTGTCTTAGCCGAAGAGCCAGCGCTGTCCGAAGATGCTTCTGCAGTCACATGACTGGCATGACGCACGCAGAATGCTGTTACCATCCCACGGAAGTGGTACCTATTTATCTACTTGTATTTGCATGCTTTTGAATTGCTAGGTTGGCAAGAGCTGGGGCAAGTGCGGGAGCTCACTCCGTCACGCGGCACTCGGGTCTCGAATCGCCGACCTTCCAATCAACAAGCCTGGTGTCTTAACCACTGAGCCATCGCGCCCCCTCTGAAGCACATATAAATATTCTTTTGATATTCGCAACATTTTTCCATTATCCATCAAACGTTTGCAATGTGATCACAGGTGCCACAGCCCTGTCGGAAACCAGCTTTGACATCTGGCAGTTCCCTTTCGATGATTGGAGCCAGGCATTGTATGATTTTCAGTAGAATCTTGCTAGCGTGAGATATGAGAGCAACAGTGCGGTAGTTAGAACACTCCTTTGAATCCCCCTTTTTTGGCAATGGAATAAACGCTGATTGTTTCCAGTTATGTGGCCATGTGTTGGTTTCACAAATTTTCTGGCACAAAGTTCTGATAATTGCAGTTGGTACTGGCCTTAACAATTCAGCAGGGATGTTGTCAATTCCTGGGGCCTTCTTGTTTTGCAGTTGGTTCATTGCCCACTTGACTTCTTCATCAAGGATGGCTGGTTCTAGTTCTGTTTCCTTATCCTCCTCTCTTTGATGTTGCTCTTCTGTACTAGTAGCATACAGCTCTTCCGCATATTCTCGCCATCTATTCATGACACTTTGTTGGTCAGACAATTCTTTCCCTTGCTTGTCCTTCATGATACCTTTGTGAGCCTTGAACGGTGCCCGAATCTTTTTGATTTGTGCAAAAGCATTCCTAGTGTGTCCTTTTGTATAGTCTTCCTCTAATTGCTTGCAACGTTTCTCCCAGTAAACTTCACTATCTTTCCTTGCTGCCCTTTGGAAAACAGCATTCAATCTTCTTACTTCTACACAATTGCCCGCTGCTTTAGCTGCCTTTCTCCTCTCGGCTATTTGGATGGTATTCTCTGAGAGCCATCTACACCTTTTCTCTGCCTTCTTGCGTGGTATGTAATCATCTGCTGCGCCAATGATAAGCGATTGAACTTCTTGCCATAGTTCATCAGGCATTTTCTCAGCAGTGTCCAAAACTTCAAACCTATTTTAACTTCAGTTTCATATGTGGAAGGAATTTTGGTGACGTCAAACTTTTTGGTGGCGTTGTCCTCTTGATGTTACAGAGTTTGACTTTGACCCTGGCCACCAGCAGTTCATGGTCTGAGCCACAGTCTGCACCTGGATAAGTTTTGACTGCCAGAGCTGAGCCGGTCCAACGGTGATTGCATAGGACAGAGCTTTCCAAACTGTGTGTCGCGACACAAAAGTGTGTCGCCACACACAGTCTGGTGTGTCACCACACAACCCAGAAGCGCTGATCATCATCAGCGCTTCCGGGTTTTCCCACGGCGACACACCAACAGCGGCGCACAAAAACCCGAAAGCGGCAGCAGCGCTTCCGGGTTTTTGCGCGCTGCCGCAATGGCGGCACTTCCGGGTTTTCCCACGGCGACACACCAACGGCGCTTGGTGTGTCGCCGCGGGAAAACTTTGGAAAGCCCTGATCAAGAGAGATTGAAAGATGCCAAAAGTCCATCAGATTGTAAAGGGAGGGGGGAGATAAGACTCCAAGCCTGGCTGGCAGCTCGACAAGTCAGAGTTTCTCAGAGCTCTGAGCTCTGAGACCTGGCTAACTTTCTATCTTGTTTGCAGGGGTCTACGGACCACTGAAGTTTCCCCCTGGAGAAGGGGGAACCAGAAGATTGCTCACAGAGCCATTGTAATTGCACACTCCTGTTTTTCTTTGTTGTTTCCACCGCGGAGAAGAACGGGGAGTGAATGCAATGAAATGGCCGAAAGAGGATTCTAGCTCTGCAGAGAACAGTAAGTCTCTTGGGAGACACAAGAGTGACAGCCAGCTTTTAGATCACCTTATATTAGTTTTCTTTTTCAGATTAGTACATTTTTATTATTCTAAAATTTATCTTTGGACTTCGTTCAAAATGTTGGCTAATTTTGTGTTTTCTTTGCTATAATTAATTTTGGTGGAAGTTTGATAGATTTTATTTTGGCAACATAGTGAACAAGTTCTGTATTTTTCTGCCTTTCTTTTGTATCAGAGAAATTGGGACTTAAGAGACTTTGTTGGTATTTCTCACTCACAAACTAACTGACTTTTGAGAAATTGTTTGTTTGGGTTAAGCAGCTTGCAGCCTGAAGAATAAAGAAGAATAAAGAATAAAGTATAGAGAATGTGTGCCTCTTTGCCTTTTTTTTTTCTTTTTCTATTTCTTTTTAGAAAGGACTATTTTTCATTTGGAATATATTTTCATCTCTCCCTTTACAAACTGTTTGAAATACTGCTCTGTGGAATTTTTTCATCTCTTACTTTAAAAGCTTTTCTCACTTAAAGAAATAGACATTATTGATAAATAATAGAACAGCTGTTCCTTGCTCCCTGAGAATTTTTTTTGTTTTGACTACGGCAGTTGATTACGCTTTGAACAATAAATAATGGCCTTTCTCACAGTACTTCAGGATTTTAAGGAAGAAACCAGCAAAAATTTTTTGCAAATTAAGAAATCCATAGAACGTATATTAATAGTTTTGGTGGCTCAGGAACAGAAGGTACAAGGGACAGATTTAGAAACAGAGGAAAGATTTTTCGAACCAGTAGAGAAACAGGGAAAGAAGACTTTGAATGTATTGGTACAGAAGAAGATTATGATATCTTACAGGAAGTGGTCTATTAAATGTTTGGGCATAAATACATTGTGGCAGCTGAGACAGGAAGATTTTAATATGCAAATTGATAGATATGGCAAAATAAACATTTTGATATCCCATATGAGTTACAGAAATAAACAAGTTGCATATTGTGATATTGGCATAACCTAAACAGGAGATTTATTGATATTGATTTGGAATGCAAGGTGAATGAAAATGCGGATTTGGTATTGTACACAGAGTAAGCACAGATATGAGAAATTTACAGATGCATAAAAACATGATATTTTAAGTGTAAGATACAAGATTATAAATAAATAGGTTGATATTATATATTACTCTTTCTGGAGACACATTTATGAGAAGACAATGAGATGATGAGATGGAATTAGAATGTAGGTTATTACAAGAATATGTTGTATGTATTAGGTTATATGTTATGTTAGGTTTTGTATTTTTGCTATATTATGTATTATGTTATGTAATATGTTAGATTATGTATTAATGGAATATATAGTCATAACATGAACAGAATATACTGTATTTTATTAGACGTAGATAAGGCCTTTATTTGTTTTACTAATTGGACTTTATTGAAGATATAAATATAGATGTAAAAATGGAAAGAGCAAATGGAAAACATTTAATTGATGCAACAACGAACATTTGATTACTATTCTAAGGAGTAGAAACCAGAGATGGATTGTTGGAAGATATCAAGAAAGGTGAAACCTATATGAAGAACAGAAGATTGGATTATAGAAATCAAAGGGTATATGACAAAGAAAAGTTTCTGTGTATTGTATTAAGGACTAACATTTAAAGTTAATTGTTGTACTTAAAGTTCAAGGATAAATTGGAGGACATCTATTTTCTATATATTTTTTTGTTTGTTATTTTTTGACTTCACTTTTTCTTTTCCCTTTTCTTACTTTGTATTTCTATTTCTTTTCTTTTGTATTAGCTTTTAATGTGTATTTTAAAATTAATAAAACTTATGGAAAAAAAGATTGTAAAGGGAGGGGGGTATTCTTTATCTGACACTCTTCCTGAGCTCCTTCAATAGTTTCTAGACAGATCTATCAGAGGTCTAAGCTAGCAATTCGAAAGCATGCAAATGCAAGTAGATGAATAGGTACCACTTCGGTGGGTAGGTAACAGCGTTCCACACATGTCATGCGGCCACATGACCGTGGAAGCGTCTTCGGACAACGCTGGCTCTTCGGCTAACAAACGGAGATGAGCACCGGCCCCTAGAGTCGGACACGACTGCACAAATGTGCGGGGGGAACCTTTACCTTTACCTTTAAGAGCAATGATAACTTATCAGAACTGTAACACTTAAAACAACTTGAAATACAGTCACTAAAGACAGAGATGCCTTATTTGATATTTCAGCCTTGGGACACTATTAATTTGCTCTTGGGCCATAGTCAGAATGCTTATTAAGTTGGTAACTATCAGTTCTGAATTGAGAGGAGTATCATTCCCTTTGTGCATTTCAAATTTTAGTACAGATCCAGTATAGACATTAGAAATATGTGCAGTATTATCAACTCCAGTTGCTAAAGGCTGGTCCTTTTTAGAACTTGGATCTAGTTGAGCTGTTTCTTTTTGTTTCCCATTCTGCTGTGTAATCCCAAATGTATTAGAGGAGGGCTTGATATATTACAATTGTTGCATCCAAGTAGAGAGGTGGAAGAGACTAACTCAATCAGTGATGCAACTGCAACTCTAGAGTTTGCAGTGTATGTCTGAGTTTGTCTAATCTCTTTATTAGATTGTCCTGTTCTCCTCCTGGCAGAATTCCAAAGGAATCAATTAGATGTGCTTCCAGAGGTTCTTTGATCATCTCACTAATAGTCCTTATCTGAGGCTGAGTGTTCACAGAGATCACTCTCAAGGACACTGCTGGGACAATGTTTTTTGCAGCTACAGCTTTCCTTTTTGAATTTACATTGTTCAATGGAGACAGATTTGGTTAATATTAAACTCCTTAGTGGTTAGGTCAATACCATTCCTTTTGCATCAAGAAATTAATAATTCTCACAATTTACTTAAGAAGTTTGGGAGAAGTTGAAATCATTTTCAACCCATCATCACTATTGTCCCATTTCTCAATCATTTTTAATCACAATAATGAATTTATTTAATGCAAGAACTGGAACATACAAAATAGCATTAGAAATCTGATTAATGGTTGAAAACCTGTTACTACTGAAAATATTTTGCAAAAAGATTGGTCAGAAATTCCAACTTGCTTACAAAAAAAACAAGTTCAGTCATTCTGTGCATTGGCTAACCATCAGCCAAACAGTCCCCTCAAAATATTCTCCAGCTACAATCAACCAATGTTTAATCTAGATAGTCCTGATTTCTTTATTTCAAGCAATACATTATATTAAGGAAGCAAGGACTCAGTTATGCTAAGAATCACTATTGAAGAAAGGCTCACAATTACCTTTACTTACAGTATATAAATGTCATTCTGGATAGAAATATTGAATATGAATCTTTAAAATGCATTTCTCCTCAAGATCACAGACATACACTTTGGTGGGGGAGGGTGTTACTCAAGTTGTTTATGTTTTCTTTTTTATTTTTATAAAAATCTGATTAATGGTCAAATTTATAAATTATTTTTATAAATACTAATAGTTAAAGATAGAAATCAAATACATTATCACACTTTCTTCACATTTCTTATCTTAGGATAATGTACATTACAGTATTTAATGATACTTGCATTTTGTTTACTGTGGACAATTTAATCAGGTATAAACAGTTTAAGGGGCGTGGTGGCTCAGCGGGTAAGACGCCAGGCTTGTTGATCGGAAGATCGCAAGTTCGGAGGTTCGAATCCCTAGCCCCGCGTGACGGAGTGAGCTCCCACACTCGCCGCAGCTCTTGCCAACCTAGCAATTCGAAAGCATGCAAATGCAAGTAGATGAATAGGTACCACTTCGGTGGGTAGGTAACAGCGTTCCACGTGCGTCATGCAGCCACATGACTGTGGAAGCGTCTTCGGACAACGCTGACTCTTCGGCTAACAAACGGAGATGAGCACCGGCCCCTAGAGTCGGAGACGACTGCACAAATGTGCGGGGGGAACCTTTACCTTTACCATTTATAAACAGTTTATTGATTTCCATCAGTTCTTCCATGTAATGTACAAAAGGATCATTTCACAGCAGAAGTTTTTTCATTGAAGTTTTTCTTTTTCTTTATTTTTTGTATGTAAACTAATAGAAAAAACCTTGAAATTTTAAGTATGTCTGGAGGGAATCACAAGAATATCCCTTTAAATCTGAGAT
Source organism: Charina bottae (assembly GCA_023362775.1). Taxonomy (NCBI): domain Eukaryota; kingdom Metazoa; phylum Chordata; class Lepidosauria; order Squamata; family Charinaidae; genus Charina; species Charina bottae. Next base: position 205,617,641 of record JALMGJ010000002.1, on the reverse strand, counting down.
GGGGTGACCTCACTTGATTTGCAATCTTGGATTTATAACAAGAATACACAGCTATTCATTGCTACTATTTTTAATTATTTAACCTAAGTAATGTATTAATCAACTGACTCATTACTATGCTGCATTTCAAGTTCATACAAAACAAATCAAAACAATAATATCATTTAAAATACTTTCCATAATTAAACACTAAAAGTAATTTACAACACTTGTTCTAAAGAGATGTTCTGCCAACATTCCTAAAAACAGAGTGGATTCTAATCTTAACTTCACCCTTTTTCCATGTTGGTGAGTGAAGCTCTCTACAAACTGTCATGCCTGTTAAAAAGCCTCTTGCATCTTTATAGGAGAAAGTCAGCCCAAAAGAAGCTTAAAAAACAAATTAATAAAATGATCTCCATTGAATGAATTGGTAAAGAGTAAGATTAGAAAACTCTAACCTTTCCTTTTAGCAAATATATTTAGCTGCAAGCCAATCCATAACTGAGCATCTCCTCCCTCCAACAGATCAAACATTATCTTCCTGAACTGCCTTTATCCAGTTTGATAAATCATTCATTAACAATGATTTATTATTAATCATAATTCTTTATTATAATGATTATTCATGATTAAACAAATAATATTAAAAGAACTTAATTTCATTTTACTTACTAAGGATCTAAATCAATGAAGGATACCAATAATATTATTGGGAGTTCTCTTGGTTCTGAAATACTATTTCTTTTATTTCCTCATAGGTTACTCTCTTCATTTGTTACAGAAAAGACTTTGGAGTCCCCTATGAAATGTTAATGAATGTCACTCCATTATGCTTTTTATCAGAAAGTTAGGACTATATCCAATGTCATGTAATTAGTTTAGGGCTACCATACCTGGTGTATAAAAATAAGGATCACCACTTGATTATAGGATATTGAGTTAGACTAAACTTCTACAAAAATTTTCTTCATTCAAGTCCCTCTTCCATCCCTTTGAACATGCCCTAAATCTGTTTCAGGATATTCTCCCATCCATGGGCTACTGTATCTGCATTGCAAAAATACTGATGGACACTAGGTGGCAATAAAGAGATATTGAAAACTCTTAATTCTCTGCTGTCACCAAAAGGTCATCCAGATTTTTGCAGACCAGATATGATAGATTTACTCCATACCTTTTGAACACATATGGAACGGAGAGGTAGGATTGGTTCTTCTGTCACATGCTGTTCTTCCAGCTAACATCACTGGATCCAAGCCTGAAGTAGGAAATTAGTATCTTTCACAACCACTCAGATCCTGTTTTATATTTTGTTGCTATTCCAACATTAAAATTGTCAGTTCTGTGGTCCTTCCAATCACTGTTGTATGTTTTCATTCTACCTGATTCAAACACAGTAATCAGGAGAATAACAAATCAACAAGCAAACAGAAGCAATCTTTCTATGTATTCCAAGAATATACAGAAGTGGAAGAAATTTGTGAATTGCAGTTAGATTTTGTTTGTTGATATGGTATTGGTTTACTCTTTACTATATGGTATTGGTATTGGTTTACTACTGACTTACAGTCAGTATTTCAATATTGATTTTTCACTCAGCTTTCTTATTGTAATACTGAATATGAAATTATAGTTATTTCCATTGAGCTCTCTCTCTTCCATTCATCCAATGTTTTCTTACTTTATAGGCAATGTTGGGACGTAGCAATGGAGAGTCATCCACACGAAAGAAGGAGGAGGATGAAGTTCAGAACAGACATAGATTGATCCCCTTTGGACGCAAAATCTATGAGTTCTACAATGCACCAATTGTTAAATTTTGGTTCTATACTGTAAGGAGCAACTATCATTTTACCATCTATCTCTAGTGACACTAATTTATAAAGGCCTCATTCTTCAGTATGCTTACATTGTATAAGAAAAGTATTCTTCATAGATTTACAGTGATGCAACTGGTAGTCTTTATGCCCTTATACTAAGTTTATTTTAAAAATCACTGAAATATTTAAATAGTGACAGAATTAATCTTCTGGTTCTCCCCTCTCCAGGGAGAAACTTCAGTGGTCTTATATTTTCTGTAGACTCCCGCAAACAGGGAAAAGCTAGCCAGGTCTTCAGCACTCTGAAAAACTCTGACTTGTCAAGCTGCCAATCCGGCTCAGAGTCGCAACTGGTAGTCTTTATGCCCTTATACTAAGTTTATTTAAAAAATCACTGAAATATTTAAATAGTGACAGAATTAAACTAATTTCAGTGTCAGAAACCCAAATACATTTATTTATTTATTTATTTATTTATTTATTTATTTATTTTTATCCCACCTTAATTATTTTTTATAAATAACTCAAGGCAGCGAACATACCTAATACTCCTTCCTCCTCCTATTATCCCCACAACAACAACCCTGTGAGGTGAGTTGGGCTGAGAGAGAAGGACTGGCCCAAAGTCACCCAGCTGGCTTTCATGCCTAAGGCGGGACTAGAACTCACAGACTCCTGGTTTCTAGCCCAGCACCTTAACCACTAGACCAAAAAATATTTCTGCATGAACTGATTTGCTTCTTACAATCACTTAAAGAGACTAGGCAATTATATATTTGCTTCTCTTGCAGACAAGGAATTATACACTCTTTTTAAGTAAATTCATAAAGTCTAGTACAGTGCTTTCCAAACTGCCGCCATTGGCAACACACCAATGGCTGCAGCGGCAGCGGCGCGGGGGCACGCACAGGGGCGGGGCATGCAAGGCGGCGGCCTCGTGTTTTCCGCTAAAACGTGGAAGCGCTGATGGCGCGCCGCTGCCGTCGTCGCTGCCGCCGCCGCCATACACACCACCATTGTGCACGTCCACTTCCGGGTTGTGTCGCGACACACCAAACTGTGTCTCGCAACACACTAAAGTGTTGTGACACACAGTTTGGAAAGCTATGGTCTAGTAATAGGTGTAGTATGCAGTTAAATTCTTGTATTCATAAAGAATTCTTTAACTAAAAATTAATCTTGCTGGAGAGCTCTTTTTTATTTCTAGAAATAATGTGATTTCAATAACATATCAGCTGAACATTTATCCCATATATGCAAGTGAACTGTGTTTCTCTCTTTACAGATGTCATACGTTGGGTACCTGATGCTGTTTAATTATATTGTTTTGGTGAAGATGGAACGTTGGCCTTCCATGCAAGAGTGGATAGTTATCTCATACATATTTACAATGGGAATAGAAAAGATGAGAGAGGTAATACTATTCTAAAGAGAACTGTTTCCTGTAGTTTTTCCTAAAGATCAATTTGTTGTTGTAAATTTATCAGCAAAGTCTTGAATGCTGAGTTCTCTTCCATCACTCATAAGATACTCTCATCAGAAGAAAGAGTAGGGGGTTTTTTGCTGGCTTTGGCTGGTTTTCTGTCGGTGCTCTGAAGGACTGAGATACTTAAAAATAATGGAAGTTACAGAGGGAAGGGGAAACAGGAAATTATGCCACATTCTTTCTATTTACAAGAACCTCCAATGGAATAAAAGCCCTCTGGAACTGACACTTATTGTCCATCTTTCTCCCTCATTCTTTTTAAGCCAACTATGCCCTTTAAGAATTTTCTGATATTCATGGGCACCTATAGTTATTGTGACTGAATCGTATATGAAAATTGCTTTTATTTAACTGACTACTGATTGCTATTTTAGTTTCTACTTTTGTAGAACCACCACAAGTCATAAGATTTGGCAGTATATCAATGAGTAAAATTTAACGGTAAACTTTCATGTGATTAATTGTAAAGCAGTCATTCTTTCCCCTGCATACAATCTGTACGTTTCCCAACAGGTAAAATTTGAAATGCATATTTACTCAGGAAAATGCCTCAGGGTAGCACTTATTAATGGCCCCAGCACATTCAGAAGACACCAGATTGGGAAAAGCTGTAATAAAAGTAATGTTAGTGCATGTCTGACTTGAGGAACTTACCAACTTTTGTATCTTTCAGTCAACAGAACTGCTAAACTATCTACGCTTTTTAATTATGACACTCACCTTGTACTACAAAGAGGAAATAGGACACTATAACTCCAGACACGCTGTCTGCTAAAGCTAGCTTGCAGGGACATAAATAGACAAAGCATTCTTGTCTTCATGCAATGACCATTGTATGCTATGGTTGATATCATAAAGCATTCTGAAGCCTTGGTTCTAGCTGCAAATTGTCTGGATTGCAAGGAGGTCTGGGTATATCCAGGTTGTAATGGTGGCACCCAAGACACATAATATCAAAGTCAATAGTAATGGCAGCAATAGTCTTCAAGTACAGATCATGTACATTGAATGATAAGGGGCAGGGAGAGTGGGAATCACAAGAGTCCTGTGGCTTTCTATATCCTAAAACTCTGTTACAAAACCAAGGAGGCTATTACACATTGCCTTGCTTAACTTGCTCTGTTATGTCCATACTCCATAAGGCTTGAGGTAGGCCTCTGCAATAGATTATAATTTGTGAAATTATAGACCAGGACATAGCTGTCTGTTTCCCAGCCTATATATCCTGGATTATATAAGATGTGATCAAATCATTCATCAGATTGTTTTTGACCAAAAAGCTATTCCTTTTCCACTCCTAGATATTAATGTCAGAACCCGGGAAGCTACTGCAGAAGGTAAAGGTGTGGCTCCAAGAGTACTGGAATGTTACCGACCTTATTGCCATCCTCTTATTCTCGGTGGGCATGATACTTCGCCTCCAGGATCTGCCACTCAGGAGTGATGGCCGTGTCATATACTGTGTCAACATTATTTACTGGTATATCCGATTGTTAGACATCTTCGGGGTGAACAAATATTTGGGGCCATATGTAATGATGATTGGGAAAATGGTAAGAAAAAGTTACCCATCTTCCTTTTTGTTCTGCATGTTATAAGTGAAAACAGTAGAAGGTGATACTAGTTTCATACAATCTTTGAGATGAATTCTGAGCGCATCTCTAAGTATTTCTCCATGCTATGCATCTTCCTTATTTGTTATAGCATAGTATTCAGTTTGGGAAAAGATATATTTTGATGGCAAAGCTTTTGCATTTTTTTCTTTTCCTAGTGAAAGTTGTTTATTTAAAGTTGGATCATTGATTCAAACAGAATTCTATTAAAACAAGGGCAGTATAGACAATACATTTGGACTACAGTCCAAAATTGTTAGCACTATACTCATATTTTTCTAGAAAACCCATACAGATACATTAAAAAGTCATTCAAACCATGAATATCTGGGAATGGGATAGAAATAGCCCCAATCTATTTTGCATATAGGCTAGGAGAAAATACTCTCAAGGATAGTGGAGTAGCCACAGTCCATAATGAGGTTACAGGGGAAGCTTGGGAAAAGTTGCTCAGCTATGTGATAGAGGTTTTACATTTCACTAGAAAGATGTGAATCTCAGAGATGGAGTGGGATTAATTAATATCATTCAAATCTGCCTTTATTATTTAAGTGTAAAAGTTATGCTGTAGCTTAAATGGCAGCGAATGCCTTAATGTCCTTATTCATTATTTTGGAATCTCTTTATTTACCACAGGACCTTCATTGCATACCTAATATTGAATTATGCAGGAATAATACATTTCAGTAGGGTCTGTAAGCTAGAGCAGAGCTTTCCAAACTGTGTGTCGCGACACAAAAGTGTGTCACCACACACAGTCTGGTGTGTCGCCACACAACCCGGAAGCGCTGATCATCATCAGCGCTTCTGGGTTTTCCCGCGGTGACACACCAACGGCGGCGCGCAAAAACCTGAAAGCGGCAGCAGCGCTTCCGGGTTTTTGCGAGCTGCCGCAACGGCGGCACTTCCGGGTTTTCCCGCGGCGACACACTAACGGCGGTTGGTGTGTCGCCACAGGAAAACTTTGGAAAGCCCTGAGCTAGAGTAAGGGGTTGTGAGGAAAATCAAGACATATAAAACTGAGCTATTTAATTTATTATAAAACTGGGCTATATAAAGTAGTGGGTTAGCAATGAAACCAGAGTCATGGAAATCATCATCATCATCATCATCATCATCATCATCATCATCATCACCACAAAATATAAAGACCTGCAAATAGAAGTAGAACGACTGTGGCAAAAGAAAGCAAAGATAGTACCAATAGTAATAGGCGCCTTTGGGTGCAATTCCAAAACATCTGGGGCACCACTTGAACACCATCGGCATTGACAAAATCACCATCGGTCAATTGCAAAAGGCAGCTTTACTTAGAACAGTTTACATCCTGCGACAATACCTTTAATATTACTAAACAACATCTGCCTTTCTCAGGTCTTTGGGAAGGAACTCATTAGGTGGACCAAAATGCCAAATCCAGTCTAAACATCTGGCTGACTGTGGGATCAGTAATAATAATAATAATAATAATAATAATAATAATAATAATATCTAGCTTATTACAAATATACCATAGAGACTTTACAGATGTAGACAGCATTCAGATTGGCATAAATTGTAGCATACCCTGGCTGCTTTCAATATTCCAAAGTCAACAGGAGTGAGGACAATCTGATTTCAAAATGCTTTGGAGGCATTTAGGGCGGAGGAGAAATAATACTGTGTGGAAATACCCTAAACATCATGGTTTCCAAATTGCTCCATTGATTAATCAGTTCATTTATTTCAGTTACTTAGGACAGCACAGAAAGATCAAGCAAAGGCTACAAGAAAGATACTACATATCTTTTTTTGTTTTACCCAAACATCTAGATATTCTGGCTTTCCCTTTCAACATGCTAATGTTGACTTGTCCCAGCATCTACCAAAGCAATGTAGCTAACTGACTCATTCAATATAGTGCTGTTTTGTAGTATAGGCAATAGCCCAAAATACAAATGTTTGAAAGTTAATCTGATAAAAAATAAAGCACATACAATTCAACTGCCCTGCCATACTGGCAGGCTCAGTAAACTAGATGCAATAAATTTAGAATGGATATCCCTGTAAAAGAAAGAACATAAAAGAATATATCCCATTCTGATATGGAGTGTGAAAGCTAGTGATGCCTTGTAAGATCCTTTTACATCCGAACTTTTATTGGTGGTTGAAGGGTTCTGTAAGTGCATGTGAGCATTCCTAATAGCAGGAAACTGACTTGAGCAATGATTAGTGAAGTAGGCTTTGATAAGTATAATAGAAAGGAGATTTATTTATAGGTAGGGATAGGCAAAGCCTAGCACCTGGCTTACTACAACCTAGAAGAAGGAGAATCAAAGAGCATGTTTGTCTATGTACATGCCTAGCGGTGAGGGATCAGGGAGAGAAAGTCAAAAGGAAGTGACCTGAGATTAGCAGTCTCTTTATCTCTATCTGCATCCCACTGCCCCTTTGTGGCTAACAGATTTTGGTTCTGAAGAGTTAGTGTCACTGAACAATTTTCTGAGTATAAAATAATAAATAAATCCAGATTTGGATGGGAAAGAAAAACTAGAGGGACGGCAGATGATGGTGGGCAAAGCTGAATGTGGAAAATGAACTTGCTGTAAGAGCTAGGATAAAATGCAGGGTAACATAAGATGGACATTTATAGAAATGGATTCCTTTTTAAGAAATTGGTGAAGGGAAAGTGGGTTCCCCTAAGAAAAGTAGGGGAGGAACATCAGGACTTTTACTGGGCTTGCCATGGATGAGGGGAATATCGAGTGCAGAATGCAAAGGAGGTCCATCTGCAAACTCTGGGCAAGTCACTACTGTGTGACTGTGTTTCCACTACTGTCACAGCTTTGTCATGGAGCTTTCTCAAAATGGTGAGTGACTGGGTACGAGACTAGTCAGGAGGCAGGTTTCTACATATTCCAGAAATCCCACACCCATTGCACAGAAAAAAAAAATCCATACGCATCTATTTTATTGTCCTGTATACCTAATTTTCTATTTAGTTTGCAAAGAAAGCATTAAAGTATACTTGAAATGGAGTGAGATGTGTTCCTCAGCAATACTTGGAAGTCATATCACACCACATTATCATAGAAATCCGTGGAATTTTACCAGAACTACTTACTTAACTGATGGAAATATCAGGTTTGTAAGCTAGAGCACACTAGGGTGGACCTGTTCCAGTGAGAAGACTTTAAAGTAAAATTTAGGGCTGATTCACATGTTCATATGCATCAATTAATTCCCCACAAAATAGGTGATGATTCATAATGGAATGTACGACCAGTCTCCACCTGAACGCATTATGGGTGAGGTGATTCAGTAACCAAGTTCTAAAAGGCATTGCCTGATTTGGCACTTGTTGACAGTAAGGAGCACCTCAGTAACCATATGAGTGAAGTTTTAGTCTACATTTATCTCTAATCCTAGAACAAAGAAACAAAAAGTTGCTATTCCTTTGAGGTAATTTTCTCAATACTAAAATTGAAAGTCATATAATTTTTACATGTATGTGTGTGTGTGTGTGTATGGATGGACGGACGGACGGACGGATGGATGGACAGAGATTTCATTGATTCACTGGGAAATAAAGAGAAGCAGAAACAAACAATAATATGCCTAAGGTATCCACAGCATCTGTATTTATTTTACAACCTGTATTGCAGCCTTTGGGCTACATATGGAAAGGAAACTTATGTACAATTTAAAAAGGTAATAATTTCTACATGAAAACCCTGGGATTTATTAAGGGTTGCAAAAATTAAAAGATCTCCAACACCAACAGGACATAATATCCTAACATGAGGATGCTTAAATCATTTGACCATTATGCTTTACAAACAATTTGATCAATCCTCTAGGATAAAGTGGCTTTATTTCTCTCTCTCTGTCTCTTTTTTCTCTTTTCTTTTCTTTCAGATGATAGACATGATGTATTTTGTCATTATTATGTTGGTGGTTTTGATGAGCTTTGGTGTTGCAAGGCAGGCAATTCTCTTCCCCAATGAAGAGCCTTCATGGAAACTGGCAAAAAATATTTTTTACATGCCATATTGGATGATCTATGGGGAAGTTTTTGCAGACCAGATAGACCGTAAGCAAGTTTATGATTCTCATACTCCAAAGTCAGGTATCAAACTTTGATCAGGTGATGTCTTACAAGATTATTGTTAACACTCTCAATAAATGGCTCAAGATAGAGGACTCAAACATTACAGGAAAGTATGATATAATTTAAACTCTTAATTTCAGAAGGTAAAATCAACATTCCTATATTACCCAGGCTGTTCTTTCCACTTTTAATACCCATAAATCATATTAAAACACACAATTTTATTATTTTAATTATTCAGGTTATGGGAGAAAGTCTTAGGTATCCACATATGAAATGGAACATGGAAGACATAAGGTGTGCCTACAAAACAAACATGTGCTTTGGTGTTCTACCACTTTAATTCATCATTGCCTTCCCCTAAGAATTAGTAGTAGTGCTGAGAGGTCCCAGGCACTCCTCAAAGAGCTGCATATTTGAGGAGTGATGGTTAACCAGTTTAAGTTTGTAGTATAGATTATATCAGTTGCCATCTATTAGTTTAATGGTGGAATGTACAAACCCTGTTTGCTCATAGACAGTTCAATTCTAGAAGTCACTGCACCAGTTATAGATTTTTACCCAGCACTGAAATTACAGTGGCATTACACTGATTTATGCCATGTCCTTTTGACCTGTTTCTGCCACTCTGTTTTGGTATATTAGTAAAATAATAGTTATTTTAAAGTATATGCTAAGTGTAAGTGTTGTCTATGTATTGAATAAGGAAAGTATGCCACTTTGTACTTTATTTAGAATTGGCGGGGTATAGTTACTAAGGGACTAGGCTACAACCTGTGAATTCCCTGGACCAAATTGCATTCCTTGCCATGAAATCACTAGGTGTCCTTAAGAAGCCACTCTCTCATTCTCAGTTTCCCTAACTGCAGTTTAGGGATAGTAATCCTGACTTATATTACAGGGCTGTTCCAAGAATTTCAGCTACATAATATCTGAGAGATGCCTGAGAGCATTATACAAATGTTAAACGTCATCTTTGTGTTCCAAACCTGGAATCTATTTCCATATATGTTGTTATAAGAATTCATTTGCCTGGCCCTCTGTAAACATCAGTGTTCCTTTTTAATGTACTGTATCTTCCTGATGGCTGTCCATGTAATGTGTCAGAGCAGATCACACTGTTCATATGAAATTTTGGAGCTGTAGGAATGAGCAAGAAGAACTTGTAACCATCCTTAACACAGGCAGGCATGTAGGAAGAATGAACAAGGATGGCATTTAAAAGTCCAACTTTACTCTGAGGGTAGTTTAAAACTTTTTCAGCTGTTCCACAGATCTATTGTGATATCAGATGCTTCTTTCAGGAATGAGTGTGCTTCTATATTATAGCTCAGCCTAATGCAGAATTCAGTTACATGGAATATAAAAAGAAAGAAGCAGATTGGTTTTTCCAGTTATTCAGATTTGGGTTTAAAAAAATCATTTTCGCTGTGTTTTTACTTAACCTCTCCTTCATTTTATATGCCCACCGGAAGGAAACATTTGCTGAAATACCTTTATGTATGCACTTTTCTTCCTACTATTCATAAAAGAAACCCATATCATTCTCAACAGAGAAAGAGAGAAAGATATTATTCCTCTTGCAAATTATCCTTCCTTTTTGTTCTTAGTTATAATGTGGAATTCAACTGAACAAAAAACCCCACCATCCATAGTGTCCTTCATGACTTTAACTTTCTGTTTGACTCCGTATTTATTTTTTGTTCTGTATTTGGGGTTTAAGAAAGCCAAGAAGTGGGGAAGAAGTAGAATCCCAGACTGTGGGATTTCTTTTCATAAATGTCTGTTCCTCTACAAGTGGCCATTTATTGCTGTTGTACTAAAAAAACTCTTCTGGCATAGTGCAACATGTTCCACAGCAATTTGGCTGAGGAAAACATGCTTTTTCTTGTCGTGTGCTGATTTTAGTTTAGAACCCTGGAAATGGAGAATGGAAAGGAAGAGCAGAGCATGCCTGTAGTTCTCTGTGAACAGAGGAGCATATGCTTAGACCCCATATAGAGAACTATATACATCTGTTTTAAATATACACTGGTGACTGAACTTCTAATGAAGCTGCAGAAGTGGTTATTTCAGCATGAAGTGCTTCATACTATCAAAAGTCAGATTATGAAAGGCCATGCATCACCCTCCTCTGGAGGACTTGATGATAGTTTAATGAGAATTAATGAATCCCTAGACTGTTTTAACCTCAGCTTCCATATGGAGAAGGCAGAATTTGCCAGCACTTGTATAATGCACTACTTGAAAGGACCTATTAAATCACTATGATTTTGGCTAATTGCTTGGCAAAATAGCCAGAGGATAATGTTTGTTTCTAAGATAGATTTCTACACAGAACACAAATCCAAAATGCATAAAGAGCAAATATTGTCTGACTGCATTTAAAGGATAATTTTGTTCAGTCAAGGTATGTAGAAGTTGGAATATGCCCCAAGATAGAAGAAATTGAGATCTGAGAGAAACTGAGATCTGAATAGATCTGCTAATCTAGGACTTAAAGTCCCTCTTTCTGCTTCAGTATATTTTATTTTCAACCTATTTATTATTTGTTAGATGTGTCGTGGAAAAATATTTATCTGTGTATACAAAAAAGAGAGGCAAGTAAACCACATACTGTTATTTATAAATTTGGGACACTCTTTTCTCACTTTTTGAAAAAAATGTATGACTATTTGTCTCCACACTGGACTAAGCTAAATCAGCCACAATTTACTATGCAAATTACTATATTTTCGAATTATCAGTCCATCTATCTTAGAGTTCAGTACCATTTATTTAAAAGTGTGTGCTATATATGCATAGATTCAGGTTTTTCCTTTCCTTTACTTGCATTGGTCTTACTAGTCATAAATTCTGGGTTCCTTTTAAAAACCCACATATCTCTCAGCATTTATATGATCTTAATTTTATAAAATATTTCACTGAATTTGAAAAACATACCAAGCATTATATAAGACTCTAAGATAGTTTTGGCTTTTTGTTTCATTCTTTTGTACTGGTATGTGAAGCATGAAATCTGGCTGACCAGGTTAACAGTCAACATCTCATCAACTGGCAGCCTCTCCATTCAATGAATGTATTCTGTATTTGTCTTAACTTTTTTTAAAACAAAGCATTTAATGGGTTTCTGGGCTAATGCATGTTTATTTATTATTTATTTATTTCTCTGTAATTGGGTTCTGATGATGGAGTATCAATAAATAAATGCCTGAATTCTTTTAGAATGGGAAAAACAATATGTATGGGCATGCTGGGTTGTACTGTTAAATTCTGAGCTTCATTTATAGAAATTCTGAATTCATAATTACTTAAAGTAAGAAGAATTTTATTATTTGAGACTCATGGAATCAGTTAGGGTTAGGGTTAGAAGTCTAAAAGACTTTTTGCTGTGGATTTGGAAGAGAGTATAGCTTAATGATCACTTCATGTCTATAATTAAAAGGCTTTTAAGTACCAAAGCTAAGTTGGGGGGGAAATGCTGAATGATATTTTAAAGAATTGCTGCTTATCAGGGCATAGTAGGCAATATAATTATCCTATCATCTTGCCCAGACCATTTAACAGATGCATAGGATGAGAAAACTACCGGAAATCATGATGAGCTGCTGTTCTATATTGTTCCGATCGCTTGCTATTCTATCCAGAGATGATTGATTGATTGATTGATTGAGCTTTCGAGTCATGTTTGACTTAAACAACTGCCTAGACAAGTCCCTGTAGTTTTCTTGGCAACATTTTCGGTTGGCCTGAATTCTTTCTTATGTCTGGGAAGATCTGTTAGTACCACGTGCAAGTGGTGTGAAAACAACAGCACATTGTTTTATTCCCAACATCATGGTGGGAAACCTTACATAGGTGGAGCCATATTTATGAACACATTTAGATAAATATACCAAGACATGTTTAATCTACAGATTCATACACTATTTTTTCCCTCCTGAATGTACTAGAATGAGAAAGAGGAGAACAGGAAGGCAAAGCAACTGGAATGCACAGGACCTTTTTTCATTCAGATCTTTATTAATGAATTTAAATCTCCTCTTCCTCACCATCTACTACACTTCTCAGCTGAGTAGAAGAGAAGGCTGTTTCTTTGGCAATCGCCACTTCACAAAATTCCAAGCATTGTTTCCTAGATGAAACACCTTTGCTCACCACTTAGCTCTCTTATTAGGAGAGCAATAACAGAGCAAAAGATCCATTATTTAATTTAAGATAGTGGTGGCTCCCATATGGCACAGGTGTGGGATTCTGGAAGGGGAACCAGGGAGGCAAGACACTGTGAATTGTAAATGGCAGTTAAGTCAAAGACTGCTCCCACTAATGTAGCAGAGGCAATACCTAAAATGTCCCTGGTACTCATTTGCCCATAAAAATATTTGCCCTCTAGCAACAATTCCTTTTGATGTCATAGCATTGTAGCATTGCTTGTTCTGCAGGATTTTTCTCAATCAATACAGAAATAGTTTTATCTAGAATACATTTATGCTGCTGAATGGCAGATGACATACTCTGGACCAGCACCAGCCTCTCTTCACAGATCTGCACACAGGATAAAAAATGGTTAAGGTCCCCTAAAATAGTTTTTGGAATTGGAGAAACAGTCTGGTATGTAAGTATGTGTTTGAGTTGCTTAGGCCTAACTCACACACAGATGTAGGTTAGAGGATTTGACTTTCATGAACTGACTATACAACAGGAAAAAACTTTATGAGGAAGCAAGAAGCTACACAAAGTACATGGAAAAAATAAGGGCAGGAAAAATAAGCATAATACAGAATGATAAAGATCAGAGTATAAGACTACATGGAATACCTAATCCAGGGCAAAGGATAACTTTTTGAAATGTCCAGATGGAACCTGTTTGCATTTTGTTTTTATGAGGAATGAGAGGTTTTCTCTACACAGAAGCACAAAGCGATGATATTCATGACTTTAAGAAAATAGAAGTATATATCAGGGATAGTTACTTGAGCCAAAGCCACAGAAGATAAATTATGTATGATTTCCTCATAAATTTGGGGAAGTAAAATGACAAAAATTTAACCAACTGAGAATTTGATATAGTGAAAATTAACTTCTGGGACGAATAAATTCTCCTGAGGCTATAGTTAGTGCTGGATTTCAACTACAGAAGGTAGCAGAATGTTCAGGTCCTAGTCTAAAGGAACCTCTTTCCTTTGGCCATAATAGATTCCAGGTCTCCAAGCAGCTTGTTAGACAATTTGAAGTTCTGATAAAAGGAGATCTACCAATCGAAGAGAATATTTGTAGCTCAGGGTTGAACTGTGGAGTCCTTGGTGCTCTCTGAGCCTTGTTGTTTTCTTGCAGACGTTTCATTGCCAGGCTAGGCAACATCTTCAGTGTGAAAAAGGAGTGGGACTTGCTCTCTGTTTATATACCCTGGCTTGTCCTGCCTGTGTTGGTGGGGGTGCTGGCAATGAAACGTCTGCAAGAAAACAACAAGGCTCAGAGAGCACCAAGGACTCCACAAAAGGAGATCTTGTCACTTTGGAAATTTTGATAGATATCAGGAGCTATTAAACGGTGGACCAAGCCTATAGTGATGTATATGCAAGGGCGTGAAGAATAAATCCATTTATATATAAGAAAACTTGTGCTCTTTTCCATACTATTAGTTTCATACTATTTGTTGATTCTGCAAGATTGCCAAATCTCATTTTCTCAAGAATCCATTCGTTATACCACCCCCTGTTCCCAGACCCATTTCTCGAGGTTCCAGCTTTACAGTGCTCAGTTGCTGCTGAAGTGAAAGAACCAAAGTTACTCATTAGGGATAGACCTGGGCTTATTCTACTTTATATTTGTTCTATATTTTAAAAAGCTATTTATAATTGAATCATCTCTTAGGCAGTTAACATTTCTATTTGTATCAAATCAGAGATATTTGTACAGGCTTTCTGAAAGTCCTGCTCCTTCTAGAGAAATAATCCATCCATACGCTATAATCTAATCTGTGATCCAAGTCAAACAACTATCTTGATAATATACTATAGGTTGGTGGAGCAAATTCACCTCATTCTTTTGCTGACACCCACTATAGAGGTCACTCATTAACCATAGAAACAATCTAATTAACATGACACAAAATTTGATACGGTCAGATGACTAAATCAAGAAAGATTCTATTCTATTCTATTCTATTCTATTCTATTCTATTCTATTCTATTCTATTCTATTCTATTCTATTCTACATAACACAAAAAGACAAAGGATATGGTGAAAAAAGAATTGTCTAGAGACAAAATAAGTAAATAACCTTTTATTAACTTTTCAAAAAAGAAGGTTTCATGAACAAGCATCATGATACAAAGCTGACTTCCAATATTCTGATGAAAACTGCAACAATTTGAACTTTGCTTCTCTTCCACCCTACACCTATTAGAACAATTCCTTTTTTAAAAAGAAATACTTTTTGTTAAGGATTTTAACAATACTAAAAGATAATACTAACTAATATCAAAAAGAAAAAAGAAATAAAAGAAATACAAAGTGCAAAAAGAAAAAGAAAGAAAATAGAGAAAGAAAAAAGAAAAGAATAGAAAATATATTTAAGGAAGTGACTCACAATCTTCTTCGCAACAAGTACACACAAATTTAATATGTTTCTACCCCCTATAAAATTATAAACATAATCTACTTCTTCCCATAATCCCCTACTTTCCATTCACAAATCCAAAAATCGTTGTCATTTCTGTCCAGTATTGGCAAAAAGTCCATAAAGGGTTGCAGCATTTTATGGCAGTATTTTTTATTTTACCCTTGATCAAATAAGTCAACTTTATATTCCTTTTTTTTTTTTTTTAGTTCTAACAATCTTGATCTTTTCTTCATCAAGTTGCTGTTGTGGGCTTGAATCTCCATTCAAACTTTTTTCCTCCCGTCGCAAAGAATTCTTCAAAACTTTAGAAACCTTCTTTTGTAAATCTATTAATAAGTCTTTGACCAAGTCATTTTTCATCTCTTGGCTTATCATTTGTATTTCTACTTTAACTGTCATCTGTCTTATAATCCACAATTTCTTTATTTTCCAGTGTTTCTATATCAGCTGGAATTTGTTTCACCTCTTCATTCTGTCAGTCTGTAAATTCTTCCACATTACTTTCTTTTTCATCTTTTGTTTCCTCTTTAGGATCTTCCTCAAGAAATGCATTAGCAGGTACAGTAATTATTGCTGTCAGTTTAATTATAAGTTTCTCTCCCAGTTCTTCAAAGATCCTTTGAAATGTTTCAAGTGTCATACCTTTATCTGTCCTTTTGTGAGCTTTGCTACTTTTCTTTCGAATCTAAAATAAAAATAAAAAACAGGTTTATCTCTTTTTTTTCCTGCCTGGAACTTTAGTCCCCTCTAGTGTCCAATTTCTATAGAATCTCAGCAATCATCTCTTTCCTGGTAGACTAAGCAATTTAGGTTCCCACAAAAATGTTGTTTTATTTATCTTATTATTTCAAGAATCTTAGCAAAAGTTATTTCAATAATCTTAGCAAAAGTTCCAATATTCCAAATTCTTCTGGACCCTTAATCTGTTTAAAACTTTCTTGAATTAAATTCTTATTTAGCTTTTTGCCCTTGATTTTATATTCTTTAAGTTCTTTAAACTGATATTTAATTTTTCTTCTATTTGGGGATGTTTTACTCACCAGGTAGTTTTTTAAACTTGTTGCTTGGAAGACCTCTTTTAACTTTGAAATAATTGTAAATCCAAACATGTTTAGAAAGTGAGGTTGATGAACCCAGTGTCCTTAAAGGCTCCACCACGGTTAAGAGCTTGATGGCTTTCTCCCAGTGCTAAGGCCTATGAGTTGACTGCTGTCCTGTCTCCTCATGAGGAGCAGCCATCTGGAGCACAAGTGGGTGATCTCTCATCCTCTCCTTCTCTGGAAAGGTTCTGTTAGACCCGGTTCATTGCCAGTCCTTCAGTCTTTGCCGACAGCGTTGTCTCCGATCCTCCAGAGACGTCTTAGTTTGCCATTGCCTCAGAAGTCTCACCTATTAGAACAATTCCATTGCATAATCTCTGTTGCTGGCTAGACCCCAGTGGAGCTGCCTTCTCCCTTTCCTCTCTGCACCAGGCAGATTTGCCCCTCTGGGATCAAAAGTAATCTGACCTTCAGTATCTTTAATTATTTTGAGGAAAAACGTATTTTGTGAGCCTCCATTTTTCTCACCCATTCTGTTATATGAAGTGAGTCTGCACCTGCCACCATTCTTTCACTTCTTCAACAGCTAAGAATTTACTGAATGTTTCCTTGTTGTACAAATTCTCCTTATTGGGAAATGTAAGAAAATAACCAGGGGTCAGGGGCAAGAGAGGAATAGCATTCCTAGCATCAGTGACACTGCCTAAAAGTAGCAAACTGATCTAGAATATTAGTGAGGAAATGCAGTTTGTTTGTTTGTTTGTTTATTTATTTATTTATTTATTTATTTATTTATTATTCCATTTATATAACCGCCCCATCTCCCCCGAAGGGGAGTCTGGGCGGTTTACAATCAATAATTAAAATAAGAAGGCTGGGAGGTCCCTTGGTGTGAGTGTGGTGCCCCCCTTGTAAGTGAGAGTGATGAGGGGGAGACTAAGATTGTATGAGTTATGAGAGAGTACCTACCCTTGAGTGAGAGGCAGGGTAGGTAGGAGTGTTTGAGTCCCTTGCTGTGGCTAGTGAGAGAGGCCCAGGAGGGAACAGTGAGAGTGGGTGAGCTGTGTGGGGTGGTTGGGGCTTACCAGTGCCGAGAGCGTGAGCTGGTGCACTGGGGGACCTGCCATTTACCCAGGAGAGATTGGGTTGAGAGGATGGATGCATGGAGAAGGGGACCTTTGCCCAAATCCAGGCTTTCCGGGGACTCAGGAGTGGAGGCGTCTGAGCCAGGAGACTCTGGGGGCTGTGGGGCGGGGAATTTGATCGAGGTGGTGACGGGTAAGTGACATTATGACGGGAGCTGGAGGGCAGGCCATCGTTGGGGAAGGCACCCCCGGTATTTATTACCGGTGGCGCGTTCCGGCCCTCCAAGCTCATACCCAGGCCCTGGTAAGCAGATCTTTGAGGGCCCCGATGTCCGGCTGCTGCTCCTTAATGCCAGGTCTGTGAATAATAAGGCTCCCCTCATCTGCGATTTACTCGCGGAGGAGGGGGCAGACCTGGCATGTATAACAGAGACCTGGCTGGGCCCAGAAGGAGGGGTTGCCCTTTCGGAAATGTGTCCAGCCAGGTTTCGAGTGAGGCATCAGCCGAGACAATGGGGCAGGGGAGGCGGGGTGGCAGTTGTCATCCGAGAGTCTCTTATGGCCTCCAGGGGCGCTGCTCCACAAGTGACCGGATGTGAGACCCTGTTTTTCAGGTTGGGTTCCCAAGCACAGTTGGGAGTGTTGCTACTGTACCAGCCTCCCTGCTGCGTAGCAACCTCTCTGCCCGACCTGCTCGAGGCCGTCTCTGGGTTGGCAGTGGAGTTCCCCAGACTCATGGCAATGTGATCTGAGGGGAGAGTTACATCTGTCCCCATTGTCATGGTCAGACCACGCCCTGGTGACCTTGAGGCTCTCGTGTGCTGCCCCACTCCGCAGGGAGGCGGGACCTATTAGATTGGTCCGCCCCCGGCGACTTATGGACCCAATGAGGTTTCAGAGGGAGCTGGGGGTTATACCTGAAGATCTGCAACACGGTCCAGCGGAGGTCTTGGCCGCAGCCTGGAATAAGGAGGCGGCCGAGGCCTTGGACAAGATCACGCCTATGCGACCTCTCTTGCCTCGTTCGACCCGTCACTCCCCGTGGTTCACTGAGGAGTTGAGGGTTTTGAAGAGGGTTAAGAGACGTCTGGAGCGCCGCTGGAGGAAGACGAAGACTGAATCTGACCGGACACAATCTAGAGCCGCTATTAGGGCCTACCTTGTGGCGGTAAGAGCGGTGAAACGTGAATATTTCTCCGTTCTTATTGCGTCCACAGAATGCCGCCCGACGGCCCTGTTTAAGATTACTAGATCTCTCCTGGGTCGCGAAGATACGGTGACCCATTTACAGGGCCGGTCGGAAGAGTTTGCTTAGCATCTGCAGGACAAAATCGCTCAGATTCATTCTAAGTTAAACTCTAAGCGTGAGGCACAATCTGGGGAGATGCCAGAGGTACGTACTTACCCTGTTATCTGGGAACAGTTTGACCCTGTTGGGCCTGATGAAGTAGACAGAATCCTCCAGATTGTAAACGCCACCACATGCCATCTAGACCCGTGTCCCTCCTGGCTGGTTAAATCAGCCCGGGAGGTCACATGTGCTTGGGTCCAGGCGATGATTAATACATCTTTGGGGGAGGGGGTGTTTCTGACGGTCTTCAAAAAGGCCTTGGTGCACCCCCTCCTCAAGAAGCCTTCCCTGGACCCTACTGTTTTAAACAACTTTCGTCCTGTCTCCCACCTTCCCTTTTTGGGAAAGGTGGTTGAGAAGGTGGTGGCGCTGCAACTCCAGAGGATTCTGGATGAAACAGATTATCTAGACCCCTTTCAGTCAGGTTTCAGGCCGGGATTTGGGACAGAGACTGCATTGGTCGCGCTTATGGATGATCTTTGGCGGGAGCGAGATGGAGAGAGTGCATCCATTCTCTCTCTCTTGGACCTCTCAGCGGCTTTTGATACCGTTGACCACGGTATCCTTTTGGGGTGGCTCAGGGAATTGGGGGTGAGCGGCGTTGTTTTACGCTGGTTTACCTCCTTTCTCCAGGACCGTTCCCAATCGGTGATAATAGGAGAGGAGAGATCTGACGGAGTGGCTGTGGATTGATGGCCTCTCGATTTCCAGGAAGTTGTCATCTTTAACTCTGGATGGGGTGGCACTACCCCGTTCAGATTCAGTGTGAGACTTGGGGGTCCTCCTGGACTCACGACTCCTGCTCTAGGAGCAGGTGGCAGTCGTGGCCAGGAGGGCCTTTGCACAGCTTCGGGTGGTGCGCCAGTTGCGCCCCTTCCTGGATCGGGAGGCCCTCCGAACAGTCACTCATGCCCTTGTCATCTCCCATATAGATTATTGCAACGCTCTACATGGGGCTACCCTTGAAGAGTATCTGGAAGCTTCAGCTGGTCCAGAATGCGGCTGCACGGGTAGTTCTGGGTGCTATGAGACCAGCACATGTAACACCGCTACTCCGTGAGCTGCATTGGGTACCGGTTTGCTTCCGGATTCAATTCAAGGTGTTGGTTATCACCTTTAAAGCCCTACATAGCATGGGACCAGGGTATCTGAGGGACCGTCTTCTCCCGACCACATCCACCCGCCCCACCCGATCATGCAGGGAGGGCATGCTTCGGATCCCTTCTTTAAAAGAATTCCATCTAGCAGGGTCCAGGAGGCGTGCCTTCTCTGCAATAGCACCCGCCCTGTGGGATAACTTGCCCCCTGAGGTGAGACTGGCACCCTCGCTCCTGGCCTTTAGGAAGTCCTTGAAGACCTGGCTCTGCCGCCGTGCCTGGAGTGAAGGAAATGATAGTTCCTCCTGGGGGTGGTTGGCTTAGTGGTTTCCCTCCTTTTAAGAACAGACCATCTTTTGGATTTTTATTTTTTATTTTTATAGTAGTTTTAAATGTATAGGTTTTATCTTTTATATTGTGGTTGTAAACCGCCCAGAGTCTACCATGGTAGAGATGGGCGGGGATAAATCCAAATAATTAATAAATAAATAAATAAGTAAGTAAGTAAGTAAGTAAAAATACAATACAATAATATAAATACAAATAAATTAAAAATAAAATCCAAGAAGGGAATAAAATTGTTCTTAAAAGGGCTCTATGGGACCAGCCATCCCCAGGAGGAGCTGTTACCTTTCCCATCCCAGGCGACGCGGCAGAACCAGGTCTTTATGTTCTTCCGGAAAGCCGGGAGCGATGGGGCCTGCCTCACCTCTGGGGGTAGAATGTTCCAAAGGGCTGTTTGGGTGATCAAAAATAGCCAAAGTCATCCCAACTTAAAGCTTCAGTTAATTAACAAAAAGGTTTATTTTCTAAACTATATCAGCATTAGAAAACTATGCCATTTTGCCCTCTCCTCTTTCCAAACAGCTGGTGACACAAAATGAAGTCAGATGTCTGCTCTATTGCCTATAAATCTTACCTGCCCGTCTTCATATTGTTTCTAGGATACGGTTAAACATCCTAAAGTGGACTAAAGCAAGGTGTCAACAAAAGTCCTATTGTGCCTCTACATATTTTACTCATACATACTACACTCATCAAATGTCCCTTTTTTAAATATATCCTCACTTGAGGAGTACTACTGCTATATCCTAGTTACCAAAAAGCAAATGGATGTTGTAGAAAATAACATTTCACATAAATGTTTTTATCAGTTCCTGGCACATTTAACAGAGTATAATTTCAGAGCACATAGTAAATACCTAGAAACTGGCAGAAATGGCAAACTTTCTAGTATTTCTCATCAGGCTAGTTTTTAGAGCACCTACCAACAGAAATTATTTTCAACAGTCAAAAACGTAAGTATCCTGTGACAGATTTTTAGAGTACATGATCATGGGTATCTTTTGCAGAGGGTGGATGTCCAGAGATTTCTAAACTTTTGAAATAAAGTATGTTCTAAACTCATTTCTTCTTAAGATTCATTTTCACTCACCTCTTCTCCTGTTTCTTCCCAGCTCCTTGTGGTCAAAATGAAACTAGAGAGGATGGTAAAATAATTCAGCTTCCTCCCTGCAAAACAGGAGCATGGATCGTTCCTGCCATAATGGCTTGCTATCTCTTGGTTGCAAACATCCTTCTGGTGAACTTGCTGATTGCAGTTTTTAAGTGAGTTGATAATATATTATATATCTCTTTAGATATTAAGTTGATATTCAATGACTACAGGTAGTCCTTGGTTAATGATGGAAATTGGGATCAGAATTTCTGTTGCTAAGTGATGTAATCATAAAGCCTGACATCATGTGAACGCATCGCTTAGCAACAGTAATCCCGGCAGTCCCCATTGCTGTTGTTAAATGAGGTTTGTGGGTCATTAAGCAAAGACCTCCTTGCAACTTCCTGCCAGCTTCCAACAACCAAAGCCAATGGGGAAGCCAGCAGGAAGTTGCAAGTCCCAGGTAGCTCGCAAGCAGACCGGCAGGGAGGTAAGTGGCTGCTACCGGGTAGGGGAGGGTGTGCAGGGGTGTGTGGGTGGCTGCTGCAGCGTGGCGTGAGCACAGCAAGGCTTGGGGTGCCTGCTGCCAGGTGGGGGAAGGCGCGCGAGGGTACATGAGGGACTAGTGCAGTACGGCGCAAGTGCAGTGAGGCTTGGGCTGGCTGCTGCTGGATGGGCGAGGGTGCATGAGGGACCAGCATGGCACGGCGCAGGTGCAGTGAGGTTTGGGGTGGCTGCTGCTGGGTGGGGGAAACTTACCTGAGTGACTTGCAACCTTCCCTGCTGGTTTCCCCATTGACTTTGCTTGTGGGAAGCCGGCAGGAAAGGTCACAAATGGTGATCACATGGTACCCTGCAAACATCCTAAGTGAAAGCCAGTTGCCAAGTACCCAGATTGTGATCACGTGACTGTGGGGGTACTGGGATGGCCGGAACTTCAAGGACCAGTTGTAAGTACCACTTGTTCAGCACTGTGATAACTTTGAATGGTCGCTGAACGAGTGGTTGTTAACCGAGGACTACGTGTATTAGGGCTATGCAGTGCCTTGTCTCTGGTTCCAAGAAAGGTATTTCAGAGCACACAGATGTAACCCTTGTTTGCTATTCTTACAGCAGCTGTATATTTACCTGTGATTGTGTGGCTACTTTCTATAACCACCGTGTAAGTTCATGGTGAATTCATGCAAATTCACAGTAATTAAAAACTCACAGGTGTTACATGTTCAATCAGGTTGTAAATTCATAAACTGATAAAAATAAATGGAACCGTGTTTTACTTTTGAATAAGAAGAGTCTATACTTTGGGGTAAAACCTAATCTTCTTCCAAACTAGATACGATGTGGAAAACAAATGAAGACTCCCAACTTATATTATTTTTAAATAAATACCTGAAGATAGCTTTAAATTTGATCAAAGCCAAAAAGTACTCAAAGGAGGTAATTAACCCTTGTTCCACAGTCCATTTTTCTTTCCAGTTTTTCTAGCTATTTCCAGCTGTGGAGAGCAGGTTGGAGTTCATTTGAAAAAAAATTACCTCTGTAGAACATTTCTTCCAACACCTCTGCACTGATAGACTAATATCAGGAGGTTTCTTGCACTATTTCCCATCCTAGACTATCTTCTACCTGCAGAAGGAGTTGACATATAGGGGACCTGAGATATGGATTCATCAAGGAAATCTACTTCTTCCCTATCTGCTCTTTAAATAAAGATGAACATTACTGGCTGATACAAAAATGATTAATTTTGAGACAGAGGTGCAGGGCCAGTGTTAGCATCCAAAATAGTTTGGTAGATACCAGAACTAGCAGGCCCACCAGTACTGCCAAGAGTTTCAATAAGCCTGCAAAAGACACATGATTTATTTGACCAAGACAGGAAGTTAGGTTAAAATACTGAATTGTATTCTCCAGTTATCTCAGTAATGAGGAACAGCGTTCTTCTGTGCGCCCTCAAACAAATAGTCCCCTCACCATTTTTTTTCCCCAGTCCAAATTTAACTTGGCATTTCAGTGCTTCTGCATGCACTTGGGGTCCCCTGGTTGTCTTAGTGAAGTGGGAAAGAATGGAAGGTGTGGTGGAGTTGCACCCATGCTACTAGGATGATGGCCAGAGTTAACCAAAGGAACATCTTGGGAACTGGTTCTATAGCAGTTCCGTTTAGATAGCCATATGAATAGGTAACTTCTTTTAGAGGTATATCCTAATATTTTCACACAGAAGTCAAAAACGTTGTATATGATTAAAATAAACAATATAACAATATGAACATAACAAATACATCCGTCAAAGTGCCAGAATTGACTGCAGATGCTAATTGCACATACAATCTAAAATTTGTTGTTTTTCAGTGTGTAGAAAAGGTCTCAATGTTACATATACAAACTTAGAATTCAACTGTTTATCAAAAGCCTAATTCTTTTTCTATTCCTATTTCAGCAACACATTTTTTGAAGTTAAGTCTATATCAAACCAGGTATGGAAGTTTCAGAGATATCAGCTTATTATGACTTTCCATGAAAGACCAGTCTTACCCCCTCCGCTAATCATCTTCAGTCACATGACTATGATATTTCAACACATATGCTGTAGATGGCGGAAACATGACAGCGATCCAGATGAAGCAGATTATGGGCTGAGTAAGTGTCGTAGGATTTGTGCAGGATTACTTGGACAGGGCTGTTATGCTTCATGAGGGCACTGGCATAACTTAGATACACTACCACCCATGAGCAGACAATAGTTTCAGCTGGGGAGTACTCAACCAGGAGATGCCTGTGTAGTTTTGTACATATACTATGGGGTATATTTGGAACCATTCCTTAGTCATAGCATGCAAAGTGAGTCTTGGAAACCTAAGGCTGAAGAGCACTATAAAGTTATATAATAAATTTTACAGTATATACTCTACCTTTATATTTATCAGGATCCAGAAGAAATTGCATGCATGTGTACCCATTATGCATACATACAAATCCATCATACTGTTATCTTTTGAGGTAAGCAGCATTCTGCAAAGGATAGAAAAAGAGTAAAATTCAGTAAGCAGAAGAAATTAAAAGCAAGAGATAAGAGAAAGAAGGAAATCTAATTAAATCTAGTTTAGACCATTGTTCACTATACTTTTCCATATCTTTATATCCTTGCAAACTATCCTTGCTTTCACCACATCCATTCACGAATTAATACACTGCCTTTTATTATTTAAAATTCTCACCTTTGTCTTTCTGAGGATTCATCAACTCCATCCAGTCTCCTCAGTTTTCCCCTTCCTCTCAACACTTTTATTTTTCTTTTATATCATCATTTTGCAATTACCTTCTTATTCATTCTCTCTATGTGACCAAATCATTTGGATTCTTGACTAACAATATAGCATCATCTGCAGACAAAAGTATGCAAACATTCATGTCCCCAGCCAGTACACTTCTAACATCACTACAACCTTTCCTTATTCATTTATCCATAAACACATGAAACAACCAAGGGAGCATCGTGTATACCTGTTTTGCCTCTGATCAGGCCTATTCACTTTATCATAAGCTTTCTCTATGAACAAACATACAATAAACTTTTTTTCTCACATTCCTACATTTCTCAATGACTTGCTAAAGAGCAAATATATGCTCCATACACCTCTTGACCAATATAACACCACACTACACTTACCCAATTTCGCTCGTTGCCCCCCTTATACCATCTCAATCAGATTCTGCCACTTTTTCTAATATCCTTAACAAACTAATCCTTGTAGTTTTTGCATTCACTCATGTTACATTTCCCTATGTACAGAAGAATAAAAACATTATTTCAGAAGCATTTTTTACATATACATTTAACAAACCGCACAGCTACTTGATAAGCAAATTACATCCATATTTTAACATCTCTGCTGTTATATATATGCAGTGTTATCATTTTTCACAGCATTTATGATTTCCTTTTCATCAGTTGTTTCTTGGATACTAATATTAAAAGAGTCATTTTAACACCACTCTGATTAATATTGCCATACAAATCTCTCAAATAGTCCGTTCAGCATTCTCTCACTTCAGTTTTAGCCCAAATCATTTCATCATTTCTGATTACATTTAATTTCATATTTTGATAGAGAAAATATGTAGCAAGACCCAACTCACCCATTATCAGCTTTGTGATCTTTTTCACTGAAAAGGACTGGGATTGAAGCTCATATTATAAAGCATGTGCATAGTTGGCTAAAGCCAAAGTAAATCAAGTTGCAAATCCCAGTCCAGATACAATTTCCAAATATTTTTCAAGGCAGCTACACATAGAATGGATTAATGACATTTCCTTGGCATCCCAGGAGCATCTAAATGCTCTCTAGTTATCATGAAGGAGATGGTCTTCTTTAGGCTCATGGTCACACTTTGAAATTTTTTATTTTCCTAGTTTGGCCTACCTTCGGGCTTTTTTTTTTTTTTTTTTTTGCCATTATGCAGAGTCATTTCTATTTTGGCACATGTTTTCTAATTTGATTGAAATGTTACTTTAAAAAAATATCTCAGACATTGTATCTTCAGATTTATCTGTACAGTATATTTCTTTTCTTTGCTATTTTTTATTTCATTGTACAGTACTGTTTCATCACATTGCTACCAACACTGGTGTAGTGGTTAAGGAATTGATCTCGATTCAGGAAGATCCAGGTTCAAGTCCCCCCTCAGCCATGCAAGCTCATTGGGTATAGGGGGCATAGGGAATGGTCTTGAAGGACAGGAGGAAGAGCTGCTACCAAGCCATCAGTCAGATAAGCGGGCCTTGAGCCCAGACCAAGAAATTGAATAAATGTCTCAGATAAGCTACTCCCTAATTTACACAAAGATAAAGGGGGGAGGGGGAAGCTTGGTGTAGTGGTTAAGGTGCTGGGCTAGAAACCAGGAGACTGAGAGTTCTAGTCCTGCCTTAGGCATGAAAGCCAGCTGGGTGACCTTGGGCCAGTCACTCTGTCTCAGCTCAACTCCCCTCACAGGGTTGTTGTTGTGGGGAAAATAGGAGGAGGAAAGAGTATTAGGCATGTTCGCCGCCTTGAGTTATTTATAAAAAAAATAATAAAGGGATAGAAAATAAATAAATAAATAAATAAAAGCACATTCAGACTTGCAAGATTATGTTACTATAGCTGTTACAATAAAGGTAGTCCTGACCTATATGGCCTTGGTTTCTTAGTCTGGTCCACCTTGTAGGGCCGACACTAGGTGACTTTGGGCCAGTCATTGTCTCTCAACCCATTTTACCTCACAGAATAGTTGAAGTGGGGAAAAATTGGAAGAGGGAATGCCCTGTCTGCTGCTTTGAGCTCTTGGAGAAAAGATAGATTAGAAATCCAACCAATCAAAACATGCACAATTAACTCTTATAATGGAAAAACAGTATACGAATTGGGCTCCACAAAGATATGAATGGCAATGTACAGCAATAACTCCAACCTACAGTCATCTTTGCTTGTCTAATATCAGACTATCAGTCTGAAACCCTGCCGGTATCTACAGATACATGCTGCTCCCGATGTCCTCAGTGATGGGACAACATAGACATTCTCCTATCTCTTTCAGTACCACTGTCTGAGATTGTAGAGGGTCCAAAAAAGAAAAAGTAATAGGGTCAAATATCACAGCTAGTGCTATCTGGATCTGAATAACTCTGACACAAATTGAAAAACGTCACATCCGGCAGGTGAGATACCCTGGGCCATTCTGGGAGTTGCAGGTGCCTTGAGGCACAGCTATGGGAAAGCAGGGGTAGAGCTACAAATCTGAGACTGATCAAAATGATCTGTGTATGAAGTTATGCATGGAGGGGGAAGATCAGTTGTAAAAATTATAAAATAGGCAGTGCTCTACACTTACAGCTAATTAGTTATTAACTTCTTTATTGCCTTATGTGTCTTCTATAGAACTTTTTATAACAGATGATGAACTGAAGAAGGTTCATGATTTTGAAGAACAATGCATAGAAGAATATTTCAGAGAGAAAGACGATAGATTTAATTCTTCCAATGATGAGAGAATCCGTGTAACTTCTGAAAGGTGCTCAGTTTTTGGTTTGGTTTTGTACATATTATACATTTTGAAAATTGTAATCATAGAATTTCTCATTTTGTTGTTTTGAAATAAACAGTTTTTTAAATGTTCCTTAATATTTTATTGGCTACAAACTAGCAGTAGGCAAAAGTTGATAAACCTGTTTTGGAATTGTCACAAAAGTGGTATTATACAAAAAGAAAAAAAAAGTGAAATGAAGTATGTTTTTAAGTAAAAATCCTTAGGTGCAATCCAAATTGGTTAACTTAGGCTAACTCAATCATCAGTAGTATATAAAGTCTAAAAAATAAATACAATACAATACAGGTTCAGTTGCTATGTGTCAAGACTTCCTTTATCCAATTATAGTCAAATGGGGGGTGAGGATAAGACGTGAAGTACATGGGAGGAAAGGGCTGATTCTTTCTGACCCCAGTGCAATTGAAACCCAAATCTCCTCCCCATATGCATGGCAGAACACTTCAGAAAAAAGTCTCTAATGTAAACTTGTTACATTAGTGCTACAAGCTATGCATCAAGAAACATAGGGCCTTTGGCTGTATCCAACTCTGACATGTCATGTGCGCATCCCACTTTTTTCCCCCTTCCTCCTCTTCTTGCTGAATTGGAAATCATCCCTGAATTTCAGAGTCGTTTTTCTGGGTATTACATTGGGTTGTGTGGAGTCTGCTTTTATAAATAGAGCCTTAGAAATCATATTGCGAATTGAGGTCTTGTTTATAGTCCTTTAGTTTGTACCTTAATCAATCAAACAGCCTGTTTAGACCAGGCGAGAGAATTATTGATGTAAACCTAGAGAAAGAATTGTGGAAGAGTTAATAAAGCCTACATTTAAAACATCATTCATAATATATTACATTTATCAATCATGTGTCATATTTTACATTTGTACAGAACAACTATAAGATAATGTGATATTTTAATATATGTAATTTTTATTTTTTTTAAAAAGGACATTGATGCATCTCACATCTTTAAACAGGAGCAAAATGCAAATTCTTGTTTAAACATGTGTTGATAAAATCATTTGGGGGGCACGCAGTGAGTGGATTTATCATTCCAGTTATCCAGCAATCTCTTTTTAATTATTTTTTTAAAAAAACAGGATGAATTTTCTTAGTATGCTTATCAGTATATTAATGGGCATGGTGGCTCAGCGGGTAAGACGCCAGGCTTGTCGATCGGAAGATCGCAAGTTCGGAAGTTCGAATCTCTAGTCCCATGTGACGGAGTGAGCTCCCGCACTCGCCCCAGCTCTTGCCAACGTAGCAATTCGAAAGCATGCAAATGCAAGTAGATGAATAGGTACCACTTCGGTGGGTAGGTAGCAGCGTTCCGCGCGCGTCATGCGGCCACATGACCGTGGAAGCGTCTTCGGACAACGCTGGCTATTTCATGTTAGTATCATTATTCAAGGAATAAATTTCACCTTTTCTTTTTAGAGGGAACTATAACATGTATAGTATACATATTATAATATTATACAAGTATAATATGTATAGGGGCGTGGTGGCTCAGCGGGTAAGACACCAGGCTTGTCGATCGGAAGATCGCAAGTTTGGAGATTTGAATCCCTAGCCCTGCATGCGGAGTGAGCTCCCGCACTAGCCCCAGCTCTTGCCGACCTAGCAATTCGAAAGCATGCAAATGCAAGTAGATGAATAGGTACCACTTCGGTGGGTAGGTAACAGCGTTCCGCGCGCATCATGCGGCCACATGACCGTGGAAGCGTCTTCGGACAACGCTGGCTATTTCATGTTAGTATCATTATTCAAGGAATAAATTTCACCTTTTCTTTTTAGAGGGAACTATAACATGTATAGTATACATATTATAATATTATACAAGTATAATATGTATAGGGGTGTGGTGGCTCAGCGGGTAAGACACCAGGCTTGTCGATCGGAAGATCTCAAGTTTGGAGATTCGAATCCCTAGCCCTGCATGCGGAGTGAGCTCCCACACTAGCTCTAGCTCTTGCCAACCTAGCAATTTGAAAGCATGCAAATGCAAGTAGATGAATAGGTACCCCTTCAGTGGGAAGGCAACAGCGTTCCGCGCGTGTCATGCCAGCCACATGACCTGGAAGCGTCTTCGGACAATGCTGGCTCTTCGGCTAACAAACGGAGATGAGCACCGGCCCCTAGAGTCGGACACGACTGCACAAATGTGCGGGGGGAACCTTTACCTTTATATTAATGGCATAATGTCTACATTATCATCAATTTTCCTGATTGAATACATCTGTTTATAAATAATCAAGCTAACCTGCCTTCCCTGTTGGATGTTAGCAAAACATTTTTTTTCTCTCCTTTTTTCCTGCAGGGTGGAGAATATGGCAATGCGATTGGAGGAAGTGAATGAACGAGAGCATTGCATGAAGGCCTCACTTCAGACTGTAGATATGCGGCTTGCTCAGCTGGAAGATATGATTGGGCGAATGGCCACAGCATTAGACAAAATCACTGGCCTAGACAAAGGAGAGGCCAGTAAGATACGGTCTCGAACATCTTCTGACTGTACTGACACAGCTTACATTGTGAGACAAAGTAGCTTTAACAGCCAGGAAGGGAACACTTACAAGCTTCAAGAGAGTATTGATCCCACAGGGGAAGAATCAGTGTCCCCCACCTCTCCAACATTAACACCTCGACTGCGAAGTCACTCCTTCTATGCGGTGAATGTGAAGGACAAGGGTGGGCTTGAGAAATTTGAAAGTATTTTGAAAGAACGGTCTCTGAGCCTTCATCGTGCCACTAGCTCTCACTCAGTCTCAAAAGAACCAAAAGTCTCTTTGGTGCCTGTAAGCTCTTTGTCAATTGCCCCAGATTCTCGGAGGCCTTCCTCTTGCATTGATATTTATGTCTCTGCCATGGACGAGCTGCAGTCTGGAATAGAACCTCTGGACAGTTCAATGAACATCCTTGGGACTGGAGACCCCACTCTCCAAGCTCAGATAGCTTCCAGTGTTCTCTCGAGTAGTGCTTATGTCAGTGGTACCTCTGGTGACAGAATCTCAGGCAGAAGTATTGAGTATGAAGACCCTTCTTCAATGGAAACAAGGGTGTTTTCTTCAGATTATTCACAAATCACAGACAGCCAAAACCCCTGGGAATTGGATCCTCCCTTGTATCATACCTTAGAGCGTTCTAAAAGTAGTCGATACCTGGCTACCACCCCCTTTATTTTAGAAGAGGCACCTATAGTAAAATCTCAGAGTTTTATGTTCTCTCCTTCCCGGAGCTATTTCAGCAGCCTTGGAGTACCAGTCAAAACAGCAGAGTACACTAGCATTACTGACTGCATAGATACAAGGTGTGTCAGTGCTCCTCAAACCATTGCAGAAAGGTCCAGTTTTCCTGGAATTCATGGAGAAAAGATGGATGACTTGGGATGCTGCCATCCAGAGAGGGAAGCAGAACTAAGTCACCCAAGTTCTGACAATGAGGATACTGAAGCCAAAGACAAAAAAGCAGTTTCCTTGTCACCTCAAGATAGCAATACTTCTAGAACATTGTCTAACAATATTCCACTTCCTAAAATAGAGCGGGCCAATAGTTATTCTGCAGATGAATCCAACTTACTCTATGTTCACACACGGAAAAGCTACTCCATCAGTGACAAACTTGATAGGCAGCGCAATGCAGCCAGCCTTCGAAATACGTTTCAGAGGAGCAAGTCATCCAAACCGGAAAGTAGGGGAGACACCTTGTCAATGAGAAGACTCTCTAGAACAGGTGCATTCCGTAGCTTTGAGAGCAAGTATTGCTAGAGATAATGTGCACAGAGAATTGTCTGCTCTGTGGTCCTTCTCTTGAGCAGAATGAAGTAACCTCAGATCATGATATGTCAGCAAACAGCTGGCTTCTGCCACCAGTCGAGTTAGCCCTCTTGTAATCTCAGTGTCAGGCACCGAGATTCTGCCTCTTGACCCAGTTGGCATTTGCACTTAATAGGGGGTGGGATGGGTAGGAGGGAAAATTTTAGAGACATTATTTTTAAAAAGCTTTATGACATCGTGCATAAATGGGTAAATAGTTTGAGAAATCTGCCTTTCAAAATAGAAATAGATTTTTTTTAAAAGAACCAAAATATCATGCATCTAAAGTGGGCATTTTAATTATGATTCTGTTGTTGTTTACATCAGTACATTTGTGATAACTTATGAAGAGGTATCTTTGAATTACACTATAGAAGACAAACCTATCAATTCCCACTTTTTCACTCTCATGGTCCACATCTCTTTTTTTGTACTGACAACTTGTAGTGCCACAAATGTTATATTTTCAAGAAGGGAAGAAAAGAGATGCCTTTTATACAGCAGCATGAGGGAAAGGGGAAATTTTATGTAATACATTACCATGTGGTTCCTGTATGAAACAGGCTTTTCAGCACAGTTGACCAAGCTCAGGAAGATTGTAATTAAGTGGAATAGTAAATACTTATTTTTTTAATTACACCTATTAGTTTAGAAAGAATTTCATGGAGCCTCTTTAAAATGTTACATGAGAGGATGAAAAATAAGTACAGAGGCAACATTATATTCTCACTGTTCTGTACAACATTTCTATCTGTTTTTTCAAGTATTTGCATTTCATTGGGCATATCTCATTTTTTTTTATCACTGCATTGCTCTTCTAACTGTTCCACCATTTATTGCTGGAGATATTGAAAGATGTTCTTCTCTTACAAAATAAAAGAATTGAGAGGTTAGTTAAAAGGGGCTAAGTGAAATTAAGACTTCTGGTCGTTTCAAAAGCCATTCCTTTAAGTATGCTTCCATTGTCTAGAATGGCAAAGAGAAGGGATTTTATACCATGAAAGAATGGAATGCGAGAGTCTCATTGTCTTCAGGTCTACTACTCAATAATATTTGCAATAACCCTCTTGGGTGCAAGAATTAAGTGTGACTCCTATGGAAAAGAGGATAATAAGCAGATGACACAGTTATAGAGATTCAACCTATGTATCGCTCTCTTTTTTTATAACATATAAGTGAGATTTTAGAAGAGATTCTACAAATTATTTTGAGCTGACTGGCTAAATTCCTTTTTGCAATTTTAACCATTCAGACTAAATCTGTCTGTGTAAGCAGTCTTCCAAAGCACCATAGAGCAATGATGCCCTCCAATGTTTTGAGCTACAGCTCCTATTAACCCCCCAAAGCTTGGCAAGGATCAAGGATTGTGGCTGTTCTCCAGAACTATTGGAAGGTACCAGAATAAACACAAAACTGAAAGTTTCCATGGTCCTAATTCATCCGATAGTAGCTGGGGGCAAGAGAGAGCCACAGATCTCTTTGAATGCAGCTGTGCATTGATTTCATTTATAAATGTAATGCAAGTTCCCCCACTCATCTGACCTTCAAGCTGCTCTCCATCTGCCTTATTATCCCAGCTATTAATCTATAGTTTGCCAAGTTGTTTGTAGTGTGTGCTTTTCTGTGAGAATAACTTGTCAAAGATCAAGAAATATGCCAACTTATTTGGATACATGGCAAGCATGATACATTGATTATTAGGTTTTATTTCCCAGACTGCTTCTAAGATCCAACTTTAATTCAGTTGTTGTAGATAACTGCACCATACACAAACACTTTTATTAGAACTTTGATGTGTGTGTGTGTTAGAAAAGCAATTTTTTTACAGCAGAGAAGTTCCTGTCCCATAGAGGATTTCAGATATATCTCTACTGAAGCCAGATTTTCCATGTTGAAAAAGTGCACAAAATGGCATCCAATAAGGTTTTTTTTTCCTGAATCCACTGCTAATGCCTTTTTTCATACTACCACAATCATTCCAGATTAAGCATCATAAGATATGAAATACTCTTGTATAGTTTTTAATACAGCCTCCAAAGATAATTCATCCAGATGTTTTTTAAATGACCTCAGATGAATTAGGCCTATTTTAAATAAGTCAGAATATATTGCCATTCTTGCTCATTTCTGCTTTGGACATAAGCCCAGACTGGATCCAAGTTATTCTCTGAAACTACAGAATTATTCAGTTTCATGTGAGCTGACTGTGTGAAAGAACTCTTAAAATGGATTCGTAAAAACAACTCAAATCATCTTTTGAATTTTCCTGTTTACCTTCAGTGACAGCATTCTGACCTGCATTAAGCATATCTAGGTAATGATTACAATATGGGCCCCTAATTTCACAACAGATTAATAAATAGTACTCTTGGTATCCCTATTCATAGTGTGAGAAAAACCAAATTCTGGTAGGACGGCCAGCACTTGTACTTCTTACGCAAAAAATAGCTGTTTCTGCTAAAGCACAATCTTAAGGCTCACCTGTACATGCTTCCTGGGAATGGAACCTATTCTGAAATACCTGTAAACTTTACTGTCACTTGTGAACAAAATGCAAAGGCATATATTGTGGCTTTTGTTAAGAAAAAGGGGTTTGAATGTGTATTTTTTATAAATTACCATGGGTGTTCTGCTGAAATCACAGAAGAAGAAACATTGTTTAGTATTACAGATTTTTAAGTTACTATAAAAATATTCTTTGCACACAGGAACAAGAAGGCAGGAATCCATGAGATCATTTGAATTAAAAAGAATAATTCTTAGGAATTATTCCTATTTTAAAATCACATTTTCCCATTCTACTTACAGTTAT
Source organism: Charina bottae (assembly GCA_023362775.1). Taxonomy (NCBI): domain Eukaryota; kingdom Metazoa; phylum Chordata; class Lepidosauria; order Squamata; family Charinaidae; genus Charina; species Charina bottae. The sequence goes on along the minus strand of JALMGJ010000002.1, from coordinate 205,583,316 downwards.
GATTGACTATACATATATATTTACAGTTATTATATTATATAAAGATATAATGGAGAAAAATTGCATTCTTTATATAATTTATAAAGCACACTTTAGCATTCCAAGTTAACATATAAACACTTTAATCACCAGGACTGATAGTGGATATTATATCATTTGACCTCCCATCTTCTTTATTGAAAAAGTGTATTCAGGACCAATTAATAGTTGAGAGTTAGTTTTCTGTAGATATTCCCAAATTGAGATGCTGTATAGAGCTTAGAATACAGCATTATTAAGCTAGAGGTTGCACTCTCAACATGCACAATTGGAAATCTTTCCATAAGCTATGAAACAGCAATAATTGAGCAGTAAAATGCTCACTTCTGCATAGTTCATGCTGCTAACTCAAGAATAAGTAAGCAAATGAAGCATTTTCCTGCTAAAATAAGCAACTTTTCTAGAGCATGGAAACAGATGTACCCTTATTTTCATTTTTGAAAAAGATTGTATGTATGTCAAGATAAATGCACTACATTGAACACTGAAACCAGTTATGTAAATGAAACACAGTATTCCAGAAAATGTTCCCATTGTCTCGAAACCATGATGCCTCTTTTGATACTCACTTGAATACTTCCTGTGTTTCGGGTTTTGTGTGCTCTGAATATCTATTTTTTTAGTATCCTGTATGGTCCACTGTTAGCCCCTATAGTAGAAGCAAGAAACCATGCAGTGTTTTAATTTATAATCTGAATTTATAATCTGAACGTTGTATTATGTGTAAAGTACAAAGTTACTAATCCAAATAGCTATAGAATAGGAGAGACATAAAATTTCAAGATGAATTCAATTCAGACTTAGTGCATTTACCTTTATCTCATCATCATAACATCTGGATAAATGCTAATCAAACATTCAGAATAACGGGAGGTCTACGTTTACATGGTTGAACAAGAGACACCAGGATAATCCAATGTGTTTTTTTTAACATAATGGGGTACTGTAATGTGATTGTACTAGATCAACTTTTGGATTTAGCACTGTATCAGGGAGGACAACCTTTAGCAAGTGAGAGGCCACTCGTAACATTGGGAAGATGGGGTTTGAGGGCCACCACAGATACAGGCCCAGATCTGGGTTTAGGGAGTGGCATGTTGGGATTTTCCTTTGTTTTCTTTTAAATATGTTTTTCATTGTGTTGTGCTTATTTTAGGCCTTGCGCAACAGTTTTCACATGTTTCCTACCTGAAACTCTGCTGTCCGTTTGCAGCAGTCATGTGCAAGAAAGGAAAACAGGCTATGTGAGGCCCTGGAGCCAAAGGTTGTCCACCATTGCAGTGTATAGTCATATGTTTATACAGCACATACAGTACAATGTTCAATAATACAAGAAAAATTCCACTGAACAATAGGGTCCGCTAGCTAACTTTCCAATATATGAGCAGTTCTTGGGCAAGGAATCAGAGCCTGTAGTTGCTGCTGTCAGGTTTCCATTTTTTTCTGCAGAACTCCACTATCAATTTTGGCACAGCTTTTCTAGCCTGGACCCTGCAAATGTGTCGGGAGGTCCGACCGGGGTTCTTGGGAGTTAGAATCCCTAAACTTCTGAAGGATGTCAGGCTGGAGAAGGCTGGTCTGTGAGCTGGCAGATAGCCCTGATGAGCCACTAGGAGCTGCGATAGGTGCATTATGACAATGTGAAAGAATAAACCTGGCGAGTTATGCAAAAGGTAAAAAAATGACCTCTTTAAAGTAATACTTTAAAACTCCGTTGAGTTAGCTGTTTGTTTACATATGCTGTGCAATTGAGGAAGCAGTGTACAGTATTTTTAAAATACTTTCTTATAGTAATCTATTCTGTTGTTTCCAGTTCAAGTGATGCTGTTCTATAGTTGGATATATCAGCTGTCCTAGGTAGTGAATTATAGCACATAATTCTTTCACAATAATAATGTGATAATGATTGAAATAATTTCTTCTTCCTTAAATTACAGTCTTATTTTGTGCCTATGAAAATGCATGCATTGTTCCATTAATTCCTTTGGACTATTATGGGGTTTAACATTTCAATATTGCCTGCCTGTAACAATGAATCCAGTTAGAATGAATTAACAATTTTGGACTTTTACATTTTTTCCCAATATGTTCATTTTAATGAAACTGATTTTAATAGCACTTTAATATTATATAAAATGACTTATAGAACAGTAGGGTCTTAAACCTACAGCATTTATGATTGAAATAATTATATATTTTGGAATCAAGGTACTTCATTGTTTGTTTTAGCATATGCCTGTTATAAAGTAGCAACAAACAGCAAATTACCGAAATAGTAACAATTGCCAGTAAGAAAATAAAACCCATAAATCCATAATGCAAAATCACTGAAGACTCTGAAAAGTAATCTTTCCTATAATTTTAAGTTTTGAGGAAGATAAACGTTTGCGTATAAAATAGGTTCTTTCTCAGGGTTTAGGTGGCTTAAGACACACGATGGCTGTAGGACAAGAGGCAGATGAATATTTTAGATTGTGCAGGTCTTGATAAATGTAGAAATGAAATATGTGCCACTTTGTAAGGCAGTGCTTATGTTGCAACATGTGTATTTTCATTGCACGTTGCTTTACCAACCAATCCTAAATATATGCTCCATCAGAAAAACCCAACTTTGTACTAAGATTGCAGGAAGAGGGGATTGGCTGCACAGGGAGTTTTGCCAATGCAAATGTTTAAATTAATGGCAAGAGTGGCGTCTTCAAGTCAGCTGCTTTAGAGAGGCCTCATTAAATGTCAGGGGATGGGAACATTTTCCAGAAGAAGGTGGACTGAAGATAAAACAAGCCCCTTCTCTCTCTCCAATTTAAATATTAGTAGTTTAGCATTGTGACAGAAGAATGGATAAAACATTTATTAGGAATTAACCCAGACTGTTAAAACAAACAAAAATAGTTTTGTTGCATATTGTCAAGTGTTAAATTTCAAATATACAAATAACAAAATTTTAGATGTGTTCTTGGATTCCAACAGACAAGATATTAGGGGTGTATAGGAATAAGAATGCATGAATCTGTGGTGCACCCGATACTTAAAAACAAATGTAAAGAGCAGAATGTTTGCACAGACATTCCCGTTCCATAAAGAATTACATATTTTCTGATGGTTACTTATATAAATATTAATCTACTCTATATGGAGATATAAAATGCTTTTCTGATCTAGATTTTAATTGAAACAACTGAAAGTTTCAAAGCATTACAGCCTATTAGGCTACTCCAAGAAATAATGCGAAGTTTCAAACTCAGTTCGTAGTTATTTTATATTGTTTTCCTGACAATCCTAATCCTACATTTCACATGGAGCATGCACAGGACAATATGTTGTGTAGGTGAGTGTTACCTTATCCCATCACTGTCCTCTACCTTAGGAATTAGGGTGCCAAATGATTTGTACCAAAAATACATAATGTCTTTGGGTTCTGGTATTGTGACATTGTTTAATCTTATTAGCATTCTGAAAATCAGTCTGCGCCCATCGTGAGTTACTTTTCATAATGTTAGGAAAACAGCGATGCAGACTGCCCTTCTTGCTCAAAAAAGGCACGCTTCCAACTCTCTGCATAGAAAAGGGAGAAGCTTTGCTTCCATAAATTGCCCACATATACAGTAGGTATTTCAAATGAAAGTAGGGAAATTGCAGGAATTGTGTTTGACCATTAACCTTCCTTCTAACAAATACTATTAATCACAGCTCTTATATTCTTGTTCCTTAAACTGCTTCCAGTCCAGACCGCAAGGAGGGAAGCCAGGTTGGAAGAGCTGCTCCTCATTTCTCTGAGTAGAGGAGTCTCTTTAAGATGTAAACCTGAAGTAAGGCCATTGTCTTTAATGCCATGATCTACAGCTCCGCGTTCTTTTCTTAGCTGCCTCCATGCATATAAAAGGAAACTATTGTCAATGCAAAAGTTCTGTAAGTTCATCCAGAGCTCCTGCGTTCAGAGCAGATTGTTGCTCTATGGGCAGTCATGTGGATGTGTCTCAGTAGAGCTGCAGATTCCTTCTGGATTTGACTGGCCTTTGTATTGCCTTACCTGCTTTTAAATTATGGCTAAAAGCTAGGTAATTTGAGGTTTCAATCCATCCTGCACCCACATGGGTGAAAATTCCACTCAACAATCTCAGTAGGATTTCTCAGAAAATAAGCAGAGAATCCCACTGCAAATTAGCACAGGTGACAAATGGAATAATCTATTACAGTTTCTCAACCTCAGCAACTTTAAGTTGTTGGAGTTTAACTCCCAGAATGCTGGCTGGGGAATTCTGGATGTTCAACTCCATATGTCTTAAAGTTGCTGAGGTTGAGAAACACTGGTCTAGTAGATTGGACTATCCCGGACCTGGATATCCTGGACCTATTAAATAGAAAGCCCTTTCTTTCTGTGGGGTATCAGGTAGGAAAGAATTCTTATTCCTTTAGCAGTGCATCTTCCATATCTTTCTACTCAGAGACAAACCCTACGGAGCTCAAATGGGACTCACTGCCGGGTGATCATACTCAATGCCTAGGATTATGCCCTACAAATGTGTACAAAAGATGGAAACTAGTTGCAAAATTAGTACATACTATTTTATTTTAAATGTAAACAATAATAGTGAAAAAGTGAGGAGAGAGAGAGAGAGAGAGAGAATGACGATGAGGTATTTAAAGGGATGTGTCTTTTTGACAACTACACCTATCTAGAATGAAGCAAGTTTCTCTGCTAACTGAAAGGGTTTTCCAATTTACCCTAAAAGTTATAGAAGATCTATAAGCAGGATTTTCAGTTGCAGCTATTACATACATTTAAATATAACAAAATGTAATTTTTAAATCATTTCCTAGAAAAATTTGTTTAACAAAAAAATATATATCTAGGAGAATTGTCCTTTTAAAGTTCTACTGGATTCACAATGCACTTTTAGGTTGTATATTAGATATATAAGAAGAAGAAGAACTTGACAGTTGCTGCAGTAGAACTTTTGACATTTCTGTAACAAATGTTTTGCAATAAAAATGGATGTAGTTGAAAATATTTCTGCAGTTTCCTGGTACTTCAGTTTATGGTCAATTCTTTTCCCTCAGTCCAACACTTAGCTAATTCTTGTGACTAACCAATTCCATACATATACATGATCTCCATTTACAATGTGTTGTTATTGACACTTTCTTTTCAATTCTGAGTCCCAAAAATGGTTGCTTCAAATTCTATTCACAAAGCCGTTTTGAGCCTTGATATAAACTGCATACCTGCCCTGACAGGGTGTTTTAAAAAATACTCTTAAAATTGTTATGTGAGAGTGTGATATTAAACTTCACTTGTCTTTAATCTTGTGAAATTACTACCTATTAAGAGCCATTCAAAATATGAAGCTTGTGCTTTCTTTCACTGCATATAATTCAACTTCTACTCCAGGAAATAAAGCCAGACTGCTCACTTGAGGGAATGATATTAAAGGCAAAACTGAAGTACTTTGGCCACATAATGAGAAGACAGGATACCCTGGAGAAGAAGCTGATGCTAGGGAAAGTGGAAGGCAAAAGGAAGAGGGGCCGACCAAGGGCAAGATGGATGGATGATATTCTGGAGGTGACGGACTCGACCGTGGGGGGGCTGGGTGTGGCGACGGCCGACAGGAAGCTCTGGCGTGGGCTGGTCCATGAAGTCACGAAGAGTCGGAAGCAACTGAACGAATAAACAACAAATTCAACTTCACAGTGTGTTCAATTGCAGACAAGGAAGATTATCCTATGGACAATAATCAGCTCACACATTTCCATCAAAACACAATAAACAGAGAAGTGGAAAACTTAAGGAATATCTTGCCAGTAGTTCACTTAGAAAAAGGAAATCTTCTAAGATAAAATGTCTGTTTAAAAACCACAGAAAAGGCTGCCAGGTCTAGGCTGCAAAAATCTGGGTTACAAATATATGGCAGCAAAGAGATACAGAGAGATACTCTACCAACTCTACCTCTCTTAGTGCCATGTGCTATATGTGACATGATAGGGGTTTTTTTAAGGGCCAATTATATGAGTCAGTTTAATAAACTAGAAGCAACAGTGGCAGATCTACATCTTTACACTTTGATTTGCTCTACTTAGTAGGAATTAGAATGCAATTTAAGAGAAGGAAGGCTAAACTAAATCTGCCATACATGCCAATGCCACAATTGATTTACTCAGTAGAGAACATAAATAGGAATAAATGTGGAAAAAAGCAGTAGTGTCAATTATGAGCCCTTCTCTATAATACTTGAAATGCATATACTGTAGGTAAAAGTTCTGAGTTACCATGAGAGTGATACATGGGTAATCCATTATGAATTATCATCAGGGGTATTGACAGCATATGATGATTTCCTCAAAATTAAAAAAAAAACAGTATTATATCATCCCAGTTCAACTTCCACCACTTTTGAACATGCCTGCAATGTCAATGCCTGTACGAAAGGGGAAGAACTTGTGTCATGATGCTGTTTTCATCATTGTCCTGTCCCTTGACCCTTCTTGCAGAGGCCTTAGATGATCAGGATGGTCTCTGAGTTAGTCTTCATAAAAGACACCCCTGAAGATTAAAGTACTTCTACAGAATTTTAAACATTGCTTGTTAAACAAGCCATAATGACCTTGTTCACAAATAATGTGAAGTCACAATGGCTTGCGCATGGCACAAATCCAAAAACAAGTCACATTATGAGTTAGCATTCTGCACAAATCAAACCTGTAAAAAGTAGGATATGATCTCAACCGTGGAGTCCCTGATGCTCTCTGAGCCTTGTTGTTTTCTTGCAGACGTTTCATTGCCAGGCTAGGCAACAGCTTCAGTGCAAAAAGGGAGTGGGACTTGCTCTCTGTTTATATACCATCAATTTCTCAACCATCTCAACCATCAATTTCACTATGGTGATATGTCGATGAAGGTTCTCAGTCATCCAGGTGGAACAGTCTGTGGCTTGAATCATGTCAACTGGATTTCTATTTTCTATCTTCAGTCTGAAGAAGCTCTTTGGATAAGGAGCGAAACGTTTCTACTGAGAAAATAGAAATCCAGTTGACATGATTCAAGCCACAGACTATGGTGATAGTTTTGCTCATTTTCCTCCTTGTCTAGGCTGTACTTTTTATTTTTTATTCATTCATCCATTCATTCACTCAATTTATTTAAAGAACTTATATGGCTGCCTATCTCATGCAGTGATCCCAGGCAGCTTACCACAACCAATAAAAACAACAACCTAAAAGCACGTTGTATTCTTCTCACCAAGGCACCAGAATCACCCATACTGTTCAGGGTGTACAGAATCACCCAGACTCAACCCATCTTATTCCAATGCCTGGGGGAAGAGATAGGACTTCTTAACCTTCTGGAAGGTTAAAATAATAGGGGTGCCCCAAATCTCTGGTGAGAATCTATTCCAAAGGGCTGGAGTGGCAACAGATAAGGTGTGCCTCCAAGGTCCCACTAGGCGACAACATATGAGGGAAGGGACTTGGAGCATTCCCGCCCTATCTAATTTAGTGGGATGGGTAGGTACCCTCAGGGAAAGGTAGTCCCGCAAATAACCTGGCCCTGAGCCATGTAGGGCTTTAAAGGTGATAATCAGCACTTGGAATTGCATGCAGAAAGCAAATGGAACCCAGTGCAGCTCATGCAACAGTGGTGTAACACAGGCAAATTGCAGAGCACCCAGAAGTGTGCACACCACCACATCCTGGACCAGTTGCAACTTCCAGGTGGTCTTCAAGGGCAGCCCCAAGTAGAGCATGTTGCAGTAATCCAAAACAATATTTTCTGTTCTACCTCTGTTTTCCTACTCTATTACTCATTTCTTGTTTGTTGCCTCCTCGCTATCCATGCATCTTAAGAGTGAGGCATTTTACCTGCCCAGCAAGTAACATGCATTAGCATGCCCCTTTGGTGCAACAAGAAATTAATGATGCCTAGGGCAACAGACAGAGGACCACTGGTTCTAACTCTATGACAGCTTGCACATAAATAAGTTTTCATTCAGAAGGAAAAAGAAATAAGCAACATGTTAAGAAAGTGATTTATTTAAAAAGTTTTGTTTCTTTTAAAAATTAAAAGGCAACTTGGCCTGTTTCCAAAATTCAAACCAACAATACAACACAATAACAAGAAAGGTAGCAAAACACCAAGCATGTTTGGAGCTGTAGACTGAATGGCCAGCTTATCCAGTTTGTACGATACCAGAGAGAAACTACCGCATCACGGTTCTATGCTGGTTGAGACACTTGTCAGCCTCTCATCAACAATATACAGTTAATTTTATTGTTAAGTTTATTAGTGCATTCTCAGTAGAAAGATGAGCAATATAGTGAAAAAGAACTTTTGTTCGATTGTCTGAGACCGTATAACAATAAATCCCAGTGTAATGTATTCAGTGCAATAGTTTATTCCTTTCTTCTTCTGTTTGCAGAACAAAAGCACTGGATTTCATGTTGATGCCACACAGTCATGGTTTGTGAAAAAAGAAAAAGTATAAATTTTCTTGGTTTTCATGTAAAAAAAATCTGTTATTCTTAAAGCAAACAGTAACCATATCCACCCACAATAAATATTTAAGTAATGTTATTGATTGAGGGTCAATGTTATCTTTTCAAAATGAAAATTCATATCAGCAAACCTGGGAAACCCAAAGTTGCTTTCTTCAGATGAGAGTGGTGGTCTGAAATCAGAGTAACATGGCTATGCTCGAATGTATTTCAGAACAGTGCATTTCAACCCACCAATCTTGGTAAATTCTTCAATATATGACATTTTAGGACCTCAGAAGCTCCCCAAAGGCCCTATAATCTTAATAAGATACTACTGCCAATCACGATTTAGAAGAGTGTCATCAAGGGCCGCTAAAAACAACTCAACTGATTCCAAGGTCAAAACCAAAGGAAGCTGGCATCACTTGATACATTTTGTGTAATTTAGGGAAATACAAAAGTAATTGAAACCAACCCTTGCAGTGGTTCTAACACAGGGGTGGGGAACCTTTTTTCTGCCAAGGGCCATTTGGATATTTATAACCGGGGACCGGGGGGGTGGGGGGGTTTCTGGGATTTCCGCGGACCGGGGGCTGGAGTTTGCGGGCGGGAGCCAATCACAAACACTGGGGGGCGGGGTTTGCGGGCGGGAGCCAATTGCGTGGAAGGGGCAGGGTTTGCAGGCGGGAGCCCTGCGGGCCTTAGGCGGGAGCCCCGCGGGCCTTATACGGCCCGTGGGCCTGACGTTGCCCACCCCTGTTCTAACACATCAACAACAACAATTTATTAAACTTGTTTGCCACCCGACTCTTAATGACATTTAAGGCTTCTGGCACAGGTTAAACTACTTTTGGCCTTCCAAATATGTTAGATCACAATCTACCATGAGCCAGTAAATATGATCAGTGGGTAGGTATCATGGAAGGAATGATCCAAACCATATGGAGAGGGCATCAGGTTTCCTACCCTGAATCAACATATTTTAATGCTGGAAAACTTTGCTTCCTAGAAGTCATCCTAGCAAGGATGCGCAACGTTTTCTAGGACAAAAGCAACACTTTCAGTGGCCCAGCTGGGGACCATGCTGATATATGGATTGATTGATTATGTGCCCAGGATAAAAACTATGTTTGATTTCATTTACATTTAATTAAAATTAAAATTATTTCTTTCAAAGTTTTCCCCCATGTTAAAAAATGACAATAATGAGTGTTGAAGTCCCTGGAGACTGAATCCTGAAGGCTTCAAGGAGCAACCCCTTTCCTTCATAGTTTGCCTCCCTAGATCTTCCTGCAAGGAGTAAATACAATTTACTATGACCCACTTTGCTTAGATTCCTCTCAAATTACTTTTAAAATCTTTTCTCTGTGTCTAAGTGTTGTTATATAACTATGACCACAGGATGTCACTATTTCCTCTGTGAAACTCAGCAGCAGGCAGATCGTTGACCTGACTCCTTTCCAAATAGGGGGTTGTCTGACACATGCATGCATACATACACACACACCCATCTTTGCTTAAAACGGGATTGCGTAATTCTTTCCAACTCTCAACAGACAATATAATCCCATCTTTTAATTTCCCTGAATGTATTCCATGCAGTGGGAGATGAGATACTCGACTGACATCAATGAGCAGCCTTTCACATTTAAAATGGTTCTTTCCCCATGCAGATGCTTTAAAATAGAACCAACCAAACCTTTGTACAAAAAGTAAACATTGAAAGAAATCCTTTAGGCTGCGGCATTTTTGCACTTATTGTTTACTCATTCATTCCTCCACATACCTTTCTGCCAAGGATGGTGCTGCTTCCCAGAAGCTTGCTTTCAACTGCTCTAAAAAGGTAAAGGTTCCCCCCGCACAAAATGTGCAGTCGTGTCCAACTCTAGGGGCCGGTGCTCATCTCCGTTTGTTAGCCGAAGAGCCAGCTCTGTCCAAAGACGCTTCCACGGTCATGTGGCCGCATGACACGCATGGAATGCGGTTACCCACCCACCGAAGTGGTACCTATTCATCTACTTGCATTTGCATGCTTTCGAATTGCTAGGTTGGCAAGAGCTGGGGCGAGTGCGGGAGCTCACTCAGTCACGCAGGGCTAGGGATTCGAACCTCTGAACTTGCGATCTTCTGATCGACAAGACTGGCGTCTTACCCGCTGAGCCACCACGCCCCTTAAATGGTGCTGCTTCCCAGAAGCTTGCTTTCAACTGCTCTACCTGGTCTCTAATACTAAATTCTTTCCTTTATTAATTCTTTTGACTAAATATTTCTCTCCCACCTAGACTGCCACAACTTACCAGTTACAGCGTATCAAGTAGGTCTCAGGCCTTTGGCCCAGCCAGGCTGGAGCCCAGCTGCAGCCTGTTGAGAACCAGCACCGGGCTCCCCACCCCAGCCCCCTTAGAAAGCTAGCATGTTTGTGCTTCCGAGACATCCAGCTCCCGAGAGGAAAAGTACTACTGTAATTCCTTGATGGTACTGCTACGCTGCTGCTGCTTTTCTCCCACCCTCCCGCAGCAAACAAGGTTTCTGAACAAGCCATCTCCATTCAGGTAAGACCTAGACATGCGACTGCTTGGCTCCAATCAGGTGCTCATTGTTCATCCCTGGAGTCTCATTTATCCATGGAAACTAGAACCATCCTCGCTACTTCTCTGTCTGTGCCTCTACACAACAAATGCTATCTTTCATCCTGGGAGGGTAAACCTAAATTTCCCGAGACTGCCCGTGCCCATCCCCCACAACTTGATTCCTCTTTGGGCCCTTCTGGCCCACTGATGCTGAAAATTAGTGATATCATTTCCCAGAGTGTTGAGGAGGGTGACATAGAACCTACACAACTTGAAAGTGGCTTAATACAGTTTTTTTTAAAAAGAATGAAGAATGAAGGAAAATGCCAAAATTGTAGGGGAGAGGACAAAATTCCTACTCCTACCCACCATGTAACAAAAGCCCTGCCCCTTTGTTTCACTGCCACCACTTCAAACCCAGTGATATACCTCCTGGCCATTAGATGCCAGGCAAAAGGCAAAAACAGCACAACCTGGCACTAACGCACAAGTAAATAAAATTCCTTTGTAAACAGCTGCAATGATACGGAACGGAGGCTGGGAAAGCTCAGGTAGGGCCACAGGCACCCCCAGTTTGCAACTCCACTGGGTGGACCAACTGGAAGTTTGCTCCTCCTGCACTGCCCAGCACACCCCCACCGGGCGGGAGAGCCAGCTGCTTCCTTCCCTTCCGCGGTGCCATTGCAGGAGGCTCCTCCCAGGACCCAGGAGACCAAGTCTTCTAATGTCCCAGTCATGGATAGCAATAGCAGACACACACACACACACACACATTTCTGAGACTGGCCCAAGGGAGACGTGTTTTAGAAGATCCTCTCTTCTCCACCACTCCGATCTGAAAGGGGAAGGGAGGACTGCAATTACCTTCAACGGTTAGAAATATCATGAGAGCCCAATCGCAGCCCAATGAATGGTATCAATGGAAGGGTTCCAACTCTGTGGGTAAGTGCATGCTTTGCACACAAATGATCCCAAATTCAATCCACAGCATCATTAGGTAGAATTCGGGTCCACCCATTGCATTAAGCCATTGTTTGGTTCACCTATTGCACTTGCCATGGTTTGCTTGAACAGAGATTTTCCAGGAAAAGGCCTTGGTGGTCTGCTTCACGCACAAGTGTGATTTACCAACACAATGGCTGTGATTTACCAGCACAATGGCTTGGTTTCTACCTTACACAAAGCCAAAAGTAAATAAAGTACTTTATGACAGTGCAATGTGTAAACTGAGCAATATGGGCTAGGAGATGGACCAACGGTCCACTTTAGTAAAAAACAAAAGCAGCTTCTTACATTCCTGGGATTTCAATTACCAACTCTCCCATCACTCAAATTGGGGGTCAGCAACCCACATCCATGCAATCGATAAGAGGTAAAGGTTCCCCCCGCACAGTCGTGTCTGACTCTAGGGGCCGGTGCTCATCTCCATTTGTTAGCCGAAGAGCCAGCGTTGTCCAAAGACACTTCCGCGGTCATGTGGCCGGCATGACGCACGTGGAACGCTGTTACCATCCCACAGAAGTGGTACCTATTCATCTACTTGCATTTGCGTGCTTTCCCAAAATACACTCCAAACATTAAGGGCAAATCAGTGAGTGCCCATGGTACAATTTCGAGGTGATTGTTTTTATTATTATTATTTTATTTATTCATTATTTTATCATTTATTTTATCATTTATTTATTATTTTATTTATTATTTATTATTTATTTATTTATTTATTTATTTATTTATTTATTTATTTATTGGATTTATATTACCGCCCATCTTCTCCACGAGGAGAACTCTGGGAGGTTCATTGTTGGCCTGAAAGTGAAAGAAAAAGAATGCTATGCTGCTGATGGGCTTAATGATGTGTATAAATAAAAAAAATTGCCTCTCCTGCCTCCCAGCATTGCCACCACAGATCCCAAAGTCCACCAGCAGAGACCAGGAAAATACACACAGAGACACACAGAGGCAGTCCATGTCTGCCAATAAATTGCCAGCTGAAATTTGGAAGAAGTAGCCAGTGAATGAGTAGGGATTCAGACAGCAATCATGGAACTCACGGGGGGAGAGTGTTACCTGTGCCCCACTTACTGTTTTCCCAGTGAAAAAGCTGTTTTACAGCTATTAGTAAATCGTTAATGGATACAAACCTTAGCTGCCTTTATGGATGACCCACTTGCCTTCAACTTTATTTTATTTATTTTATTTATTTATTTATTTATTTATCACATTTGTATCCTGCCCATCTCCCCCACAAGGAGGGACCCTGGGCGGTTCACAGCAAAAATTTAAAATCAATAAAAACTATAAATATCAATAAAAACAAAATGTACATATATATATATATATTTATATATGTGCTTTCCTTATATATGTACTTTCCATGTATATAACTTATTTATTTATTTATTTATTTATTATTTGGATTTATCCCCGCCCATCTCTACCGTGGTAGACTCTCCTGTACTGCTGCCTCGGCATCCACACAGACACATGGCAGCTCCTAACGGACGGACCGAAACTGAATTGTAACTAGGGAAGATGCGTAAGTTGGGCAAAGAGAGGGTGGGGGGAAGAAAGAGACAGGAAATTTTTTTTTTAAAATATAGTCTAGGGAAAAATGCTTCTTAATTTCCATATGGAGACATAGTCAATCTAACCTTTGAGCTTTTTTGATGAAATGAAAAAGTAGAAATCAGCTTAAAATAAACATGGAGTTGGAATAAATGCACGCTTGTTTACCAGCCATGGCATGTGAACCTATTGACAAACAAGGCTCAGAAAAAAACGGAGGACAGACTCTAGGCTGTTACTCAAATATGCATGAATTATATCCTTAGATAATAGAGATCTCGGCATTAATTCTGTGTACGAAAAGCCTGCTCCTGTGCCTTGGAATGCGTAGAACCTGTAACAAGTGAATGACGGAAAGCAATAATGTTTATCTGTCAGAGAAGAAGAGGAGGAGGAGGTGGAGGGGAAGGGAGGGGAGGGGAGGGGAGGGGGAGGAGGATTGTTTTATTACAGCTGTCCCACTCCAAAAGACTCTGCCAGTGATACCCAGTGGGAAGAAATTTGGTACCCTTGGACTTGCTGTCATGACTTCCTCTATTCCTGTACTCTATTACAGTCCTACATGGAAAAAAAGATGCCAGATGTTCAAGCTGGCTTTAGAAAAGGCCAAGGAACATGAGACATTATTCCTGATGTACATTGGATAATTGAGAAAGCCAAAGAGTACCAAAACAAAGTCACTATGTGCTTAATTGATTATAGAAAGGCCTTTGATTGTGTCGATCACGTCAAGCTGTGGAATGTGCCCAGAAAAATGGGAATACCAGAACATCTCATTGTCCTTATGAGAAACTTATATACAGGTCAGGAAGCCACTGTACGGACAGAACATGGTGAAACAGACTGGCTCCAGGTTGACAAAGGAGTGCGACAAGGGTGAATACTCTCCCCTTATTTATTCAACCTATATGCAGAAAATATATTGAGGGAAGCTGGATGGGAAGATAGGCATGGTTTTAAATTGGAGGAAGAAACATCAGTAACCTGTGCTATACTGATGACACTATCCTGACAGCTGAAAATGCAAAGGATCTGCAAGCTCTAGTAATAAACGTTAAGGAGTAAAGTTACAAAATGGGACTAATATTAAATATAAAGACCAAACTAATGACAACAGGTAGAACCACCAGCCTTAGAATTGGCAACAAAGATATTGAAGTGGTGGATAGCTTCTACCTTTTAGGATCAACCATCAACAGAAAAGGAACAAGCAGTCAAGAAATACACCTCAGACCAGCACTTGGTAAAGCAGCCATGAAGACCTTGAAAAAGTTTTCCATACCTACAAAGATCAGAATTGTGCAAGCCATGGTATTCCCTACGACACTCTATAGAATTGAAAGTTGGACTTTGAAGAAGCAGGGTAGGAAGAATATTGATGGTTTTGAACTTTGGTATTGGATAAGACTCCTGAGAATACCATGGACAGCCAAAAAACAAACCAGTATCATTGAACAAATCAATCCAGAGTTCTCACTCAAGGCACAAATGACCAGGCTCAAATTATCCTACTTTGGACACATTATGTGAAGACCCAGCTCTCTGCAGAAGGCTCTAATGCTGGGAAAGGTGGGAGGAAAGAGACGATAATCCAACCAGCACCAAGGTGGATGGACTCCGTTACAGTGGCAATGAGTGCATCATTGGAAGACCTGAAAGATTTGGGTTAGGGATAAGTCATCATGGAGAAAATCTGTCTATGTGGTCACCAGGAGCTGAAAACAACTTGATGACAGAATCAATCAATCAACCTCTGATTTCTGAAAATATTTTAAAAGTATAAGCCTTCATGAGCTGCAGCTCATTTCATCAGATGCATAGAGTGGGTACACTGATGTAGGATTTAATTTGGGGTGAGGTGGGAGGAAAAGAAGGGGAGAAAAGGAAGGAAAGATAGATTGGTTATGCAGATGCAGGTTACATGTGAGACTGATTACAAGTACTGTATCTTATCAATTAACAATTGTAATGTGTTAGAACCCACTGTGTTTGTTGAGACCTTCTGAGATTGCCTCTTGATGTATGTGAGTGTAACAATTTCTTGCTGTTGGTGGTGTTGTTGGAGGTGTTGTTGCTGTTGGTCCCGCTTTTCCAAAACAGTCACTTTGAGATCTGCTATGGCAAAGCTTTCTAAACTTTTCATGTTGGTGACACACTTTTTAGACATGTATCATTTCGCAACACTCTTACAGCAGGGCACAAGGCAGGCACTAGGACCTGCGCGGAATCACAGCAGGTTTGGCGGCAGCAAGGCACAAGGCAGGCACTAGGACCTGCGCGGAATCCTGGCAGGGCTCGGAGGCAGCAGCAGCCGCGACACACCCAGGCACTGCAGCCGACACACTAACGTGTCCCGACACACAGTTTGGAAAGCTCTGTGCTATGGAGTGCCTGGAAGGATCAAGTACTCTGATATTACTTTGTCCTTGCTTTGAGTCCTAATGTCAAACCTGTGTCCACTAATTCTTTTGTGCAAAGTTTGTCTCATTTGTCCTATGTAGAATCCAGAGGGGCATTGCTGGCAGATGATGGCATCTATCATATGGGAGGAAGAGCATGTGAGGGCACCTCTAATCTTGGGTGTGTACTTGCTTTGACTTTTGGTGGTGCTGTTGGTATAGATGTGGGGGCAAAGTAGACATCTTGACATAATTGGCATAATTGTTCTGTTGTTCCTTGCTGCTTGTGAGAAATTGCGTCAGGTTGGGTGGTTGTATTTTCTGGCAGAAGAAATGCACAAATAAGAGGGCTGTCTCAAGGAAGAACAGGGTTTGTGACACAATGCAGCAGCTGACGTCTCTTTGCTCTCCTGTCCTGTCATCCTCCAAACATATGCTCTCTTCAGATATTCTGATAAAGTAGCTGGGAAAAAGAGGAGCGTTTTTACACTTTCACACAGCAATTCTCATAAAGGGGGGACAGGAAGCTGAAATAGGCTCAGCTGGCAAATGATGCCTGCAAACCATTTTGGTCTAGGCAGGTTTGAAGCAGCTGAAAGCCTGCTGTTTCCAGAGCAGACCTGAGACTGCTGAAGACCACAAAGTGATGGAAAGATCATCCATCGTGGGACCGTGTTCGGAGGAAGATTGAAGAAGACAATGTCTTGCCAGCCTGAGGAATTGCCATCCATGCATAATTGACACCCTTGCTTAATCCTAGATAGGGAGGGATTGTAGACAAGGTTGTACACACAGATTGCTACATTCTTAAGCTAAACACAAGACAAGCAGAGAAGGGTTAATCTAGAAGTACTGACCCAAGGAACAATAAATCACTGCTACACTCCCAGCCAAAGAAGCAAGATGAGGGAGGATGGGGAAATGCTTGTTTAACTACTTTAATTGGATACTCATAATTATCCTTGTATGTCAGAAAACCCTTCAGCATCTCTTCTTGGGGTAGGTGGCCCTGAGATGTTGGGCTGTGGTTGAATGGCTGGAAGTGCAAGGGAAAGCAAAGGGGATGGGGCCTGTATACAAGGCCTGTATACAGCTAAAGAGCCTAAGAGTTTGATTGTAAAAGGGGGGGGGACTAGGGAATATAACAGGAGGGCAAAAGGCCAAAGGAAAATGATACTGCAGGTGCAGGCAGACGGAAAGTGGCATGGCCACCCCCCTGGATACAACCTTACCTGTGGAAATATCCATAATAGGTCATTTGACAGGGATGCCCTGAAAAGAAGCTGAGAAGCTGGGTAGAGGCAGAGCTTGTTGATTTAAGCAGGAAAATGTTCTATTAATCTGCAACCGGAGCAGAGACAGTCAAGATGGTGGCCGCAACCACACATAAAAAAAGACCAGGTCTTCGATCACATGGTCGTGGCTGCCATTTTGACTTTGTTGACCCCCACCCCCGCCAGCCTGCTGCAGACACCCCTGTCTTGGACATAACAGGCTGGAAGACCCTGCCTCAGATAAAGCAGTAGTAAAGAACAGGAGGAAAAGGGTTGACCCAAGGATCAAAGAAGTTTAAACCCTTTGTTTTGGAATTTGCTACTCAGCTAACTTTTACAGTGAATCACATTAACAAGAATATCAGCTATTAACAATTATAGAGATACCAGCTTATTATCGCCATAGCAACAATCAAAGTGTAAGTACATTTTTGGTATAACTTACCTTGTAATGAGGAACAGGATCCAGCAAAGCAAAAACTCTTGCATTTCTTTTTCAATGGCTTAAGTTGATGGGAAAGTGACAGAGTGCCCTGAATGATGAAATGGGAGTGCAACGTTTCCAGATCCATTGATAGCATCAATTATTTTCTCTTGCTTGGTGACGTCAGTGGGAAATTGCATTATGGGTAGAAATTAGGGAAACAAAACCAATAGAAGGCAGGGAAGTTCTTTCTTCAATACAAAGCAGTCCTAGACATTTCATCGTTCAATCACTTGAGAGTGCACAGAATCTCTTGGCAGATTATTAAGGTGATTTTTTTATATACAGATGCTAAAAATCTACTCAGCTTCCTTTCTTTTTTTATATATAGTAAATTTTATTAGGTTTCAAGAGAAGAAGAATATGCTGGTCTGTGACCGAAATAAAAATTGATTGATTGATTGAGAAGAATAAAAACTACAAAAAACTACAGAGAAAGAAAAAAAACTTTAAAAGTGCGGAAACACAAGAGAAAATTTTTTCAGATTTACAAAAAGATGTGGCTTCCGACTTTTAACAGCAAAGATATACAAAAATTTCCATAATCAATCTCTTACTCTATATTAGGAGGGGGAGCGATGGCTCAGTGGTTAAGACACCAGGCTTGTCAATCTGAAGGTCGCAAGTTCGGAGGTTCGAATCCCTAGCCCCCTGTGACGGAGTGATCTCCCGCACTGGCCCCAGCTCTTGCCAACCTAGCAATTCGAAAGCATGCAAATGCAAGTAGATAAATAGGTGCCACTTTGGTGGGAAGGTAACAGCGTTCCGCGCACGTCATGCCAGCCACATGACCGCAGAAGCATCTTCAGACAACGCTGGCTCTTCGACTGCGCGGGGGAAACTTTACCTTTTTTTTTTACTCTATATTAAACCAAAACACCACATTATTTCTACAAGTCATTCCACTTTAACTCATAATAAAAATCACTAAGTACAGTTACTCCTCCCCCTTATATTAAAATAAAGAAAAAACAGTTCATATAAACCTCCTAAACATCTTTCTCCCCTCCAAAAGATAAAACATATTTAATTATTCCCTTCCTACCACTATTCTATACATTTCTGTCTACTATAATAAGAATCAAATTAAAAAGCACATAAGTTGTCTGCTATTATACTTAATAGTACAACAATTTTAATAATCCCAATCTTAATAAACCCCAAAAACAAAGACAATTCAAAACAGTAATTCCTTATCTTTAAAAGGGAATAACATCAATCAAATCCTTAAAGCAAACCAGATAAACATTATTTAACCCTAATACAACAGTTTTAATAATTTTCATCTTAATAAACCCAAAAAACAAAGCCAATTCAAAACAGTAAATCCATATCTTTAAAGGCAAATAGCATCAATCAAATCCTTAAAGCAAACCAGATGAACATTCCTCAACCCTTATCCCACTTCAAAATAAACCAAAGCAGTTACATATCCCCACAATGTGCACAGAGCTAGCTTCCTTTCGAGATGTGGTTCAGAACACTTTTAATTCAAGTAATAAACCTGATCAGATAGCATATAATCCCCAAAAGTTATTTCAGAACTTTGTATCCTATGCATTTGCATTTACTGGGCTAGTGACTTCCATGGGCAAAGAAATAAAGAAAAAAAAGGTTATATTGACCAAGGATGTAGGTAAGAAGAAAATACACTCTAAAATGAACATTCTACCCGTGGGTTTCTCAATTCCTTGAAGAGAACTAGAAAAGAATTTTGCTTTAGAAGTGTTTTATTTCACTGAAATCAAACAGACTAATATATTCACACACATACACCCACACATGATAAAAGGAAGCCATTTGAACGCATCATGAACTTGACAATTTTTAAAAAATTAGTCAAAAGAATATCAATGGACTAAAAATGAATATCAGGAATGCAGCTGCCAGATCTGGCCTCCAAAATTGCAGATGGCAACTAGATGGCAGCCAAGAGGTACAGAAATCTCACCCTTTGCAGCCATCTGGTGGTCATCTCGATTTTTGCAGCCCAGATCCAATAGCTGCAACTATGAAGGAGCTGACTGGTCTGAAGTAAATGAAATTGACATAGTAAAGAGGAGGAGGAGGAGGAGGAGGAGGAGGAGGAGGGGGTGGAATGGGGGGAGGGGGGAGGGGGAGACAATTACCCTGTGGTAATGCTACATGTTTCTCGAAAAATATAGGGTTAAGACCATTGCAAGGGGGCAGGCTTTCTTAGGCCTCCTAGTAAGTTCCCCCCCCCCAGGTGAGTGTGTCTACAAAGATGAACTTAGACCTATTCAAAACAATTGGGCCAGTTCAGTTTCCCTTTGTTTTAAGGGAATGGACAAGACTTACTTAGAAGGGCATCCTATTCATTTCAGTGACTATTATTCCCAGTAAATAGGTATAGGATTGCTGCCTGCACAACTAATTTAGTCTTGTGCCAACTCACTGGACTTTCTGTCCATCACAACTTCTGTCAAATTATTTGTTTCCTGAATCAGCCATGCATAAAATTAAATTTCATTTTAATTTATATATTCTCAATTCCTGGCCCTGTATTCCAGGAGCAGATATGGTTGCTATAGTACTGGACTTAAGCAGAGAAACTAGGGATCGAACTCTTGCTTGCCAGGAAATGTCATAAGCGGACCATTGAGTGTCGCCCTGACATCCCCTAGAGAGCAGCTGAGAGATTAATATACTAGTCTCAAATCCTTGGAGCAATTGAAACTATTAATGCAACACATAATAAGAATTACACAATTTCTATCCTGTCCTTTTTCAGGTTTGCTTAAAGTTTCTCCGTTGCTGCTTTCAGGTAAGATTTATTTACCCAATTTTTAACATGGCCAAAACCTTGTGAGATCATCAAATCTTGTAAGATTCAATTATTCCCCCTAACATTTTGTGAGATGTTTTTCTTCCTGTCTGAAATCTTATGGGATTTCAACCTTGTCACCTTAAATCAAGTGGGACTACCAGATCGCATGAGATTTCAGTCATTTGGGATTCTGAGGATGCCCCCTGGAAGTTCTGCAGGTGACATGTTGCCTGAGATTGCTTCATTGCCAACATAAATGAGAGCCAGTTTGGTCTAGTGCAGGGCTTTCCAAACTGTGTGTCGTGACACAATACTGTGTCGCCTGGGGGCCCCAAGTGTGTTGCGCGGCAACCCGGAAGTGCCGGCGGTGCTTCCGGGTTGCCACGCGGCGGCAGGGGCTGCCCCTTCAAAAGGGCAGGCTCCGGGGACCCTGAAAATGCCCTCAGTTCCGGCAGGGAAGCAAAAAGCCTCCCCGCCTGCGCGCACGCTGCCGGCACAGCTGATCGGGGCCGGGGTGGAAATTCTCCCCGCGGAACAGCTGAGCGGCGGAAAGCTTGGCAGCATGCCCGTGCTCACGCGGGGAGGCTTTTCACCTCCCTGCCGGAACCGAGGGCATTTTCGGGGTTCCTGGAGCCTGCCCTTTTGAAGGGGCAGCCACTGCCGCCGCTGCGGCAACCCGGAAGCGCCGCCGCCGGCACTTCCGGTTTTTGCCCGGCACTGGCTTCCGGGTTTTTGTGGGCCAGCCGTTGGTGTGTCACCAACGGCAAAAGTTTGGAAAGCCCTGGTCTAGTGGTTAAGGTGCTGGGCTAGAAACCAGGAGACTGAGAGCTCTAGTCCCGCCGTAGGCATGAAAGCCGGCTGGGTGACCTTGGGCCAGTCCCTCTCTCTCAGCCCAACTCACCTCACAGGGTTGTTGTTGTGGGGAAAATAGGAGGAGGAAGGAGTATTTGGTTGTGTTCGCCGCCTTGAGTTATTTATAAAAATAATAAAGGCAGGATAAAAATTAAATAAATAAATAAATATCTGTACACTTAAATATCTAAATAATTTACATCTATAGCACACCTGTAAATCTGCGTGGTTCACACATCTGAAAAATTATCTGCACTGTGTATATTATTTACTCATAATGGGCCCATATGAAAATCACAAACGTTTGATAATTTACTCACAATTACATAAAACACAGCTTCTTTAAGGAGATGCTGACAGGTACAATGTACTCACCTATTCTTATTCGGAAGCACCTTTTTGGCTCTGTATCTGAAGTACAGCACATGACTGTTGGAAAGGTTGCTAAACTCTGGTGAACAGATTTCCAGGAAAATAATGTGTAACTAGAAAAATAAATACAGATTCTATTCTCTAGCAGATTATGGATCAGTGTGCAATCATTTTGGAATGGGACAATACAGAGTAGGGCAGTAGTAAGTTAGGCCAGACATACACATATACGTTGTCTCTCTTTCATACATGCACACACAAGTTAGTATTTATTCTTATCATTGCAAAGTGGTTTTATTGTTTACCTGCTTGCAGTAAAGCTTTGCTGCAGGATACCCAGGAACGATTGAGTATAGCAATGATAATCCAAGACTTCAGTTGGAGCCTTGAGTCTTCCAAGCAGCTGGTGTCAATGCTACTGATCAAAAGCATTGTGCAATTATTCCATTTTTTTCTCCTTAGTAGATTTTTTCTGGTTAATATTTTTTTTAAAAAAACAACTGTGGGGATGGTAGACAGCACAAGAGAGGTCAAAATGAAAGATCATAATGACCTCTGGACTCCCTCTCGCTTGATTAAGTTCTGTGAAGTCAGTGTCAACCCTTAGTGACCACATAGACTTTCTCCAATGTGATTTGTTGTCAATCTGGCCTTTTAGGTTTCTCAATGGTGCATTCATTGCTGTTGTAATTGAGTATGTACACCTTGCTACTGGTTGTCATTTCTGTCTCTTTCTTTCCACTTTCCTCAGCATTATGGATTTCTCAAGGGATCTGGGTCTTCATGTAATGTGTTCAAATTAAGGTAGTTTGAGCTTGCTCATTTCTGCTTGGGGTAAGAACTCTGGATTGATTTGTTCTATGATGCATTTGTTGTTTTCCAGTCTATCCTTGGTATTCTGAAAAGTCTTTTCCAACACCATTGTTCAAATGTGCCAATCCTCTTTCTATCCTGCTTCTTCAAAGTCCATTTTTTGCATTCATAGAATATCACAGGGAAAATAATTGTCTGCATGATTCTATACTCTTTATAGGTAAAGACACATCACAGCATCTGAATATCTTTTTCAAGGCCTTCATTGCTACCCTACTAAGTGCTAGTTTATGGTGTATTTCTTGATTGCTGGCCCCTTTACTGTTGATAATTGAACCCAATAGCACAGGGCTTTCCAAAGTTTTCCCGCGGCGACACACCAACCGCCGTTGGTGTGTCGCCGCGGGAAAACCCGGAAGTGCCGCCATTGCGGCAGCGCGCAAAAACCCAGAAGCGCTGCTGCCGCTTTTGGGTTTTTGCGCGCCGCCGTTGGTGTGTTGCCGCGGAAAAACCCAGAAGCGCTGATGATGATCAGCGCTTCCGGGTTGTGTGGCGACACACCAGACTGTGTGTGGCGACACACTTTTGTGTCGCGACACACAGTTTGGAAAGCTCTGCAATAGCAGAGCTATCCACCACTTCAGTGTCTTCAGTGTCAATTCTAAGACTGGTTGCTCTACCTATAGTCATTAGTTTGATCTTTATTTTTAATCATAGTCCTGTTTTTTCACTATGCTCCTTGACTTTCCTTACTAGCACTTGCAGATCATCTGCATTCTCAGCCATCAGAGCAGTATCATCAGCATAGCACAGATTATTGTTGTTGTCCCGGTGCGAGCACAGCAACGTTTGTACTTTTTGCGTCGGATGAAGAAAGTACATCTCCCATCTTCCATTCTCCTTACTTTCTACAGAGGCACTATAGAGAGTGTACTTACAAGCTGTATTTCCATCTGGTTTGGAGGCTGTAGGGCCTCAGATAGAAAGTCTGTGCAGAGAGTGGTAAGGGCAGCAGAAAAGATAATTGGGATATCTCTGCCCCTCATCCAAGATTTAGCACATGCACGCTGTTTGTCCAGAGCTCGAAAGATCATCAGTGATGCCTCCCATCCTCATCATGGTTTGTTTTCTTTGTTACCCTCTGGGAAGAGGTTCCACTGTATCCGATGTAGAACAGCCAGATTGGGAAACAGCTTTGTCCCCCAGGCTATTGGATTCTTGAATGCCAAATAGGTTCTTTTAGGTGAAATATGTTGGATATGTAAAGAATGTATATTTTATAGTAATTATGGATTTTTATTAGTATTTTAATGTTTGACTGAAATTGTAAGTTAAAGAATGTATATTTTATAAGAATGTATATTTTATAAGAATGGGTATTTTATAGTAATTATGGTTTTTTATTATTATCATTAGTATTTTATTGCTTGAGTGAAATTGTGAGCCAACTGCAACAAAATTTCATTCTATTGTGCACTTGTATAGTGTATAGTGGGATGACAATAAAGTTATTATTCTATTCTATTATTCTACTCTATTCCTCTAGTTTAAAACCAAATCATCTTTTTTCAATCCAGCTTCCCTCAATACATATTCCACATAAATAAGGGGAAAGTTTATAGTCTTGTCTCACTCCTTTGCCAACCTTGAGCCAATCTTTTTCATTTGAACTATGGCTTCCTGCCCTCTGTATAGTTTTTGCATGAGATGTTCTGGGATTCCCATTTTCCTAAGGTCATTCTACAGCTTGATATGCTTCACAGAATCAAAGGCCTTTTTATAGTCAATGAAATACATATTGACCTATTTTTAGTATTCTTTGGCTTTCTAAGTTATCCAGCATGCATCAGCAAAAATGTTTTGTATTCCTTGGCCTTTTATAAAAGCAATTTGAACATCTGGCATTTCCCTTTCCATGTAAGGTAGAGGTAAAGGTTCCCCCTGCACATTTGTGCAGTCGTGTCCGACTCTAGGGGCAGGTGCTCATCTCCGTTTGTTAGCCAAAGAGCCAGCGTTGTCTGAAGACGCTTCCACGGTCATGTGGCCGGCATGACGCACGCGGAACGCTGTTACCTACCCACCGAAGTGGTACCTATTTATCTACTTGCATTTGCATGCTTTCGAATTGCTAGGTTGGCAAGAGGTGGAGCTAGTGCGGGAGCTCACTCCGTCATGCGGGGCTAGGGATTCGAACCTCCAAACTTGCGATCTTCCAGTCGACAAGCCTGGAGACTTACCTGCTGAGCCACCATGCCCTAACCCTTTCCATGTAGGGGAATACAATAATCTGTATTGGATTATTCTGAGCATTATTTTGCTAGCTTGTGAAATTAAGGATATTGTATAATAGTTTGCACAATATGTTAAGTCTCCTTTCTTTGCTATTGGTATATAGACAGACCTCTTCCAAACTGTTAGTCACTGTGTCATTCTCCAGATTTTTTGGCATTGTTTGGTTAGAAGCTTTAATGAATCTTATTCTGCTGCTTGCCATATTTCTGTAGATTCTGTAGATATTCCACCAGTTCCTGTAGCCTTCCAACTTGATGATGAATGAAGTTCTGACCTAACTGAATGCTAGTATTAAAGGTTCATATAAATTAGGAACATTCCTCCTGTACAGAATTTCATTATATTCATTTCATCTTTGTTTGATTTTCTTTGAATCAGTTACTATGTAACTGGCAACCTTTAGCATACTAATTTGAGTTTGGAACCTCCTTTTGTTTACAGACCTTTTGGAAGACTTTTCTTCTTTCTCAGTGTCTGTTTCCATATTAAGAGTCTTTACAGATGTTTCTGTAATATTGCTCCTTGTCTCTTCTATCAACTCCCTGAAATTCTTTGTTAGATTCCTTCTTTCAATCTTTGTCTTTCTTAGCTTTGGCTTCTCTTCTCTTCCTGGCAATTTCCACCATCTGTTCTTACATCCAGCTTGGTTTCTTAGTCTTTGGCAGGTTGTTTTCACATTCATCTTAACAACTTTTTTGATTTAATTCCACAATTCCTCTAATTCCCTATGAATGAGATTCAGGACTTCATAGCAATTCCTGATGTTCTTGAAAATTGTTGGTATGTGTTCAAGCTCATACTGTGGAAAATGTTTGGGTTTGTTCTTCCATTTTAGCTTGACTTGGAATTTGCACATGAGCAGTTCATGATATATCCCACAATCAGCCCTTGGCCATGTCTTTGCCATTATAACTGAGCTGCCCCACCTCCTCATATCAATATGTAGTCAATTTGGTTTCTTTGTGCTTCATCTTGAAATATCCATATATACTGTATAGGTATTGTTTCGGTTGTTTGAATAATGTGTATTGTATTGGCAAAAACTGATAATTTACTCTTCTGCTTCATTACTGTGTTGAGCTTTCCTATATTCATGCTTCTTACATTCCATGGTCCCACTATAATTTTGTCTTTGCAGCTCTGGATTCTCTTTTCCTGCATGGTAACATCAGCAACTCGATGTCCTGAAGGCTTTAAACTAGCTGTACCATAAACAACATATCTAAGTCATTGTAAAAAAAAATGCAATATTGAGAGGTCTAGACATACTCCCTAACATATGAACTGGCTGAACTGATCAAACATCTTATCCTAAAGGACTCTCAAGATGCAGTCATGTTAATTTGGGGCGATTATCTTTGTTGGTATATTAGATAAGTGAGAAATGAAATGCAAAAAAATCTATGGGGAAAAATGCAGAAACAATAAAATGGTACTGATAATAGAAATATTTTTGGTAAGTTAATGATGATCCCAAGGCATGGCAAATGCTTCTCATGCAGCTTATATGTCTTAAGAACATCTTCCCTAGACATTCTAGAATTCTAGGTCAGCCTTCCCAGTTAATGGTTGTGCTAGCTGTGGGCAATGGAGATTGTAGTCCATACATCTTTATGCACCTTGGGGATAAATCATGTCCTAATGCTCAAATAATCTGCTAGTACAAAGACAGGTTTTGCATGTGTCAATAGATGCCAATATATGAGACAATACAGAAGTCAACAAACAGCAAAAAGAACAGACATATGGCAAAAAAGGGATGACAAAAAATGTGGGTGTCACATAAAAGTAAGCATTCTAGAAATCATAAGACTTTGATGGCTAATCATCCATCATCTGTTTTTTTTTAAGCATAAAACTTGCTTTGCTATTCCTTTCAGACTGTTGTGACCAAGTCCCAACCTGGTCCTTTCAGATGTGTTATAGCTGTTTGTTTGTCCATCCGGGATTTTATATTTTATATTTTTATTTTTATGAGGCACTTGTTTTTATGATTTTAATCTCTTGTTATTTTAACTGAATTGTAAACCACCCAGTCGCTTGGCGAGATGGGTGGTTAAGAAATGTGAGAAACAAACAAACAAACAAACAAACAAATGTCCAGGAAGCCAAAAGCCAAAGAGAACACCAGGCTGGCAAAAACCTAGACAGACCCAAAAATGGATAGTTAGATAGATCTTTGCAGAGATCAGGATTTTCCATGCAACTCTAACTTCAGTATAACAATAAGGAAAATGAGTAATGAAAAACATATGGCATCAACACATTACAAAGAAGTACAATGAGAAATATTAGATGTAAGACTGGGAAGCCAAGTCCTTTACATTAGTGCTCTTGTTAAACCACATTCATATACTTTTTCACATACTTGAAGGTCACCAAGTTGGGAAAAGTGACTCTAATGCACAAATTTGGTAACCATGGAAATAAATGGCTGAAAGGCTTAATATCCAAGTGTGTTGCAGAACTGATTATTTGAGAATCAGAGCCTATGTGTTTAAATTAAAATGATAAATGACTGCTAAAAGGATATACTAAAGATGTAGACACTATATACCTTATATACCTATATAATACCTATATACCTATATATACCTATATATACCTATATACCGATATATACCTATATATACAGTATTCATGCAGTGAATATGGCACCTTAAATTTGATGCAGTTGCTGAACCTTGAAATAGTGAAAAGGTGGCCCTCTGGACAGGTATAAGAACGTAGAAAATGTAATCCATAGAATAACATGTCCTATGATTCTTTAAAAAAAACAACAGGTAATGGCATCCAAGGGGGAGGGGCAATTCAGATCAGGAATATGGGCTTCATTCTTTCTTCCCATTGAAATTTCATCAATCAGATGGCATAGGACTGATACTTGTTGCATGAGCAAAATCATATAGTCACGTCAAACAGTTTTAATGAAGAAGAGCATGGGAGGGAAAGGGTTACGATGCCTTGCGATAGGTCTGATCTCACTCTGGCCTCTCTAGCATTCAATTATTTTTTGAGAGATGGGAGCTGCTGCATCACCACCAAGGCTCGTCCTACCTTCAGGCAAGTACCAAACCCATAAATGACTCTAGGTGGCTTACAGATATTTGGGGATTCTTTTTGCTGTTTTTGCAGATCAAGATGCCTCAGAGATGTTAATGTCCCCTCTCTCCCCATGTGTGACTCCTGAATGGGAATTCATGTTGCAATCCCAGTTTTGACAAGGAGGTAAACAATGTGGGAGGAGCATGTGGCAGAGTAAGAGAAGTGACCACCCGATACCCGGAAAAGAAGTAAGGAGAGCCACTTCTGGGCAGCAAGTAGGCTACATTCACCACTTGCTCCTTAAAGCAAGTTTGCTTAGATTTCAAATGTGTGTTTTTGTTGTAATGTAAATTGGAAAGGGATGGAATACGAAAAGGTTCGAATGAAACCAATCCCTTAAAAAAAATCCATCTCTTTCTCTTTCCCCTGTAACTGGGTGATTTCTGAGACCAAGTGGGCTGGAGAAGTTCAACCTCAGTTCACTGAAGAGAACATTCTGTTCCCTGAAAAACAGGCAAAGCTGCTGTAAAACAAGATCAACAACGTGAGCTCAGTGGCAGCAGCCGCAACAGCTCCACAATAGAGAAACTCTCATCCGAAGGAGTCAAAAGGTTGCTCCATCTACATCAGAAAAATACACACATGGGTGTGCAAGATCAAGGCTGGTGAATGAGCTGTCTTTCCGCCCTGGGAGCTCATTCCTTATTCTCCACTCGAAAGGGTTTCCCCCTCCACTTCTCCATTAATTTAATTATAGTTAAGGCAACCCAGGGCAACATCACCCCTCCAATCGCAACACATGTCCATTCTGCAGAGGTACTTCGTTACGTTTGTCTTACTGATCTCTGGTTTTGAAAAATCCGTAAGCTATCCTTTCCCATTGACTCGCATCGGGCTGCAGTTCAGCCCCGTGCTTTACTCAGCTCCTGTTTTGGATTAAAAATTGCAAGACCCTGCCATCTTTCATAACTGAGATGAGCTTATACACTTAAACCTATGAGCTTCAACATTTTAACTTTCATCATGGGGCATGATCAGTGATGAACTGCTCATGCATATTTGACTTGGCCAAAGGTGAGCAGCAGCATTAACCTCCTTAACATGCATCTTTAAATTGGTGGCCTTGGGCATCTTCACTGCAAGGATTGGGGAAAGGCTTGAAGGTGCTACAGATCTCAAGGCACCACAAACCAGTTACCTCTAAGTCAGGTCTACGCAGGGGGCTTCTTCAGGGGCAGTGCATTATGTCAAAATGGTGGGGGCCGCCTCATCGCATGGATTAAAATCTGGACAGCAAAAAGGAGTGGGGCTCCGATTGCTCAGTAGCACCTGTCATTTTGACATCATTAACACACACACACACACACACACACACACACACACACACGCAGGT
The DNA here is from genome assembly GCA_023362775.1 of Charina bottae. Taxonomy (NCBI): domain Eukaryota; kingdom Metazoa; phylum Chordata; class Lepidosauria; order Squamata; family Charinaidae; genus Charina; species Charina bottae. The sequence continues at coordinate 205,553,955 of JALMGJ010000002.1, read as the reverse complement.
GCCCCTGGGTCCAAGATAGGAAATTTTTGCTATGCTTCTGTAATGCTTTGCTGCAACTGGCCATGCTTTTAACAATGGGTATATCATTTAATTTATTTATTTATTTATTTATTTATTTATTTATTTATTTTTCGAATTTTGCCACCACCCATCTCCCCCAAAAAGAGGGACTCTGGGCGGTTTACAACAGAAGCACATTAAAACAATAAGCATAAATAGCATCTATCAATCAATCAATCAATCAATCGATTGATTGAGCATCTAAAATATTAGTACAAAATTACCAAATAATACAAATACAAATACAAATACAAATACAAATACAAATACAAATACAAATACAAATACAAATACAAATACAAATACAAATACAAATACAAATACAAATACAAATACAAATACAAATACAAAATCCAAGTGGCCTTAGAAGATCTCATGCATTCAGACAGCAAGCAGCATGAGTATGTGATCACTTTTCTATGTATAGCAGTGTTTCTCAACCCTGGCAACTTGAAGAGGTGTGGACTTCAACTCCCAGAATTTCCCAGCCAGCCAAGCTGGCTGGGGAATTCTGGGAGTTGAAGTCCACACCTCTTCAAGTTGTCAAGGTTGAGAAATGCTGATGTATAAAGATGAAGCTCCCTTTAATTACGTCTGGTAGTTTCTGGGGGCAGCAGGAGATTGGATTGGACTGGAGCTTTCATGACTGGATGGGACCTTTCTTAGAGGGGGCACCAAAAAGAAAAAAGATGTGGCAATGGAGGTATACGTTTAGGAAAAGGAGCAGAAAAAGAACGGTCTGCTTGGAGTGAAACCTGCCAGTGTAGGAACTAATGTATGTAAAATGCCCTATGTTCTGAGGAAAAATGGGTTCATGAAGAAATGGAGCCCTGTGTTCAGTGACCTGTTATTACAAGGTAAAAAAGGATTTATTTAAATCAATTTTTTTTAAAAAAAAACGTATCCGGGCTTTAATTTACAACTTGGAATCCCAAACAGGATAAAATGGAAGAACTGTAAAAGAAGGTTGAGGGGCCTAGAAGAACATTGTTAGAACAAGAAGACAAATATGGAGAACCTAATGCAATCTTGGACAATCTATAGACAAATAGAAGAATCAACACAAATGGCTTAGGAAGCCACTGAGGCCCAAATGTCCCCACCAGCTGCATCGACATACATAATGAGAGAAGAAACATTCGGCAAGTTTTCAGGGCACCCGTTTAAGGAACGGGAACCAGCAGTGGAAGACTGATAGTATCAGCCAAGACAATGCTGTAAATATTAAAATTCCCTGAGGGTCAGGTGGACATACCAAAAGGAAGTATCCCTGGGCAAGTCAAAACAAAATTCACTTACCTGAGGAGACAAAGACACCCATGGGCATCTACAACATTTTATTGAAATCCAGTGGCACAGAGGACCAAGAGGGATCCAGTTACAGGAATTGTATAAATGAAGGAAAGAGACTGGGGAATCCTTGTAAAGTTTTGCCTGTGATCTTAACAAGAAGATTCACCACAAAGAATTCCGTACATGGAAGTGTTGGAGTCTGGAAGGTTAGAGAAACCCTCCAAGCAGCTAATGACAATATTGCAGAGTAGAAGCGTCCAGAAAAGACTTGCACATACAGCTTAATTAACGTTCAGAAATAAAACAGTCTTCACACATTAGTTACTTGAAGAAAAATAAAGATAGCTTACATTTTTATTCAGTAGATCTTGGTTACAAGCAGTTTCATGGTAGAAAGGCTTAATCATCTCTGGTCTGCGTGCAAGTGAGATATTTCGGACGAGACCCACATAGCCATGTGGCCCTCCTGTGTGTACGTGTGCTTAGGAAGAAGGGAAGATGGAGAATGGCCCCAAAAGACCCAAGAAGGAGCAGGAAACAGGAAGTCAGGTGACCCAGGCACCTCCCACAAAAACAGTAGAGATACACTTCAGTAGAAAAGTCCTCCCCTATGTGAGACAATGCTGAGTTGACTTCCGGTAATCCTAACTGGAAGAACCACTTAAAGAACTACTAGTGTGGAAAACTTGGCCACTCACTGCAGGAAGGCCCAAAGGTAAGAGAGGATTGATGGGAAACAGCAGGTGATTGGAACCTTCAGTGACTGATGGCCCTGGATGGGTCTCAGAGGGAGCTGGCAGTTGTGCCTGCTGCTCTGCTGCACGGTAAATCTGAGGCCTTGGTTACCACCTGGAATAGGAGGGCTGCTAAGGCCTTGGATCAGATTGTGCCTATGCAACCTCTCCCCTCTTGTGGATCCCATCATTCTCCATGGTTCACAGAAGAACTGAGGGAGATTGAGCATTGCTGGTGCTCAATGAGGACAAACTTGACCGAACACGGGTTACAGCTGCTATTAAGGCCTACCTCATGGCAGTAAGGGTGGTGAAATGACAATACTTCTCCACCTTTATTCTGTCTGCAGATAGCCATCCTTGTCAGGGTTTCTGTGCAAAAACAAATCGCTTTCTCTACTCTGCTCTGGTTCTCAAAACAAAGGAACTGATAAGGAAGGCACAGGTGGGTAGCCTTGGCCAGCCAATATACCATGTGATGTATTGTTTTGGCTAGTTCCTAAGCCATCCCATGGGAACATTTCCAGGGGGAAAGATAATGTGCAACACTGCCATCTTGTGGCGGTTTATAGTATGTGCAATTCTGAACGCTTTAGGCTTTAAGTTTTAAAGTTAAGTTTTTGTAACCCATGACTTCATGTTCCCACCAATCAGAAAGCTGAAACAAGTGTATATCTCAGCTGTGAACTATGGGTCTATGCTTCTTGACTTCTGTCCGGTCTTTTAGCCCTGTTCCTGTATGTGATCTGTTCCTGTGGACTGAAACGTGCATAACTATGCCTGGCTGTGTCTGCAGGCCATGGCTGTCCGTGGAACCAAGGAACGAAACTCTGCTTATAGGTTTGTTTTTCCTTTTTGCAATAATGTAACTATATATGCATTTATTGCCTTATGCTACAAGTGAACACTTTTAGCCATAAACGCTGCACTCTGTCTGTTTACTCTGTGCCTGAAACCCCATAAGCCAGCATACTCCCACACTCCTGTGGTCCTGTTTTGGGTGGCACATGCCCTCTTGGGTATAGGGGGTGCAGAGACCCCCCTGCAGGGCCATATGGAAGAATTTGCTCAACACCTTGCAGATAAAGTCACTTGAATTTGTTCTCAGCTGGACACCAGCCTTGTTGTAGGCCCTGGAGAGGTGCCCAGGGCAGAGTCTTCCCTTGTTATCTGGGAACAGTTTGAACCTGTTGGGCCTGAGGAAGTGGACAGGGTCCTTATGGCTATGACCTCGGCCACCTGCTCTTTAGATCCATGCCCCTCCTGGCTAATTAAAGCTGCCTGGGGGGGGGGTATTGTGAGAGTGGGTTCTGCTGGTGGTGAATTTCTCCTTGGGTGAGGGGGTTGTTCCTCCACCTTTAAGGAGGTGCTGGTTTGCCCCCTCCTCAAGAAACCATTGCTGGACCCCGCTATACTGGACAATTTTCATCCAGTATCTAACCTCCCCTTTTTGGGGAAGGTGGTGGAGAAGGTGGTCGCACAGCAGCTTCAGAGAACCCTGGATGAAGTGGATTATCTGGATTCCTTTCAGTCAGGATTCAGATCTGGGTATGGGACAGAAATGGCATTGGTCGCGCTTTTGGATGATCTCTGGCGAGAGCGGGATGGGGGTTGTGCATCCATCCTTGCTCTGCTTGATCTCTCAGTGGCCTTCGATACCATTGGCCACAGTATCCTTGTGGACCAGTCCGGGGATTGGGGTGGGTGGCATTGTAATGTGCTGGTTCTCCTCCTTTCTCCAGGGTCGATACTAGTTGGTGGTGATTCAGGGGGAGAGATCCCCCCACCCTTGTCCCCTACTGTGTGGGGTGCCGCAGCGTTCAGTGCTCTCTCTACGCCTATTTAACATCTACGTGAAGCCCCATCCATCGCCAACCCAATTATACATCTCTGCCCCTGGCGAATTAAGCGATGCTGTTGATGTCCTATCCTGGCACCTGGAGGCTGTGGGGATCTGGATAGGGAACAACAGGCTTCAACTGAACCCTTGTAAGACTGAGTGGCTCTGGGTTCTGGGGCCTTCCTGTTCTGGGACTAAACCATCTCTGGTACTAAATGGGGTTGCACTGCCCCAGACAGTGGGGTCCTCCTGAACTCGCGACTCCTGCTCGAAGAGGTGGCAGTCGTGGCTAGGAGGGCCTTTGCACATTCTTCGAAAGAATGGTAAAACTGTAGTGTATTTTTTCTACCAGTCCTCAGTATTGGGGGACAGGAGTCCAGGGTGGAGGAGGGCTCATACAAATGGTCCATCAATGTAGCTATATGTCCTCAAAGACCCACTCTTGGAAAGAAAGTGACTGGCACATGCTGTCCCAGAATAGATGGGGGGAATAAAAAAGCAAGGGAATCCGTCAATCATGGCCCATGGTAACCACTGTCCAGACAGAACAGCTGTCCAGTATTGTTGCCAAAGCTGAAGAATGGATTGAAATATGGACAGCAATTTCTTAAACTGGCTTCATTTCCAGCCAATTTCACCCAGTTGGACAAGCACCTAAAAGCTACCACGTGAATGAACCCAATATCACCAGGAAACACTGAAAGGTTTAGCAAATTCTCTTCTGCTTATGCCCACCTATCCATGACAGGCACAGAACACATGTCATCCCTGCATGATGTGACAGGACATTTTCTTGAGCACCTTCATTAACTCCTCAGGGATTTCTCAGCAATATTTAGTACTTCCCCACCCCATATCCCCCCTCCCTTTCAGGCTCTTTCCTTAAATCATATGGGCATTCTTCTTTCCTTCACTGACTTTATGGCACTTCCTAGTAACTCATCTCCTGCCCCATTCTTTTCTTTTTCGACATACCACTCTATTTCAAGAGACATTACAATGACTAGACCTCAAGAAGTAAGAAGCAGGCTAGAATAATTAATTAATTAATTAATTAATTAATTAATTAAATTTATATTACCGCCCATCTTCCCCCAAAGGGGGAACTCTGGGCGGTTTACAATAAAACCAGAGTTAAAATACAAAACAAATCACAGTAAAAGTGAAATAAATATATATCATCATTATAATTATTAAAAGATATAAATAAAATAAAATGGAATCCAGATGGCTACAGTTCTTCCTCAAATCCAGAGCGCAAGGCCGTTCTCAGTCCATTCTAGGGCACTAGCCATCCCCAAGAATGACTATTTCCCCTCCCGTCCCAGGCTTGGTGACAAAACCAGGTTTTGAGTTTTTTCCTGAAGTCCAGGAGTGAGGTGGCCTGTCTCACCCCTGGGGGAAGGATGTTTACTTAATAAAAGTATTCTTGCCATCTCACTTAGCTTTAAGCAGGATCCCTTTAGCTTTCTGCTTATTCTTGATTCTTATATGTTAAATGTGATGAAAACTTGACCAAACATAAAATAAGAACTACTCTGGTGGATCAGACGAAGATCCACCTTAGTCCAGAATTTTGTTTCTCACAGTGCCCAACCAGATGCCTCTGGAGTGCCCCAAGCAGGAGATTTAATTGATTAATTAATTAATCAATTCAATTTAGACTTTGCCTAAGCCAACTCCTAACATATTGCTGCTTCAATCCCACAGAAGGGAGTCTTCTATCACCACCACCCCTCATTTCCTCCTCTTTGGGGTGGAGACAGGAATCCTTCCCTTTGCCAAGCCTATACAGTCTTCTCCCTCCAACGCTTGTGGCAGCTGCTCTTCATCCAGTGGTTTAGAACCATCCGCAGTAGGGAAGCTCTGGAATCTCTTCTGAAACTCCAGAATATAAGAGCTCTTCTTGGCAAGCATGGGCCTTTCTGTGACGTTCCTCCATGTAGCTGTACCCTTGGCTTTTTTTCTATCTTCTCTTTTTTCCAGTGGGAGAGGCGTGGGGGACATAGCCATGAAGAAGCCCTACTCCAAGGTCTTCCAGCATTTGAAAGAAGCTACTCCAACAGGCATAGAAAAAGGAAAAAAGAAGGCATTGATTGGCAGTGCCCTGAGAGGGACTGTTTGTCAGAAGATCCATTGTCCACAAAGGGAAAGGTGAGAAGGGGGCAATCCCCTCACACATCATTTTGCCTGATGAAAAGGGCAATGGGAAAATTACAGGGTGAGGCTGCAGTGAGGCGGGGCTTCAAGGAAGGGCTGGGCCACCCCTAGAAATTCTACAGACAGGAAGGGGAGGCTTGAGGATGACATTTCGCCATGAAGCACAAATTCCTCATTCCCAAAATAAAAGGGATTTTAAGGACACATGTCAAAGACAAGGGGACATGTGGCTTTCATTACTTTAGCTGCGTGTGGTCATTTACACGAGGGCTATGTGGATCTTCTACCCAATAAAGACCCAAGGGAAGTACCTCCTTGAAGACGCTTTCTGAAGAAATGGGGTGTCTTAGCTCCTCATAGCACAGTGAAGTGGCCATGTTGTTCTGCTTTGCATCCCCACAAAGGCCTCCATGTTTCCAATATTCAGGAGTTCCAATATTGCATATGTGGGTGGGCGGGTTTAGCAATTGTAGCTATTCTCAAGACTTGGAGGCAATGTGAACCGCCTAGTGAAAGAGAATCATGTTGTCGCTTTGCCTCAACAATAATAACTGTGTTGCCTCCGCAGCATGAAACCTCATCACGGTAAAGGCAAATCAGCTTGTACTGTCTTAAATGGGTATTTTTGCCAACATTTGTCAGCTACTGCTGTTGCTGCTACTGTCACTTAGGAGAAAGACATTTTGTAATTTAAAAAGAGGGATAATACACACCAAAGTAAAGAACACTTAAACCTTCTCCACCTCTCCTCCCTCAACAAGAATTAGAATTACTGAAAAAGGAGAACAAACATACCAAAAATAGACCAACAGTGCTGTGGAAAAAAAGACAAGCCATTTCCCCCAAAATTGGACTTTTTTGAGGCTGTTTAAGAATGGGATAAAATGGGTACATGTTGCTGTGAAAGCTGTTACGACTATATAGAGAAACGGAATGGTACCAAAATAAAAAAAAATAGGAGGTTTCCAATTGCTGGGGATGATTGTTTAAATATATGTATTGGATTGCCTCAAATTTGACCTCATAAAGCTGTGAAAGTTCAACAGAGAAAGGCTCTGGAGTGGGAAGACAGTAATAAGTATCTATGGCTGAAAAACCTGAGAAATCACAGAAGGCAGAAAATCAGGATGTGTTAAGTTAAACGTAAAAGCTAAATTTCCTTAAATTATACATAGTTTAAAATACATTTCTTATAGCAGTGTTTCTCAACCTCAACAACTTTAAGTTGTGGGGACTTCAACTCCCAGAATTCCCCAGCCAGCTTGGGGAATTACAGTTTTACAAACATACCTCTTTTCATAGTTAAATCTGCCCTTTTGAACTCAGCCCCTGCCCAATGAAAATTCTTTTAAAAAGCACCACAACAGATGAAATGAGGGAACTCAGCCCTGGATACCCTTGGCATAGCCGTGGCCTCCAACTCCAGTTTTCCACATGGATACACATAATGACTTTTATGCATGCTGGAGAATTTGTGACTTCCAACATCAGAGAAAGTTTGAGAAAATAATGAACAAGAACTGTAGGAAATCCTATTGTTAAAATAACAGCACCTGATATAATTAAGGAGGCTGAAACATATAGTAATTTATTTGTTCTGTCGCTGGCTCATCCATACAATCCTCATAGCAGCCATTTTTATATATGACATGGCCTCATGACATAGCTTTCACATCATCCCTAGCCCGTAGCTAAAGCATTTTGACATTTTTATCTATTACTCTTCTGGTTTTAGAATATTGTTTTCCCTCTTCTCCCAGCAGTGTTGCCATGCGCATGTTCTAGCACGCTTAATCAATGATGCAATTGATTGTGCATTTGGGCTGGGATGCCCAGCTCCCGAGGCCACCTTTGGGGGCTGTGGGCATGCCTTTCCCCTCCAGTCACTAGACCAGAGCTTTCCAAACTTTTCATGTTGGTGACACACTTTTTAGACATGCATCATTTCGCGACACACTCTTACAGCAGGGCACAAGGCAGGCACTAGGACCTGTGTGGAATCACAGCAAGTTTGGAGGCAGCGAGGCACAAGGCAGGCACTAGGACCTGCATGGAATCTCAGCAGGTTTGGAGGCAGCGAGGCACAAGGCAGGCACTAGGACCTGCACGGAATCCTGGCAGGGCTCGGAGGCAGCAGCGGCCGCGACACACCCAGACACTGCAGCCGACACACTAACGTGTCCCGACACACAGTTTGGAAAGCTCTGCACTAGACACTGACCTTTGTGGCAACGTTCCCTTGACCGCAGGAGAAACTGGGCGTGCGGCTTCACTGAAGGCACCTGCTTTCCAGAGCACCGGAAAAGTCTTAGGCAGTCTTCTTATACACATGGGCTTAGCGCTCTTTTGTAAGAACACTAGCCTGGTTTTTAAACTCGCTTTTAAGAAAGCAGTAGTCCTGTGCTGTACATAAAGTTTGTTTAAATTGGGTTCCGCCAGCTCTGTTGTTGGTTCTGTCACAGATGAATACTGTACATTACATTACTTTCTTCTATTGATAAGGGGCTTCGTGTAGCCATACCTTTTACTGCTTTTATTACTTTGGTGAGTGGGGGCAGTACCATTTGCCTATTCCAGAGGCTACTTCTGGCTGCTGCTGGCCATGGCTACTCACTGCTAGTACTGCTGTCCCCTTGCAGCCCTAGTCAAGAATAAAGCTTGTTCACGACCAATTGCTCCCTCCTGTTTCACCCTGTCTCCACACTGGCTAGCCTGACACCTATTCCTGTTAATAGCTGGGCTATTTTCTTTCAAAAGAACATTCACTCTTTCTTCCAAAATAGCCCAACTGGCAGATCACAGGTCCAGAACACCTCCGTACCTTCTGCCTGTTAGTGAGGCAACCTGCCAGATGGCTAAACCAGCCGCTCAAAGTACCCAGATCCCCGGACCACTAGGAGAACAGCTGGTGGTGGTTTTTCCCATTGGCAAGTAATGCTAAGTGGGAGGGGAAGTGACTTTACTTCTCCCCACATTCAAACCATAAGCACAGCCCGTCCCACTGAGGCAGGATAGGGCTCAGCCATCAGGGCAGCAAAGTTTTATGCCCCCATGCTTTTCTTTGGCTCAAGAGTGGTGGAGTGTACTCTAAGGCAGCCTTCTAGCTCTCCTCTCTATGCTATAGCCAGGAGGATGCCATGGACAGAAGCAAGACTTGCTTAAATCATAGGAATAGAGTTGCATCTAAAGTTGCTAACATAGAGCTTTCTCAGACTAAAGTTATAGTCTGAGAAGTGGATAATAACTAGCTGGTGAATTACACAATTGCAACCATCCCTACCCTTTTCCAGAACATAACAGTTCCCAACTGTTCTAGTTTCCTCCATATAGTCCAACCACCACGATGCCATCATATTGGCACTTGCTTCCCACTAATCTCTCCACATACCCAAGTGCTACTGTTCCCAAGAAACGTTAAAAATGGCTAAAAATGCCAGCAAGAGGAGTTGCTATTCCCCACAGAAACCAGCCAATGCCTCACAATCTCCTAATCAAAACTTTCAGAAATAAGAATGAGAAATAAGGAGCTGCTCCTGAGCCACTTATGATGAAGCAGGGGACAGAGTTCAACTCCATTTTTTAATGTAAGAGAAGCACCCAGCAGAGGCAGACTTTTCTATATACCTTTTTGGCCTCACCATGACCATCCTCTTGCATTTTAGTGCTTTGACATATTTTGTTGCTAGCACAGCTACAGTAAATGCAACAAAACATTAGCTCTTAACACCTTGGTTTCTTATTGGAAAATAGGGGTTCAACAACTGACTTTTCAAGGAACCATTTCCATAATATTTCATTTTCTGGTGGGCAACACAACCAACAGGCCGACAGGAAGCTCTGGCGTGGGCTGGTCCATGAAGTCACGAAGAGTCGGAGGCGACTGAATGAATAAACAACAACAAACACATCCAAGGGGAATTGTCAAGAAGGCTTGCTGTTTTCCTTCCTTCCTTCCTTCCTTCCTTCCTTCCTTCCTTCCTTCCTTCCTCCCTCCCTCCCTCCCTCCCTCCCTCCTTATATATCACTCCAATCTAAAAGGACTCTGACCAGGTTACATTCTCCTTTCAATTATAAGATTAAAAGAAAAAGAAGAAATAGTGTAACAATATGATTTGGTGTTTGAATAACACTCCAACATCAAAACATAATCCATAAAGGGCGGGGGGTGAGGGGTGGAGCTTGCTGCTCAAATCACTTCCTCTCCCAGAATTTTCTTCAAAAGACATGTCTGAATAGCTTTCCTGAAACTCAAGAGGGTGAAGCTAGCTAGTCCAATGACAAGAAGTAAGCTATTCCAAAATGGGTGTGGGGGTTGCAGTTGAGAGGCTTAACTCCATGACCCTTGAAGATGACATGAAAAAAGAGTGAGCCTATCCTTCCTGATCTTACTGGGCAGGCAGAAGCACCAGGAGAAGATGGTCCCACAGATAACCAGGACCTGAGCCATGTAGGGCTTTAACGGTGGCGATCTCTCTTGAAATGCACCCAGAAGCAACCTGGTAGCCTCTCAAGGTGGGGTTGTTATATGGGAGAACACCTTCACAGCCACTCATCAGGTACCTTTTCTATTAAGTAGTGGGAGATCACAGATCCCACTGGAAGGGTGTCTAAATAAAAAAGGACTCCTCACATTTTTAAGACATGTCTAGCACATATGAGTTACAGGAACCAACAATGGTACATTCCACCTGTTGTGAATACTTCTAACCAGAAACGTAACCCCAAAAATGTCATTAAAATAATTTAGTTATTTACCCATAAAGCTGCTTCAAATCTTTGTAGCTTATTTGGTATAAATTCTTCTTCTTTTTATTTATTCATTATAATTTTCATTTCTACTCACTGTATTTTATTTAAAAAATGTCATCCTGAGGGTCATCTGTCTTCATCGGTTCTTGTACCTTGATCACTGGAAGATTGGAGGAGGAATTCTTCTCAGTCACATTCTATGTTCTCTTCTTCAGGTGAATTCTTCAGGTGAATTCAGTTTTGTAAGCATTCATAGCCAACTATCCATAATTAATCTCTTTAAATACCCATACTTAAATACTTCAAAGAAAATGACTCAGAAGGGTATACCTCTCCAATTTTTATTATATACTCATAATATATAGCCCTCCTCCCAGTTTTAAAAATGCTTTTCGGAAGCACAGGTTTTTCTCCTATTGTTGGTATGCTAGCAACAAACACAACGTGATCCAGCCAACCTTAAGCATTAAATCCCACTTGTTTTGATAGGAGATGCTTAATCGGTGGTAGTTACAACTGCTTAACTTGACTGGGCTATTTCCCACAATGAATACACAAAGACAACATTCTTTCTAAGACCACCCTGGATTGTCTAATTTTTTTCCACACATACACTTAAACAGGCCAATATTTACCCAGGCTTAATATAGATTTCTTTGTATCCTTTGTGAGTGTGAAGCAAAAGGAATTTGTCAGGACCTTGACAAGATTTCAGAATTAACAGAAACAGCCTAGACTGCAAGTTTCCAAAGATTGGCAAGTTATGTCTCAGGGAAAAATCAATTTGTATTTCCTCTGTTTTCCACACTCTTAATTCCAGCAATACTGGAACAATTTTTTCTGGTTACAAAAGGTAACATATTCTAAATATTGTTATGCCATTACTTAAAATTTAGACATCAATATTGTTCCATTAGAAACTGAAAGCTTTGAGGTGAATCACAAAAGGGAAAACATACAGTGTTGAGGGGGGAAAGAAAAAAAATGAAGTTTCAAAACAGTCTGCAGTAACTAGGAAAAGATTAAAGATGCAACTGTATACAGTGAAAGACCTGAATATGCACAAATATGCAAGTGCTTGGAGATGGTTTGTACAACAAACTAGATAGATGATGATGATGATGATGATGATGATGAGAGAGAGAGAGGGGGGGGGGATAGAGATAGATGATAGCTGATTTTTTTTAATCCATTCAATCATGTCCCATTCTCGGAGATTGCCCAGACAAGTCCCTGCAGTTTTCTTGGCAAGGTTTTTTGGAAGTAGTTTGCCATTGCCTCCTTCCTAGGGCTGAGAGAAAGAGACTGGCCCAAGGTCACCCAGCTGGCTTTGTGCCCAAGGCGGGACTAGAACTCACAGTCTCCCGGTTTCTAGCCTGATGCCTTAACCACTACACCAAACTGGCTCCCTAGATAGATGATAGAGGGTAAAATATCACATGTATCACTTAAATTCTGGTGATAAACCATGCCCTCTTAATGGCTTACCTGCAATGTCACATTCACAGTTATCACATTCCGGCAGGTGTCTGTACATACAGTGTAAATAACTTTAGTGATTCCCACACACAGATATCTTGCACTATCAGGGTTCCTCCCATTGTGCAATTCAATGTGTTTATGCACAAAGGCCTCCTCAAGAAAGACATTGCACTGCAGTTGTTGCTGCATCAGTATCAGCAGAAATGCCTAATTCTGCCCGACTACATTCTGAGTTACTTGATATATGAAAGTGATTTTTGATTAAAAGGGGGGGAAATCCATGAGCGAATATTAAAATATTGTTTACTTTGTCACAAGAGCACTTGCCATCTTTCTTGATACGTACAGTAGATGTACCCCATGAAGAAACATAGTAATATTGAATCACAGATGCAAACAAAAAGATTTCCCAAACCCTGAACCTCCCAACTTCCTGAGCATTGTTCCTAGCTGTTGACATAGGAACAGTCTTTGATGGTGATGGATAATTCCAGATAATCTAAAGAACAAGGACAATAATTTTAGCATATTTGCTGCAGGGACTAGATGGAGTTTTTCACATATATAAGTTGAATTTGAGCAAGTAATATTTTTGCTATTTTCCCATGCAGGAAATTTTATTGTTTATGGAACCCAAAAATAAAATGATGCCACATGACCACTGCACAGTGTTGGAAAATGGATTAATAATGGAAAATGGAATTCCTGGTATGCAAAACAATCTCTGCTGTAACTCCCTCCCTTAAAACTATAAATCCCAACAGACAGCACTAAAAGGATCAAATCACAATCCAAACTTACCATATCATCAGTTGACCATAGACTGCACAATTCATAGTTAAAATGCTCTTGAAAGAATTGTTTTGAGTTTATTTTTATCCTAAGGGCTTTAGCAGCGTTGTTGTTTTGAATGTTCCGCACAGACAAAAGGAGTTTGGAGGGGATTTTTTGCAATAATAACACAGTCAAATGTTTCTAAAATTATTATTGCCTTTAACCTATTTTCCCACCCCCGCCAGGACACAGAAACTGTTTTTCAAAAATGACAGAATTTAAAAAGTATTCCCATATTCCTACTTCATGCCAGTTGCTCATTTGACTTAGAGGTTATTGGGTAAAACATGTTGTGGCTATTATTCATCTCTCGCTATTAAGAACCAGCTGTTCTGCCAAGTGTCCAAGCAGTGATCAGGTGCTCAGGCAATTGGTTCTTTTAGATCCAGAGACAATAAGCACACCAGTAGATAAAGAGAGTTTAAGCTTCGTTATAAACCTAAGCAAACAAATTTAAACAGAAACACAGTTTAGGCAAATTAAACAGAAGCATAAAAAGCATAGCATAAAGAAAGGAAAATCATTACATTTATTTTTATTTATTTATTTTTCAACTTCTATCACCGCACCATCTCCCCCAAAGGGGACTCTTACATACCAAGCAAGTTGAAACCCTATCTCCATAGGCTGCCAGGAGCTAATAAGGACAGTGGAGATACCCCAGGGTAGCTCAATATCCACAGCACCCAGCGCTCAGGTCTGTGCAGAAGCTCCCAAACTCAAAAAAAAAAAAATCCTAAGGTTTTTATCAAAGTCTGGCCCTAAAGCCTCGTGATCCTGTTTCCATGGTACAGAGACTGCAGGATCTGACCTTGACTGGATAGTTCCCAGGGTCTGGAGCACCTATTTCCAAGAGCCTGGGAAGCTATACAGATAAGCTAGTGCTTAACAAAAACAATCTTGGGGTTTTCTCTTATCTCCCCCCCCCACATTCCAAACATAAATAAAACACAAGCCAGCTAAACATTAGTATAACTCAAAATAAACTCTAAGCTTCTTCATGTGAGGGAGAAAATCAACATATCTCACTTAAACTCCTCGAAATCACAATGGTCTTCCGCGTTGCCACTACACCAGCAGGACTTGAACTGTGTTGGTAAAAGGGTCAGAACAAGGGACATACTAGGTAAAACCTCTGCGACAAATTAGGAAATTCTAATACTCTGACATGGCAGGAGTAGAAAAGAAATATTAGGGCCAAGCTAGATTTAAGATCATGATGTCATAAATAACTATTTCCAAACCACAAGCATGTTATCTGGCAATTTTTTATTAGAGGGTTTATGATAATCATTCTTATTTGTTTCACGGATATTGGAGACCAATCTGTTGGTCTGGAAATTTGGTTGTTATTTTGTTATGGTTGTTTTATTATACAAGCTGCTTAGTCTTAGACTGAAGTAACATATAAATTTTATAAATATATATATAAAAAATACAGGGATCCATCACCCAACTTTTTTTTTTGCAACTCCAATGAAAATGTATTTGGATTATGGCCATGGTGCACAACTGAGCTTAAGGAACACATGACCATCAGTCCTAAATCCTCCAAACTTGTTTCACTAGCCAGAAATCTCTTGGGGCATATGCACTGAGGTGTTTGTGCTACTCCTGGATCAATTCCACACCCTTACGAATTCACTTCCAGTGTAGCTGTAGTGTGGGGGAGCTGCTCTGAACCTGGTTTTTAGCTGGAAATGGTAGCCCTCTTGCCTTGCTTTGAACTTTCACTGTCCTAGGAGCTCTTGCTAGCTCGACAGCTTGCATCCCCATCTTTAGCTGTACAACAATCCCTTAAGGTGGATTATTATAGTATCAACATTAATTGGGGGGGGGGGGAAATTGAACAATATTGAATTTTTCTTCAGACAAAAGTTAAAAAAAAACCTTTGGTGTTGGAGAAAACTTCTGAGAACATCATGGACAGCCAAGGAAACAAACAAATGGATCATCGAACAAATCAATCCAGAGTTCTCAGTTAAGGCACAAACAACCAGACTTAAATTATCCTACTTTGGACACATTATGTGAAGACCTAGCTCTGTGTAGAAGTCTCTAATGCTAGGAGAGGTGGAGAGAAAGAGAAGAGGACAACCAGCAGGAAGGTGGATGGACTCAATTATAGTGACAATGGGTGAACTGTTGGAAGACCTCAAAGATCAGGTTAGAGACAGATTGTCCTGGAGAAAATCTATCTATGTGGTTACTAAGAGTCAACAGAGACTTGATAGCACATAATCAAGCAAGGAAGCAGCAAGGAAATATACTTCTCCAAACCAATCTCCAGAGCAGGGTTTCTCAACTAGGGTTCAGTAGCACCCTCGGGTTCTGCAAGAGGTCACTAGGGGTTCCCTGGGAGATCATGATTTATTTAAAAAATTATTTCAAATTTGGGCAACTTCACATTAAAGAGGTAAGTTTCATTCTTTATTTTTAGTTTAAGAACACTGTTAGTGCATATATACAGGCCTACACATGAAACCAATATAATAATTTTGTAACTTGTGGCCTATATTTGAGCCTGAATGTGCAGGGGTTCCCTGAGGCCTGAAAAATATTTCAAGGATTCCTCCAGGGTCAAAAGGTTGAGAAAGGCTTCTCCAGAGAGATCCAGATGAAACAAAAATCCCTGCAGCAAAATCCAACTGGAGAGCTCACAATTTAAAGCCAGCCCTATGCCAGCAGTTGCTAACCCACACTTCCTACAACTTGCACAACACTTTCCTTGCAGGTCCTATCCTGCTTCAGCAGCTGGTAAGCTCAGATTTCTACAAGACAGACAGAGTAGCTGTCAAAATGGTGACTGCCAGACTAAATCCACCTGAAATGCTGGGGCCCAGGATGAAGTGCCTAGGTCCAGGCAAGATCTATAATGGTGCCACATTCCTTCCCCACTAAACAGGTAAACATATTACATTTTAGCTGTGTTTCACATACATCTGACTTAAATCTTTTCTCAGTATCACAACTCTGGTCCAAAGATGGTTATGTGGTTTACAGTGTATTTATAACTAGTGTTATATCCATCAGGATTTGTGCATTAGAGAGACATCATGACAAGTTCCTCAAAGTCTTTAGCAACTCTTTTTGTGGGGATAGATAGGCTTTCTCCCTCCCCACTCCCAGTCATAATTCTTTGCATTGCTTTTGAAGATTTCCCAAGCCAAAATTGGAAGTAGCCTGTAGAGTTCAGAGATTATTAGGCTGTGAAACACAATCCACTGGGTACATTAGTAGCTTCCTGTATGGTTCTAATTGTAATCTGTATCCAAATAATTCTGGTTCTTCAGAGCTTTTTTGGCTGTGTATATGCACTGCATCCCATTCATCTTATGGCTGGCCAGTTCATATAATAAGCTTTTTATGTGAGAATTGTGCAAGTTCATCATTCTTGGCTATTGCATATACATCAATAACATCTATGAAGGACCAATTCTTGCAATGAAACCTAGCTGGCCAATGTGCAAGTTTGCATTTTGCCATAGTTTTTTAATATGAGTATGTGTGTGTATATGTATGTATGTATGTATGTATGTGTTGCACGTATGTATGTATGTGTATGCACACACAAACACACACCTTCCTACCTAACCTTTAAAATAGCAATATTCTATGAACATTCTATGAAAAGCAACTATGTAGGAAGTACAGGCAGTCCTCACGTAATGACCGCAATTGGACTGGCAACTCTAAGCAATGTGGTTGTTAAGTGAAACATCACATGACCTTGCCAGACTTACGTCAGTTCTGCTGTAGTCATTAAGCAAATCACCAACGGTCGTTAAGCACAACATCATGTGACCGCGACTTGCGACTTACTGCCAGCTTCTCCATTGACTTTGCTTGCCAGATGCTGGCTGTGAAGCTTGCAAATGGCAATCACATGATTGCGGGACGCTGCGACACTAAATTCAAGGATTGGTCGTAAAGCTACTTTTTCAGTGCCATCATAAGTTTGAACAGTCACTAAACAGGGCAATCGTTACCCAAGGAATACCGGTAACCAAAAAGCAACAAACTCTACCCAGAAGCCACAACTGCAATGTTTAAGATTCCTGCCCATGTTTTCCTTATTTCAAAATTATTTATAATAAGAAAACTTGTCACTCTTCAAACTAACACACTTTTTTTCCTGTGGCAGCACTTATCCACTCCCCAGTGTTTGCCCTGATGCAGATTGCACATCACTAATGTGCATTGCTCTCCCAGCTGTAAAACCTAAATCAGTTTAAGTGAAGCTGAGCATTTTATTCTGTAACAAACCTGAACCCTGATTTCTTTTGTTGGACAATTATTTATTTAACATAAACATTCAAAGATCTTGAAAGTAAAGACTATGAGTAGTATGCAACTAGCCAAACTTTGGATCTAATTCAGAATATTTATGGAACAAAGCTCATGATGCAAAATTGAAATGCGGGTTCCAAACTTAGCTAAATGCCCTGTGGCTTTCTCATCAGAAACACATCCCTAAATAGTCAGGCTTTGCTGGCTTGAAGGTCTAGGACAGTACCCATTCTGAAATACAGATTTCCATAACTCCACAGTTATTATCCGGAAGCATATTGTTCATACTTGGCAGAACCTTTATTTTTAAAAGTTAGTCCAAGTTTTTTCAAATGATAAGGCAAATGAAAGATCAAATCAAATGTTAACTCTAAAAGTGTAGAAACCGTTATCATTCTTAAATGCTGTATAAAGGACCTATGAGAGGAGCTTAGCCTTCAAGACTCCATTTATGGTCTTCCTAGGGCTCACTCCATCCACCCAGCTGTTTTGCTACACTTTCTTCCCATCCCAGATCTGGGAAGAAATTGTGTTGGCACAAATCGCACTGCTCCCACAGTCGGTGCTTAAAGTGCACTTGGGGACATCCTGTGCTGCTGTCCACCATGTGACAATGTAAGAACAGCCATCGATGTCCAATAATTTTCCCCCCTAATATTTTACCACAGGACTATTGACCTAATACAGTATATGAGTTCATTAATCCTATCACAGCAAGAAATACATGAATGTAGCCATGTGCAATAGTCCGATGATGATGATGATGATGATGATGATGATGATGATGATGATTAAATTTCTATGACTGCCCATCTCCCCCTCAGGGAAGGACTCTGGGCGGTTCACAGCCACAATAACATCATTAAAATACAATAAAAAACACAATAAAATATAAATACAATAAATATAATAAAAACCAAGTGGCAGGTGGTTCATACAGTGAAGCTAAACATACTTAAAATATTTGAGGCGGCTCTAAGAAATCAGCCATCCCCAAGCTTGACCACTTTCCCTCTTGCCCCAGGCGAGATCACCTGATCTCATGATGATGATTTCATGATGATGATTTTGTGTCCAGATCAAACTTTACAGCCACCGCCACAGCTTGGTCTTGCTGCAGGTCGTCAGGTCTTCCGCTTAGTTGTGCTTTGATCTGGTGTTAGAAGGATTAGCCGGTGCAATTCGCCGTTTCCAGGGTACGCCCGATTCCAGGGTACGCCCAATTGTTCTACAATCTCCTTCTGTGTAACCCATATAGTCCTATGAAACATTTATACAGATGCTGCTATCTAGTGGTCATCCAGATTATTGCAGGGTGGAATCAGAAATCAGAATGCTGAATTGTGATAATCTGGGTAACCTCTAAATGGCAGCATCTATTAAATTGTTTCATAGGAGAATCAGAATAGTCCTGTCAGAGAAAGAGAAGATCAGTCTATGACAAATAACATCCCCACACACGCAAAAAAGAAGAGCCTGAGTGATCAGGCTGGCCATTAGTAGAAGCAAAGATGAGTTGGTCTATTCCATCAATACCTTTATGTTCTTATTACAGGCTTTACATTTTTGCTGTGGAATATTCAGGACAGAGAAATATAAGAGGTATTGCCAACTGTCATTAAAAATAGCTAACGCAAAATTTACAGAGGGGAAAAGTCACTGTGTAAGCCACTAATAATAGCTGCACAAAGAGGAATTCTAGAAGAATGTAAACTTGTTTATCTGCAATTATCTGCCAAATTCATGATGGCTTTACTCAAAAAATGAGTTTTTAGTTCAATTTTACTTATTGTATTTTTTGTCAATTTTTCATAATATTTGCTACCAAAAAAAGCCAACACTAGAGATTTGGCTGTGTTTTTTAATTTTTAAAAAGGATGCACAATGTTGAATTAATTAAGACTGTTCCACTATAGTGAGGTTCTAAATTCCAAGTAAACATAGGACGGTAAATGACGCTGTGCCATTTCACTGCTGATGCAATAGATTGCATGTTTCATTGGATTTTGTGCCAGGTCTCCAGAAAGTAGAGCAAATTAATAACAGTGTTCTAAGACAGGAAGATGCTACAAAGTTGTCAAGTGAACAGTAAAGTACAGTATAAAATCCAGATGTGTCAAGTGCAATACTTTGCCTCATTTTATGAGAAGCTTATCTTCCTGATGGCTGTCTGTAACACAGATATGAATAGCATGTAGCCCCTTCACTTTGTGTGAACTATGATTAAAGCAAAAAATCTCTAATTAACCATAGTTTCCCATTTTGTCCAAATGGGGAAATTTTGGTTGCAAGATGTGTAATAAGACAGGATCTTGAATAAAGGAATGAGGGATCTATGTATATGGGCAAAATGTCAGTTCATCGCTTTGTTAAGGCAAGATGTTCACTCTCCAGTTTTTTTACCCTTAACTTCTCAATCCTTTCTGATATTGAACAGTTTAGTGAGCTACATAGAACACTGATTGAAGGGCCTTGCAGCAATAAAAGGTACTAGTTTTAATTTGGCATCACTAGTCAAAAGTTCTGCTTTCCATTTCAGTGCAAGGAATTTAGGCTGTATATTTGCACTGAAGCAACTTCATGAATGCACTCAGAGATATCCACAATGGGGAGGGGGTCCAAGATAGTTGAACTGACCATGGATCAAAGCCCCACCCATTTCTACATGTGTATACTGATGTATGGTCGGGGGGGGGGGTTGATCATGCAGTTGTACCCATCATCTCAGTTGCCCTGAGCCTCCCCACACCCCAACTCCCCATTGTGGATGTTGGAGTTACCAGGGGTCAATTCAGCATAAGCATAAGGGGGGTCCTTTATAGTAAACGCATCTCTATTGTGCTTGTGGGATGTCACATGGGTCACCTGATTTCCACTTCCTTCTTCTTCTTGAGTTTGGGGGATTAACAATCTCCATTACTCTTTGGGCACACCTGCAAGCAGGAGGTGCTGCAGAATGCAGCTCTCATCCTTTCATCTCACTTGCACCCAGATCTACTATGAATCTACTTGTATCCAGTTCTACTGAATAAATGTAAGCTATCTCTATATTTTTCTTCATCTAACTACTGTGTGAAGACTGAATTTATTTCTGAACGTAATTAAGCGTAATGTGCAAGTCCCTTCTGGTTCACGCTTCTACTTTGCAAGATTGTTGTTAGCTGCTTGGAGTTCTTTTATTAACCTTCAAAACTCCATCAGTGGATTCCTCTGAATGCAATGAAATTCCTTTTATCATTCTTCCCCAACCTGGTAATCCTCTAGATTTGGGGACTTCAATTCCCAGAATTCTCAGCAAAGCTCACACTAGCTGGGGAACTTGGGGAGATGCCCACATACCTGGAGGGCATCTAAGGAAAACATAGGATAAGACAGGATGAATAATGGATTTGTGTATGTGA
This sequence comes from Charina bottae, assembly GCA_023362775.1. Taxonomy (NCBI): domain Eukaryota; kingdom Metazoa; phylum Chordata; class Lepidosauria; order Squamata; family Charinaidae; genus Charina; species Charina bottae. Next base: position 205,533,112 of record JALMGJ010000002.1, on the reverse strand, counting down.
CCCCGTTTAGCAAAATCATTTCTAAAATTAATGAGGGCAATATGGTTCCTAAATGAGTCTTCCTAGTGCCCTCCAGGTGAACTGGGACAGGAACTCCCAGAATCCTCAGGTAGCTTCTGCTGGGAATTCTGGGAATTGCAGCCCCAACACATCTGGAGGGCACTGGTTTGGTGAATTCTATTCTAGATTATCCTCTAATTCAGGGGTGGGGAACCTTTTTTATGCCAAGGGCCATTTGGATATTTATAACATTATTCACAGACCGGGGGGGTTGTGGGTGGGAGCCAATTGCGTGGAAGGGGGTGGGGTTTGCAGGCGGGAGCCAATCGCGCAGCACGGCCAGGCCAAATGATTTTACGGGCTTTATACGGCTCGCAGGCTGGACGTTCCCCACCCCTGCTCTAATTGATACTATTTATCAATTTACTATTTGGCATGTGTGTATCTTTTCTTTCTTCAAAAAATATCATGGGGCCATACACAGGCAAGCCCTATTTCTCACTTTAACTACTACAATGGAACTTATAACATTTTTTAGCATTCCCCATCTCTGACTTTATACAGAGCTTATCCCCATGTCCTCTAATATTGGGCCAATGAAGGCTGCATGACTTTATAAGATGCTACATCGCTAGTGTGGATTGGGCCTACATATGAACAGAATTACATTAAATAGCAGTAATTTGCCAAAACAACTCAATGAGCTCCAAAGGAGAGCTGGGGTTTGAATCTGAGTTTTCTGTACCTAAGCCAAACAATATCTCACCATTTATAATATTGTTCATCAACAGCTATTGGCATCAGAATGAGCATGTCCAAAATGTATTTCTTTGTGAAGCAGTTACAGGTAGTCCTTGTTTAGAGACCACAATTGGGACCAGCACTCAGTCATTAAGCAAAGCAGTCGCTAAGTGAAAATCACATGACCACGACTGTGTTTATGATTTTACCTCAGTTTTCCTTTGCTTCTTGCTTCTTCCTTCAGCTGAACTTGGGTTCTTTCTCTTTCTCTTTGAGGACATCTTGGTATGGGGTAAATGAGCAAGTTAAAATAAGAGCAGAGAGATGCTGCAAAGGTCGTAAATGTGAGGACTGGTCGCTAGGATTTTTTTCAGCACCGTCGTAACTTCAAATGGTCACTAAATGAGGCAGTTGCTAAGTGAGGATTACCTGTAAAGCCATTGTGGTGTTGTGGTTAAGGGGTTGGACTAGAAGCTGGGAGAGCCCGGCTCAAGACCACCCTCGGCCATGGGAGCTCAGTCCCTGGGTGACTTTGGGCTAATCACTCCAGTCACTCTGTCAGAGACAGAGTCCAGTCTGTCTCCCAGGATTCTTGTTATGGTGGAGCCTGAAAATGGGAGTGCTCTGTGCATCATCTTGAACTCCTGGAGGAAAGACAGGATATCAATCAATGAATCAAACAAAGAAATAAAGATAGCCCTTCAGAAACAATGGAGAGGTGAAATAAAGCAAACCTGATGCTAGAAAAATTGAACAAATTATGAAACTGTAGCAAACCTTCTTCTTTCAATTAGCATCTAAAGCTGACTACAATTAAGGAAGTATTAGAATATTTTGTTTGCAACGTTCTCCTTTTTACAAAAAAGTTGTTTTAGGTCTGAAGTAATACTCTCTCTCCGATCTCTGGACTGTGGCTGATCAAAGTAAGAGGAAACCAACAAGACCGCTCAGAACGAAGAGGGATCCTTGCATGCGAGTATATAGCTCATCAGCAAGCCTTTTAAAAAACATAAAGCAAAAATAACAGCGACAAAATAATAGCTTCGCCTAAGCTTGAATTCCCGCCAGTCCTTGGTCGGTAAACAACCAAGATAACCGAGGTATTCTTGCTGGAAGGTTATCTTGGCCAAACGGCTCAGGATCGCCCCCTAGAAGACCAGCCGCTGTTGATGCACCAGCTGGGCGACTGGAGGTAGCCGAGCGCTCGGCTGAATCTTTTTCGGAAATGTCAAAGATAAGGGACACTGGTGCTGAACAGCCTGTTCTGCGGAATGCTCGCTACGTGGCCGAGGTAGATTCCTTATGTTCTATGCAGCTTTGGTGTGCTGGAACGAGGGACATTCCTTCCAGAGAAGGGGCGTCTGGCAGCCGCAAAGTGATGCCCACTGCCCATCCCTTCTGGGGAGGCTCCCCAGCCGATTAGCTCGGGGGGGGTTGTTTTCATTGGGCGCCTTCGCTGCCTCGCGCGCGAGGAGCTGAGCAAAACAGCAGGAGCTGTGCGTGCGACTGAAGAAATTCCCACAAAAGCGGGCCCGTGTAATCTGACCCCCCCCCCGCCCGGATTTCACCCAGCTCTGGCGTAAACCTTCCCACGTAAACAGTCCAACCGCGGCGACACCCTTTCCAGGGAAATCTCATGACTGCCGGCTGCGCATGTTTGGCGCTCGGGGCTGCCCGGCGAGGGAAGAGCGAAAGTAAACAGCAGAGTGACTGCAATGCCAGCCCCAGTTTCAAGGAGGGAAGCAACAGCTGCTGCTCCTTCTCCCCTCCCCCTTGCCGCTCTGCTTTCGGAACAGGGTTGCTCCCGGCTGTATGGCGAGGGACAGAAAAACACGAGCGCGGAGGCAGCCCCTTCGCCCGAACTGCCCTTGAGGCTGAGGACTGAACGTGGCGCCCCCGCCAGGGCCAAGTGCACGATTCCTTCGGCGGGGCGGCGGCCGGGGAGAAACGCCGCGCAACGTGGGCTAAAAAGCGGAGGGCGGGCAGCGGAGGAGGAGGAGGCGGAGGCGGAGGACGTCCTGGCTTCAATAAGCCCTCGGCGTTCCCTCTCCTGACAACCCCCTCGAGGGGGCCGTCGATTTCGAGGGGTGCGGCAGGCTGCGGGCAAAGCCGAGGCGGCGAGCGCGCTCTTTCCGTGTGTACAACATGGAGGCGCCCGGGAGCCTGCGAGGCGGAGGGAGGGAGGACGGCGAAGAGGGAACGGAGGGTTATTTGAGGTGAAACGGGGAGGAGACGGAGAGAGGCAGCGGGTGGGGCGAGGGCTGAGGAGGGGAAGGAGGTGACTGCCGCCGCCGCGGCTGCTAGGCGGGAGTGGAGGGAACGGAGGGGGTCTGTGACAGGCGGCAAGGGATGTGGTGGGCGGCTGGGGAGGAAGCGAAACGACGGGGGGGGGGGGGAAGCGCGGGCAAGAGAGGGAGGGGAATGGAGGGGACAAGTAGAACAAGTCGAGGAATGGGGCGGGGGGGGAGAGCGTTGATGTCACGCCGCGCAGGGGGAGATCTAAAATAATGTGAGGAGGGGGCGTGTGCCTCAAGTGTTGAGGCGAAGATTATCGTTTGCCGGAACAGCCGGTTTCCTTCCAGAATCCGGTTTTCTCTACAGACGTTTTCATTCTTGTCGCTACTCAACAGACCTCCTTTCATCAAAGTCACCCCACCCACCGAGCCCCCAAACGCCCTTGCCCGAGCAAGGATCCCCGGGCGCGCCCGGACTCAGACCCTGAAGGTTCCCTTTGGAAAGGGGCCAGTGGGCGTGGGTTGACGTGTGCCCGAGCAGGTTTGATCTTACACGTTTTCAGTCACCTCCAGAAAGAAAAAGGGGCGACTAACAGGAGGCAACCACCCAGGACATTGCCGGACGGGGAAATGGACGGAGAGGCTTTTATATATTTGAATGAGAAGGGGAGGAGGAGGAAAGGCGAGAAAAGGGGAGAGGGATCGGGGCGGGAGAGGAGGATGGAACACACTGTTAAAACACACACACACACACCTTCAGGAAACGCACCAATCTGAGTCACAGGGAAAAGCTACAGGCGGGGGGGGATGCTCCACAGTATACAGATAATTGCAAATGTGCCATTTGCGTACATGCATGCCACAATGGAAGGCGATGCAGGGGGTGGGTTTAAAAAAAAAAACAGAAGAACCCCTGGGGTTAAATAGTTCTGTGTCCAACCGTTCTATTTATAAATATGCACCAGTTTAGGTTGATTTACTTATTTTATTGAGCCCGCGAGCTTGGTGTGACAAAAAGTCTTCCACCACACAAGGGTGTGCATGCGTGTGCGTACGTGTAAGAGGGTGGAGTTCGCTACCTCAAAATACCTTGTTGCACCAGCGGCTTTCCAAACATTTGCGCTTCATGCGAGCTGCTATTACACCGAGAGCAGGAAGGGCGCGGTGTAGGTGGCCCTCTATTTACCTCGCGCGAATATCACAGGCTGCCGGCTCATGTTTGCCACCGAAGAGTACGAGCACCGGTGCCAGTATCTATGAAGGGTCGGAGAGGAGGTCTGAAAGGAGCCTCCTTCAGCCCCGAAGCGGGAAAGGGGAGAATATAACCCAGCATTTATACTGGATGACACTAGCGTGGCCCCAGGCCAGAAGTCACGCAACTACCTCAGCTGTCACTTAGTTGCTCTTCTCTTTCCTTCCTCCCCATCCAAACCCCTCTTCTTTCTCTCTGTTTCTGTCTGTCTCGGAGGTGGAGGTGCTAATTTCAGTGCAGCTCACGTGGGTCTGGACGCCCTGAGCTTCATGCACAAGCTGGGGGCGGGCTCACCAGCCCCCAATCTAGGGCAGTTTGTTCAACTGCAGTAAAGGGAGCTCGATGTTCCAGCAGCGAAGGGATTTCTGAGAACTGGGACTGTGTCCTCAGATGAACTCAACTCCTTCTCCTTCTCCACCTCCCTTCTGCCGCCTGCAGAACAGCTTTAAAAGGGCGATGTCTGTACTTTTGCCTGAACAGCATGTGGCTCGGATGCACGTACATCTGCAGCCTGCAGTGCAGTCTATTGGTGCGGCCCCACCAGTGTTCGCTCTGCATTGAATAGTCGGAATTTGCTACTGAACTTCTGTAAACAAAGTTACCTTGGGGGACACACCAGGAACTTGTGTGTGTTAGCTAGGAAGGTTATAAACGCAGCCATTTTCCTATCTGCAAGCAACAAAAAGCTTGTTTCCTTGCTTCTCTTCAGAAGGAGAATTGTTTTAAATGCAGGGCACAGGACAACTTCAACTCTGCCCCATTATTACAGGATGTTCTCTTGTTTTGCAAATTTCTTGGGTAGGGTACCTTTCTTAAAACATTTGCATTTACAGGAACCCTACTAAATCCTGGAGATATTTCTTTCTTTCTTATCTGGCTTGCCTCACCATTGTCATTGGTATCAGTCCCCCCTTTGTCTCCCTCGAAGGGTATTTTTTTCTTCCCCACCCACCCAATTGTTTTGGAATGTTGTTCTGATAATTATGCACCAGACCTTACTCATTTTTCCCCTCATAACCTTTGCATGTGAGGCCTTCCTTCATATAGGAAGCAGTAACTAGGCAAACAAAAAGTAGAGAAGGGTTTGTTCTGCATTTCCAGATGTAGCTTTTGTTCCTGTAAATAGATCAGATTAGTCTCTTTTTAAAGAAATGTTCTATCCTAGGGATGTTTTGGGATGCTAGCTTAGGACATTCTGGGTGAACATATTATTAAGCAGCAGAAAGAAATAGCCAGTATATGCACTTTAGATTAGTGTTTCTCAACCTTGGCAACTTTAAGATGTGTGGACTTCAACTCCCAGAATTCCCCTGCAAGGCTGGCTGGGGAATTCTGGGAGTTGAAGTCCACACACCTTAAAGTTGCCAAGGTTGAGAAACACTGCTTTAGATAATTATTAAATACATAGTTACAACTTTTGGCATCCTAGTTTTATCTTGTAACAAAGTAGATAACGATGCATGCAAATGATGCATCTACCGTAGCTCAGCCTTCGCCAACCCCTAAACTTTCCAGTTTTGCCATACTATAGTCAAACATCAGCCTGCATCTGGAGGGAAGAAGGAACAGACTTACATAGGTAACAGGAAAATGAAATTAAATTTGGAACAGGGGTAGCAAGGATACTTTTGTTGTTGTTGCTTACTTCATTTGAGCCATTTCCTCCCCTATGCTTTATTTATTTATTTAATTTTTATCCCGCCTTTATTATTTTTATAAATAATTCAAGGCAGTGAACATACCTAATACTCCTTCCTCCTCCTATTTTCCCCACAACAGCAACCCTGTGAGGTGAGTTGGGCTGAGAGAGAGTGACTGGCCCAAGGTCACCCAGCCGGCTTTCATGCCTAAAATGGGACTAGAACTCACAGTCTCCTGGATTCTAGCCTAGCACCTTAAGCACTAGACCAAACTGGATCCTTTATAGTATCTTGTAATATGACTAGGCTGACCATACGTCCCGTTTTGAACGGGACAGTCCCGTTTTTCTAGCATTTTTCAACTGTCCTGTCGTTTTTATAAAAATCTCAATTTTGTCCCGTTTTTTAAACCTGGCGGGAATGGCGCGGAAGAAGGATCTGAGCCGGAGCTGTCGATTGGAGGCAGCCTGGAAGAGGAAGCCCTCCCACCTATCAGTGCGCGGCAAAGGAGGGCGAAGAGGCGGAGAGGAGGGCGATTGGCCAGGCGGGAGCCAATAGTGCAGACTAGGGGGCGGGGCTTGCAGGTGGGAGCCAATCACACGGACCGGGGGGCAGGGACCCCGTCTTTTTCATGAATACGGAATATTACATAAGACCCCGTCCCGTTTTGCCATCCCAATGTCCCGTTTTTGTCTCAAGGAAATATGGTCAGCCTAAATATGACTCAGCCATCACTCAGGTGTTTTAAAACTATTCTCATTTTTGTTGCATAGGCACAGCAATGGTTGGATAATACCATAAATCACAAGTCAGGAAATGGCCTTGGTTAAGAGCTAGGCCAGAAAACTGCCTGATCATCTGTCTAAATCAGGGTTTCTCAACCAGGTTTCCATGGAACCCTAGGGTTTTGCAAGAGGTCACTAGGGGTTCCCTGGGAGATCACGATTTATTTAAAAAATATTTCAAATTCAGGCAACTTCACATTAAAGAGGTAAGTTTCATTCTTTATTTTTAGTTTAAGAACACTGTTAATGCATATATACAGGCCTACACATGAAACAAATATAATAATTTTGTAACTTGTGGCCTATATTTGAGCCTGAATGTGCAGGGGTTCCCTGAGGCCTGAAAAATATTTCAAGGATTCCTCCAGGGTCAAAAGGTTGAGAAAGGCTGGTCTAAATACTACTTCATTCACTTTCCTAATAGCATCTTGGCTATAAAACAACAGGCCAGCTTCACAAAATTACTCTAAAGATGATCAAGATAACCACTGCAAAGCATTTTACATAACAACATCATTAAAAATATAATATAGGAACATTTGTAAGGCACATGCAAATGTGTGAAATACATACATAAGCAGATCATACAACTTCTTATAAATTTGTTTTGGTAAATCATAATAGATTCTAAAAAAGCTCTGAAAGAAACATAATTAACAGCGCATGTCAACTTGGAAGTAAAGCTTATTGATTTCAATTGAACTTACAGATAAGTGGTTATCAGGCCACAGTCTTCCAGGATAGATTTATCTACTCAGAAATGTCCCAGAGAATTCAATGAACCTCAGAATTATAATATACTACACACATAAGGAGGAAGTAAGACTTGTTTTAAAATAAACATGCACATATTAATCAATAAAGGCTTCAGTTCTACAGTATTTTTGAAAGGTCTTTGTGCTCTAAAAGTGAAAAGATGATGCATTATGTTGCTATAAGGTCCAGATTTAATGATAAATTAAGTGACACACGCGCGCACACACACACACACACACACACATATATGTGTGTGTGTGTCACTTAATTTATCATTAAATCTGGACTATATATATATATATATATATATATATATATATAATACTATAATTATAATTATATTTATCATATGGATCTTCCCTTTTTGTTGATGGGTTTGGGGGAGAGAGGGTTATTTTTAATTCATTTAACTACTACTGTATAATATATTGGGGGGGGGTTCTTCACTGTATTATCACTATTTAATGTAGACCTTTCTTTTGCATGTCACCATTTTAACAATAAAAACATATTTTTTAAAAACCCTAAGGCTTCAATCCAATTATTTGATTATACAGTTAAGGGGGATTAAGTCTGACTTGATTTCTCTGGGATTCATTGGGACTTACTTCTGAATTAACTGTAAGGCAATCTCTATCGCAGTAAATTAAATTGTAGGCTGCATTTGTACAAAGGGCTTAACTATAGTTAACTAAACCATGATTTATACAACCCAATTTCCAGAATCAAACTTGCCATAAACTAACCACACATGCTGGGTTTGCACAATCCCCTAGGAAAAATATGGTTAGATAAATTATGATTTATTGTTTCATGCATTATTCATAAGGAAAATTATTATGGTTTAGTGTACTGTTATATTAAGGATATAAATATGCAATTCATTAACATGATATGAAAATAATAAGAGGGAGATTTAACCTTTTTCTTCCCAGCTGTGACGTTAATAAATATATTTTTTCCAACCGAATTGCTAATTGCAATAGATGGAGAGAGCAGTGTTAATCAGAACCATGGCTGGACACAGAAAGGTTAAACCTCCCATCCCTACACCTTACAATCACAATAAAAATGGAAACTCAGATTATTATTTTTAACTCTCATGATATGATTGCCAACACTCTTAATGTAATGGGTAGCCATACTTTAAAACTAAGAGATCCATCTTCAAATTCCCCCTTGGCCATGAAGCTTATTTGATGGATCAATCATTAACTTTCAGCCTAATTTGTGGGACTGCAAGGCCAAGTGAAAGAAGAGTTCCCAGGGTTGGTTAGAACAGGGATGAAATTGACGTGATGTGTAAGCTGCTACAACAGAGGCAGGTGAATGAAATGCTATTATAAAGTTAGATCCAATATTTGATGCAATATTGCCTAGCAGTCTCTGAACCATAAACTTTCTGCCTACCAAGATCTGTGGCTCCTTTTTTAACTTTCATTTAAATTATAATGCAATCTGTGTGTGTGTGTGTGTGTGTGAGGGAGGGAGGGAGGGAGGGAGGGAGGGAGCATGAAGACAGGCATGGAACTTCCATAAGTTCCTATTAAGGGCACAGCGGTATTTGAAGTTATTGAGGGGACATCAAGATAGGCCATCAGATTTTGGGATGTTTTGAAGGAAGTACATATTTCCTGTTCAGAATTTTCTTGTCATATAACTAGCAATAATATAGTTTTAACAACCCATGGAGTGCTTGAATGTTCAAACCACAGGTCCTTCTCCCTCTGTCAATGCCTCTAAGATGTCTGAGGCTCCACTATTATCAATTTTCTTAAATAAATTTTGAAGACTTTATAGTTTGTTAGTGATGACCTATAAATTCTTAACCTATTTTGATGGATTAAGAAATAATATTAAATATTAAGAAATAAATTATTGATTGATTGATTGATTGATTGATTGATATAGATAGATGATAGATCGATAGAAGTGCATTATTTTATTATTCACATTTTACTGTTTGCACATCAGCTTGTGACAGCTTTAGGACTTGAACTTGAAATCAAGTTTAAGAATTTTCTAATAAATAAATTCAAATAAATACAATATATACCAATAAATACAATAAATACAACTTTACAATTATTTATTTGCCCACATTTGTATGCTGCTTACTCATGTAATTCCAAGAGCTATACACATGGGAAGGATTTAAGACATGTCTGTGGGAAGGTAAAACACAAGACGAAACCTTGAATGTGGGACATTCCAATGGGGTTATTATGGGAAGATTTCAATTAATTATTAACTCTCATCTTTAAAAGAGAGAGAGAGAGAGATAATGGTTATTGAAGAACACAGAATGATACATGAACCTCAACAACAATCTCTTAACTATATTATCTGTGATAAAAGGAATAGGTGCATAAATATCTCAGATACTGTTGATGGATTGGATGTTGTCAAGGGTAACATGTAAATCTTTTGACTGTATGCTTCTGAGACGTTATATAACATGCTGATTTGCAAAACTGATTCTCATATAAGGACCTCTGTGTCACTCACACTACCCTAAAACCATTCTATGAATGTCCAGACAATGGCCCATCTTTTTGTGTGCCTTGCTAATCCTACTGTGGCTAGTTTAACAAATATTTGTAGAATGGTTTCATGACTCACACAGAATTCCAAAAGACATCCTTTGGGACCACTACTAGAAGAAACCTAATTGCTAATCCTGTATTCAGACAGAGGTCTTTACATATGATAAAAACTAAAAAATTTAAACAGTATCTAAAGAACGAAAGAATGGGACAGATGAGGAACGATTAGAAAAAAAAGTGCCAGTAGTCTAGGAAACATTAACAATGAGTAAAAAAAGGCTCCCTGAACTTCTATGCAGTTCTTAAAAGTATGTTATTCTGGTTCCTAGGTTAGCATATTTAACATAACCCTACTGGAATCATTAAACATGTTGTAAATTAGAATCACATGTGTCTAGTGTTATTTATATCTGAAGCTATCTTTATTTAAAGAAAAGCATCCCAAGTTTTTATGGCTATGAAATCACTATTTCAATTCAGGGAAAATTCTTATCTCATAAAAAATATAATGAAGTCTAAAGTACAGAAGGAATTGTCCACTGCCAGCTTGTATTTATTTTCATGGCTGGACTGAGTTCAAGCAACCAGCAGCCAACGAAGGCCGAGATGCACTTTCCCTAATAGGCAAAACATGTACCTACAAGTGCGCTGCCTTTCACTCATTCGGTTGCTTGGGACAAACTGTAATCAGAACCGAACCAAGTATAGTTTCATTCGTTTTCCCCTTTATACAATGCAGCTGCAGAGCAGAGGCAGTCCACAGTGTAGCATAAGATGCCTTTGGCTGGGTTAGCCAGCCAGGTTGCTTCAGATTTGAGCTGAAGAATCTTGGATAGTTCAAAGCAGAGAACTTTCTTCTGGTTTATTATGAGCCAAGCTACAACTTGGAAATTCTATCCCTTCTTATTTATTTACTATTTAATTTCTTGTCCTGTCCAAGGTGGCTAATAACACTCAAGATTTAAACACACACACATATAAATAACACATAAAACAAGCTAGTGAAAACAACACGGTTCCTTTCAAATGGCAAGGGCAGCAGCTGAGAAAACATACCCACTTGACAGGTGAAAGCTCTCTCTCTCTCTCTCTCTCTCTCTCTCTCTCTCTCTCTCCCCTCCCTCCCTCCCTCTCTCTCTCTCTCTCTGATTATTTCTGAGGGTGGAAGAACACCAAAGGGGAGGCTAAACAGATCTTTCTAGGCTTTTGGAAGAACCTTCAAGGGGTATGCCTTGTCATGAAACCAAACATCCATCACCTCCCAGTCAACTCTGGGTTTTTGCACTGTCTGCACTGGAAAGTCTGAGGCTATTGGAGACATCTGTCTTAGATGTGTAATCTCTGAAGTGCCAATGTTATGGGACTCTGGCTCAGACAGATCATTGGCTGTCCTAACTGGGAACAATGGGTGTTGTAATTCAAAACCCCAAGTATTATCATAGACCAGAGCTTTCCAAACTTTTCATGTTGGTGACAGACTTTTTAGACATGCATCATTTCGCGACACACTCTTACAGCAGGGCATCATTTTGCGACACACTATTACAGCAGGGCACAAGGCAGGCACTAGGACCTGCGCAGAATCCTGGCAGGGCTCGGAGGCAGCAGCAGCAGCCGGAACACACCCAGACACTGCAGTCCACACACTAATGTGTCCCGACACACAGTTTGGAAAGCTCTGTCATAGACAGTGTTTATGTCTCTTGGGAGCTATCAGTGGGACGTGATGCACCTATCCTGTCCAATGACTTTTTGAAATAAATATGTAATAATATAAAATCTTGCATTAGAGTACATTATTACATGACTCATTTAAATATAGCTGACATGAATTGGCTAGAGCTTAAAGCTGGAGCTTAAACTTTTAGCTCCATGAGTCAACCCTTTCAAAAGATATTATTTCCTGTATTTATTTGGGGGGGGGGAACCATAACAATAAGTCCAATTATAACAGAATTCACAAAAATTAATTAGTGTGTAGGCAAGGAATGGACTTATAAAATAAATCAAATAAATTTCTTTTGTATTATACCAGCCAGTTCTTTTCCCTCCCTTTGGCACTAGGTAAAAAATAAAATGTTGTCAGAACATCTTAACCAACCCAATACCATCTTGAAGAATTCTCTTATTTATATATTCTATGTCTTTTGCTGTGGACTTCAAGAAAAATGTTGCCCTTCTAGCCAAATTTATCCTTTTTCTAAATATTACCATATTTAATTATTTTAAAGTAATGGAATAAAACTTTGGGCAAATTAAGCATCACTGTCTCTTAAGTGGAAGGCAATGTTGCAGAAGCTTTCTCTTGTCTCAAGCAATCTCTTTTTGAATGAAACCACACAATGCCATATTTTCACAATGGTGATTGAAAGAAAGAAAAATACTTCCAGACAAAGCTAGAGAGGTTAGATTACTTTTCTCAACTTACTTTTATTTATTGTTGTTCAAAATGGTTGTTATAAAGTCTACTATTTGATCGAGTGTTAAAATCAAAGTACAGCAACCTTATATAGATGCTGTTCTGTAGTGAATGTATAACTACTCCTTCCTAAATAAGAATATGTAACAAAAATACACACAAAAAGCAATATGGGCACGATGGCTCAGTGATTAAGATGCCAGGCTTGTCGATCGGAAGGTCGCAAGTTTGGCAGTTCAAGACCCAAGCGCCGCCTGACGGAGTGAGCTCCCACACTGGCCCCAGCTCTTGCCAACCTAGCAATTCGAAAGCATGCAAATGCAAGTAGATGAATAGGTACCACTTTGGTGGGTAGGTAACAGCGTTCCGCGTGCGTCATGCCGGCCACATGACCGCAGAAGCGTCTTCGAACAACTCTGGCTCTTTGGCTAACAAACGGAGATGAGCACCGGCCCCTAGAGTCGGACACGACTGCACAAATGTGCGGGGGGAACCTTTAACTTTTATGCTCATCTACAAACATTATTTCAACCGTGAAGAAGAATTGTATTATACAGTAATTAAGAATTTGTTCTATTTTAAGAATTGTGTTTTTAAAATGTCTTTGAGTCAGTATTGATTCCTAGTGACAGCATGGGCTAGACCCTGCAGTTTTCATGGTAAGATTTCATGGTAAGGGGTTTGCCATTGCCTTCTTCCTAGGGCTGTGAGAGAGTGACTGGCCCAAGGTCACCCACTCATGCCTAAGGAAAAGAACTCAGTCTCCCGGTTTCTAGCTTGGTGCCTTAACCATGACACCAAACTGGCTCTCTTATTTTTATTATTACAAATATTTATATCAGGATGTACATACAATGAGGCTCCAGAGCCCTTAAAAGCTTTAACCAGACTTCAAAGTTCCTTCAGAATTGGTGCTAAATTACTGTTTTTAATGCGAATGGAGGGAAATGTATTAAATAGTGGGAGTAATCATATAGATACAGAACAGAGCTCTCGCAAGAAAATCCAATGTTTATAGCAAAAACGTTTTTCCAACAACCTAAAAGACAAGTTTACAATTTTGACATTACCAGATGTAAAACCTTGAAATCAAATTGACTATATATTCTCTAAGTAAAGATAGAGAAGTTCCATTCAATAAGCCAAAACAAGAACTGGAGTTGACTGCAGCTCAGACCACAAACTTCTTGCAAAATTACAACTAAAGGAAACAAATAAAACAAATCGGACCAACAAGACAAATCTCAGCAATATTCCATATGATTATGCAAAAAAGGTAAATAACAGATTTAATCAATTAGATTTTATAAATAGACTACTGGAAGAACTCTGAACTGAAATTCATGACATAATAAAAATGAAGCAAACAATACCTCAGAATATAAAATGGAAAAGAAGGCTCTCTGTTGACATGCTGAAAATAGCTGAAGAAACATGGAAAGTAGGGAACAATAGAAACAGAGAAAAATTGGCCCAAATGTACACCAGTTCCAGAGAACAGCAAGAAGAGTCAAATATCTCTAAATAAGCAGTGTAAAGAAACTGAAGATAAGAACTGAATGGAAAGGATAAGAGATTTATTTAAGAAAATAATAAAACCAAAGAGTTCCTTTTATACAAAAATGGCTATGATAAAAGACAGAGTAAAAGGCAAAAGGCAAAGATCTAATGGAGAACGAAGATATAAAGAAGAAATGGTAGAAATATAAAGTGAAACTGCCCCTCCCCTAAGTCAAAAATCTATGATACATACAATCAGGACAGTCATGCTGGAAAGTGAAGTTAAATGGACACTAAAAATGTTATGAGCAATAAAACTGCAGAAATTGATGATATATCAGTTGAACTGTTTAAAGTATTGCAAGATGTATTTATTTATTTAATTTTTATCCCGCCTTTATTATTTTTATAAATAACTCAAGGCAGTGAACATACCTAATACTCCTTCCTCCTCCTATTTTCCCCATAACAACAACAACCCTGTGAGGTGAGTTGGGCTGAGAGAGAGTGACTGGCCCAAGGTCACCCAGCCGGCTTTCATGCCTAAGGCGGGACTAGAACTCACAGACTCCTGGTTTGCCATTGGCTCCTTCCTAGGGCTGAGAGAGAGTGACTGGCCCAAGGTCACCCAGCCGGCTTTCATGCCTAAGGCGGGACTAGAACTCACAGACTCCTGGTTTCTAGCCCAGCACCTTAACCACTAGACCAAACTGGCTCTCAGTAATGCAATAAAAGTGCTACTTTGTTTTGTAAGAAAGTGTAGAAAATACAGCAATGGCCAAGGGCCTGGAAGGATCCGTTTATATTCTAGTACCAAAAAGGCTAAAGATTACTAAAGATTGCTCAAACTACCAAACAATTGAATTAATCTCACATTTTGATAAGATAGTGCTCCAGATTTTGCAATCCAGACATCAACAATACATGAAACAAAAGCCTCCAGATGAACGAGCTGGATATAGAAAAGGCAGGGGCACTCAAGTTCACATTTAATCAGCAGTGGATATTGGAAAAGGAAAGGAAGTTCCAAAAATTTTATATTTTTAATTTGTTTGTTGTGAACCGCCCAGAGTTCCCTGGTTGGAGGAGATGGGCGGTGATACAAATTTAAATAATAAATAAATAAATAAATAAATAAATAAAAAGATGTTAATTGTTATTTCGTTGATTATACAAAGGCTTTTGATTGTGTAGGCCACAACAAACAATGGATAGCCCTTAAAAACAGGGGTATATTCTTGGCCACTTCATTTGCATATTGAAGAATTTGTAGGATAACTAGGAAGCAACAGTTAAATTATATAGCAACTGAATGGCCCAGAAGAAAGGAGTGTGTCAAGGTTGTATATTGTCATCTTATTTATTTAACTTATATGCAGAATGTATTAGGAGAAATGCTGAAACAGAAATTGGCATTAAAATTGTCAGAAAAACTTCAATAATCTCAAATATGATGATATCACTTTAATGGCTGGGCACAAGGAAGACCTATGGAATTTGTTGTTCGAGATAAAAGAAAGAGTGCAAAAACCGGTCTGCTGATCAATGAGAAAACAAAACAAAACTAAGTATATGTCAACAAGCAATTCCAACCCAGTGCAAACAGGCAGGAAAGAAGATGAGGTTGTAATAGACAGTTTCTTCCTAGGCTCAAAAATTCACCCGGATGATGACTATAGCCATGAAATAAAGAAACATCTGGTACATGAGAGAAAAACTTTGACAAGTCAATACAAAATATTGAAGTGCAGAGACATTACACTGCCAAACATGGTGTATATTGTCAAGGCCATGGTTTTTCCAGTTGTAACATATGGCTGTGAAAGTTGAGCTATCAGAAAGAAGAAAAATGGACGCTTCTGAATTGCAGTGCTGGAGAAATTGTTGAGAATACCTTGGCTGTAAAAAGAACAAATAACTTAAGTGTGTGTGTGTGTGTGTGTGTGTGTGTGCACGCCTTTGAGTCGGTTTCTAACTCCTGGCAACTGCCTGGACTAGTCCCTGTGGTTTTCTTGGCAAGGTTTTTCAGAGGTGGTTTGCCATTGCCTCCTTCCTGGGCTGAGAGAGAGGGGCTGGCCCAGAGATTCACCCAGCTGGTTTTGTTCCTCAGGTGGGACTAGAACTCACGGCCTCCTGATGTCTTAACCACTGCACCAAACTGGCTCTCAGTTCAATACTCGATTAAGTAAAAACAGTCTGCTCCTGAAAGCACTAATAATGAAGCTAAAGCTTAAACATTTTAGCCATATAATGCAAGGGCCAGAGTAATTGGAGAAGACTCTGAAGCTTGTAAAAATCAAAGGCAACTGAAACAAGATGGTTAAATGCTACCACTGAGTTGATGAGAAATCAAAGAAGCATTTACTGAACAGATAATCCCAGAGATGTGTGCTGGCTGTTGGGTTGCAGAGTCAGAAGTGACTGAATGACTGAAGAATAACAATAATCATATTAACTTAATTAATGGATTTATTTTTAGTGAATTACATCCCATATTTTTTGGGGTGTGACTTACTTTTTTTTCCTGACCTCACCCACTTTGGGAAAAATAGCTCCCTATCATGTCACTCAAAGGCCCTGTTTGCATTATTGTTGATTGAAAGGGCAAAGGATAAAATTTCCCTTTTTAACTCTTATGCTCACCTTACTTTTGATGCTATGGACTGTGACTAGTAGATATTTGCTATAATATGAGAACATTAAATGAGAGTGACTTTTTATTGCAATCGGATTTATTTCATAAGATTTGTAGCCAAAATATTCTTCGTATTCTTACTCTTGCTGAAATGTGTATGATGGTTACTTTTACCTCCCCTGCTTTTCTTTTTGCAAAAATCCGGATGACCACTAGTTGACAAGAAAGCATTAAGAGTGTCCTCTATCAAATTTTATAGTGCAAATTTCTCTGAGGCCTGAACTGTTCACTTAGTCACACTAGCAAGAGAAACATCCCTTACGTTTCTCTTTCTTTGCTAGCTTTTTTCCTCCCAGCTTCTAAGTTTTTACCCTACCTGTTGCATTGATTTTTTTTTTCTTGGCAGCTTTCTGAAGGCAAGGGGTATATATTTATTTATTCCCACACTGGTCATTCCATAGCACACAAAAGATGCCATCTTGGAATCTTTTTGTTTTGAATCAGTGACTTGTAGATTCATACCCTATATTTAATTCTAAAATGTGTGTGAACTATTTATAGGGATATTACTGCGATTACCCAATCCCTTTTCCAACTCCTCCTCCCCATCCCACAGAATACTAAAGTTTATATTTTACTTTCAAAACACTTCTTTCTAACTAGTGCTCGGACCTAAGTTTACAAGTGAGGACTGCTTGGAATGTATTTTTCATTGGTGGAGCCAATGTTAGTGACATCAGCCAAAGCACTTTTGATTGGTTAGCTGGTTGCTGGGAGTATAAGGGCTTTCAGTGAGCCAGTTAACCCGATTTCTGCCAGAAGCGTAAACTTGGGAGTCCTGGCTAGCCGAACGCGCGGCAAGTATCCCTGGAGGGAAAAGACGCGAGCAGGAGCTGGATCTGATGGGTCCTCGCACCCCGGGTAGCCGACGCCTCGCCCAACGGGCCATTTGGAGGCAAAACGCGCGCAGCTCTGTGCTTTCAAACCTCGGTGCCGCTGGAATAAACGCTCCCGCCTTTCCCGCCGTTGCCCTTTTAAGTGGGGGCTGCAAGGCGTCGGGAGTAGCACGAGGCATCCGGAGGAAACCTTAGGATTGGCCGAGGTCCCCGTCTGTAGACACTCCTCTCATGCAAAAAGGGCCCTTCTGAGTGGAGGGAGGAGAAGGTAAACAGAGTTGAATCACTCTCCCGGCTGACCAATTGGGGGTGGAGGGGCGGAGGGGGGCTCGCTGGAAGAACCTTTTGCGTGATGGGCTTCTGCGAAATTGGTCCTGAGCAGGGCTGTGCTGGAACACTGAGGAGCCGTAGGCGAGGGGGGAGTGAGTCAGGCAGTGGGCAGATCCAGCCTCAGTCTGTGCTGCTGCGTAGAGTCCCCACGCTGGGGCTGAGGTTTCAGCACCGCGCCTTCTGAGGAGTGTGTGAATGCGCTGGAAAGCCTCGCGGAGCGGGGGCGGAGAAGCAAACGCGGCGGCGGCGGCGGCGGCAGCTTGGGTGCGCGGACTGCTGAGCTCTTCCCGAGCTCTTTTCGATTTTCTTCTTTCCGTCCCCTCGCGGGGTGGGGAGGAGGAGGAGGAGGAGAAGAACAGGGAAAACTCCCCGCTGGTGCTACTTGGATTACTTGAAACCACCACTCGCGACCCTGTTTTCGGAAGAAGGGAGCTTTATCATAGTCCAGCCTCAGAAGGGTATCCGGGAGTGCATGACCCACGCGCAAAGCCTCACCGACCTGGAGTTCTCCGGCGTCCGTGGAGAGGGGGCGCGGAAAACGACGGCGACCGAGGTCAAAAGGTAGGCTAGCGTGGTTCTCCTGGCTGGGAATTCCGGATGGTCGTGGTTATGTAAACGCCGAGCCACGGCAGTGGATCCCTCCTGGCTGCAACGGCACCCCACCCCACCCCACCTCCACCCGCGATCCGCAGCCTGAAGGCAAGGCGACAAGCCGCCTGGCGCTCGTAACACCGCCACCCCACCTACCCACCCGGCCCGTGGAGGGGGAGAGGGCGGCGGCGGCGACAGGCAAGCAGCGCGGAAGACGTTTTGCCCCGGGGCCCTCTTCCTTCTCCCCCGTCCCGCCCCTCCCCCTCTTAAATTATTACCCCGGGCGGAAGGGGGGCTGACGGTCGCCTGCAAGATGTCAGCAGTGGCTTACATGGACTTCGTGGCTGCCCAGTGCTTGGTGTCCATTTCTAACCGCTCCGTGGCACAACCAGACGTGACCCGAGAAGCCGAGGTCCTGAAGATGCCCGAGGAGGAAGCCGCCGCCGTCGTGACCAAGGAAATGAACGACCCCCGGGACGCCTGGAAGGATTACTGTACGTTGGTGACCATCGCCAAAAGCTTGCTGGACTTGAACAAATACAGACCCCTCCCCGCCCCTTCCATCTGCAGTGACAGCGTGGAGAGTCCCGACGAGGACGTCGGGTCCGACAGCGACGTGACCACCGAATCGGGGTCGAGCCCTTCCCACAGCCCGGCGGAGGGCCAGGAGGCTGGCCGCGGGCCGGGCGCCCTGGCGCTCCTGCACGGCGGGGGGCCGGCGAAAGGGAAGCTGGCCGCGGAAAAGAGACACAAGTGCCCCTACAGTGGATGTGGCAAAGTGTACGGCAAGTCATCCCACCTCAAAGCCCACTACCGAGTGCACACAGGTGAGCGGCCCTCTCGCCTGGGGCGGGTGGGCGCGGGCGGGCGGGCGGGCGGGCGAGGGTCGGCCGGGAGCCGAGCCGCCCGCGGCGGTGGGACCTGCTTGCGAAAAGGCCAGGATTGAGTTCTGGAAAGGGAAGCCGAGCTCTTCTCCCGCGGCGGCGGCGGCGGCGGCAACGACAGCCGCTCGCTCTTCCTCCCCCTCCTTCAAGTATGTCGGTTGTCCTCATCTGAACCCTCTTTAAAATGCCGCGGTTGCCTTAGCTCTGCTCTTCTTGCCTGCCCAGCTCTGCCTCTGCCTTCTCTCCTTCTAAGCCTTCTCTAGTGCGGGCTGAATACATTTGGGCACAGGATGTTACTGCAAATGGCACGTCCAAATGCTGTGGGTGGATGGAGGAGCTAAGGGTGTTTGAGTGGATGACACCCCACCGGATCATTCATGTCCTCCCCTGTTCTGTAGATCGCTTACACTGAGCTGATCAGGCCAGCAGAGGAGCTGTTCAGTCCAGAAACCCTCATTTGAGTCTGTAAAGGATGCTGGGGGAGGGGGGGATGCATGGGCCAAGTTTATAGGGTTTTCCCCTATTTTATCATTGCACAGTGGTCCTCCCCTTAACATTTCTCTTACCCATCAAAAGCTTCTCAGTACTGTGTGTGGAGTCCTAGGAAATTCTAGGCTAGGCGGGGAGCTAACTTCATGTTTTCTTTGGCTGCTTCCTAAAGTAGCCTTTTGAATGCTATGTCTGGCTCAGCGTCTTTGGCACCTCTTGGTTCCATAAACTCTAACTGGGCGTGGCCAGGTTTGGTGGCTGTCGTGAACTGATGATGTATTTTTCAAATGCTCGTGAAGTATCCCATGTGGGCGCTCATTGGCTTTCAGTGCCCTGGGAGGTAAACACAGGGGGCGGGGAGAAGTAATGGCAGGAAAAGCAGAAGGCCCTGACATCCCAGTTTTGGGGCAGTTTTGTTTAATGATGTCCAAATGCACGTAATAGCATGACCCCATCTATTCTTTAAGAGAAACTTGTTATTTTCATTCAGTTTTCAGTAATATGACAGCTGTCTTCATTTGAGCCACTTGCATCATATGTTGCCTAATTGCCTTCTTTTGTAGGCTTAGAAAACTTGTTGAGTGCATCATCAGTATGTTTGCTTATTCTTGGTTTAAACCCCAGCCAATTATAATGGGTTATAATTCTCGGTTTCTTAGTACATCTGGTACTGTCTTGCAGGCACAGGAAAGTGCGTTCCTAGCACTTGACGAATATGTTTAAAGATAAAAGCTGATTAGTATATTTAAAGAGAGCTTCTATGAAAGACCAAATGATTGGGGGAAATGAATGCCATCTTTTCCACCAAAGCACATTGTACCCAGTTGTTGTACGTGGGTGTGTTGGCAGCATCTGTGATCAAACATGAGATGGTTAGTAAGCTCTGAAGATGACACACAGGGCTCCGTATATTTATGGTAACTCGTTGGCAAAACACACATCGCAACTTCAGCCTGGCTTTTTGTTGGTTGTGTGGTCATAAAATGGTGGGCAAGTTCCAAGACAAGGAGCTTGGGGTCCTCCTATCTTCTCTGGTGCTTCCTTTGGTGGGGAAGAAAAAGAATCTAGGAGATAGTTGTAGTGTTCGGATAAAGGGCCTGTTTAGAGCAGAAGCGCGGTGATGAGGAATTTCAATGCCGTCTTGGGAAATGAGCAGCTTTCACTTGCTTTGTGAATATGTTTTTTTCTATTTGTGCCATGTTCCCATTATTTGAAAATCAGACAGGAGTAGCAAGACAAGTTGTTCCACAATCCAGATTATCTATGAAACAGGGTATTTCGTGGCCTAGTTTAGGACATGTGAGTTAGAAGAGGAGGGAGAACGTTAGTCTGATGGTATAAGAAGGGGTCTGACTCCTCTCTTGTGACGAATATGTGATGCGTATAATCTTAAAGGACCTTGCATGGAGATGGGGTAGTTGCTGCAGGAGCAGAACAGAATTTCATAATCCTTAGCGTTTTTCTTATAGATTACTTTCCCCAACATATATTAAAAGAAGTTGACTTGAAGAGGAGTAAATCTTCATTGTAGGAACCTGGTTATGGTGCTACTGCTGTACACATTGGGTGCATTTAATTTTTGCCCAGGAGAGAGCGGCAAACTGGATTTTGGCTGAACCTCTATTGTAGAGTATTCCTGGATGATGTGTGACTTCTCTGGGAGAGAGTCGCAATGCTGTTTTCCTGTTCACGCAACTGGCATCATAAACTGTGCGGAATGGAAAGTGCACAGGAAAAGGAGTGTCGTGTGTCATTCAGCAGTGATTCCTGTGGTTAAAACCCATAACACAGGAAGGAAAGCGAATATGAGCATCAGCCTTTCTCTGCAGCATGGCAGAAATACCAAGTACTTTGTAGAGACAGAGAGGTCAATTGTTGAGAATGCCCCACTACGATCCTGCATGTAGGAAATGCCAGTCCAGCACTAATCATTCTGATGAAGCAAGTCATTAAATTTTGTTCCTTTCTACCAATAGGACTAACAGTAGGACATCAGAAAAGGAAAAGAAAGCAACATGGGGCAGTTCCCAGCTAACCTGAAGAACTGCACTATCAGAAATGCACTTAAAGTTCCCTTTTCCTACCATTGGTTTATAGTATAATATATATATATTTATATTTTTATAATGAATCTGTTTTAATGATATTTTAACCTTTTATTCTATTAACTTGCTTGTAAACCGCCCAGAGTCGTTTATCGAGATGGGCGGTGAAGAAATGTAATAAATAAATAAATAGTCTCCTGATATCAACACCTGTACAGTGTTCTGAGAACTGTTGGCTGAAAATGACAGTTCTGCAAATTAGTAGCATTTGTGTTATTTATTGACCTTCCACATTTTCCTATGTTCACTTATATTCTCCTTTAAATGCTTGTGAATTCAAGGCTTTCCACCAAGAAGCTAGTTCAGAGAAGAGCAAACAATTGCCATCAACTGAGGCTGGGGGCAGGGGGAAGCTTGGGATGGAAATTAATAAGTAGTATTTTGCTTTGAGGATGTGTTGTATCACTGAGTTATTTGCAACAAATAGGTTTATAATTTGAATAGAAACTGCAGTGTTTAATATCTGAAATACTAAGTCCCTTGGCTATCAAATTCCAATAGTCACATGTAGGAATCAGAATTAATGTTACTTGTAGGGATAATATAACTCAGTGATATACAGGTAATTCTCGTTTAGCAACCACAACTGGGACCAGCAACTTGATCATTAAGTGAAACTGCGCCTGTGCTTATGATCTTACTTCAGCTTTCCTTTGCTTTACAGACCTGCGAAGGTCGTAAATGTGAAGACTGGTCGCAAAGTTACTTTTTCATCACCATCATAACTGAACGGTCATTAAATGAGGCAGTCGCTAAACCAGGACTACCTGTAAACAGATAGTTCAAGGTGGTGGATCTCAACTAGTTGCTAACTTAAAATTGCCAGCATCCCTTATCATTGGTCCTGCTGACTGGGACTATAATAAGCACATCTGAAGTGCCAGAGATTTCTCACTGCTCTTTTAGATTAAGATGTAGGATGACTATGGCTTAAGCAAATAAAACACTTGAATAAGGCAAGCAGACTGAGAACCCACGTCTCACTTGTGCATTCCACATCTCCCTGGCGGCATTTCTTGACTGTTCTCTTCTGTCTTGGACTTTGTAACTGCTTTTAGTGTTTTCTTCATTTATATTATTAAAACCATATTTTCCCCAGTAAGGCTATAAGAGTAAGGCTATAGGTGTATGTTGTGCACTTTGATCCTGGGCATGGAAACACATTGACAAAATGGCCTTCACCAACCTGGCATGCTTCAGAGAAAGAAGGTGCCAGGTTGGGGGTGGCTAAACTAAGTAATATGGGGATTATCATGAAGGTTTTGACACTATCCATATGGACTGCAGAAGTGTGGAGGCGCTGAAATTGTATTGCACCACTAACGTACGTGAGTTGTGCTGAATTTTTTCATGTAGGTTGTGGAAGATTTGGGTGAGGATGGCATGTGAAACTGAGAACAGACAGATGCTTTGGTTCCTAAGCCTGGTCATGAAGAAGTTAAACACACTCTCAAGCTCTAGTCTTGTTGCAGGGTTTCTACAGGCATATGTAGAAGATATGCTTTTTAGGGACACATGGGGCCATTATAAGAAATAAAGGATGGTTTACCTTGTGTGTATGGGAGTCTCCATATGGGGATTATGTACCTAACAGTAATTTACTTACTTTAATTGCATCCTAGTCCTAACTCCATGACATTATGTTCTCCATATCACTGGTCCCAACTTTTTTACTCACATGGAGATATACACAATATGAATTGATCGATCATCAATATAATCTGGTAAACACAATGACTACATGAGATGACTAGCATGTCAGTAAGCATTTCCTTTTGGGGAAAAAACCTTTTTATTTCTATTGTTAATGCAGGTATTATTAATCTGGGTACCCTATTTGACTCTAGTGTTAATAGTGTATCTATAAGTCCTGATTACAATCTACTATTTATGTAATCATTTTTTGTATTGCTTACTGCATTCAAAGGTTCCATAAAATGGACTAAAATTTATTCACAGCTAATGTTTTGAAGAAACAAATGTTTCTTCCCATGAAATAGAGAACGAACATAGTCCAGCATAAGAAGGAAAATGCACATTGCGAAAGGAAGCAGTGAATGATAAGAGCCATGCCTACCCATCAGCTTCATCCTTGGACACCAAGGCTGGTAACTTTAATTGCTAGTCATGGACATTCTCCAAATGCCAGAACTGTTGTCATCTAGCACACATGAGGAAAATTCTGCCTCTGCCCTTGGGGGCTTCCCCAGCTATGACAGCACATTGCAGACAGTCAAATAATCAGCTACTGAGAAATCTCCTGGATTACAACTTTAAGATCCTTATCTGATGTTTCCATCTTGCCACCTACTTGATAATAGACGCTTTTATCATATTTGGAAATATTTGGCTGCAAGAATGTTTGGACCCAACCAATGTTTTTTGTGTGATTCAGGACACCAACCTTCAGCACACGTATTCTGTCCATTAAAAAAATTCTACTCCTGTTTCCTTCCTAGTCTGAAGAAGAAATGAACAACTGGGTCCAATTTCTCAATTCTAAAATCAGGAAAGCAAACAAAAGCAATATTCAGAATTTGAATAAATGTTTCCTGGATGAACAGATAAATATCTAGACATTATCCAAACTGAGATAATCTTCAGATATTGTCTTCTGTTCTTGCTGCTTAAATAGCCAACTTGTCCACAGAGAACTATGAAAAATTGAAACTAACTTTGTTCTTTCTAAGTGAGATCTTTCCAGTTTGTTGCCTATGTCGACTGTGTTTGCAAAAACCTATATATATCTAATATCTTCTATCACAGTGCTGTCCAAAAGAATATCAGCCATTGCCATTGCAGTGGTCATACTCTGGTAGATAGCAAATATTTTTCCTATGGAAATGTAAATTCATGCATCTTGGGTCTGAATGCATTTTTTTTCCTTGACAGCATTGGTTCCTTTATTCTTTCCTAATTGTATGTGTTTGTAGCAGACTGATTTTTTAAAATCACTTACATGGAGGAAAAGGATGCCTTACAGGCTGCTGCCAGCTGAGCATGGAGTATCCAGGTGTTTGTGAATAGTGACATTCCTAATTCTAAGATTAGGTCTTTGGAGTTAAGCATTTGGAACAATTGATGCCAGAAGACAAATGAAAAAGTAGAATTGCTGTGAAAAACACAAATATAACAGTGGTTTCTCTGGAACCTTAAAAAAATTGACAGGAGAATATTGTTGATATTTTTGCTCTAGTCCATGGAGACTTAATAGCTTCTGGATGATTTTGGGACATCCATGGCTTGAGAGGGGATGATGATAACTAAACAGCCAAATGCTAATACAAGACAGTGGATGAATGCCTGGACAATGCAGGATTTGAGGGAAAAATCATGAGTGACACCAGTTCTTTGGGAGATAAAGAAGATTGCAGTATATTTAGATAGTAGTTAAAATTGTTTATGAGGGTTGAATTGTTAAGATTGTGGGGACAATCTTTATTACCCCACCCCACCCCCAATATCTATTTATGGGGTCAATACTAGCTTCATTAAAGTCCATCTTTACAGTCTTTTTTTTCAACTAGTTCCCACACTATCTGTTGAAAAAAGCTGCTACAAATTATAATCCCAAAATAAACAGCAACATAAAAATACCTCTGCAGAGTCACACCACAGGTCCATTTTATTTACATTTCTGTTCACAACCAGGGAGATGCCCCAAGGGAATCCCTAATAAGAGAATGTCCCCCTCACTTAAGGATTAGATGGCCTCAGGATGTGGATCTCTGTTGTGAATAATTGTTAAAGACACAGATTTATCTTCTTTGAGTGTGTCTCACCTTTTCTGAGCCTTCCAACTTAGTAGTATTCACTGCTTCCTGTTATCTAGTGGTGCCATAGGCTGAGTGTGTGTTTTCTTTTTTTTTTGTGTACTGTGAGAGATTGTGGGCAGGGTAAGAAAGGAATGGAAGGCAGAGTAGACACAATCAATCAACAGACAAAGGGTGTTGGCAGTTTATCTCATAAGTGGCAACTCAGCCCAGGTAGTGAGAAAGCTGGGAAGAAGCTTTTCAAATCATTCAAAGAGATTCCGCCTTAGTGAAGTCAGTATAAATGAGGGTGGGAAATTCCTCTTAAAGTTTCCTAGATTCTGTGTTCATTCCAAGATTAGCATTAAAGATACCTTTCTGAAATATGTGTAGTTCTTGCTTCCTTGACTGTGCCAGCAGCGTGGAGCTTGGCAAGAACATACTGCCAGTTGTTGCCAAATGGCAAGTTTGACTTCCAGTTCTATGAAGAAGCAGGAGGGGGTGGAATCTATATTTTCTTCATATCATTGACCAGGTCACCCTGATTAATTTTACATAACTTTTTACTGGCAGACAGAGTCTCTAAGGAGATGTATGGAGTTGCAAATTTCTGCCATTCGACAATGAAACATTGTGTTTCCTTAGGACCAGATGAACCATACATATCAATGGGCTTAAGTCTTAACCATGACTGTTTTATTGTCTGTATCTCTGGTTGTGTTTTGGCCTAAGGCCAAATAAAGTGTATTTGAGTGTATCTGATTACCTTTAATATTTAAAATCACATACTCTCATTTTAATTCTTTTAACTAAAAATATCCAAGGCTTTAGCCTTCGCTTGTTGAACAACCAGATACAACCTAGATTCCAAACCTAATTGTACTGTAAGTTAGGGCTGTGCAAATCTTCAAAGGTAGCCTTTGATCTGCCCAAGCTTCGATCAGATCACTCTATCAAAGCAGATTTGCAAAGCGAAACAGAGACCCATTCTGATGCAGCAAAACAAATTAGGTGGTTGCAAAGCAGTTTGCAGCCTTGTGAACATTTTGTAGATTCACCAGCTTTTTTGCTGCTTCTGGGGTTGTTACAGACAATATTCAATGCTGCAATTTCACTGCCATACATGGAAAATGTTGAGGAGGGGTTGAGTGGCATGATGGGCTCTCTGACATTGACATATAGCTGACCAATGAGATTCATCCTTTCATTGAATTCTCTACCAATCAGAGTACTTTTGGAATGGCAAAGCTAATTTTGCTCTGGCCATCATTCACTTTCTCAGCTCCCAACCATTTGAATGTGGCCAGCCTTAAGCCTTAACTTTGCTCTTCCTTGCAGTAGTGGAATGTCACAGTTTGGTGCTGATCTTGCCAACCCAGTTTAACTCGGCTCTCAGCAATCTGAAGATTGGCTCAAGGCCCAGCATGCATTCTTAAGTCAAACTTTCCTTTTAAATTCTGTGTGATTGGAGCAGGTTTAAGTCTGCTCAGGGATGCATTACTTTTAAGAAAGGGGATCAAAGTCTGAACGATACTTTCACTGTGCCCTTTCCCTTCTCTGTGATTTGCCTATTTCTGTGGCACTGTATGTTACCGTAGCAGCCTGCTGTAGCTCTGCTGAGTAATTAATATGCCATGTTATTAGCAAGCCACAATGACCCAACTAAGTCAAAGAGCAATTTTCCAAAACCTTCCCAGAAGACCATCCCTTTACCAGGATGCTCCGCCCAGTCTGATACCCTCTGAAGCTGGTCGTGAGGGCTCCTTCCCAGGAGAAGCCAAATGTGCCAATCAGCTGTGCCACCCCTCCTGGCATAAAAGTCAGTGGAAAAAGCCAAGTCAGTCAGTGTTCTTCAGTGTCATGCAAAGTAAAAATTTTTGTCTTGTTGTATTTTATGTTATTTCAAATTCTTTTTCTTAACAATTCCTAACATGTATTTCATATCACTATTTTTTCCCTGAGTGAGGGAAGAGCCATCTTGAGCCCTTGCGCCATAAGTCCAGACTTCAAAAAAGGAAATTGTATGTGTGTATGTCTCCTTTTACTTGGGAAAGTATAAAAGAATTTAGAGATTTGAAAGAGAAACTCTAGACCAGGGTTTTTCAAATTTTTTCAGGCTGCACAACCTGTTTGTTAAAAAAAGAATAGTTCCTGGAACTCCTGATAAGGGAGGTGGGGCTTGTGACAAACCCTGTTTGCGAAAGCTGGTGACATAGCAAGTCTGAGGGAAGAGCAGTATTGAAGCCGGATTGGGTGGCTGAGTTCATTCAAAGTCCCCCCCCCCCCCATTAGTCCCTTACAAAGAGTTTTCCCCTCTTAATTCTGTGGAACCCTGATTAGAAAAAAAACACTCTAAAATTTCTGAACTTAGTAGCTTTCAAATATGCTGGGAACAAAACTCCCAGAATTCCTAGCCATCATGGTCAATGCTCTAGAGTTTCCTTTTCAAAGTTTATGTCTTATGAGAAGTTCTCTTATAGTTTTTCAAATACAAAGCTGAGAACTGTTGTCTCAATACATTTGTTGGATATTTGAGAAAGATTGCTCTAGTTAGAGAACTATAAGAATTCTCCAGAACCAAAACAAAGGCCTTCTGAATCCAGCACCCTCTTTTTCCAGAGTGGGCAATCAGGGGAGATGAGGGCAAGGCCCTTTATTAGTATTGTTTCCCAGCAATTGGTGTCCGTGCTTCTAATTACTAGTGAGAGTAGTACGTAGCCAAATCTAAGAGACTTTGAGTAGGGCTACCAAATCTAGGTTAGATAAATCTAGATGGCAGCCATGAGCCAGAATATTCTGTATCTGCTGCATCTAGTGGCTGTTTGGATTTTTGCAGCCCAAATCTAGTAGCATACTGTGAAATTGTAAATCCCTGGTGTGATGCCCTCGATCTGTTGACTATTAAATCAGAGTTCCTGACACAAGCCACTCAGGGATATGAAGGAATCTTTATTAAAGCCAGTGATCCATTGCACATTAAAGACTCGAGTGAATCAAGCTCCCACAACCAACAGTTTAAAATCTCCAAGTTCTCCCCCCATCGGGATTCGCAGCTCGATCGCCCTTCCCTTTGTCTCTCAGTTCTCAGTTCTTTTTAGGGTCCGAATCAAGTAACAGGGCGATATCACCCTTTGACCTATCCTGCGTGCTGAGCGCAAGACTGATTAACATAGTTTGCAGTTCTGTGAATACACCAAACCCCTACTTTGCACGTCTGGTGGTTTTACTGTTAGGCACCCCCAAACGACCCTGTTGACCCTGTGAGTTTAACGGAAAGGTGGGATGTTCCTTCCTGGCACCATGGCAGGATGGCATGGATGACATCCTGACACCTGGATTGTCCTTGACTTAGGGTCTCTTGATGTTGATATGGATTTGTGTTTTGTTTCAAGTGCTTAAGAATAAGCAAGAATGTTTCTTCATGCTTCAGGCCAGCCATTGCCCAAATCCCATCCATTGCTACTGGATTACACCCTAATCACCTCTAGTACTTTTCTGTCAATTAAGTGGGACTGAGAGGAGCTGCGCTAGGCCATTTTTAGTAGTTGCTCTGGAACTACAGAATATTTTATCCTGCAGAAAACCAACTGCTAAGAGTTAAGGTTTGGAATTTGACTTAGAATTAAAATTTAAGTGGTAGGCAAATAGGTTGATATTTCATTTATTTAGGTGTTTTAAAACTGGAGTGATATTCCCTGTAATGGGTGAGAAAAGGGAGAACTCAAAATCAAATAGGGCTACTGAGAAACAAAGGAGATTCCAGCATGGTTTTGAATGCTGAGGAATGCTAAAGTACAAAACTTGCTCTATGTAAAAAAAACTAATCAAAACTAATCAACACCCATACAAAAGGAACCCCCTCCCCATTGTGGAGTTCTGTTTTTAAAAAGTACATGGAGGTGTGGAATGATTCATGGTTTATACATTTTAGCAATTACATGTTCATCATTTGTACACAATTCTATTTCAAACTCAGTCTTAGAATGTTCAAAACCATAAATTCTTTTGTCTATTTTAAATCTTTCTAATAATTGTAAATAAGAGAACCATTGACAATTCTATCCCTCTGCCACCAGTTCTTCTCTTGATTTTATTTAACATTCCCCTTGACAAAATTCTAGTATCTCACTATAAGTTAGCCATTTGTGTTTGCTGATTATTTCTCGTCTATAAAATGCTTCTTGTGCTAACAGCCACAAAGGTGTTTTTGGGCACAACCTGGGTTTGTATCTATTCCATATTCTCAATATGGCACGTCTAACATAATGGTTTTTAAAATTCACATTGACCTTGACTTTGTTGTGCCACAAATATCCAAGCCACCCAAATCTCAGGTCATGTCCTTCTAACTCCAAAATCCTTCTGTTTCTCAGCAGCACCCACTCTTTCACCCAAACCAAACAGCAAGCTACACAATACAATTTCAAATCAGGTAAAACCAGTCCTCTTCTTTCCTGTGCATCTTGTAGCACCTTATATTTAGCTCATGTTTTTTTCCCCTGCCTCACAAATTTAGATATGTCCTTCTACGAATGTTTAAAAGGTGCATCAGTTGTCAAAACAGATACTGTCTGAAATAAAATTCTAGGTAAGACATTCATTTTTATCACATAAATTCTCTCCAACACTGACAATTGTAATTTCTCCCATCTTAACATATCTTTTTTAACTTCATTCCATATTTTAACATAATTATTTTGAAATAACATACAGCTCATATTTGTCATAATGATACCCAAATATTTTATCTTCTTCTCAACCTTAAAACCTGTTTTATTAATCAGTTCAGTTTGATCTTCTGTTTTCATATTTATGTTAACATTTTCATCTTCTGTTTGTTAATCTTAAAACCTGCTAATACACCAAATTCTTTTAATTTGCCCATTAGTATTTCAGTTCCCTTTAAAGGATCTTCCAGAACCAACACCAAGTCATCTGCAAAAGCCCTTAACTTACAAGTTTCTTTTTTAAACTTTACTCCCATAATCCTCTCATCTTGTCTTATATCTCTATTCAATATTTCGAGAACTAAAATAAACAAGAGAAGGGACAGTGGGCATCCCTGTCTTCTTCTGTTTGGATCTCCCAGGGTTTTGTTAAATCTCCATTAACAATTATTTGTGCTTTCTGTGAAGTATAGATCAATCTTATCCATTTTATGAAGTTCTCTCCAAAATTCTTATCTTCCAGAACCTTAAACAAGAAAGCCAAGTTCAAATTGTCAAAGGCCTTTTCTGCATTTAAGAAGATCAATGCAGCTTGTTTTTCATTATGTTGCTCCAAGTATTCCAAAATGTCCAACACATTTATGACATTGTCCTTTAACTATCTTTTAGGTCAAAACCCACATTGATCCTCATGACTAATTTCTTGCAAATTTATTTTCAGTCTATCAGCTAGGATCGTTGTGAACAACTTATAGTCATTACTCAGTAATGATATGGGACTATAATTTCTTGTTAAAATCAAATCTTGTCCCTCTTTGAGTATTAATGCTATATTAGCCTATTTCCAACTCTGTGGCATCTTTCTTCCCTGTCAGGTAGAGTTCATCATGTTTTGTAAGGGTTGTAAGGGTTCATCCTCAAAACATTTATAATAAGAACCTGATAATCCATCTGGTCCAAGAACCTTTCCTAGTTTAATCTTTTATATAGCTTCAGAAACTTTCCTTATTGTTATAGGTTGGTTCAAATTCTGTCTCTGTTCCTCTGTAATCTTTGGTAAATTTTGTTTCTTTAGATCAGGGCTTTCCAAAGTTTTCCTGCGGCGACACACCAACCGCCGTTGGTGTGTCGCCGCGGGAAAACCCGGAAGTGTCGCCATTGCGGCAGCGCGTAAAAACCCAGAAGCGCTGCTGCCGCTTTCGAGTTTTTGCGTGCCGCCATTGGTGTGTCGCCGCGGGGAAACCCGGAAGCGCTGATGATGATCAGCGCTTCCGGGTTGTGTGGCAACACACCAGACTGTGTGTGGCGACACACTTTTGTGTCGTGACACACAGTTTGGAAAGCTCTGCTTTAGATATTCATCTATTTTCTCTAGAGAGATGTCACTTCCTTTATACAAATTAGAATAATATTGATGAAATGGTTTTTGTATGGCCACATTGTTCATTAATATAGTATCTCCCTCTTGTAATTTCAATATCATTTTCTTTTTCTTTTCATAATTTATATGCTAGCCACTTCCCTGGTTTATTTGCAAACTCAATTTTTTTTTGCTTTGCATAATTCATTTTTATTTCCGTTTCTCTTACTGTTTACATAGAAAATTGCCATTTTAGAAGCTTAATTTGTTGAGAAATACTTCTCTGGAGAATTCTTTAATTCTTCTTTTCTCTTTATTTCATCCAAGATAGCTTGGGTTTTCTCTTGACTCTTCTTTTTAAGTTCACATTTATGTTGTATAAAATGATCTCTAATAAAAGCTTTACTTGCATCTCAAACCATTCTTAAATCAGTGCCTTTGCCTAAATTATTTTCTTTCTTTTTTTTATAAATTTTATTGAATTTTGATTATACACAGTTAAAAGTTAGAAACAGAAAAAGAAATAGAAATACAAATCAAAGAGAGAAGGAAAAAAGTGTAGTAAAGCAAAGAAAAAAAGAAAAAGATGAAACATAGAAAATAGTCAACTTCCGACTTATCTCTGGTCATGGTTATATAAAGAATTTATCTTACTTGCTAGGTCTATATATAATAAAAAAAACATTTTTATATTTTATATATATATATATATATATATATATATATATTATAATATATAATATTATATATAATATATTATATATATTATATATATTATAATATAATATATTATATATATTATATATATTATAATATAATATTATATATATTATATATATAAAATTATAATATATAATATTAAAAAAATATTTCTTGTCCAATATATCCATTTATATATATTGATCTTCCAATCCTCCTACAAGCTTTGCCCCTCCTGCATTTTGCAAATAGTCTATTAATAATTTCCACTCATTAAGAAAATAATAGTATATATTTTAGTCTTCATAACCCCATATAGGCTTTACCCCCCCCCTGTAAGTCGCAAATAGTCCATCGGTAGTTTACATGCAATCTTATATCCTTGATAAAATCCAATTTTCTCAATTTTTAAGAAGTCCTTATAGGTCATTTACCTCTATTTCTTACTTCTATCTATGAAAAGCTTCTTACATTCTCCTGGTGCATCCCTCATATCTGTCTTGTATCCTTTAAACACTTTTTTTTCTCTAGCATGCCATGGATTAACTCTAAAAGTTTTATCTATTTCCAAATCCACATCTTGTTCTCTTATTTCTAGAAATTTAACTAATTCAAAGATAGTCCTTTCTCTTGCTTTTTCATTTAGTTGTTCTAGGGATGCACTCAATCTCCTAATATGTACCTTTTCTATCATTTCTACAAGGACAATAATATCTGAGTTGTATTCAACTTCTTTAATAAAACTTTCTGAGTTGACCTCTAATTTCTGCATCTGACCTTGCATCTCTTTAAATTCCCCTGATAAGGTATTAACCACTTCCTTAACTATTTGCTCATCTTTTTCAAATTCTTGTTCTATTTCCTGGGTTGGATCTTCTTTCGTCTCTTCCTTCTTCTTAACTATTTGTTGTCCCAATAAATCCATCTTTTTGTCCAACTTTTTTTCTAAAGTAAATAAATTTTCTATCCGCTTGTTGATTAGTTGGCCCAAGTCATCCATTTTTTTATTTAATACAGTAATTGCATCCAGGATTGCATCC
This sequence comes from Charina bottae, assembly GCA_023362775.1. Classification (NCBI taxonomy): domain Eukaryota; kingdom Metazoa; phylum Chordata; class Lepidosauria; order Squamata; family Charinaidae; genus Charina; species Charina bottae. The sequence goes on along the minus strand of JALMGJ010000002.1, from coordinate 205,499,791 downwards.
ATAATTCTTTCTTCTTCTGCAGGTGGAGTTTCCATAGATGCACTTCCAGTTCCTTTTTTTTTCTCTTTGTCTCTCTTCATCCTCAATGCCATATTCGTCATAATGTAGATAATATTCCTGTAAAAAGAAAAAAGGGGGAGGAGAGAGGGGGGAAAATAAAAAAAGGAAAAAAGAGATAATAATTGTTGCAATAATTATTTACAAAAAGGAGAGAGTAAAAAAAATACCAAAAATAAGAACAATCCTTTAAAAAATAGTTGTCATAACACCAGGATTGTAATCCATACAAAAGTCAAAAACAGTCCTTTAAAAATAATTGACATCATAATTCATTTGTATTCCATTAGATATGTAAATAATCCATTAGATATGTAAGTACATGTAAAATCAGGAACAAAAAATAAAAAGGCAGATGGAAACTTCCCCCCCCCTACTATAGTCAAAATAATAATAAAAACGATAGGCAGTAGCAAGGTTTCTCATGCCCACTTATAGCTCTTCAATCCAGCCAAAAGTAACTGAAGAGAAAAAGAAGGAAAAAAAATAAAAAAAATTATATAAAATATGTAAAGAAAAGCTGCAATAATCTTAATAACTTCTTCACCCAAAGTACATATTGAACAATCAAATTTCTATATAAAAAGAGTCCAAACAAAGTATAAAAAATTAAAAGAAGCTTATAAAAGAAAGGAGGGGTAAATTCTTTCCCAGTAGTAATCACCAAAAAAAAAGCTTAAAAGGCAAAATGTTAATTATCCATATAAAGTCAAAATCCAAGTAAGTATATAAATCCACGGTATTTCAAACACCCAAAATAAAAAGCCAGTAGGGACTTTTTGTTCTCCTGAAGTCAAAATCAAAGATAAGAATAGTAAATATTCCCAGGTTTCACCTTCCCACTTGTAATTCTTCAATCCAACCACAAGTCACAAAGGGAAGATGTTACCAGAAACATATAAAAAAAACCCTCTACATTCCAAATAATAATCCAAGTTGAACGTTAAACAACTTAGCTTCTTCCAAAAAAGCAATTCCAAACAGTATTCAAAGTTCAAAGAAAAAAAAGAAACTTATATATATATAAAAAAGGTAATAAGGTTTTCTTCTTTCAGGCAGCAGTCCCAACATAAAAGTCATAAAAAACGAAGTATTAATCACTCCATTTATGTCCAAACTTTAGTATAATAATTCCACAAAACGAAAAGAAAAATACCAACAATTGTCCATAGGTAGGAAACTCAGACCAAACTGCAGGTAATAACGAAAGTCACTTTCATTTTTAGCAAAGTCAATTAACCTTCTTTTCCCACCATTTAATCATCCTTTAACAAGAAGGGAGTAACACACCAGCAAATATAAATCAAGTCCAGAGACAAATCTTAGCACTTAATAGGAAGATTAATGTTTAAAAGTAAAAAAAAAGTGTCTAAAAGGCTGATCGGGCAGCTACTTATCTTTTCCAGATTCACAGCTGCTGTAGAGCTTCGTTCCTCTTCCAGTCGCCTTTCGCCGCTTCAATCTCCCATCCCCCGCGGTGGAAATACGGGGGTCGGGGGAGAGCAGCTACTTCAGCGACCCTTGTGGTTTATCTTCTGATCACCCTCTCTTCGAGGGTGATTTTTTGGCGATTTTTCTTCTTCCAAATCGCCGCAGACAGCTAACTGCAGAATCAAGGCTAAGAGCCTTGGTTCTTCGCTGCACTCCGATCAACGCCCGGAAGTGAAAGTGTTGCCTAAATTATTTTCAAAAAATTCTTTTAGTTTCTTTTTCAATCCTCCACTATTGATTCTTTCTGTAGCAACATTTTGTTCAGTCTCCATCTAAAAGAATTAGATTTTATTTTTATTTATTTATTTATTTATTTATTACATTTATATCCCTCCCATCTCCCCCACAAGGAGGGACCCTTTTGATTTTCAAATCAAACTCACAGGATTATGATCCGAAAAAAGCCTTTGGTAATATCTCCACTTTAGAAATCTTAATGGCCAAATCTTTTGAAATCCAAATAATGTCTATTCTTGAAAAAGATCTGTGTCTTTCAGAAAAGTAAATAAACTCTCTTGAATTGCCATTTTTCTGTCTCCATATTATCAACCAGCCCTAAATTGTCCATCAGATCAAAAAACCTTTTGGTTATTTGCCTTGAGTAATTCTAATTTTTTTTTCAGAAGTTCTTTCCAGTTGTGGGGAGATCATTCCAATCCCCCATCTACCACCAATTTTCATAGGAAAAACCTATTACTTTCTCCATAAGTCATTTATAAAACAATGCTTTGTTCTCATTTGGAGCATAAGTTCCCAATATCAAAGTCTTAGCCCCATGCAAATTAACCTCCACCCCAACAAATCTACCATGCTCATCAGTCAATACAAGTTCTGGTTTTAGTTGGGGATTTATGTACAAAATAACTCAATTTCTTTTTTGTTGTTGTTGCTGCAGAAATAAATTCTTCACCCAAATTTTTATGAATCAAATATTTTATGTCATTTTTTCTAATATGTGTCTCTTGTGAACAAATTATATCTTTATTTATTTATTTATTTAATTTATATGACCGCCCATCTCCCCCAATGGGGAACTCTGTAATATCTTGTTTTAGTTTTTTCAAATAATGATTTTTTTTCTCTTTTAAAGAGCATTTGCTCCATTTATATTCCACATTAAGCATTTATAATTGATCATCAGGCCAAAAGTTTAGAAAAATCTATGCCTGTAGCACAGAGCTTTCCAAACTGTGTGTCGCGACACAGAAGTGTGTCGCCACACACAGTCTGGTGTGTCGCCACACAACCCGGAAGTGCTGATCATTATCAGCGCTTCCGGGTTTTCCCGCGGCGACACACCAACTGCAGAGCGCAAAACCCGAAAGCACAGCAGCGCTTCCGGGTTTTTGCGCGCTGCCACACTTCCGGGTTTTCCCGCAGCAACACACCAATGCCCGTTGGTGTGTCGCCACGGGAAAAACTTTGGAAAGCCCTGCTGTAGCACATAGTTCAGTATCATTTCTTTCATTTCTTGTTGCACCTGTTGGAGTTTCTGTGTAGTCTCCTCTGACACCTCCATTTGGATCTCCAATTCCTCTGAATTTTTCTAAAAATTCCTTTGCCTTCTGAACAGAATTCAGTTGAAATCTCTGTTGTTTAAAAGTAAAAATCGCATCTTCCAATTTTTTCCATTGGAATAGGATCTTTTTCCACTTTAATCTCTCAGTAAAACAAATCTCTTTTTCTTATGCAAAATTCTAATGAAATTTCTTTAAGAACAATTATATCTATATTATCAGTCTTCAATCTTTTATTAAAATGCTGCTGCAAAACATGATCTCTTGTCTTCTTCCTGACAAAGTGCACCAAAACATCCCTTGGAACATTTCTTGTTCTCGCAAATCTGGAATTTATTCTATATATTTTATCTATTTCTGCCTCAGTGTCCTCCTCTTCCCAATCCAGAAAATTTTCCAGGGCATTTCAGACAATGAACTTTCCTGTCTTTTCCTCGAGAGCGTATGGACTCAACATTTTGCATGTACCTCATTTTGGCTCATTTGATTCTTTCCACTGGCTTAGGCTCTACCAAATCCCAGGCAGAGAAAAGGTTTCTCTTTTGAAAAATATGGCAACAGCTGCTTCCAAAGATGTTCTTAATGAATATTCTGCAAATGTTTTTAGAACATTAGCGAAACCTAGCAGCGTATGTGCTAACACAAGGCCACTGCCGGAAGAATGCAACAAACTCTGTTGCTGGGGTTTTGATAAAGAATTTTTTTTATTCAGACCGGTTTTGTATGGTTGTCATAAGCCGTGTTGTAACTTTACTGATGAGGTACAGAGTAAAACAGAAGACATACCTTGTAATACTTACCGGGCAGCCTGTGAAATGGTGAACGACACATCATTATCTCCCTGCAAAGGGCACGTAGATGGTGAGTAAGTATGTTTTTATTTATGATAATGTAAATGGTGATGGTCCAGATAGTGTACTAATAGGTTGTGATTTATATTTTGCAGTATCTGAATTAGCATTGCCTAGAAAGCGAAGATACCAAAGGAAGCCCATTTTATATTCCGGCGGCCACACATCTTCTGACGATTTATCTGATCCGGAATATGACAGTACCTGTAAATTATGTGAATATGTATTTGACAGCGACAGTGGGAGCGGTTTGGGGGATGCAGACCAATCAGAGGCTTATGGTTCTTTATTTTCTGAAGATGGTGATGATGATGAGGGTTATGTTTCCAATGACATAGATACCCACTCTGAACTCTGTATTATCAATAAAACAATGTATTAAAGACAAAGTGTGATCATTTTGCCACAGGTCCTTCAGCATAATGAAGTATGAAAATATTCTAAGGGACATCTATTACACCCCTGGGAGGGTAGGGAGTTATGCCGGGATAAACCCCCTTTTTCAGGAGGGAATAAAACATGATAAAAACCTGACCGTGAAGCAAGTCAAGACATGGGTTTCAGGACAAGATGCTTATACGCTTCATAAACGGGCAAGAATTAATTTTCCTAGAAATAAAACAGTGGTATCTGGCATAGCAAAGGGGCATTGTGGCTCAGCGGGTAAGATGCCAGGCTTGTCGATCGGAAGATCGCAAGTTCGGAGGTTCGAATTCCTAGCCCCACGTGATGGAGTGAGCTCCCGCACTAGCTCCAGCTCTGGCCAACCTAGCAATTCGAAAGCATGCAAATGCAAGTAGATTAATAGGTACCACTTCGGTGGGTAGGTAACAGCGTTTCGCACGTGTCATGCGGCCACATGACCGTGGAAGCGTCTTCGGACAACGCTGGCTCTTTGGCTAACAAACGGAGATGAGCACCGGCCCCTAGAGTCGGACACGACTGCACAAATGTGCGGGGGGAACCTTTACCTTTTATCTGGCATAGATCAGCAATGGCAGGCTGATCTCATAGATGTCTCCAAATTTTCTAAGGAAAACCATGGAAAACGGTTCATCTTAACAGTTATTGATGTGTTGTCTAAATATGCCTGGGCCTGCCCTTTGTCTGATACATCAGGGAGCGAGGTTGCTGCAGCCTTCCAGAGCATCTTCGAAACAGGACGTGCACCCCAAAAAATACAGACTGATGCTGGTAAAGAGTTCTTAAATAGTCCTCTGAAGAAACTTTTAGCATGTTATGGCATTCATTATTTTTTTACTCATAGTGAGACTAAAGCAGCCATTATAGAGAGGTTTAACCATACCCTAAAAAATAAACTCTGAAGATATTTTACAGCTAGAAGTACCCATTGGTACGTTGACGTTTTGCTGGCTATTCTTCAGGGGTACAATGACACTTACCACCATAGCATCTGGGCTGCTCCTAATACTGTAAATTTGTCTAATGAAAGGGATGTATGGTTAAGACTGTATGGGGATATTTTAAAAAGTAAAAGAAAGGAAAAACATCTTAAGCTGGGCGATCACGTCAGGATATCCAGACTGAAGGGGAAATTTGAAAAAGGCAATCAGCAAACCTATACGGAAGAAATATTCATAATCAAAGAGCTGCTGACGAGGGGAAAGAGTGGTATATAGATTAAAAGTTTACACCGACGATCCAGTAAACCTTTTACCCTGAGGAGCTCCAAAAGGTTCCTGCTGACCAACAACGCGTATACAGAATTGAAAAAGTTATCAGAAAAAGAGGGCGGGGGAAATAGAGAGAGATTCTAATCAAATGGGTTGGCTGGCCAGAGAAGTTCAACAGTTGGGTTAAGGAGACTGAAGTACATGACCTTTGACATGGCAGGATTTTATATCACCCTCCCCACCAATGCATCGGCAGCAGCATTTCCCAAAAACAAAGGTTCCAATTTTACCGTTCAATTAGCAAGGGCGCTGGACCTTCCAGGATCATGGGAAGTTGGGCTAGTAGAGATCCAGTACCCACACAGCTGGAACACATTAACTTCAGGTTGGTATTTTGAAATTGCTAACGAAAGAAAGGAGTGGGAATTTTCTTTGAGAAGGGGATACTATGCTAACATCCAGCAGATGTTAGAAAATATGAACAAAGTTATGTCAGATTTATGTATTTTTATTTATTTATTTATTTTCTATCCTGCCTTTATTATTTTTATAAATAACTCAAGGCAAACATACCTAATACTCCTTCCTCCTCCAATTTTCCCCACAACAACCTTGTGAGGTGAGTTGGGCTGAGAGAGATACTGAGGATCTGCCAATGGTGACCCTGCGATACGACCTGGTTGCTCGAAAAATTAAATTTAAAGGAGATGGGGCATATAGCATTCTAGCCAGTGACAAACTTGGAGATATATTAGGTTTGCAGCCCCAAACCCGCTTCAAAAAATTCCCCTTTGCTGACAGGGGGCTTCAGCACCGTATATGTTTATACAGACATTGTGGAACCCCAGATAGTAGGTGACTATTATGTGCCGTTACTGCGCTGTGTGCTTGTGCAGGGGCAAAACAACGACTTCATCACAGTAACCTATGATCAGCCACATTATGTTCCAGTCAGCAAAAATTACATCATTACAATTACTGTAGAAATCAAAACGGATCAAAACAAAACTCTTCGTTTTAATCACGAGAAGGTTGTCAAGCTTCATTTTAGGCCACAGAAAAGTAAAGGATGGTTGTGATCAAGGTGTACGGGAGCACTCAAGACTACGTGATCTACTACAGGGCACAAGCTGGTAGTGGTCTTGCAGGCTTCCGAGGAACTCCTGTCATGTACGGGACAGGTTTAGGAGGGTTGTTCCGTGGACTTTTTCGAAAAGCAATGTCTTCTCAGGAAAGGATTAGAAATCGTTAAACCACACATTAAATCTGCAGCCAAGAACATTGTCAGAGATATGGCGGGGCAGCTTGTATCTCATGTTGTAGGGGGCGGACAAGAGGGCTTGGGTATGGTCATGGCCAGAACGTATTACACATCGGGACCGCCTATTCCTTTTAAAAAGAGAAAGAATGTGAAAAAACACCATCATACAAAGAGGAAGCGTGCACAGAAGAGGAAGCGCTGTGACAACTGAGACATATTCTAATACAAAATGGCTTTTATCCACAAGGCATCGTTGGACTGTGCTAAATCAGAACTGGACCTTTTTCAACTGTCACCTACTCAAACCACTATTGAAAATACCACGTATGTCGAGATCCCACCTTTAACCACGCTATCACCCAATGTTCCCCTGGAATTTTTTATCACAGGACATGGTGAGCATTACACGGATTTAAACAACACCCTGCTGTATGTGAGTTGCAAGATTGTAAAGGCTGATGACACAGATATGGCTCAAGGGTGGCCCTGGCCAACTATCCTATAGCACCGCTGTTTAACCAACTGGATGTTACCCTGGGAGATCGTCTCATTATGCAGAGCCACCATTGTTATTCTTATCGGGCCATGATTGAACTGATTCTGAACTTTGGTGCTGATGCTCTGGGAACCCAATTTACAGCTGCCGGTTTTTACAAAGATAACTCAGCCCTCATGGAGAGTACTCTACTGACGCCTGCAGGCAACACTGGTTTCAGAGCGAGAGCGAGACATACAGCTGGTAGCCGTAAATGGGACCTGCTCGGCCCTTTACATAGCGATGTTTTTTCAAGACAAGCTGCTAATTAATGGGGTTGATGTGAAAGTCAAACTCACAAGAAGCAGAAACGAATTTTGTCTAATGAAGGATGGCAATGAGAATTACAAAGTGCAGCTCCTGTCGGCATCTCTCTTTGTAAAGCGTGTAAAAGTAGCAGCAGGAGTGCGTCTGGGTCACATGGAAGCTTTGCTGACCTCCAATGCCAAATATCCCATTGATTGTGTAGGGATGAAGGTTTACATCATTCCAGCAGGCAGCCTTGTGTGTAATCAGGAAAACCTATTTCTGGGCCAGCTACCTAAACAACTAGTGATCGGATTTGTGGACAATGCATCTTTTAGTGGGGATTATGAAAGAAACCCATTCAATTTTCAGCACTGCAATGTCAATTTTTGTGCCCTGTATCGCGATGGTAAACGGGTCCCCACTAAGCCTCTTCAGCCTGATTATGAGCACGGACTTTTTGTGAGAGAGTACATGCAGATGGTACAAGTGTCAGGCAAAGGTATGAAAGACAGACCTCTCTAAATCAGTTGGGAAGAGTTTAGCCACGGCTATACTTTGTAGTGTTTCAACTTGAGCCCTGACCAGGGGTGCTCGGAGCACTATTCTTTGATCAGTAATGGTAACCTCAGAGCAGAAATTAGATTTGTACAACCCCTCCCCAACACCGTCAACATGATGCTAAGGTATCCAAGCTAATGCTTTTTACTCTTCTTCTTCATAGTGTAAAAAGGCCAATCAGGCGGAAAGAGGCCTGTTCCCAGCCTGTAGGTTTATGGAATAGTGATTGCCAAATCTACCAAAAGGTAACCGTAAGGGTTGTGAGTGGAATCTTGGAATACTTCTAAAATGTACTGAGTGTTAGTGGGGTACATCTGATGGGCCAGTGTGACAATTTGCACCTGATCACGGGGACTGCAGGATAAAACCAAATATTTGGAATTCAGAGCTATTCTCATTTTTTTACCTTGAAAAAACAGGTTTTGAAGTATGAGAATAATGCTCAGGTTTCTGTGGTGAACATACTGTGTAAAAGCCTTCTGTATTTGATTGCTGCCACTGGCTGAAGCCATGAGATCATCTACCACGGCTAAATTGATTTGGTTTGATGGGAACAAATCATCATCTTCAAAGGAAGATGGAAGACCCTCCATAAACTTAATATAAGGGAATTTATTAAGCAGTTCTTTGTACAGAGGTTGCCAGCAGCTGTAAAACCATACAATATTTTGAGGCATTTGAGACATCACAGTGGTACCATGTTCTAACATTTGTTTGATAAAAAAAGATTTGCCAGAATTGGATGGTCCACTTATAATACAAGAGAAAGGGTGTACAAACTCTACAATATTTTCCATAACCCTCAATAGCCGTAAGGCAGTGTACAGTCATCATTGGCGATCACTCGTAGCCGAGTAAGATTGTCTTCCAAAGATAAAATTTTAACGGTGGATCCGTAAGTGGCTATAAAGGCCAATTCTGGATCCGCACAACCTCCCACAATGAGGGCATAGGTTTCCGGGTGGGAGACGATCATGATGAGGGTTTGCCTGACGTGCCTTCCTTTTAGCTCTTTTCTCCCTTTCGCCCTGTACTCGTGCTTCTTCAAAGTCCATAGCGCCATTAATAAAGGATGACCTCCAATTGAAACGCTCATGAGTTAGGGCTTCCCAGTTCTCAATGCTGATATTGCATTTTTTTAAATTAGCTTTGAGAGTATCTTTGAATCTCTTTTGCTGTCCACCAATATTCCATTTTCCATTCTTAAGTTGGGAGTAAAGTAGCTGCTTTGGAAGACGATGGTCAGGCATTCGAACAACATGGCCGGTCCAGCGAAGTTGATGTTGGATGATCATTGTTTCAATGCTGGTGGTTTTCGCTTCTTCTAATACGCTAACATTAGTCCGCCTATCTTCCCAAGTAATTTTCAGAATTTTTCAGAGGCAGCATTGATGGAATCTTTCAAGAAGTTGGAGGTGGCGTTTGTAGAGGGTCCATGTTTCACAGGCATACAGTAATCCTCACTCTTTAGCACCCTTTTGTTATATACCACTTTTAGGGTTTTTCTGAGTACCTGCATTTCTAGTGCCCACTGTTTCTTAATCCTAACAATCCCTGGTGGTTCTACCTTGATCTCTTTTTTTCTCTCTGCACCAGACAGAGAGTAATCATCTACCAAATCTTCCAAGCTATCAGAATTAACCTTATCAATATTAGCACTGTTTAATGTAATCCCTTTCACCTTTAGTACCGTTTCCCCGTTGGACAATGCGTAGCCGTACGTTTTGGGCCTGGATGCCACAAACTCTGTGACCGTGGTGTTTGGCAGGGTATCACTTGTCAGCTGCCCTAAATAATCACCCAAAGGAGGTGTCCATGCCCCCTCTCTCCTTATAAAAATGATTGAATCAGTGTCATGGTACAGGCACCTATCACCCAATCCATCCAGTAGCCTGTATAATTCCAGCCGTGCATAAGCCATTGTAAAACTGACAATGAATACATTAGTACACAGCAGTTTACCACCCTGACTTATAAATTCCATATGTACCTTTTCACGTATCAGCTGCCTCAGGACTAGGTACCGATCATAACCTTTGGAGTTGTGAGAGATAAAAGTACATCCATTAAACTTATGATTTATAAATTTCTTCACAAACTGCTCCAGGCACCTAACACCATAACAACCCCACCTCATCACATCTTCGTCATCATCATCCTCCAGCATATCCATGGCATACACATAATTTGGTATATGTACCCCCGTCTCTTGACAGCATTCAAAATCATAAATGATGTATCTTGTGCCAATTTGTGGTCGCACCAGAGGTTTCAGAAGACATAAATGCCCTTCCAAGCTTTCAACCTTCTCAGATCACTGTCCACACTTGGTTTTCTTGCATTTTTTGTGGGGAGTAAAGACATAAATGCCACACATGTCACAATATACCTTATTCTTACAGTCAACTTTTCCTTCCATTGCCAGTTGTGCGTGTCTTTCAAGACAGGGCTTAGAGCGGCAAAACAGTTTGCACTTACAGCATCTTGTCTTCACCACCACCACCTCCTGACACTCTTGCTTCAGGCATGTTCAGCAGAAGTATTGACAACCGTGACTAAATTTGTGGTGATAGGATGTGTGGCAGAATTCACAGAAATAGCGCTCACCCACGAAGCCCTTGATGTTTTTGATTCCGTAGTAATGTTTGTTGTGTAACAATATAGACACCAGTTTTTCTTGCTGTGGTCTATCAGTGACAAAAAACCACCACCCTCCTTGGTTATAAAACAAAATCTTTATGGTTATACCTAGATGCTCTTCAAAGATGTGTATCTGTGAAAAGTCAGTCCTGTTTTCTGTGGAAATACCCAGTCTGATGTGAAGATCCCTGGCTCTAGTAATGATTTCTTGATTTGTAACTGACCTACTACCTAACAAATACAGCAGACAACCAGCAAAACACAGAAATTCACCTTCCACATTGAAATCAACCAATGGCGTCTTTTTTTATCCAGGACTCTTGTGAATAGCACTGTGGTTAACTTCCTAAGCCCACCCCCCTCCTTGCTCTTCACGATGGTGACCAGTAATTGTAAATTGCCACCCCACAACACTTCAACATTGCTCTGTAGCAGGCTTTCAACATGGCTCAGGAAGTCATCAGCATTTAAATCATCCATATGTCTCCTAACAGAAGAGAGAGGACGATTTAACCCATCTGCATCCAATCGGAGCTGATCTAAATCATTTGGCCCTATATCCCTAGAAACATTATTCAAAAGATTCTGTATCACATTATGAATAACTTCTATAACATCTACAAATGACCGGATGCGGTCAAGATTAACAAATCTATACCGGTGATAGAATTCCACAGCTCTGTAATTTCGGATAGGCCTCTACCATGCTTGTATCATCTCCAGATACACATCATCCATATTCTGAGAGTTTGCAGGGTTTGCGGCCTGTAGCTGTGACATAGAATGCCATATCTCCTCTTCTGGTTGAGATTCTGACATAGCCTCATCTGTACAGCTATCGCTTAAAAAACAAGGGGAAAACTATGCTTCAGTAACATTCATATTAATGTAATACCATCCTTAGATTCTAAAAGCAGTCTGCAGTTGGATAAAACATTAGATTTTTACCTTCTAGCTGCCTGTGTGCTGTGTGACTTGTACATGGCTGTGGGTCCATAATATGCTGAGTCCCTTGTTAATGTGCGGATAGGGGAAAATCTGCAAAGGACATGTCATCCTCCCAATCTGAAGTAAAAAGAGACATGGCACAAAGGTTTCAGCTGCTGTAGAAATATTTAAACGCATCTAAAATCTAGAGTTGTTTGTTTCTGAGGGAGAAAACAAAACCACCTTCACATTTTACCTTCTAAGTTTTCCTGTGTACATTCCATGTTGCTATCCCCTTGGGGTTCTGGTGGCATCGTGAAGTCTGCAAAGGGTTGATCATCCTCCAATTCTGAAGTAAAAAGAGACATGGCACAAAGGTTTCCGCTGCTGCAAAAATACAGTATTTAAATGCATCTAAATCATGTGGCTATTTAATTTGTGTGAACAAAAAAATGTACCTAAAATCACCTTCAGACATTGGGAGTCTGTTACATCATCCTAGTGAAAGAAAACAGCAAAAAGTTATAAACACTAAACAGTATCTAACAACCCCCCATCCGCCTCTCAAATCCAGCCATAAAATTACTTACATCAGTAGCCTCCATTCTGAACAGGACATTCTTAACTGACAAAGTGTTCTGTCTGCGGGGGTAGATAAGACACCAACTGGACACTGAAAGACACCTCGCCCGCCCTGCTCACGTCACATTTTGAGTAACACCCAATGCATGGCTAAACAAATGTTAGCAAAAGAAAAACAGGCTTCACATTATTTGTAAAAATATTTTATTATAAAATCCAATGGGTGGATGTTAACAATTTCTTGTAATTAATTTCCGCTACATTCTGACATACGAGCCTCTCCAGAGACACAGGTAATTCAGCCTCAATTTTTGCCATTACCGCCAGTGGGTTAGGGTTCTTCTCAATACATTGTATGAATACCCCAAGTTCACCAAGGGTGTCTCGTGTGAAATATAATCTATCTAGTTTGCTGGAGATGTTGATAACAATCCAAAGAGTCTCTCAGGCTTGGATAGACTAGAACATAGGCTTTTAATAAGCTCTGCTTCTCTGGATCCATCCAATTGATCTCCATCTTCTTGTAGGCACCCCATTAAGCAATGATGCAATATTTTTATGACACACAATTTCAGAATCTGCACCATGCTAACATCTTGAGACCATGTCATTTCTTTTAAAAAAAGGAAATAAGGTAGAATTAGACTAGCAATTTCAACTAATCAAAATACTATTTTCTTAATATTTATTGTTACTCACCATTTGATGTTTTGCAGTACCTATAGTAACAAATATGCAGAAAATTAGAAACATCGGAGGTAAATTCCAGGCAAAAATGGGTATGATCAAAAACAAAGATGGCAAGGACCTAACAGAAGCAGAAGAGATCAAGAAAAGGTGGCAAGAATATACGGAAGATCTGTACAGGAAGGATAATAATATCGGGGATAGCTTTGACACTGTGGTCAGTGAGTTAGAGCCAGACATCCTGAAGAGTGAGGTTGAATGGGCCTTAAGAAGCATTGCTAATAACAAGGCAGCAGGAGACGACGATATCCCAGCTGAACTGTTTAAAATCTTGCAAGATGATGCTGTCAAGGTGATGCATGCCATATGCCAGCAAATTTGGAAAACACAAGAATGGCCATCAGATTGGAAAAAATCAACTTATATCCCCATACCAAAAAAGGGAAGCACTAAAGAATGTTCAAACTATCGAACAGTGGCACTTATTTCACATGCCGGTAAGGTAATGCTCAAGAACCTGGAAGGTAGACTCCAGCAATTCATGGAGCGAGAATTGCCAGATGTACAAGCTGGGTTTAGAAAAGGCAGAGGAACTAGAGACCAAATTGCCAATATGCCCTGGATAATGGAGAAAGCCAGGGAGTTTCAGAAAAACATCTATTTCTGTTTTATTGACTATTCTAAAGCCTTTGACTGTGTGGATCATAACAAATTGTGGCAAGTTCTTGGTGGTATGGGGATACCAAGTCATCTTGTCTGCCTCCTGAGGAATCTGTATAACGACCAAGTAGCAACAGTAAGAACAGAGCACGGAACAACGGACTGGTTTAAGATTGGGAAAGGAGTACGGCAGGGTTGTATACTCTCACCCTACCTATTCAACTTGTACACATAACAGATCATGCGATGTGCTGGGCTTGATGAATCCAAGGCTGGAGTTAAAGTCACTGGAAGAAATATTAACAATCTCAGATATTCAGATGATACCACTTTGATGGCTGAAAGCGAGGAGGAGCTGAGGAGTCTTATGACAAAGGTGAAAGAAGAAAGTGCAAAAGCTGGGTTGCAGTTAAACCTCAAAATAACCAAGATTATGGCAACCAGCTTGGTTGATAACTGGCAAATAGAGGAAGAAAACGTGGAGGCAGTGACAGACTTTGTATTTCTAGGTGCAAAGATTACTGCAGACGCTGACTGCAGCCAGGAAATCAGAAGACGTCTACTTCTTGGGAGGAGAGCAATGACAAATCTCGATAAAAGAGTTAAGAGCAGAGACATCACACTGACAACAAAGGTCCGCATAGTTAAAGCAATGGTATTCCCCGTGGTAACCTATGGCTGCGAGAGCTGGACCATAAGGAAGGCTGAGCGAAGGAAGATAGATGCTTTTGAACTGTGGTGTTGGAGGAGAATTCTGAGAGTGCCTTGGACTGCAAGAAGATCAAACCAGTCCATACTCCAGGAAATCAAGCCAGACTGCTCACTTGAGGGAATGATATTAAAGGCAAAACTGAAGTACTTTGGCCACATAATGAGAAGACAGGATACCCTGGAGAAGCAGCTGATGCTAGGGAAAGTGGAAGGCAAAAGGAAGAGGGGCCGACCAAGGGCAGGATGGATGGATGATATTCTGGAGGTGACGGACTCGACCTTGGGGGAGCTGGGGATCATGACGGCCGACAGGAAGCTCTGGTGTGGGCTGGTCCATGAAGTCATGAAGAGTCAGAAGCAACTGAACGAATAAACAACAACAGTAACAAGGCAATATAATATCCTGTGCATTCTCCTCAAATAAGTTACATGGCCCGGGAGTGCTGGGCCTTTTCCTTGTTCTAAATCTCTGTTTGGGTGGTTTTGGAGTTAAATCCCCATCAAACAAACCATCATTGGTATTTGCCATCTTCAAAATGCAGGGTTTTATTTTTCAAAAGTGCTCAGGTGCTTAACCCGGCAGCTGCAGAGGCTTGTCTGGACATAGCCCAGTTCTGTGCCACGTGCCAGCTGTGTGACATGCTTTGACACGCCCCTCTCCCGCCCATGTCAGAGACGTGTCTGAACATGCTCCATAACCTTTCCCCCCCCTATTTTTGTGTTTAGAAAACTGCTTGCGCTTTTAAAATGCCTCTTTCTCCCTGCCAGAATAAGCAGGTGCCAATACCTTGAGTGTTGCATATCACCAAGGAGGTGCTGGGTCTGATAGAAGCAATGTGTATGGTTGGAGATACATTACAGCTCAATTTGTCAACCTCTTTCCCCCTGCCAGAATAACTGGGTGTCAATACCTTGGGGTGTTGCACTTAGCTAAGTCGACACTGGGTCAGATAGAAGCAGAAATTAAGGAAAACTGCTTGTGCTTTATAGGCTTCTTTCCCTCTGCCAGATTATAGTTTCTGCTATCAGCCAAGGAGTTGGGCATTGCAAGGGTTAAATCCATAGATCTCTAGAAGCTGGTGCAGAGGGGTGGCGGGGAGCCGCTTCCTGCAAACCATGTCAGGGTCAGGCCAAGAACCACACTGAGCCGATGTTTTCCAGCTCTAGTTCTTTAATTGTTCATACCATACAGACAGAATCTTGCCAGACTAAAGCTACCTAACTAGCCTAAGTGTAAATAGCCTGGGAGAGGCCTTAGGGCGGAGCTACCCTGAACCTCTTAACTTTCCCAGCAACAGAGTCCGGGCTGTGAAGGCACTTACCTGCCTGGAATGCATTTTCTCCCTGGGAACCAGCGGCAGAGCTGGAATCCACCACATCACCCCCTCCTTCAGGAACACATTCCATCACACATGCAGAAATTAAGGAAAACTGCTTGTGTAGTTAGAGGCTTCTTTCCCCCTGCCAGATTACAGTTTCTGCTATCAGCCGAGGAGTTGGGCATTGCAAGGGTTAAATCCATAGACCGCTAGGAGCTGGTGGGGAGGGTTGGGGGGAGCCGCTTCCTGCAAGCCATGCGGTCCTGGGGCATGTCTGAACCTTCTCCATAACCACCTTTTTAGGTTAAATCACCCAATTTTCTCTTTCTCTGTTTAGAAAACTGTGCTTTAAAAAGCCTCTTTCCCCCTGACAGAATAAGCGGGTAAGTAGAAGACAATGACCCACTTTGATCTATATTTCTTTCCAATCTTTATATGCTTCCTTCAGTGCTGCTGTCTGTTTTCTGACCTAGGTAATTAGGGAAAGAAAAGTTTTTGATACGGGTACAGAGTGCTAACTATCTCTCTCTCTCTCTATCTTACTAAGTGTGTGCTGATACCTTAGGAGTTGCGCATGGCTAAGGAGGTGTTGGGGCAGATAGAAGTAGGAATTAAGGAAATTTATGCAAGTGTTGAAGCCATAGATCTCTATGGCTGGTGGGGGAGGGGAGATAAGCCCTTCCTGCAAAACCATGTGGTCCTGTGAGCCATGTGCTTCCGGGCATGCGGCTGGGGACAACACGTGTGTGGGGGGGTGTCATGTGACTTCCGGCAAAACATGTGGTGGATGTTGGGTGTTGGGGGTGGAACGTGCCTTCCGGTCACGTCACTTCCAGCAAAACATGCGGTGGGGGGTGTCACATGATCCCCTGTGTGACATCATTTCCTGTGATGTCATCACTTCTTATCTGATCAAGCTCCGTCAAAAAA
Source organism: Charina bottae (assembly GCA_023362775.1). Classification (NCBI taxonomy): domain Eukaryota; kingdom Metazoa; phylum Chordata; class Lepidosauria; order Squamata; family Charinaidae; genus Charina; species Charina bottae. The sequence goes on along the minus strand of JALMGJ010000002.1, from coordinate 205,483,182 downwards.
AGTATACACTCTTACTACTTCCTTTCATGTCCTCTTTCATCTTTACAAGTCTTTCATCCATTCTTTTTTCAAAAGCTGTCAATTTGGTATCAAGTGATTTAGTCAGTTTAGTATCAAGTGATTCTGCTAATTTATTTCCCAATTCCTCAAACATTTTCTGAAGCAAATCTGGTGTAATTCTTTTTTCTGCAGGTTGCTCTAGTGATCCTCTCTTCCCCTCCATTCTCGCCACTTTTCTGGTTGTCATAATATTGTAATCCAAAAAGGAAAGTGTCTCAAACAAGAGGGGGGGGGGAAAGCAAGCTTTCCCCCCTTTTTTATGTTCTTATGCCTTTAATACTTTCTTCTCTAATGGCATTCTGTAGTTCCAATCAACATCACAATCCACATCTCCATAGCTACATTTCCTAGCTACAGTCAGCATCACAGTCTGGCTCAAATTACCCTTATATTTTGTTTTGCAAAATCCACCAGTTGTCTGCACTCTTTAATAGTAAACAGAAAACATTTCCATGAAGGTCTGGCTCGTTTGTCTAATTTAATTCTAATTTATTCAAAAGCACTTCCACCAAAAAATAATCTTTCAAAATAACTGTCCCCTTTATCCATTTTAAACTTTCTTAGATCAGCTCCTTATTAAGCTTTTTGTCAAAATTTTAAAGTCCTTAAAACCCTTTTCTTTCTTTATTCCTTTGTAATCCAAAAAGAATTACAACTCACCAAGTGGAGACTTATCCTGACACTTAGAAAATCTTTCTTTAGCTATAAATTAATTACATTCAAAAGTGATTAAGAAGTGAGGCAGCTGAACTTTGTGTCCATATAATAGGCTGCAATTATGGCTGTGAGCTTGATTGAATTCCCTCGAGTCCCAGCCGCTCAACTCATGAGCCTACCGCAAAAGCCTCAGTTCCTGCAGTCTACCCACAAGGAGCAAATGGGCAATCTCACTATCTCGCCTTTATCCAGAAAGATTTGTGCTGGCCAATCTCTGCCAATCTGGCTGCCAATCCCCACCACATTGCCGTCCCTGCTCCTTCGGGGACATCTAGTTCACCATGATCCTCGCTGGAAGCTCTTGGGAATACCCTGTAAGTTTCTATGATAGGTCTGCTGGTCAGCCTAGTACAGCTGCTCTCAGTCAAGGCACAAATGACCAGGCTCAAATTATCCTGTTTCGGACACATTACACAAAGACCTAGCTCTCTGGAAAAGACTCTAATCCTGAGAAAGGGGGAAGGAAAGAGAATAAGAGGACAACCAGCACCAAGATGGATGGACTTAGTTACAGTGGCGATGGGTGCACTCTTGGAAGACATGAAAGACCAGGTTAGAGATAGATTGTCATGGAGAAAATTTGTGTAATTGCTAGGAGTCGAAAATGACTTGATGGCACATAATCAATCATTTCCCACCTTGGATTGGTATTACAGTAGTACAAATGGATACCCAATATGTTTGTAAAAAGACCACTGTGTGGAGGGAGAGTAAAAGCTTAAAATCTCCTTTCTAGTCTGGTCTTCTCTGGAGCCCTCTCACTAAGCTTGTGTAACAAAACGCCCAGTGCATAGGATGTTCCTGCTATTTGTTCACAGCTACATTTCATTCCACCTCTCTACTTGATTTTAGAGGCCTCCAGGATAAGTGTCACTAATCTATGTAGATCATTGCCAAGAGGATAAAGGCCAAACAGCAAGTGCCAGATAGTCAGGTTTAAAGGAGCAATTGCTTTCTTTGGTCAGTGATTTTCCCTACCCCCCTGGAGTAATTTGGAAGTGTCTAGTAATGGCGGCACTCAGCTAACACATTTTGACTAATGCCCATTTTGCCTTGATCCTGAGAAATGGGTTTTGGGCTTGGGATTGGATGTGTTTCATTCCTATTCAGAATCAGAATTCTGTACAATAGCTGTATTTTTTAAATTTCCGCTGCCTTTTCTAGAGCCCTTAGTCCAGGGCTTTCCAAAGTTTCCCGCGGTGACACACCAACCGCCATTGGTGTGTCGCCGTGGGAAAACCCGGAAGTGCCGCCGTTGCGGCAGCGCACAAAAAACCAGAAGCGCTGCTGCCGCTTTCGGGTTTTTGCGCACCACCGTTGGTGTGTCGCCGTGGGAAAACCCGGAAGCGCTGATGATAATCAGCGCTTCCGGGTTGTGTGGCGACACACCAGACTGTGTGTGGAGACACACTTTTGTGTCGCCACACAAAGTTTGGAAAGCTCTGCCTTAGTCAGAAGTTTCGATTTCCAGGGAAACACAATGTTTTTTTACTCATTTTTTTTCCTTTCCTCATTAGGTTTATTTTCTCTCAGTAGAAGCTGAACTACAAGTGCAGATGGAACCTTGTCCATCAGTCTGTTTGGGCCATAAAGTAAAATAAAGTGAATTTGGGTGGATACATTGTATTGAATTCCCTGATGCATCAGAAGTGTTACTGATAATCCCATTATCTGCATCTTGGGCATCCCTGGGGGATTGGGGGTGGGCATGGCTTCCATCTTATGCTTTTTTACACACACACCCTGTGGGATGCCCCTAATAACATCTATTTCTCCTGGGTTCTCTGAAGTAACAGTGATATTAGCATCGGTATCACCCACAATGCAAAGTGGAAGTTGGATTTTAATGGGCTCTTGCCAACCTAGCAATTCGAAAGCATGCAAATGCAAGTAGATGAATAGGTACCACTTCCGTGGGATGGTAACAGCGTTTCGCGTGCGTCATGCCGGCCACATGACCGCGGAAGCGTCTTCGGACAGCGCTGGCTCTTAGGCTAACAAACGGAGATGAGCACCGGCCCCTAGAGTCGGACACGACTGTGCAGGGGAAACCTTTACCTTTTTATACTTGAGAAGCTCAGGAGGAGGTCATTTTTTTTAATCTTCAGAGAATGTTACAAAGAACATTTTGGCATTATGTTACATTCATGAACTTATCTAGGTAAGTTTCATTTTTAACATTTGCTTGAAGGTAGAGTTAGGCAGTCTAGGCATTGACTTGCAAATGCAATAACTATATGGATAGCTGGGCTAGGGTTAAGGTTAGGGCTAGGGTTAGGGAACCTGGCTATCATAGGATGTACTTTTCCCTCTACTTCTACTCCCTCTGAATACATATCCAGTCAATATGGGTTAATTAATTCATTACTATGTCCCTTTCTCCCATCACCTTCTGGAAAAGCAGAATGTCCTGTTGTTTCACTGGAATCATAATCCAGCAGAAATCTTACACAAATCTCAAAAAGTAAGCCAATCACTAATTGTCTCCACATTTTATAAATTAATTATACTTAGTTTGAGATAAAGCATCATGGTTGTTTCCTTGCAGCAGCTAATGAAAACAGACAGGTGAAGTGCTGCAGAAGTGTTGATAACAGTATCATAATAACACCATTGATAACACATGAAATCTCAGGGAAGGAACTGTTGAAGGATTTGGAGTTACAGCCTCTCTCTTGTTATGGAACAGGTTATCCAAGACTTGGCTGAGCTTATTCAGGTTTTATCCAAAGTTGACCTAGCAGGATTCTCTTCTCTCCCTAATTGTCTCAAACAATGCTGTGGACTCAGTTCCCTTGTCTATGAAGGTTCTCAGTCATCCAGGTGGAATTGTCTGTAGCTTGAATCATGTCAACTGGATTTCTATTTTCTCAGTGGAAACGTTTCGCTCCTTATCCAAGGAGCTTCTTCAGACTGAGAAGCTCCTTGGATAAGGAGCGAAACGTTTCCACTGAGAAAATAGAAATCCAGTTGACATGATTCAAGCTACAGACTCGGTTCCCTTGTTTTTGCTTCTTCCCCCCACCCCACCCCCTTTTTTTTTTTTAGTTTAGCTCCCAAGTCCAGAACAAACATGGTCATTTTTCATCTCATTATGTTATTGTGGTTAGATCTGGGAGGAGCTCAACCACTTGACATTTTATGAGACATTCCTCTGTTTTGGAAGACTTCATTATTATGCTATTTGAGGACATACACTCTTTCAGCTGTAACGCTTCCTTCAGCCACTTTATGGGATACTTTAGTTTTGCCAAATACTGAAGCTTCTTGGTCATTTACAATAGTTTTGCATTTTAAATGGCACTGTTAAATACTGGATGATTGGTGATAGCTTTAGATTTATAAAAAAATCCCGCCACCCCTGGAAATAAGCTGCACATCCCACCAAGGTCCTAAAAATAGAGTTATGCATCTCCTTGTTCACTTTTTCAATTGAGTTAGGTACTTGAAACCAACCTGGTTTTGCATTCTTTATGTGTAAAAGTATTTGAAATCTTTGGGTTATGCTTTTTATCTCTTTCTCCAAGCTTAAAGTGGTTTATAATAATATACAAATATCAAACAATTGTTTATCACAAAAGCTTCCTTACGATATAGCAGTTTCAGAAGTTTTAAATTTTCACTTAAGGATTGGATTGAAGTAGCAAGGTGCTGACTGCAGCCAGGAAATCAGAAGACGTCTACTTCTTGGGAGGAGAGCAATCTTGATAAAATAGTTAAGAGCAGAGACATCACACTGACAACAAAGGTCCGCATAGTTAAAGCAATGGTATTTCCTGTAGTAACCTATGGCTGCGAGAGCTGGACCATAAGGAAGGCTGAGCGAAGGAAGATAGATGCTTTTGAACTGTGGTGTTGGAGGAAAATTCTGAGAGTGCCTTGGACTGCAAGAAGATCAAACCAGTCCATACTCTAGGAAATCAAGCCAGACTGCTCACTTGAGGGAATGATATTAAAGGCAAAACTGAAGTACTTTGGCCACATAATGAGAAGACAGGATACCCTGGAGAAGAAGCTGATGCTAGGGAAAGTGGAAGGCAAAAGGAAGAGGGGCCGACCAAGGGCAAGATGGATGGATGGTATTCTGGAGGCGACGGACTCAACCATTGGGGAGCTGGGGATGGTGACGGCCGACAGAAAGCTCTGGCGTGGGCTGGTCCATGAAGTCACGAAGAGTCGGAAACGACTGAACGAATAAACAACAAAAGCAAGGTGTTACAGATTTATTGAACTGAGAGGGCTTTCCTGATCCCTTTGGAGAGAAAGTACTCAAGTTTGAGAGCTGTTCACTCTGGTTCGCTCCCTTAAACTTACAGATAATAAGTTTATCTCTCTATATTTCACCTGCTGCATTAGTTTATATGGCAAAATGGCTATTGCTTTGTGGCTAGTTTAATTTATGAATAAATGGTACTATATTCTCTTCTAGGTTCCATGCTCAAACTTAATAAAACAACCTCTATTTTTTCCCCAGTGAATTTAAATGAGAACATTATTGGGATACTAGTGAGTCATTCTCAATGATACTGAATCATTAGTATCTACAGTATATCTCCATTCACTACTTCATTCAAGAGTAAAAGCATCAATAACTATTTATAGTGACATGGTTGGCAACATTCTCCAATCAAGGACTATACTTCCAGCTTGATGACTGGTGCAATACCTAGATTTCTAATAGCCCACTTTCACTATTATGGCTTTTTTTTAAAGGAAAATGAAGCTTATAGCCCAAAGAATTTGAGAAAAGATGTCACTGGATCCAGATGATCACGTAAAGCTGCAGGGGCTCTGAGATGCAAGTGAAGCCCACTCTACATCCCTAAGCTTATTAGAAGCTGCAGCCATATGCAGGATTCCTTTTGAATAGATGCAGACCTGTCTTTCCATTACAGGTAGTCCTCACTTACCAAACGAATTTGGGACCAGCAACTCCGTTCCTAGGTATCGCGGTCATAAAGTGAAACATCATATGACCACACTGACTTACAGCGTCAATTCCGGCTGCGGTCATTAAGCGAATCACTGCGGGTCATTAAGCGCAATGTCGCATGACTGCGACTTGCGACTTCCTGCCGGCTTCCCCATTGACTCTGCTTGTTGGAAGCCAGCTGTGAAGGTCGCAAATGGTGATCGTATGACCACGGGATGCTGTGACCATCATAAATGCACATCAGTTGCCAAGTGCCCAAATCGCAATCATGTGACTGCGGGGATGCTGTGATGGCCATAACTTCGAGGACCGGTCATAAGTCTCCTTTTTCAGCACCGTCGTAACTTCAAATGGTAATCAAGGACTACCTGTAATTAAATTAGAACACCCATATATGCTTGGGTTCAGTTGGTTATAGCAGAGGGACTCTGGCAAAGCACAAACAGCTGTAGGCAGGTGCTGCAGTTTCCTTATAATCAACAACCTTGTAAACCCTTTTATGAAAGTTCTACATATGTCTGGATATTAGTTTCAGAGCACAAATACATTCATACATAGTTTGATTCATATCACTCATATATGCCTTGCTACAAATAAATCAACACCCTGCCTTGCTATCTAGATCAGACATTCCAGGCATGAAGCATCTGTATCTTCTATGCGTACGTTCTGCTTGCTGCTCACTTCAGGACTTCCACTGAAATAAAGTCCTCACAACCGGATTTGAAAAACTTGGGGGAAAGCGAGTGTGTATGACTATCTGGGAGGTTATGTCATCTTTACAGATCCCTAACACAGATATTAGCATCTCTCTGAGAGAATCTGTAGGAGTAGAAGCTCTGGTTGTTTGCTCAAGGTAAATTACTTTCTTGGCATATGTAATCAGTTACATGCATTTTGCTTTGAGAATGTTGGGGATGGATTTTCAGTCACATTGGTCTTTTTTGGCACACCAAAGATGATTGGCGAGGAGGTGGAGTGCTGTGCTTTCTTAATCAAATCAGCTAGAGGAAAGAGAGTAAGTTTATTTTTCTCTATTTTGGACTTTGGGCCCTTTTAAGAAAAAAAAAACTTTCTTCACAGTTACACTTTATTAAGATTGTCAAGCAAGAGATTTAACAGGAGTGTACATACAAAAATAATCACATCATACAAGCTGCTTTTGCACATGGAAAAGAAGAGGGGAAGAAAATTGGCATACACTTGTAGAGATGATTCATAGAAAACTAAGCTCTCCTTGTTTGCATTCCTGGATTCCTACCCACTTGCAAACGTTCGAATGAAATATTCTGAAAGCTTTACAGTAAATAATATTCTGACCAAATTTCCATTCCTTTTCTAACAACAAAAACCATTCATCTTTGGCAGGGATTGGGGAAAATATATATCAGTTTGGATGAGCACTGTAGGATGTGGAAGGATGTGCATGGTGGATTTTGCTAGTAGCAACCGCATCTGTGGGAATCAGATAACTATCACAACAGCCTATGCAAGCAGTGTTACGATAGGAGAGTTTCTGTCAGTCACCTGTAAGATGTCTGCTAATAGGTTTACTTATGAAAGCAATACTGTCATGTGTACTTTTGAACAGCAAATCCACTGTTAAATAAGGCCTGTTTAGCAGAAGGGTGTGCATAGAGTTATATGTATTTCCTTACATCAGCCACATACCAATGCACAATTATTCACATTTAATTTTTATTCAGTCAGCTTTAGGGGAGTGTAAATGGTCCACACCTCTGTGCTAGACAGGCCCGTATGTTGACTTCAGCAGCATTTCCTGAAACGGTTTATAAAGTTATAGCACACTGCCAAAAGAATTCTCGAGTTTGCAAGCTGACCTGATTTTAATGGAATGTATAGTTTGTTAGAACATTGAAATATTTCTTATGTGGGCAGCATGGAAGACACAGTTGTTTGGTGGTGCTTATAATCCTATGCAAAATCAGACAGCCCATTTCTGTAGTGAACATTCTAGCAATACTTCATGTCAATGGGAGATACACCTCTTCTCTGGAGAGTCCCAATATGCTGTTTAGTCATACTTCTTCCGAATACTGTTTCTTCATTTTGTGCTGCTGTCAGCCTGCCTTCATTTTCTAAAATAAGAATTTGAGGGGAGAAATTGCCTTTAGAACCATCTAAACAGTAAAGAAAAACTTAGTAAGGGCAAGCTGTTTTACAGAAAACTATTACAAAATGTTATTTTGTTTCTCATACCCGCTCTACAGCTCGGAACTATTGTGAAGACGCTATAGCTCACTATGATAATCTTCGGGCTTTCATCTACTTGGATAATAAAATAATAAAATACCACAAACAGTATGGTTTAACAGAATTCTTAATACCATGTTCTTTCTCCCCTACCAACTTAGTGCTGCTGCACATTTGGGGGGTGGGGCCTGGTTAAAAGGTGGCACCTGTATTCAAAGGAATCACTTTTGGTATCGCTTAATATCAGACATGTATGTGTCACTTGACCATTGTTAAGGCTAAGGGCATGAATGATAGTGTTCTGTATCAATTGAAAGCTAGGGTCTAAATATGGATGGGAAAGGCAGTGACTCGGTGGTGTAATTCATCATTCCTTTAATAACCGATAGAAATGCAGCTGCTCAGTATCTCTGGCCAATGGAGTGGACAACTTTTCTGCCTGAAGCTTCTAGATAACTGTGCTTGGAATGTAGGATTAGAATGGGGACATCAGGAATGTTGGATTCAGGTCTCTTAGCTGAGTTTTTATTGGTGGCATTGCAATTGATTTTAGCATTGTGCAGAAAACCGAGCAATAATTTGTGGGACGCTGTGTTCCTTCTTTCATAGTGCATGTTACCTTCCTTGACATTCTACCTGTGCTGAGCTACTTCCACGTGTTTATTGGCCTTTGAATAAATTACATCTCTCTCATCTTACTTTTTGTTCCTTCAGGTGAACGACCGTTTCCTTGTACATGGCCAGAGTGCCTTAAAAAGTTTTCCCGCTCTGATGAGCTAACAAGGCACTACCGAACCCACACTGGGGAGAAGCAGTTTCGATGCCCACTCTGTGAGAAGCGGTTCATGAGGAGTGACCACCTGACAAAGCATGCCCGTCGCCATACTGAGTTCCACCCTAGCATGATCAAGCGATCTAAAAAGGCCAGCTCTGCCTCCTTTTGAGTGAAAGACTACAACTGGGGTTAGGGTGGGAGATGGCCATCAGTGAAAAAGGCAGAATGGATCAGCACAAATATGTCCACCACTGTACAGTAAAATCCCCCTACTTGCATTTTTAAAGCACATGTAGCTGGAAATTAAAAGATTAACATTTTGTTCTGTCCACCCTGCTGTGCTACCAACCACAGTCTTAAACCAGTGGCTGCTGGGTGGGCGTGGGGAGTGGGGGGCTGTATGGGGATCAGCAGAAATAATGCAACTTTTTATAGTTTAAAGAATCAACACTGGTGTGTGGGTGTATGTGTGTGAACACACAAACACACACACACACACACACACACACATGTATATAAATATATGTGACTGGGTGATTTGACCTGCGACACCACAGTAGTGATTCCAAGCTCTTTGTGATTGCTGTGTCATGGACATGTTTTGTGGACTAATGTAATGCTGCTTGTATTTTAAAACAAAAAACGAGAAAAAAAAACAGTTTAGTGAAGCCACTTTCCAACTCACTTAAGTGTTTTTCAAGTAAAGCAAAACAAAAACATCGTAGCACATGATAGATGGAATTTCAGTTTTATTTCTCAGTGGTCCACCCTGTTCAAGACTGTTAAGGAAAAACATGCATCGTTCACAGTATTGGATTGGTGGAAGAAAATTGTACTTTTTACCAAGTTATCCTTTTTGAGCTGCTCTTTTTTTCCAGTGGAAACATGCACAGAAACCAATTATGAAACCAAAAGGAAAACAAATCAGCTGGCATCATACATCCGAGGCTATTCATTGCCATGTAGAAAAGAAACAATGCAACCTAAATCATACTAAAGAAATGTGGCAGAAGTATGAGACTGAGTATTTTTCCTCCTTTAGCTGTTCCTAGACTTTCATCTGAAAAGCAACCACATACTGTACTGTACTATATAAATACCACTACCAGTGCTTTATTCTGCTGGGTTTTGTTGGAATGAATGCATAACAGCAGCAACCATCTTGATAAGCTACCACTTTTGTAAAAGTTTTTTTCTCTTACGATTCTTTCTCTCTTTCTCAATGGTGCATTTTCTTCACCTCTCGCCAGAATTCTGTGTCAGCCAACGGAACTATGCGCATTTAGGGTCGGGAGAGAGCCTTTCCTTGTTTTGTTGTCTCCTACAGAACGTTCTCTATGCGGACGAAGACAACTTACACTAATTTTTTTAAACTACTTTTTAATGGTCTTCTTTTTCATAAATTGCAGCTGTTGTACAGAGTCTGGGGAAACCAATAACAACCAAACTAACTGCAAGTAGTAATTCAGACTCCAATGCAGGAGGCGTGTGTCAAAATACTGTTCGTGACATAGCCTCACCACTATGTACCTTGCAATCTTAATCCTCTGTATCAGGCTTGATACAGTTAATTATAATGGCAATATTTCATCTGTTTAAAATGCTACGGTTTGCTCTTCGGAACAGAGGTAACATCATCATTGGAGAAAAGCTCTTGCATCTAGCCAAGCTGTCATCTTTGTTAATGTTGAAAGCAGGAACCTGATGAAGGTTGTAATTCATGGACGTTCCCTCCCCCATCTCTCGCAGTGGTGGAGAATCATGTTTACAGACTTCCCCAGCCTCGTCCTCCGTCCTTGACTCTTCTTTCCCATGAAGGAAGGAGTGGTGCAACTGTCCTACGTAGGGCTAAATTTGTTGTTGAGGATATCACATTGTAGCCAGAGGGATTATACCAGGATCAGTTTGCCCAACTTTGTAAAGAATCTGTACATACAACTCTTGTAAAGTATACCTGCTATGACAGTATCTTGTTCTTGTTTCATCTGATAGAAAGCTAGCTTCCTAGAAAAATAAAATAAAACATCTCAGAGAGTAGAGTATTCTACAATTGTCTGTGGCTTCCAGCACTAGAACTCAGTATGCATCCAGCATTTTTACCTGTGTGGTTCATTATAAAACCTGTCTATGCGAAGAGAACAGCTTTTAAATAAAGGTGTTGGGGCAATGAACAACTTACGGCATTTCAGAAGCGAAAAGGGATGAGTGTTCTTCAGTGAAGACATGTCAGGAAACCAAGCACACTTTCTACCTCCGTTTCAACTTCTTGAAACGTTTGTTTTATGATAAACCAAAATTAATTTCTGGTGTCCAAAATAAATTGTAGGGATGTTTGTTCTTCCTTATAAAAATAGGTAGCCTGGCTCTTTCTATTGCTCTAGTTTAAAAAAAAAACAAAAAACAAAAGTATTCTGCTTTATCAGTACTGTTAATGCTGCCTTGTTTAATAAGGGTGAGGACTGTGGTAGGTCAGCAGCTCGCAACGTGGTAGTGTTCCGGTCGTCCTCCCTTTCTGTATGAAACCAATCCTCCAGAGCCTAAGCCCTAGTCGGAGTCCTACCAAACAGTTTGCCAGATCTTTACTGTTGCTTTGGTGTAGGACAAGTGCAGTTTTAGCAAGAGAGAGCCCCAAAGCTGAATGCTGCTATTTCACCTTTTGTACCAAGCAGGCCACCGCACTTAAATGGCACCTCATCAGGTCACAAAGGCACATGAGAATAATCAGGTTTGGCGAGGTTGTGGTGAGGGCCCATGCCTGTTTCCTGACAGCTGTGGGCTTGTTCCTTGATCTCCCATGATGTGACCACCTCCAGTCCACCTGAGGGTTCTAAGTTGGTCCCTTGGGCTAGAAAGTCCTAGACGGCCAAATGGTGCTAATCATGTTGCTCCCTTGTGGACTTCAGGTCAGGATATAGAAATGGCTTTGCCTTCACCACACCAGCCAAACGATTGGGCATAATAGTTTGCTGTGACCTCGTTGGTGGCATATATTATTTGAAAACAAATCATAGGAACTGTTCCTCTCATTCCTAAAAGGATTCTTATGGGCAAATCCAACCATAGGATGTATAAAATGATGACTAGGTTGATTTTCTTAACTGCTCTTCCAGCTGTAAAAAATAGTGATTCCCAAACACATTTGGGATTCACATTTGTGATATTCTCGTCATTATGATGAGGTGTGCATGATCCTGCCTTCATAGATAATTGGCAGTGTGTGTTATTTCTAGTATTGGAGTGGCCATCAGTTTGTGGTGAGTAGGTTGTCTGACATGTAGGTAAACCCGTTACATGCTGGATGTCTCCACTAATGTGTATTGAGAGATAATATTAGCATTAAACAAGTCAGATCACCCACTTTCTGCAAACAGCCACAAGGTTCTCCAGCTATGATGCAGGGAAAGCAGCTGCCATGATAAGCTTTTAATTGGGGCCATCTTGCATACCAATAGTTAGGCTACCAATTGACACTGGCCTGCTTCCTATATTAGTTTTAGACAATGTGTGCATAACCAGGTCTTAAAGGGCTGGTCTGGCATTTGACAGCAAACAGAGTTGAGGATCTTGGGACACGATTTGTCTGCTGCATAAGTCATGTAAGACAATTGATTTGCAGGGGAGAAAGGATAAACAGGTGCTTAATTCTTACCTGATCACAACTTTCTTCCTTTCAAACAAATCACTTCCTCAGGCTGAATCAGTTGGCAATTTGAGGAGAAATTGGGCAGGATTAAGCATGTATAGTACCAATGCTTGTTCCAGCAAACTGTTTTCACTTTGCAGCAGAAGCAAGGATTTCTTCAACCATGCTTGCTGACAAATGCACCCAGGTCCACTATATTTGTTAAAATGTTTTATGTGGGGAATGTAACTCACATGCCTGTGCCCCAGAAAAGAGATGTACGGCTCTAGCATCCAGGAGTTCCATGAGGTTACTCTCAAAAGCAGAAGACTGTTTCTTTGGTGGTTAATCTCAGCATGCTTACTTGAAAGCAATGTTCCTTCAAATTAATGAAACTCAAGTAAGCTTTGGGATCTAAAATATGCTTCTTAGGAGTCTTCCAAAAGTAACATCAGAAACTACCCAAAGTTTATTAACCACTAACAAAACAATAAAATAGGACAAGTTTGTCACCTTTGGTGTAAGAGTAAGCAGTGAATTTCACTTGCAAATCTGACAGTGCAGTGAAATAGGTTGCAATCTTTGAACAAATAGGAATTTGAGAAGAGGCTACAGCAGGTGTTGACAAGAAGGAAAAATCAAGTTCTCGGTGAACACATTTGCCACGCCACTCTGGAAATTCTTAAAGAGTGCTGACGTGAAAGCGGCTCCTCTCCTCCGTTCAGAAAGACCTTCCTAGAGAAGCCATGGCTTTAAACTATAGCTATACAACATCTTTTGTGAACAGTTTTGATGACTTCTATACAGGTCTCTCCTCTGTTTGTTGATGGACTAAGCCCAGTATGCACCAGACATACTTTTCAAATGCTGTTTTATTGCAGGTTAACAAATCTGTAACACTGTAAAATACCAATCTTTACAACTTTAATCCATTTTATTTTTGTACAGTATTCGTATCCTTTCTAAGTTATTTTGCTGTCCTGTTTTGTAAATCATATGAAATTGTAAAAAAAAGAAAAAAGAAAAAGTAAAAGAAAAAGTAAAAGTAGTAGTAGATGTTTTTGTACATATGTATATAAAATGTCCAAATACTTAAAAAATAAAATGAAACAAAATGGAAACGTTTGGGATGATTTGTATCACGAGTGTGATTACTCAAAATTGGATAGTAATTTAGCTACTATAGAAAACAATGAGAGGAAATATCTGTTACCAGTGGAGATGAATTGCTTTCCCCATTTTGAGTCTTCCAGATCAGCAAGACAACTCCTTAATCTTCCAGTCACTTAAGGCCTTTGGAGTTGAAATTCAACATATAGAGAGGTCATTATGTTGGGCAAGGCTGATTTAGACAGATAAAAGTAAAACAAGCAATTAAAATGGCAGAACTATGATGGGTAACTTTTTTAAAAGGTAAAAAAACGGTGAAGCAGGAGAAAAACAAACATCAGAGAAGCTAGCAGTTAAAGCCACCGTGTTTTAAAAAGTCAGATTTAATATGTCAGAACAAAAGAAAAAATGTATGTTCTAGCCAAGGTTTGGGAAAGCAATGACCCTCTAGAACAGAGCTTTCCAAACTGTGTGTTGGGTCGGCGGGTGTGTCGCAGCTGCTGCTTCCTCCGAGCCCTGCCAGGATTCCGCCCAGGTCCTAGTGCCTGCCTTGTGCCTCCAAACCTGCTGTAATTCCGCACAGGTCCTAGTGCCTGCCTTGTGCCCTGCTGTAAGAGTGTGTCGCGAAATGATGCATGTCTAAAAAGTGTGTCACCAACATGAAAAGTTTGGAAAGCTCTGCTCTAGATGTTTTGAGTAAAATTCTCACCATCCCTGACCACACAGAGGAATTTATAGGTTTGCAAATCAACGTCTGGAAGGCCCAAGGTTCTCCATCCTTGCCCATAGTCCCTAGCACTTGCTAAGAAGCCTGCAAGGGAAGCCTTTGATAAATCTATCCCACAATCTGGGCAGTGCCAGTAAAAAGGCTTTCAGCAATTGCCCATCTCATCTCAGCTGTGGCGGCGGTGGACATTTAGGGAAGAGCCCTTGACACAGCTCTTAATTCTCAAAGAGATCCCACAGCCTGCTGAATGATACTGGGATTTCAAGGTTAGTATTTTAAATTGCACTAAGAAAACAATGTTGGGAGCCTTGTTTTGACTCTGAAAGGATGTGGTTCTGGTAGTTTCACCCAATAGCCCAAGGAACAGTATTTGCATATTTTGAAAACTTTGCATACGCTTTAAAGGCCCTCCCACATGCCACACGTCTTATCCAAGAGCCTCAGTTGGTCAAAATACTTTACTGCTATAGCAGCATCTGTTACCAAAGTCAAGGGAGGTGTAAGGGCAATACCTTGACACAGCCCCCCACCTCCCATCCCACACAACCATATCCTTAAGGTAGAGCAACTAGTCCAGAACCAATCCTCGCTTCAGAGTTGTATTTGTAAAATTCAGCATGCATTTTGATTATGTTAAATGTGAAATGGTGTTGGTTTGTTCCTTCCCATCTTCTCTGATGTGCTGGCTGTTCTGTCTGACACAAAAAAAGGAATGTGGGCCAAGATGAGTCATTTATTTTTTAGTCTTGATTCAGGAGTTCTTATTTTTCAGGGGTTCCTGATGCAAGTTTGCGACAACAGGAGGCTGCTTCAATAGGGCAGAAATGGCCATAGTTGCACTTCGGATTTCAAGGCCAGATTTAAGAACAATCCTCTCCCCACAACCACAACCTGATCATTAAGAAAAGGTGCAACATTTGTTTCCTGTGTCATCGTCCTGTGCTATTTTATTTCACCCTGTTGTCCACTTTGAGTTTCCTATGGATACAAAGGCAAGTTATACATTGAAGAAATAACCAAGTTAAGCAATAATTTTATTCCAAGTATGTAAAGAGCTATTGTGACAAACTGTGCTTTGATTATATTACTTTCCATCTGCACCTGCCAAGAGAAATGGCAAAGTCAACGCTCCAAATGTAGTGCCTTCCAGCAGTGTTACCCCAACTCCCACAGTCCCCTAGCCAGCAACCAGCATGACCTTTGGGGGATACGAGAAATGGCCATGGTGGGTGGCAGAGGGGAGGGGGGAAGAGCAGGAGCTTTTGGGTGATTTCTTTCTTTTTGGCCCTCATTTTGGCATTTATTTGGGGTTAGGATTAAGGGAAAGAATATTTTGCCTTAGGCCAGGAACACCCTCTCTTTTTATCCCTTTATTATTTATAAAAATAATAAATAATCCTAACCCCAAATAAATGCCAAAACGGGGGCCAAAAAAAAAATGTCCCCAGCCTAACAACAACACAGGATCACCCAACTTAAGGCGACGAACATACCTAATAATCCTTCCTCCTCCTATTTTCCCCACAACCCTGTGAGGTAGGTTGGGCTGAGTGTGTGTGACTGGCCCAAGGTCACCCAGCCGGCTTTCATGCCTAAGGCGGGACTAGAACTCACAGGCTCCTGCTTTGTAGCCCATTTATTTATGCTAAAAATCAGCATTCAAAATTGGTCCTATGTGGTTATAGATTATGGGAAGTGAAATCTAACGTATCAGGTAAATGCTAGGTTGGGAAATATAGTTGCAAAGCAATGAAAAACCTTCATTTGAAGAACTAAGACTGGGCTTTGCTTTACAAGCAGAGCTAGAAGAAGACAACCACATGACAAAATAATGATTCAAACTGGGCATGATGGGCTCTCCTGTTTTAAGTTCTGTTTTACTATACCCTTAGCATTGTCAAAATATTGGGTGAGAAATCTGTATATTTTTAAAGTACACATATTTATGATCAAAGATCAAACACAAAAGAGCAAAGTGGTAGCAAATTCATCCAATCTACCTGGCTACTCCAGCAACAGAGGGCTAATATATATTACACCTAAGGCCTTTAAAAGGGATAGCATAATAAAATGTTATGTCTTTAACGTAACATTTTTTAATAGATTCTCCTGGATTCACATGGGCGAGTTCTCTTATCCAGGAATGTTTGGGTATATTTACCTTTTAGAAATGCAGATGGAAAAACATTCTATCTGGACCTTAAAAACTCTCTTCATGGCCAGGTGAACTGGTTGGCTGGTTGGTGAACTGTAGGTTGGCTTCAAGGTGAACTGTAGTTAAATTGCTGGTTCCCAGGTGAAATATTTAACTCAAACCTTAATATTCTGTGGTACCCAATTCATTCTGGTATTTGGTATCTTTAACTCTTTGCAGGAGAATCTGATTAGCCTGGTCATATCCTAGAGAGGTAAAGAACTCTGCTTACAGCCCATAAGATAACAACTTCTTATCAACTGCAGGCTTTCCACTTCAATAAGTGTTTGTCGGGACTAAGCCTGAAGGAAAAAACTGGATATTAAGCCAATAGACTTTAAAGTCAATATTATATATTATTACTTAACTTTGTAGAATCTGGTTTCAGTACTAGCAACACCTGATTCATCCTTGCTTGCAAGTCAGAGAACAATGAACAGTCCATGAAGATTGCCATAAAAACTTAAAAAAAATAATCCTAGCCACAAATAAAGGAGGAGCAAGAATCTTAACACTTGAGAAGCTAGAAAGTCAACAGGACAATATGCAGTCAGCACCCCTTTAAGCCTTACAGTAATCCTGTGGATATTTACTCAGAAGTAAGCTCTATTGAATTAAATGAGTCTACTCACATGTAACTCTTTATAATATCCTCAATTTTATTTAAAGAATTTCTATGGCCTCCCAACTTGAACACGGCAACTTCAGACAATGTACAAAGGTTCTAGATGATACCAAGTTGCCCACCCCTAAAATCTAGCTTATTTAATTCAAATATATGTTCCCCATATATATGTTTATTAATATTTTAATAATTAATAATAAAAATCTATTAATATATTAGTATAATTTGAAATGTAAACTTGTGTGTGTTAAGACTGTAACAAGAACTCCTGGATTTTTGGGTACAGGTGCATCCAGCCAGAATAACTTTTTGTTTACAATTGCAAGAAAACAGAGATTTGCTGGGGAAAACAGAGAAAATGATTACACAAGAGGATGTAACTTTATGGCAATCTTTCATAACTTCAGCTCCTCCAAATATGTTAGACTTGTTAGCTGAGAATTATTGTTGCATATGAAGTTGGGAACTTAGTACATACTAAGTAGACCATCACAGGAAATCATAAGCTTGGGCCATGCAATCCTTGGTGTTGCCTGGATGGTGCTGAACTCCAACTCCCTGCAATTCCAGCCAGCATGCTCAATGGTAAAGGATTATGGGAATTATACTTCAACAACACCTGGATGGCAAAATATTGCCCAGCAATGCAAAGGCTAATTAGGGTTGTTTTTAGACTATCATATAGATACCTTGAATCCGTTACCTGCAATCCTATCTGCAACTACCCCCATCCAAATGGCCTAGAACTCCATTCTTTCCCTATGTTGTAGTCAAGTAGAACATTCATTATTTATCTATTTCAAGCAGAAAGATAACTCTGTCTTCCCAATAGGTTCAAAGGGTTGATGGAAGCCAGTGTCTCTCTTATCTGCAATTTAGCAATCCCTCATGACATTACTATCTCCACAGGACCAGTGTTTACTTCCTTTTTCTTTTTCTTTCCTGGCTCAGATTTCCAGAAGTGGCCACCATCAGTGTAACTTTTCTACATTCACCACAACTGACAGAAACTTGCTGTAGAGAAGTGCAGTCCGAAATAGTTTTCAGTTGGAGCAGAGGCCTTCCTTTCATTCTGAAAGTCAGGGCATTTATCCCCCCTTCCTTTAAGCTTCCAAGCCCACATGGCAAAACAGATATCCAGCAGTTGGTATTAGAGTGGCCTCTGGTGGTAAACTAGAGTCAGTTTGGTATTAAAGAAAACCCACACATTTAGAATTCAAAAATTCTGAGCATAGCAATTCGTTTTGAGTACCAGAACTGAAATGAACCTAATTCAAATTCCTCCCCTGCCCCCCAAAAAACTGCTCTTGGTTGCTGTAAGCATTCTTAGTTTCTTAGTTTTTGCAATATAATTTAAAATGAACATGGGGTCCCTCATTGCTATTATAAACAACTGGGTCAGTAATCCTTATTGATCTAACTATCCAGACCTGTACTCTTACAGTTACACTGCCTCCTATCCACTCGTTAGGAAACTTGGCTGGAGTTTCATTCTCATTGTTAACTCCTCCCAACAGATACGTTATTTAGCTGCACGATGAAAGAACACTGTAGCTAATCCATGTTGCAAGGGCACACAGTATGCTACACAAAGAGACATTGTGTCTCTGTGTAAAGATGGGAGTAATAAGCTCTCCAGAGTTCCAGGAAAAGGAAGTGATGAAAGCAAACAGAAAAGTTCTCAGCATCAGAGGACAATGGAGAAACGTATGAGCTCTACATCTGCCTGCTCCCAAAGCCCAAAATTCAACGGCTTGGGTTTTAGAATGACAACCGACTAGAAAGGGCGATACTTGCTATTTAACTCTTCAGGAGAGAAGGGATAGTTTTCCCCGGTCATTTCCTATGAAGAGTCAGTTATCTTATTTTTGTCTCTATATCTACTTTTTTAATACTTTTATCAGTTGCATAAAGCCATAGTTAAATCAATGAGGAACATTAACTCTCCCTGTGCTCCTAGCATCCCAGTATGGAATTATTGGTATAATAAAAAGGGCGTCTCTTACTGTTCACCTCACTTTTTTAATAGGAGAGAGCTGCTTAAGACTTCCCGGCCCATACGTAATGGCCACAGTCAGAACTGAAGCCCTGCTCACTGATCCCAGCCTACAGGAAAAATAAAAAATAGAAAACCCAACCACAGAAGAGCAGCTAGGATTCACGCTTAACAAATTTTGTGGTGTAGTTGCAAACTTCATGGCTTAAGACGTAAGCTTTCAGGGAGGAATCAAAGGTACTGTGGTGTGCTGGAGCCAGTTCACAACAACCGACGGTTACATTTTCTGGAATTTTGGTGCGAGCCGATCAGCTGTTCTGCAGCGCCTGGCGCAGCGCAGCAGTAGCCATGGAGCAGGCAGAGCCAGTTCTTGCACATTTGCCAGCACACCACTGCATATATATATATATATATAAAAGGAAGTGAGTCGCTTGAGAAACAACTAACTAAACCCAATAAAGTATTTACGCTTGAAGACTCCTATCCTCTGCACTTATTGCGTTCTTACATTAAACATTTATATTGTAACAAACATTATATGTACTCAGAATTAAATAATCATGGTATCCTATGTTACTTAGTCTCTCATACTTTTTAAATGCAGTTTAAACAATTATTATGGAAGTTACAAATTTCTTCTATTCCTCCATAATATTCTCTGCTGTAGACAAGTTTTGCTCCTTAGGTTCGCAAAGACAAATTTCATGTCTCATGTTGACCAAAACAATCCCAAAGTCTTTATGGTGAAATGTTATTTGTTTCATAAATGATTTGAAGTCTGAGATACTTAGTGAATTTTTTTTTATTATTGGAAGTATCTAAAAACTGAGTCAGTTTCTATTGCTATCATTAATAGGAGTTAAAGAACTGAAAATAAAATGTTACTTCCAATATACATTTATTATATAAAAAGAGATTTGGCATTTTTCTCTATAAAAAAGACAAAAATATGGAACAAAAGTTAAATATGTCCCATGTTGTAAGAATGGTATCTTGTATAAAATTACCAGTCAAGCAAGTGGTTGCTTCTAAGATTAAGATAAAAAGACACTACATATTTTATATATTTCAGAAATGCCTGAAATTATTTTAGTCTGCCAGAACACAATTAAGATAATCATTTATCAGCAATTGGGAAGACTACTTCTCATAGTCCAGTATCCCATAGTTAAGCAGAACAGATATTTAAACAGCTGATAGTCTCTTTTGAGTTCACAACTGGGAACAGTGACAACTGTTAAACTCCCTTGCTGAACAGATTTGGTGAAACCTTTACCAGTTTACCAACTAACCCAAAAGTTGTATGATAACATTTATAAGATATATTAAAACAAACGTAATTATATCAAAACTTCCAAGTTGTGAACAACTGGAAGAACATTTCCTTCTCAAATTCACCTAAAACAACTGATCACTGATAAGAAAATATATCCTTTCAATATATCCCCCAAATTGGTATCTACAGTTCTTCAGAGAAAAATGAACATAAAAGAAAAAGTTAATATTTTAGTCTTATAAAAATTGCCTATCAATGGCTTTTATAAGAGAGTAATTGTGCTTTAAAGAAATAAATTCATTATTGACTTTCTCCAATTATTTTTCTTTTCAATTTCAAAAAGGAAAATATATTTATTGCTGAGTCATGGTTGAAATCTCCGCCTCCTTCTACAGAAAGCTTTTAATTCCCACTTGTTTGATTCTAGCATAGATGATCCATTGTAGACCAATAATATGGTCATTTTTTCTCCATAGCTGAGGTTCTGCAACAGCTGTTAAGAGGCAAGGAAAAAGTATCTTATTAAACAATCATATTATTTATTCTTCACCAAGTACACTTGGTTATTAGTTGATATACACTAAATGCTTCCCACAGCAGCCGAATTCCATTTTTCTTTTGTATTGCTATTCTATTTGGTTCAACAATATAGACAATTTTGCTAGCTAGGTAAGACAATATATGCAGAATAAATTGTGAACAGATTGTCTATTGTTACTATTAATCTCTTTAAACTCCAGGGCTGGATCAATTACATAAACACTACTATATTAAGGATATTAACAGCTATAGCCAAGAGATTTTTGCTGTTGGCAGAATATATAAATAAAAGGAGAAAGAAAGAAAAAAGCATATATGCACCAGCAAAGATTAATAAAGTAAAAGCAAGGCTAGGAAGAAATAGATACTACAGTATTAGATTTTTTTAAAAGAAATTGGAGTAATACCAGTAAATATGTTTCCTAAAATTCCTGCTAGAAAACAAAGAAGCTTCAAAGTAGTTTGAAATCAATATTACTGTAAGCGAACATTCATAAGATGTTGACAGAGTGTGGATTCCCCCAAGATAATTTGTTTCTGTTTATATATAAACTAATTATTCAAAACTCCTCCCCCCCAAATAAACTAATAATAATTGTTTATTAATATATTCATGGGGCAGAACTGCAAGGGTATACATGTAGTTTTCGCTTAACAACCACAACTGGGACCAGCAACACATGACTGCAACTGTGATTTTACTGCAGGCTTCTCCATTGACTCTGCTTGTTGGAAGCCAGCTATGAAATGCGCAAATGGCAATCACGTGACCGCGGGATGCTGCGACAGTCGTAAACGCCCACCACTTGCAAAGTGCCTGAATCTCAATCACATGGTCACGGGGACACTGCGACAGTTATAAGTGAGAGGACCGTTCGTAAAGTTACTTTCTCAGCGCCACTGTAACTTCAAACGGCCGCTAAACAGGGCAGTCGTTAAGCAAGAACTACCTGTACATAGTTACCTGGGAGTTAATTTTGTTGCATTCAGTGATGGTTACTTCTGATTGCTTACACTTAGTTTGTAAAACACCTGGAGCTTTAACAAACATTTTTAGTGAGCAGCCCATGGGCATCTCTTCGGGGGGGGGGGGGAAATGATGTAATATGCATGGTGATATCATCACATAAATGTTGTAACTTACCCATTTGGGTCAGAAAGCTTTTGCATTTACAGGATGACATCACTCCTGTGGATGCCACTGAAACTGCCAAGCTACCTTTACGTTTTAAAAATGTAAATAATTCTGCAAAGAAATGTGGCCGCAAACAGGTAGCATGAAGTAGGAATCATCAAAGAAAAGGAAAGAACTGTTCAGCCTCTGCTTGCCAATTTCTCATTCTCTGACTTCCTTTCTTCTAATTTGCCACCAAGGATAAATTCTGGAAGCCTCATTATCACTTGCCAAAGCAAGAAGGGACTATCAAGTATCCTGCCATTCCAGCAGATAACATTATTCCTTGTGCTATGAAAGCAAATTTCAGAGTTTTGCTTGATTTGGAATCTCCCTCCATCACTGCCAACTATTTAAAGCTAAGTTTTATATGTTTTAGGCAAAATATTAAATTAGATTGTTATCAATATTACTTATTTTCGAATAAGGAAATCCAAATTCAGAATAAGGAATGGGGATAACTTTCACTGGTCTGTAGTTTTTAACAAAGTGATCCAATTCATAATTACTAGACTAAAACATAGCATTATTAGGTGGGATAAAATCATCATCATCATCATCATCATCATCATCTGCATTTCCCCAAATTAAAGTGGTTCAGTTCCAGCTTAAAAATTGCATATAAAAATATGTAAAGATTATACATTAAAAATTAGGTTAAATGTGAGTATGAATGTTCATACTTTTTAAGCAGCTGCAGATAGAATAAAACAGATTTATAATTCGATACGTGCAAAATTGACAAAGATAAGCTATAGACTGGTTTGTCTGTATAAAATCTACATAAGATGCAGAGTTTTCAGCCACACACCTTCGGTGTAATAAAGAAGTATTGTGAGGTGCTCTTTTTGCAGGCAGTTTCTACTACCACATCAAAGACTCTCCTTTCATTAACTGGATCCATTCCCTATAAAAGAAATAAACAGCAATATTTCTTCTCCTGCTACTGAATACAGTGAAGGAAGCTTTTGTTTCCAATGCCAGCATATATACCTGATTTATTTCATCTACTATTCTGAAAGGACATCTGTTGAGTTCTTGCAAAGCCATTAAATACAGCATTGTTGAAACACTTCTCTCCCCTCCACTCTGATGGTATGGAGTCAATTCATGAAGTTGGGTGCTGCTACGGAATTTGACTCTAATCCGAATCCCATACTTGTCATATTCTTCCTGTCAAAATAGGACAGCTATGTTTAGAGATCTGCAAATTTATACAGTCCCTGACAATAAATTAAAAAGAGAAAATGTCACATAAAACCAAGGTTTGCACTAACCCTACTTTAGAAGCCAGATCAAGCACTGAGCTTCCAAACATACAGCAAGCAAGACATGATATGAACCTCTACTTTGCTTGCATTTTAATTCCCGATAATGAATCCGCCTCCACAGGCACAGAAAGAAACATACAGTGGGGCAAAAAAGTATTTAGTCAGCCACCAATTGTGCAAGTTCTCCCACTTAAAAAGATGAGAGAGGCCTGTAATTGACATCATAGGTAGACCTCAACTATGAGAGACAAAATGAGAAAACAAATCCAGACAATCACATTGTCTGATTCGGAAAGAATTTATTTGCAAATTATGGTGGAAAATAAGTATTTGGTCACCTACAAACAAGCAAGATTTCTGGCTCTCACAGACCTGTAACTTCTTCTTTAAGAGGCTCCTCTGTCCTCCACTCATTACCTGTAGTAATGGCACCTGTTTGAACTTGTTATCAGTATAAAAGACACCTGTCCACAACCTCAAACAGTCACACTCCAAACTCCACTATGGTGAAGACCAAAGAGCTGTCGAAGGACACCAGAAACAAAATGGTAGACCTGCACCAGGCTGGGAAGACTGAATCTGCAATAGGCAAGCAGCTTGGTGTGAAGAATTCAACTGTGGGAGCAAGAATTAGAAAATGGAAGACATACAAGACCACTGATAATCTCCCTCGATCTGGGGCTCCACGCAAGATCTCACCCCGTGGGGTCAAAATGATCACAAGAACGGTGAGCAAAAATCCCAGAACCACACGGGGGGACCTAGTGAATGACCTGCAGAGAGCTGGGACCAACGTAACAAAGGCTACCATCAGTAACACACTACGCCGCCAGGGACTCAGATCCTGCAGTGCCAGACGTGTCCCCCTGCTTAAGCCAGTACATGTCCGGGCCCGTCTGAAGTTTGCTAGAGAGCATTTGGATGATCCAGGAGAGGATTGGGAGAATGTCATATGGTCAGATGAAACCAAAGTAGAACTGTTTGGTAGAAACACAACTTGTCGTGTTTGGAGGAGAGAGAATGCTGAGTTGCATCCAAAGAACACCATACCTACTGTGAAGCATGGGGGTGGCAACATCATGCTTTGGGGCTGTTTCTCTGCAAAGGGACCAGGACGACTGTTCCGTGTACAGGAAAGAATGAATGGGGCCATGTATCGTGAGATTTTGAGTGCAAACCTCCTTCCATCAGCAAGGGCATTGAAGATGAAACGTGGCTGGGTCTTTCAGCATGACAATGATCCCAAACACACCGCCCGGGCAACGAAGGAGTGGCTTCGTAAGAAGCATTTCAAGGTCCTGGAGTGACCTAGCCAGTCTCCAGATCTCAACCCCATAGAAAACCTTTGGAGGGAGTTGAAAGTCCGTGTTGCCCAGCGACAGCCCCAAAACATCACTGCTCTAGAGGAGATCTGCATGGAGGAATGGGCCAACATACCAGCAACAGTGTGTGCCAACCTTGTGAAGACTTACAGAAAACGTTTGACCTCTGTCATTGCCAACAAAGGATATATAACAAAGTATTGAGATGAACTTTTGATATTGACCAAATACTTATTTTCTACCATAATTTGCAAATAAATTCTTTCCGAATCAGACAATGTGATTGTCTGGATTTGTTTTCTCATTTTGTCTCTCATAGTTGAGGTCTACCTATGATGTCAATTACAGGCCTCTCTCATCTTTTTAAGTGGGAGAACTTGCACAATTGGTGGCTGACTAAATACTTTTTTGCCCCACTGTAACTATGGTTCACTATTCAGACCCTGCAGACATGATCTCAAAGTCTTATTACTGGTGGCAAATCATGGTTTGTCAGTTCTGTTATCACAGTTAAACCATAGTTAAGCTTCCACTAAATTCCAGTTCAGGCATTTAACCTGGGTAGGGTACTGAAATGTGTAAGCAGCGCTGAGCCACACACACTGTCATTGCCTTTCCCTATGCCACTCCCTAGTCTCCATGCTGTGCTAAGTGGCAATCCTGAGGAAAGATTTTATTCACGTGAATGTGAATTAAGAACAAGATTGGGGAATCAGATGGTGAAACCAATGTGCCCTTTACACCCATTATTGAGTAGGGCTTATATCAATGGAATGGAATGGCTAGAGATCCATGTTGAAGTTGCTTTAAACTCCTACGGGGAAAAAAGGATATAAATGCAATTAAGATATAATTGATAATGCAGTATTATCAACACATAAAATAAACACATATTTTACATATTGTTGAAATGTTTCATCAAACCAATCTTTAAAATCCTTCTGAACAATAAAAAGATTTCTCTAACTATTTTGTGTAATCTTCAGAATATACACTCTCTTTATTTTTCTCTAAGTTGGTGCCTTAAGTTGTTGCTGGGGCAACAGAACAGGGGAAGAAGTGCTGGCAGTGTTGCTAGTGTTTTCTTCACCTGCTGGAGAAAAAAATCCAGCATGGAAAAATAATTCACCTTGCTCGTTATCAAAGCCAGGTATCTCACTGGGTATTTTCAAGCAACCCTTACATGAGATGTTTTGTAAATTTCCTAGCACTTCCTCCAGTAAAATAAATGAAAATTATGTCAAAATACGCTATTTTTCTTTAGAAGAACAGATTGCTTATTTCCAACGGTGGTTTTCTGAATTATCATCTGTGCAGTCACACATACAGATTATTTGCTTGTGCATAATCCTACATAGGCATCTTTTATAGCTGAGGTGAACTTTTAATTGGAGGCAGGATCCTACTACATACTGTATGTATGGAGTACTATTCTTGCCTCAGTCCCCTTAAGGCCCCTACAAAGGCAACTGTAGGGTAACAGCATACTCCCACAGTTCTTGAGAGGGGAAGGAGGATGGTTTTATGAATGCACAGATTACTACTTGAAGAGCAGCCTGTACATTTTCATGGTCTATATGCATCATACGTATTGATGGACAGAAAGTTTATCTAGTGATTAAGGGCAAGTAACACAATTAGTTTAATACTGCTCCTATGACCAATAAGCTTCTCACCCCTTCGCGGTAGGCCAGGTCAGAAAACAGACACAAGAACTACTGACACTCTATAAAATAACGACATCATCTTGAAAGCCTCACAGTTTTTCTCTGCTTCTGTTATAACAAAGAGAATCAAGGTGAGGTTATCTTGAGTTTATTTTTCATCCCCTTCTCTTTCTCAGGGCTGAGCAGGTGTTTACTTAATCACTCTTGCATTCCTTCTTCAAGGCCATCTCCATACTCCTTTATGTAGCCATAGGAAACATCCCAGTTACATGGACACTAGTACCTAACGAAGTTGGTAGATTGAGACCATGACTAAAAGCTGGTTGTCTCAGAAGCATGTCACAATCTGAATGAGTTCTTACACCTACAGGTGGCAATTCCTTCAACAACTGATAAGCTAGGCAGATAGTTCTGACTATCCAATTGACAAATTACCACAATGAGACGTCTTCCCCTTTATCCATCCTAAGAAGCAGACAAAGGGGTGCTGTAATAGGAAGAATTGGGCAATGGAAAGTACACCAGTTACACTGGACATCTAAAGATTGCAAAATTATTTCCAGTAGTATAGTTGGTAACAGGAAGAGTGTTACCAAGAAGATTAAGTCAGAATGAATTCAGCATCATAGGCAAAAGACAGACGGACATCTGGATCATTCAGGTATAGGGATCAGCATGAAAAGTTCACAGTTCCCAACAACAGCAACCCCATGGTGGGTTTCTGATGGTGAAAATATACTGTGGCATAGTTTCAAAAAAGTATGTGACAGAGTTGTAAGAATAAGAGACAGACTTTAGGATGGTACCAATGGAGGTTAAAGTGGGTTGAGATTGGAAAAGCCCCTGAGAAAACATTCTGTGTCAGATATGAAAACACCAACAAATTCTGCATGGAGAAATGGCTAGAGTAAATGACCATGAGATAAACTTTCACAGACAACGGGGGCAAGTTTCAGTACTTTCAGGAAAGTAGAAAATGTCATTCTTTATGACATAAATGGGATTCTTTATTAGAGGGAGTGGAAATTGGGTGATAAGAACTTTTTTGTTCTGAAGCACAAAATCTGGTCTATTGGGTAAATGGGTGAATGTTCTGCAAAACAGATGGAGCAGGATTGATAATCTCAATCATCATCGTGTTATCAGGATATTAGCAGAGCCACCTGGTGGAGATGGTGGCAAGGGGGACTGGCAGAAAAGCACTGAGGGTGGAAAGGCAAGGAGCAATCGTGGAAAATCTTATATACAGAATGATGTCCTGGTCTTTAGGTCAGAGACAAGCATCTTGTAGAGATCAAGGACCACACCGTTCTGAAACAGAATCAGCTGTCATCATTGCTAGTTAAATGGATCACACAGCCATAATATCATTTAAGATGCACTAATCCTAAAAGAGAGCAGAAGGTAGAGGAAGGCATGGGATGAGCAGTAGGTGGAGAAGGGGTGACTGAAGAAATGATGGTCCTGGTATCTTGAGGAAAAGGTAAAAGGTAAAGGTTCCCCCCGCACATTTGTGCAGTTGTGTCCGACTCTAGGGGCCGGTGCTCATCTCCGTTTGTTAGCCGAAGAGCCAGCGTTGTCCGAAGACGCTTCCATGGTCATGTGGCCACATGACAAGCACGGAACGCTGTTACCATCCCACCGAAGTGGTACCTATTCATCTACTTGCATTTGCATGCTTTCGAACTGCTAGGTTGGCAAGAGCTGGAGCTAGTGCGGGAGCTCACTCCGCACGCAGGGCTAGGGATTCGAACCTCCGAACTTGCGATCTTCCGGTCGACAAGCCTGGCGTCTTACCCACTGAGCCACCACGCCCCACAAAAAAAAAGCCTTTTCTTGAGGAAAGTGATGCATTATTGTTGAATTTGTGATATCTGGGTGAGGAGGAATTGAGAAGGTGGATATAAAAGAGAGATAAACTTAGTTTCTTTCTTTCCCTTTTTAAAGGCAGATTTAGACAACCAGCAGGAGTCCCTTAGTCTTGTGTTTCTTTGGTCCTCGCAGTGCTTCAGTCAATCAACCCATTGAGTGGAGGTGCAATGGGACTGTTAGGCCAACACAATGGATGATACCAAAGCTACATGCTATACAAGTAATGTCTGCTTCAGACCAAGAAGAATGTGCCCAGAGGATCTGAAGAGACAGGCACTACAGCTAAGAAGGCTTTTTTTCCAGAGAAGCACCATGACCACAGAAGGGTGATCGTGCTGTTGCCTGCTTAGTAAATTTTTGCTAGTGATGGCCACAGGATGGCACATGAGGCAAAGAGACTGGCTGTCTACTAGTAGGAGCTGACTTTTGCAAACTGGGCACAAGTGGAATGCAGCCCACAAGGCCACAAGATTTCAGGTAGCTTGAATGAACAATTGAAGCAGCTTGAGAAGATCCAAAATCAGAATCCAAATTATGATAAATGCCATGAGAAAAAAAGTGAACGAAGCACCCAGTTTTGTACAAAGTGTACAGAAGAATCCTTCTGATATTGCTACTGCAGTGCTCAAAAAGACACTGCAGAGGAAGCAACTTCTAGTATATGGTTTCTTCCAAGACTTCATTTCATCTATAGCAGATTAAGATTCTGTGCTGGTTCATAGCCCATATATGTGATACGATAGAGTATGAACATTTTCAGATTTTTTGGGGTCTCCAGGCTTTGATCAATACCACAATCTGCACTACTTTATTATTTTCAAGTAATTCAGAAAATTTGCTATGACAAATGAACAACTTTATTTTGCTCCCAAAATGAAATGCTTGTTAATATGACAGGTAGAATATAGCAAATGGTAGTAAGCAATCCTTCACATGTATACTCAAAGTATTTCTATGAGTACTTATGGATTCTCCCAAGAGAAGAGGGCTTCTTATTGCTGTAACTGGGGCTGGGGCGAAGAAATGTTCCTGGTGGAACACAAGTTTTGACTCGGTAGGCATGTCAATGTGCAGCATCTGACTTACACCTGTTTATTTATTCACTGTATTTTTATTCTAACATTTCTCTGTCAGTTCAGGGTGGCTTATATGAACAACTCCCTAATTTATCACAACCACAGTAACACAACAGCCCTGTGAGAGAGTTTGGGTTGACAGTCACACAGTGAGCATTGCAATCTAGTCCTCTAGTGGCTAAAAGCATATGTGGCAGCCATTCATTAATAGAGAAGGGAGGTACAATCAGGGAGGATAAACCTGCCCCCTTTGACTCCAATATTTGGGCTGACAGTGAATTTTTTTCTTAGCTATATTCTAGACATACAAGACTATGTATGCTTCTTCAGAAGTAAGCTTCATTGTGCTTTGGGTACTAGACCCAGATACATATGTACATAGGATTGTGGCTGCATCTATTTATTTTGCTCAACAGAACTCAATCAGAGAAAGTGAGTCAGACTATATCTGGATTACCCTACTCCTTTCAGCCTCGTAAATATGCTCTATGCACCATTACTTACAGTAAAAGCAGCTCACTGATGCCCCACAGATGTTTTGGAATGCAATTTGCATCAATCCTCCCAATATGGCCAGCGGCAAAGGATTGTGGAAAATTATAGCCCAAAACATCTGTCCCTGACTTAATGTGCTACTAGATAGGGCTCTGTCAGTTTTTAATGTAGAGTGAGTATTTAGTGCTGCAGTTGAAACCAGTTAAAAGTTGCATCATGTAAAACTTATTCACAGAACTTATTTATGGGCTGCCAGGATTTAACTATGAATATGATAGTTAATTTCATTTTTTAATGTTTATATATCCCAAGGAAGCAAGCTATTGCCTTTGATAATTGTTTCTAAATGACAGTATACAAAGCTGTAAAATATTCACCCTACTGCCCATTGTTTAATTGAAAAGCCATAATTTATGCATTTGGGAGGGATTTTCTCTCTATAAAGCAATACATCATTTTTATAATCATACCTCATTTTCTGTATGAAGATCTATCTCCCCTGCACACTGCATAGAGCTAAAAAAGCTGCTGAACTTTTCATTTATTTGGTCAATCATCTGTTTCAAAGGGTTCAGCCACCTTTCCTTAACCTTAAAAAAAAAAGATTGATCATACGAGGAGTGACAATAAAGATTCCATCTCTAGTACTACAGAAAATGTCACAATGAAGTATTCAATATATTACTAATTAATTGTGGCCTTAATTACCTACCTACCTGCATAGTGGTCAGAAACTACAGATGTATCGGACTTCCGGTGGGGACAATGGCGGCTTGAGCTGGTTTTTTCCGCTGTCTGCAGACTGACCTGTCAGAGTGGCTTTTTTTCTTGGGCTCAGGCAGGCTTCCTTGGAGCCCAGAAGCGTTCTCTGGATTAAGAACCCCAGGAATCACCCCATGTGTTCTCCAGACAGCTGGTCACACCCAGAAGACCACAAAACCGCATTTCACAATCGACTTGTAAGCGATCAGCTGGGAGGCAGGGCCCCCATCTTCTTCCCAAGCCACTCTGAATTCCATAATGGACCTTAAAGCTGCCCACCCCATTTCTACAGCACTAAGTTTTTTTTGTTTGAATTTTACCGAAGAGAGGCTTTCTACAACAAAGAAATCCGGAATCTCTTGGTGACTCTCATTATTTTTGAAAATTATTAACTTGGTAATTTGGGTTTTTATATATAATTTGTTAAATTGAGATTTAAAGAATTTTGCTTTTTTTATTGCTTTTTTATTAAAGTGATTTTTGAGGAATATAAAACTTTCTCTTCTTCGTTGAATCTGCAGATTGGAGTTCTGATCTATTTGCTTTCACTTTCCCATGAGAATGCTGTTAGTTATTACTTTTTATTTTCCTGATTGGCCACACCGGAGATAAAAAGGCTGGAGAGAGTGTTCAGTTACAGCGTTAATGACTATACCATCTTGAGGCACTAGGTCAAAGGTAAAGGTTTTCCCCTGCACAGCCGTGTCTGACTCTAGGGGGCGGTGCTCATCTCCGTTTCTTAGCCGAAGAGCCAGCGCTCTCCGAAGACGCTTCCGTGATCATGTGGCCGGCATGACAAGCACGGACTGCTGTTACCATCCCACCGAAGTGGTACCTATTTATCTACTTGCATTTGCATGCTTTCGAATTGCTAGGTTGGCAAGAGCTGGGGCGAGTGCGGGAGCTCACTCCGTCACGCGGCGCTCGGGTTTCGAACCGCCGACCTTCCGATCAACAAGCCTGGCGTCTTAACCACTGAGCCATCGCGCCCCTTCCTGAGGCACTAGAGGGCACCATAATCTATCTTACTGTTAAGAAATATGGAGGAAATTAATTTGATATTTGAAGATCTATACAATGCTGTTATTCAAGTCTTGGAGCATTTCTCAGAATTTGTGGAGTCCAAATTGTCACAAGAATCGAGAGAAACTGATAAGGCTGAAAACTACCTTAAGAGTAAAGTGGTTTCTCCAAAGAAAAAGATGAGAATTGGTGACTTACGTTTAAATAGTCAAAGGAAAATTGAGTTGTCAAAAGTTGAAGATAAGAAGACAGTGTTGCCACCACACCATGATCAAGAAAGAGAATTAAACTCTAGATGCTGGAAGATTTTGGACAAATATTTGGGCTTTTTAAAGCAGGTTGTAGAATTTGAAATTGACAAAGAGAAAGCTCTGTACATAATACTGAGACATGTAAATGCCTTAGTTTACTTTGAAGTGGGATAATTGTCTAAATGTGTTTATCAGGATGGTTTCTTTAAGGTTTGGATAAATGGTTATGCTGTTCTGAAAATTCTTACATTTTTGGTAAATGTTAGTTTAGTTGGCAGATAGGAGCAAATTATAGTGAAGAAGGGTAGTGTTCGTTACTATATTAGGTTCCAAATTATGTTTGAAGGGTTTTATATGTTTTTCTTTAATTGGGAGGGTAATTTTGTTTTAGAAGGGAATGTAATAATGAGAATTTAAATGCTTTATAGAAATAATGTTTACTATAATATGAATTGGAGTAAGAGATTGATATTGATTTATGTATATCTTTGTTATATAAAGTCGGAAGTCACTTTGTAGTAGTTTGTTTTGTGTTTTTTCACACCTTTTTAGTTCTGTTTCTTTTTTGGTAGGCTTCTTTGTTTCAATCTTTTTAGTTTTTATCTATATTTTGAAAATGCTTTAATAAAGTTTTCTTAAAAAAAGAAAAGAAACTACAGATGTATCCAGGCTATGAAATACTTCCAATTTGGGGAAGAAAGCAAACTAATCCATGCATTAACATTGCTCCATGGAAAGCAGACATACTGTAGGCTGTGTTGTCTTGCACCATGTTGATACTACACCTTCACATCGCATCTTGGCAATCTTCATGGGCATCAACTGATACCATCGTCAGGTTAAATTGGTTATCAGTGGCCACTATGTAGATGAAACTACCACCCCATCTTTGCTTAGACTTATTGATGTACACAAGGCCATATTGCTCAAGTTTGCTGTTCAATTGGCTGCCATCATTTCCAATCCTCACACTACCTAGTAAGCATGAATGCAAGGGCTGCCACATTGTGGCTGGAGTGGGCTGCAGTTATGCACATACCTAGATCCTGCTTTCTAGTTGATTATCCTAGCCTATGAATGTATATATAGTCCTTGCTATTGCTGCTGAATTGGTTTCTGGGCTGTATTTATTTATGAAATTTATACACCACCTCAATCAGGTTAGATTCTAGGTGACTTACAAGGATATATAATAAAATATAATAAGATAAAATAAAATAATAGAATAGAATAGAAAAAATACCATATAACAACACAATCAAACTAATTTTGGAGTCAATGGCTTTGCAATCAATCCCTAAAAAGCCCTCCCTCCAGAAGAGTCAGGTCTTAACAGCCTTCCAAAAGGCATTAAAAGTGGAAGCCATCCTTTCTTCAGGAGGGAAGCTGTTCTAAGAAGGGAGCCCCTACAGAGAATGCTTGCCATCAGGCCCACTCTCACTGCACCTCCTGGTTAAGTGAGGACCCTTGTAGGCACTCTTTGGCCAACCAAATCCATAGGCAGCATTTATTTATGAAAGGCAGACACCCAGGCCTCGAGCCATATAGGGCTTTAAAGTTAGTGACCAGTTCCTTCACTTGCACTTGGAGACACACTGGTAACTAATGCAGCTTCTGCAGCAGCAACCTAACATGGCAGTATTCAGACTGACCAGTAAGGATGCCAGCTGCTGCATTTTGGCCAGCTGAAGTTTCCAGATGATCTTCAAGGTCAGCCCCAAGTAGAGCAAATTACAATAATGAAGGTGAGAGATGACAATGCATGAGTGACTGTCTTCAGTGCATCCATGATTCCATGAGCCATGAGTCCAGGACCACCCCAGACTGCAAGCCTGCTGAATCTTGGGGAGCACAACCTCACAGAGAGACAAAGATGGTATGGTTCTGGAACCAGTAAGCTTCTGAATTAGCACCATTCCATCTTTGGTTGAATCTGAGCCTGTTTTTCTTCATCCAGATCCTGACAGCCTCCAGGCATCAGGTCAGGACTTCTACTACATCTCCCATAGGGCCTGGGGTGGAGATGTACAACTGGGATTTTATTCATCCAGCTTCCAACTTGGAGTGAATACTTGGCTAGACAATTGAATTTACACTACTTGGTTCTTTTGGCCCATTTTTCCCTACATATATTTTTTATTTTGCAGCCAATAACCATTTATGCTGCATCTTACAGTATAACTCCTTAATGGATATTTATTACAGCACAAAAATACTAGTGAAAGTAATAGCAGTAATGATCAGTACCTGTGAAATATTTTGCCTATAGCTGTCCAGTTCCTTTTTCTTTTCCTCCAGTTCTACTGTCATCTGTGCTATTTCTTTTACTCTTTTATTATATTCTTCAACAACCTGGGAGGAAAAAGCTTGTCTGGTTAAAAGGCATTATCTTTTGAATTGACAATGCAAAAAATTTACTATCCAAATCTGAAGTAAGAATACAGAAATACTGATTACTTCCTCACACACTAAAATCATACTGAACTTGGTAGTTTGTTTGCATATTATTATCTCAAGCAGGAAGAATCCAAGGCTGTTTTATGAGAGTGTACAACTATACATAATACTGATACGTATGTTCTAAACAGGATCTGATCTGATCAAATACAAAATGGTTGCAGCAATAGATTATTATTGGAATGTATGGTTCAAAAACTAACCCCTGCCCCCATCTCTTTAGTTCTGTACAGTATATCATAACCAAGTACTGTTTGTTTTCTTCAACAGTGGAAAGGTGTCTGTCACTCAAATATGACTGGGGGAAGACACAGTGAAGAGGTAACTCGCTTTAGGGTAAAACTGGTATCAAATAAACATATTTGCTGCCATAAGGCTAAAGTAAACTAGAGCTCTTTTCCCCCCACTTTCTCTCCTGTTTTCTTCTTTATTTTTAAAAGAAAAGCAGCATAGAACATATTGGACCTTGGGAAAAAAACTATTTAGAATTCTAATGGCATTTACAACACGTTGTTCTTGCTGCTTAGCTGATGACGACGATGACAAAGACAATGATTGTTAATTTCTACATAATAAACATAACGTAGCATAATGTAATACTGGGAGTACATACTGAAGCATTGAGGCCTGTGAAACATGAAGCTCTTGTTTTCTCCTCATTCAGTAAAGCATCGATTTCATCTACTGTATTTGGAAGGTCCACGAATGCCTAAAAAGATTGCATTACATTTGTGTAAAATAAGGTAATTACTTTGCACAAGCATCTATTGATATTTGTCCAGACACAGTATGTTCCTTCATACATGCATGGGCTTTTTGTTAGCAAGGTCCTAGCTGCTTACTTCTAGCTTGTGTCTCCCAAGCTCCCTCCCTGGATACAGATAACCTTTCATAAACATGAGGTGGCAGAAGGGAAAAACAATCATGACAGATTTTCACTACTCACTTCAAGCAAGAGAAGGGAGCAGGAGATTTATTTATTGGAGCATTCCATTACCAAAATAGCAACTGCAAACTTCCTCTATTGCTTGAAGTAGAAAGGGGGATCTTTCCCATAATTGTGTGGTGTTTCCATCCAATACAACTTGAGCAACATGCCATTATCCAGTTGCAAGCTGGAGAAAAAAGTTGTGATGCTTATCATGCTCTTTATAGAATAACGGAATATAGTAGTGAGCATGAAAAGTGACATTGTAGATTTCTGATAAGCTATTGATTATACACCTTTTTGCACAAGTTATGCTGCCAGCTAAATATTTTTGGACTCCTGCTACATATTTTGTTTGTTTGTTGTCATTTACATATACAAAAATACAATTAATCAATAGGATCATGATTAATAGAAAAACAAATGGGCATTTATGCAAAGTTCAAGAGAAAATAGAAAAATAAAAGGGCATTTGTGCAAGATGCAAAGGAAAATACAATTTTAGGACACAACAGCTCTTTTGTAATAATGCTTACAATATTTCAAGGAAATCTTCAGTAGCAGACAAGGAATAAAATGTATTAGAGCAAGATGAAATTTTGTCCAAAATCTAAATTTATGGTTCCAGTGACAAATTCCATTTAATAAGGACAAGGACAGAGAAAGGTTTATGCATCGTAAGTTGGGTTTTTCTCTTCATTCTTAAGGAGGACATGCTAGCTTATTAAAATCTACTCATCCACTGGAGCAGAGCTTTCCAAACTGTGTGTCGCAACACAAAAGTGTGTTGCCACCACAGTCTGGTGTGTCGCCACACAACCCGGAAGTGCTGATCATCAGCGCTTCCGGGTTTTCCCACGGCGACACACCAACGGCGGCGCGCAAAAACCTGAAAGCGGCAGCAGCGCTTCTGGGTTTTTGCGCACTGCCGCAATGGTGGCACTTCCGGGTTTTCCCGCGGGGACACACCAACGACGGTTGCTGTGTCGCTGCGGGAAAACTTTGGAAAGCCCTGCACTGGAGGCTCTGTGGGCAACAAGTGCAAGGATCTGAGTGCAATTTGAAGAGATACTAATAGAGAACAATTTTTAGAAACTTTTGAAATCTGATGGCATCAAGTTCTATTTCTCTTTTGACTTCTCAACCAGACGAGGTCGTAAAAGTATTGAATTGATAACTGGAAACATTAGTGATTTGAAAAACAGCCTCAAGTAACCTTTGTGACCCAGAAAGCATTACAGCAGCTACAGGTAGTCTACCAACTGTGGCATTCCTTTGGATTATTCATGTTCAATAAGAGAAGGGTCTGTCTTTGAAAACTGCGCAGAAATGACTATTCAAAATACTGTACAGCAACTAGGAGCCAGTTGTTAAGGACACACCTAGTGGGTACTTCTGGGGCTTCATGGGCTTTTAATCTATATCTGAGCACAATCCAAACTGCTAGTCTTAATGTTTAAAATCTTATATAGCCTGTTCTCTGAACATGTCTATGCGTGAATATAATCTTTTGAGGTTTCCCCCCGACACTCTTGTCATCTGAAGTAACGCAGGTTAGGAAAAAAGGCATTCTTGATTATAAGCCTTCTAGTGCCAACATAATTTTATTTAATTTTTAGGCCTTTATATTCAACTGTCTCTAATAGTTCTTGCTTTGATTTGTTTTAATTGGTTTATTCTGGATGTTTCATTGATTTCAGGGCAATTTTGTATTTTGAGCTTATTTTATTACTTATGTAGGTTTCTCTGGAAACAAGATTGAAGAGCATTGTGCATATGTGTGTTTGCCTATATACATCATCCCTTTACTGTGATATTTACCTTACAGACATCTTCTGGAAGGTTTTGATCTAGACCAAGGTTACAAACTTGTTTAGCAGTTCTCAGTAAGCCTTTACACTTCTCCAAAAGAAAACACTTCTTTTCTTCCAGTTTTAAAACTTGTTGCTGGAATAAACAGAAGAGATGAAAACAAACGGCTGGACTGTTTTTATGAAAGCTTTACTGGCTTCAAGAAAACTCAGTCAAACATTTATCAGAGCTAAGCCTTCAGAATGTGCAATACACCTACTGATACAGAGTCCAGCAGTCAAATCTGATGGCTATCAAAGTCAGTTTGCTGTCTATCTGAGACTCTAGCAGTCATGGATGACAAGCACTTGACAAGCTACAATACCCATGATACAAGAGAAGCATTTGATAAAATGGCTCATCAACTCTAACTAGGAGGAAGGAGTATTAGGTATGTTCGCCACCTTGAGTTATTTATAAAAATAATAAAGGCAGGATAATTAATTAATTAACTAATTAATCCATCCATCCATCCATCCATCCATCCCATACAGATTTAATTCAGGCTATTCCTTAAGGCAGAGCTTTCCAAACTTTTCATGTTGGTGACACATTTTTTAGACATGCATCATTTCGCGACACACTCTTACAGCAGGGCATCATTTCGCGACACACTCTTACAGCAGGGCACAAGGCAGGCACTAGGACCTGCGCGGAATCACAGCAGGTTTGGAGGCAGCAAGGCAGGCACTAGGACCTGTGTGGAAGCCAGGAGGCAGCAGCAGCCGCGACACACACAGACACTGCAGCCGACACACTAACGTGTCCCGACACACAGTTTGGAAAGCTCTGCCTTAAGGTTAGCATTTAGAGATGAAGTTGCCTCAAGCCAGGGCAGGCTATTTTTATTTACTTAGCCCAACATTTATCTATTGGCAGTGGTTCTCTGGGGTTAGTCTTGTTGCCTCTGCAGATAACAAGCCAGTGGTCCTTTTTAAGATGTCTCATTCTCTGCTAGGAAGAGATGGACCACAAAAACATCTGAAGGGTGGTGTGAAGAATTTTCTTGGCATCTGATAGATAAAATCACTTGAATCTGCTAGGAGCTGGACTCTGATTGGGTATGCCTAGTTAACATGAATGAATCAGCATACTGCTCAGTTATTTGGGAAGAGTTAGATCCTGCAACTCCTGAGGAAGTAGACAGGATCTTTGAGTCTATTAGCCTGGTCACGTGATTGTTAGATCCATGTCACCTCCTGGTTGGTAAAGGCTTCCCAGGGGGTGACTCGTGATAGGGTTCATGTGATGGTGGCTTCATCTCTGAGGAAAGGGTTGGCTTCATCTGTCTTAAAGGAGATGGTGATAGGCCCCTTCTCAAGAAACCATTTGTAGACCAAACAGTCCTGGACAACTTTTGCCCAGTCTCCAACCTACGCTTTCACTAGTACACTTCAAATACCAAACAGCTGTCTCACAGATGTGCTCTCTGCCAGCACAGAACAAAAGACTTGATTTAAAGGCTTATATTACAAGCAGTCAGACTTTGGTAAAATATTAGTTCTTAACAGTACAATCAATCTGACAATGAAACTAATACCCTGAAAGGGTTTTGAGCTCTAGTGCTGATGGTCTTCACATGGATGATATGTTCTAGCTCTGGATTTCATGAATCAAGTAAATTCTGACAGAATTTCATTGTATAGTACAAATAGGAGCCCTCTAGTGGCAAAAGACAATAGTTCAGCTTGTATTACCAATAATAGTAATAGATTTGGTTTATCTATTACAAGGCCAATCTATTTGAATCTATTCAAATCTATTATGAAGAGCTGCCAATAATAACAATTTAAAAATTAAAAATGCCTCTATAGATGAGGATGCCAAATAATTTATTTCCAGCTCAGTTTAGGTTAGTATAGAAGTAAAGGTAAAGGTTCCCCCACACAGTCGTGTCCGACTCTAGGAGCCGGTGCTCATCTCCGTTTGTTAGCCAGCGTTGTCCAAAGATGCTTCTGCAGTCATGTGGCCGGCATGATGTGCGCGGAACGTTGTTACCTTCCCACCAAAATGGTACCTATTTATCTACTTGCATTTGCATGCTTTCGAATTGCTAGGTTGGGAAGAGCTGGGGCAAGTGCGGGAGCTCACTCCGTCACGTGGGACTAGGGTCTCGAACTTGCGACCTTCCGATCGACAAGCCTGGCGTCTTAACCGCTGAGCCATCGCGCCCCTCCAGTATAGATGTAACAAAACATTATTTAACACTACATTAATAAATTGTAACAAGGCTCTTTTTCCATATGTAAGGAGAAAAACCTTAAGTAGAAGTCTTGAATTTTAATCTAGTAGCTGTATCTCCAAATAGCTGGGAACCTGCGCTTTGCTCAAGTCACAGTATGATTTTGGATTGTTCTCATTTACTAAACTTTAATATAGTATTCCTGAGTATGGAAGTCACGAAGCATTTTGACTTACTTAAAACTGGAAGCAAAAATTTCCATTTGCCTCCTCATGGATACCAAAGATAGGATAGTTGGAAATTGAAGCAAGTAAGCCTTAGATAAATTTGACTTTTACAGCAGAAAATCATGTTTTCCCATGATTTCTGAATAGTAACATAGAGAAATAAAAAAATATCCTAATCTACAAAGGCCCAATTCTCTTATACCAACATTCATGATAGCACAGTAATATATACATACTCTGTATGTGTATTCAGTTTATAAGTGAGATTCATTAATCTGAAAAAAAATGAGCCTGACTTTTCTATATCTGACACAAGCAAAGATAACATAAACACCACATGGGAATCCCATAAACTATTGCATTTTTGGATAATCCTGAAATATTTTGAAGTGCTATTCAACCCACATTTCACCTTCCAGTAATAGTTGTGTTACTCAGACCATAAGCATAATTCTGACATTAACATTTTCTTCCACAGTAAGAATATGGTGCCATTTGCCCTGGGAGCATGGTACTGAAAAGAAAAGAAAAGCCGTGGTTCCCCCATGAGAATGATATGAACAGTGTATGGAGAAGAAAATAGTATTGGCATGTTCTTAAAATAAATACTGTGGTATCTACTCCAAATAATATTTGGTAGAATTTCTGTTCCAGACATGCATTATATTCCCATTATAGGAATTGTTTTTTACTTTCATATTTTCGTCCATAAAAAGGAAATGAAATGCTAACCTAGCCTTATCTAGGAACTGTAATCTATGTGAGTACCTTTCCTATAAATAACTTTGCATATATTAGGTATATTTTCAAGTTCATTTGTCAAGTAGCAAAATGGAAGCCTTACTTCTACAGCTCGTAGCTGTACAGTTGCAGCTTTATATTCGGCATCGAGCCTGTTCTTGTGAAAAGCAGCTGCTGTGTTCTGTAGGACCAAATTTGTTTTGTCTTCATTAAGGGTCATACAAGTCTGCAGAAAATAAGTGTAAATGTTGTTTAGAAGAGTTTGCAAATGTTTCAAGCATTGGAATAATGTAGTTTTATCTGTACTAGGTATTCATGATTGCCTATCAACTAGAACCTACCATTTTACTGAAACAAACATAACTCTTGCTTTTTTTCTTCTCTCAATTGAAAATGCTTGTCCCACTTAACACTTCTTTAAAAGTAAAGTATTCTCCCCCTCATGAATGCATCTGAATACTCATCAAGCAAAATGTTTTCCTCTGAAATCAATGACCTGCACATCAAGAAACCTTTTTCATTTCCCAATCCCATCCCAGAGTTATTTAGAAATTACACTTCTCAAGTACAAGAATGCAAATAACAGAAAAAAAGAGAATTAGGTCCAGGAAGAAAACTTCCAGAAAGAATATTCAGGGGAGTATGAGGTGTGGGTTTTGTTTTGTATTGCTTTATTTTTCGTGCCTTCAAGTCTGTCTTGATTCCTAGCAACTGTCTGGACTAGTCCCTACAGTTTTCCTTGCAAGGTTTTTTGGAAGTGGTTTGCCATTGCCTCCTTCCTAGGGCCGAGAGAGAGTGACTGGTCCAAAGTCACCCAGTCGGCTTTCATGCCTAAGGTGGTGTCAGGGAAACTGGCAAAGAACCACGCTGAGCTGGAGTTGCAGCTCTAGTTTCTTTATTGTTCCTACCATATACAGAATCTTGCCAGACTAAAGGTACCCTAACTGATCTAAAGGGAAAAATACTCCTGGGACTCTAAGGTGGGGCCAGCCTAACTTTCCTTGCCGGCCGGCCAAGGCTTTCAATGCTGTGGGAACATTTATCTCCCTGGAATGCGCCCCCTCCTCCTCCAGCTCTGAGATCCATCACAGGTGGGACTAGAACTCACAGTCTCCCGATTTCTAGCCTGATGCCTTAACCACTACACCAAACTGGCTCTCTGTTTGTATGTAGTATGAGTTACAACAGATGCAATGTGCATTCTTTGGCAAAGCTAGAAAGCTAAGGCCCCTCTTTCTACTGAATTTGGACTAGTGTACCTTTTGGACACATTTCTAAAAGAACAAATTACGTTTAGCAGGAAACAGAAGTCTAAGAATTTCCTACAAATTTAGGAACTCTTCCTTCCTCCTTATAAATCATAAGAAACCATTATTTTTATTTATCATGCTAATAGTACACTGTTCTTACATTATCTTCACCTGTCATACCTGAGCCCATCTTGTTTTCCTTTTGTCATTCTTTTTTTAGATATAAATAACTGACTACTCCTATCCATCCAATGAAACATATTACACTAGGGAGAGGAGAGAGCAGCTGAGGTTACAGTCTGTTGCTCATTAAAAAATCAATAAACTTTTAAGAGGTTTGAAAAAGTGGCAGGAAGGCTCATTCTCTCTACAACAATATTCTACATTGCAAGTTGTAAGGGAGAGCCATAGCTTAGTAGTAGCGTACTTGCTATGCATGCTGAATTTCCAGCTTCTCCAGACAGGGCTGCAGAAACTATAGCCTGCAATCAGGGAGAATGGCTGTCACAAAGTAGTGCCAATATTGGGCTAAATGGATTAAGTGGTCTGGCTCATTATAAGGCAGCTTCCTATAGTTTTATCACAGCACTTGTGCTGGGCTGAAATCAGTGTTAAGAACAGAACACTGTTTTATTTGTTGAAGATATTCAGTTTGACAGCTACTTAGACTTTCGGCCAGGCAAAGTAATTATCTCTTTCCAGTTTGCAAAACCACCCAAACATCACTTTGTGACATAGGTTCCAATGGGCAAATTAGTTAAATTTTGGGAACATCTGTGCTGTTGTAATACAAATACTGGGGTTCAGATCAACAGCAGGACTTATTAATTTGAAGTGAATTTACCTAATGCTTATCACATGGCAACTAACATCATGATGAATCACATGTTGAATGTCCATCATTAATCAAAAGCATTTGTATTATTGAATGCCACTCAATGTAATACTTCTAAAGGGAAAGCAGTAAGTGACAAGAAAGTAAGAGATGAAATATTAACTGTTAATATTAACAGTTAAATATTAGACATGATCAATGCATGTACCAATCACCACATAAAATAGCAAATTTTGTGGCAGAGGAATGAATGTTTTTATAATATACAATTGCATTAACAGTATTCTCTTCTTTTAAAAAACAGTATTTACCTTTATTAGTTGCATAAAATCAGTTACAAGTTTTACTTTCTGGGTGTTAAGTTTTACTATTTTAGCATTTGCTCGCTCAGATTCTTCTCCCAGATTGATGGCATCTTGTTCCATCTGTCTTAAACTGTATAAAAAAGATTTATGAGCAATGTTTTGAGAATAATTATTACATTCTCAGTTCAACATTACAGAAGCATGTTTCAGGGATATTTTGGAAAACTAGAAAGCAGGATTGCTACTTTGAAAGTAGAAAATCATCATCATCATAATCAGAATATGCTACACAGGTGACCCTAGAAACCCCCAAATATTAGTTTAACACAATCTACAGATTGCACAACACTACTCTAATTCACAGTAATGCCTTTAACAGATCTATCCTATCACTGTTCCATCAACTGGGTGAGACTTGTTTAAAACTAATAGCACAGGTTTTTCGACCTAGACAACACAACACTATAAGACATCCTTCTCTCAATTTCTCAAACTGTACAGTATTCAGTGAACTTTTATACAAGTTCAGGCTCAGGATAAGTATCACAGCAAAGACATTTTTAAAAAATAAAATTACATACTATATTAGCTACCAAGGTTAATTATCCTGGCATAGTTAAAATCCCAAGGACCCTTGCTATAAAGTAGTGGTTCTTAAACTGTTTGCCCCAATTACCCCTTTTCCCTGTCTCAAATAATGCCATTACCCCCCCACCAAAAAAAAAAAAATCCAAACCCAGATCCTGTTGTTATACACAAGTGTCTTGGCAGCGGCAGCTCCCAAATTGGATCCTTGATTCACAAACAAGCAATTACAAACTGCTCCGTCACCCCTAGGATATGCCCAAATTATTCCCTTGGGGTAATCACTGCCAGTTTAAGAATCACTGTCTTTATATATAAAGATACGCAAGTGGAATACTTTCTCTCCACTTGAGAAGCTCTTTTGGAGAATAAGAGAAATCCAGCTAAGAGCACAAATTATGAAAGGGGCTGTGGAGAGAATTTGATGGAAACTAAGGAAATTTATCTTGTATAAACAGAGTATCTTACTTAAGTGGGGATTTATTTATTTATTTATTTTTCAACTTCTATCACCGCACCATCTCCCCCAAAGGGGACTCTGGGCGGTTATGACTGAATGATTGAAGCAACTACTTATCTATAACAACTTTAAAATAACTGAAAAGATGGAAGTACTTTAATTTAGCTGACTTCTGTCCAGGTATTTTTTCCCCCAACATATTTTAAAGCCAATAAGCACCAGAGTTGTAGTAAAGCTGTTACAGAGACACAAAATGCTGAAATGGATTTTTATCACAACCATTTTATTGTAATCTACTATTCCCCATGCATTTAGACTTCCCTCCCCTATTAGATTAGCTGCAATACAATAGTAGCTGGGGCAGGAAAGTGGGGGGAGGCTGGATTTTCCCTGGAATAATGCGATTTTCCCAAACTATCTCTGTTATGGACAGCGTTGGGCTTCAGCGTCCTTGGTCCAGACAACAGATTTCCTGACATTTCGCTGGCAACTGTGACTGGCATCTTCTAAACCCTAAAGCCCAACACTGCCCAAAAGATACCAGCTGTAAAAGCCTACACCAGTATATCTCTGTTATCATGCAAAGCCTTTTGAGGTGGCTTAGTCCCTTAACGGGGATTAAGAACCATAAAACCTGCCCTTTATAGACAGGAAAGCTGCTGGAAGTGGCTGTACTGTCTTCTTCTCTCTCTCTTTTTCATATGATCTTCCTGACCTATGCAAAAGAACAGCTGGCTCAAATACTCTTTGATATATCCTCCCTTCTCATGCCCTATTGGGCTGTCTTGTCATTGTTTCTTTTCTACCATGTGAGAATTTGTATGTTTTATTTGATTGCTGTTTTAGTGTAAGGAATAAAGAAGATACTATGTTTCTGTCTGAGTTTTCTATCAAGAGTTTGTTACATGTTCTATTCATTTATCTAGTCTTGCAGCTTGTGTGCTACTGTCTTAAATTACCTGAAAATTATTTTAGAAAATCCACTACTCCTCTACAATCCATTATAAACAGTTCAAAGTGAACAATTACTGGCCCAAGGTCATCCAGCAGCTATGCTTCAAGATACATACCTCAGAGCAAAACTGGCAGTAACCTCTGAAACCAGTAGTATTGCCTACTACAAATTCAGCGACCACTGGCAGTGTCCTGCACCATCTTTTTGCCAGTTGGGACTCTTGTCCAATTGGACCAGATGGACCAGTCACATATTGTATCTGGATCAAGGGACCAGGGATGTGAAGCAATGCATTAACCACTCTACTGACTTTTCCCAAATCTATTCTATCACAACCAGCTGATGGTAAAAAATGGACTATTATGCTATGTGCCATTGTTCTTT
Organism: Charina bottae; assembly: GCA_023362775.1. Lineage (NCBI taxonomy): Eukaryota > Metazoa > Chordata > Lepidosauria > Squamata > Charinaidae > Charina > Charina bottae. Next base: position 205,438,320 of record JALMGJ010000002.1, on the reverse strand, counting down.
GGGCGCGAGATGTATATATGTATATATACTCTTACAAATAAATATTTGTAGTGCATATATTTACTGATTAGATTTATAACCTGCATTTCCTCCTGGATGACAAACAGCCTCCGTTTTATCCCCACAATAAGCACCTTGTGGGGAAGGTTGGGGAAGAGAGACAGACAGACCCAAAGCTGCCCATGGAAGGAAGTGCTTTAGCAAAAGCCAAAGCCAAATGCTGAATGCTGCTGAAGGGAAGAAGCAATCAAGGAAAAATAATTGAAGGGAATCAAGAAATTAAAGGGAAAATGAATATTTAATTATAACCTAACTTAGTAATATTTGTATTTCAGTTTTAACAGTCTTCTTGTAAGATTTTGTTTTCCAATAAAGGAAACAGAACTACTGTTCTATCAATTCATTATCATAAAGTTGTGGCAGTCACCTCTTTTCCCGGAAGGCTTTTTTTTTATGGGGATAAGAACTGGATGATGTTTTGCTTTGGTTTTCTAAATTCTACTTTTCTACCTAGATTTTTAAATAATTTAAAAAAAAAATTAAAATGCATACCTATCATGTTTCATACTAATTTTTGACTCTAATTGTTTCCTTTTGTTTTTCCGTTCAAAGAGTTCCTTTTTCTGTTGACGGAGTTGGTTGTCTTTGCATTCCAGGCATTTCTGCTTTTCAGAGAGTAATGCCATTTGAGAATCCAATGATTGAAATTGCCTGTTAATTTCCTGAAATAAATAGTATAGAAGAAAAATGCCATTTTACAGTGCAATCTTACTAAGGATGTTTGCACTGACTGCTTTAAATTATACATATTCTACACTCATGTTCAATAAAGTAACAATTTACTGTTTGGATTCAAGTAAACAGCTGTTCTTTACATTAACATACATACATACATACGCAATATAAATATAAATATAAATATAAATATAAATATAAATATAAATATAAATATAAATATAAATATAAAGGTTCCCCCACACAGTCGTATCTGACTCTAGGGGGTGGTGCTCATCTCCGTTTGTTAGCCGAAGAGCCAGCGTTGTCCGAAGACGTTTCTGCGGTCATGTGGCTGGCATGACAAGCGCGGAACGCTGTTACCTTCCCACCGAAGTGGTACCTATTTATCTACTTGCATTTGCATGCTTTCGAATTGCTAGGTTGGCAAGAGTTGGGGTGAGTGTGGGAGCTCACTCTGTCACGCGGCGCTCGGGTCTCGAACCGCCGATCTTACAACCTTCCGATTGACAAGCCTGGCATCTTAACCGCTGAGCCACCCCGCGCGCGCGTGCGCGCGCTCGCTCTCTCTCTCTCTCTCTCTCTCTATATATATATATATATATACACGAGACAAAGAGGCTTTTCTATTAACAATACAACTGTGTAGCTAATCAAAATTAAGTCCCACTCAGTTCAGTACTCTGTAGGTATTTCTCCTAAGTAAAATGTATAGAAGTGCAGCCTTAGTTTATTAACTTATTGACCTACTGAATTACCTTCCTGCATTAATCACCTTTTGGGACATATGTGTTACTTAAACTTCAGCTGCCTACCCAAAAATTTTCTCCTACATATTACCTTACTATCAATAAAATAGATCATTCTTCAATTATTACATATTCTTGGTAATCTAAGAATTTTAGCAATCTATTTAGTTGTGGAGTCCTTGGTGCTCTCTTGAGTTTGGTTGTTTGCTTGCAGACATTTCATTACTTGACTAGGTAACATCATCAACCCTGAGCTACATATATTCTTTTCTATTGGAATCTGTTTAGTTATTTTACTATCAGACTATCCACATACATTGTTTTTAAAAACTAGCACTAGCTTTATAATGGATATACGCCCAGTATCTCCTCTATCTCTAGGCTCCAAGATTCTCAAGTGAAGTTCTACCCTGGCTACCATAAATAAGCTCTTAGAAAAGTACTAATTGCTATACAATAAAGAGTTACAGTGAAGAACAAAATGGATTTAAAATCTAAAATTCATAACTCAAACAAGACTGGCAGTATATTTTCAGAATAGTGACTACTAGAAGCCATTAGGTCAGGGCTTTCCAAAGTTTCCAGAACCGGCGTTGGTGTGTCGCCGCGGGAAAACCCGGAAGTGCCGACGTTGCAGCAGCGCGCAAAAACCCGGAAGCGCTGCTGCCGCTTTCAGGTTTTTGCACACCGCGGTTGGTGTGTCGCCGCGGGAAAACCTGGAAGCGCTGATGATGATCAGCGCTTCCGGGTTGTGTGGCAACACACCAGACTGTGTGTGGTGACACACTTTTGTGTCGCGACACACAGTTTGGAAAGCTCTGTATTAGGTTGTAATGATTTGATTCATAGTAAGGAAAATATTGCTAGTAACTGAATGAAAGAAAGAAGAGTCAAGTATGACAGCACTTTTCCAAATCTAAATGTGAAAACAGAGAGAAGGGAAATAGATCAGCACATTTATTTATTTATGAAGGATTGAGTTTTGAACCTGGACAGTTTGTCAGGTCACTCATTGCTATTCACAAGACAAAGGTATGACTGAACATGAAAAATAAGCTAGTTTAAAGTTACCCTATTTTGAAAATATTCTGCCCTATCTTGATAGAATATATACGTTGCTTCTGTTTTATTGTTCTTCATTGTAACACAAGATTATATCATTATTAGTACTATTTATAATAGATTTTTTACATCTCTCATGTGGCTTGTCATTCTGTGTCATAACATACTGAATATGTGCTTTTTCTTGCTGTGACTATTCTGGATATGCCACCATTTTCAGAAGCAAGGTGTGTATGGCTTTTTCTATAGTGGCACATTTTCTGGAACTGCTCAGAGAAACTGTAGGCTCAGCTCATGTATGAAAAGATTTAAAAATTTTCCATTCCAGAAGAGAATTAACTAATACGCTGGCTGTAGTTTATTTTTGTTTTTTTTATCAGTGATTTTCATATGAATACTGAAACCGTGAGCTGCCTTGAAAGGAGTAAAAAAAATTAATGAACTGGTCTTCTGCAAATTATCAGTAGGAACAGTGACTCACTCAACCACATAAGTTCTGAATATATTAATGTAATAATTGGGGGAATTACATTTGGAAACTTGGATTGACAAGTTTTACAGCACCAGGTGAGTTTCCTTCAATTCTTAGCGAAAGAAATTTTAAACACAAGTTAAAGGATTTTTTTTTAAATTGGGGGAGGGGGAAAAACAGCAAAAGGGTGATTAAAACTTTGATTTTAGAAAGTTACAAATGGACTAAGGGTCCAGATAAATTTGAAATAAGATTTTGGAATTAATTATAAAGAATCCTTCCCATGGGAAAATGCTTTTGTTCTGACATCTTTAAAAAAAACATGATAGGATGGGACTTTGAAGGTTGGACACTAGAGGAAACTAGAAGGAACTAAAGATTGCAATTAAAGGAGAAGAACACTTGAATTTGATTTACTAATACAGAATGGAGCAAAATATTTTAACATTGGACATATTGAAATATATTTTTGTACAATGGACCCAAAAGTTAACTTTAAGAATATCTGCCTCTACTGATAGACTGTTTAAAAGATATTATGGAAGAGGAACAAGTTTTACCTGACAATACTGAGACTGATCTGACAGTGGATTTAAAAATGACAGGCTACAAGAATGACATGGAAAAAGATGCTACACTGGACATACAAAAGAAACCAGCTGATGTTTTAATAATTAAAAGGGATATTTATTTGTTAAATTTATATGACCGCCCAACTCCCCCAACGCGGGGATATACAAATAACAAACCAAAAGAGTTACCAGGATAATTTTCCTATATTGGATTTACAAAAGAGGCTTGTTAAACCTTTGAAGGATTTTCTGAGAAGGGACAAAGAAGAAATGAAAAGAAATCAAGTTTTAGGACATTATTTGAAAGGACTAAAGATCAAGATTGTTAAAAGTAAAAGGAAAGAATATAAAGTTGGTTAATTTGATCAAGGTTAAAATAGATATATTGTTATCTCTGGTAACCCTTAATGGACTTTTGCTATCTCTGGTAAACCTTAATGGACTGAACGACGAGGCTTTAAGGATTAGTTTATAGATAAGGGATGGGATATGGGAAGAATAGATCATTTGTTGAGTTTCAAGAGAAAGCGATAAGTTACTAAAATTGTTTATACTTGTTGTGATGAAGGGGGAACTCATTTATGTATTTCTTTTCTTTTTCTTTACTATATTCTTATTTTTCCTTTCTTTTCTATTTTTTTCTTTTCTGCACCTTTTCTTTTTTCTTTTTTTTAGTTTGTATTAGTTTTTTATCATTGTAGTTGTAATTTTTAATAAAATTACTATTTAAAAAAAGGAAATGCTGCATAACATAGATATAAAAAAACAGAGGAATTGCTAAAGTCAAAGACATTTTAGAATTAAAAACTCCCAAAACTTCAAATAAAAATGGAATCTTGCTTTTCTGAAGCATCACATAAATTAACTTACGCTTCTTTTATCTTCTAACTGTCTTCTTTTATCTGCATCAACTGTAACAGTAAGAAACTGTGCTGGCCTTAGTGATGTGTTAGTGGAAACAGTTTGACCTGTGTAACTGGATATTTTTACCATGTACTTTTCTTCTGCTGTGTAGATTTGTCTAAGTTTTGTTTCCTTTATCACCTGTACATGAAAAAGTGAAAAAGTGAACACTACAGGAAGTAGAAAAGTCATTTGCAGCTCCAGGGGGTCTATCTGCTGCCAGATGAAGAGGTTCCTGGCAAGCTGAAAGGAGGTGGATGGTGTATCTTTCTTTCTTTGTTACTCTCTTAATATTTAGTCAATAAAATCTTTTTTGGCATTTCACCATGGTTTGAGTTTCTGAATCCTAAAGAACCCGTTGTCTCCCAGCTGGCAACATGTGTGTTCAGGAACACATCTCACCCTTTCAATCATATTCCTAGTCTTCTCTGTTCCTACAGGGACCTCATGAATATGATATTGACGACACAGGTAACTCATCACAGGGTGGGGAGCATCAAATAACTCTCGTAAGTAAGAGAAAAATCCATACCGGCTGAAAAAAAGAAAGAGAAGCAGCTAGATAGCTTTTTTGTCGCCGTTAATACACACATTCCCTAAGCAAGGAGGCTGAGATAGAAATGTGGACATGAGGTATCTTACATTTATTGAAATAAAAAATTAAGTTTATGGAGTACAAAAACAAAGTGGTATAAGTTTATCAGAACTGTAATTATACCATAGCCAATTGTGTTGATTAAAATCAAATAAGTTGATTTTATTTACAAGTTAGAAGCTATGTTATCAAGTAAAAAAACCATCCTTTAATTTCAAAAGAGAACAACAGTAGAAAGAAAGGTGCAGTACCATTCTTGGAATATTTATATACAGTGAATAAGCAAGTAGAAATAAAAAGCCATAAAAAGCCAAGTTAAGCACTGTATTATTGTTTTTACAAAGTAACTCATGTTAATTTATACAATGTATAATTTTTACATAGGGCTGTAATACTTACTACAGTTCTTCAATTGGTTTTGAAGGTCTTTTTTCAGCATATGATTCACTAGGTGCACATACAGCATTCACTTTTAGTTTGCGATTATCACGCACCTAAATTAGGTTGCACCAATAAAGAAAACGTGAATTCATTTATCTTAAAATAATAAACATTTGATTATTACAGTGTATAATACTGCCTTCTGAATCTAACTAAGAATAATGATATTCTTTCTGCATTGCCATGGTATATAGGTAGTCCTCGCTTACCGACTTTCGTTTAGCAACTATTCGAAGTTACAAAAAAAACAGCTTTGCATCCAATCTTTGCGTTTACAACCATCGCTGCATCCCACAGCCACGTGATCACCATTCGGGCACTTCACAACCAGGGTGCATTTATGACCATTGCAGCATCCCACAGTCACGTGATCACTATTCATGTGCTTCACAACTGGCTTTGATAAGCAGAGTTAATGGAGAATGCGGAAGTAAAATTGCAAGTTGCGATCACGTGATATCTTGCTTAATGATCATGGGGATTCACTTAACGATCAAATCGCAAGTGAGGTCATAAGCACGTCGCAAACACATGTTTCACTTAGTGACCGTGGGGCTTAGTGATGGAGTTGCCAGTTCCAATTGTGGTCATTAAGTGAGGACTACCTGTACAAGATAATTAAGTTGCTAAATTCTATGCATCTTTTTCCTTTCTTTTCAACAGATAGAATTATTAACCAAAAAAATTGGTTCACAAAGTATTTGAGAATTACTATAAACCCTACATCAGAAAGAGCACTTTTACATCTATTAAGGAGAGAGTTCTATTAAGACTGGAGACCTGCCTTAGAACAGTATTCATAAAATGGCCTATAACTTGAACAAAAACCAACAATGTTTAAATATCCATTTAAAAAGCTACTGCAATCTTAGAATTAGTAAAAGCATAGCCTATCAGAATACAGGAAATAGGTTCTACTTAATTCTGTGTGAAATGAGTTATATGTCACGAAATGCATCCAGTTCTGAATGCAAACATTTTAAGAAGAGTATCCACTTGTGTGACAAAGCTGGAAACAAGCAATGTAAAAAGTAGTTGAGAAGAGCTGAAAGTCTGAAATGCAGAAGGTGGAAGACAGTTATTCTATGCTGTTGCAGAAGGCAAGACCAGAACTGAAGAGCTGGAATTGCAGAACAAAATTTGAGTAAACATTAGGACGGAGCTTTCCAAACTGTGTGTCGCGACACAAAAGTCTGTCGCCACACACCGTCTGGTGTGTCACCACACAACCCGGAAGCGCTGATCATCATCAGCGCTTCCGGGTTTTCCCGCAGCGACACACCAACGGCGGTTGGTGTGTCGCCACGGGAAAACTTTGGAAAGCCCTGCATTAGGAGAAACCTCCCGACAGTAAGAGTTGTAGAGCAATTAAATAGGTTACCTCTGGAGACGGTTGACAGTATTAAAGAAGATGCTGTATCTTACACGGAGCAAGAATTTGTATTAGAACGAAGTTAGTGAATGACTGCCTTCTATATATTGCTGAACTACAACTCCAAGTATCTCTCTTTACTGGCCACCTGGCTGGAGATTCTGGTAGTGCCTAACTTATAATCTTTGAATTATTTATGGGCCACTCAAAGCAAGATGATTATTCTAAACAAGAAATTGGTATGTTAACCAAGTTAACTTGGTATGAGAGTAAGGAAATTGAGAATAAAACCCTATCTTTTGTGTGTGTGTGTGTGTGTGTGTGTGTGTGTGTCACTCTGGTGTCAAAGCCACTGTCCTGGATGAAACCCAGAGCATCCAGGAGTACATCAGTAAGATGGAACCCAAAGATGGGCTGCTGAGAGAATGCCTGAGATAGCAGCAGAACATGGGAGGAAGATCAACCAGAGGAAGTGCCATGGCAAGACAAGACTCTGCATGGGATGCACCATCTGAGGTGGCTGACATTGGGAAATCCTACCAATGGCTGATGTCAGGCCCAGCCCAAGAACGACCAAGAATCAGTCCAGCCAAACTTCAGTTCTTTATTTGCTAACACCATACAGACAGAATCTTGCCAGACTAAAGCAACTCTACCTAACCTCAGGGGAAATAACCTGGGAAAGCTTGAGGGTGGGGCTATTCTGAATCTCTTGGTTTTCCCACAACTGCCCCCTGGACTTTGTTTCCTTTTATCTCTTTCTCCTTCTTGGAATGTGCTCCCTCCTTCCTGAGAACCAGCGGCACTGCCAAAATCCACCACATCTGGAAAGGGCTGGACTAAAAGATCATAGCAACACAAGAACTGGCACTAAGCACCAGATCCATAGAAGCAGGGGTCTACCACACAAGACAGGACCCAAGGTGCAGACTGTGCAGAGAGGCCTCAGAGACAGTCCAACACATAGTGGCAGGGTGTAAGATGCAGGCAGGAACAGCATACACTGAACGAAACAACCAAGTAGCTGGCATTGTGTACAGGAACATCTGCACAGCGTATGGGCTAGACCCTCCAAAGTCCAGATGGGAGATTCCACAGAAGGTTGTGGAGAATGACAGGGCTAAGATCCTGTGGGACTTCCAGATCCAGACGGACAGGCAGGTACTGGCCAATCAGCCAGACATCGTGATAGTAGACAAGGACCAGAAGACAGCGGTGGTGATACATGTAGCAGTGCCAAGTGACAGCAACATCAAGAAGGAGGAGTATGAGAAGCTGGAGAAGTACCAGGGCCTGAAGGAGGAACTAGAGAGGATGTGGAAAGTGAAGGCCAAAGTGGTCCCAGTGGTGGTAGGAGCACTCGGGGCTGTGACCCCTAAGCTGGGAGAGTGGCTCCCAACAGATCCCAGGAACATCATCAGAGCTCTCTGTCCAGAAAACTAAAATGCTAGGAACAGATAAGATACTGTGCAGAACCCTCAAACTCCCAGGCCTCTAGTAGAGGACCTGAGGTTGAGGAAGACACATACCACCACCCATAGGGGTGAGAAGGGAATTATATCCTTAGAAGCAAGACTCACTGTATTCAGTGGAATAAATAGGAATAAATCCTGAAGCTTCAAATATTCATCTTTATTGCTAAACAGAATAGATCCCCTCCATGTTACTTGCTCAACCAGGTAATTTCTAAAATATATAATTATATCACGCACCTCTCTTGGCTGATAGGTGGAAATGATATTTAATTAAGCATTCTTAGTGCTATTATAATGACAGTAATGACATACAGTGCTGGCTGCTACACAGCCTACTTATTATTAAGTGTACACCACCAGTTTCTAATCATATGACTAGGTCTTTACCTCTTTTAAAAACATTTCCATATCTTCCTTCATTTCAAAGACAAAGGCCTTCATATCATTACCAGAAATGTGATTTTCTATATATTTAGCATGTTTGTTATCTTTCAGATTGATCTGTGTAAGAAGAAACTACAGTTACAAAAGGAATTGCATTTAAAAAATCCAAAAACCCTGAATTTTTGAATAATGTACACCATTCCCTCCACGTAAGATGCTCATGCAGAACAATCATTCGTTATTGTAAAGGACTACATGCATACCAATACAGCTTTGGCTGTATAGAGCAGAAAGTCAACTTGAAGGACCCTCATGAAACAGTGGAACCTCTTCTCCAACAAGGCTCATACTGAACAGTACCCATTAAGGAAAATAGTTATACTTCATATACATCACAACCATGAATGCAATAATTCACACCTGAAGCACTCAACAGGTCAGGATATGTGAGCATATTATTATTACCTTGACATAATAAGCATCGTACAACCTCAAAATTAAATAATTTTACAATGTTAATATATCACAATTTTGACATTCTCAAAGAGAAACCACCACTCAAAGTAACTGATTTCAGCTCTGATCCAGAATTAGCTATAGAAGCAAAGTTACTAAAGAGGTCACAAATCATGTTTACAGCTATGAAACAGCTTTTATTTCAGCCCAAGATATGTTTCTGGAAGGCTCTTAAACCTCAGTGATGGGTATGAACAAATGAAAAATAGTTTTGCAACTGGAGAAGCCCACAAAAGAGAATTTTTGTGCATACCTCTTTATTCACAGGCATATACAGTAATAGAGCACCAGAATAAAAATCATTGGAATAAAATATTCTGTATTTCTTGTACTTAAATTCCACGAGACAAATTATATCCACACAGCTAACTTAAGATGTCAAAATATACGTATCCCAGTTCACATTAAAATAATGGATTCTTTAGGAAAGGTTTAAAAATAAGATTACAATAGAAGTAACAATTAAATGTTAGTAATAATACTGAAGTGAGTCAGCTTACTGAAAGCAACACAGGGTCACAGACACTTCTTTTAAATCGGTCTCTGTTCTGTCTTAGCCACATAAGAGCATCGTGTGTGTCTTGGAATCTCGCTTTAAGCTTCTCTTCCTTCATATTCAGCAGATTTTCAAACTGAGCAATGCGGTCTGTTATACCTGTAGTTTTAATAATCCCCGAAATATTTACTGTAATTTATGATCACAAATACAGGCACCCATTTTACTAACAGACTGAGAAGATGGATACTTAATTGGATACTTTTCTTCTCTTCCAACAGAGGCTAATGTTTGCAAGAACTTAATGGAGACCTATGAACAATTCCTGTGAGATGTTCCACCAAGAGTTCCTGAATCTCCACCAGAAAACAAATCAAATGTATAATGACTGCGATTCACAAGATGTCTAAGAAGCTAGCTCTCATAGCAATAGCCACCCTTTTCCTCAACACCAATCTTTCTGTTAGTAGAGAACTAGACAAAATTCAAATATGCATTTACATGCTTAGAAGGGCTTTAAAACCCCTTCCCCAAAGCTATTCCCCAACACCTGGCAAGTCTTAGAATAAGAATATACCATAAAGAGCTATAATGTGAAAATTAAATGTTAAAGAAATTCTGGTAGAAATGCTTGCTTGATGCCAGAATCCAAAGTTTAGCAAATAAACTGCTCGTATCCTGCCATGGAACAGATACGAAAAGAGGAACATCACATCTTCCATCTGAACAGAGTAGGCAAGTTGTTAGTTATTAATATGAGTTTATTTTTTTGGAACTGAGTTGCACAAACAGCAAAAATATACTTTAGCACATTTACCTTTTCTTTCTTTTAGCAAGTTCTCCCTTTCTCTCTGCTGATCATTTAATTCACCATCAATATTTGCCTTCTCTTCCTCCAGCTGTCTAAGGTCAGCATTAAGAGAATTCATTAGAGGCTGAATGTTCTCAACATTCTCTGTGTTTTTAAGTTCATTGGTCCAGTCTTCTATCATTTTACGAGTGTTACGTATTCTCTTTTGCCGATCCATTTCTGCCTCTCTTTTCATCCTTAAATCTAGTCTGATGTCATCAATCTAAGAAAATGCATAGAAAAATTCTCCAGATATGCCAATAAAAACGTAAGATCTCATCATAAAGCAGCAAGGAAAAATGGCAAAGACTTGTTAATATTTTAGTTAATAATGTAACCACAAATGAAAGTTGCTGTATGTCAAATAAGTCACAATTCCAAAATAACAAATATGGGTGATCCCAAACCTATTATTTTGCAAAACGGAAGTACGCTAAATGAAATTGGCTGGCATATATGATTATGGGAAATGATATAGCCAAGATTCAAAGGAAATATCTGTGTTTTATAATTCCAAGGTGCCCACCTCTTGTCTAAAATGCACTTTTTTAAAAAGTCAATACTGTATACAATAGATACTGTGTGTATAATTAAAATGATTGTTAAAAATCACCTAAGTTGGAGATTCTCAAATTGTGAGCTGTGATCACCCAAGGGGTCACAAACAACTGGGGGGCCAGATGCAAACATTTTTTAGACTGATCAGGCTTAAACTGGCAAAGGAGCAGCACTGGCAAAACTCACTCCAACTTTGCTTGGGTACAGCCACAGTAAGCTTGCCCAGACAAAGGGAAATAAAGCCTAGAGCAGGTTTGGACAGAATTAGAAAGTGCTTTGCCTGGGTGTTATAAATTCATCTATCACTTTAGGGGGGCATTGTATTACAAAGTTTGAGGACCCCTAAAGTAAGTAATTATCAAAATAAAATTTGCAGGGCCTATTACCACAGTATAATGCAACATTTATATTCCTGAATGTTGTGACAAAACCAAATGACTATCACAAAATTAATACTGCAGACTGCCACTCATATAATGGGACTCCTCTTTTTCCCACTCCACCCCACTGCACATACCCCAAATGTGCTTCAGAGGGTTCCCTAAACCTCAGGTTCAAGTTTGGGTGGTAGGTGAGATGGGAGAGGAACAAGAACCTATTTTGCCATGTCTGTCAGCAGAACTATGCTACTACAGGTAGTCCTCGTTTAATGACCATTCGATCAGCAACTGTTCAAAGTTACGAGGGGGGACTTACGACCGTTCCTTGTAGTTGCGGCCAACGCAGCGCCCCTGTGGTCACATGATTGTGATTTGGGTGCTTGGCAACCAGCTTGCAATTATGACGGCTGCAGCGTCCCATGGTCACGTGTTCACCATTTGCGACCTTCGCTGCCGGCTTCTGACAAGCAGAGTCAATGGGGAAGCCGGCAGGAGGTCACAAATGGTGATCACGTGGACACAGGATGCTGTGACCACCCAGGATTCACCTAATGATGGCAATTGGAACTGCTGCAACTGCTGTCGTAAGCCAGTGTGGTCACATGATGTTGCACTTTACGACCATGTCGCTGGGGGACAGAGTTGCCAGTCCCAATTACCGTTAACCGAGGACTACCTGTAAATACAAGTCAAAATCTTTAAGGACGAAAAAAACTTACTTGCTTGTCTTTTTTCTCCAAAGCATCCTGTTGCTGTTTACATTTCTGAGATGCTTCTTTGATAGCTGCAATCTATATATAAGGGAATTTTTAGTTAGCAGTCTGTTCTAGTTAGGGAATTTACTAATACAGCATCAGACAGCATGAGCATGCAACTTTTCTACTGTGAATAGACTGAACTGCATATAGTTTGTTATGGACACCAACTGCCACTTGATAAAAAAATATAAACTATTATTGTAGAGTTTATCATCTGCAATTTGAACAGCTGAAGTCTTATGGAATCATTTTAAGGATTCAACATAAACTGAATATATTTATTAAGAATAGAGTTTCTATTCTGGTAACAGTTATGGTGACTGGACTGAGACCAATTTTTTTTCTTCACATTCAATACTGCAATGAGATACCATAGACTTCCACAAGTAGAAAAAGAACAATGAATGCCTTAAAAAGAATAGTTGGCAGAAGTTTACATGTACCTGCTCAAGGCTCTAGGGCAGAGCTTTCCAAACTGTGTGTCGGGACACGTTAGTGTGTCGGCTGCAGTGTCTGGGTGTGTCACGGCTGCTGCTGCATCCAAGCCCTGCCAGGATTCTGCGCAGGTCCTAGTGCCTGCCCTGTGCCTTGCTGCCTCCAAACCTGCTGTGATTCTGCGCAGGTCCTAGTGCCTGCCTTGTGCCCTGCTGTAAGAGCGTGTCGCGAAATGATGCATGTCTAAAAAGTGTGTCACCAACATGAAAAGTTTGGAAAGCTCTGCTCTAGGGTTTCAACCAACACTCTAATACTAAAAATTGGACTTAGTGAACTATCTTAGGTTATATTTGCTTCAGATGCAGAATGGAACAAGGACACTGATAAGGAACAGGAAGCTTATGCCCTGGGATAAGGCTTCTACCTTGCCTATTTTTAAAGAGCAGAACTTTCAGTTTGCTGAACTAGGGATTAGCTTTCTACTCAATCCCATGACTTCCGAGTCCCAGGGCTGTAGAACATATTTGGCGATTTAAATTCTGATAAAGCTAGTCATGCCTTTATCCTAGCAATTTCCAAGTACTGTAACTAATTAGGAATTGTAAATTGTCATCCAGTGGAGGTGCAATTAATCTCTGATCCAGGATCCCTTCCCATAGTATATTAGTCTTGAAGTGGAGGCTAGTTAGAAAGCTAAATTGCATTCTATGATTTTAATCCAATGACTTCTGACAGTTTTAATAAACAGTTTCAATTTTAAATTTCATGACTACAGGCTACATTCCTATAACTTTTGTATGTACATTAATCATTTTGACTTCTATAAGATTTAATGCAAAAGTGATAAAATGGATCTAAAACACATGCCTTTTCCTTGATTTTGTCTTCCAGGCTTGCACATTGCTTCTCAGCTTCTCTGATCTGATGAGTCATAGGTGCCTGTGTCCTTTTCAGTGCTCTTAATTCTTCTTTCTGACTATCTCGGCTTTTTTTTACCTCTTCATACTGCTCACGTGTTTCTTCATATATCTAAAAAGCGATGCATGCAAAGTAATTAGCAACACTGCACTAACCATAGGATGATGCTATCTGATGTTGCTATTTTGCTAGATTTTCAACTCCTTTGGACATGGAAAGAAGTCGGATTTACATAATTACTGTACATTAGTTTGAAGCAGACTAGCCTAGCTAGACATTACTTAGCAAAGGACAAACAGCACAACCTACATACTAGGGAGCTACCAGGCTAAGGAATGCTGCTATACACTGCACTGTTAATTAAGTTTATATTTGACATCATGATCTTTATTCTCAGAATTATATCCTAAGTCTATACACTGTGTTAAATTTTAGGTGCCTGAACAATTTTACAGTGAGATTGCTGTTTGGAATATTTGCAGAATTGTTTGCTTTTTAACAAATATGAACCACTTGTTGCTCTATATACTCCTCAACAATTATGGGTTCCATTATCCTGTAAAGTTTCCTTTTTTCCATGTTTTAAAAAAAATCAGTTTACTTCTGTCAAGATGAATGATGCATTAAATATCAAGGAACTTCTCAAACAGGATAAAGAAAACAACGTAGCATTTTGAAAGTATCATACATTTAATTTGGGATTATTTCAAGGGTATTTTCCTACTTTTTTAAAGAACAGCAGATTGATGCTAGAGAAATCATATTCAGGGTTAAATTTTGTGTAGCTAACACGTTCTGGGCTCTCAGACTCACACATATGTGTAATATTCAAGTGTGTCTATGAAGGTTCTCAGTCATCCAGGTGGAATTGTCTGTAGCTTGAATCATGTCAACTGGATTTCTATTTTCTCAGTGGAAACGTTTCGCTCCTTATCCAAGGAGCTTCTTCAGTCTGAGCAAAGTTAGTAAGGGAATCCTTAAATATGTTTCTAGGTGGCTGTGTGACCTTGCACCTGGGGCTAGGTCATGGTTATTTCGAGATGTTATTTCTAAGTCCCTTTATCATCTAAAGGAGGATCGTTAAGATTACCATGCTGCTGTTGAGCTTGCGAAATGGTCTTAATCTTCCTAGGCACAGAAGACAAAGCAGGAAGGAAAATAGGGGAAAGATTGTGCCTGAGGCCCCCACTTCTATTCAAGGAAGGATTTTCCAAGTTGGCATAAATGGATTCCTTGACCCCTCTCTCAAACCACCTATCTTCTCTGTCTAAAATGTGAACATTAATGTCCTCAAATGAGTGTCCTTTTTCCTTTAGATGAAGATAAACTGCTGACTCTGGTCCTGTGGTGTTACTTCTCCTATGTTGGGCCATCCTCCTGTACAAAGGTTGTTTGGTTTCTCCAATGTAGAGTTCAGAGCACTCCTCACTGCACAAACGGAAGAACCTGGTCATTCCTTACATGGCTGGCGTGTCTGAAAAGATAAAAAGGATATTTGGCAAACACCACATACCTGTATATTTCAAACCCACCAACACACTGAGACACAGGCTTGTACACCCCAAAGATCAAACTCCAAAACACAAGGAAAGCAATGTAGTTTATGCAGTCCAGTGCAGTGAGGAGTGCTCTGAACTCTACATTGGAGAAACCAAACAACCTTTGTACAGGAGGATGGCCCAACACAGGAGAAGTAACACCACAGGACCAGAGTCAGCAGTTTATCTTCATCTAAAGGAAAAAGGACACTCATTTGAGGACACTAATGTTCACATTTTAGACAGAGAAGATAGGTGGTTTGAGAGAGGGGTCAAGGAATCCATTTATGCCAACTTGGAAAATCCTTCCTTGAATAGAAGTGGGGGCCTCAGGCACAAACTTTCCCCAATTTTTCTTCCTGCTTTGTCTTCTGTGCCTAGGAAGATTAAGACCATTTCGCAAGCTCAACAGCAGCATGGTAATCTTAACGATCCTCCTTTAGATGTTAAAGGGACTTAGAAATAACATCTCAAAATAACCATGACCTAGCCCCAGGTGCAAGGTCACACAGCCACCTAGAAACATATTTAAGGATTCCCTTACTAACTTTGCTCAGACTGAAGAAGCTCCTTGGATAAGGAGCGAAACATTTCCACTGAGAAAATAGAAATCCAGTTGACATGATTCAAGCTACAGACAATATTCAAGTGTGTTTCCTTAAATAAGCACATCTCCGTTTGTTTATCATAGAAGCAGTCAAGTTTCAAACTATTACAGCGAAGTCAAAAACCTGTGGGTTTAAAATAATGTTCAGAATATTTAAAGTGGGATCAGCATAATGTTTTTCTTGAATTCAAAAAACCTTAAACAATCAGAATTCAAGCAGATGGTGGGTTAATCTGTTTTGGCTTGCCACAATAGAGAATCAACTCACTTTTGCAACATACGACTCTACAGAAGACAACTGAGAATCAGTATTAGCAACATTGCAAAGAACACTGTGAATCTAAATCAACAGATTTCACCAAAAAGAGAACTCTCCCTGTGTTCGGCAAGGAATATAGACTGTTTATCACTACTCTTATAATTCACTATCATGAAATAGATTGAAAAGAGATCCGTATATGGAGACAGTAGATGGGTTTCCAAAAACGTTAACCCCACTATCCTGAATGTGGTCCTGGGTTATTGTTTTTTTTTTTTCATAGCTGTTATTTTTATAGCTCTTAGCTGACCTTGCCTGTATTTGGAAGCTAAGTAGAATCAGGACTGGTTAATACTTGGATGGGAGATCCCCAAAGATTATCAGGGCTATAGGCTAGACTATGGAGTAAAAAAATCATTGGAGAAGGCAGTAGCCAAACACTTCCATAAATTACCATTATAGAATTACATCGTTGTGTCCATAAAGTCATTAGAAGTAGCCTAACTTTATCTTTGTATGATTCATTGAACAATTTGAATTTTTTTCCTACTCTGCCCTAAAATGCTCGAATCAGGTTGCAGGATGAAAACAAGAAAAGAAGAATTTTAAGAGCTGTATATGAGATGCAAATTAGGGGGGGAAAGAAAAAAGTGAGTTTTTCATAATTTCATTTTGAAAATGTTACTATTTTTGTAATTCATTCTGGATTTGATAGTCATGTAGATCAGCAAAAAGGTATGTTTAAAACTCTTACCAAGAGCTAGCAATCTCCCTACCTTGTTATTTTAGGCAGTATTGCCTAAATATAGGCAAATATCTAATTTGTTAGACCAAATACAGATTACATCATACTGACATTTGATCAGCTCCTCCACTTCACTCGAACACTTTCTTGTTATATTAGCCTTGCTTTTGTGAACGTGTATGTCTCTGTATGTGTTTAAAGGTGCATTTTCAAATCTCTTTTTAAAAATTAAGAACTTACCACCCATGGCCTTTTTTTCTCAAGCAATGCAATTGAATCTAGATGGTGCTGATGTTCATGATATCGCTCCACATCTTGCTTATACCTTTCATTCTTTTGCTTCATTTTCTCTAAGTTGCTATTTTTTTCCATGCAGGAATTCTGCCAGCACATATATTTTAAATTATTTACATGATTAAATTAACAAAATTAACTCTCATGTTGTTGTTGTTCTACCATCTACTTCATTCAATTAATTACATGAAAAAAATAGAATTGATATTAATGCAAACAGAAATTCTATCTCTGAAAATAGATCTTATTCTGCTGTGTGCAGGTTAAAAACAGAAAAGGAGATGGGATTGTAGTCACAGAAATTATCACTAGATTGTAGTCAATTATCTGCTCTCAATTTTGTAGAAAGTTCTTTGACCCATCTGATGCTTCCACCTGCTGAATGGGAGAGGCAATTTTTGCCAGTTTTCCCTTCATCTGCAATCTCTGGCGTTCTCCATTTCCTGCTGCCATTGATGGTAACCTTTGCTGAATGTTCAGCAGAGGGACACCACTTGGTACAACCCAATATACCATCTAATTTAATACAGAAAAATTCAACATAATTAGAATTTCTGTTCTTTGCTTTGAATCTGCTCAGATCCTTGTAAATGAGTTAACAGAAGGCAAAAGTTTACTGAATGAAAATGTTCAACCAATATTATATATCTTTTCTACTGATTAATGGACATTCACATTTCCTATTTTATTTTCCCGTTATGGAAGTTAACACAATTCTTAATTCTGTAGCTTAATCATTCATAACTGAACTAACAAGATATCCCTCCCCAAACCAAATCCCCATCTCCTACTTTAACTGTGTTTAAACACTGTATCGAGAGTTATGTTAACATAATTGAGCTTCTACTTGGCCAAGATGGCTAATCAGAACTGTGATTGATTTTTAAAAAATGTGCATTTCATCTCATTTCAGCTTTATTTTTTTCCTTACGAAATGGGCAAAATGACTGATATTTTTTAATCAATCAATCAAATAAATAAATAATGACTTTTGTAAGCCTCCCAGAATCTGTTGGAGTGGGCAGCTATAACAAATTTAAATAAACAAATACAATTTCTATATGGGAAATAAAATATTTATTTAAAATATATCAAACAATTTAATACACTATCAAAGTAATATCAAAACAATATTTCAATAAAATAAATAGTTGTAACTAATATCATATCTAACAAACTTGATTTCTAACCATGTAAAAGAATAAAAGGACACAGAAAGTCCAAAATAAACCTGTTTAAATATACCATATGCTTCTATGCAAAGGTTGTGCATCCCCTTCATCACTCCAAGTTGTTATAGTCATCAGTAGTAAGCCAGCGTCCCAGTCAATTGATGCAAGCCATGTCACAGACTGATCCATGTATATTGACAGGTAAAACAATTTCATAGTTTTGCTGTACTGCAAGCCATTTTGAAAGCACTCTGATTTTAAATATTATAAGACAGTGGGCAGTATTTATTTATTTAATTTTTATCCCACCTTTATTATTATTACTTTTTATAAATAACTCAAGGCGGCGAACATACCTAATACTCCTTCCTCCTCCTATTTTCCCCACAAAAACAACCCTGTGAGTTGGGCTGAGAGGGAGTGACTGGCCCAAGGTCACCCAGCCGGCTTTCATGCCTAAGGCGGGACTAGAACTCTCTGTCTCCTGGTTTCTTATTGGCTCCTTCCCAGGGCTGAGAGAGAGGGACTGGCCCAAGGTCACCCAGCCGGCTTTCATGCCTAAGGCGGGACTAGAACTCTCGGTCTCCTGGTTTCTTATTGGCTCCTTCCCAGGGCTGAGAGAGAGGGACTGGCCCAAGGTCACCCAGCCGGCTTTCATGCCTAAGGCGGGACTAGAACTCACAGCCTCCTGGTTTCTAGCCCAGCACCTTAACCACTAGACCCAGCTGGCTCTCTTATAAGTATTATAAGATGGGCGGTGTATAAATTTAATAAATAAATAAATAAGACAAATAAAAAATTCCATAAACAGTGGTACAATGCTGTTGTATATCCCTGGAAACTTACTCATTACTTACTCCCAGGGACTAAGGTCTAAAGGAAATAAAACATTTAAGTCTTTCTGAGGATTTGTCAGGGTTATTTCCCTGTATTTGATAATAATACAGATTACAAGCTATATTTTGTAAATTATTTATTTCTACTCATTAATTATATATCTTAGATGTTTTGGTATTGTGGGTTTTTTTTGGGGGGGGTGATCCTTTATTTTGAGGGGTTATATTTTACTCTTTGTCCTGTTTAGTTCTTTTTAGTTATTGTCTTTAGTATTTCATTTCTTTAGTATTTTTATTTTTTTGTAATTTTGTTATAAAATACAATAAAGGGAAAAAAGAAAGAGAGAGAACAGTCTTTCTGAGGAAGTTAGGCCTATTTTTCCATCCTAACTATATGTATTTCTGGTTGCAATACAATGGTTTAACATAGCCAATTCCAAAGATATCTAGAGTTCCTAGTTAGTTATTCCATTTTTCTGAGGAGCAAGGACAGAATCAGAAAGCATTAAAGCAACTTCAGTTGTTCTGATTCCTTTATCTAAGGTAGTTAAAAAGAAAACATATAAAAGCCAGAAAGAAGATCCACAATAAGCCAAGAATAAATGAAAGCTACAAGAAACAAAGCCAATAAGCCAAGATACCATGCCTGCTGAGAAATCTGAGTTTCTCTCTCTAATGAAGGAACTTTCTCTTGTACATCATGCTCTTAGAACTGAAAAAAACCCTGATATTTATTTTTAAAATTGTAAAGCTAACAAAATACATGTCAGTCTCTTACTTCAAATTCTCGCTCCCTCTGTCTGAAATTTTTGAGATCACAGTGAAATTTGTACATCTCTGGTGGACCAATTGATTTTTCTGTAGCTTCAAGCAACTCAATTCTGGACAATTTTGCAAATTCTCCAACTTTATCCTGCAAAGCAGATGACAAAATATGTGCAGTACTTTATGCATATAAAGGGGCGTGGTGGCTCAGCAGGTAAAACGCCAGGCTTGTCGATCGGAAGATCGCAAGTTCGGAGGTTCGAATCCCTAGCCCTGCGTGCGGAGTGAGCTCCCGCACTAGCTCCAGCTCTTGCCAACCTAGCAATTTGAAAGCATGCAAATGCAAGTAGATGAATAGGTACCACTTCGGTGGGTAGGTAACAGCGTTCCGCGCGCGTCATGCGGCCACATGACCGTGGAAGCGTCTTGGGACAACGCTGGCTAACAAACGGAGATGAGCACCGGCTCCTAGAGTCGGACACGACTGTGTGGGGGAACCTTTACCTTTACTTCTATACTAACCTAAACTGAGCTGGAAATAAATTATTTGGCATCCTCATCTATAGAGGCATTTTTAATTTTTAAATTGTTATTATTGGCAGCTCTTCATAATAGATTTGAATAGATTCAAATAGATTGGCCTTGTAATAGATAAACCAAATCTATTACTATTATTGGTAATACAAGCTGAACTATTGTCTTTTGCCACTAGAGGGCCCCTATTTGTACTATACCAAGGGTCGGAAATGGCGGCTCGCGAGCCAGATGCGGCTCTTTGGCCCCTTGAGTGTGGCTCTTCCGCAGCTGAACTCACCCCCGCCCCTTCCACGTGATAGGCCCCCGCCCGCAAACCCCGCCCCCTGGCTCTCGCACTGAGCGAGGCCCGGCGCGGCAGGGAGGCAGCGCCATCTCCAGCCGCAGCAGCCCCTGCGCGGAGAGAGGCAAGCAGGCAGATAAGCGGGCAGGCCTCGTTTCCCGCCCCCATCATCATCTTCGCTCAACGCGGGCGGGCGGAATCAGCCGAGGGGGGCGGGCCCGGCGGCGGAGGCCAGGGCTGCCCGCTTACCTGCCTGCCTGCTTCTCTCCGCGAGGCCCCCGATCCGGCTTGGACCCTGGGAAGGCAGCGGGGGGCCTCGCGGAGGGAGGCAAGCAGGCAGGTAAGCGGGCAGGCCTCGTTTCCCACCCTCCATCGTCTTCTTTGTTCAACGCGGGCGGGCGGAATCAGCCGAGGGGGGCGGGCCCGGCGGCGGAGGCCAGGGCTGCCCGCTTACCTGCCTGCCTGCTTCTCTCCGCGAGGCCCCCGATCCGGCTTGGACCCTGGGAAGGCAGCGGGGGGCCTCGCGGAGGGAGGCAAGCAGGCAGGTAAGCGGGCAGGCCTCGTTTCCCACCCTCCATCGTCTTCTTTGTTCAACGCGGGCGGGCGGAAGCGGCCAAGGGGGGCGGGCCCGGCGACGGAGGCCAGGGCTGCCCGCTTACCTGCCTGCCTGCTTCTCTCCGCGAGGCCCCCGATCCGGCTTGGACCTCGGGAAGGCAGCGGAGGGCCTCGCGGAGGGAGGCAAGCAGGCAGGTAAGCGGGCAGGCCTCGTTTCCCACCCTCCATCGTCTTCTTTGTTCAACGCGTGCGGGCGAAGAGCGGCCGTGGGGGGGGGCAGGCGGCGACGACAAGCGGCGCGCTTCAGGCTTCCAGCGCTGGAAGGCGGCCTCCTTCCAGCGCTGAAAGCCTGAAGCGTGTCGTTTGTCGTCGCCGCCCCCCCCCACGGCCGCTCTTCGCCACAGATCCCGCCGGAGCTGATCTCCCTGGACCCCGGGCAGCTGGGCAGGGTGGACGCCCTCTCCCGCCCGCAAACCCCGCCCCCTTCCACGTGATTGGCCCCCGCCCGCAAACCTCGCCCCCTTCCATGCGAATGGCCCCCGCCCGCAAACCCCGCCCCCTTCCACGTGATTGGCCCCGCCCGCAAACCCCGCCCCTTGGCTCTCTAGCATTTCAAAATGTGCACGAGCATGTCAAAATGGCTCCCGGCATAAAAAGTTTGCCGACCCCTGTACTATACAATGAAATTCTGTCAGAATTTACTTGATTCATGAAATCCAGAGCTAGAATGTAAGGCAAGGCTTTTGAACAACGAACCAGCTGTTTCTCCATCTTACCAGAAGAATGTACTCTATTGCCAACTCCTTCCAGTGCAGCTTTGGAATGCTGGAATCAGAGAAAAACCAGCAAAAGGGTGTGGCCAGAACACAGTTACAGCTGCTACAGATGGTCCTATGGTTTTCACTGTGAGAGAGCACCACCATTTTTCACATAGAGGCAAGTCACTGAACTGAGAGTTAAATAGCAGTAGGCACTGTGAATAATTTCACACTTCTCACAGAGCACCAGATTGTACCCAAGACATATCTACTGCAGAATTTCATCATGCAAGAAATCTTCCATTTGAGGTAGTACCATTCAGAGAAATTACTCTAATGATGCTAATATAAATGAGTTAAGTCTAATAAAACATAGAACCATAAAGCTGGAAGGGGCCATTTAGGCTATTAAGTCCAATCCCCTACTGATGCAGGGATCCAAATTAAAGCAATTCAAAATGATGGCTATCCAATTCCTGCCTGAGCATATCCAGTGAAGGGAAGTAACTGGCTTCTCTAACTAGTTTCACTGTCAAATTGCTCTTACGTTAGGATTTTTTCCCCTTAACATTTAGTCAGAATCTACTTTCCTGTAATTTAAATCCATTATTCTGGGTCGTGCACACTGGAATAAGAGAGGTGGTACTATAAAGTTGATTGTTTTCATAACTTCTGTTCCATCTAATAGCTAATTTCAAGTAGTAAGCATTTTTCTTACACTGGATTTCTCATATTATTACATCCCTTTAGCATTTCCTTTATTGAAACTGCTAATATTTATATTTTCTTAAAAATGAAAATTATTCATACCTGTGGAAGAAACTGGCACAGATTGCCCACTTGAATATTTAAGGCCAAGACTTGTTCCTCTACCATTTTGAGAGTGCAGGGGTCTTTATCAATAAACCAAGTTGATTGATTGTTTGTTGCAGAAATTTCTCGTGTGATAGTAACATTTTTCGGCTTCTTATATCTAATAAACAGAAAATACTTGTTATACTTTACCTTAGGCTATCACATATATAGTATTAAAATAAAGCATGTTCATCTCAACATTATACTTTCTCAACATTTTTTTCAATAAAATTATTTTTCAAGTACACTTGTAAAAAACAGACATATGAACAAGTCTCATTACTCACACCTCAATTTCAACTGTTCCTTTGTTGCAACCCCGCTTCACATAATGACCAACCTGAACAAAAGGAAAAAATATATATATATAAATATAACCTTAAATTATAAGTATTGAATATCACTTATGAAGTGCCTAAACTGGAGAGTTGTTTGGTACAAGTTGGGACAGGATACCAGTGAAATGAAAAAGGAATGCAGAGGAGAGTAAGCATAATGAGGTACCATTTTTTGATTACCTAAACTCAACACACAATCTAGCAGCACTTAGCTCTCATGACAGAAAGCACAACTGCCAGTACAACTTCTATTTACAGCAAAATATGCATTTTAGTAAGGAGCACAAAGCAAGTGGCATAAAAGTAAAAACAGCATAATGTGACATTTAGTCACCTTTGAAACCATTGCAGTTAAAACAATCCAGCAGATGCAATACTGGCATAACAAAGGAGAGATGAGAATTAAGGAGTAGCACCAATAGAACAAATTATACTGAAGGACAACAAAACATTCCTGAGGTAATTGGGATTTTAAAGACTTCATGTCTTAATGGAGATTCAGATGTCCAGATCCTCTGGTACAGTCTTCATGGACTGCAACCTCAGACTACAATTTAATTTAACTTCTCTCTCTTGAATTACTTTCTTAGGTAAACATAATTTGTGATCCAGTTTTTTCCCAATAAATAACACTTATTTATTCAGTCTTTCAAAAGTTTTTATGCCACTTCAATCAAAAAATGAATCAAAGCATCTTACAAAAAGCGATATACAATAAATTATACACTATATATTTTGTTGTATGTCTATATATAGGGGCCTTCTCTGCTGTGGCCCCCACCCTTTGGAACACTCTTCCCCCGGAGGTGAGGCTAGCCCCTCCTCTCCTGGCCTTCCAGAAAAAGTTAAAGACCTGGCTCTGCCATCTCGCTTGGGGCGGGAAGGGGGGTAGTCAATCCTAGGGGTGGCTAGCGCCTTAAAGTGGTTCCCATGTATTTATGAATCTGAATCAGAATTTTTAATTGCCATCTTGGATGCTATTTTATACTTTATACTTATATTTATACTTTATGTAATATATCTTGTTTTTATTGTATTTGAATCTTTTTTAGCTTTATTGTAAACCGCCTAGAATCCCTCTTTTGGGGGAGATGGGCGGTGATGAAATTTGAAAAATAAATAAATAAATATTTTATTTATTTATTTATCCAACTTCTGTCACCGCCCATCTCCCCCCACAAGGGGGACTCTGGGCAGTTTACAACCAAGTCAGTAATTAAAACATATACAATATAACAACTCTAAAAAATAAATTAGATATAAATATAAAATCCAAGAGGCTATGAGGTTATATTTAAAAGAGCTCTACAGCGCAATCCAACCCCAAGAGGAGCTATTACCCTTCCCATCACAAGCGAGGTGGCAGAGCCAGGTCTTCAACTGTTTTCGGAAGGTCAGGAGTGTGGGGGCCTGCCTCACCTCCAGGGGCAGAATGTTCCAAAGGGCGGGCGCCACTGTAGAGAAGGCCTGCCTCCTGGACCCCGTCAAGTGAAACTCCTTTACCGACGGGGTCTGTAGCAAGCCCTCTCTGCATGACCGGGTGGGGTGGGTCGATGTTCTGGGGATGAGACGGTCCCTCAGGTAACCTGGTTCCATGCCATGTAGGACTTTAAAGGTGACAACCAACACCTTGAATTGGACCCGGAAGCAAACTGGTAACCAATGCAGCTCGCGCAGCAGAGGTGTCACATGTGCCGATCTTGGAGCACCAATAACTGCGCGCGCAGCCGCATTCTGGACCAGCTGAAGCTTCCGGATACTCTTCAAGGGTAGCCCCACGTAGAGCGCGTTGCAACAGTCTATATGGGAGATGACCAGGGCATGAGTGACTGTACGGAGGGCATCCTGATCCAGGAAAGGGCGTAACTGGCACACAACAAGAAGTTTTGTTAATAAACAAAAATGTTAATAAACAATAAAATCACAATAACTATAACATCATTAGAAGTGCCCAGTTACATACATCCTAGGAACATACAGTACATCCCCCCTATCAAGACATTAAAAACAATAACATGTGCTATTAGCTATTTTTCTAAACTTTGCAACATCAAATGTCAATCATGTTGTAAATTACAGCAACTTTTCTAGTTCAGTAGTTATTTCTTTTTATTTGCACAGTGTTAGCTAACCTCAACTGCAGTCTTTTGAAAAAGTCCACTAAAAATCACAAGCAGCTTTTCTTCTTCCATAGAGGACTCCCTATGTCCTCTAAATTTTACAACAGATTTTACACAACATTAACAAGTAATTTTGTACATTTTCCAGGGTGCTTTACTATATAATAGCCACTGATATTAAAGCTTTGGGGTGAAAGTTATTTAGAAAAAGAAGTACACAAAATAAATAAACCAGGCTCACTCCAGGTTCTGTAAATCAAGGAATGTCTTCTAGCAAGAACTAGAAAGCAGGCCTTCTCTGTCGGGGCAACTGCCCTCTGGAACAGCATCTACCTGGAGATTCACACGACCCCCCACCCTTTACAAGAGCATTACAAACATGGCTCTTCCACCAGACCTTGGGTTAGAGTGACTGGGGATCCTTTTTGTCTGTTCTTATTTCTGCTGGTGGCAGAGAGAGTTGGTTGCTTTACACTCCAATGATGCTATCTTTTGGGTTAGAAATTTGATTAATAAATGAATATGAAAATCAACTATGAAACATAGTGCATTAAGTTTATTTTACAAAAGACCAGCATTTATTTGCAATTTCTTATATGGAAATGATTTTATACAACTTAAACATATGTACCCTAACAGATATAGTATCACTGAAATCCAGTGTCATATGATTCCAAACAGAACCAAACCAAACCCTCACCTTGTCAGCTCGTCCTATAAAGGAAGGTTTTCCTGCCAATCCAAGGCATATCGCACATACAATGCTTGATTTACCTGTCCCATTAGCTCCCACTATCATGTTTAGATGAGGGCCTGGATGCACCTCACAGTTATCATAGGTTCTGAAAAGCAATAAAAAATGATTATAAGCAGGTTATTTGTGAAGATAAAAAAGAAGCAGAATTTATGCCATCAATAATTCAGTTTTTTGCAATTTTTGCACTACAATTTTGACTGTTCACCAAAATAGAAAGATAGGGTATAAAGCAAAGAAAGAAGCTAACAAATAGATAATATAATTAAGATAATCTGACTTTAAATTTTGCCTCAGAAACAGAGAAAAATAAAATCCTATGCCACAAAGTTTATCAAAGAACAAATAAATTAATGTATCCTAATAGGAATAAGAATCCTATCTAAAGCTAATCTTTCAATGCCAGATTGGTTAATGATCAAAAGTTTGCAGCAACACCCTACAAGGCATATATCTATCTATCTATCTATCTATCTATCTATCTATCTATCTATCTATCTATCTATCTATCTTCATCTTTTAGGAAAAAAGGCAAATGTAGGGGGATATAATACTTATAGTGTGAAGAAACTGAATGAGAATTTTTTCACTGCCAGTCATAATAGCATTAAAAATCAAATTTATCTAATAGAACCAAATTCTGAGATGTTCAGACAAAAGCATAGTTAATTTGTCAATTCACTCTCACATGATACAACATTGATTACAACATTAACATTGATTATTATTAATTACAGTGAAGATGAGAGAAAGCTGGCTTCGTTGGTATGGACATGTCCTTAGAGCGGCACCTTCCACTGTCGCCAAAATAGCTTACCATCTTAAAATTGATGGCCAACAGCCACGTGGGCGACCAAAACAAAGATGGCAGGACACCATCAATAAGGACATGCAAATTGATGGGCTACGCCCTGAGGATGTGGATGATTGGGCAAAGTGGTGTTTCAGGATCCGAAAAGCAGATCCAGCGAAAATAGCAGGAAAACACTAGGAGGAGGAGGGGGGGGGGAGGATATAACATTGGTTGGGCACACACTTGGACAACTTTAAGAAAGGTTGTCAGTCAATCATTATGGCTAATTATCAGCTCCAGTACCAAAGACAATATGCCTCTCAATACCAGTTAGTGAAAAACAGTAGTAGAAAAATGCTGTTATATTCAGGCTTTGATTACAGACTGCCTGTACATACTTGGTTGGCCAGCCTTGGATGAAAATGTTTAACTGAGTGGACCTTAAGGTAAGAGCCCTGCTGGATCAGGTCAAAGGTCCACTCAGTTAAACATTTTCATCCAAGGCTGGCCAACCAAGTATGTACAGGCAGTCTGTAATCAAAGCCTGAATATAACAGCATTTTTCTACTACTGTTTTTCACTAACTGGCATTGAGAGGCATATTGTCTTTGGTACTGGAGCTGATAATTAGCCATAATGATTGACTGACAACCTTTCTTAAAGTTGTCCAAGTGTGTGCCCAATGTTATATCATGTGAGAGTGAATTGACATGAATATTTGAAAATTGAGGCATCAGTGACCAAGTAATAAACATCAATACAGCAATAGTGTAGCTTTATTTAATATAGTAACTGTGCAACTGCCCCAGTGTATTCAATAGGATTTACCACCAAACACACATGCATTGGATTTCAGCCTTTCAGCTCATTGTGTGCATGTTTATTTAGAGACCCCACCAAAGTTAATAGGCCATATGTCTATGTAAATTTGCACAGGAATATCAATCCCATGCTTACTTACATGAAAGCCCATGTTTTTGAACAGTGAAATCTGCATTCCCCAATCTTCTCCCCTTTGGATATAGTGGGTTAAAACTTTCACTTCCATCCAATAGAACTGGCCATACTGGCTCCGTGTGAAAGAAATTATAATCAACAATGATCAGATAGATGTTGGATTGGAAAAGGCTGTTTTAAGTAAAGGGTCAGAGAGCTCCCTGTTCCTCCCTTCCTGCAGGAAGTTGAGAGTCCCTAGCTGTATAAATGGCCAGTGGGGCATTACTGTCCAGGGGGCAAGGGGAAATCAGAAACAGTGGGATACACTCTCTCTACAGGCCTCTATTCGACTTGAAAAAATTACTCCCTTCCCTTTTAGGTGCAACAGAACGTCTAGAATTCGCTATCTTAAGATCTGAGGCAACGTGTATGAAGACAAAAGTCTGGTTTTGTGGTGGAGCAACTAGTGCTGGTGAAAAAGGATGACATTATGGTCCTCCTGGATTTAGGGTAATTAAGCTTGAAAGCGCCCGTGCAAAATACTACCCGAAACTACCCCTAAGGAACCTTGCGAACCCACCACAACGAGCCCTCTGCCAGTGAGAAGAACGTTTCCCACAAACAGGAAACCCCGCCTCTCGGCCTTGCGAGAGGCCCCGCCCACTACGCCTCATTTTTCTCCACCCAGAGTTACTGGCCAGCCGTACAGCAGCTGCCCGTGTGCGTCGCGTACTCACAGGAAGTTCTCCATGGAAACCCTCACGATAGCGCCCTCGACGAACGGTGAATTTGTGTCTCGTCGGTCGCCCGCTCGCGGCTGGTTTTCCCCCGAGGTCCTTTTATTGAGGCGATTGTTGCCACCGCTCCTCCCCGCCTCAGTTTCCTCAGATTTACGCTTGGCAGGGGTCGCCATCTTTGCCGCCTCCTCCAACGACTAGCGCGAGTTCTAAGGTGGGTTAGGAAACCGGCAGTGCGCGCTCGTCTCCCATTGGTTGTCCTGGCCTATCGTTAGGCTGAGGGCGTATGTAATTGGTTACAACAATCCTCCGTCTCGTATTTCCGTTGGAAGAAAGCGACACCATTTCTTCTTTTGTCGCACATTCGGCCAGGGAGGGAGCTCAGTAGTTCTCAATGCCTATTGGCTCAGTAGATCTCAATGCCTATTGGCTATGGAGAAAAAAAGGGCGGGAACGACCATTTTCACTGG
The DNA here is from genome assembly GCA_023362775.1 of Charina bottae. Lineage (NCBI taxonomy): Eukaryota > Metazoa > Chordata > Lepidosauria > Squamata > Charinaidae > Charina > Charina bottae. The sequence goes on along the minus strand of JALMGJ010000002.1, from coordinate 205,409,300 downwards.
GCGCGAATGTTAATGGGGCGGGGCGTTTCCTTGTGAAACCCTGAGCTGTTCTGGAAGCAGCTGTATAAATCAATCTTTACTCTTTAATAATTTGCAGTAGACTTTTTAAATACATTATAAATTAGGACTAGTAGAGTTGGGCTGCAGAAACCTGGACGACACTAGACGGCAATAGACAGCTCTCCTGCTACCTAGTGGTCGCCCCAATTTATGCAATCGAGAACTTGTGGCCCACTTAGAGAAGGCCTCTCACTGATGCAACTATGGGTGGTTGCTGGTGGTTAGGAAAGGAGGTAGACTCTACAGTTAGGAGTAGAAAAATGAGTATCCTGTGCAAAACTGGCCAGGGTTGATTGATTCCCTACCAAACAGTGTCAGAAAACACTTTCCTGCCTCCTCATGCCCAGTGTCAGCATAGGATGGGATTACGAATCCCAGTTATCAGTCAATGAGTGTTACAGAAGTGTCAGTGGCAGAAGTTTTGGTTGAACGTGAGCATCACATGACATCCATCCATTCATTTTCTATCCTGCCTTTATTATTTTTATAAATAACTCAAGTATTAGGAACATACCTAATACTCCTCCCTCCTCCTATTTTCCCCACAACAACAACCCTGTGAGGTGATCCTTACCTATCTAAGGACTTCATTGCTTTTTTATCCTTCCAGAGGTTAGAACAGGGCTTTCCAAACTTTTCATGTTGCTGACACACCTTTTAGCCATGCATAATTTTGTGACACAGTAATGAGGTGTCCCCGCCCCCTGGCCCATGCGATTGGCTCCCGGCTCCAAACCCTGCCCCCCGATCCACGTGATTGGCTCCCGGCTCCAAACCCTTCCCCCCGGCCCACGCGATAGGCTCCCAGCTCCTATGCCCCCGGCCCACACGATTGGCTCCCGCCTGCACCCCCCACCCCCCAGAACGGCGGCCTAGTCGCGTCCCTGCACCCCCCCAGTACAGCGGCCTAGTCGCGTCCCTGCACCCCCCAGCGTGTCGGCCTAGTTGCGTCCCTGCACCCCCCCACCAGTTGCGGCCCTACCGGGCTGGTACCTTACCTGGCTTCTGCGGCAAGAGCTGGCTACGGAGCAGGGACCGGCGGCGCAGCAAGAGCTGGGCGGGGCTCCATGTGGTGCATGGCCTCCTCTTCCAGGTTCCCCCACGACACACCTGGGCCCTGGCCGCGACACAGCAATGTGTCGCAACACACAGTTTGGAAAGCCCTGGGTTAGAATAAGCTAAGGCATCTCAGCTTTCCATGGGATAGTCTTTTGCATGCATCATTTTTCCCCAGCTTCATGTTCTCCACATCTGTAGCTATTCTGCCCTGGTTAATTGGGGTTATATTGTAAAATATCTAGATAATACCAGTTTGTTGAAGGCACTTAGTAAGCATTGGTAAAAGCAGAGCTGCTAGTCTGTTGCATTAAAACCAGCTATGAGATATTATTTGCAATGTAAAAACCCTTTAAGATTTCTTTTAATGGGAAACAGTATAAAAATGTTTCTTCTGCAATAAGTTGCACTACAAAGCTGCTTCTTTTAGGCCAGAGCTTTCCAAACTGTGTGTTGCGACACAAAAGTGTGTTGCCACACACAGTCTGGTGTGTCGCCACACAACCCGGAAGCGCTGATCATCAGCGCTTCCGGGTTTTCCCGCGACGACACACCAACGGCGGTTGGTGTGTCGCCGCGGGAAAACTTTGGAAAGCCCTGTTTTAGGCACCCTTTATTGCAGAGCTTTCCAAACTGTGTGTCGCGACACAAAAGTGTGTCGCCACACACAGCGTGGTGTGTCGCCACACCACCTGGAAGCGGTGGTGCGTGTGCGCGGCAGCAGCAGCGGCGCGGGATCAGTGCTTCCGTGTTTTAGCGGAGGCTGCCGCCGCCGTGCACGCATGCGGCAGCGCACGCCCCCCCCACGCCACCACTGTGCACGTGCCCGCCGCCGCCGCACTGCCACCGCCGCCGCCGCTGGTGTGTCGCCAGCGGCGGCACTTTGGAAAGCCCTGCTTTATTGTGTCGTGCCCAGCCAGTAAAACTTACTGATATGTCTTATTGGATTATTTTACTCCACTGTAGTATTTAATAGTATTGTATAAACAAGCAGCATGAAATATTTAATAAAACACATTGAACTGTTTTGTTTTACAATTGTCCTAATCCTATTAAGATTTGTAGTGAATAATTTAATCCTAAGAACACAAGTAAGTGCATGTCAGTGGACTTAATAAAATTTCCATTTACATTCTTACCCTGCTGTTTCTCAAAGACCAAGGCTGCTCTCACCTTCCATTCTGTCCTCATTACACTGTGAAGTAGGCTTGTGTGAGAGATTGGCTGACCTGCAATTACATAATGAACTTGTTATACAGTCATTTGTCAGGGATGTTTTCATTTGGTTTCGTGTAGTAGGCAGGTGAGACTCATTGGCCCAACTAGATATTTTAGTATTCTAATCTGTAAATGAGTATTATCCTTATAGACCAAAGTTGGGGGATTTCTGACACATCTGACTTATATATGTGTGAGTCTTTTCTCTTCATTTTAACTCTTTTATTATAAAAATAAATTTAAGACTCAAAATAATGGAAAAAGTCAATAGAAAAAGGACTAATAAATTAAAGAATAGCTTCCATAAAGACCCTCTTTCATATATTGCCCCATACAATTTTTAGAAAAACTTTTGTTTTTTAGGTAACATGTTCTCCATAACAGCAAGTAAGCAAAAAGCCATTTTTTTCTACCATCTTTTCTACCATCTTTTTTTTACCCCTCTCCGTTTTTTCCCCATCAAAAGGTCAATTCACATCTTCCTGCATGTGAGCTTATCTCATTCTGGAATGGAGGTTGCATGGTGTGATTAAAACAAAAATAGTTATATACCTTGTTTATAAATCACCTAATTCTACCCATTACTGCTTTCCATTATTTCAGTACCCACCTTTATTGGTGTGCAGCAAAGGAAAGGCAGAGAGAATCTAGCTCTTATAAATTTGCTTAATTAGTTGAATTTTGAGGCCACCTGACTCCAGACAACTCTAGGTGGATTACATAATAAAATGAGTAAAAACAAAAAGAACTTCCTGAGAATTCCTCAACATCTGAAAGGAAGAAACACAACTCAAAAAACACCCCAAAGAAAAAACAACAGGCGCTCAACAGCCATCCTACCTCCAGACCTGGGAGCAAAGCCAAGTTTTCAGTGACTTTCAGAACACCATAATGGTAAGTTGTATACTGTAGATCTCTTTTCTATATGGCAGATGCTGCAACAGAGGTGAGTTTCTTGGTCCTGATAGATCACATTGATTAATTGAAGAGACACAGAGCACACCCATTCTGCCCGATCAAGGATCAGGCAGAATGTGCATGCTCCAGGTCTCTTCAGTTAAATGTGTCATCTGATGGGAACTAAGAAGTGTGCCTTTGCTGTTACAGTGCCTTAGGATAAACTTAGATTCTCAAACCACCCATATGTAGCACTGAGTGTGTGGAATTTTAGAACAGGAAATTCACTGAGGCCAATGGTACAGTATTCACAGAGGTGTCAAAATGGGCAAGATGGCAGATATGGCACTGTGATGCAAACTTCACCCTTTTATGTGGGTGTGTGAATGTCAAAAGGGGTGAGACTTGCATCACATGTCTGCCATCTTGTACTTTTCACCCCCATTACAGATGGCATTGATCCATATATATGTATACTTTCTCTTTATTTGCCCTGCACTCTAACTTGATAGCAATAGGCATTGCACAGTCAATATTCTTTTGAAAACTCAGAAAATACAGGATTTTTGCAATATCACAAGTTATTAAACTGGAGAATGTTATTCTTGAAGTCTCCATTAGATGTCAGGAGAATACCACAGGCAAGAAAGAAATATATCAACCATTAAACCATTTACTTCCCAATTTTGACCAAAAAAAAAGCATAGTGGAATATATTGACAGCCCACAATGAATGATGTAGAAAATGTAATTCTATTTAAATGTGTTTATTTAATAAATAAAATAATTAGAAACACTGCAGTGAAAGGTAGTAACAAAACTAACAATATTCTGTGGAAGAAAATAATAATTAATGGGTAAATGGATATCTGTCTGAATTGGATATAAAAGACCTAGGTTTTGCATCCAGTAATGTTAATTCACTGCTTGGATGCATGGTACAGGCAAGCTGTATTCTTCTTTCCTATGCCCTCTCCAGATCTGCTCCAGAGAATTGTGGGAGATTCTAGGACATGTTTTGGAAATGCTGGGGAAATGCTAGATGTTAGTGTAATACCAGTACTTGACATGAAGCTTGTTCAGTGGCACAACTGAACACATAGTTCAGGCAGACTTACTTTCCTAGCAAGCTGTTATATAGATAACATACATAAAATAGAAAAATATTTACAAGTTTTTCACTCTCCTCTGCTTTAAATAAAAATACCATAACCTTAATTCAGAAGTAGCAAAAATCTGATCTGCAGGAGGATGCTATTAAGTTATAAACTGATTTCATGCATATTGTTGTAAGTTACCATTTGGTGCTTGGTTCTCTGAATCCTTCCAGACTCTTTGGTTTAGAGAGTAAAAGAGAAATTATTCTCTCAAACTTTTGCTGAAATGTGATCCAAGTTGCCTTCTAGAACCAATGGCTTTATGAATGAAGAAAAGCTTATGCCAGGGGACAAATGTCTTCGTTTCCTAAACAGAAAACTAGCAGCCCAAACAGAAGTCTGCTGGCATATTATGAGGAAATGGATCGTGTTGTTTTAATATTTTAAGCTATAAACTGCTTTGCATGCCTTGGTAGAATGGCAGTGTACAACTGTATCACAACATTTCAATACATCTGCAAGCAAAGCAAGTGGCAGTAAAGGGCTGCTGAGGCATTAGCTTCAGGGGATGCCCAAGAATATTACCCCACTACCCACTATGGATGAATGTTTCTGTCAGAAATAAGAATGCATTGACATGGGGTTAGCATTCAGTGGATGGCAGGGAAAGTATTTGGAATTTAGCAGCATGTTGTGAGGTTTGTTTTTAAAAAGTTACATGTTTTGCAAATTCGGTTTCGGGCAGGAGAAGATACAACCAAGCACACTCCTTCCCGTATCAATTATCCAAATTCATATGTAGCATTGGTTCCCAGACTGATAAAAGTTATGGAGACCATTATGCAAACAGCCAGTGCTGGATCACCAGAAGGCTGTTAGAAAGAAGGTAAGAAAATTTCTGCCCTAATGTACAAAATGATATATTGGGTCTAAACTGAAAATAGCTCAGTCGCTGGGATTTTTGTAACCCTACCCATTCAATCTCACTAAATCTTCGTAAAAGAGAACTCTATGAAAATCTTGCTTGGATCTGCCCTATCTATGCATACAGCTATCCTTCCTCAATTTTTCATTATTTCCTTATCATTCTCTTGTGTTTATTTAGGGTCTTTGATAGTAACACTTTATGTGTACTGCTCTAAGTAACCATGAAAAGTAAGACAATACTGTATGAATTTATTATTTCCTAACAACTACTTCCTCTATGCCCATTGCTACAGGAGTAGAAAATGGGGTAGGAAATAAATTAGGCTACCAATTATACAGCTAAAATAACTTTAATAGCTTATGTTTTTACTATAAATCAGTGTTTCCCAACTTTGGCAACTTTAGATGTATGGACTACAAGTCCAAGAATTCTCCAGAGAAACCCTGCTCTAGATCAAAGGAAATACCTTCTTGATATTTTCAGAAAATATTGTGAGTGCTCTCAGAATACAGTTGCTACAGCAAACTGGTGAGACTAGAACAGAGCTTTCCAAACTGTGTGTTGCGACACGAAAGTGTTTCCCACACACAGTCTGGTGTGTCGCCACACAACCCGGAAGCGCTGATCATCATCAGCGCTTCCGGGTTTTCCTGCGGCGACACACCAACGGCGGTGCGCAAAAATTTGAAAGCGGCGGCAGCGCTTCCGGGTTTTTGTGCGCTGCCGCAACGGCGGCACTTCCGGGTTTTCCCGCGGCGACACACCAATGGCGGTTGGTGTGTCGCCGCGGGAAAACTTTGGAAAGCCCTGGACTAGAAGATAGGTAACCTGTCTAAGAACCTAAATTCAAGATTCTGAGTCTCAGTGTAAGTATTTGCTCCTTTAAACCCATCATTCTGTCTCTTTCAAGATTATCTCACATTCTACAGATCTAAGATGAGGAAAACATAAAGGATATGAAAATGTAATGAATATCAGAAAATAACAGGACATATATATGCAGTGGAAACAGGGACAGATGACCAAGGAAAAGTATAAAAAGATAGCCCAGAAGTAGAAAGAAGATATCAGGAAAGCGAAAGCTCAGAATGAGCTGAAGTGAGCAAAGGAAGGTAAGAAAAATAAAAAAAGGTTTCTTTAGATATGCTTGAAAGTAAAACAAAACAAAAAGAACCATATACCAGCTGTTCACTAAAGATGGCAAAATGCTAATAGGTAAAAAGAAAAGGCAACATTACTCAGTTTTTATTTTGGCTCAGACTGAAGGTTATGTATTCCACCAAGCATTTTTGAAGAGCATTATTAAGAGACAGGAATGAAGCTTGGGAGTGATGGAAAAATAGTACACTTCAACCTTGAAATTCAGCAACAAAGATGATAACGGAAAGGCAATGTTACAGCTCTCAATATAACCCAGATGGGGGAAAAAAGCCAAAAAGTTTGTGTCCTTTCAAATTCTCTTTCCAATAATAAAAAAATATTAAATAGCCAGGTGCTTATTAAATGTGCAGAATGCCAAGGAGCAAATGACTTTCTATAGTCATATATTCTCTTCTTTGAAAGCTATTTTCAAACAAAATTATCTACCGGCAATGAAAATCTCAGCATGGGAATAATATTATGGTAATTTATTTAGATGTACTGTTCCCAGTCCTTTTAAAGATCAGTGTCAATAGTCTGAATTTCATATGCATGGTAACTAAAAACCAGGTACATACTAAAGAGGCTGTGGTTTGCCCCCTCCTCAAGAAGCCATCGCTGGATCCCACCCTAATGGACAGTTTTTGTCCTGTCTCCAACCTTCCCTTTTTGGAAAAACCTACCCCTTTTGGGGAAGGTTGTTGAGAAGGTGGTCACGCTGTAGCTCCAGAGGATCCTGGATGAAATGGATTATCTGGACCCCTTTCAGTCAGGATTCAGGCCTGGATATGGGACAGAAATGGCATTGGTCGCACTTTTGATGATCTCTGGCGGGAGCGAGATGGGGCAGTGCAACCATCCTTGCTCTACTCGGCGGCTTTTGATACCATCAACCATGGTATCCTTCTGGAATGGCTTCGGGGGGTGGGGGCACTGTGTTGTCTTGGTTTACCTCCTTCCTCCGGGGCCATTTCCAGTCAGTGGTGATCGGGGCCGAGAGGTCCTGCCCTCGGCCCCTGCTTTGCAGGGTGCCGTAGGGGTTGGTGCTCTCCGCTCCTGTTTAACATCTACATGAAGCTGCTGGGTGAGATCATCCGTCACCATGGGGTGAGAGATCATCAGTATGCTGATGATACTCAGTTGTGCATCTCTGCCCATGGTGAGTTAAGTAATGCCGCGCCCACCCTTTCCCGCTGCCTGGAGTCTGCTGAGGTCTGGATGGGGAGCAACAGGTTGAAGTTGAACCCTGGCAAGACGGAATGGCTTTGGATTCGGGGCTCTTTGGTTTTCAGAGAATTACTGTCTTTGGTCTTGGATGGGGTTGCACTACCCCAGATGGACCCTGTGCATAACCTGGGGGTTCTCCTGGATCACGACTCCTGTTCGAGGAGCAGGTGGTAGTCATTGCCAGGAGGGCCTTTGTGCAACTGCGTCTTGTGCACCAGCTACGCCCATTCCTGGATCAACATGCCCTTCCCACAGTCACCCACGCCCTAGTCACCTCCCATTTGGACTATTGTAATGCACTCTACACGGGGCTGCCCTTGAAGAGTATCCAGAAGCTTCAGTTGGTTCAAAATGCAGCAGCCCGCATAGTTTTGCAGAAGCCAAGATTTGCGCATGTGTCACCTCTTTTGCGGGAGCTGCACTGACTGCCGATTTGCTTCCGGGTCTAATTCAAGGTGTTGGTTATCACCCTTAAAGCCCTTCATGGCTTGGGGTCAGGTTACTTGCAGGACCGCCTTACCCCAGTCACATCTACCCGGCCCACCACAGCAGGGAGGCAAGATATTCTGCGGGTCCCTTCAGTTAGGGAAGTAACATCTAGTGGGACCAAGGAAAAGGGCCTTCGCCGTGGTGGCTCCCTCCCTTTGGAATATCATTCCCCCAGAGATAAGGTTTGCCCCCTCCTTGCAACTTTTCTGGCAGGTCCTGAAGACGTGGTTTTGTCAGCAGTCCTGGGGACCCCAGGTCACTGCGGAGCTGATCAAGTGTTTAATTTGAGTGCATTTGTGGCCACCGTGGGGTGTGGGTTTTGTTCTTATGGATTTTAATTCTGTAAGCCGCCCAGAGTCACCATGTGAGTTGGGCGGCTATATAAATTTGTTTAATAAATAAATAAAATTAACAGAATTGTTTGCTACAGCAATTGGCAATTTATGTTACGTTACAGACCATTTGCTTTTTCCAAATACATTTAATAGCTAGCTAATTGAAGCAGCCTGGTCTGGCAGTTTCCACTGTATAGATGATTGTGGAAAAAACATCATCAATTTTACTGAAAAAATTAGTACATTTCTGGCCACAGGTTGAGTTAAAGTGAATTAAAATCACATTTTATTAAATCAATTAAAATTACAGAAAAAGCATTTGTACACACATATACATATATGTATATATATCTGTATGTATGTGTGTGTGTGTATGTGTGTGTGTGTGTGTGTGTATATATATATATACACACAGATATATATACATATATAATATATATAATATATATGTATAAGGGGCGTGGTGGCTCAGTGGGTAAGATGCCAGGCTTGTCGATTGGAAGATTGCAAGTTCGGAGGTTCGAATCCCTAGCCCAGAGCTTTCCAAACTGTGTGTGGCGACACAAAAGTGTGTCGCCACACACAGCGTGGTGTGGCGACACACCACCCGGAAGCGGCGGCACGCGTATGCACGGTGGCAGCAGCAGCGACGCGGGATCAGTACTTCCGCGTTTTAGCGGAGGCTGCCGCCGCCGCCGTGCACGCGCGTGCCACCGCACGCCCCCCCACACCGCCGCCGTGCGCACGCCCCCATGCTGCCGCCGTGCGCGTGCCACCGCACACACCCCTGCGCCGCCGCCGTGCGCGCACCGCCGCCGCCGTTGGTGTGTCACCAGCAGCGGCACTTTGGAAAGCTCTGCCCTAGCCCCTTGTGACAGAGTGAGCTCCTGCACTAGCCCCAGCTCTTGCCAACCTAGCAATTCGAAAGCATGCAAATGCAAGTAGATTAATAGGTACCACTTCGGTGGGTAGGTAACAGCGTTCCGCGTGCGTCATGCCGGCCACATGACCGTGGAAGCGTCTTCGGACAACGCTGGCTCTTTGGCTAACAAACGGAGATGAGCACCGGCCCCTAGAGTCGGACACGACTGCACAAATGTGTGGGGGGAACCTTTACCTTTTTTTTATACATATATGAAATGCATGTCCCTCTATATCTATCATATACTCAACATTCAAATGTGTGTCATTTGTTTCAAACAGGAATATTTTGTGGTTAAATGTAATTTAAAAGTCATTCTGGACAAGTCCATCAAACCACTAATATATTAAAAAAAAAACTGCATTCCAAACAGTTTTTTCTACTGTATGCTGGTCAATATTGGTGTATTACATTATATATATAGAACACTTACAGAGGTTTATCTGTTGGTTGTAGCCTGGATATATGGATTCATTACAATAATTATTAACAAAGAACAGTAAAATAAAAATAAAAACATCTTATTGGTGAGACCCTTATATTGCAAACCTATGCACATCTCCTGAGAGTTACTGTCATTGAGCTCAATGCCATGTATTTCTGAGTAGACATGCATAGGCTTCCATAGTTAATTTGGCACAACCAAAGGTTCCAACAGATACTGGTTTTCCTGAACAATAATAAAAACATTTTCAGACAACTTATAAACTGTTAATACTTTGTAATACTTTGTTATTTCAGAATTTTTAAACCAAATCCATTATTTGCCAACAAGGCATTCACTGAATGCAGATTTTGTTAACACAATGACAGATTGTGTCCATTTTACTTTCTATAATTGTATGCCTGAAAATTCTTCTAAAAAAAATCTATATTAATTATTGCACATTTGGTGCAAATTCAATAGCTCCTTAGAATAACCAATGTCACATGCAAAATAAAATGCATAAAAACAAAGTGAGGGAAATCCTGAGTCAATAACTTCATAAGCAAGGCACTAAATCATTCCTCAGTTCTTCCTGTGCCTTTGTGTCCTTAACAAAATAATCCAGTAGTTATCATTTTTAAACTTGATAGTATGGACAAGTCTGTGCAGCTTCTACTGTAGAGAAGGTATTGGGTGTTCCATCTACTTCTGCAGAGTTCAGTACTCTATTTCATTAAAATCAGCAGAGTATCCAGATGACTGTTGTGTAGTTTCTTCCATTTCTAAGAGGACAGAAAGAATATTGGAAACATCTGCATATCACTTTACAGATAAAAGTCATGTTGAGCTGTGCTAAGATACAGGAAGGAATGGTCTGAAGCCTAGTTGTCCTTTCTTTTTTGAGTATGACAGTAGAAATGATGAAACTGCTGTAGCTCAAGAACGGCTCTGTGGGACTTCTGATAAGGGTAACAATATCATCTCTTTAGATCTAGAAACAAACAGTTGCCACTAACAGCTGTCTCCTTTTATTGTTTTAAAGATTTATACTGTATTTATATTATATGTATTTATATTACAAGAGGCTTTCAAGAATCAAATATGACTCAAATGCTAGGGCAAATTCAATCAAATTAAGTTTACCTTTACAAGGTCCTCTCTGAAATGAAATGTCATCTATAGCAATGTCACTTCTTATTGATATTCCACGAATTGCTTCAAATATAATCTGCATTTTAAAAAAAGCATAATTTATGAATATACTTTGAATGTATAGAATATAAAAACAGCTTTTTTATGAGCACTGTGCATGCAAGATGGTAATTTCCATATAAGTGTATACATTTTTGCTGCTTCTCTAGAAATAATAGTAAACTATCATGGCTTGATTATAACTAATTGAAGCAGAGAAAAGCTCTATTAAATGAATATCTCCCTTAGCCTTCTCCACAGCCATTCTGTAGAGTTTGAGGAGCCTTAGGAATAGTAAGAGATGAGACATAAAAGTGTGGAATTGTTCAAAATTGGCCAGAAGCATTACAACACTAAATTTGCTCCTTTCATATCTTTGTATTATTTTGGCCTATTTCCTCCTTTCTCAGGACCCCCTGAGAAGTCATACTTTTCAAGAAGGCTCGCCAATCTTCCAGATAAACTTTGTGATCTCTAAGTTTCCTTCCAGTTGTATTATTTCGATTCTGTCATCTCTTCCCCCCCCCCACACACACATACCCAAGGAATTATTTATCCACCTCCCTTCTCAATGAGAGGGCCTTTTTACTGGAAGAGCCTCTACCTATGCCTTCATTAGCTGGATGTAGAAGCTCCTCCAACCTTATCTAACCTGCAGGTCGGAAGTCCACTACTCCAGATTCAGAGCCATCCTGTACATATTTTTTAGAACTTACTTTTAGAAGCAAGAATTTTGGTTGCATCAAAATGTATTCTTCCCCCAACAGAATAACTTCCCTTTCCCCCTTTGTGTCCTTCTTAAAATCCATTCTGGAGAGCTGAAGGACAGTTCATGAGCACAGATCGGTGCACACCTTGGACTGAACCATGTTCAGCTGTTTTCTCACAGAAATGTACACAATAACTTGTTCTTTGACATTTATATTCTCTGCATCTCTTCTTTCATACTATTATATATAGCTGAAATCCAAACTGTACAACATTAGATCTACATGTTTAAATTATCTAAAACTGGATAGAGGTATAGTTAGTACTAGGAATAAATAGTCGTTTGAAATTGTCCACTAGATTTGTGAAGAGGAAAGGATACATGATGTATCTAATTTCTCCAGAATGAGAAATTCTTCAACAATTACTCAAAAGCAGGGCCCCCTTATGCAGTATTGGAAAGAAGCCCAAATCCAAAAGTTCCCTCATTATGCTTTTTCTTACAATTTAAGTGTTGAAAGCGAGGGAGTTTGTAAACTGCTGGAAAAATGGTTATACATGGACCCCTTGACTACCTCCTTCCTACCTAAGCAAGGGCAAAAACATCACACAGCACCCATGTGTTGTCTGTATCTTCAAAATTCTCTTCTTAAAAATAATTTTTAAAGCAAATTCTCCATCAAATCAAATAAGAACCCTTAGGAAAGAATACAAGAAAATTTCTGTGCATCGCATCTGGTACAGTAATCATATTTAATGACAGAAAGGCTTATTTGGGTTGCTTATACAATCAATTTAGACAGATTTAAGATTACCCAGTGCTATTTTGAATTGGCATGGTTCAGTCATATTTTATTCCTTACAGTTCTTGGGTAATTTACGCCTGTTACTGGCATTTAACAAATTTGTCAACTGGAAAATTCACCCCCAAAACTGTTTATTTCACTGCCTGGGCCATAAGTTAAATGGATATCCATTCCTATAAAGGAATTGATTGTTACATTATTAACTTACCTGGTGAGATGTCTCACATGTATATTCTATTAGGCCCTTTAACCATGAGATGCTTTGTTCACCACGTCTTTTCCAGATGAGGGTCTCCTTTTTAGCACCATGCTTTTTCAAATAAACATTCAACAGTCCTGTCCCACTTCCATACATATGATAAAAAAATATAAGGCACTGATGTCCAAACGTCTTTCGTAATAACCTTGAAATAAGTTGTGCTTTCTGTCCATAGATCATATTAGAAGCCTCTATATACATGTAATATCCTTCAAAAAAATGTGAAAGTATATCTTTAAGAGATTTTATAATTTGTATGCAGTGATTAGATAGATGTCTGAGTTTTACCAGAAACATCAATGGCACACACACTCCAAACCAGGAAAATGTCTGTTTCCAGCAGATTGTCCTGGTGGGCTAGTAATAGCATTGTGAGCAACAGGAGGCTCACACAATAGCAGTGGGGCAAACAGCTTCTTCATTTGCCACTCATAGTATCTGCACAAGTACTTGAGGGAGGACTACATATTTGTAAAAATACAGACAACCACTATATTTTGTTTGTTTAATTCATTAATATGGCCACCCATCTCATATACATGACTTTGGGCGACTAACAATTAAAACAGAATAAAAACAATAAAAGTTTGAAACAAATAGCATAAAATAGCAGCCAAGACATTCATACCGCTGAAAATAACAATGAAATGGGCTCACCCATACTATCAGTTTCACAGGCTTGATGGCAAAACCAGGTTATTAGTGCCTTGCAAAAGGCCAGCAGGGTTAGGGCAAATCTGATCTCGGGGGGGGGGGGGATAATGTTCCAGAGGGCAGGCAAAGAGATACAAAAAACTTTGCTAGGTTTCTAGTGGTGGTCTGGCTTTTTGGCAATATGGTTCTTGCAAAACGTTAGTTTTCAGTATCTCTCTGCTACAATCTGGTGGTTGTCTGAATTTCTGCAGCCAAGATGTACTAGCCCCAAGTAGAACAGGCAGTAGCAGTGCAGGAAGCAATAGTCATAAAAATGGACCAGGTAACAGACTCTTAAAATTACTGGGTTTGCTCTCATTCATCAAGTCTGGGGATACCTCCTGGTGGAACAGGATAGGGTGGTAGAGAATATCTACTCTGTTCTCCATTTCCTGACATAGAGAAATGTATTGCTTCTTAGTCATAAATTAATTTTGTTTTACCTGAAAATCATTTGCACACAACATAATAGCACAACAGAGACAAGAAATGTTTGGAATAATTGAATGTGATTTTGTTACAGAGAAGCCCTTCCAAATACTAACTTCTAGACTTTTTTTTTTAATTTTTGCCTGTGACTTTTGGGAAATTATCAAATAAACTTTAATAAATATGTAAATTTTATAATTAAGGACTTGCTGTTCACTGTTGTAACTCTGGTCATCCTTATCAGTAGTATTGCCAAAGGAACTGGTAACTGTTCAGTAAAAACAAAATGGTAACTTCTATACTAAAGCTTTTAAAAGTTTGCAGCACTATTCCATAGTTAGGTAAAAGCAATACACAGCAATTCAGCAATGACCAGATCTCTTTATTAAAAAAAATAATTCCAAGATCCTTCAGAAAGAGAGTTCCAACATTTTTTTACCATTGGGCGTATTTGGAATTCTGAGAGCATGTTCTGAGTCCCATGGGGGGATGGCTTGCCAGTTCACAAAATGGCTGCCATAATGGTAGCTATTACCTATGAAAGCTGGTTCAAATATATAATATTTTTATCCGTACCTTTGAAAAAAAAAATTATTTTTTATTTATTTTAAACAGTGAATGAGCAAGCAAAAGGAGAAAAAGAAAGTTGATACAAAAATATAACATGAATAAGTGGACAAAGGAATTACTAAGATTGTACAGTTAGTGCTCAGTTAGTGCTCAGTATATCACTGATGAGAAATTAACCATAAAAAACAAAATACATTAAATTATTTTAATAGCGTGAAAGAGAATTTGAATCTCTAAGTGCCAAAATCTTCACTATTTGTTGTTATATAAAAAAGAGGAAAAACTATTAAAAACATTATAGATAATACTAGTTTCTAACTTCTCCTCTGTTGTACTCCAATTAATGTACAGATAGTCCTCACTTACCAACCACTTGCTCAATGACCATTTGAACTTATCACAGTGCTGAAAAACGAGACTTACGACTGGTCCTTGAAGTTATGGCCGTCACAGCATCCCCGCAGTCACGTGATCGTGACTCAGGTGCTTAACAACTGCCTTGCATTTACAATGGTTGCAGCATCCTGCAGTCACGTGATCACCATTTGCAATCTTCATAGCCGGCTTCCAACAAGCAATCTCAATGGAGAAGTGAACAGAAAGTCTCAAGTCACAGTCACGTGACATTGCACTTAACGACCCACAGTGATTCACTTAATGACCACAGCTGGAACTAACAGAACTGACGTCGTAAGTTGGCATGGTCATGTGATGTCTTGCTTAACAATCGTGCTGCTTAGTGATGAAGTTGCTGGTCCCTACTGTGGTTGGTAAGTGAGGACATTTAAATTTTTTGTATGTTTCTGATTTCAATTCTTTAGTCAGTTCTTTTTCCATTAAAAAAACCATACTTTAGATACTTAAAATTGCCTTGCTGCGTAATATATAGGTAGTCCTCAGGTTACAACGGCAATTGGGACCAGAATTTTCATTGCTAGACGATGCAGTCGTAAAGTGTGATGCCACGTGACCACATCACTTAGCAACAGCAATCCCGGCAGTTCCAGTTGCCGTTGTAACCCTAGGACTCCATGGGTTGTTAAACGAGGACCTCATGTGACCACATGTCCACCACATATGGTAAAATATTCCTTCTGTCTCATGGCATTTCCAACATTTATTACTTTATTTTAAGATTTGTCTATCTTGGCAATTACTGATGGAGTTGTATACCTCCTATAAAATATTTTATACCAGTTTTCTCTTGGGATTATAACTTGAGGTACATCTTATAGATTTGTTCCGTAATTCTTCCAATTGCTGTGTTATGACTATTTATACAAGTATCTGATTAACTCTCAAACTGTATTTTCAGAAAACTTACAGAATTAACTGTCAATTATGCAAGATTTATTAAATCATCTTTTTATAGCTAGCATCTATATATTTTCTTCTCTTTGCTCATGAGATTTTTAGTGCCAGTTAAGAAACCTACAAAATGTTAAAATATCAATCAAAGAGAATATTTGTAGCTCATGGTTGAACTGTGGAGTCCTTGGTGCTCTCTGAGCCTTGTTTTCTTGCAGACATTTCATTGCCCGACTAGGCAACATCTTCAGTGCGAAAAGGGAGTGGAACTTGCTCTCTGTTTATATACCATGGCTTGTCCTGCTTGTGTTGGTGGAGGTGTTGTTCTTTCCTTACGAGTTCCTTGATTGGGCTGTTGTTTGCTGCTTGGTTGATTGACTGAGTTAATAGTTCCTTGATTAGGGTATATTGTGCTGTTTGATTGTTCCTCTGGTGCGTAATCTTGGTGTTAATCTTTGCATATCTGGGTATTGATTGCTGGCAAGGAGGTGTTCTGGTCTTTTGGCTTTTCCATTGTCTCTTGTGAATGGTATGTAAATGTTGCTTACCTCTATGTGTCTGTTGATGGCTGCTTTGTCTGAATGCCAAGCTTCCAGGAATTCTCTAGTGCAGAGCTTTCCAAACTGTGTGTCGGGACACGTTAGTGTGTTGGCTGCAGTGTCTGGGTGTGTCACAGCTGCTGCTGCCTCCAAGTCCTGCCAGGATTCCACACAGGTCCTAGTGCCTGCATTGTGCCTTGCTGCCTGCAAACCTTCCCTGCCAGGGTTCTGTGCAGATCCTAGTGCCTGCCTTGTGCCTTGCTGCCTCCAAATCTGCTGTAATTCCGTGCAGGTCCTAGTGCCTGCCTTGTGCCCTGCTGTAAGAGTGTGTCGCAAAATGATGCCCTGCTGTGTGTGTCGCGAAATGATGCAAGTCTAAAAAGTGTCACCAACATGAAAATCCCTTACCAACCTTGCTCAGACTGAAGAAGCTCCTTGGATAAGGAGCGAAACGTTTCCACTGAGAAAATAGAAATCCAGTTGACATGATTCAAGCTACAGACAATTCCACCTGGATGACTGAGAACCTTCATAGACATACCAACATGAAAAGTTTGGAAAGCTCTGCTCTAGCGTTTTTGGATTTGGCTTGGTTTAAGATGCTCTCAGTTTCCCAGTTGAAAGTATGGTTCAGTCTGTCCATGCGTTGTGAGATTTAAGGAGTTTTCATCGTGTCTTCTGACTGCTAGTTGGTGTTCGTGGATGCGCTCTGCTAGTCTTCTGCCCGTCTGTCCTACATAGTGGCTCCTACAGTCCTTACACTGTATGTTGTATATAACTCTTGTTTTTTCTTCTTGGGCTACTGGGTCTTTTGGGTTACTTAAGATGTTCTGAAGGGTTTTGGTTGGTTTATGTGCTACAGTGATGCCATGTGGTTGTAACAGTCTATTGGTAGTTTCTGAGATGTTTCTGATGTATGGCAGTGTAATCCTTTTCATAGCTTCTGTTGGTTGTGTTGTAGTGGGTTGTGTAGTCACGCACAACAAGGCTCAGAGAGCACCAAGGACTCCACATGTTAAAATATATTCTTCTTTCAAAGCCATATTTTCCTGTGCTAATAATCTTTTCCAATATGAATTAACTTTTCTCAAATCTCACCAAAAACTATTGGAGAGGCCTGAAAATAGAACCATAACAATTTCTTATTTATTAAAGAAATGTCCAGGATAATATTTTGTTATTAGCATAAAAAAATGAAGGAATAGTTTTGTCTATTTTTAAACATGGAAGTCCTGATTTGTATGTTTAATAGAAAAGAACAAGCATCAAGTGTCCTCCCTTAGATTAGAAATCTATCTTGGAATAAAAACTATTCTTATTATTTGATATTTCATATTATTGTTAGGGTCGTCTATCACCATTTAAATTATAACTTACCTACCCCAGTAGTGTGGTCTCCTCTTGGACCAGTGTAAGATGTAGGAGTTGGACTTCTTCTCCTATGCCAGCCATGACGATTTTTTGTTTGCTGAGTAAATGCACACTCGTTTTTTTCAAAGGTACATTCTCCAGGAAAATCAATCAGTATATCTACCAAACACACAGTGAAGTGCAGTTATGTTTTAAGTATATTTGAATGTGTCTAATTGACCTGTGTAAAACTCATGGTATGGATGAGGCTATCAGTTTTACTTGTTAACTGTACATATAGAAACTGCTTTTCTATCTGAATTTGTTGATTTGATGTCCCTCTACTCCTCATTACTTAAAAAAAATACTGATATCACATCATTACATTTTCTGCTTTCTAAAAATTCCAAGCAGATATGATTTTTCTAAGTAAATCTGATTTTTCATTCTAAAATAGACTTTATAAGTAAATGTAACATGTACTTAGATGTAGATTTTACAATTACATTGTAATTTGCCTTGATATTGATAGAGAGCCAGTTTGGTCTAGTGGTTAAGGTGCTGGGCTAGAAACCAGGAGACTGAGAGTTCTAGTCCTGCCTTAGGCATGAAAGCCGGCTGGGTGACCTTGGGCCAGTCACTCCCTCTCAGCCCAACTCATCTCACAGGGTGGTTGTTGTGGGGAAAATAGGAGGGAGGAGTATTAGGTATGTTCGCTGCCTTGAGTTATTTATAAAAATAATAAAGGTGGGATAAAAAAATAAATAATAAATAAATATTGCTGAGATAAGAATTAGTAACTAATAAAAAACCATATAATGATGCAAAGTACCAATCAAAGAAAATATTTGTAGCTCAGGGTTGAACTGTGGAGTCCTTGGTGCTCTCTGAGCCTTGTTGTTTTGTTGCGGACGTTTCATTGCCAGACTAGGCAACATCTTCAGTGTGAAAAGGGAGTGAGATTTGCTCTTTGTTTATATACCATGGCTTGTCCTGCTTGTGTTGGTGGAGGTGTCCACCAACACAAGCAGGACAAGCCATGGCATATAAACTGAAGATGTTGCCTAGTCTGGCAATGAAACGTCTGCAAGAAAACAACAAGGCTCAGAGAGCACCAAGGACTCCACAATGATGCAAAGTATTAACAGCGTAGTTAATTCAGATTTCACTGCAATCCCTTGAGCATTACTCATGATTTATTATATTTATATCTTGCCATAGTCAAAGGTGACTCTTAGCAATTTATAAGGTACTGTATATAGAAAATAACTAAAGCATCCATAGTAAGCCTAATTTAAAATGTCTGAAATCAGTTAAACCACATAACAGTAAAACATAGTGGAACAAAAACATGGACTATCACGTTGAATCAATATATACATCAATGGCTAATTCTAGATTATATAGCTCAGTTTTTGGCATTTTCCTAAAGCTAGTCAGAGAGGGAGCTAGTCTATTTCCATTGGAAGGCTGTTCCAAAGGGCTAGCACTACTATGAGGAGCACCTTCTGGACTTACCCCTTTAGTTACAGAAATGGGGAACATTGATTCTCCCAAAATGCCTATCATTCAGGCCAATTCCTATAGTACACAGGGTTTTATTTTATATATATGAAAAGAGACAGACAGACATAGACATAATGGACATTTGTGCTAATAGAAGGTATCAATTTCCCCTGTATCTGAACTCCAGTTTAAATACTGATCAGCCCAGTTTCTTTTCCAAGAGCAAGTAGGAGTGTTTTGGGATTTGGTGGAAGAAACCATTTGCAGGAATACCTTTAGCATATTGAACACTCTATCTGTACTCCTATTAGTTCCAATGCATGTGTCTGTACTCATGCACGACAGTAAACATGTATAAATTCTGATCCTGCCTCCATACACCATTAAAATGGAGAAAGACATAGTTTTTAAACTTAAATCTGTATCTCAATACAGTATGGAATGTTCTATGATATCCTGAGACAAAAATACAGATATTAGGGGAATGTTATACAGAACAGGTCACTAATATCAGAAAGTGTACATCAATAGCAATAAACATACATAGTACGAACTTGAAATATAATTAATCTTACCAGCAGTATGACAGCTTCCTAAATTCACTGATACATCATCTAGTGCCACTATTCCACAATCCCAAAAGCTTCTACACCAGCTCATAAACACCACCTGAAATTTGCACAAAAAAAAATACTCATCTTACTTTTTCAAGCCTTCTTTTCAAAATACTCTTCTAATCAGTTGAACTGTGCAAAGCATTTGAAAGAGATATTAAATATATACACACACACCCCTTGAAATGCTAAAGCATCCTTTGGAAGACTTTCACAGTTGCTTCAAAGGATGTCAGTACATATGGGCATGCACTCACTTTACTCACGATCCCAATGGAAGTATTGTCAACCCATGTACATATCACAGTCAGGGACAACCTTTGAAGCAAATGTGTTAAGTCTTCAAAATTCTTGGGAGAAATGTTTTGCTTGCTGCAACACAGTTTGCGAATAATCTCTTTCTAATGCTTTGAACACACCTAGCAATCAACTTGTGTTTCTTGCATCATTGTCAGTTATCTATAATGAAAATATAGGTATAAAAGGAATGCTAATTCACTATATTTCTAGTGTACTCTCATCTCAGCAGAAATCTGAATTAAACAGCAATTTGGCTTATCCAAATTTCTAATTAATGAAACAGCTAGCAATTCCTAGCTGAGTTCTATTACAATAAGTTGAAACAGATATAGGTGAGTAAATATTCATCAGATCAACTGAATGAAAATAAATAAATAAATAAATAAAACCTTGCAAAGCATATAATTCAGCAGTGAATATTTATATTTGAGGTTGTTGTAAATTATTTTTGTTCTGTACTTCAAATAAGTATACAAACAATTGAAGCAGAAATACTATTCAGACATTTGATGCTTTGTATTGTCGAAGGCTTTCACGGCCGGAGTTCAATGGCTGTTGTGGGTCTTCCGGGCTGTGTGGCCGTGTTCTGGAAGTTGTGGTTCCTAACGTTTCGCCAGCATCTGTGTTACAACAAATGCTAAAATCAGCATCTGTGCTACAACAAATGCTAAAATCAGCAAAAGACAAAAGGGACCCCCGCACCGCTGCAGGAGTATACCGCATACCATGCAGCTGTGGACAAGTATACATCGGAACCACAAAACGAAGCATTCACACCAGGATAAAAGAACATGAAAGACACTGCAGACTACAGCAACCAGAAAAATCTTCAGTAGCTGAACATGCTCTCAAGCAAACAGGACACAAAATCCTATTTGAAAACACAGAAATACTGGACAACACCAAAAGCCACTACACCAGATTATACAGAGAAGCCATTGAAATTCACAAACACCAGCACAGTTACAATAAAAAAGAAGAAAGTTTAAAAATTAGCAAAACCTGGCTACCAGTCCTGAAAAACACAGCCTGCAAAAGGTCAACGAACTCAGTCCAACCACCAGGACATGGGAATACTTCTCACAATGAACATGCTAATCACGCTCATCAGCCACTCGTTAACATTTCAACACAACAAAAAACCCCACCTAATCTCCTATAATTTAGCTCTATAAATAGAACATTGCCACTCTACCTGGGCACAGAGATTTTGCTTCTATCTGTGCTCCTGCCCTCTGAAGATGCTGGCCACAGATGCTGGCGAAACGTTAGGAACCACAACTTCCAGAACACGGCCACACAGCCCGGAAGACCCACAACAGCCATTTGATGCTTTCTTCAAAAGAAGACATCAATGATCTTCATTTATTCATACAAGTTATAGATTTTTTTAGATTTTTTTATCCCTTTATTATTTTTATAAATAACTCAAGACGGCGAACATACCTAATACTCCTTCCTCCTCCTATTTTCCCCACAACCACCACCCTGTGAGGTGAGTTGGGCTGAGAGTGAGTGACTGGCCCAAGGTCACCCAGCCGGCTTTCATGCCTAAGGTGGGACTAGAACTCACAGACTCCTGGTTTCTAGCCCAGCACCTTAACCACTAGATCAAACTGGCTCTCTTACAGTATATAGCCTTGTATGGAGAGAGACTGGTGAAATTGCTTCTGAGGAGGAAACCCAATAGGAAGAATAAAAAAGATTCTTAAAATGGTTGATAAAGTGAATGCATAAAAAGCTCATGCAAATCTACTATGTTCATAGAAAAGGGTTGTGAAATACAGAAAAATATGGCTGCAATGGATACCTGAAAAAAAGGCTATTTTCAATGTCGTTGTTAATGAGTGAGTTTGGTACTTTCCATGATGGTGGTCATTTGTTTTTTTAATAGGGACCCCTCCATGCAGTGAGCCATTCTGCTCTGTAGCATTAATACAAGGTCAGTTTTGGGGTTCTTGTAAATTGGTTGTCATCTGGAATGAGCCACTGTATACATACAGTGGGGCAAAAAAGTATTTAGTCAGCCACCAATTGTGCAAGTTCTCCCACTTAAAAAGATGAGAGAGGCCTGTAATTGACATCATAGGTAGACCTCAACTATGAGAGACAAAATGAGAAAACAAATCCAGACAATCACATTGTCTGATTCGGAAAGAATTTAGTTGCAAATTATGGTGGAAAATAAGTATTTGCTCAATATCAAAAGTTCATCTCAATACTTTGTTATATATCCTTTTTTGGCAGTGACAAAGGTCAAACATTTTCTGTAAGTCTTCACAAGGTTGGCACAAACTGTTGCTGGTATGTTGGCCCATTCCTCCATGCAGATCTCCTCTAGAGCAGTGATGTTTTGGGGCTGTCGCTGGGCAACACGGACTTTCAACTCCCTCCAAAGGTTTTCTATGGGGTTGAGATCTGGAGACTAGCTAGGCCACTCCAGGACCTTGAAATGCTTCTTACGAAGCCACTCCTTCGTTGCCCGGGCGGTGTGTTTGGGATCATTGTCATGCTGAAAGACCCAGCCACGTTTCATCTTCAGTGCCCTTGCTGATGGAAGGAGGTTTGCACTCAAAATCTCACGATACATGGCCCCATTCATTCTTTCCTGTACACGGAACAGTCGTCCTGGTCCCTTTGCAGAGAAACAGCCCCAAAGCATGATGTTGCCACCCCCATGCTTCACAGTAGGTATGGTGTTCTTTGGATGCAACTCAGCATTCTCTCTCCTCCAAACACGACGAGTTGTGTTTCTACCAAACAGTTCTACTTTGGTTTCATCTGACCATATGACATTCTCCCAATCCTCTTCTGGATCATCCAAATGCTCTCTAGCAAACTTCAGACGGGCCCGGACATGTACTGGCTTAAGCAGGGGGACACATCTGGCACTGCAGGATCTGAGTCCCTGGCGGCGTAGTGTGTTACTGATGGTAGCCTTTGTTACGTTGGTCCCAGCTCTCTGCAGGTCATTCACTAGGTCCCCCCGTGTGGTTCTGGGATTTTTGCTCACCGTTCTTGTGATCATTCTGACCCCACGGGGTGAGATCTTGCGTGGAGCCCCAGATCGAGGGAGATTATCAGTGGTCTTGTATGTCTTCCATTTTCTAATTATTGCTCCCACAGTTGATTTCTTCACACCAAGCTGCTTGCCTATTGCAGATTCAGTCTTCCCAGCCTGGTGCAGGTCTACAATTTTGTTTCTGGTGTCCTTCGACAGCTCTTTGGTCTTCACCATAGTGGAGTTTGGAGTGTGACTGTTTGAGGTTGTGGACAGGTGTCTTTTATACTGATAACAAGTTCAAACAGGTGCCATTACTACAGGTAATGAGTGGAGGACAGAGGAGCCTCTTAAAGAAGAAGTTACAGGTCTGTGAGAGCCAGAAATCTTGCTTGTTTGTAGGTGACCAAATACTTATTTTCCACCATAATTTGCAACTAAATTCTTTCCGAATCAGACAATGTGATTGTCTGGATTTGTTTTCTCATTTTGTCTCTCATAGTTGAGGTCTACCTATGATGTCAATTACAGGCCTCTCTCATCTTTTTAAGTGGGAGAACTTGCACAATTGGTGGCTGACTAAATACTTTTTTGCCCCACTGTATGGCTTGTGATATGGAGCATCAGAAATAATTTAGAGTAACCTTCACCCAGTAAGAGTTTTTGAATACTATAGCTTCTAAGGTTAAATTAATGTATTTGAAAATATGGTTATATTTGAAGAGTTTTCCCCCATATTGAGGGAAGAATGTATTACAAACCACATTAACAAAAGATCATTTGATGCCATCTTTTACACAAGAATGTATTCTCTTTCTCTTCTAAAAATAAGTAAGAGCAGAATCAGTGGATAAAGGCCAAAACTCTGCTAGGTCTGCTGCTTGGGTTATGTTTAAAACTAGAAGCCCCCCCCCTCTCTCTCTCTCATGGCAGCCAATGCAATAGGTAGTTGTCTGTGTACTGCCAGATGGATCTTTCCATTCCCCACCATCTAGGTCCCAATAAAGACCTTCAACCAGAGTAACCAATGCCATTTCCATCCCATGACCAGGTCAGAATCCTTAGAATCCTTATCTAGATCCAGGTGGGGATCTAGATAATCTGCTTCCTCTAGGGAAGGGCTTCTTCAGGAAAGGATTGAACTCATCGCCTCCCTCAGAACAGATGATGTTGTTATTAACATCCCTTTGCCCATTATTTCTTTGTCTTAGCTTTGTTTTTATAGTTTTTATTGTTTTTTAATAATAATGATAATTGTTTTTTGTTTTCAACTGTAGTATTAGTAGGGTTCAATCTCTAATTTAACTAAATGAATTAAGCAAATCTAGAACCCTTCTTTCCAGAATATATGAGTATTTTTGTTGTTTAGTCGTGTCCGACTCTTCGTGACCTCATGGACCATAGCACGCCAGGCCTTCCTGTCCTCCACTGCCTCCCGGAGTTTATTCAAGTTCATGTTCATCACATCGGTGATGCTATCCAACCATCTCATCCTCTGCCGTCCCCTTCTCCTTTTGCCTTCAGTCTTTCCCAGCATCAGGGTCTTTTCCAGTGAGTCCTCTCTTCGCATTAGGTGGCCAAAGTATTTGAGCTTCAGCTTCAGCATCTATCCTTCCAATGAGCAGTCAGGGTTGATTTCCTTTAGGATTGACTGATTTGACCTCCTTGCAGTCCAAGGGACTCTTAAGAGTCTTCTCCACCACCACAAATACCATCCAAATAAAAACTTACATTTTTATTTAATTGCTTCCCCCCCCCCCCCGGTACAACCTCCTGCCTCACAAACCATATAGTGACTGCACTTCTATCTGGTCACATTCTCATCCGTCAGGATAATTTTACTGGAAAAATATATGCCTTTTTTTTTTCCACAGAGGAGTCATTATGACTCATTGAGGGGAAACCGGAAAAAGCGGTATCTGAGACAGGAAACATTGGTTGTTACCTTGCAAGGCATGGGCTTTCTGAAAGTGATTTCAGCTTGAGTCCAGACGCCCTGGGGGGTTTCTGAGACAGACCAGATTTTTTCCTGAACAATATGGTTCTCTTCAAAGATGTAAACAGCCAGAGAATCTCTCATTTTGAAAAATCCATACAAAGCATAATAAAATCTCAGGCAATATTGTAAGTTTTCTGGCAGAGTGGGACTGTATAGGCGGCCAATATATCCAGGTTGCGATGTAAACTTTGTATTTGCCAGCAAATAGAAACCTGTAATGCAATAAATATAATGTTTAAATCATTTCAAGCAATTTACTCCTCCTAGGATGTTTCTAGGCATTTTATTGGACTTTCCACTGGCAAATTTGCAAGCTCGGGCTGTTATATAAGACCATGTCTCTAAAGACTTATTTCATATAAAAATATTTTAAATAATCTCTCCACTATTTGTATATTTTTAGTTGCACTTTGCCAATTTCCAGTTGTTACTGGAGATTAATACGTGTTATCTTTACAGTGAAAATACTTTTTTTTCCCCAGCCTGATTTTGTTCCAAAGCCATCTTTCCCTAATTATAGGAATGATGCTAAGTCACATATTATTCAATTTTCCTCCCCCAGTTTTTCAATGGGCGGATCATTAAAAACAAACAAACAAAAAGCCCTTGTCTGAAAACACTGTTAGATGTTCAGACCTACACAGCATTTTTGCACAGAACATATTATAACATACAACTAGACATCAATATATGTATATGGGTCTGGCTGAGCTTGCTTCATATAATGTTTCTATGTCATTTATCATATTAATGATTCATTATTAATGTCTTAGATTGGAAATGAAGCAATTTGCCACAATTGTTTTTTTTAGTAGAAAAGCTATTTTGGAGATGAACTGGAACCCCAAACTTTGAAGCTTGGCCAGCAGCTGTTCTCTCAGTGAATTCATACAGCAGGCTTAAATCATTTTTGCCCCCTCCCTCCCTATTTTGTCAGCATCTGATCACTGCTAGTGGGGTGGGGGGAAAGCCCCATGTGTGAAAACTCTTTAAACTGAGATGTTGTTTTTGACATTTCTGAAATAATACTTCATCTAAATTTATGTGAAGCTGGCAATAGGTGACCCAGGTTTCTTAATGTAAGCACAGTTACATTTATCACTGCAGTTCTTTGTATAATCTGAAGTCACCTGTAATTCTTTGTCATAACAAAGCAGAACAACTGGATGAATGCATGATTTCTGCTTCGCTTAAGTATTTTGTTTAAAGTTCTTTCTTTAAGGCTCTCATAACAATATTGTTTTTCATAGGCTGTGGTGGCTTGAGCCTGTCAAGAAAACTGCTGGAACTTCCAGATTCCCCCCAAAGCTTTGGGGGATTAGGGTTAAGTTCAGCATGTTGAAGAAGTTAATTTACCCATCCTACATATCTTCCAATAAAAAAGATTTTTTACTTACCCATGCCAGTAGTGTGGTCACCCGGCCTATATGCATTAGGCTTCACTTTTACCCTGCTCCAGCCAGGGCCATCCTTGTGATCTTGATAAAAATGGCAAAAATCCTCTTCAAAACTGCAACTTGTCTGTATGGGACTGAAGGAAATGCCTGAGGGATAACAGATCAATAAAAGAAAAATGAAATTGCATACTTTCAAGAGTAGGCTGATAAATATTAGCAAAATCAGTAGGATGGAATCAAGCTGTTTGTCCATTAATAGCAGTTATGGATAGTAACATTGAATAAAACATATCAAAAAGAGGATTAAAAATTCCCACAGAGCCAAAAGGTTTCCTTCCCACCCACATGTTCACACATAAATACAAGGTCAGGAAAGGAAATGTCTCTGATAATCCTATTTTCAGTGAAAGTAACTTGCATTCTCGAGTGGAAGTAATTTGTATCAAATAAAAAGGAAGGTTGGATAATATAACCATGGAGGATGTATAATCAGTATATATTCAGTATCTGTTATTATCTCAGGCTTCCACCAGTAATGTTCAGTTGTTTAAAAAAGCAGTACAATATCAAATTGTTTTCAAATGCAACTTTCCTTAACATATGCATTTGGTGCACAACTTGTTCATTTATTTTTGTACTCAACAGTACCCAAATATAGACATAATTTGTGAGATGAAAAGTATTTTATTCGTATGTTTTACCTAGAATGTTATTTTTGTTTCAGACAATACCTGTTTGGTCAACTGATGTACCATTTAAGCAATGGCAGAAAGATATTTCAAAATTTGTGTGGCAAGGTAAAAAACCACAAATTAAGTATAAAGTGTTACAAGATGTTAAAGAAAGAGGAGGTTTAGGTTTACCGGATTTGAAATTGTACTTTGCAGCTTGTTGCCAAGTATGGATGAAAGATTGGGTGACTTTGAGAAACAGGAGGTTATTGGACATTATTTGAGATTTGGATGGCACGGCTATTTATGGTACAGTAAAATTAAGGTTAATGTAGATTTTAAGAATCACTTTATTAGACATGCCATATTGAGGGTATGGAATAGATACAAAGCTAAGTTGTCTCTGAAAATTCCTTTATGGTTGCCACCACAAGAAGCATTTTATAGAAAAGAAATGATAACTAAGCATAAATGATTAACCTATGGTGACTTATTGGTTTTTTCACAGGGGGATTTAAAGTTAAACTCAAGAGAGGATTTGATAGCTAAAGGTTATACATGTCAATGGTTTTCATATGTTCAGTTACTAGAAAAAATTAAAGCGGATAAAAAGATTTTTTATTTTGCATATGGTAAATCTGAATTTGAAGTTGACCTCTCTACAAATGAGGAACATGTTATTGCTAAGATGTATAAACTCTAATTGAAATTAGAAACTGAAGATGAACAAGTTAAATTGTTATGTATCATGAAATACAAATTGTTAATTGTATGATGAAATGGGCTAAAACCTTTGGGTATAATATACAAATGGAACAATGGGAGAATACGTGGATGAAAGGATTGAAAATTACATTGTGTTATAATCTTAAAGATAATTTTTTATAAACTATCATTGGTATTTGTCA
Source organism: Charina bottae (assembly GCA_023362775.1). Lineage (NCBI taxonomy): Eukaryota > Metazoa > Chordata > Lepidosauria > Squamata > Charinaidae > Charina > Charina bottae. The sequence goes on along the minus strand of JALMGJ010000002.1, from coordinate 205,381,255 downwards.
CCAGGTAAACTGTCTAAAATGTACAAAGGGTCTTCAAATGTATGTTGGAAGTGCGAACAATAAAAGGTGACTTTTTATCATTTTGGTGGACATGCAAAAAAGCTAGAAAAAATTGGGATCAAATACATATTTTAATTCAGAAGATCTTGAAGATTAATATACAATCGAAACCAGAGACTTTTCTTTTGGGACTGATGGACAAACAGCTAGAAAGAGCTCACAGAACTTTGTTTTTATGTACGGTAAAAGCAGCGAGGCTTTTATATGCCCAAAGGTGGAAAGATTCAATATTACCTACAATGGAAGAATGGATGGTGAGGTTGATAGATTTGGCTGAGATGGCAAAGTTGACAGTTTTGATTAGAGAAAAGACATTGATTAATTTTAATGTTACCTGGAAACCCTTTTGGGCTTTTTGTGTGAAACATAAAAAAATGAAATCATGATTTCTGGATTTGATCATTAGAAACAATAAAGTACAATAGAAGTAATGAAAGCTATGTTTTAAACTTCGAGTAAGAGTTTAATTTAATGTATACTTGTATCTGTAGCAAAGAAAGTCGGAAATCATTCTTTTTCTGTATTTTCTTTTTTTTCCTGCACTTTTGACTTTGGTTTTTTTTCTATTTTCCTTTCTTACTTTTTTCATTTGTTGTTTGCTTTTATCTTTTCAATTTAATTGAAAAAAGTATTTTCTTAATTTCTGAGCTGAAAACACTCTCTGAATTATATACTGTATCTGTTTATGCTGTGATGGGTTCTATTTTGTGAATTGCATCATTTTGCTTTAAAAGATATATGTGATAGATTTCTTCAACATCTTAGCTCAATTACAGTAAGAAGATGGGGCAGAGCTCCCTTAAACTTATGACAATATGTGTATATATACTGAAACAGAATTGTAGACCGGGAAGAAGACTATAACATAGAGATGGCTAGAGATTCGGTTTATGAACTGCCATATCCATTCAAAAAGTTCATTAAGAGTTTGTTCAGATAAAGCTTGTATTGTGTGATTGTCCTTCATTATTCATAGGATGTTGTTTTCTTATGGATCTCTCCTATGTTTTCCACCAGCAATGGGAGAAATATGAAATATGTGCAGAATATCTTTTTATTGATATAGCTCCTGTATGTGGGCAAATCTCTTTTTACTCAATAATAATTGGTGTCCTAATATTATATCATGACACAGATTACCAGTGCTTGTTGATGCTGAAGATATGTTGGGTTGTCTGAATTTTTAATACTAATTAATTTACTATTTGACAAAGGAAAATGTATATTGTGCAACATATTCAAGTTCACTTAAAATATAAAGTAAGGTGGGAAACCTGCACCTGTTCGATTGCTGCAGAAAACTGGGGAGAAAGAAATGTCGTCAAGAGCCAAATATCCCCCTTTGGCACTGTTGAAAGCAACTTCAAAAATAACCTGCAAAAATACCCAAGCATAGTTAGGTTATAGCTACACCAAAATTTTATTTCGGTGGCCAGATGTCTTAAAGAAGCAAACTCAACCATTCACAGCTAACCCTTATTTATATACATAGGAAGAAAAACTTGAAATCATATTTTCCTCAAATCATTTACTGTTTATGACTCAAATAAATGATGATAATTTGGTTAAAATTAAAATATGACCAAGGGGAGAAAAAAAATCAAAATATTATATATAAGATTAAAGTTGCAATCATTCTCGCTTACCTGGGAGGGTCATCTCAAGAGTCATAAAGAGGAAACTTTATAACATCTCCAGTGTTACTTGTTTGTATTTATCCAGAAACTTGGGGCATGCAAGAAGAAACTCTGGTTTACAACGCTTATTCACTTTCTGAACTAAAAGCTTCATTCACACATGGAAACATACACATTCATGCTTACATACCAAACTCAAAGTCTAGCTGGCTAGGCTAGGTTTGAGTTCCAAAAGAACCATATATCTATTTTCCACTATCTAGAAAGAGGAAGCAGTGATTGGCAACACATATTTGCATTTGTCAAAGAAATGTGCACCTGCCTCACATGCCATTTTCCTACATCCGATATGAATGTTTGTTTTAAAGGAGTTGCATCTTATAAAAATCATCAAGGGAGTTTAATTAAAGGAATTAACACTTCATAGGAAGAAAAATCATTACTCCATTCCTGTCGGGGTCAGGCCAAGAACCACACTGAGCCGATGTTTTCCAGCTCTAGTTCTTTAATTGTTCATACCATACAGACAGAATCTTGCCAGACTAAAGCTACCTAACTAGCCTAAGTGTAAATAGCCTGGGAGAGGCCTTAGGGCGGAGCTACCCTGAACCTCTAAACTTTCCCAGCAACAGAGTCCGGGCTGTGAAGGCACTTACCTGCCTGGAATGCATTCCCTCCCTGGGAACCAGCGGCAGAGCTGGAATCCACCACATCACCCCCTCTTTCAGGAACACATTCCATCACAATTCCCATTCTTAAAATGAAAATTTAAAATTAAGCCTCTATGGTTGTTAAATATATTTATACTATATTGAGGAGGAAGCATTAGTATAACAGTATTACAAACTCTATAATATGCAAAGATACAGGTCAGTTATTTTCATACCCTTACCTCCATTGGATATGGTGCACTGAAGTCAACTTCACCTAACAGCCAGTCATTACTCACTGGGCTACCTGCTTTCCAAAGCTCCTCATAAAAGCCATTTACGTCTCTTGTATAGACAGTAAAAACAATGCCATTTTCATGCTGTACTTGATAATAAAAGGATAAACAGCCTGACATTGGAGTTAGTGTCTTAGGTGACACCAGTTGAGCTACTTCCTGAAAGTGCTTGACGTAGAGAGAATCCACATACATGTAATGACCTACAAGAGAAATCTGCCTGTGAAAATGGCATAGTTGTGCATTGTTTCATCAAATTTCATACAAAGACATGAAAACAGTGAGCTCCTCAGAAGGGATATTCTCAGAATATTTGCTGCTCTGATTTAATACTTTAGAATTAGTTTCTCTGCAACCCTCACCACTTTGACCATCAGCTTTGCCAGCGTTGCTTGATATGAACATATCATAGTCTACTAAAAGTAGTCCCTCTCTAATTTATATCCTTAGAACCAGCTTACTCAAAGAAAGGAAAATGGAAGATAAAATTGTCCCTCTATTTAACACCTGGAAAACTAGCTAGGTAGTTCTTCAGTTCTCTAGAAACCATCAAGAATCCTCTTCTGAGTTGTAAGAGGAACTTTAGAACTTTTTCTAAAGTTTTTAATAAATAAATGAATGTAGAGGTTTGAAATTACAGCATCTAAAAATGTTTCAGCCAAAGCTACACAGTATGTTCCTGATAAAAGGGGTAGCAAAAACTATGTTTACTGAATATCCAATATACCATTAAAGAATATCTCAGTCAGTTATATAGGGCTTAATCCCAAATAAATGAATATAATACTGAAACCTAAATTTATTATAATTACATGAAAGATATGCAGACCTAGATACAAATGTTAATTCTAATTCACATTTAATGTTTTAGTACAGCCAACTCAGTACTGAGACTACATGTCAGATATCTTGCAGATTGCAGCATATGTAAGGACTCCATTTATATTTTGGTATTTTCAAGCAGAATAAAATACCAAAATATCTTGAGTCAGCCTGACAGATGAAGAGGGGGAAAAGGTCAAAGTAGTATGTATTTAAAAAGTATGTGACAGAATACTAAGCAAGATGATGCTTCATTGTTTTTGTGTTGGTTTGTGATGTTTGATGCCAAGCAGAAGTTCCACAATAGTAACAAGAAGTAAGTGGCTGATGCTTTTGAAACCGTTAACATCACTTTTTGGTCTTTTCCCATTTGGATTATGAAAAAGAATTGGCTTGACATCTGATGCCTCTTTCATGGTTCTGGCAAATTTCTGATTTCCTATGAACTTCCAGCACATATTTTATGTTCACTGTAATTTGTTCAGTGCATCTTTGTTTTCTTCTTTTAGAACTAGCAATTAGTAAACCTAAGTGAAATTATATGGGACAACTTAGATGCTAAGCCTCATCTAAGGTTAGCCAAAAGAATATTTAGAAATTTCTGGATTCTGAATATGCAAAACTAAAAAAAGTATACTAATGATCATAAAAGCTGAAAGTAATTTATGTAAGTTATATACATTTTTTAAAAACAATGGGTTTGCTTATTTTATTGCTGAATTTCATTTCAACAAGTTTCTAGTTGGGTGAACCTGTGCTTCTTGGACTGATTATCTCATTAAAGGACTGATTATCTCATTAAACCCAAATCAAAATTGGGAGCAAGTTGTTATATATTCTGGAAACAGCATAAAATTACCAATATAATACATGTAACATAAAAAACTAAGAAAATGAAGTTCAGGCATGGACACTGCCAAGAATTAAATGGTGTAGCACAGTGTTTCTCAATCTTGGCAGCTTGAAGATGTATGGACTTCAACTCCCAGAATTCCCCAGCCAGCATCCCACACATCTTCAAGCTGCCAAGGTTGAGAAACACTGATGTAGCAACTGAAATTTACTGAAATATACTAATTGCTAATGAGAATTACTCTTTATTGCAAAACTATGCAGCAAAAATCAGAAACTAAGACTTGCTTCCTATAAAATATGATTATGGTCCTTTCTTTTACATTGCCGAGTACAAAATATCATCATACTGAACCAGCTAGAAGAAGTGCAGCCTCTCACTCTTTCAACTCACTCTAATCATCTTTAAAAGAAACCTGGGGAAGAATAACCTTTCGAGCAGGGTGTGGAGGGAAGCACCCCAATTCAAATCCTTTATAACTGGTGGTGTATATACGTAGGTGTTTTATACCTAGCTCTTTCAACATGAGGACAAAATCTCAAAAATCTGTAATTTCTGGGGTTGTCTAAGTTATTTTTGAGGCGAATGCTGAAAAAAGATGCCCTCCACAGCTAAAGCTCTGTATAGTTACAATAGCAGATATTATTTATTGGAGAGGTACTGTTATAGGTTAGTAAATCAGCACTCGCCCTGCTGGCCATTAAGAAATACATGGAGTATAGATTCATAATTTTAAATGGTTCTCCAATTTGTAGCATATCATTAATTTTACACCATTTCATAGCAGAATACTGGTTGGTTGGTTGGTTGGTTGGTTGGTTGGTTGGTTGGTTGGTTTGAAAAGGATATATTTATATCACATTATAATTATGTGTGTGTGTGTGTGTGTGTGTGTGTGTGTGTGTGTGTGTATATATATATATAGTTCATCTAATGATGTGCCTGCAGTGGAATATTTCATCTGTTTTGGAGGTGTCCCCCACTAGTTCTTCCAGTATCGCAAAACAAGTTGCCTTTCAAACTTAGCTATTTCACATACTTCCAGTTTTAAGGAGTATATCACAATACCACTTTGCATCCCCTTTCATTTGTTGATGTAACTCTAAAAAGTCCATGCCTGTCATTTTTTCCCAATGAGTACACACAGAAATACAGTTCAGTGTGCTGTATTGTACATGAGCTGAAAAACACAGTCATGCACCAGCATCTGTAGGGAGGCACTAGGGAGTTCAGACGGATGACTGGAGCATTGTGGTGCAAGCCCTTTCCTTTTCCAGATTAATCACAGTATCACATGCACACCCAAAGTTGCTTGCAGTGCAACACCACGACATTGCTTTCGTCATTCTAAGAAAAGCAACAATTTTTTGTAGATTCTACTACATTCATTCATTATCAAAAGTTATGTTTGCTTGTAGAACTGGAACCAGGCTTCGGTTCTGGAAGTAAAGCATACTTTTCTCTTTCTTTCAGAGATCAAACTTCACTATATTAGTGTGAGTAGCTATCTGAGACTTATGAGGTAAATGAGTACTATTCCCATAGCAAGAGGAAATGGTTTTAATATCAAGATTCCAAAGCCATAATAGGTTTGGATACCAAGTAACAGTACAATACATTACTAACTGGAATCTACTCAAATGAGGAAAAAAAAGTTATTAAACCTTTATTTCCAATGGGTAACTGGAAAAAGTCCAGGGAAATGGACCTTGTTTTATTGAGATCATAATTATAGATACTATAATCTATCGTTTGTGTTTGTCTATTTGGTCCTCTGAACGTATTTCAGAAGCTGTGAATACTTCCATATTGGACTTTTCCATACTGGACCATCAGAAGATAATCCAGAATTATTCCTTCAACTATACTGATGTTAACATTTTGTGAGCTATTCTCAGTAAATTAATTTCAGTAATGCAGAAGTATATAAATGCATTTGTACAGCTTTTAACTGACCTTTTCCCCCACACTCCCTTGGCTCTTACCAGTTCTTATTAATATTTATTTATTTATTAGACTTTTATCACCGCGCCATCTCCCCCACAGGGGACTCTGGGTGGTTCACAAACATAAAAATTAAAATTCTACTAAAAATATACAATACAATATATAATTACTTATTATTATAAATTAAATAAAAAATCCAAGCGGGCGATCTCAACCAACCTAGGACCCACATGATCTTAAAAGGGCTCTAAGACACCAACCATACCCATGAGGAGCTATTCCTATTCCCGTCCCATGCGAGGCGGCAAAACCAGGTCTTTAAATTCTTCCGGAAGGATAGGAGTGATGGGGCCTGCCTCGCCTCCGGGGGCAGAATGTTCCAAAGGACAGGTGCCACTGCCGAGAAGGCACGCCTTCTGGACCCCGTCAACCGAAACTCCCTTACCGACGGGGTCCGAAGCATGCACTCTCTACATAATCGAGTGGGACGGTTTGAAGTTATGGGGATGAGGCGGTCCCTCAGGTATCCTGGTCCCATGCCATATAGGCATGGGACCAGGAGTAATATAGTTATTCTAAGATGGTTCAGAGTTTTTGTTTGTTTTAACAATGTTCCTATGGTACACACACTGGGTCCTGGCCTGCAGAAAAAAACCAAAGTAATCAGAAATAATTTAATACAAGGTGGAACTGCCTTTTTCACCAAACTCAAAAGACCACATGGAATGAGCAATGTCTGCTGAATGAGCAAAGTTAATCCTTGCATTGCACATCTGCTCTATTTTTAGAGCCAAATGCATCTGTTGCACTCAGCTTTTCCAGTGCACAAATATAACACTTTGTGGTTTAACATCTCCCAAAAGGTCTCTAATTTAAAAGTTAAGAACTCAACTCATCGTCCAGTTTGCAAAAAAAACAAGAACCCTAAGCTGAGTTTCTACCAGCAACATAATTTCTTTGTTGTAAGCTTTTCTTCATTCCTTTCCTGAGCATTTGTTTCTAGTTTGGGACATTCTTACATCAGAACATCTCTATGTTCCATACAATTCTAGGACAGCCTTTTCCAACTTAGTTGTAGTCTAATGTCCTTGGATGTTACCAGGCTGGGAAAAGTTGTTTGTTAAAACAACTAGTTTTATGCAGGTTGTGATCATTTGTTTGTTTGTTTATTTGTTTATTTTTCAAATTTTGCCACCGCCCATCTCCCCCCACCCCAAAGGAGGGACTCTGGGTGGTTTACAACACAGCTAATAAGTTAAAATGGATTTAAAACAATAGTCATAATAATATATAAAATATACATACAAATACAACATATAAATATAGAATAACAATCCAGATGGCAATAAAAGATCATATAGATGTGTGAGGAGCACTCTAAGGCGCCAGCCATCCCCAGGAATAACTACTCCCCTCCCCGCCCCAAGCACGGTGGCAGAGCCAGGTCTTCCGGAAGGCCAGGAGCAATGGGGCTTGCCTCACCTCCAGGGGCAGAATGTTTAGTGCCCCAAAACTCTATGATGAAAACATGTATTGTTTTATTACTTCTAGGAAGAAACTAAATGAGTTAGATTTATTTTTACTCCTCTGAAACCAATTATTTCTATCATTTCTTTCTTTCATTACATGTTTTATCTCATAGCTGGATCTAGATGTGCCTTTCACAGAAAGGACTCACATCCTCTGAAAGCTCCCACAAAAAAAAAGTAAGGGACTATGTTTTTTAACTATTTTTCTCCTGCAGCCCCCTCTGCTCTCTCAATCTTCTCCAGAAGGTATTCTAATATTCCAACATAGTGTCTGAATGCAGTTCTGGGAAATGAATGAATTCATGAATATTGTTTTTCCCTTCCAGCATTGGAAAGTTATGCAAAGAAAGTTTGGGTCAAGACCTCAGAGCTATTTATTTATCTCATAACTCACCAAATAAGGAACAACTCCTGGCAGATGACAATTTTTTTAAAAGTTTTTTTTTTAAAAAAAAATCAGTTAAATTGGAGATTTGCCAGGGCCACTCAAAAAAAAATTCATGAACAAAATTAGCATTGGAAAAATTCACATCTCTGACATTTATACTGGATGAAGAGAATTGTATGATACAAAAAGAAGAAAAAACGTATTTCTAACTGATTTCCACAGGACTCAAAAAGATAATTCAAATGTATTTATTAAGCCAATTACCAAATATGAAACTTCTCTCTTTAACAATCCTACTTATTAAGAATACAGTATTTCAACAAATGCCAGAACAGATATGATTCAGCTCATTTGAACAATTTTATAAAACTTTTTGTCAATAAAAATAGTAGGTTTGAAATAATAATTTAATGTTCTGAGTAATGTGCTTAGAGAATGTAGTTACTTTAAGATAACAAGATAAAATTGTTTACTTATTCAATAATTAGGATGTTCAAGAGCCAGCATGAAGTCAGTTTTATTAATTTCTTTCCCTGGATTTTCCATGTGTGCATAGCTGAGAAAATTACACAGAAATTATCTTTGAAACAATGCCTGGATAATTCACACCATACAAATGTATTCAAAACTGAATACTATGAATGAAATATAAAAGCAGGCCTCATAATTTGTTTTGACCAAAACATGGCTGTGCTTTAGATGGGAGAATAGTTATGGAATGCTGAACCTTTTGTGTTTTCAGACTCCACACAAAAACAAAGAACGTTCCATTTATGTCAAAACTGCCATTACCAAATTCAATTTTCAGTTTTCCCTCCCATCTATTTTTAGAACATGCATTTTTCAAAACTATGTATTACACGATTTTAAAACATTAATAGTGCTCTTGTATTCTAACGAGAGAATTTGGGACACAGGCAAATGAAATAATAAATTAATAATTATTTATTTGTAATTAAAAGTTATAGATATCTTCTTTCCTGCTCTCTTTCAAAGTAAATGATCCTTTCTTGCTTACCAAATTCATTCCTAAAGGTATGATCTTTTGGAAGGATAGACTGTGAATTTCCTATGTTTCCTCCACCAACAAACCAATTAACATTTGGATTCCAGCGGTTCATAAAGCCACACAGATGATTTTCTTCAAAATCACATTCTGCAGTTGAAAAGAATATCAAAGCACATAAATATTCATGGTTTAGCACCCATGGCTATTTATTGTCTCAATTATAATCAGTTCGGTGGCCTAATAATTTATTTATTCAATTTGTATAGCCGCCCATCTCAAACCAGTGGCTCTGGGCAGTGAACAATCAAAAGAACAATTAAAGCAGTTAAAACACAATACAAAAAATTACTTAAATACAAATAGCAGCCAAGAGATATTATAATCCACTGGTGTCAACATAGCCAGGAAACAGGGCCCTTCGCACACTTGGGACCCCAGGCCCAGGCACAAAGCCAGGTCTTCAAGGCCTTCCGAAAGGCCAACAGGATCAGGGCCATCCTAATCTCAGGAGGGAGGATGTTCCAGAGGGCAGGCGCTATGGCAGAAAAGGCACATCTCCTGGTCTGCGCCAGCTGACATTCCTTGGCTGACGGAGCCTGGAATATGCCCATCCTGCCGGACCAAATTGGACAGGTATAAACAACTGGGAGAAGACAGTCCCTCAGGCAACCTGGTCCCAAGCCATGAAGTGCTTTAAAGGCTTTAAAGGTAAATTTTAAAGGTATTTGAAATGTACTGTGAATGTTAATAAATCTTCAGAATAATATAAGCTTCAGTCCTATCCTATGTGTTACCATCATCATCCAGCCAGCCATTCAATAGAACATGGAAGGGAAGCATAAAGCAGGAATTGGTCACACTTTCATGATATGTTAAATTGCAAACTTTTATTAATGCAAATGTTACTCTTGTTTCTTTCCTACAAACTCTGTGCCTATCAGGCCAGCTGTTAGACTTGTTTACAGTTAAGTATGTCATCTGATGACAGAATGCATGCTTCTTGCAGATAGAACTAGTTGTTAAAACAGGGCTTTCCAAAGTTTTCCCGCGGTGACACACCAACCGCCGTTGGTGTGTCACTGCAGGAAAACCCGGAAGTGCCACCGTTGCGGCAGCGCGCAAAAACCCAGAAGCGCTGCTGCTGCTTTCAGGTTTTTGCACGCCGCCGTTGGTGTGTCGCCGCGGGAAAACCTGGAAGCGCTGATGATGATCAGCGCTTCCAGGTTGTGTGGCGACACACCAGACTGTGTGTGGCGACACACTTTTGTGTCGCGACACAGAGTTTGGAAAGCTCTGTGTTAAAAGTACAGATAACCTGTGGTTACATCCAGTTGGAAGTAGTACTTATCTGACTAAGCAAAACTCCGTAGAAGTTAAAGTGCCTCCTGGTGCACAAATATCACATCACACATCACATCAGCAAGTACATCATATTTACAGATCAGCGTCTCTTAGCTCTTCTGCAACTGATATCATGCTTTTAAAGGTAAAGGTTCCCCCCGCACATTTGTGCAGTCGTGTCCGACTCTAGGGGCCGGTGCTCATCTCCGTTTGTTAGCCGAAGAGCCAGCGTTGTCCGAAGACACTTCCACGGTCATGTGGCCGGCATGACGCACGCGGAATGCTGTTACCTACCCACCGAAGTGGTACCTATTCATCTACTTGCATTTGCATGCTTTCGAATTGCTAGGTTGGCAAGAGCTGGAGCTAGTGCGGGAGCTCACTCCGCACGCAGGGCTAGGGATTCGAAGCTTCAAACTTGCGATCTTCCGATCGACAAGCCTGGCGTCTTACCCGCTGAGCCACCACGCTCATCATGCTTTTAGACCTTCATTAATTCCCAGGCTCCATGCTAGCTTCCTCAAAATTGGTGCCCTCCAGAAGAACTATGGCTTCCAGAAATTGGTATTAAAATCCAACACATGTGGAATGTCCTTCGCTGGAATGTCATCACTCTGAATTTCTAAGCCAAGCAGAATGATAGTCTTGCTTTCTATGGTATCCCAAGTATATTCTCCAACACCTGATTTCATATCTGATTTCTAAACCCCAAGCATGTAGCACTGACTTTGGACCTTTCTGAGGACCAGTAATGTCCTGCAGAACTCTGGGCTTCTCTTGGCTAAGTCCTCACAGCCTTAAATTCAGTGAGCCAGAAGGTATTAACAGCTGTACAAGTGATGTTACAGAATCTAAAAAGCACATTTGCAATGTTAATCCATTTTAATCTCTCAATTGCTGCAAGCCAGTGCTGAGGCAACATGTTCTTCCTTTTAATTCTTGCAGCATAGCTGCTTGTCTTAAGTTCTGACTCAGCAATGAAGATTTCTAAAGATCTGGAAACCTGGGCAGCATATTATAATTAGCTTATTATAGTTATTCACAAATATACCACTTATCAGGTTAAAATTAATAAAATATAATATTTCAATGTTGTATTGAACTGCTCTGAATTCTCTTATGACAATAGGTTCCCAATTAAATACCACATTTTCATGCTATCTATAGACAATTATTAGAATAGCTACTTACCTATGCAGTAGCCAGTTGAAATTTTGATTTCAAAAATTGCTATGCTGGCAAATGTTTCTGTTCCCAATACACCTTCCAGTACAATCTGTAAAATAAGCATAAAAGTAGAGTAAGAGTAAGCACTGTGATTTTAATAACTTTTTTTTTGAAAATAAAAAGCTTAAATAATTGGGGTGTGAATCACTAGATTTGGGTTAACTTCCTATTATCCTTCATACAGTATTCTCCTGAACAACAGTCTTTCAGAGCAGTGCTTAATGTTTGTGTTAGTAGAAAAAGTCCCTAAATCAGGGCTTTCCAAAATTTTTCCCGCGGCGACACACCAACCGGCGTTGGTGTGTCGCCACGGGAAAACCCGTTAGTGTGGCAGCGCGCAAAAACCCGGAAGCGCTGCTGCTGCTTTCGGGTTTTGCGCGCTGCAGTTGGTGTGTCACCGCGGGAAAAGTTGTGTGGCGACACACCAGACTCTGTGTGGCGACACACTTTTGTGTCGCGACACACAGTTTGGAAAGCTCTGCCCTAAATATATGTTCAGTTTGAGAGAGAAAAAGTACTTGCTCACTGCATAGTTCTGTATGCTAAAAGTGTCAAGCATTTCACACCATAGTATACCACATCTTCAACCAGAAGCTAGCTTGTTTACTGTTTGTTGATTTATTCACATAATAAAGTGAACAGGTTTGAATTATGGAAGATTTTGAGTGAATAAGGAGTTGAAAGTTGATTGCTGAATATAATATATGAGTAGTATATGGAAGTAATGTATGCATGAGAATAAATGGGATGCTTTGTACATGGATCATCACTGAGCTAGAAGTAAAACAAGAGTGTGATGTCTCATTATACTTATGGATAACTATATATGGAAGGCTTGTGGTGACATTAGAGGTGTGTTGGCTGGGGATGTGAACATGCATATACAGTATATTAAACAACACTAGCAAAGAACCCAAATTATTTGCAGCAAATGTCAAATAAAATATATGAGCATGGACTATGGATCTGAAAATTAATGTATCAAAGACCAAGTTAGTTGTGGTTGACAGAAAAAATGGTGTGAATGATTGAAAGTTATACATAAATGGCAAAAAAATAATAATAGAGCATATGTTTCCTAAACATGGGGAAATGGAAAAACTGCAAACCTGAAAATTCTGGTAGAAAAATAGTGGATAGTATGTGGTCTGTTGCAAAGATTGAATGTTTGTCAAAAGAGGTAAAAAAAACTCAATATAAGATTTTGCTTCTGCCTACTTTGTTATATGGAAGTAAGAGTATGTCAGGACAGAAAAGTATTAAAAGGTATAGTGTGTGGATTTGGTGCAAACTTGATTTAGATATATTTGCTTTTCCCTTTTCCTAATCTTTACAATACTTTTCTTTTCTTTTCTTTTTTCCACTTTCAGTAACATTGCTGTTTTCAAAAGGAATGGGGTGATGGATATATATACATGTTTGTTTACAAAACTATATGGAGAAAGATCAAAGTGGAAATGAACATCGTTTGTATTCTAAAGAATAAACTATTTTCCATTATTTTTTTTCTTTCAAGACTACTGCAATTTCCTGTTTTTGCTAAGAAAAGCCTAAAATACAGATCAAAGATCTTTTCTGATATGTTTTATAGTACAATTAATCCATAAGAAGGACAACAGGTTCCACACTGATTTAAACATTAATTAGAACATCTGGATATAATATACAAGTTGATGTGTGGATGTTCAATATCCTCTCACAAATATAAAAAAGGCTATAGTTGTTCCAAATATTTTTGTTTCATGAGAAAAGGGATAAACATAAATGAAAAGTTCTATAGTTCTTTCCACTCATCTACAGTTGTACATGTAACTAGACCAAAAACATTACCTTTCAAACCTTAGAACAAAGTATTATGTTTGAATATCGTCTGCATGACTGGGAATGAATGCAATGACTTGTTTCAAATGCTTACCTTGAATCTGTCTGTCCTGTTTCTTACATCTAGACTGGCTATGAGCCAACTCTCCGAGTGTTCTGTGGTTGTCCAAAGCAAATGATCAAAGCTTTCACCTTCCACTCTTATATATAGGTTTAGGGCAATGGAACCTAGTGGCAATTCTGAAGCTGATGCAATCTGATATATAAGTCGAATGCAGCTCCACTCTCCTGTGTACAGTTCAGGGCTGAGCAATACAGCTGTGTCACCACTTGTCCCTTGTGAGGTATCCACAGAAATGTAATGACCTGAAAATGTACAATGAAGATTGGATTTGAATAAGGAAATATACCTTTCTGATGCTTAGGACTCTAAGTACAATCGACCTCACCCAACATGGTCAATAGTTGGGGTTACGGAAATTGCTTCTTGGGCTTTCGGTGCAGATCAAGTGTGTGTGGAAATCCAAAATATCTGGAAATTACCATATTACAGAAGGGTGAATGATGGAGATATAGGCTGCAATACCTCCCCTTTTTCTGTGTAACTCAACAGATTTATAAGCTGCTTTTTAAGGATAATTTATTATTTGAAATAATTAAATAGGATTTAAAGGAACAACAATGGTATTTTGTAATATATGTTTTTCATTAACAAACCTGTAGTATTAAAATTGCTTATACATTTATCATATATCATAAATGTAATTAAAGTTTATCAATTTTAAAGTAAATTATTTTACAGCTTTTGGATATGTGAGTAATATTTCGGGTTCATTTCATAGGACTAGGTATTGAGGATCTGTTTGCGTAATACTGAACTAAGTTTTTTTTATTTTTGAGTGCAATTTGGATTTTGATATTATTATCTTTTTTGTTATTTATTAAATATCAGTGTATGCACAACATGAAAGTATCTTATGACTGCTATGATTTAATTATAATGGCAAATAGGAAGTTTTTATCTGGAGACCAAACCTTCCAAAGCAGCACCCAATAAACCTAAAACCATAAAAAATGAGAACAATAACACAAAAGATGCACAAATGCATACTTGCCTCTCAAATAGCATCACTCAGCACAATATAACTATCTACAACATCCCAGCAATTTTTCCTGTTTCTACAAAATGTAGGCAGACCATAGAAATGTGTGCACATAACTTTACTTCATGGTGTTAGTATCTTAAGATGTGCTTGTACCATGAGGTTTCTGCTGGTTAGGGATGTGAACATGCCTGTACTTTTGTATTAAGACAATGCTATGTTCTTGGTGGAGAACCTAAATGATTTGCAGCAAGTATCAAATAGAATGTATGATGCAATAAGGGAACAAGGAATATGGACCTAAAAGTTAAATGTATCAAGACCAAAGTAGTTGCAGTTGACTAGAAAAATGGAGTGAATGACTGAAAATTATACATAAATGGCAAAAACAGGAGAGAAAACATACATATTTACCAAAGATGGAAGAATAGATGGATAAATTTTAAAATGTGCAAATACTGGTAGAAAGGTATCGGATAGAATGTGCAAAGACTAAATGTTTAATCAAAAGAAGCAGAAATGGCAATGTAAGATTGTGTTTCTTCTTATTTTGTTATGTGGAAGGGAGAGTTGGGTATGTCAAGAGAAACAAATATAAGTTGAATGTACTGGGAATAAGTTATCTGAGAAGTAAGAGCAGTGAAACAGAACAAGAAAGGATCATAAACGAATGAGTGCTAAACGAATGTGAACTGAATACAAAAGTGAGTGACCAGGGCAAAACAAGAATGTTGAATGATGCATAGGTTGAGAGGAAGACTGAGACAGTCACAGTTGGATGGAATTGATGACACCCTAAAACAGAGCTTTCCAAACTGTGTCAGGACACATTAGTGTGTCAGCTGCAGTGTCTGGGTGTGTTGCGGCTGCTGCTGCCTCCTGGCTTCCACGCAGGTACAAGTGCCTGCCTTGTGCGTTGCTGCCTCCAAACCTGCCCTGCCAGGATTCCACACAGGTCCTAGTGCCTGCCTTGTGCCTTGCTGCCTCCAAACCTGCTGTGATTCTGCACAGGTCCTAGTGCCTGCCTTGTGCCCTGCTGTAAGAGTGTGTCGCGAAATGATGCCCTGCTATAAGAGTGTGTCACGAAATGATGCATGTCTAAAAAGTGTGTCACCAACATGAAAAGCTTGGAAAGCTCTGCCCTAAAACAAAGAGAGTTAAGATGTTTAAAGGATAAAGGCAATATATGAAGCAGTGTTTGAATATATTTCAAGGAAGTCTGTTTCCAAAGACAGAAAGTGATAGGATGAACGCTGGTTTAAAGGGAAAAAATCAAGGCTTGAGAATAAACAGACAAGAGTGCAGCGTTTAGGGCTAAAAGTGTTTACTTGTAGCATAAGGCAATAAATGCATATATAGTTAAGGCAATAAATGTAGATGTTACATTATTGCAATAAGGAAAACAAAAACAAACTTATAAGCAGAGATCCGTGTATTGATCCCAGGGCCAGAGCTCATGCCACGGCCTATACCCAAAGCCAGGTATAACTACGCACTGCCCAGTCCGCAGAAGTAGAATACACGTGAAGAACTACATGGCTAAAGGACACAAAAAGTCAAGAAGCATAGAACACCATTTTGCATGGTTAGATATTCAGTTCTTCCAGCTTTCTGATTGGCTGGAAGTTAGGTGTGACACACACCAGGCCTTTGTGTAGGCCATAGCACATAGCATTGTGTGGCAGTGCTGCATCTAAGCAAGCATGTGATTTCCCCCCCTCGCTGTTCTCGCAGGGCTTCCCACGAAGGCTTCAGGGGGAATTGTTCTCATGCGATGTTCCCATTGCTTGTGTAGGCACTAGCCATAACAATACATCACATGGTACCTTCTAGTTTCATATCTAGATGTAAGCAAAGCCATTCAAAGTTATGGGAAGGTTTTTGTTATCTAGCCACCTGGCGTTACGTCATCATGAGACACTTTTCTCCGTACAGAAAATATTTGCCAATTTCATACGGGAAATCTGACAGAAAGGTATGGAGAAGTATAATGAATGGCTGGATAAAGTATATTTCCTTTTCTTTTTATTACTTCATGCCTTAATTTCTTTGGCTTACTATTTCTTACTCTCCAAAAGGGAACCATTTGATTGGTCTTTAAATATGTATCTTTTTAAATTGCCAGCTGTTATCCAATTCAACAAATTGTCAAATATATTAATTCCAAATAGTAACTAGAAATGGATTCTGAAAATGCAATTTTTACAAGCTCTTAAAAATATAATTAAATTATAGCTTATTCTCAATTGCCAGTGGTTGTGTGGTCTTTCAAATGAAAAAGAAAAAACTAGTGTAGTGCAATCTATTTCTGGGAAAGCTACTGACGGCAAGAATTCTGTCTGTATTCAAAATAAATCACTGTGATAATATAAATTTGCAGGAGTAAATCAAGATCTAGGCTTGTATCTGACCTGAAACAAATGATACAAAGCTGGCTGAAAAAACATACTCTTCAGAATGCCTATCAGTGGTTCCTCATCAAATTGGAGAGAGATACATAGTTGATGGCACAAGGATCAGGTCCTGGTTCTGTACTCTTCGATCATTTTATTAATGGCTTGGAGGGAAAAGGAGGGGAAAATGTTTATGTCTTTGCAGCAATGCTTTTGGGGCCCACAAAGGTCCACTAGGAAGATAAATGGGTTCTGTGATTTGCCATGCCATTATGGCAGTCATGTTGTGAATAGGCAAGGCTCCAGTCACACTCATTTTGTGAATTCATTCACCACATGCTCTCAAAATTCCAACTGTTCTCCCAACTCCAAAAGGTTGCCTATCTCTGCACTTATATATTAATCTACTATCAAAAACTATTTATTTAAATACCATTAATCATGCTTTTTTCTGCAAACCCCCCCCCCCAGTATCCGAACCACAGTATCTTGTGCTCTTCCTATAATTTTATTAAGCAGGTTCCTGAAAATGGTGGAAGATACTTCTAATAAACATACCGGTAGATACAGTCAAATGAGAACATAAGAATACAAGAATTGTGAAAGACTAAGCTGAAGACCTGTTTAGTTCAGCAGTTTTTTTCCCACAGTGGCCATGGACAGGATGCCCACAGACAGGATAAGCAGATGAATCATCCTGCCCACTCATGTTCTCCAGTAACTGGCATTCATTTCTGCTAGAGGAGGAAATTTATAGCCAACAATATATCTAATACTGTTTTAAAATAAGTTGGTGGCCATAATTATATTTTGTGGTGACAAATTCTACAGTTTAACTTTACACTGTGTAATATTTTTCTGTCTTTAATCCCCACTATTCAACTTAATTGGATGGTGCTGGACTGTAGTATTTAGCAAAACCAACAAATTTCTCTATCCAGTTGCTCCACCTGCATAATTATTTCCCCTTTCTTGTCTTTTTACCAAACTAAAATGGAAGCATTGGTATCTTTTCCTCATAGGAGAGGTTATGCACCCGACTAATCACATTGGCTGCTCTTTTTTGCATATGTTCGTTATGCAAAATCCCTTTTTTGTTTCAATGAATAGAATTATACACAACATTAGAGTCATACCATAAAGTTGTGTAATGGCATTATAGATTAGCAGTTTTACTTTCAATACTTTCATAATTCATACTATGGAATTAGCCATTTTTATAGTCGTCATACGCTGGGGATTGATCTCTTTCTTGGTCAGTTCATACCAGCAGAAATGCTATTAGAGTATGTATGCATGCCCTAAGTTGTACCTTTACTCTTGAACCTATTCATGTCTTTTCCCTTCTGGTTTGAAGAAATCCATTTGTCCACTGTCTGAACAATCCAAGTCAGATTTCATGTAGGCTCATTTTGATTCATGACTCTTCAGCTACTCTTCCAACCTTGCACTAGCTAAGAGCAGGACCTTAGATTAAAGGTACAAGTAGATTAAAGTTTCACTGCAAATTAGAGTAAGGCAGAAGATGGAACTACTACAGCAGGGCTTTCCAAAGTTTTTCCCGCAGCGACACACCAACCATCGTTGGTGTGTCGCCGCGGGAAAACCCGGAAGTGCCGTCCTTGCGGCAGCGCGCAAAAACCCGAAGCGCTGCTGCCGCTTTCGGGTTTTGCGCACTGCAGTTGGTGTGTCGCCGCGGGAAAACCCGGAAGCGCTGATGATGATCAGCGCTTCCGGGTTGTGTGGCAACACACCAGACTGTGTATGGCGACACACTTTTGTGTCACGACACACAGTTTGGAAAGCTCTGTACTACAGAATTAGGAATCCAACCATGTAAAGATGCCTGCGTGTCACTCAGGGTTTAATCTTAGATCTCTTTCTCCCATCATTTTGTGATAATGGACTTTTTGCTGCTTTTTTTCAACATTGGAATTCAGAGGGCATCTGTACCATGTTTACATAAGAGGCTTATTTGGCCTGGGGTTCTTTATTCTCATCTTGCCCCTTCAGCCCTCACAGCTCAACAGGAATGGGAGATCTTGAAAAACAAGATACTAACAGCACAGTTATAAACAAACTCCATGAGAAGAAAAAAACAGGAGAAATTAGAAAACTTCTAAGAGGCTTCTATGGACAAACAACAAGCTTGCTGAATAGCAGAATGGAGATGTCTAGGATATGGAAGCAATGGCCAAAAAGGTAATGTATTGGAGTGGAAGGAAGGGATAATAATTAAGGAGGAGTACAGACTGTAGCTTGAGCCTATAGGAGTAGGGTCAGGAAGGCAAAACTTAGAATGAATGGAGGCTGGTGAGAAATGCAAAATAAAACGAGAAAGGTTTTTGCAATATGTCCAAAAAGTAAAAAGTAGAGAAATAAGATAATAGGGAAAGGCTTAACGCCTTGGTGACTGTGTTCCCTCAGAAGAGGAGAAAGGTCTTAACATGAATTAGTAAAGGGGAAAATGCACCTGAGGACTGATAAAAGTAGAAGAAGAAGCCGTCTTGCTATCTTGAATTAATTTAAGTCTTCATTGCCAGATGAACTACATCGAAGAATGTTTAAGCATGTGGTAGAATTGATCTTGGAACCACTGGCAGTAATTACAAAAAAACAACTTCCTGCAGAACTGGTGAGCTTCCTGAGACTGGAGAAGAACATACTCCCAATATTCAAAAATAGGAAGGAGGTCCTGAGAATCTATCAACCAGTTAGTTCACTGTCTATTCAGTGAAGTAGTAGACTTAATCATTTTATTAATCTAATAGTATGGATTAATAATCTTATCTCTTTTTATGACATAGTGATTAAAATAGTTTTCCCACTTTCCAAGAGGGAAAAAGTGCTTTTGACAAAGAGTCTATGAAGGTTCTCAGTCATCCAGGTGGAATTGTCTATAGCTTGAATCATGTCAACTGGATTTCTATTTTCTCAGTGGAAACGTTTCGCTCCTTATCCAAGGAGCTTCTTCAGTCTGAGCAAAGTTGGTAAGGGAATCCTAAATATGTTTCTAGGTACCTAGAAACATATTTAGGATTCCCTTACCAACTTTGCTCAGACTGAAGAAGCTCCTTGGATAAGGAGAGAAACGTTTCCACTGAGAAAATAGAAATCCAGTTGACATGATTCAAGGTACAGACTTTTGACAAAGACTTTCACAATATCCTTGGGTGGACAAGATGGATAAATATGGACTAGAATGTACCACTGTTGGGTGAATTTGCACATAAATCATTCTGCCATATTGCTCATAAACTATTCTGTATCAATCTGGAGGGAAGTATCAAATGAATTACTGTAGGATTTGTTTTTGGCCCTGCACTGTTCAACAACTTTACAGAAAACTTGGAGAATGGAATGGAAAACCAGTGTTTCTTAATTTTGCACATGAGACCAAACTAGGAGGATAAGCTTAATATTTAGAGGACACAATCACAATTCAAAATGATCTTCCACAAGTTTGTACATTGGATCAAATCCAACAGGATGATATTTTGTGGTAAAGTTATACGAAAATATAAAATGGCTGGGCACAAGCTTGGGGAAACCTGGTGTGTGTGGTTGTTGGGAGTCCTCCATACTGTACTGCATTTGGAGGACATTAGGCTCATTCTACTAAATGATCCCTAGCATTCTGTTTTAAGGACCTTTTCTTAAATGCACCAATACCAGCAAATTTAAAATACTATTTTGTGATATTTTAGTTGGCCCTAATAACAGTATAAGCAACAGTGATCAGAGCAGTTTCCCCTGTGGTGGGAGGAGAGATCCCACACATTTTCATATAGTCAGAGAAGTCTTGTGTCCAAGAAAGTGCCATAACGAACTCCTCTGAATAGTGTTCTGCAAAATATTAAAACTTCAGAAATAGTTGTCTCCATATACTTGCTGTTATGTATTCATCAATCCTAAACAGACTGTGGTAATTACATGATTCTTACTTATTATAAACTGCTTGATTTGCATTGAATCCTAATTCTGGAGGATCCTAGTCATTCCATAGCAGTAGAGTTTCAAAATCTCCTCTTGTTCTTTGGCATTTGTTTATTGGCTCTGCCATGATTTTTTATACTCAATTTCACATCAGAACAATTAGATTATTTTTAGCTACAGATGGAATGGATAAAATCAACTTTCTAAAGCACTTTGCTTACTTAAAGTGATGAGTTCATGATAAAATAGTGAAAATGCTTTTTGTAGTCATATGAAAATTACGACTAAATGAATTTTCCATTTAAACCACCATAGTTTTATGTAAACCAGCTTAGACTCAATTATTTAAATCCAGTTAAATCAGTTGATGGATAGCATTGTAAAATAAGGGGATTACAAATAATAGCTGTTGTTCCATCATTATTTAAATGGGAATGCTGGAATTTATCTCTGCATATATTATGCAGGTTCATAATTTCTCTTAAGTGTACAGTATATGTTTCCTAAGTGGAAACATAGGAGTGTTTGAAGAAAATAAAAGTTGCAGATTGTTACTTAATATAGTTACTTTAATGTTTACTTTATACAAGTGTTAAGTCAGAATTGTTATGATAGTAACTTCTATTTTAAGAGGCTTTATTTAAAAAGGACCTTTTATTACAATTGTCTTATATGGTCATGAGAAGAGTAGCATTACTGTATGATTGGAAATTATATAAAAATTGTCTGTTTTCAAAGCTTTTTTCCTACTAACAGCTTATTTATCATTTTGTACATGTTCATATATAGTAGGTGACAAAATGTCTAATGTTAAAAGTTTTTAGTTTTTCTTTCCTAATAATCATCTGCCATGAAAGGAGCCCCTGCACTTCTGCTAAGAAACCATGTCCCCCACAGCACAATTTTCGAACAATGGTGAGAAGAAAAAGGGTCAGTTACAGGATTCAGGGGAAAACTATAGACACACAGATTAATAAAATAACTGAGGTGTTTCCTTTCTAATCCTGCTAAGGGCTCTTTTTCACTTGTCCTTAACCATGGCATGAACATGCCAGGATAACCAACAGGGTACAGTTGTCAGGTGTTCCACTGGCACGAGTAATACCCAGGTTCTAGTCTACAGATGCTCACTGGAAGACTTTGGGGCAGTCACTCTCTCACCCAACTCACCTCACAGGGAGGTTGTTGTGGGGGGGGGGGGGGAAGGAGAGAGAACTATGTGCTCTTGTATGAAAGGTAGGATGTAAATCTAAATAAATAAATAAATAAAGAGCTTTCTTCCTCCCCACCATGTTCTTATCTCATTCCCAGCCTATATCTCAGGTCCTTCAAGTCATCCATAACTGTGCTGGTTGCCCTCTACTTGTGACACAGCGTTTGCTATGAATATGTTAATACCCTTCATTGACCACCTGGTTGCTAACACAGTGAGGAATTGGATCTGCCTACCACCTAGTTTAGGCTTCCGTGGGCACGCTCCCTGCTTCTGGTCACAGAGCATTGTCCTCCATGGCCATTTTGGCTTGAAAGATCTGATCCACTCATTAGCAAGCAAAATTCTTACAGGTTCAAAGTAGGCAGGTTTACTGCAGTGAGCAAGGGGTTAGGCCATATAAACTTGGAAACCGGCTATGTGTGCCTTGGCCCTCATTTTTGTGCACGTTAAGGCAGGACCTCCCTACTGCCTTTGATCTATTTTCTTACCAAGTCTTGGTTTAAGGGGAGGATACTAACTGCTTATTTGATACCACAAAAATGTCTATCTGTTCTTCATCTGCAATTTTTTGGAAACATCCAAATTTCATTCCCAGACTCAGAAACCAGCCCAAATGGGTGGACAAGCCCAAGAAATCTACTCCACAGGATGGCTAAAACAACTTTTATTGAGACCAGCTGCATTAAAAGAATCTTGCAAGTCTGATTTGTACTGTACCTGCTCCCCCTTCTTACACTTCAGTGAATTAGGAAGATATCTGTCTGACCACTTACAAATGCTATCTGTCTGTGGGGGACTTAAATTTTTCATCCCTTGTCGCCCAAGTAACAGATCTTGCATATCTTTCTCAAGGTCATCTTCCTTACTCTCTACAGAAAATTCCATCACAAGGCTGGGACACTCAGCTTCTGCAGAGGCATCTGCCTGCATGCTACCTAAATAGCCCTTTCCCAAGTGCTTGTCAGGTCTTATGCAGGCTCCCTGTATGCACAAGTTTTATTTTATGCTTGTGTTTTAATGGATCATTTTGTTGTAAATCGCCCAGAGTCCCTCCTGTGGAGGGAGATGGGCAGTGATAAAAATTGGATGGGTGGGTGGGTGGGTGGGTGGGTGGGTGGGTGGATAAATACACACACACACACACACGTTTGTACCTGTTTTTGAAACAGATTTAGTATGCTATTGAAAGACCCTTAGATGCATGTTCGGAAATTGCCCAACTGATGTATCACAGGTGTGGAAAATGAGCATAGGTTAAAGTGAAAGAAACTACCCAAATACTCATGCCACACACACCCCTTCCTCTGCACTTGCTATCTGTCAGCTGACCTATCTTTGGCCATGAATTTCATTCTTTCAGAAGAGCACTGGACCCATGTTCAGAAATAGCCCAACTGACAGGTCACAGACAGAGTAGAGGTTGCAGGGAATATTATGAGTGCTCCCTCCTGCTTCACCCCACGCACCCCTCCACACTGGTAACTTATTAGTCAGGCAAGTCAGGGATAACTAAACCTGCTATTCTAACTATCTGGCTATACTCACCCAACCCAACCCAGGTTTGGGATAGTGACTGATAGTTGTTTTTCCACCAGCAGAAAAAGCTTAGTTGGAAAGGTAATAAAGCCAGAGGAATCCACCAATCCCTTTCCTTAATTGGGCCCACAATGGGTAAGTAAGGACAGCACCTTTCGATAACCTTATTACAGTTGCAGAACCTGAGTCAGCAATGGGGGCAGCACAATTTATGCCACCATATATTTCTGCTCATTGAAAGACAGGTAAATAGCACTTTAACACAGCAGTGAGAAAGAACTCTAAGAAAACATTGTCTGTAATTATGTTGAACCACATATTATAGTGGCTTTGCTTAAAAGAGAGCAAACTACTTTGGACAAAATGAGATTTACTTTAAATACGCCTAAAAAAAGTTCAAATTTTGCTTTTTTTTAAAAAAAAAACGTAGTTTTTCTAGTAACATATATTGTTACTTCTACATTACAGTGTTTTTAGCATAACTGAGACATTACAATTAGCTGGTAATGAATTGCAATGAAGACACCACACAACACATACATCAGGTTTTGTAAATAGCTAGCAGGGTAACAGAAAATGGATTTCAGTGGACTGACAATGATGTCATCTTAATGGTCTGTAAAAAGTGAAGGAAAAAATGTACAATTTCTAAAGACAAGGAGTTGTGTAAGAACAACCTATGAGTCACTGAAAGTTGCATGCTAATGCAGAGCAGCAAATCTGTGCACACTTGCTTAGGAATAATCCCCAGTGAAGTCTGTCAGATTTATTTCTAAGTAAACATGCACAGAATTTAATTAATGAACTCCATAATTTATGATTTATGAATTCATAGGTAAGTGTTTATGTATCTTATGCATATAGAACTCTGGGCACCATTTACATGTTACTGCTGGGACTCAAGCTAGAAGTTCTGGGCATTGCTGATATTTACTGACTGAGGCAAAATACAATATGGCATTCCCACCCACCCCCCATCCATTTACAGAAGCCAACGGGACTGGTAATTAAATCTTATTTCAACAGTGGTCAAAGAATGGAACATTCCACTGCATCTACAGGCAAAGTAATAGTGGTGAATACAGGCCAGGCTATATTATCCATACTGTACAGCTCTGTCCTCCAAAAAAGAAGAATGGCTGCATCAAGTCTTGAGATAAAGAATTAGGGAGCTGCCTCCAACATCTGCTATTTGCAGCAGTTGTTTCACTCTGCCTAATGATATTTATTTTATTAGAATTATATGGCACCTTTCTGTTTGGAAACAACATTCAAGTCAGCTTGCAGTAACAACTGCACCCAGAGACACAACATAAAAGTGTATACAAAGTAAAGAATACATAAACAGGCAAATTAAAACATAAATACAATTATAGCCTTTTAAAGGCCCACTGAAATATACATTTTGGCTGCTTTTCAAAGGCAAAGGGGGGCGGGGTGCAAACGGAACTACCAAGGGAGTACATTCCATAGCCTGGAAGCCACACAGGCGAAGAATCCTTCCTCCCACCTCCTCAGATAAATGAGCCTATTGCAGGGGGAGCATCTTCAGAAGAGCCCCTCCTAAGATCTTTATGCCCAAGGAGGAGGTTCATTATTGGAGGAGGTCCCTCAAATAGTCCTAGGGTCAGCCTCAGTTAAATTTGTCTCTTAAGCACATTTTATTTAACTCCAGTATTAAAGATTTGAGACAGGGTGGTAAGTTTTGTAATAGAATTCAAAATACACAAATAGAGATACTATTTTTGTGATTCTTCAACCTTCACAAATTGTGTTGCTTGTGGAAGCAGGGAGGAGAAAACCACATTTAAAATTTATCTTCCATTCTGGAGAACTCTGAGTGCTGCCAAACAGAATGAAGGACAGAAGGCAGCTGGAGATTCATAGAGTAAACTGCATTCGTATCCTGAAGTATTAAAAAGTGTAGAGGAAAAAAGAAGAGAAAGGATCTCTTTGAATATTGACGAGGAAAACTATTCAGTTAGAATACTTACAGCGATTAATTTTTTGTTAACACTTCAAGATCTAGGAATTATGTCCAGCAGTAATGACAGGGATTAAGGCCATTTTTAATGTGTGGATATTCCAACCATTAAAAGACTGTATTTAATGGAATTCTTTTTTCAGAGTACACACAGAGATATTTGCTGTTATGCAAATATATTCAATATGTAATTGTTAAATTATTTGCTTTCAGATGGCTCAGTCTCAAGGAGAACACACTTTATCATCATGACCAGCTTTGTCTCTTGAAAAAAAAATCTTGGAGTAATCTATTTAAATATTGAAGTTTGGGAAGAAGAAAACTATTTTCATCATAATATAATATTCGTAAATATTTTCTTGTTCCTAAGCATCTGGCAAGGGAAGCAAGAACATTCTCAGTGTGCTTTATCAAGCCTATCACACACTGGCCTCAAAGAACAATATACATAACATTTCTTCTGGAATTGTTTTGTTTTTCTGGTTCTATTAGAAAATGTTGCCCAACATCTAACTCCAATTGCACTCCTTCCAATTCTGGGATCCTTTCAATTAGTGATCTTATCTACTGGAAGTAACTTTGATGCTACTAAGGATCTCTTAATTTTCATATGTAGAAATAAACATCCTCTGATAAGTACTGATTTGGCAATTTGGTTATATAATAAAGCTTATAAATACTTAGAATAAAATAGATACATTAAAATAAAGAAGGCAATATAGTTTTCTACTTGGGTTTGCATACATTAGAGTGTTCTACAATGAATCAATATAAATTCTTAAATTGATAAGAACAGTATTCCATAAATAATTTGATGATTCTAAGAAAACTATGACACAATTACCTCTCTATCAGGAATAACAGAAACATCCTAAAAAGTTCACATGGCAAGGAAAACGATCCTCTGCATCTGTGTGATAATAGCCAAACAAAAAGAAACATTCTTCTATGAAAGAAGTATGTAAACACTAACTCCACAACTGAATAGTCCAGATTTTATTTCTATCTGAAGATGAGAGGATTTTGTCCTTTGCTGGAAAACAAATTTTAGTACAACTAGATCTTGGTTTTTTACTAGTTGGTAGTCTTGACAGCATTTACTGCACTAGCTCAAAGTCAAAACTGAATTGTACATTTTCCTTGTTCTGATCTGTATTTCTTTTGCAGTTGCCATGTCTGGTTTACTATTACAGTGACCTGGCTTAGCGTTTGCACCAAGAGTATTATCCAGCCAGTTTAGTCATATGTTCATATGAACTGGTTGTCAGTTTTTTTCCTACACAACTTGCCAACACTGGATCAGGGCCAGCAGTTGGGGAAAAAACCTTTTGAGGGTTTTTTTCCCCTACCTTCATCTGCCAGGAGGGTAGACTTAGCATGCTGTGTGAATACAGTCACTGGCTGCATTTGCACAAAACATTAAATATGGTCATTTTAATTTGGGTTTACTGAATTGACCACATTCCTCAGTTCACACAATAAACAGAACACAATGGTTGGGCTCTCACAAAACACTGAACTACCAGAAACCTAACCAAAGTTAAAACTAATCAAGACCATTTGTCTGATTACCAATGGGTGAGAGACGACCCGCAGTGCAATCGATGGCAAAATTAAAGCCAAACTTTCTTCTGTTCGTAATGGGAGTAAATAATAAGCCTGCTTCATCTATAAGCCCACCTCCCACAAAATTATTGCTGGACCCAGTTGTTCCCTGATTTAGATAGCACCCCTGCTTTTCACACAGATGATGGATGAGATAGTTGAGTGGATTAGTACATCTCCATAAAGAGAAGTGCAACACCACTGGGAATAAAACAACAGATTCAGTGTCTTGGCAAGGTAAGCTACCCAGTTATTCTTTTTATTATATTGCCTTCCCAATCTTGTTCTATTGCCTGGATTCAATTTAAAAATAACAAAAGTTGCTTTGGTCGAATTTAAGAGATGCTTTCTTCTGAAATAGGCTGAAATCAGCTCTACCTCATGGAACAAAGTAAAATAAAGCCCTTGTTCTCCTTTCAAATGTCAGCTCCATCAGCAGAGTCATGCTGTTTTCCTGTTCTCATCATACATTCATAAATTTCCAAAGCAAGAGTCCCAGCTAAACATTGCCCTTCCAGCAGAATTGCAACCAGACACAATAATGTAATTTTAAGTTCACTGAAAATATCACAGTTAAAATATCACAGCTAAAAAGCAGCTGGGTGATGCAGTATCCTCATCTTTTCCACCATAGTAACACCTTATGGAAATTGGGTGAGGCACAAATACGGATTTTTTTGCCCCCGTTTTTTCTTCCAGTACTTTAGAATATTTTTATTAAAAAGAAAACTGCATATTCCAAAATATTCCTAAAGAAATTAAAGAGAGCACTCAAGTTGCTTTTATTTTAACAATGCAGTAACTATACATTTTAAAGAACCATTAATTTTTACTAAACTGCTACAAATGGAAATCAAATCTTTATGATTTATGGATTTTCTGATATTCCAAATCACAAGTTTCTCAATACTGACAGATCAAAGTTTATATTTTATATAAAGATTTGTCAGCATAAGGTAACAAGTGAAGTGAGACAAGGCAGTTACTTTGCCTCCAAAGCAATCCATCTGTGCCATTCTAGTCTACATTTGCCAAATTAAACATGTCAAAAAATAGCTGCACACTTCTGAAGAAAAACATTTTTAAAAAGCTGACAGTATGCATACATGGTAAGAGAGGCAAATAGTGAAAGGTTCCAGAGGCAAAGTTATAATGCATGAGAAATTCCCTTTTCAACTAGGTCATGTTGCTTTCTACAAAGATTGGCCTAAAGTATGTGTTAAGATTTCCAAACAGATTTTTAATCTTGCACTGAGCTCATGAAAATATGCTGACTCTGTATCAATAGGTGGAAGTAAGTGGTAGAGTCAGGAGGACAAAGTTGGTAACAGAGGAAGGACTGAGATTGGGGAAGCACGCCCTCTGCTGGGAAGTACGGCTATTGACCCCGGAAGTAGTTTCGTTTTTTTGCTATTCAACAAGTAGTTGAATTGAATTGAATTGAATTGAGCAGGAGGCCAGATGTGGAAGTTGTTAGCTAATAAAGACATTCAGTATAAATGGACCTCTGACTCATTATTATTAGAAGAGACCTTGAAACAGACTCCAAGGTAAGTGTTACAAATGTAGGGCCAATTTCGTTAGACTGTCTGGGCAACTTCCTTTGACTCAACACGAATCTGACACAGCTCTCAACACCAAAACATGTAAAAAACAGCAAAACACAGCAAAAAGGACTAATCTGACAGCTTGACTTGAAAATCTGTCATATATCTCTAAAGTTGAGATATTTTGGCCTTCCCATTCCCTCTCTCCACATGCCTTCCCCCTCAACCGAACAGGGGTGCTGTGGCCTATCCCTACAACATAGCTTTCCAAACTGTGTGTCACAACACTTTAGTGTGTCGCAACACAGAGTTTGGTGTGTCGCAACACAACCCAGAAGCGGTGGCAGGGGCGTACACGGCGGTGGGGCCGTGGCGGCGGTGTGCACGGCGGCAGCAGCAGCGACAACGGCAGCGGCGCGCCATCAGCGCTTCTGCATTTTAGCGGAGGCCACCACCACGCCCACCACGCCGCCGCTGTGCACGCCACTGCCTTGCACGCCCGCGCCCGCGCCGTGCACACCCCCGCCCGCACCCCCGCCACTGCCACCATTGGTGTGTCGCCAACAGCAGCACTTTGGAAAGCACTACCCTACAACCATCAGGGGCATTTCTTTCATCAGCCATTTCTGGAGAATCTGTTGCATTAGCTTACAGGTAAGCAATCTGGTGTCTTCCAGATGTCTTGAAATGCAACTTCCACAATCCTTTGCCACTGGCTATATTGGCTAGGGTTTCAAAATTGTTCCTATGCTTGTTTTCCTGGCTTCTGAGTCCTTTTTCCCCCATTAATGCAAGCTAGGTAGATTCTGATTGAATAATCTAACAGTTAAATAAGAAGTGTATAAAGTAAATACACCTCCTACTAGACTCCCATTATACATTTGGTTTATGTTTTAATTTTACCTGTTTAATCAGGGAGTGGATTATAAATTTAAAATGTATTATTTAAACCCTAGTTAAAAATAACCTTATCAAATAATTTAAAACTGTTTTCAAAAGAGAGAAAACATATTTCCACCTCAGAACCTTTCAGGACCAAGATTGGCCCAGCAAATACAAGGTTTCTAAGTGTTAGTGCACTGACTCTGAAAAAGTATCACTGGAAAAATCTTTGCCTAGGAGCATATTTATTCTATAAATTAACTTCAAACTAACTGAAAAACAACATGTTCATTTTAAAAAGCTGTTCAAAATCATTCTGTATAAGCAAACACGATACTAATATTTCTCCCCAGATGATGAATAAAGTCTCTCTTTATTTTAGAAATATTTCAATGTTGTAATTTTTAATATATTGCAGCACTATTTTTATCTTATTAAATTGTTTATTCTGTATAGTCAAAGGCTTTCACGGCCGGAATCCGATGGTTGTTGTGGATTTTCCGGGCTGTGTGGCCGTGTTCTGGCAGTTCTGGTTCCTAGGAACCAAATCTGCCAGAACACGGCCACACAGCCCGGAAAACCCACAACAACCATCAATGTTTATTCTGTATTTTTTTTTTGCACACTTCCTAAAGTATATTGCAAAATAGAACCATAAATTAATGGCAGAAGAGGTGGCATAATAACTTCCTAAAACATTTCACTACTTACTAAACTCTTAAGAAATAAATATGACATGGCCACAAAGTCCATTCTACAGCAGTTACTTAGCATCTTGTTGCTAGATCAGTTTTGACATCTCCCAAATTAAACTTCTACCTAAAAAGGAAAACAGAACAAAGCTGTATAAACTGAGCCAAACTGCACTCTGTGATTTCACTGACCTAATGCAGCGCAGGTTTAAACAATACTAGAAAAGATAATTCCATTTAGTATATGAACACGTTGAGAAAGAGAAGGGCTTTCAAATATAGTGTATATATTTACTGGCTAAATATAAAACACAGGTAAGTTACTGATCAACCAAAAAACTGCCTGTAGTTGATTTAGGATTGGGTCCAACTCCCTCTGGTGCAATGGGAAGTATTCTGCACATGACTTAGAGATAATTTAGATACTGTATTATTTGGCATAGTGCCCTATTACTGAAAAATTAAAATAGAAAGGAAATTGCTACCCTTGTTACAGGTTTTGATTTCTTCTTTGAAAGACAAAAAGCTGTATTACAGGATTTTAGAAATGCTTCAGAATCTTATGAAAGTAGCATTCCTATTGTGCAACTCCCAAGTATTTTGATTGTACTTAGGAACTCGAGTAGATGTCCAGAATGTAGGCCAGTCCGCATGACTGGATCCCGCCTGCAAACCCCACCCCCAGTCTGCGCGATTGGCTCCCGCCTGCAAACCCCGCCCCCGGTCCGCGCTCCAGCTCGGATCCTCCCACGCCATTCCTGCCGGGTTTGAAAAACGGGACAAAATTGAGATTTTTATGAAAACGACAGGACAGTTGAAAAATGCTTAAAAAACGGGACGTATGGTCAGTCTACCAGGGTGACACAGGATTCTTTCATTGACCTGAAAAATAAGTTTTCCATATATTCAGCTCAGAAGATAAACATCCTTCTCAAAGTGATTTTGCATCTAATAACAATCTGGTTGAAATGTTTTCAAGAATTCTTTAGCAAACAGCTGGCAAGGAGCAATTTACGGCAGCTCCAACTATGGAAAAGCAATGGTTATAATAGGAACTAATGACAGTTCTTACTTATTAAATGAATTAGTAAGGTAACTGTCCTATCAAAGTCTGGTTAATAAGCCAATTCTAAGAGTTTCCCAAGAAAATTGTGAATGACAGAAGCTTAACTGTACCAGGTCAAAATAGCAACCTATGTTAATACAAAAAATACTGCAGCACAAAATTGTATTCAAAAGCACAGAAAACTTTTATTTTCTCAAAACAAAAATATACTTAATGCTCTGTCATGTTGATTTAACCATATTATTGTACCCTTCACCATGTACTGTACAGCTATTCTATGATTCATTGATGCTATTCAGGCACAGAGCTTCAGGTCAATCACTAGAACAGAGATTTCCAAACTTTTCATGTTGGTGACACACTTTTTAGACATACATCATTTCGCGACACACTCTTACAGCAGGGCACAAGGAAGGCACTAGGACCTGCACGGAATCATGGCAGGGCAGGTTTGGAGGCAGCAAGGCACAAGGCAGGCACTGGGACCTGCGTGGAATCCTGGCAGGGCTCAGAGGCAGCAACAGCCGCGACACACCCAGACACTGCAGCCCACACACTAACATGTCGCAACACACAGTTTGGAAAGCTCTGCACTAGAATAACAGCAATAAATCAAACTGTGTAACCAAAGATATTACTACACTGAAGGTATCATATGGTTTCTAGAAAAATAAAACAAGATTTTCATTCTTTTGCATCATGTCCAGAAATTTGTTTTTAAATTAGTTAATTCAAAGTTAAAATGGGCAGCTATTCATATTTCTAGGAAAGCATATCATCTCTACACTATATTTATTTATTTATTTATTTATTTTTCAAATTTATCATCACCCATCTCTACAGCAGGAGACTCTCAATATTACATCTTACACCAGAGCTTTCCAAACTTTTCATGTTGGTGACACACTTTTTAGACATGCATCATTTCGCGACACACTCTTACAGCAGGGCATCATTTCGCGACACACCCTTACAGCAGGGCACAAGGCAAGCACTAGGACCTGCGCGGAATCACAGGTTTGGAGGCAGCAAGGCACAAGGCAGGCACTAGGACCTGTGTGGAATCCTGGCAGGGCAGGTTTGGAGGCAGCCAGGCACAAGGCAGGCACTAGGGCCTGCGCGGCATCCTGGCAGGGCTCGGAGGCAGCAGCAGCCGCGACACACCCAGACACTGCAGCCGACACACTAACGTGTCCCGACACACAGTTTGGAAAGCTCTGTCTTACACCATAAAATATCACCACACGCCAAGAAATACATGTTAAGTTTTGGGCCATGATATCAGTAATGTGACATACTCACTTCAGCTATATGAACAGCAAACCTCATTAGATTGCTGCTAACAATACTACCAAATTTATTGTCTTTTCTCCATCACCCAGCAGAAGCTTATCATCTGAGCGATTGGGGAAAAGGAACAGGCCTCCTCGGGTTCAACAAGCCCCATGGAGAACAACTGAACACAACATACAGCCTGTGAGTTGCCCACATGTGCTACAAGTTCTAGAGCAATTATAGACATTATGTAGCCAGAAGCATTACTGTATTTTATGCAGGCACAGTATATAGCAGCCATCCCCAACATGGGCTGCCCTTCAGATATGTAGACCAATGCCTGAAATTCCACAGCCATTATGATTATTCCTGTGAATTCAGAGAGCTGAAGTCCACACAGTCTGGAGGGTTCCCTGGCAGTGAATGAGATTATACAACTCTGAAGCACACGGAGGGCATAATGAGTCAATTCTTCAAGCACATTAAAAACACCCCCTTCTTAATTAGTTCAAACCAAAACTCCATCAAATATAGAATCCTGTTTCCAACAGTGGCCCATCAGATGCTCCCAGAAAACCACAAGGCATTATTCCACACAGTTTAAAAGACAAAACATTTTAGCCTTTCATTACATGGCGGAATATGCCACCCACACTTCATAGTTTTATGAGTTTTGAGACATCCAGTTTTTAATAAATTGAGTGTTGAGAGATTGAGTTGCATGTATAAATTACCAGATTTATAGCAGAGGCAATTACCTTCTTCTTCAATACTCTATGGACGTCTAACTTCAAAAGATCAGATTCTCCAAACATTGTTTCTGCCAACTTTTCTGAATTTTCACTTGCATCTAAATATAATTAAAGAAAATACCCATACAACTAATTTATTTGAAAAGGCAGCTTGCATTTCTGGAAAGGAAAGTAGCAGCTCCTTAATATAAAGAGTAAAATTTAACATTATCCCATTTTCAAATGTGAACAGTAAAATAAAATCTTATTTTCAAATATTAAGCACTTTCTTTTATGTATTTCTTCTTTATCAGAGATTTGAATCCTTTTTGGAATCTAGATTATCAACTATTTGGAGTAAGGTTTTCCCAGGAGCCCTGGTATTTTACAATACCATTCTGCAGAATGTCAACTAATGTTCTTAGAATGTTTCCTTTCAGAAGTAAGTGAAAAGCTTTCCTAATCCAGCCAGCCTTTTCTAAATTAATCCTCTTCTGCAAATTCTTGTTGTTGCCACTTTTATCTGACTTTCGTTTTTCCATTTATTTTGTAGAATATTTCAACTGGATTGAATTTATATAGTTATAAATCATCCTTAATTTTATAAACCAGAATAAAAACATGCACATCAGCTGCATCCTTAGTGATCTGTAATTGATATTAGTCAAATAAGCTTCCACATGGCAGCACATATATGCATGTAGGGTGGATGAGAACAATAAATCATATTAACCTTCTGAATCTCATCGCTATGGAAGGAGCCATACATACTAATTCCATGTGAGCATTGGGCCCTCTTCACACTAAATCTAATTGCACATTAGCCAGGGGTGTTGCCTGTGAAATATCAATTTAATTGGTTTGTATAGCCAAAATCTATTTGCAGAAGAGGATTAATTTAGAAAAGGCTGGATGAATTAGGAAAGCTTTTCACTTACTTCTGAAAGGAAACATTCTAAGAACTTTAGTTGACATTCTGCAGAATGGTATTCTAAAATACCAGGGCTCCTGAGAAAAGCCTTACTCCAAATAGTTGATAATCTAGGTTCCAAAAAGGATTCAAATCTCTGATAAAGAAGAAATACATAAAAGAAAGTGCTTAATATTTGAAAATAAGATATTTTACTGTTCACATTTTGAAAATGTGTGGCTCAGCGGGTAAGACGCCAGGCTTATCGATCAGAAGATCGCAAGTTCGGAGGTTCAAATCCCTAGCCCCCTGTGACGGAGTGAGCTCCCACACTCGCCCCAGCTCTTGCCAACCTAGCAATTCAAAAGCATGCAAATGCAAGTAGATTAATAGGTACCACTTCGGTGGGAAGGTAACAGCATTCCGCGTGCATCATGCCGGCCACATGACCATGGAAGCGTCTTCGAACAACGCTGGCTCTTCGGCTAAGAAACGGAGATGAGCACCGGCCCCTAGAGTCGGACACGACTGCACAAATGTGCGGGGGGAACCTTTACATTTACTATAGCCAAAAGATCATGGCCACCATGGCAACCAGTTTATTACAGCACTGACACAGGGTGGGGGGAGTCACACACTAGACCTGGTTGTTGTCTCAGAGTGGTAATGATGTGGAGTTGGGGGATATTACTATCAGTCCCTTTTCATGATCTCTCTGTTGATCACAGAGTTATCACAGCACCCTACGGTTAACCCTAGAGTTTACCACAGCACCCCCCTCTGCAGGGAGGCTGGACCTATTCAGTCAGTCCCTCTGCACTACCAGGCACCTCTTGGACCCAGCTGGGTTTTGGAAGGAACAGGGATTGTCCCTGAGGCTGAGGCCTTGGTTACTGCTCGGAATGAGGCGGCAATGGAGGCTTTAGATTGGATTGCACCTGTGCAGAATCTTGCTGCATGCAGACCCCAGTGTGTCCTTGGTTTACTGAGGAGATCTGCAGGATAAAGTGGCAGAAGAGATGCCTAGAGCGCCACTGGACGAAAACTAGGAGCAGGTCTGAGCAGAAACAGGTAAAAGCCTTCATTAAAGCCTACCTTGTGGCAATAAGAGTGGCAAAACATGTCTATTTCTCTGATGTGGCCACCTCTGCTTTTGATCCACTCCCCTCCTGGTTTGTCAAGCCTCCAGGGAGGTGGCCTGTGTCTGAGTTTCCAATGGCAAACTATGACTCAGGCCATAGGAGTCTGTCCCCTCCTGAAGAAACCATCTTCGGATCATACAGATCTGGATTATTTTCATCCAGTCTCCAACCTTCCTTCCTTGGGGAATTTTGGGGAATGGTGGTTGGCCTTCAGCTCCAAAGGGTCCTGGAGGAAGCAAATTATCTGGACCCCATCCAGTCAGATTTCAGACCAGGATACAGTACCAAGACAACTTTGATTGTGCTTGATTACCTCTGGCAGGCTCAGGATGGGGGAAGTGCATCCATCCTGGCTCTCCTTGACCTCTCAGACGTCTTTAATAACATTGACCATACATTAGTACCCTTCTGGACTGGCTGAGGGGTTTGTTTCGTAGTGGTTGTACACTTTCTCCAGTTCTCCTGGTTCCAGTTGGTGATGGTGGGAAGGGGAAGGATCTAGTCCTAGACCCCTACTTTGTGAGGTGCCTCAAAGCTCTCCCCTCTCTTTTTTAACATCCACCACTGGGAGAAGTCATCTGTCAGCATGGGATACAGCAATCGTATTACACTAACTGGATAAATAGACTAACTTAACAAATAGCTGTGCTTTAAAAAAGGATTCAAACCAAGTCAATATGCAGGGTGAATAGATCGTATTGAAATAGATGGATAAATGGTACAGGTAGTCCTTGACTTATGACCAAACTGGGACTGGAATTTTGGTCACTAAACGATGCAGCCGTAAAGTGAGATGTCACGTGACCACATCGCTTAGGAACAGCAATCCCAGCAATCCCCATTGCTGTCATTAAGCGAATTTCACCAGTCATTAGCCGAGGACCCACCCCAATCCAAGCCATTCCGGGCTTGTCCCTCCCACCCGAGCCTCAGTAAGGTAAGGGACTGCCTCCAACTCCCCCACCCGCCTATCTCCCCCTTATCTCTGCCCTTCTGGCCATCCTGCACCCTGCCTTGCAGGGAGGCAAGCACCCCAGAACCGTGTGGCTCTGGGGCTGCTTGCCATGCCCCGGGAAGCCTTAGCCACCCCAGCCCAGGCCCAGCCACAGTTGCCCTCGCCACCCTGCACTCCGAGACCCTTGCCCCCCGTGCTCCACCACCCCAGCTGACCTTCACTGTCTTCTTGCTCCTGCTGCTGACGAGGCATGCCCAGCCAGGGGGCTGGGCTGGGCTGGGGCTTGCCATTCTCGCTGTGAGAAGAAAAAAAAGAAGCAAAAAAGCCCAGCCCCAACAGCACGCCAAAAAGCCCCTTTGCAAAGAGCTCCTGGGCCAGGCTGGGGCTTGCCATTCTCGCTGCGAGAAGAAAAGAAAAAAGCCCAGCCCCAGGCCTTTTGGCACACCACAGCTCTGGGGCTGCTTTTTGCTTCTTTTTTTCGCAGCATGAATGGCAAGCCCCAGCCCGGCCCAGCAGCCAGGCCGGGCATGCCTCAGCAGCAGCGGGAGCAAGAAGACGGCGAAGGTCAGCTGGGGCAGCGGAGTGCAGGGTGGCAGGGGGCCAAAAGGGCATAGATGGGGGGAGACAGGCAGGTGGGGGGAGTTGAAGCACCCCTGCGGTCTTAAGTGCAGGCAGGCTACCAAGCACCCAAATTTTGATTGCGTGACCGCGGGGCATTGCAACTGCCGTAACTTCGGGCACAGGTCGTAAGTCCCTTTGTTCAGTGCCACCATAACTTCAAACAGTCGCTGAACAAATGGTCGTAAGTCAAGGACTACCTGTAGTCCTACACTGGGCGACTTAGACTCAACTTGCTGAAGAACTCTGATCCCCTTAGCCAAAACAGAGAGAGAACACAATTTTCCTCAATGACTTTATCTCTTCTTTAAGCTTCCCCACGTCTCTTACTTTGACACAGGTTCATTGCTTTCCCAGAAGCATCTTCTGGCTTTGGTAAATACTAGAGAACACCAAAAGGAGAGGGTGGCCTTGCAGCCTTTTCCACTAGCATTTGCA
The DNA here is from genome assembly GCA_023362775.1 of Charina bottae. NCBI lineage: Eukaryota > Metazoa > Chordata > Lepidosauria > Squamata > Charinaidae > Charina > Charina bottae. The sequence goes on along the minus strand of JALMGJ010000002.1, from coordinate 205,343,646 downwards.
AAAACTAGAAGAGATATTTCTGTGGAGTGCCGCACACGGAGAAACCGCTTTCAGCTTTTGCAAGTATAGGTGATGCTGAGGAGAGGCTCTGAAGCGGAGAAAAGGAAGCAAAACAGTTGCTCTTAGGCCCTGTCCCCCTCTGCACTAAAAAAAAAATTACCTTCCCTTTACATTTTGGTTCTCCCAGTTCTCCTGAACTTATTTATTTAAAACATTAAGTGGCTACCCAACTCTTAACAATCTGACTCTGGGTGGCATAGCAAATCATTCAATAACATACAAAAGAAAAGTAACATCACTAAAGCAAACTAAAACCATTAAATGGGGATCAGTCTTACCAAATGGGAACTCTACTCATCTTGACCCCTGTGCCCGGGGGGAAAAAAACAGGTCAGTTTTAGAAAGGTCACTTTTGAAAGGTCACTTTAGAAAGGCAGTTAAGCCTTTCTAAAGGCTTGCAGGGTCGGGGCCGACCATATATTGGAGGTGGAGCAGATTGTTCCAAAGGGCAGAGGCCACCACTGAGAAGGTACCTATGGGACTTATAAGGCTTCAGAGAAGGGATCTGGAATGTGTCCTCCCTGTCAGAATAGGTGGGACAGGCAGATATCCTTGGGAGAAGGTGGTCCCACAATAACCTGGCTCTATGCCATGTAAGGCTTTATAGATGGCAACCAGGACCTTGAACTGCACTGGAGACCTATAGGGAGCAGGTCTAGCTTGTTAAGTAAAGGTATTAGATAGGTGTAACAAGGAGCACCCATAACTACTCATGCCACTGAATTCTGGACCAACTGAAGCTTCTGGATGGTAGTCAAGGGCAGCCCCATGTAGAGTAAGTTGCAATAATCCAATTAGGAGGTGACTAAGATGGGAGAGCCAACCTAGCAATTCGAAAGCAAATGCAAGTAGATGAATAGGTACCCCTTCGGTGGGTAGATAACAGCGTTCCACGTGCGTCATGTCGGCCTCATGACCGTGGAAGCGTCTTCGGACAGCGCTGGCTCTTCGGCTAACAAACGGAGATGAGCACCGGCCCCTAGAGTCGGACACGACTGCACAAATGTGCAGGGGGAACCTTTAGCTAAGATGGGAGTAACCATGAGCAGGTCCCCCGATCCAGGAACGGACACAATTGACACATGAGATGAAGTAGTGCAAAGGCCGCTTGGTCTTTTCAAGCAGGAGCTGTGAGTCAAGGAGCACCCCCAAGTTACGAGCAGGGTAGTGTTTCCAGGACCTGCAGGGCCCAAAACACACAACCACTTGCTCTCGGTAGGGTTCCCTTGGTCAGCCAGGGGCAGAAATATACAATTCAGTATAAGCATACGGATTGTCAGATCTTCCTGGGGAAGCTTTTCAGAATCTAAGGCAGAGATCTTTTATGTCAGTGTTCCTTAAAGTGTGGTCTGAGGACCCCTGGCGTGGTGGCTCAGCGGGTAAGACGCCAGGCTTGTCGATCGGAAGATCACAAGTTCGGAGGTTCGAATCCCTAGCCCTGCGTGCGGAGTGAGCTCCCGCACTAGCTCCAGCTCTTGCCAACCTAGCAATTCGAAAGCATGCAAATGCAAGTAGATTAATAGGTACCACTTCGGTGGGTAGGTAACAGCGTTCCGCGCGTGTCATGCAGCCACATGACCGTGGAAGCGTCTTCGGACAACGCTGGCTCTTTGGCTAACAAACGGAGATGAGCACCGGCCCCTAGAGTCGGACACGACTGCACAAATGTGCGGGGGGTACCTTTACCTTTTTATAAGCATACGGATTGTCAGATCTTCCTGGGGAAGCTTTTCAGAATCTAAGGCAGAGATCTTTTATGTCAGTGTTCCTTAAAGTGTGGTCTGAGGATCCCTGGGGGTCCCCCAACAACATCTCGGGATCCATGAAATCAAAATTATTTGCCAGATATTGAAGATATTTGCAAAAATTTAAAACAATGTCACTCTTCTCATTATTCTTTTTTATTTGTTAAAAGATAAAGGTTTTTTCATGAAAAATATTTAAGTTAATATCTAATAGGTTTAATATTGTTATTTTTACATGATTCAATAAATACATACTCTACGAATGCATCAATAATAACTTTTAATATTGTAAATATTGAGAAATATAACCCATACAAAAAGCAAAAAGTTTAAGAAACATTGTTTTATGTCATCTCCTCCCTCATCTTTTAAACAGGAGGTATAAAAAAACTGGATTTTTTTTATTCCTGGAATATCTGTGGATGTCTGTGAATATCTGCATCCACAGATATTCTTTATCAGAAAGCTATAAAACATCCTCTCTACTATATACACATTAGTTTCTCTGCTTGAGAAACTGGTAAAATGTTTATATACCTATGGACAGACCCCACAGAGTTTCTGGAATAATTTAAATCCAAGTAAGTCAGTGTGTAAGTGTGTGTGTGTGTGTGTGTGTGTGTGGCAAAATGCCACTGAGACATTTTTTAAAATTTGGCTTGCAACTAACTTTGTAGATGGAAATTCAGCCTTTTAAACATCTAAAACCTGAGGAAAAGATAACGGGGTGTTAATGTGCTACTACTATGAAAACATGTGGTTTTAAGAAAACAAGCTTAGAGTGACCCTAGAAAAAACTCTGAACCTCAATTGAAGAGCTTTCTTACCTTCCTCATTCAGAATCCATGGCAGAGCCGTGATGTCTGTTTCATAGCCACAAGTGCTGTCTTCAAAGGCACAAGAGCCAGCAGAGAGTGGATCAAGCGCTCTGGCTAACTGCAAAACTAAAGAGGACAAAGCTGGCTTAGTTTACAACATACAGAGAGTGAACCAGCTATGAAAGGGAGCCTGTGAGAAATACGCTTTTCAGGAAAGCAAGTACAGGGCAGCCTCTGGCTTAACTCAATGGAAATCAACTGTCACTTCTGCAGTAGAAGCAATAAAAACATTGCAGCAGCAGTCTAAGGATTACCGAAAGACAGCCTCCCAGTGATACAGATACAATACGTAACCCAAACCCTACAGCAGACTCCAATACTAATTATATCCCATTTTCCACTCTAAAAATCTATTACATGACCCGGTAACTGCATGGTTCATACACCTGCTCTTCTACCAATGTCCTATACGTCTTTATCAGCCATGCCCCACTGCATGTTCTATTGAAAAACTGTCCCATCCCAATGAAAAAAGAAATGAACACAAATTTTATCTCGGAAATGCAACATCCAAAAATAAGTTCAACTCCCTAGTGCATTTATATTTGTATTTGTACTTAGGAAGTACGGTTTTTTGTGTATTTTAATCTGTATTTGTTTTTACTTTATTGTAAACCGCCCAGAGTAGCTTCGAGCGAGATGGGCAGTGATGAAATTTGAAATATAAATAAACAAATAAATATCTCAGAGACCTCAAGATGCTTATCCTTGAACAAATACATTGCGAATAGAATAGAATAGAATAGAATAGAATAGAATAGAATAGAATAGAATAATAGCTTTATTGTCATCCCACTATACATTATACAAGTGCACAATAGAATGAAATTTCGTTGCAGTTGGCTCACAATTTCACTCAAGCAATAAAATACTAATGATAATAATAAAAAACCATAATTACTATAAAATACCCATTCTTATAAAATATACATTCTTAAAAAATATACATTCCTTAACTCACAATTTCAGTCAAACATTAAAATACTAATAAAAGTCCATAATTACTATAAAATATACATTCTTTACATATCCAACATATTTCACCTAAAAGAACCTATTTGGCATTCAAGAATCCAATAGCCTGGGGGACAAAGCTGTTTCCCAATCTGGCTGCTCTACATCGGATACAGCCAGTGGAACCTCTTCCCAGAGGGTAACAAAGAAAACAAACCATGATGAGGATGGGAGGCATCACTGATGATCTTTCGAGCTCTGGACAAACAGCGTGCATGTGCTAAATCTTGGATGAGGGGCAGAGATAAATAGAGACTTCATTACCAAATTAGGTAACTTAACACTGTATCTCATGGATTCAACAGAGACCAGGTTATCAGATACTTGAGACCTATGCAGATCCTGTATTTCTATGACACACCCAACTTTTTGTGAATGGTCCCTATCTATATGTAATTACCACTTTCTCCACCTCATATATTTCTCTGGACCTTTCCCTCTAGTAACCCCCTCCCTCCCCAAACAATGGATGCGTTCATACTATTCCCTCAGAATACTTTTCTGTTCATAAAGCTTATGCTCTAATACATTTGTCCCCAAGGCTCCTTATCGTTTTCGCTGCAAAAACAATACTCCACCGAAAGCTGTTCCATCTGCACGAGGTGCAAGAACTGAGTTGCCTCCTCATCTCTCCCACCACGCCTTACCTTGCACGGTGAGAAGGCACCGCAAGATCATAGTGGCTGTGGGACTGAGGAGAACAAAGCAGCTCCGTGACGGGGTGATCGTGAAGCCAATCTGCCGCCTCGAGGGACTGAAGGTGCTCGCAACGAAGCGCGTGCAACGCCGATTAAAGACTTAGAAGCTCAGACCAGCGAAGGGGAAGCAGTAGCAGCATCACTGAGGGGGGAGGGGCTGAACTTGGACGGCCTTGAAGGCAGCCCGCCAGCTAGCTGGTCCCAGGCTCGAGGGGAAGGAGGGAGGGGCTGCTCAAAGTAACAGAGGAAGAAGATCCGTGAGGGAAGCCCCGCAGTCTCCAAACGGAGTAAGTCTTCTCCCCCTCCCTCAGCCATTGGCAACAGCTCCCAGGGAAGCGCGGGCGGGAATCCACTCTGCTCGAAAAATACGCGACCCGCCAAACTCCCACTTGCTAAGAGTCTCCGGGCGGCAGCCGCTGGTGGCGTTTTCCATCTACGGAGCTACGTCGCGTCGCCGCCTTCTGTGTTCTGCACCAGGGGGCGGAGCGGGCAGGGGTATTTCTCATCAAATCCGAAGAGGCGCTGTTGCTACTGGGTGTAAAGTACGGAGGATGGTTCCCTCGAACATCACAAGCCACAGTGCGCGGATAGCAGACGAAGGAACCAAGCCTTGCGTGAGACCCGGATGCCAACTCAGCCCCCTTAGGAACTCTGGCAGCACCATTGGCAAGACTTGGTAGGGTCCCTTCCTCTCATCAGGACATGCGCTTTGACAACTGACCTGTGCAAAAAGAGAAAAGAGCGGGGAGGATGGCATAAATCTAGAGTCAGAAGTAGCACTGTCCAAAACCCAAGGTGGGGCATTTCAACCTTGCCAGGACACTGTAGAGTGGCAATTATTGAGAAAAGGAATTTAGACCATTTAAACTGCAAAACAGCTAGAATTCATTGGGGTTAACACAGTTTCTCAGGAATTTATTTTTCTTAAATTACATACAACCATATCAGCAAGAATGTTAATGATTAATATAGGTAATTCTATCATGGTATCTGTCATCATTTTCACCTTTTTTATTTATTTATCATATTTATATCCCGGCCATCTCCCTCACAAGGAGGGACCCTGGGCGGTTCCATTACCTTTCCATTCCTCCTGCCTCCAAACATACAAATTTGCATGTGTGTGTAGAATACTTATCCATACATATGATGAGTGATGAACCTGACTGTGTCCCACAAAAACTTATTACTGTGATGGCTCATACCCTCACCACCACCCACTTTGAGTACTGCAACTTGCTCTACATGGGGCTGCCCTTAAAGATTGGAAACTTCAGATGGTCCAAAGTGCAGTGGCTCATGTTATTATATAGCACTTGCCAGGGGAGCAGTATTAACGCCAGTGCGGCGGGCCCTGTGCTGGCTTCCCATTGGCTTCTGGGTGCTGTGTAAAGGGCTAGTCTTGAATTATAGTTGGCTTGGCACCAACTTACCTTCAGGACCACGTTTATCCACTAGAATTGGTTGGCCCAACCAATTCAGTCTTGCTGGAGTAAAGCAGCTCCTAGTTTCCCATTGGAGGGGAGTGGGGCAAGGCTCAGAGACACTGTGTCTCAGTAGCAGCGCCAGCCCTCTGGAATGGCCTGCCGTTAGAGATTAGGTTATCTCCCACTTTAATCACATTCTGGAAGCAGCTGAAAATAAAGCTCTTCTGGAAGGCGTTTGGTTTATTCTATACATTTTTAGGTTTTTTTATTTTGATGTTGGCCGTAGATGTTTGTTGTATTCCTGTAAATTGCCGAGGGTCCTACAGAATTATAGTGAGATATAAATATAAATAAATACATTTGTTATTAGTAATCCCCACTCCCGAGATACATGTGTACACAGTACTATCTGGTGCTTTAATTTGGTTCTATATTTAACTTTTTTTCCCCTCAAGGCTGCACTTAACAAATGCAGTAGTTTAACACTCATGTACTAGTTTAATCCTGCTATTAATGTTTTCCCCCTCTTAAGGTTGTTTTCTTCAGGGTGGACCATACATGCCTCCCTTCTTTATTTTAAGTGATAAACAGGATTAAGAAATGTTCCTTCCCAGCCCATCCACACAAAAATATATCTGCTTCCAGCAAGTCTATACCCATCCATTATGTGGAATGACACAGAACAGGATAAATATTGGATTACTTTAAAAAAAAAGCCAACCCAAAATATTTTAAGAATAGTGATTATTTAAAAAAAATGAAGTGGTTTGCCATGTACTTTGTCTCTCAATCTCCACTAATAAGAACACTTCATTCTAGTATGAAGCATATATAATGTTGTATATATCCTTTATATCTTTTTAGTATAACAATCTCTCTATGGAGGGTGAAATTATAATCTAGGGCAGGGCTTTCCAAACTTTTCCCATGACGACACACCAATGGCGGCGCACGAGAAAACCCAGAAGCGCTGCCGCTGCGGTGGCACACAAAAAACTGGAAGCTTCCGGGTTTTTTGTGCACTGCCACAGCGCTTTCAGATTTTCGCATGCCATGGCGGCAGCAGTGTCCTAGGTGCCGTGCGAAAACCCGGAAGCACTGATGGCCCACCGCCGTGCATGCGGCGGTGGCGCGCCATTAGTGCTTCCGGGTTTTGACGCGACACACCTGGGCCCTGCAGGCGACACAGTATTGTGTCGCAACACAGATTTTGGAAAGCTATGATCTAGGGTTTGCAATGTTTTCTTGCTTTGTTTTGTTTTCAGATTTTGTTTTATTTTCAGATTTTGTTTTATTTTAAAACCAAATTGCAGCAATGTGCTATTAAATATTTTTAAGGCTCTTAATGCCTTTTAATTAAGATCTTTCAATGTTGTTATTATTTTATTGCTTCCTGTTGATCTGAAAATTAGTCAAGCATAGTATGCGAACTGGCATTTCTGATTTGCTGCATCATCATTCTCTGTTCTCACATGAGAAGGGGAAGGTTTAATTACTGATTTCCTCAGAGTTCATCAGAATCCATTCTCCTGAGTGGATTTCTTTTAAAAAGAGAGAGAGAGGGAGAGAGCGCAATAAAATAACTCTTCTGTATATGACAACTGACATTAAAATGATTTAGAGAACTATTCAAGAAGAATTACAATTCTCCCTATTGCTAATTGCCTAGCCTGGAACGAAAAAGTTGTAATAAAGCAGGTAAAAGTTGCAAGCAATAAATTTTCAATTGTGAATAAACAATGAGTCAAGTGAATATCATAGGATATGATATTGGTTGAAGAAGTGAAGCTGATTGGCACTTTGGGGGAAGTGACTGTGTTACCCTTTAAATTCCCCTTAGCTATGGGGAATGACTTTGGGAAATCATATAACACTATACTATAGTGTGATATGGAATTTCTGTTTGAATTCTGTTTCCAGATGCTTTGCTGAAAGCAACTATAGCTCTATCCAGACAACAATAGTCTAAGCCAGTTTGGTCTAGTGGTTAAGGTGCTGGATTGAGTCCTAGTCCCGCCTGAGGCATGAAAGCCGGCTGGGTGACCTTGGGCCAGTCACTCTAAGCCCAACTGACCTCACAGGGTTGCTTTTGTGGGGAAAATAGGAGGAGGAAGGAGTATTTGGTATGTTCCCCACCTTGAGTTATTTATAAAAATAATAAAGGCGGGATAAAAATCAAATAAATAAATAAAATAATAAATAAGCATATGCCGTAGTGTAAAGGATCTGTTCCCAGTATTGTCCCCCACTAGAAGTTTCAGATCTTACTGCAAAAAACCAAAACAAATACACCTCAAGTTCTTATTCTCCAGGATGCCCTAATAGGATAGAATTAAATCAATTGTGCAGATTGTGTTCTGTAACCACAATTGCCTTAATGACCTTTGGGGAACCAGTGTGTGTGCTGTGATGATCAGAAGTACCCTTTTCCAGAAGTAAGGGCATACTAAAGATCAGTTAACCAAAATAACTGGCAATTTTGAAATTCCTAAGTTACATCCCAACCTCTATCTATGGCTAGAAAGTCTCAGAGTTTTTACATAATGATCTATCAGCAGATATTTTATTATCTGGAACCTTTATTTTTTGTTGCTTTAATATACAAAACTTCAGAAAAAGGATACAAAAAGGAAGGAAAAATGGGATCCTGATTACACAAATGGTATTGTCAAAAAAGGGTTGGGTTCCATGATAATGGCCTTAGCTCTTTCCATGGAGAGGCCATGCCTAGGCCTCAAGCCCCTTTCTCCACGCAGCCTCTGGCTGCAAACAGGGCCAGAGGTATGCAGTTTAGGAAACAGAAAGAGCGGAAACCAATTTTCTACTGAAATGGCTGTACCTGGACAAAATAAATGTAAGAACTTTTTTGTACTTACTTTTTGTACCTGCAATGTCTAAGTGTGTGTTTCTTTATGCTTGGGTGGGCTAAAAGTGTAAGAATAAGAACCTGAATCTCTCTAACGTGGTCACAGGCTGTGTTTTTAAACAATATTCCTTTTTCTGTGCATGAGTTTACATGTTAAGCTCGGCTCCATTCACTGGTTCTAACAGGCCACTAAATGATCTTCACTCAGGACGCTACAACAGAGGCACAAGTAGATGGTACACAAAACCTCAAATTTATAAGCAGTCTCTTACGAAGATTGCTATCTATACCAATGCACAGAATATGGGAAATATACAGATCCTAATTCAGGAACACAAATATGACATGGTAGGCATCACTGAAACTTGGTGGGATGATATTCTTGATTGGTACACATCACTGGAAGGCTTCAGCTTATTCAAAAGGAACAGATCTAAGACAAGGGGTGTTGCAATGTTTATAATGAATACACACATATACACTTACACAGAAATTTGGGAATACGTGCATGCAAATCCTTTTGAAAATATTTGGTTAAGAATCTGATGCACCTTTCTGCATCAGATGGCCACTCTTTCAAAGAATAAAACTCCATCCAAGAATAAATGGTTGAAGAAGTGAAGCTGATTGGCACTTTGGGGGAAGTGACTGTGTTACCCTTTAAATTGTGATATTCAGAGCAGAAAGAATGGAGAAGAGTCAGACCTGGATCCTGGATTTCAGAAAAATGGATTCTGATGAACTCTAAGGGAAGGTAAATCAGATCCAATGGCTTGAAATCCTGAAGAAGAAAAGTGTCTGGGAATGATGGGCATTTTACGAAATGAGATACTGAAGGCACAATTGCAAAGGGAAAAAAAAGGGAGAAATCTAAAGAAGCCAGCATGGATATATGCAGAGTTCTCTAAAATATTGAAGAAAAAAAGGGACACATATTGGAAATGGACAATGGGAACATGGCTAAAGAAGAATGTAAAGTCATCTCCAGATACTATAGGAACTCTATTATTTTATTAGTAAAATTATTATTAGAGATAATTTTGCACCTGTCTTCTCTCAGAAGAAAAGTGGTTATGGCACTAGGGGAAGAGAAAATTTAGCTAATTTAAATTAATTCAAACTGCCAGAGCCAGATGGATTAGAAGGTACTAGTGCAAAAAACCTGAAGAAAATATCCTGTTGATTTTTCTGCTAAAACCATACAGAATTAACTTTATAGCAGTTTTGATTATATTTTTGTAAATTTGGTTTACAAACTAGTTAACAGTGAGTTATATAAACTGAAATTAGAAACCAGTGACATGAAACATTACAATTTAAGACAATCTTAAATATATTAATCATGTTATCTATCAATGTATATTTACACTTATCTGTAATTACAGTTATAATTTTGTTATACTGTAAATACCTATAGTATAAACAATACAAACGGGGGGGGGAAACAAACTTATTAAGGGACTTTTCTCTCATGTGATCATATTATTTTCTCTTGGAGAAATTATTTAAAAAAGGGATAGCTGTCGTTGTCAGAATAGCTGATGTCTCATCGTGGTGGGAACTAGATGGTTGTCCCTTAAAAAGATGGTCCAAGAGCTAATTTGTATCAGTGTCTCCATCCACCAGTAGTTCAATATACTACCTGCAGACTGCACATTTGGGCTTCTGCTGGCCCACTATGAATGTCCAAGCGGATGCATTGTCTCAATGCCGATGCTCAACTTTTTTGTTCTGCCCCATCACTGCTGCTGCAATTTTGCTGGAAAAGACAGTACAGAGAAGAGTTATCCTGTTGTGCTTGGCACAGTCATGCTTCTAAGAGCCTGCCAAACTCTTGTTTTTGGTCTCTTAGGCATGTAATTTAAATAGAAGGCAGTGTGTGGGAAAATGCATCCTTGCGCACTGTCTTCCCCATTTAAATTATACTGTACATCTCTCCCCCTGCTAATTAGCATAGCTTGGATAGCAGGGAAACAAGCTCAGCTTGGAAAGAGAGATTTAAACTCTCAACTCATAGACATGGAGATGATGGTGGAAGTACGTGTACATGTACGATACATTCTTCCTCCTCCTCCTGAAGGAGTCCAGAGTGCAAATAAAATAAAGACGATCTTTATAAAAATCACTTGATAAGAGCAATCAGCAATATAGCAATCAGCAATATAACCAATCTCCATAAAATGGGGCAAAGTATACAGTATGAATACATCTCTGAGTCACAGTAGGGTCATGGGACAGCTGTATGTATTTATGTGTGCATTTGCCTGTACAGTGGGGCAAAAAAGTAGCCACCAATTGTGCAAGTTCTCCCACTTAAAAAGATGAGAGAGGCCTGTAATTGACATCATAGGTAGACCTCAACTATGAGAGACAAAATGAGAAAACAAATCCAGACAATCACATTGTCTGATTCGGAAAGAATTTAGTTGCAAATTATGGTGGAAAATAAGTATTTGGTCACCTACAAGCAAGCAAGATTTCTGGCTCTCACAGACCTGTAACTTCTTCTTTAAGAGGCTCCTCTGTCCTCCACTCATTACCTGTAGTAATGGCACCTGTTTGAACTTGTTATCAGTATAAAAGACACCTGTCCACAACCTCAAACAGTCACACTCCAAACTCCACTATGGTGAAGACCAAAGAGCTGTCGAAGGACACCAGAAACAAAATTGTAGACCTGGACCAGGCTGGGAAGACTGAATCTGCAATAGGCAAGCAGCTTGGTGTGAAGAAATCAACTGTGGGAGCAATAATTAGAAAATGGAAGACATACAAGACCACTGATAATCTCCCTCGATCTGGGGCTCCATGCAAGATCTCACCCCGTGGGGTCAAAATGATCACAAGAATGGTGAGCAAAAATCCCAGAACCACACGGGGGGACCTAGTGAATGACCTGCAGAGAGCTGGGACCAACGTAACAAAGGCTACCATCAGTAATATACTACGCCGCCAGGGACTCAGATCCTGCAGTGCCAGACGTGTCCCCCTGCTTAAGCCAGTACATGTCCGGGCCCATCTGAAGTTTGCTAGAGAGCATTTGGATGATCCAGAAGAGGATTGGGAGAATGTCATATGGTCAGATGAAACCAAAGTAGAACTGTTTGGTAGAAACACAACTCGTCGTGTTTGGAGGAGAGAGAATGCTGAGTTGCATCCAAAGAACACCATACCTACTGTGAAGCATGGGGGTGGCAACATCATGCTTTGGGGCTGTTTCTCTGCAAAGGGACCAGGACGACTGTTCCGTGTACAGGAAAGAATGAATGGGGCCATGTATCGTGAGATTTTGAGTGCAAACCTCCTTCCATCAGCAAGGGCATTGAAAATGAAACGTGGCTGGGTCTTTCAGCATGACAATGATCCCAAACACAACGCCCGGGCAACGTGGCTTCGTAAGAAGCATTTCAAGGTCCTGGAGTGGCCTAGCCAGTCTCCAGATCTCAACCCCATAGAAAACCTTTGGAGGGAGTTGAAAGTCCGTGTTGCCCAGCGACAGCCCCAAAACATCACTGCTCTAGAGGAGATTTGCATGGAGGAATGGGCCAACATACCAGCAACAGTGTGCGCCAACCTTGTGAAGACTTACAGAAAACGTTTGACCTCTGTCATTGCCAACAAAGGATATATAACAAAGTATTGAGATGAACTTTTGATATTGAGCAAATACTTATTTTCCACCATAATTTGCAACTAAATTCTTTCCGAATCAGACAATGTGATTGTCTGGATTTGTTTTCTCATTTTGTCTCTCATAGTTGAGGTCTACCTATGATGTCAATTACAGGCCTCTCTCATCTTTTTAAGTGGGAGAACTTGCACAATTGGTGGCTGACTAAATACTTTTTTGCCCCACTGTATGTGATAGATGTGCAGATAGAGCCTTCAAACCATTTTTCATTGTTGTATCTGTCTTGAGAGAGCCAGAAAAAAAGTGTCCTAAAGTGATTGTCTACTTATGCAGTAGACTGCATTGCCTCATGTTACAGGCAGCTGCAGAGAAAATAATAATATTTTATTTCAGGAAAACTTCATCCTTCTGCCTTGCTTGGTGGAACAGATGACACAGCTCTGGCATTATGGTATCACAAAGTGGATAAGGTTAAAAAATTTGGATCGTTTTGTATTTGGTCATTCATGGAGACTCAAATGTCTAAATAGATGTCTTCAACCTTGCAGAAGGAAAAGGCACACCCATTTTCACCCCTAAGCTACTCCATGGGGGAAAAAACTGGCCTGGGTTTTGGGGAGAGCATATGGGTTGCCATGGATGCAAATCTTTGTTGTTGTTCAGTCGTTTAGTCGTGTCCGACTCTTCGTGATTTCATGGACCATAGCATGCCAGGCCTTCCTGTCCTCCACTGTCACCCGGAGTTTACTCAAATTCATGTTCGTTACATCGGTGATGCTATCTAACCATCTCATCCTCTGCCGTCCCCTTCTCCTTTTGCCTTCAAATCTTAATGCATCTATTTTGCTCCCTAGCCCCAAACAACACCTATCCCCCAAAATTGCTCTACCTTGGCCAGATGAAGTTGGCATTTGGTGAGTTCCAAGTTCAGATTCCACAAACCATGAAATGTATGCATATTCAGTGCTTTACAACAGTGTCCTTTTGCTCTCATCCATTCTCAGTATTTATAACTGATTTTCAAAACCCAGCCACTGCACTCTGCATCGCTCAGATTTTAACGATAATGCACGGTGCTGATCTTTCTGTTTCATTTCCCACTTATTCAGCTTTTGGTCAGGACAAAATAAAACAAACATTAAACCTACCAAATCTGAGCTGCAAAAATCAGGACAGCCACTAGATGGCAGCAAAGACACACAGAAAACTCTTGTAACTCTCTGCTCCAACTGTTGTTTATCAGGATTTTTGTTTCTCTGCCTCAAACATAATTGTTTACTGCTTCCCACCTGATTCTGGCAATCCATGAAATCATAATCAGCCAAAAGAGAAGCAGAACTTTAGCAGCAATTAATTCAATTCCTTCTCTTCATATAACCCATGCATTTGCACCCATGTGTTTTTGTGGATTTCTCTGATGGTTTGCAAAGCATTCATAGAATAATTAGCCTCATGGGTGGTTGCAATTGACAGCTTGCTTTTGGAAACTACAGATTCTTCCCTTATGATGGCATTGCTATATCAGTGTTGCTGGTATTGGAGGCTTGCTGGCCTTCAAGTTGGGATTTACACCATTAAGGGGGGGAGGGGCACTGTGGGAGAAACATGAGAGGAGCATGCAGCCTATCCTATCAAAAACACTGTAGGTGCCCACAGAGAGAAGAATGTGCATTTAACCTTAGTAGAAGCAAGAGAGGTTATAAAAAAAACTTATTTCCAAGGAGAACTGAAGTATTTCAGAATCTACAGCATGTTCCAACTCTTTTGTAGCCGGAGATGTGTGTTCAATTGAAAAGTGTGAAGTTGCAGAAGCAGGATATTCTCTGTAAGTGGTAGCCTTTATTAACAGAACAGAGCATATTCAGAATAACCATTCTTCCCTGAGATTATCCTCCAATCTCTATTTATAAAGAAGTACAGCTTGTACAAACACATGCCTTCTACGTGACACCACAGAAGCATGAACTGAACTAAGCAGACAGAGGCTTTTCCAGCACCTTTCTGCAAATAATAAAAAAAGCCTGCTTTGTCTCTCATCATCTTATGCAGCATTGGAATAGATTCAAATGTGATCTAATATGTAAGAAGGCCAAAAATGAATCAGTTGCAAATTGCAAATTGAAAACTAAACTGCAAAGCAACAAAAAAGACCAAAATCATTCAATTCTAACCTAGCATATATCCAGCAGAAATTCAGCTGGAATCAGAGAAAGGACATAAGTACAGTTGCAATCGAAATTATTCAACCCCCATTGCAAATCAGGTTTATTGTCAAAATTTACAGACTTTCAGCTGTTTGCAATGAGCAAATCTAACAAAAGTAATTGAAATAGCTCAACACAATGAATGCTTCAAGTGGTTTCCCCAAATTCAACTGAAAATGCAACTGATAATTACTTTTCCAGTCTCAAAATTATTCAACCCCTTCATGGCAATGATCCAGAACAGAACAGATCCAGCTCAAGCACACCTGGTGCAACTAATAAAGCCCTTGATTAGTTGCATCAGGTGTGCTTGAGACAACACCTGTTTTGCATACTGTACAGTATGTGTGCTGTTCTGACGGATTCTATTCAGGGGGTTGAATAATTTTGAGACTGGAGAAGTCATAAGTTGCATTTTCAGTTGAATTTGGGGACACCACTTGAAGCATTCGTTGTGTTGAGCTATTTCAATTGCTTTTGTTTGATTTGTTCATTGCAAACAGCTGAAAGTCTGTAAATTTTGACAATAAACCTGATTTGCAATGGGAGTTGAATAATTTTGATTACAACTGTATTAGATAACCAAATGAGATCAAAATTCAAACTCATAGACAGCAAATGAAAACCATATAGTTGAAGTCATATTTATTTTATGACATAACCCTAATTAATTGTTCTAGCACTGTACTTTCAAAAGCATAATCTCTAAATAACCAGACTATTAGCACTTTTGGAAGTGTTTGCACATATTTCTGTCCCTAAGGCAGAGCTTTCCAAACTGTGTGTCGTGACACAAAAGTGTGTCACCACACCACCCGGAAGCGGTGGCGTGCGCGTGCACAGCGGCCGCCATGCACGCACGCGCCACTGCACGCCCACCGCGCCGCCACCGCGCGCCGCCGCATGCCCCCCCACGCTGCCACCGTGCGCGCGCGCTGCCGCACGCCCTCTCGCGCCGCCACCGTGTGCGCACCGCCGCACACACCCCCGCGCTGCCACCGTGTGCGCGCGCCACCGCACACACACCCCGCGCCGTCACCACTGCGGCCGCCGCTGGCGTGTCGCCAGCGGCGGCACTTTGGAAAGCCCTGCCCTAAGGAAACTGGTTTCATTTCATAGGATCTTGCAATTTCTAGGTATACTGTACCTACAACCCCGTTCCTACTAAATTAACCATTGAATAGCTGTACTGTTCTCTGCAGTTACATGTTGTTTATTAGGGCTATAAAAACAGTAAGTGCATGGCAATCACATTCTGAGCTTTAATCCTGTGCACGTTCTTTTTTTACTGGAAAAAACATAGTATTTACTCAGGGACAAAATGTTAGAAATTGAGGGTGGGGAGAGAAGAATATAACAGTATTAATGCCCAGTCTTGAAATAAAAAATATGGACTGCATGACAGATGCAAAACAAAACATATGTTTAACATGCTCTGGAGAAGCAAGAACAGGGTGTTTTCTAGTAGTCAAGCAGCTTGGGAGACTGGCTAGAGCATTCCAAATGAAGGAATCAAGCAGATGTCAGACACAAAAGACAGGAAAGCAGCATAGTATTGAATCTAAGCAGCAAACAGGAGGTCTTTCACTGTACAAAACATTATAGCTGTCAGACCCCTGGCATGCCCAAGGGTCCTGCCATCCCCTATACCACAGCCAGCATTAGCAACTGCCAGCTACGCCTCATGGATGATGAACTTTTAACCTTGACACCAGGAGAACCAGAGGGAAGACTGAAAGCGGACCAGATGGAAGCCTGCAGCTGGGATGGGCCAGTGCTCTGGCAGAAGGGTATATAAACCCGAGCAGGGAACCAGGGGACCATTCGTGCCTTTACTGTGATTACTCATGTTAATCAATAAACCGTTTACTTACTGAAAGAGCTGAGGTAAAGTCATTTCTGTGAGAAACGTCTGCAACTGAGAAGCGCCTGACAAAAAGGCACGAATCAATCTCAGCTGATTTTCCCGGGAGCGAACCCAGAAATCATCGGGTAAGCTCTGAGGTAGAGATCGGCTCACATCGAGAAGAAGGCAGAAGAGGAGCAGAGACCAGGGATTGCCAGGCCAAGCGCAGCGGCGGCAGCCAGCAGGCCGAAGAAGCGGAAAAAAAAAAAAGAGCGGGAAAGAGCTGAAGGAATCGTGGTGCAGGGAATATGGAGAGAAACGAGGAACTTCAAATCACCAAGGAACCGCTGGCAGCACCGGAACCACGAATGACAAAAGGCAATCCTCCCCTCCCCCGCACCCCCACTCTGCGCACATACAATGCGACGGCGGACTGGTCGATTGGAGTGGGCAGGGGTATGGTCCCAGTCCCACGAAAGCCTGCAGCGAAGCCGTGGATCACGCAGTCACAACGGATCGTAGCGCTGGAGGACAGGGCAGCCAGGATGGAGCTGGGGCTTGAAGGCATGGATGCCAAACTGACGGCAATCCAAGCCGCAGTGGAAAGCTTATTGAGAGGGCCCCAGAGCCGTGAGAGCGACCACAGCGCACAGTATGTACGCAACCAACCTGAGGAAGCAGGTTGTTGGCGTAGCAATGCTGGACTCAGGGTGCACTAGATGCTTAATGCACCCGTCAGTGGCTAGGAACATGGGACTAAAACTCTCTAAGTTAAAGTCACCAATCACGTTCTGCCAGCTCGACGGGACAGAAATGAAGGGGGGGCCCGCAAGGCATTTCACAGAGGCAGTTAGGATGTCGATTGGCTCACATCAAGAAACACTGCGGTTTGTTGTGGCGCCCATCTCCACGCAGCCCATCATCCTGGGTCTCAAATGGCTTAGAGAACGGAACCCCCACGTTGATTGGGTGTCAGGGGAGATGGAATTCATTGACGGGAAATACGATGCTGACACTAGGGACATCGGGGAGAATGGGGTAGAATCAGGGGCTGCAGGCATGGTGAGGGGAGAGGGATCACAAACTGAGGCACAGATAACATTCCCACGAGCTTACGTGCCTGTCAGAGAGGTCTTCAGTCAGCAAGAGTGTGACCTCTTACCGCCTCATAGGAAAATGGACTGCGCCATCGAGCTAATCCCTGGGGCCACATTTCCAAAACCAAAAATGTACGCTATGACCCAGCGGGAGCTCCAAGAACTGCGGAAATTTGTGGATAAAAACTTGGCGAGGGGCTTCATTGAACCAGCGAATTCCCCCTTGGCGGCCCCCGTCTTGTTCCGTAAGAAAAAGGATGGCACGCTCCGGCTATGCACGGATTATAGAGGACTGAATGCCATCTCATTCACTAATCAATACCCCCTCCCACTTTTAAAGGACATGCTGGCACAACTGGCTAAGGGCAAAATTTTCACCAAATTAGACCTGAGAGAAGCCTACTACAGGGTCCGGATACGGGAAGGGGACGAGTGGAAGACGGCATTCAACTGTCCACTCGGCTCGTTTCAATACAGGGTCCTCCCATTTGGGATTGCTGGGGGACCAGGGATCTTTATGAAACTAATAAACGAAGTATTGTACGAGTTCCTGTACCGGGGGGTGATAGTCTATTTAGATGACATCCTGATCTTCTCCCAGGACCTAGCAGAACATACACAGCTGGTGAAAGCGGTCCTCAAAAAATTATTGGACGCCAAACTCTTTGTCAAATTGGATAAATGTGAATTCCATCAAGAGAGGCTGGACTTCCTGGGGTTCAGGATTTCAAGCAAAGGCATAGAAATGGACCCTGCCAAGGTGCAAGCAGTAGTGGGGTGGGAACCTCCTCGGACCAGGCGCCAACTGCAGGCGTTCATCGGCTTCGCAAATTTCTATAGGGATTTCATCAGGAATTTCGCGCAGATAGCGTTGCCGCTAACAGACTTGTTAAAAACGAAAAGCGGCGGTGGCACACAAGCTAAATGGCCAGGCACCAAAATTAAATGGTCCCCAGAATGCCAGGAGGCCTTTGAAGAGCTCAAAGCTCTGTTCACGGCTGAGCCTATCCTGAAGCACCCGGAAATAGATAAACCGTTCATTATCCACGCAGACGCATTGAACAACGCGATAGGATCAATACTGCTGCAGGCGGATGAGAACGGCAAACTACGACCGTGTGCGTATATATCTAAAAAATTCTCAGACACAGAAAAGCGATGGCATGTCTGGGAGAAGGAAGCATTCGCAGTCCGACACACGTTGGCTACATGGCGGCACCTGCTAGAAGGGGCATCAGTCCCGTTCGAAGTTTGGACCGACCATAAAAACTTGGAAGCACTGAAATCACCCAGGAAATTAAACCCAAAACAACTTAGATGGGCCGAATTCTTCAGTCGCTTCAACTTCACCCTGAGGTACTTTCCGGGGGGGAAGAACTACCTGGCAGATGCATTATCGCGGCTGCCTCAACACGATGGGAAAGCGGAAAACATAACAGAAACCCTATTCCCACACAAGCCCTCAAGTACCAGTCAGGTGGGACACGTGGCAGTGGCTCGAGAGGACAATACGGTGTCTACAGCGCTCAATCCATTGAAGAGTGAGATACAGGCGGCGACAACACAAGACACCTGGTGGGGGGAAAACAAACACCTCCTGCAGGAGAAGGATGGAAGGTGGTGGAATAACGATAAGTTGTACGTACCTGACACCATGCGGAAACGTGTCCTAGCGATCACTCATGACCACAAGGCAGCAGGACACTTTGGGTTCGTGAAAACCTTGCACCTGGTCAGGCGCACGTTTTGGTGGCCCACACTACGTAAGGACGTAAAAGACTATGTAGGTACCTGCCCTGTGTGTGGCAAAAAGGGCCACAGGTAAGCCCAAAGGACTTCTGCAACCCATGGCTGACCCGCCGCAACCATGGCGACAGATAGCCATGGACTTTGTAGTCGACCTCCCCGAGAGCAAACAAAAAACGGCAGTGTGGGTGATCACGGACCTGTTCTCAAAACAGGCTCATTTCATTGCCTGCAAAGGGATACCGACAGCACCCAAGCTGGCCAGGCTCTTCACGCAAAACGTATACCGTTTACATGGGGCACCTGAATGGATAATTAGCGATCGAGGGAGCACGTTTACCTCGAAATTCTGGAGGGCGTTTCTTCGGCTAATTGGGTCTGAACAGGGCTTGAGCAGCACTTTCCACCCATGCACGGACGGGGCGTCAGAACGACTGGTAGCCATCTTAGAACAGTATTTAAGGTGTTACATAAGCTACCAGCAGGATGATTGGGTGGACTTGCTACCTTTTGCGGAAGTGGCGTACAACAACTCAGTGCACCACAGCATGGGGTTCACTCCGTTCAAAATAGCCACAGGCCAGGACTTTTCGGCTATCCCGGAGGTGGGCATGATTCAGAGGACGGACGGCCATGCCCCACTACAGGCAGACGAATGGATAGCCAAGATAACTAGCAACTGGCCTGTCATGCTTCAAACGCTTAAGGAAGCGAAAGACGACTACAAAAAATATGCGGACAAAAAACGTGCAGTGGAATGGGAACTTCGCGAAGGGGATAAAGTATATTTATCCACCAAGAACTTGCGGTCTATGCAACCGTCTCGCAAGTTGGCCCCAAAGTTTATCGGGCCATTTCCTATCGTCAGAGTCATCAACCCGGTAACTGCACGCCTGCAACTTCCAAAATCGTTGAGGAAAGTCCACCCGGTGTTCCATATCAGCCTCCTAAAACGATACCTCCCGTCAGATCCGTGGCATCTTACAACAAGGGACCCAGCACCTACCTTAGTGAACGGGGAGCCGCACTTCGAGATTGAGAACATTTGCGATTCACGTATACACGGGGAAGTTGCAATACCTGGTAAAGTGGTTGCACTTGCCAGTAGGGTTCAGGGAATGGGTAGCAGTGGAACACATGCAGGCCCCGGACTTGATTAGAAAATTTCACCGCAAATTCCCCGACAAACCCCGGTCACTCCCGGCCTAACGAGATATTATTCTGTTACAAGCGCCAACTACATGCAACAGGAGCCAGGATGGAGCATGAGGGGAGAGGGGAGGTCTTGGGGGGGCGGCATGTCAGAACCCTGGCATGCCCAAGGGTCCTGCCATCCCCTATACCACAGCCAGCATTAGCAACTGCCAGCTACGCCTCATGGATGATGAACTTTTAACCTTGACACCAGGAGAACCAGAGGGAAGACTGAAAGCGGACCAGATGGAAGCCCGCAGCTGGGAGGGGCCAGTGCTCTGGCAGAAGGGTATATAAACCCAAGCAGGGAACCAGGGGACCATTCGTGCCTTTACTGTGCTTACTCATGTTAATCAATAAACCGTTTACTTACTGAAAGAGCTGAGGTAAAGTCATTTCTGTGGAGAAACGTCTGCAACTGAGAAGCGCCTGACAATAGCAAGAACTGTAGCACCACCACAGAAGGAGGTGCAGTAGTATGGTCAGCTCTTCTTCTCTTTGCACATATAAGGTAGATTCTCTGTGCCCACACTTAGAAAGAGTTATTTGACAAGTTTTACAGGTTGTATCTTACTATTGCATACAGGTAGTCCTCACTTAACAACCACAATTGGGACCAGAATTTCAGTTGCTAAGCGAAATGGTCATTAAGCAAATCTGACCCAAATTTACAACCCTTTTTGCAGCAGTTGTTAAGTGAACCACTGCGGGCGTTAAGCGAACCACATGGTTCCCCATTGATTTTGCTTGCCAGAAGCTGGCCGGAAGGTCAAAAATGGCGATCGTGTGACCATGGGATGCTGCAGTGGTCATAAATGCGAACTGGTTGCCAAGTGCTCAAACCATGATCACATGACCACAGGGATGCTGCAACGGTCATAAGTGTGAGGACCAGTTGTAAGTCGTTTTTTTCAGCACCGTCGTAAGTCCAAATCATCACTAAACGAATGGTTGTTAAGCGAGGACTACCTGTAATCACCTTTATTTTTGAGCCTTATATCTGTATTTTAACTTGAAACAATTAAGTTAAAAAGAACAGCACCTATTTCCTACTCCAACATCTAAAAAGGGGAGGATGATCAGCCAACACTAAAGATGATGTTTCACTTAGGATATTTTTGGCAGACAGTCAACTGTTTTGAGTCCTGAGCAAGTGATTGATAAGATGTGCCATCAGACCATCTCTAGATGTTGTGCTATTTACATACCTTGTCCTTTGAAAAAGTATGAAAGCTGAACCTTTTGAACCTTGGCATCAGCCAGCAGGCTCCAGGGGTCTGTCCACTGTCACTTTGGGAGTTTCTGACACACTGAAAGGGATGCAGTCTGGTATATCTTCTTTTTCCTCAGTAAATATCTTGAAATCCCAAAACCTATTGGCTAGGAGCTGGACACTGGTACCAACACAAGAAAGATGTATACAGGGCCAACACATTTTGAGAATAGCTTGGTGTAGTGGTTAAGGCACCAGGCTAGAAACCAGGAGACTGTACATTCTAGTCCTGCCTTAGGCAAGAAGCCAGCTGGGTGACTTTGGTCCAGTCACTGTCTCTCAGCCCTAGGAAGAAGGCAATGGCAAACCACTTCCAAAAATGTGGCCAAGAAAACTGCAGGGACTAGTTCAGGCAGTTGCCAGGAGTCAAGATTAACTCGAAGACACGCACACACACACACAAATAGAGCAAGGGAAACAATTGATGAAGCTACTTGGAACTCTAGAGATTACTGTGGCTCAGAAAAGTGAAACCCTTTAAAGCTTCATCTTTAAAATGATTCACTGTTGGTGGTCTTGATACTGAGGTATGTCAAGTGTGAATGATCTTGCTTCTATTACTTCAGACATACCCAGATATTACACAAGGCTGCAGGCATCATTGTTGGAGTATATGGCAAAAAAAAAAGCCCACCCTTTTTCCTCTAGGACAAACCAGGTTCTCACAGCTGAATCAGGCACAGATGGGATTTTTTTTCCTGCGATGCCATCCAGTTTCTCGCGGGATGACTACCACACCCTCCTGGCTCCCAGCTCGTTTCATTCCACATGGGAAAAAATCCTCATGCCTGCATGTAATCTGCAAAAATCACAGGAGCTGCTGTGTATGTCTTTGGGAAAGAGGGTAATCCTTTTTTCAGCTGTTTTTTATGAAGGGCCAGGAAGAATGTCTAGTTTAATAGTAAGTGCTGGAAATTCTGGAGGAGGAAGGAACCAGAAATCAATGGTTGGTAAATTTGTTTTCTCATGCCTCAGGCAGTAGCTAGCCAAGTTGAGTACTAATTAGCAGAAGGTGTTAAGTCCAGGTGCATGCAGTTTGCAGCCTCCCTCAGAAATATGGGGACACTGTGAGTACCTTCTGAGCCACTGCTGCTCATGTGGTTTGAAAGAGGTACATTTGTTGGATGGAGTTTTGTCAACATTCTTTACAGTTGATTGATACAAGTTTGTTGTGCTAGTTCCCTGTGTGTTGCTTCAGTTCTTTTCACCACAAGACAGCCAGCAAGCAGAAGAACTGGGGGTTTGATCTAGAGCAGTGCTTTCCAAAGTGCTGCCGTTGGTGACACACCAACGGCGGCAGTGGCGGCGCGGGGGGTGCGCAGCAGCATGCACGGCGGCCTCACTAAAACACGGAAGTGCTGATGGCGCGCTGCCGCCGCCGCCACTATACACACTGCCGCCACCGCGCGCACCCCCATGCGGCCGCACGTGCACCCGTGCCGCAATTTCGCGACACACTAAACTGTGTGTTGTGACACACTAAAGTGTCGCGACACAGTTTGGAAAGCTATGATCTAGAGTGTATTGGGAATGAGGTGAAAATCAAATGAATCATTGTGTGGTAGAATTCACTATTGCATAAAAAACTGAACTGTCAACCTAGGTTAAAGATAGGATCTGTATACTCTTACTAAGATATAAACCCCAATCAAACACCAGAACTTATTTCTGAGCAAACATGCATAGAATCAATATTTAAGTGGGACTAGGCAGCTTTTCGTGTTATTATGAAGATCAGTTCACATGGTCAAATCTATTCTTGGATTACTCCCAGATGGAAAGGAGGACTCAGACTTTATGAAATATTTTTAGAGAAGCTTTTTAGACAGCTGGACTGACTGACTTTCTCTAGACTGCCATATAGCAAATTGAATTGTTCCAGAAGAAATCTACCAGGAATTTACAAGGGTAGATTTACACGTTCTCCATTTGGCAATATTTGTTTATCAAACAGCTGGACATACACTTGCTTCCAAACATATAGTTGCCATCTCACTAAGATAGCAGTAGCTATTTTTCAATATCCAGTTTATAACCATCACCACCACCACTGGCTACAGAAAATTATAGACCAAGTCTGATGACCTAACAATGAGGTTACATATTTGCAAATATTTCCTAAATAGAAGCTGAAGGTAAAAAGCTCCAGTCTGTAATTTTGAGCTCATCTCCTAACATTCCAGTAAATAAAAGTTTTGTGACTATGGTAGCCATATTGTGAACTCGCAAAGCTCCATCATAGCAGCATTTTGTGACAATATCTGTGTTGCATTCCAAATGCTTTTGATCTCAACTCCCAGCAGCATGGCCCATGGCAAGGGATTGTGCAGCGTCCTAAAGTGACCAATAGGAGCTGGGCAGATTTTAGTTTTTGTCTAGATCATCAATCATATTGTTGGTGAAATGTGCTAGATTGATCCAAAGCAAATATTGTGTTGTTAGAAGAGGTGAACTAACACTACTTTAAAGACAACTAAACTGCCTTAGCTGTGGACTGGAGAGGAGATGAAAGAAATTTAAGGAGGAAATAAGTTGTAAAAATGGTTACTAGGACACTATTGTGCAGCAGTTAGGAGGACTTGAGAATGAGCCCTGAGGAGACAGATTCAAGAAGCTGAGGGACGTAGAAACCCCTTTGGACTGTCTAAAGTAATATAGCGGACTGTCTGAAATTGTTTTCCAATTTTGTATGGACTTCCATGAATTTCTCAGTTTCCGCTAGATGAAAAACATTCAAAATTACACCTTTGAAAGATTTGCATATCAATCAAAGAGAAGATTTAGAAGAGAAGAAGATTTAGAAGAGAAGATATAGATTTGCATATATTTATGTACCTGTGTCAGAGTTGAGATATAAGGACATAATTTTGGCATTTATCTGAAGGTGTTACTACACCTGTATCTATATTTTAGTCTCATTGAAATTTACAGCACAAACCTCTGTCCCTAAGGGGTTGTCAAGGAAAGGGTATGGGAATGATCTGGGTATAAAATAAATAATTTGGTCTTTGATGTGGCTAATAGTCATCTGAAACCAACAAGACTGTTTGGTAAAATCAGTATTTTTTTTTTATTTTTTTGTTGTTTATTCGTTCAGTCGTTTCCGACTCTTCGTGACTTCATGGACCAGCCCACGCCAGAGCTTCCTGTCGGCCGTCACCATCCCCAGCTCCCCCATGGTTGAGTCCGTCACCTCCAGAATACCATCCATCCATCTTGCCCTTGGTCGGCCCCTCTTCCTTTTGCCTTCCACTTTCCCTAGCATCAGCTTCTTCTCCAGGGTATCCTGTCTTCTCATTATGTGGCCAAAGTACTTCAGTTTTGCCTTTAATATCATTCCCTCAAGAGAGCAGTCTGGCTTTATTTCCTGGAGTATGGACTGGTTTGATCTTCTTGCAGTCCAAGGCACTCTCAGAATTTTCCTCCAACACCACACACAGTTCAAAAGCATCTATCTTCCTTCGCTCAGCCTTCCTTATGGTCCAGCTCTCGCAGCCATAGGTTACTACAGGGTAGGCTGACCATACGTCCCGTTTTGAACGGGACTGTCCCGTTATTTCACCATTCCTGGAGCGTCCCGTCATTATAGTAAAATTCTCAATTTTGTCCCGTTTTTGAAAGTTCCCCGGTTAAGCGCATGAGTGTGCGTGCGTGCGCCCCCACCCGCGCGCCCACTTTGTCCAGCGATGTTTTTTCCCTCAAGAAAATATGGTCAGCCTACTGGAAGGAGAACCGCGAGACTGAGTCGTGAGGCTGAAGAGAGAGAAGGGGGCGCAGGCGCGAACGTGATCCCAAAGCTACTGCCGGCTTCCCCGTCCTGAAGCTGAGTGGCAGCGTCCCTCCTGCGCGCTCTCCGCTCCAACGGATGGTTGTTTTAAAATGCCCATCAACTGTGGAAATGTGTGTGCCAAAATACTAGGGAGAAAGAACCTGACTACTATGGAGATTGTAGCTATGACTTGGAAGGAAGGGAGAGGCGAGAGAAAATTAGAGGCACAAGGTAATTCTTTAAAAGCGAGTCAGCCAAATTTCCTTCGAGTGGAGCTGGTAAATTAATGAATCCCAAAGGCAGGAGAAGGAAAGAGAAAGGAGGGTGGATTGAATCGGCAGGGGGGATGAATGCGAGCAGCCGATGGGGAACTGGGAAGCTTCAAGGGGGATGTTTATTGAGGAAAAAACAAAGCCTGAGGGAACCGGGAAATGAAGATGAGAGGTTGGAAGGAAAAGAGGCCAGAAAAAAAGGGGTTGTAAGAAAGGGAGGGGGAGTTGAAGGGAGGAACTTGGCTTATTTAGTTTGAAGAGAGTTGAGAAGTGAACCTAGGATTGGTGGGGCGAAGAACCTGGATTAGCGATAAAAGAAAAGAAAGGTAGCACCAGCCTGAAGTTTTTTAAGGCATTGCCTTCTTTCCCCAAGATCATGGGACTATCCTCTGCAGCTGCAGTGCAAACCCAGGAAAAGGTACATTTGATTTGAGGAGCTGCAGGCAGATCCTATGTGCTTTGAAACACCTTTTCCCCTTTGAATTAAAGTGCTGCATAGCCTTAATATCTTGTAGGATAAGGAGCCTTCATGAGAAATACAGTGTGATTCACACATTGTGCTAATCCATAATATGATTTGATTTTTGATTTTTAAGGTGTTTTGTGAATCTAGCAAATTTTGGTTTATTCAGTAAACTGTGTTTAAGCAGGATATAATTTTAGAAGCTAGCAACCTAGTTATTAATACTAAGCCATGATTTGTTGAATAAGACACTGTTGGTCAGATTCACACCACACATTAAGAGATGAACCATGAATTAGTATCATGCTAAGCCAATCTATACTACAATCTGAGCATGAAACACAAATATTTTTTTCTTTTGCTTCCATTGAATCCAACTGATTTATAAAAGATGCTATCTTACTACAGTAGTTGGGTTTACTGAATTGGTTATTACTGGAATCCAATCACCTGATTATGTGCCATCAAGTGTGCTGTCAACTGTTTACCAATTGATATTGAATGTTTTGCAGTGAAGGTATACAAATACTTCCATATATACACAGAGTTGAAGAACTGAAAAACTTTTGTGACTTTGCAGGAAACAATTACGCTAAATTGTTAGAGCATGGAAATACAGGATTTTTGTCCTTGGGTCCATCACTTGCCAGAATTTTAAGCATGTTTGATGGGCTTACTTCTTATTTTCTTTCTCAAGAAAAATGCCCTGTTATGTTGCAAAAATGGTTTGAAGATCCCTGTTTGAAATTGTGGTTGTCATTTGCAAGAGATTAATAATACCAGCCTCAGTAATTCCATAATGGATTAGGGACCATTTCCATGGACCGGGGGGTGGAGTTTGCAGGTGGGAGCCAATTGTGAGGACTGGGGGTGGGGTTTGAGGCGGGAGCCAATCACGTGGACCGGGGGTGGGATTTGAGGCGGGAGCCAATCACATGGACCGGGGGTGGGGTTTGCAGGCGACAGCCAATCGCACGGACCAGGGGCGGGGACCCTTGTCTTTTTCATGAATACGGAATATTACGTAAGACCCCGTCCCGTTTTGCCATCCCAATGTCCCATTTTTGTCTCAAAGAAATATGGTCAGCCTACTACAGGGAATACCATTGCTTTAACTATGCGGACCTTTGTTGTCAGTGTGATGTCTCTGCTCTTAACTATTTTATCAAGATTTGCCATTGCTCTCCTCCCAAGAAGTAGACGTCTTCTGATTTCCTGGCTGCAGTCAGCGTCTGCAGTAATCTTTGCGCCTAGAAATACAAAGTCTGTCACTGCCTCCACTTTTTCTCCCTCTATTTGCCAGTCATCAATCAAGCTCGTTGCCATAATCTTGGTTTTTTTGAGGTTTAACTGCAACCCAGCTTTTGCACTTTCTTCTTTCACCTTCGTCATAAGGCTCCTCAACTCCTCCTCGCTTTCAGCCATCAAAGTGGTATCTGCATATCTGAGATTGTTAATTTATTTATTTATTTATTTATTTATGCTTCAATTTGTATACCGCTCCATCTCCCCACAAGGGAACTCTGGGCGGTTTACAGGATACAACAATTAAAATTTAACAGTTAAAACAGCATAATAAAATACTCTCATATAATAAAATTAAATTTAAATGATTTTAATGTTTTTTCCAGCGATTTTAACTCCAGCCTTGGATTCAAGCCCAGCATGTCACATGATGTGTTCTGCGTACAGGTTGAATAGGTAGGGTGAGAGTATACAACCCTGCCGTACTCCTTTCCCAATCTTAAACCAGTCCATTGTTCCGTGCTCTGTTCTTATATTACACCAGCGTGATGATTGTGTTGATTTTAAGTGTTTGGTGGACAGATAAACTTTGTCTCCTACTTTTAATTCCCATTCAGGAGCTCGTTTGTGATCGGCAAACTTTTTGTATGTTTCTTTTGCTTCCTGCAAGGTGGCTTGCATAATTTATTTATTTATTTATTATTTGGATTTATCCCCGCCCATCTCTACCGTGGCAGACTCTGGGCGGTTTACAACCAGAATATAAAAGATAAAACCTAGACATTTAAAACTACTATAAAAATAAAAAAAAATAAAAATCCAAAAGATGGTCTGTTCTTAAAAGGAGGAAACCACTAAGCCAACCACCCCCAGGAGGAACTATCCTTTCCTTCACTCCAGGCAAGGCGGCAGAGCCAGGTCTTCAAGGACTTCCTAAAGGCTAGGAGCGAGGGTGCCAGTCTCACCACAGGGGGCAAGTTATCCCACAGGGCAGGTGCTATTGCAGAGAAGGCACGCCTCCTGGACCCCGCTAGATGGAATTCTTTTAATGAAGGGATCCGAAGCATGCCCTCCCTGCATGATCGGGTGGGGTGGGTGAATATGGTCGGGACAAGACGGTCCCTCAGATACCCTGGTCCCATGCCATGTAGGGCTTTAAAGGTGATAACCAACACCTTGAATTGGATCCGGAAGCAAACTGGTAATAATTGGCCAATTAGACACTACTTTGGTGATCGATTCATCTGCTAACAGGGGTTTTGTGCTTTTCTCTGATGGACTGGAAGGCAATTCAGGAATTGGTACAAACTCATGACCATTTACAATTTTGAACGGTGAGAAACCAGTACTTTGGTGAACCACGTTGTTATATACCACCTCAGCAAAAGGCAATAAGTCCACCCAATCATTTTGTTGATGACTGATGTAACATCTTAAATACTATTCTAATACACCATTAATCCATTCAGAAGATCCATCCATCTGCGGATGAAATCCAGAGCTTAAACCTTCCAATTAATTTCAAAAATGCTTTCCAGAATTTTGAAGTAAATTGACTTCCGCAATCACTAATTACCCTTTCAGGGACCCCGTGAGGGCGATAGACATGCTGTATAAACATTTTGGCTAACTGTTGGGCTGAAGGTAATTCTTTACAAGGGATAAAATGAGCTTCTTTGGAGAATAAATCCGTTACAACCCAAATTACAGTTTTCTTTTTGCTTTCAGGTAGATCAACTATAAAATCCATAGCAATTTGTTTCCAGGGTTGTGAAGGGTTAGCCACAGGCTGCAAAAGTCCTACTGGCTTCCCTGTAGGTTTTTTTGCTGTGGTACAAATGGGGCAAGTGGTTACATAGTCTTTTACATCCTTCCTCAAAGAGGGCCACCAAAACTGTCTCCTCATTAAATGCAATGTTTTTACAAAACTGAAATGGCCAGCCGTTTTTGCATTGTGGCACCTCTCAAATACTAGCTTCCTTAATTTTGCTGGGATGTATAATTTATCCTCATACCACCACAGTCCTTGATTTTTGACTAACCCTAGCTTGTTTTGCTTTAACCACTCATCCTGTTGCAATTCAGATCGTAATGTTTGGTTAACTCTGTTTCAAATGGAATGGCACGTTCCCCCTTCTGGCTTCAGATAACTGCCACTTTCCCTTCTTGGAGCTGATTAGGAGTTTGCTCAACCCAAATTGGTTTTTTAAGTTCATCTGGATTTACATTTAACTGTTGGGGGTACATTACATTATCAATTATTTCTTCCTGTTGACTGTTATATTGGGGTAATCAAGATAAAGCATCAGCTAAAAAGTTTTTTCCTCCCGGTAAATACTTAAGGGTGAAGTTGAAACAACTGAAAAACTCTGCCCAACAGATTTGCTTTGGATTTAATTTTCTGGGAGATCTCAGAGCTTCTAAGTTTTTGTGGTCAGTCCACACTTCAAACGGGTGCGGGGACCCTTCTAACAAATGCCTCCAAATAGACAGGGCATGCCATACTGCAAAAGCCTCTTTTTCCCACACTTTCGGGAAATATAGGCACAAGGTCTCAATACATTTTCTTCATCTAATTGTAGGAGCACAGATCCAACCGCTACATCTGATGCATCAGTTTGGACTATTAAAGACTTTTGTGGATCAGGATGTTTCAGAATGGGCTCTTCTGTGAATAATGATTTTAGTTGCTCAAATGCTTGCTGACACTCCTGAGTCCATTTCAATGCCACCCCAGGCTTACTTGCTTTCTGCGTCTCAGCCTGATTTTTAGTTTTAAGGAGGTCAGTTTCTTTATTTCTTTATGAGTCATAGAATATAATTTTGTTTTAGGTAAAGTGGCTCCCGGCTCTATTTCAATCGCACAGTCCATTTTTCTGTGGGGAGGTAACTGATTTGATTCAGTCTCATCAAAAACTTCTTTTAAGTCCTGATACTGTTCCGGGATGCCCACTTCCTCTCTCTCACAGCTCTCTATTCCAGATGCCCCCAACTCAATTCCAGGACCTGAGTCCTCCTGAGCTAGTCCCTCATAAGTTCCATCTGCAAATGTCATCTCTCCAGAAACCCAGTCAATGTGCGGATTTCTCTCCCAACACTACTGGTTGGTTGGAAATTGGGGCCATTATAAATCTCAAAGTCTCTTCGTGGGTCCCAATTGTAATTTTGACTGCATCGGTATAGAATTCTACTGGACCACCCTTCATATCGGACCCATCAAGTTGACAAAAAATGATTGGGACTTTAAGCCTATGGACTTTCAATCCCAGTCCAGTTACTATGGCAGGGTGAATTAAACATCTGGAACACCCCGAGTCCAACATGGCTAGCAAACTGGCTTTATCCCCCCGTCCAAAGTCTCGAGGCTAACTCTCACTTGCATTGTGGGGCAATCTCCACTCACCAATGGGTTGGTACACCCATTGGAAAATGCCTGTCCTCCGGCGCACTTTAGGACAGGCAACTGGAGTTTCCTGCTGGCATAAACTCCTCGTCAGTAGAGTCGCTTTTGTCCTCAAGTGGCTCCCAGGTTTTCTTCTCCTCAATCACGGCAGCCGCCCCTTTGTGTTTGTGAGGTTTGCTACCCTTCTCTTCGGTTTTCTTCTTCATGGGAACTGTGGCTTGTGGACAGTTGCTGATGTGATGGCCCTCTGCTGCATTTAAATCATAATCCACTTTTTGCGCAACGTTCCCTTTCTTCTTCCCAGGATTTTTGTTTTGGTTCTTGCTTCCCTGGAGTCGTGGTTCCCATCGTTTTCCATCCTGCTGTCTGAATTTGCAGGTGCTTTCTGAGCCATAGTTTAGTGGTTTCTACAGTTCCAGCCAAATGGATCCACTCCGACAACGTCTCTGGATCCCCTCTGCCAAGCGCCATCTCCAGCACCTCTGGTTGCAATCCCATCTGAAAATATTCCACTTGAAAGGTTTCAGGCCAGTCGGTTAAGCGGCTCACTAACTTCTTGAACTCCAATGCGTACTCAGCTACTGTGCAGTTCCCTTGATGGATATTTTGTAACTCCACTCTGGCCGTCATCTTAGATAAGGTGTCTTCAAAGCGCTTTCGGAGTGCAGTCATAAAGGCATTAAAGTTGTTTAATTCTCCCACCTTTGCTTCATGCATCAACACCAACCAATCAGCCGCCTCTCCCTCCAAGTAGCCCAACACATACCTCACTTTGGCTTCCTCACTGAGGAAAGATTCCTCGAACTCCTCTATGAAGCCTTTAACGTGAGTCATGAAACACACCAATTTTTTTTGGGTCCCCGTCAAACTTCATCTTCAACTCACTAGTCCCAGGAGGTTGATTCCATGGCTGTCTCGACTTCAGCTGTGTTCTCCTTGTCTCAGGAAGGGGTTCCTCTGCTTCCAACATCTCTTCTTCCTCCTCACTCTCATCTGCGGAATCTTCCTCTGCTGATGTAGTGACCAGGCTTAGCGCTTGCTGACGAGCTTCCGTGCCCTCCATCTGCTGTAAAATCCAATTGACCGCAATCTTGATGGAGGCCACTTGTTGACTTACTGTCTCCAGTTCATAATCCACACGAGACATTTTGCTCTCTAGTGAAGCCACTCTCTGCCCCTGCGATACTCGTTTCTTGGTTGCCTTTCGGCTCGCCTCACCTCCCATGCCGCCTCCAATCCCCAGGGACCAACTTGCTGTCTGTTTTGGCGCCTTAGGTTGAGGTTTGCCTACCGGGTCCAATTCCTCCATCTCTGGTTCTGGTTCCAATTTCTTTTTCTGTCGAGTACCTTTAGCTTCGAATTTCAGCTTCTTCCCTTTCTTCTGAGTCATCCCTCCTTGGGATGCAGCGTCCTTGGAGGTTCCAGGCTGTTCATCCTGAACCTCTTGAGTCTCAGCAATTGACTCCTCCATCAGTTTGCCCTCTGACATACAGAGTATTAGTCGGCTGCAATATCAATTCTCTACCGTAGGAATCTCCGCTACTGTTGTAGGGTCCTTGGGTAGAATCAACATACATTAGATTCAGGTCTTTCTGTGATGACCCTGAGTTCAAATCCCCAATATACACTTCTCGATGCAGTTCATTAGAATTGCAGAATAAGCTTTATTAAGGATACATGTAACTCAAAGCATTTTCAAAGACCCGAATGAGGATTCCCGCCAAAAGTCTAAAAGTTGAAATCTTCCCTGCCCCAAAGAGCCAGCCCACTCTTCAGTTCCCACTCCATAGCCAGCCCCTCCTCACTGCCTCTCGCAGGTGCACGGCCTTGAAGCTGGGAAAGACAGTCTCTAACAGTCTCGAGCGTTTGCTGGAATGTGCTCCCCCCTCCCAAATGCTGAAACTCTCTCCACAGCTGACACGCATCTTGTTGCTTGTTCCTGACGTGTGTTAGTACTGGCAGGATTCGCATTCAAGCGATCCTGACAACCAGCTTTATTTACTTGTTCATGTGTTTGTAATATTTATTTAGAATTTATTTACCACCTTTTGGAGAGAAGACACTATTTAAATTTTCAAGTGAAGGACCTTGCTTATCCAAAATAGCATTTTATTTCCAAATTCGGCTTAGTGCTGATGGGTCTTACTTATCAACAACAGCATTTTATTTCTAAAATCTTATTATTTCACTATCAAGGGACAGCATTGTGAACTTACATTCAGTTCTTCATATTCTGTGAAGGGCAGGGGTTTTATAAAGCCATCCAGAAAAGGAAACATATCTGCCTTTTGTGACATACAGTAGGTGCTTGTGACTTTTCAATATCCCGTAGTTGGGTTTATGACGGTGAGGGACATAAACTCAAAACAGTTTAAAATTCCCTGGAGCATTGAGAACTCTGAATCCAATCCATGCACCCAGTGACAGAACAGTGAACACAAAACTACTTTTTCAAAACAAAATTCTGAAATACAATTTGTCAGTGACCGTTTGAGTAAAGTGATATGAGGTATTTATGCTTAAAAGAAATAAATCCAAGAATAGAAGCTCCCTAAGGAAGTGAATGGATAGACACTGTTGCCACAGCATATGCATAATACATAAGTATTAGAAACATTCTCTGTCTAGTAATAACATTCAAAATCAGTATATTCAAGAAATAAAATTGTACTAAATGGTTAACTTACCACTGAACAACCTGCAAAGCAAAATCTGGTACACATGGAAATTGACAAGGAAAGAATCTTCTCAAGAATTTAGGTGAACTAGTCAATGATGTAATCTGCTTCAGCCCTATTAGCTTTCCTTCCTTCCTTCAATCCATCTCTGAGCAGCTTCCACAAAAATAAAATAGAAAGAATTAAAATCAAAAAATCAAAACCCAAACCGCAATAACTATCAGCTTCCTGGCCACTGACACACCAAGGAATAATCACATACTGAGGACCTACCATACTATCAATCCCCAAAGGCTTTTCAGAACAACCAGGTCTTTGTGGCTTTCCTGAATGCCAACAGGGTTTTTGCTGACCTGGCCTTAAAGGTAAAGGTTCCCCCCGCACATTTGTGCAGTCGTGTCTGACTCCAGGGGCCGGTGCTCATCTCCGTTTGTTAGCCGAAGAGCCAGCATTGTCCGAAGACGCTTCCACGGTCATGTGGGTGGCATGATGCACGCGGAACGCTGTTACCTACCCACCGAAGTGGTACCTATTCATCTACTTGCATTTGCATGCTTTCGAATTGCTAGGTTGGCAAGAGCTGGGGCAAGTGCGGGAGCTCACTCCGTCACGCGGGGCTAGGGATTCGAACCTCCAAACTTGCGATCTTCCCTAGAAAGCCTAAAAATGGTTTTATATTGACATTTTGCTGCTGTTACTGCCATAAGCTGTTCCCTTAGAGCAGGGCTTTCCAAAGTGCCGCCGCTGGCGACACACAAGTGGTGGCCGCGGCGGCAGCGCACGCACGGCGGTGGCGTGGGGGGGCGTGTGGCGGTGCGCACGTGCACGGTGGCACGGGGGGTGTGCGGCGGCGCATGTGTGCATGGTGGCGGCGGCAGCGGCTGCTGCTGCCGCCGTGCACGCACACGCCGCCGCTTCCGGGTGGTGTGGCGACACACCACGCTGTGTGTGGCGACACACAGTTTGGAAAGCTCTGCCTTAGAGGATTACAATTTTGTCTTTCAGGGTCTATAGAATCTGAAAAATAACTTTGGCTACTTGATAGACTTCAAATACTTGGTTTCAGGTCAAATGCATATCTTTCAAATATCTTTTATGTAGCTTTGAATAATTGATTTCTTATTAGAGAATCAATAAACTGCCAAAATTAAAGTCAGGCCCATCACTTTTAATTCTATACAGAGTTTTTTTAAACATTCAGCCTCTTTTTGAATCCTTCTGTGGGACCTGTATTCCTCACTTGCTCTCAGTATTTGCAGTATTCTGCAGACTCTTGTCATACATTCAGATTGTTTTTTCTTTTCTGTTGATTTAGTTGCATTCCATTAAAGACATCATCAGGATCATTTCTGGCCAGATTCAGTAGTACTGTATTTTCTAAACAACT
This sequence comes from Charina bottae, assembly GCA_023362775.1. Lineage (NCBI taxonomy): Eukaryota > Metazoa > Chordata > Lepidosauria > Squamata > Charinaidae > Charina > Charina bottae. The sequence continues at coordinate 205,308,750 of JALMGJ010000002.1, read as the reverse complement.
TCCTTTTTGCATACAATTCCTCCTCCACAACCACCACTCATTCTGCAGTTTTACCTCTGTGTTTTTGTTCTTTGGGTATATTTAAATGCTCCATGATCTTCTATGATCTTCTCTTTTTCTTTGGACTCCAGTCCTGATAAAATCTGTTTTTTATTTCCTAAAAGAAGCAGCAAGGCTTCTTATTTTAAAAACGATTTATTAAATGGCAAGGGTTACATCACTGGAGTGCTCTTTAACCTGCCTCTATCAGCTCTCATTAACAAAACAACATATACCCAAGTCTTAAAAAGACTCTGTACTATTCTTACAATGTCAATCAAATGTGTATCAAGAAATAAAATGCCCAGAAAGGACATCCAAATTCATCTTTTAAAGTGGAAACTTTAGCCGCCCTTGGATGGGACTGGCCTGACTGTAGCTTTACATGTAGTATTCCATGACTTCTTAGGCTAAACAAGCATTACAGATTTCTGTATCAAGCTACAGTTTAAATATGTCATGCAAAAATTACTGGATTATTTGGATTGTTCCTCAAGCTATAATTTTATTCCCCAGTTATTAAGTAAAAACTGCCTGTTTGAATTTTGCATTCTGAATGATATCTTAGCCTTCTGAGATTATTCATTAGCATCTTCTTTTGTATGTCCTCCCAGAAATGGTGAAAACTAATTTTGAAGACATTATGCCTTTTAGAGTCTCTGTCCATAGCATAATACAGACAATAATATTATCTGTGATGCCATTTTGCTATAAAATGTTTATAGCTCTGCCATAACAAATTATAGGAAATGGCTAATACTGTTCAAGCATACTATTTTTAAACTTATTTAGGGATACCTAAGGAGACTCCAGTGTATTTTCAATAAATACAAAATAAATAAGAAAAAATGTATTTCCTATATCAGCTTAATAAATTGTGCTGCCTATACTTCACATCCATGCATCTCTTTAGCTGTGCCTGGAAGATGCTTTGCCAATCACTTTCTCTATTTTTTTGGTGCCTTCAAGTCAATTTTGACTCCTGGCGGCTGCCTGGACTAGTCCCTGCAGTTTTCTTGGCGAGGTTTTTCAGAGGTGGTTTGCCCTTGCCTTCTTCCTAGGGCTGAGAGAGAGGGACTGGCCCAAGGTCACCCAGCTGGCTTTGTGCCTAAGGCGGGACTAGAACTAGGGTGGATCTAATTCCTGCACAGCATAAGAGGAAGAGAGCTGAGAGAACTAACAGGAGAACTTTTTATCAGAGACAAGAAGTTTCAGGACTTCTAGAGTCAAAGTTATGAGATAATCCATACTGGGGAGCATCCACTGTTACAAATATTTGGTCCAACACTGTTAATGGGCAGTGATCATGAACCTCATTAGGAGCCATGAGATTTTTACAAATTGTACGAATGGCAGACATAAACAAATACAAATGCACATCAGTTAATGGTGTCTTTGCCTTGGCAAGTGAGGAGGAGGAGGAGAAAAGCCACTGTACACTGTCCAATTTTCTTGGCAAGGTTTTTCTTGACAAGGAGGCTTGCCAGTGCCTCCTTCCTAGGGCTGAGAGAGAGAGACTGGCCCAAGGTCACCCAGTTGGCTTTGTGCCTACAACTCACGGTCTCCTGGTCTCTAGCCTGATGCCTTAACCCAGAGCTTTCCAAACTGTGTGTCGCGACACAAAAGTGTGTCGCCACACACAGCGTGGTGTGTCGCCACACCACCCGGAAGCGGCGGCGCGCTCGTGCACGGTGGCCGCCATGCACGCGCGCGCCGCCGCACGCCCCCCGTGCCGCCGCCGTGCGCGCGCGCCACCGCACGCCCCCCCGCGCCGCCGCCGTGCGCGCGCGTGTCACCAGCTCGGTGTGTCGCCAGCGGCGGCACTTTGGAAAGCCCTGCCTTAACCACTACACCAAACTGGCTCTCATTTCTTAAGGACATGCTTTCGTAACCCTACCTTTATCTCATCCTCAGCCCATAGCAGAAGCTCCCTAATTTTGTGTTCAGCTGATCCAGCGTTAAAGTTGTGTGTTCTATCTTCATCCATGATTTGTGGTGCTTCAGTGATCACCATAGTAACGACACAGTGAGGGGTTGTGATTGCCCAGCACCTATTGGCTGCTTTCAGCTGCAGTGTACCCACCCATAATTTTCAGCCTGGCAACTACCTGTTGAGTTTAATTTTTGGAAGAGAGGAAGGGCTTCCTGTGCAAAATTACACTTCATTTCCTTATTTGTTAAATAATTCCAACAAAATGTTTGCTGTTTATAGACTGCACTTATGTGGCTGGAGTAATGCAACCCTTCCCATTTGCTTCTGTTTGCAATGGAACTCTGCTGCACCCTTTGCTTGTTATTCTGGCAGCAGAAGCAGCTGTAAGCATGAGCTGCAGTGTCACAGCTGGGACCTGGCAGGAGAAACCTGGAGTCCGCCTACCAGTATCCCTTAACAGCCCCCTCTGAACTATTTTTAGACAGAGAGAGAGAATGAGTGAGAACAGGTGAGCAGAGCAAGAGGATGCAAGACCATGAGAGACCATGAGAGAAACAGACCAAGTGAATGAGAAGGTGTGCAAGAGAGCAACAGAACAAATGATATAGTGAGAGAGAATGAGACAGAGCTGAGTGAAAGAGTGAGCAAGAGAGAGCTTGTGAGACAGAGCAGGAGAAATGGAGAGGAAAAAATGAGCAAGGGAGGACAACAAGGAAGCAAGCAAGAATACAAGAGGGAATGAGAGAGTGAAAGACTGTGCAAATGAGAAAGAATGCAAGTGTAGAAAGTAAGGAAGATGACCTTGATGGAGATGTGCAGAAGCTGTGGCCTAGGCAAAAGGGACTAAAGCATTTTTAAGTCCAGAACAGCCAGATAACATTTGGAAACAACTCAGACACCTCCCTAATTCACTGAACTATAAGTAGGTGGAGGAGGTACAGCAAATTCAAGCAAGAGATAATCTGTGGATGGGACCTGATCTGTGGCATGAATGAGAGTTTCCCAGTAAAGCAGGAGAGGCAGAAAGCCCCTCTTGACATGCTTTCAGACTTGCACAATATGTGGTCACCAAGCACAGTACAGGTCCTCGCTTAATGACCACAATTGGGCCCAGAATTTCAGTTGCTAAGCAAAGTGGTCATTAAGTGAATCTGACCCAATTTTACGACCTTTTTGTGTTGGTCGTTAAGCAAATCACTGGGTGTTAAGTGGAACACATGGTCGTTAAGTGAATCACGCAGTTCTCCATTGATTTTGTTTGCCAGAAGCCAGCAGGGAAGGTAGAAAATGGTGATCACATGACCACGGGATGCTGTGACAGTCATAAATGTGAACCAGTTGCCAAGCGCCCAAATCATGATCATGTGACGATGGGGATGCTGCAACAGTCATAAGTGTGAGGACCGGTCGTAAGTCTTTTTTTCAGCACCGTCGTAAGTCTGAACCATCACTAAATGAATGGTTGTTAAGTGTTGACTACCTGTAGCTATATATTGTGGTTTTCAAAATTTGACAACTTTATAGCAAACTTTAGTATGGATTTGATGTGGAAACCTGAAGAGGCTAAATAATTGTCTCTCTGTTATGTATGAACGACACAACTCATCAGTCCAAATTATTTTTTTCTGGTCTGTTTTTAATCCTAATGTCAACAATTATATCATAAAGTTTGTATTTTTCCACCACTAAACTAGCAGAGAAAATCCAACACCAAAAGATACCCAATGTAACAGATATCTTCAGTATACTTCATCCTCTTATGCATGAACATATGTGAATATTGGAAGTCAAAACAAGATGCCTAGAGCCCTGACAACTCCTTCTAGGATCCATGCCACACTAGGTTCAGGTTGGGTTGGTTTTGTGGCTAATGATGCTACCATGCCATCCAGTTTTCTGATTGAGTACTGTAAATCTCCCTGCTTGGAGACCTTTAATATGCTCTCAAAATTCTGAATCTGCCCGAATGTTGGAAGGCTATTGGTGAAGACCATTCTAGGGGTCTTGAGGAAACAGTACTTCTGAGAAAAGTTCAGAAGATTCCAATAAATCCTGTAAAATTCAGAACATTCCAGGAAGTTTGTAAAAAATGAATCCATTTACATAATAACATTACAGAACTTTCTTCAACCATTATGTTTTCCCAGCAAAATGATCCTTACCAAAAATCAGAGAATCCTGACTTGTCCCCTAGCAGCTGAGTATGTGCATTTGGCATAATGACTCGAGTTGTCATCATTATACTTGCTTCATATAGCAGAATGAGATTGTTTGTCCTCACATAATAATAAATACAGTGATTACCCAATCATTATGGCAAAAATATATGCTACTGTTAGAAGAAGAAAATTAATTCTGTCAGATGTCACAATGATCATATTCACTGGAAAGTCACTGACATACATTTGCCAAAATGGGCTTATGAGAACTGTTTTTGTGCCTGATGAGAATATTTGGCACTGAGAAATTTCCGTACAAAGTGCTTCAAAATTTCTGTTTTTGACAGGGAAGTACAAAACCAACCCATAACAGCCAACTATAGATTTCCTACTTAACCATGTTACACCTTTGAGGCACATAGTTTATACTTAATGGTCAATAGAATGACAGGATTGCTGTAGCTATGGCACCTTCACAAGGAGTTTGATGTTTGGCAATGCCAGACCTGACCACCTGATTATGGATTAGATGTGCTGATATGTGTTACCTAATTTATTGGCAAAAACACTAACTCATCTAAAGCAAAAATGTTCAGCTAGTGTTTAAGCTATAGTTAATGGTCATGTAACAACTTTTTTTTCATAAATTTTATTAAATTTTATAATACATATTAAAAGTTAGAAAAAGAAATAGAAATACAAAGTAAAAAGAAAGAAAAAAGAAGAAGAAAAGAGTGAGATAAAGAAAAATAATAAAAAAAGAAAAATATGAAAAATAGATGACCTCCAATCTATCTTTGGTCATTAAGTACAATATTCAGCTTTAAATGTTAGTCTTTCATACAATACATAGGAACTTTTCTTTGTCTAGTACATTTTAATTTCTATATTCCAATCTTCTGATCTTCATATAGGCTTCACCCTTCTTGCAATTCTCCATTGATCCATATATAGTTTCCGCTCCTTGAAGTAATGTCATTTTAAGTTTTCTTTTCATTAAATATATCAGTTTAGTATTTTTTAATCAATCTTTCCATTTTTACATCCATATTTATGTCCTTGATAAAGTCCAATTAATCTTGAGTCATATATATAAAAGGAAAAGGTCCTCTTTTATTTCTAATAAAATATATCCTATTTATATATATCCATAAAATTAACACCAATTTAAACATAATCTATATTTAACCTATATTTATACTATATTCTACATCTCCGTACACATTTACCCAATTAACAATTTTTTTGTAACAACTTTGATTTCTAGAGGAGGGACTTGTCCCGGTCAGCCCAAGAACAGAGGCGAGTCAGTGTATTCAGACTATCAGTTCTTTATCTGCATAACCATACAGACAGAATCTTGCCAGACTGAAGCTATCCTAACTAACCTAAGGGGAAATACTCCAGGGGCTCTAGGGCAGAGCTACTCTAACTTTCTTTGCCTGCCTACCAAGGCTCTCAAAGCTGTGAGCACGTTTATCTCCTTGGGATGCGCTCCCTCCTTCCTCAGCTCCGAAATCCATCACATCACTAGCCAAAAACATAGCAGAAAGATCAATTCTTCCCCCCAAAACAAGGGAGAACTTAGAAATATTGTTCTGGTTTTCAAGTGAACAGAGTTATGCCGGATAATGTGCACATACATTTAAAAGAAACAATTGTGATCAATGATAATTATTTTCAACCAAATGATTGTAAGACACTGTATTGCACATCAACTCTCAGTGACTCCTATTGAGTTCAATATTTTCTATTCCCAACATGAATTTGTATCTGATTGCAATTGAAATGTGCTAGATTTTATCCACAAGCCATATCATAGTGAAGTCCAGAGTGGCTGGAACTTTCTGTCTGTTAGAGAAAAGACTACATTTCCACTCCTCCATTTTAAAGGTTTTTGCAGCAAAGACTAGATCAGAGCTTTCCAAACTTTTCACGTTGGTGACACACACCAATGACGGCGGCGACACTGATTGGCGGGGGTGCCACTTCTTTTGGTTCCCCCATCAGCACTTCCGGGTTTTTGCGCGACACACCAGGACACCGCAGGCGACACAGTAGTGTGTTGCGACACACACTTTGGAAAGCTATGGACTAGATGATCAGGATATAGCTATGCTATAGGACATAGCTTTCCAAACTGTGTGTCGCAACACTTTAGTGTGTCGCAACACAGTTTAGTGTGTCGCGAAGCGGTGGCGGCAGCGATGACGGCAGCGGCGCGCCATCAGCGCTTCCGCGTTTTAGTGAGGCTGCCGCTGCCGCCACCGCCATGCATGCTGCCGCACACACCCCGCGCCGCCATCGTGCACACCCCCGCGTCGCCGCTGCCGCCGTTGGTGTGTTGCCAACAGCAGCAGTTTGGAAAGCACTGCTATAGGAGCTTGCAGTGCAAATGTGTATTTTGACCCTTAGAATTTCCTCCATATCATTTTCTGTTCATATACGTAGATATGGATTTGACCCTGGATTTGATATATGTAGGCTAGAGATGCCAAGTCTTAATATGGCTAGAATGAAAACTCAACACAAAGAAATCATTATTAGGGGCATATTTATTCCTGTTTCTTATAATGGGTAGCCACAAGAATAACTTGTTTCCTCTAGCTATTTTTATTTAGACTAAAATCAACACTATATTTTAATCCGTGGTTTGCAATGTCAACTCACTTCCATGATGCTTGAAAATTATGGCCTGTCCATCCTCTGGGTAACACAAAGCCGATCTTAATTTTAGCCCTTTAAACAGCTGTCACTGCCTCCAGCATTTGGGGGGTTACATTTTTAAATGTATGTTTTCCTTCTGATACATAAGAAACTAATACAAGTTTTCTGGAAAATGACTGTTGCTTCCCCGACTGCTTGAAACGGGAAAAAAAAGGGAGGAATGGTCAAGTGTGGCAGGCACCAATGATAAGGTTCTGAAGAGGAAAAGATTGATCACGTAAGGCAACAAATGTAAAAGACAACCACATTAAAGGAACTGATGGAGTCAGCAAAGCTCCATCAATATGTCAGTGTATATTTCAGTGTGGTTTTAGTTGGCCTTAGTAGACAGGAAATACATTTTTCTTCATTATCTATCTTTTTCTCATTTCATGAGGTCAATCCTAAACAGTAGCTGAATTAATAGGGGAGTGGGGGAATATCATTTTAATAATCTCTAGTGTTCACATAATAAAATTAAGACAGGCCTTCTATTAGTAACATGATCAATAAGATTATTGAATCTTACAGTGTAATTTTTGTTGTTATATTCTTATTCCATGATATGAATGGGCAAATATTTGCACTTCTGAGAATTCAGTAATATAAACTTGGCCCTACATTCTTCAACCAGAATTGGGTGAGGGGATAGCAGTAGTTTTAGTCTAGTGGTTAAGGTGCTGGGCTAGAAACCAGGAGTCTGTGAGTTCTAGTCCTGCCTTAGGCATGAAAGCCGGCTGGGTGACCTCCAGCCAGTCACTCTCAGCCCAACTCACTTCACAGGGTTGTTGTTGTTGGGAAAATAGGAGGAGGAAGGAGTATTAGGTACGTTCGCCGCCTTGAGTTATTTATAAAAATAATAAAGGAGGAATAAAAATTAAATAAATAAATAAATTTGCGAGCTAGTGTGATGTAGTGGCTAAGGTGCTAGACTAGGAGCACACAACCTCAGGTTCTAGTCCTCCATTACACACACAAGCTAGCTAGGTGACTTTGGGCCAGTTGTTCTATCTTAGCCATAGACTAAGAAGTTGAAAAACATCCATCTGCCAACACACGTTGGACCAGTGTGGTAGATTATGATCTATAACCTTCAGTGAAGTGGCCTTCATCCTGCAGTGGATAGTTTTGAGATGCTGCTGCTGTTGCTCATGATGATTATACACAATGCAAGATCAGCAAAACAGGAAAGATTCACCAATTTAATAAAGAGCTCGTATTGTAAGATGCCCATAGTTTTCTGGAGACTAAAAATTCACGTACCTGGATAAAGACCAACATCTAGAAGTGAAGCTACCATTACAGCCTAGTACTCCCTGATTTTTTTGGGAAAAGAGTCCAAAGATTTCTTAAATCTAGCTTATAGCCATTTTAAAAAAAGTCTTATCTACCTGCTAAAGTAATCAACCATTTTAAAAATAGTTGTAATGATGGTGGGTAAGAATGTCCAACAAGTGGTTTGTTAGCAACTGGACAACAACAACCACCCAAAAGCGACAACCAAGCCAATTTTTTCCTGGATAGTTGAGAACTTTGTATTTTACTGTTTGCAAAACAACTGTAATTCCCACCAGGGAGTATGTTTTCTCTCTCAATCCCTTTCATCTTCCCTTTCTCCTCATGCTCTTCCATTTCTAATTCTAACTGAATGAATAATAAGCCTATGTTTAAATTAAATAAAATCTTAGATTTAAAAAAAATACTTCGCAGGAGGCTAGGCATTTTCTCTTTCTAAGGATTTCCACAAACATTTTTCTTGGCTGTGTTCCTCCTCTGCGGCTGCTGGTTATTTATTTATTCAATAACTTCCCTTTCTGCTCAAACAGGTGCTCAAAACAAAATTGAAAAACGCATTTCAAAAGGTTAAAAACAAAACAAATTCTAAAATCAATTAACATTAAAAATAAACTATTAACCATTAAATGAAAAAGTAACTCTTGAACTGTCAGGGTTCATAGTTGAATCCTGCCATTAGGGGTGTAGATTTAGTATAAGCGTGTGAACTGTGAGGAGGGGGTGAGTGTGCCAAGTGTTGTGGGTTTCATCGGAGACTGTGGAATGCAGCGTCAAGGTCAGCCACCTGCAGGAGTTGGAGGCTTGGGAACGGAGAGGGAAATTTCTGGACATGGACATCATAGGCGCTGCGAAATTGGCGCGCAGGGGGGAGAGTTAAGTTAGCGTTGTTTGGCGGGAATCCGGCATTCGGATCTTTGGAAGTGTTACAATTTACATGTATCCTTAATAAAGCTTATTCTGCATTTCAATGAAGTGCATTGAGAAGTGTTTATTGGGGCATTGAAGTTGGAGTCATTACATGAACCTATTAAAAGCCTGGGGAAAGAGATGCATCTTTACTGATTTTCTAAATCCTGAGAGAGAGAGAGCCGAATGCAGCTCTTGGGGGGATGTGTTACATAGCCTACTGCTGTGACAGTCATGAAAACATCATGAATTCATGAATTTATATGATTTATATGGCCTTCTATCTCACACAAGTGACTCTGGGCTGTTTACAGCAGGGGTCGGCAACCTGTGGTCCGCAGCCCACTGGTGGGCTGTGGGCTATTAGGAAGTGGGCCGCAGGGTGAGCCAGAGCAGCTGATTGGTGGGGTCCGGAAGGGGAAACACCTCCACCTATCAGCGCGTGGCAAAGAAGGGCGGAGGCGGGCCAAGGAGCACCTCCGCCAATCAGCCTCCCCTCATGGAGGCAGCATGCACACGGTGAAGCTGACTTTTCCTCCCCCCCACTTTTGCTCCCTGCGGTTTTTTCAGCCCCTACCGGGTAGCTCCAACACACCTCCACTTCCCCCCTGCACAGCTGATCAGCGCTCTGGCGTGCCTCCGCTTCCCCGCCGCACAGCTGATCGGCGAAAAAGCCTTGGATCACCGCAAAAAGTGACAGTGGGGTGGCACCCCAGGGTGGAAAATCTCCACGCTGTGCGATGGGGAGGCAGAGGCGCGCCTGAGCTACCCTGGTAGGGGCCGAAAAAACCACGGGGAGTAAAAGGGGGGAGGAAAAGTCCGCCCCGCACCCCGCTGGGGTGTCCCTTCGAAAGGGCAGGCTCCGGGGACCCCAAAAATGCCCTCAGTGCCAGCAATACACTTCATAGCCCTGAGATTCAGTTATAGATGCAAAGAGCACACTGGCTGGGAGGGGGGGGGGACCCTGACTATCTACTAGGAAAAGAGCCAAGCACCCAATTATATCCAGGCAAAGTTGAGCCAACAAATCAATTGCATGGACCAATTACCTGGCTCCTACCCACCCCTCCTCCTATCAACCCATCACCCTTCTGATTTTGCCCAGTTGCTCAACCCTGCCAAATAGCTGCCCAACTCAGCAGACTCACTGTCCTACTCTATTACTCTGTTTTTCCTCATATGAGAGTACCCATCCCACTAGTATACCCTGAGAGATGTGACATCTCCCTCTGCAGAGAGTTCAAAATAGTAGTCAGTGGAGGTATCACTATAAATTAGCTCAGCAAGCTTGTCCCCACTTAAATTCTGTTCTGAAGTCAGCTGAAGCCAGCTCATTCTAGAGTTTGGGAAAAGGGCCCCAGACTCTACCATTTCCTACCAACAAACAAAATTAGGTGTGATCACCCAATACTTTACCCCAGGATGGTAGCCTTAGCAGCTGCAGCTGTACAACATACTAAACTCAGCTAGAGTTAACCATGATTAGATTTTTGCTGGTTCAGCATATTGTGCCAACCCAATCCCTGTGGCTAGTTTATGGCTGGATGTATTTTGTGAACTAGAGAATGGACTAATTCAGTCAAGTCTTTGTTTCATTGTTGTGAGCTACACAAGGTGTTAGGAGTCAGATGGCATACAAGTTTAATAGATGATGATGATGATGATGATCATCATCATCATCATCATCCATCGTGTATAAATGAATGAATTTTATTTATTTCGTATGGCATTTTTTTTCTTTCTGGGAAATCCCTTGTGAGGTCCAGCAGCCAGCTGTGTAGACTATTTAGCCATGACAAGTCACATTGTCTGGGGTGCACCACGGGGGGCTAGTCTACATTGCACCCGCTGTTTCCTTCCCGCCAGAGCGGTACCTATTTATCTACTTGCATTTGCATGCTTTCAAATTGCTAGGTTGGCAAGAGCTGGGGCGAGTGCGGGAGCTCACTCCATCACGCGGGGCTAGGGTCTCAAACCACTGAACTTGCAACCCTCCAGCCAACAAGCCTGGCGTCTTAATCGCTGAGCCCCCACACCCGCACTGAACGAATGATAAAGTTTAACTTTGATTCAAGGATATCTGACATGAAGGAGATCCTGAAAGGAAATAAATCTGTAGGGTTGCTATCCTGGTATTCAAGCAAGGCCTTGTGTCTTGGATAGTGGCTCAAAAGAAAGCCAGTTTGGTGTAGTGGTTAAGGCACTAGGCTAGAAGCCGGGAGACTGTGAGTTCTAGTCCTGCCTTAGGTATGAAAGCCGACTGGGTGACTTTGGGCCAGTCATTCTCTCTCAGCCCAACCCACCTCACAGGGCTGTTGTTGTGGGGAAAATAGGAGGAGGAAGGAGTATTAGGTATGTCTGCCTTGAGTTACAATTATTTTTTTTGTTATCCATTCAATCGTGTCCGATTTTTGGAAACTGCCTGGACAAGTCCCTGCAGTTTTCTTGGCAAGGTTTTTCAGAAGTGGTTTGTCATGGCCTCCTTCCTAGGGCTGAGAGAAAGTGACTGGCCCAAGATCACCCAGCTGGCTTTGTGCTTCAGGCGGGACTAGAACTCCAAGTCTCCTGGTTTCTAGCCCAGTGCCTTAACCACTACACCAAACTGGCTCTTGAATTATTTATAAAAATAATAAAGGTGGGATTAAAAAAAAAGATAGCAGAATGTTTGTCTTGTATTCTTCCTGGCACTACCCCCATAGTCTCAGAGTACCTTCCCTCAGGACATGAAAGGAATACAATGTGAGATAGATCTTGGCCTTGTAAGTGAGCAGTCTGTAGGAAGCAATGAGAGAATAACTACAGAGTAACCAGCATGAATCAGCAATTGGAGCACATAATTCCTCAGCCTGAAGATGTAATGTTGTTGCTAGGGCATGCATGGGACTGAAGGCACTAGGGACAAGTTTATAAGCTAAACAAATATTTAGTATGGAAATTATTTATCTAAGGGAATACAGCAATACTTTTTAAGCAGAAATATGAGGTTGTATAAATGTACATCTTATTTCCAATCCATAATACATAAGCATGAATGACCACACACACACACTCCTGTAGCAAACAGTTGTCCACACACACAGCCACTTCAAGTGAAAAAGCCTAATTCCCAAGACCAGCTGATTTTTATTCTTATTTTTGGGGGAGGTGGAAAATTCAACCAAACCTCTCTCATCGTAGACAGTAAAAACATAATTGTAAGAAATTCTGCTTTTTCGTAGTGCTGCCTCCCTTTGCTTAATGCTAGGGCCAAGCCAGAGATTCTTCCCAAGCTAAATACTCTTGATACCTTTCCCCCTCAAGTCAGATTTCACAGCTCAACACTAGGAGGAGCAAATGTGTGCCACAAGAACTCCCATTCCCTCTGGTCAAACCCTGTTAAAAGCTATATTTCTGCTCCTGTTCTAGCCTCCTGGACTCCTCCCATCAGGATTCTCTTCATCTGGGAGATTTTTAGCTGACTAAAAGGTAACACTTTCCGTCGGTATAGAAGTAACATGGAACTTCACTGACAAACAATGTAAAAGGATGGTTTAAGAAAACAAAAGGGATGTCCTCATCAGGGATGTACAGGATACTCCTACTTTTTAGCACCTACTTCTTCATTGGTGATCAGTAGACAGAAGTGACAAATGCTTACCCTCCATGAAACAATTGTATAAATGTTTTTTTTAATCCATTCAATTGTATCCGATTCTTGCAGACTGCCTGGGCAAGTCCCAGCAGTTTTCTTGGCAAGGTTTTTCAGAAGAGATTTGCCATTGCCTCCTTCTTAGGGCTGAGAGAAAGTGACTGGCCTGAAACCATTAGTGGATAGCTAGAACCACTGAATGCAGCAGAGCTTATTACAGCAAAAAGATGCGCACAGAAAAGAGTATTATCTATAATAGCATTGATGAGCACGTTAGAGAAATATAGGTTATTGATCTTACACACTTAGCTCACCCAAGCATAAGGAATTGCACACTTAGACAAAGTAGGTTCAAAAATAATCACAAAAGAAAATCTTACTCGTTTATTTGGTCCAGTTACATCCATTCAGGAAAAATTGTTCTTCTTTCATTCCCTAAACTGAATTGACCCTTAGCCCTCATTGCTGCTAAAGGCTGCATGCAGAAAGGGGGAACCTCCTGACTCTAGGCCCAGGCATGTCTCCAAGATGGAAGGAGCAGCAGCAGCATGCTTCCTTCTCAGATGGTGGGAAAAGTGAGAGAGAGCAGAGGAATGTGGGAGGGACAACAAACAGCTTCCTCCGGAAGCATATAGAGAATTGCATCCTAGAACGAACTCATCCACATGCTAATGAAGCATGATGATTTGCTGGGACCTCCAACATGGCCTAGGGTCACCCAGCTGGCTTTGTGCCCAAGGCAGGATTAGAACTCACAGTCTCCCGGATTCTAGCCCAGTGCCTTAACCACTACACCAAACTGGCTCTCTATAAATGTGTTAAAGCTGGGATTTAAACCGTTTCCACATGCTGTCTTTCTAACCTCTGAGCCATGCTGACTTTTCATTTTCTCCCAACTCCTTGATCCATTGAACTCAAGAATGGATTCTTGAAATTAGCTTGAGTGTCAACATGATAATTAACCAAGTTTGTATGTGTGAGTGAAACGGGGGGGGGGGGAAAGCTAAGAAAGAACCCAGCTTTCTGGTGCATAGCTCAAATCAAAGGCCTACCTATCATTGGTCTGGAGAGGTTAGGACCCAATAACAGGAAGAACACTGAAGCAGGAGGTCTTGAAATTCATGTACATAGAATATTTATGCTTCAAAGCATACTGTATGTACTGAATTATCATCTTTTTTAAAGAAACATCAATACAGGAAATGGCTCCCTGGGTATTGCTTACAAGCCAATCCACTCTTGTTATTAAAAGCATCCATCTCAAGCAGAGCATTAACAACATAAAACAGGAGAAAAATTCCCAGTTGCTTCTGCCTTCCTGTGATTTGTAGAAGAAGCCAAATGGGAACTGATTACATGCTGTGTTACGCTAATAGATCTGTGCTATATCTTCCCTAATAAACCCTAGAACTCCATGAAGCTCAAACAAAAGCAAAACAAAAATCCCTTTCTTCCATTTGCAATTTAGCAAAAACACTCACAGGGTCAAGATGAGGCCATGGACTCAGCTGTAGATAAGGTGGATAAAACTTCACTGAAATAGGACTTCAGTGGAATGGAATTTTGACTGTCAGTGTTGAATATGGGGCACCATGTGTACTGCTTTCAGTGACTTGCCAACGTTCTCTTGAGAAAATGAACAGGTTTCTACTATCAGCCACGCAAAAGAAACATTTGTAGCCACTTTTATGGAAAGGAGGGAACTTGTCTGCAGCATTGGCTAATTTCTCTTGTAAAATGCATTGCTGTGTACAAAGCTTGCAAATGTCTTTCCTCTTTTAGCTAAATATTTTTGCATCCTGCATTTATATTGATTGACGTAGACTGAATTTTCCAGCTCGTAACTTTTTGGATGACTATACATTTCGTTTAATGGGTGCATATCAAATAACACATATCTCTCTAAGGCACAGGTCTGCATCTGACTTCTTTTTCTCTGCCCTTGAGCAAAGAAATCTCCATCCTTGGGGAAAGATGGGCCTCTAACGAAACCACCCTACTGTCAGCTGTTGGAAAAGCTGAGCTGAGCTGAGATGCGATGCAATGCAATGAGATGAATGCCAGTAGGAACAGCCTTAATGTTCTATACAGAATTAAGAGTCTGCAAAGGGAATGCTATTGCTTTGTGTCCTAATGTAACCAAATTTTGCAATATTATTTAAATTGCCATGGGGATCTGTCTGGATTGAAAGGCTGGTTAGACATCAGATATAGAAAACCATCCTGCATCGCACTTCTGAGCATGGGTGTCTGCAGGACTTCCTGTTTTTACAGAATGACTAAAACAGTGTCGGGCTGTTGTAATGCAAATTCTACCTCTTTCATACATGCATGCATATGATGCCACAATGTACATACAAAAGAGGTGGGGCTTAATTTCCAGGGAAGCAATGGCAAACTGAAGACAGCTCTGCTGAGAGCGGAGCCGACAACCACGGCAGAATGAGGAGCCGGCAAATGGATCGTCTTCTTGGAATTCCTCTCCAGACAAGAAGAGGACTCAGGATTACCCACATACGCTCCAGTCAGTAGCTCCCTGCAAAGAGACTGTAAGACAGCGGTCTCCAGCAGATTTAGAGCTCTGGGAGTTGAGAGATCGCCATCTTTGCCCAAGCTGCGGTTGGCGCCTTTATGGACACAGGGTTCACATACTTCCTTTCTTAATCACTTCTGGAAATTACTTGTAAGTTTCATTACACTGTGTCAGTTTCCTTCAATCCTTGGCAAAAGAAGTTATATGCAAGTTTAAGGACTTAAAAAATTCTTATTTTGGAATAAACAGCAAAACAGTGATTAGAATATTGATTTGGGAAAGTTATAAACAAACTAAGGGTCCAGATCGATTTGAAATAAGATTTGGGAATTAATTACAAGAATCCTTCCTGTAGGTTGTTTAGAATTCTATAAAAATATATATATGAAGATTTTGAAATTAAGTATAAGAAACCTTCCCATGGAAAAATGCTGATTAGAAAAAAAAAACATGATGGGACTTTGAAGGTTGGACACTAGAGGGAACCAGAAAGAACTAAAGATTATAATTAAAGGAGAAGAAATCCACTAATGCAGAATGGAGCAAAATACTCTTAACTTTGGAAGAATTCAAGGATATTTGGGAAAATGCACTTAGAAGTTACTCTTAAGACTGCTATCATAAAAATGGATTTAAAAGAGGTTATAGAAGAGGAGCAGGTTTCAATGGACAAGACTGAGACTGAGGCTGATTCAAATGTGGATTTAAAATGACAGGTTACAAGAATGATATGGAAAAAGATGTTACATTGGATTTCCAAATGAAACTGGCTGATGTCTTAATAATTAAAAGGGATATACAAATAACAAACCAGAAGAGTGACTTGGATAACTTTCTTACTTTGGATTTACAAAAGAGACATGTTAAAGTTATGAAGGAGTTTCTGAGAAGAGACAAAGAGAAAATGAAAAGAAATCAAGTTTTGGGACACTACTTAAAGGGATTAAAGATCAAGATTGTTAAAAGTAAAGGGAAGGAATACAGAGTTGGTTTATTTGATTAAGGTTAAAATATATGTATTGTTATTTGGTCTAGGGGTTAAGGTGCTGGGCTAGAAAGCAGGAGTCTGTGAGTTCTAGTCCTGCCTTAGGCATGAAAGCCGGCTGGGTGACCTTGGGCCAGTCACACACACTCAGCCCAACTCACCTCACAGGGTTGCTGTTGTGGGGAAAATAGGAGGAGGAAGGAGTATTAGGTATGTTCGCCGCCTTGAGTTATTTATAAAAATAATAAAGGCGGGATAAAAATTAAATAAATAAAATAAATTTCTGGTAACTCTTAATGGACTTTTGCTGCTTAGGACTGAATGATGAGGTTTTAAGAATTTGTTTATAGATAAGAGATGAGATATGGGAAGAAGAGATCTTTTGTTGTAGTTATCAGAGAAGGCGATAAGTTACTGAAATTGTACTTGTGATGAAGGGGAAAGTCATTTCTTTATACATATTTTTTCTTTTTCCTTTACAATATTTTTCCTTTTTCTTTCTTTTCCTCTCTGTACTTTTTCTTTTTATATTTTTCTTAGTTTGAATTTTTTATCTTTATATTTGTAAACTTCAAAAGAGGTGGGACTTATGTTACAACAGTGTGTTAGTGCTTTCATCATTTTGCCCCTCTTTCTGAGAAATATGGCAGCCCTGATTTGTGGAATTTTTGTACATACAGGTAGTGCTCTCCTGTTCACTGTGGTTTTCTTCACATAAAACCAGGAAACCCAGTTTCATCCAAATCTCCATGTTGCAAATGCAGATTATATTAGTTAGGTGTAAATTCCAGGAGAGATACATGAAGTCAGGTGTATGTCATATATGAGGAACAAGGCAGATTGGACCAAGCAACATATAAATGGGGCTTTAAACTCTGGGTCTATGTTGTTTGATGAAAGAGGCTAATAGGTACTTTAACTAGGTGTGAGTATCTGAGCAACATTACACAACTGATTTGTGAACCCATTGGAATATGATGTATTGAAATTGTGTCTTCCTGTGTACAGTTTTATTTTTTTGTTCTTGTAATTATGATGTGTTTTCAAACGTCTTTGTATAGTACCTTGAGTCACTTTGCAACTGGATAGTGCTAGAAGATAGGAAGATAGACAGACAGACAGACAGACAGACAGACAGACAGATTCTGTGGGAAGGAAAACATATACGTAGGGCCTGACTAAAACAAAATGTTACTGCAGAACATTGTTTTCATAGAATGCATTTTTGGCAGTACGACTTCCTCTCACATCAACCTTTCCACATCCTAAGATGTAACTCAGAGGTCATCTTCTAGGCTACAGTTGATAGGTTCTTCTCAATGGCCACATCTAAATTATGAAACTTATGGATAGGTTGGAACTTTCTTTAATAGCTTTTCGCCATTTGGTGAAGATATTTTCATTTCAGAAGAGTTTTTTATTTACAGGAAATATAAATTCTATTTTCTGCCCTATTTTAGCTACTGTACTAAATCTACCTGCTTTTACTGTATACTAGTGTTGGGCAGAGAACTTGTCCTGCATTTTTTCCTATCAGTTCTCATTCAGTTTGATAAAAGAGAATTTGCTACCTGTAGTGCCCCCCGTGTTAGGTGCCATTGTTCCCTACCACCAAGCGGTTGAGACATGCCCTGTTCTACAGCTAGAGTCTCTTTTTATAAAGCAATGTGTTGCCCTTTCCAGGGCAACTATCAAATGTATTTATATATAGATCATGGGCAGAATTTCTATCTGGATTCAGCATTAGAGGCTTTGTAGATTTTCCAAACTATCACTAGTTTAATGTTTTGTATTTTTATTAGGGAGCATCAGCACACCACTGTTGATTGTTTCATAAGCACCAGGAAAAGAAGTACCACAAAGTCTAAATTCTGCCAGAAAATAAGTAGATTAAATCAAACAGATGTTAAATATTTATACAAAGGACGTCCAGATTCATCATTTTATTTTTAACTTTACCAGATTATAAAACAGCAAAAGAGCACACAATGTAACAATGAAACTAATACTATATCTGCCAAAAAGTATGTTTTTGTACCAGAGCACTTGCATTAATATACTTTCCTAATCCCAAGTCTGTCCTGATTAGTGTCTTATTTTATGGCTTCTGTGTATTTCAGTTGTTTCAGTCAATGTTATTCTAAACAATCGGTTATTTCCTAAATAAAGCATTTGCTAACATCCTCATTCAAAACTTCCATAGAGTATTGTATATAATCTGAACCGAGATAGTACAGCCTTCCCCCATCTGTTGCCCCTAAATGTCTTGGACTTCAAATTCCATCCAATAGTTTGGAGATAGTTGTGCCTGTATGGCCTCTATTCATATTAGTAGTTACAAAACAAGTAGTGCTTGGTAGAGTACAGACTGTCAATACAGATAGCAGCTGTCCCTATGGATAGCAGCAACTCCTATTAATATGATGATGAGACATAGGATTTTGTAAGGAATTCTCAAGAATAACAAGTGCTAGGCTAGCTATGCCACTAGTAACTGGATGCTGTGAGTACTGATTCATCTGTGATGAGCAAAGATAAAGATAAAACCACCCAGAGTCCCCTTTGGGGGAGATGGGGCGTTGATAAAAATCAAAAGAAAGAAAGAATGAATGGATAAATGAATAAATAAATAAAACACATTAACAAATCCATAAAATAGTATAGTACAGCTTTCCTCCACCACTTCCCTCCAAAAGTGTCATGCTGATTGAGAATTAGAAATTGAAATTTAACAACCCCAGAGGGAGGATGATTTCAATAAATAAGGGTTGGTTAAGCTGACTAATTTTCTTCAATGACTTGCTTCCTAAGATCTCTTCAGCTTTCTTGTTATCTTCTGGTTTAAAGCATATCCATCCCAGGCACCCATAGTCCTACAGGCCTAGCCATAACAACGTATTCCCTATGTGAAACAGCTGTTTTTCAGGACATTTCTGTCTCTGGTGTCAGCTCACCAAAGAATTCAGATGCCATGACAGATATTTTCCCAGCTTGCTATTTTTTTCAGGGAGAACAAAAGGATGGTTTATGAGATACGATTTCTTGGAAATTACTCTGATATGTACAGACAGTAAGCAGTTATGTGGTAAAATATATCATCAGGAAGTCACTACAAAGTCCAAAAAATGTGCTAAACGCTCAAAGTAATCACTGAGGTAAATATTTTTAATCCTATTTCAAAGCAGCTTTCTTTACTTCAGCATAACCAAACTAAACCAAGCAAATTTTATGCACATAAACACACACATATATGTATACACAAATAATACCTTTTATACCTATATATAATTTTTATAAAAGAAATTTTTAAAACAATAAAAAAATACAAATTTTGAAAGAAAAGTAAAGAAAGTAAAGAAAAGTAATAAGTAAATGAAAAAAGTACAAAGAAAGAAATTAAGAAAAGGGTTCTGGTCTTAACAGCAGTTACAAGTACATTTATATTTTACCCTCTCTCTCCAAGGTTACAACATAAACAAAAAAACTTTAAAAAACTTTTGTAACTGTAAAACCAAAATAACAAATGCATATAAAATTAAGGCCCAACTTGATATTTCATGGGCTGACATTTGAACAAGGAATGGTTTAAGATAAAAGGATTTTGATGGTGGTGTACCAGATGTACTCCCTTCAGATCCTGCAATTGTCCAGGGATACTAATTTTAAAAACCACCAAAAATGAAGTTTGAAAAGTTTTCAACGTACTTATTTTCAGAATAAGAATCAGAGGCAATAGTTCAATTGTTCAATGGGTCTTTGAGGTGTGAAAAAACTGGTGCTTGTTTGAGAAGATTTTTCTGCTTTGACAAATTATTTCCTTTCAAAAAGAGCAAATAACTTGGGTCAGTATTAATTCTGCACAATTAAATTATGAGAATATTTTAAAATGGGAGAATGTCATGGTATCTGAGGGGAGAAGAGTTCCACTTCTCTAAATTGTCCCCTTTCTCATCTAGTTCGGTTATCAAAGAGGATGTCAGGTTTATATTTTCCTATTTGAATCATTTTCTGATTTAATGTAAGAATGTATGTATTATTATTTATTTTGATTCTATTTTTGTATTATGTTTTGTTTCTAATCCTCTGTGCACTGCCCAAAATCATTCTTGTGAGATGGACAGTTATATAAATCTTATAAATAAATGGATACACAAATAAAAAAAATAAAAAATAGAGTTAGAGAGGTCCTTTTCCTCTTCATATTGCGTAAGGAGGTTGGACAGGATGTAGATGGCCATTTTGACCTCACAGTAACAGAAGTAAGTGGGAGGCAGGATGCACAACCAGAACAACTGCACAACATGATAATAAATGCCTGAATGAGGGCAGAAAGGGATTTTGGTGGGGAAACATTCAAGCGGTTTTGGCAGGAAGAAATCTTGGCATGTTTCTAGACCTTTGGCGCAGATTGTGCTGGCACAAATGGCATCATAGTGATTTTTTTTTCACATCAAGTGAATTCTTGGATGAAAACTATCAATGGCACATTAGCAAATGCACTGTTTCTGAGGAAAATATATAACATACTAAAGTATATACGTCCAGGAAGATCCATCCCGTAGGAAGGAAAGCGATTGGCCATTATGTTAGAGTCTACTGCTGTAGAGTCTATTGCCCAGAGTCTACTGCTGTAGAGATGGGCGGTGATAAATTTGAATGAATGAATGAATGAATGAATGAATGAATGAATGAATGAATGAATGTTCCTGAGACAGAAAGGTGGAAGGACACAGCATCAAGGTGAATTGTTGACATGGTGGCCTACAGTCTGGGCAGAAAATTTTGCAGGCTGTTGTCAAAGCTTCTCGGTCCACACAGGGTTTTCTTAAACCAGTTTAGAAGCAATCTGGCATGAGCAGTAGCAGCTTAAATGAGCTGATGTTCAAGTGACAGAAAAAAAAGACAGTTGAGAAGCTGAGGAAGCTGCTAACCTCCCCCCCCCCCACAACAGAGTTCTTGCACTCTGCTGCAACAAGGGTATTAGCGGGGCTGAATTGGGTTGCCACTAGGCTGCATTTACTGAAAGTTGATATCCAGGCTGGGAGCAAATGGCTTCTAGTAAGGAAGATGAGGAGTCCTGGAACAGAAGGATGTTTAGTTCCCTCCACCCATTCTGGTTTACCATGGATCTTTCCTCTCTTCACAGTGGAGCAATCCCACTTAAACAAGGCTGAGATGGGGACATGTCTTTAAAAGGAACTCTCTCTGCTGTGCTGCTATGTACCTATCCATTCCTTACTGCTGGTAGCAAGAAGTCATTTTAATAAGGGGGTTTAGCAGCACTATCACTGTTGTTTAACATTATAGATTTAATGTTGGCATCATAGTACTGTAAAGGGTTTTTTAAATGATTATTATTCCTAAGAGGCAGTGTCAGCTGTGTAGGGAAAAAATGGCTGTGTTTGTACAATCTGCTAACCCATGGTGTACTGAACTTTAATTGACTGAATTCATTTAATTGTTTGGATTCAAGCATACTGAAACATTAACCTATTACACTGGCTAGATTAGCACACCATATCTTGTGCTACAAATTAGTCAACCATTTTTAGTCTTGTACAGTATACAAACCCTCCAAAGTCTGTTTTTAGTATCCACTGAAAGAGAATTGAGGGCAGAATATACTAGCACTCAGTTTTTGCACTCAGTTATATATACATATCCAGAGGATGAAGAGCTTGTCAGTTTCAGACAATATCTCAGAAACATGATGTTGTAGGTATCAGAGTAGCACGTTTGGTGCAACCCAAGAGTGGTTCAGAACAAACTTGCTTCGAGTCTGTGACTTCCAATATATACAGACTTTACTAAATACAAAAATATATACACAGGCAAAATACCTTTTAACCAACTATACACAGCAATACACAATCCAGCAACTCCTACAACACCCAGCAATATGGATTCCTCCCAACTGCCTTATATCCATGTAACTTTGCTAAGTCATTCAGTGGTGATTGATGCAATTAGCTCTTCAGTTTCCTCAGAGCTGATTGCTCAGTGCTCTCAGCTGTGCTGCCTTCTTCACTGCAGTAAAATTCTTAACACAATGTCTGGGTATACCCTGACAGTAGGCAGTGGTCTCTTAGTGGACTTAATGGCCAATGAAATGGCTGAGTAATGAGTCAGCTAAACAGCTGGGTCTCACAGCGATGCTACAAATCAGCTAGAGCTGGTTGGAGAGAAAATTGAAAAGAGCTAGAAGAGAGTAGCAGTCCACCATGAATGTGCCCCAAGTGACCAATTAGCTGGAAGATTTCCAAGAAAGTAAAGCTTAAAAGTGGAACAAGTCCAAAAGAAAAAGAAATAAAGTCACTGTCATTATCAGGAGCCAGTGGGAAACAGTGTAGCTGGGGACAGGTAAAGTTTCATCACATCAGTGAGGAGACAGCCTGAAGGTCCCGCCTAGCCCATATCAGAGGCAGTCTTAAATCATCCTTTGCTGTTCTGGTTTAAAAGTAATGTTTTCCCTGTTACCCTTTACTGACACAATTTTTGCCTTGGATACAATGCACATGCTTCCTTATCCATGCTGTGGTTGACTTGGTCAAGTGATTCCTAGGGGGTCAAGATCAGCCCAGGCAGGTTCTATCGGCTACTTTAAGCTGGTGTGAGCATCAACTGCCCAGTCCGTGGGAACTATCCTCCCAGGCTGTTTTGGTTTGGGGAGCAGGAGAGCCTGGCTCTTTCAGGGTGAGCTCACCCTGTATAACTTACAAGTCTATAAGCTGATCCCCAGCTTGAATTAGCTGACTAGCAGCTGGCCAACAGTAGCAGGAGGGAAGCAGGAGAGAGAGGGCTGTTTCTCTGCCGCTTCATGATGCAACCCTCCGTTCGTCTGTCAGCTGTTGTTGAGATATATTTGGACATGGGTATAGTGCTCTTCTAGAATAATGTTAAAACCATGCTTAAAATTAGTCTGAATGGAAGGACACTGAACCCTGTCCAACTATTAGCTGATATCAACTGATATCAGGCTCCCTTTGAATACACCTATGTGAAACACTTGTACAAAACCAGATTGAATTTTGACAGATGGCTAAAATTGCCAGTTTAGCCGTTTGTCAAAACTTGCCTCCTTCCTATCCTTCCTATCAAGCTCCAGACCTATCCCACACCAAGGAGTGATTGGTGGGTGTTTTTTATCTCCTCATGGTTACCTGGGAATGAAAATGGAGAAGAAAGGGGTGGAGAAAGGGAAAAAAAATAAGGTCTTGTTGGCTTTGTTGACAGTGGGATAAAGCCAATTAAAGTTTGTCTCCCTTCCCACCTGGCCCCCAAAGGCAAGACACAGTGCACAGGCAATTCCTTGTTCCATGCTGCCTCCCCAACCCTCCCCTTAGAGATTGTTGCTTCATCTGGAAGCCTCCCAATTCAGATGTTAGGGAGTCTGTCCATAGGCACAACAGTGTCGCTACATAAAAGACCACAGTGTTAAGTCTGTTTATCCTATACATAACTAATTGAAAGTAAACTCCATGGAGGGATTGCTCTCAGGTCATTGTACTTAGGGTTGCAACATTAAAGTAGCATGCCACTGGTTAAAAGGAAACAACCCTATCAAACAGAAAAGTCTATACTGCTGAGTATACAACAGCAATTTGTATATATGTATTTTAAGTGAATCCTTATTTAAATGAAAATGTCACAAGCAGTTAAGTAATTGTAAAAATATCATCAGTTGTATGTTGTCTTGGAATTCCTGAGAATTTTAAATAACTTCTAAATAACATTGTGGGTTCCATTAGCAATGTTTTGACTAACTCAGCTCTCAACTTCACTTCCTTATGCAGACCAGAAATATATGCAACAGTGGCAGATTCCAAATGTTATCCTGCTGTGCTTAAACAAATCACTTGGCTTTTCTTTAGCATTTATTTTTGAGCCCAGTGCTGTGAATAGCAAAACATTTATATGTAACATTTTTCCATTCTCCTCCTTAATAACAAATGGCCTACTGGAGCAAATGGGATTGTCATAAACCTGGCCTTTTTTTCTTTAACCATCTGTCCAAAAAAGTGACAACCCTGTTTAGAGAAGGCAAGTCCATGTGGGTTTCAGGCCGTTATACCTTGAAGGGAAAGATGCAATTCAGGGTGGCCTTCCCATATTATTTTCACAATAATGAAAAATATTTTATTTCCAACTGACAATGCAAAGAGAAATAAGGATTGCACACAAGGTAGAAGCAAGGAAACTGAGAAGGGTTTGAAATTGATCAAATTAATGGTAACAATAGGCCTTGCTATGGTAACAAATACTGTTCCCAATTCTAAAACCTGGATAACTTATTTCCCAGACTGATGCCATCAAGCTGTGAATTTTCCATTCTGTTTCTATGCCTGGTAGTAGTTACGGAAATATGCAGGTTGATGGGGAACATTTATCATGATATCATGATCCTGAGCTAGAGCCATGATTAGAGCCTACCTCGTGGCGGTAAGGGCGGCATAACGTAATTATTTCTCCACCCTTATTGCGTCTGCAGATAGCCTTCCAGCAGCCCTGTTTCAGGTGACCCGGACCCTCCTCAGAGGGAATAATTCGGGGGTCTACCTTCAGGGCCGTTGTGAGGAATATGCTGAGCATCTGGCGGATAAAGGCGCTCGCTTCCGCTCTGCGTTGGATTCCAGCCTTGATGCAGGGCCAGTGGGGGCTATGGGGGCTGAGTCTTGCATGGTTATCTGGGAGGAGTTCGAGCCCGCTGAACATGAGGAAATGGACAGGGTTCTTGTAGCTGTTAGTTCGGCCACTTCTGTGTTAGATCCGTGCCCCTCCTGGCTCGTCAAGGCTGCCCGGGAGAGGACACGTGATTGGGTCTGGGTGGTGGTTAATTCCTTTTTGAGGGAGGGGGTGGTCCTGCCGGCTCTTAAGGAGGCAGTGGTGCACCCCCTCCTCCAGGGACCATCACTCAACCCAACTAATCTGGAAAGTTTTTGTCCAGTCTCCAACCTCCCCTTTTTAGGGAAGGTTGAGAAAGTGGTCGCATGGCAGCTTCAAAGGGCTCTGGATGAAGCGGATTATCTGTACCCCTTTCAGTCAGGATTCAGGCCATGATATAGGACTGAGACGGCATTGATCGCGCTCTTGGATGACCTCTGGTGGGAGCGGGATGGGGGCAGTGCATCCATCCTTGCTCTTCTTGACCTCTCGGCAGCCTTCAATACCATCGATCATGGTATCCTTCTGAACCGGCTTCGAGAGTTGGGGGTGGGTGGCACAGTGTTGCGCTGGTTCTCCTCCTTCCTCCAGGGTCGGTTCCAGTTGGTGTTGATAGGAGGGGAAAGGTCCAGCCCATGGCCCCTACTTTGTGGGGTGCCGCAGGGCTTGGTTCTCTCGCCCCTCTCATTTAACATCTACATGAGGCCGCTGGGTGAGGTGATCCAACAGTTTGGGGTGAGGTATCATCAGTACGCCGATGATACCCAGCTTTATATCTCCATCCTGGGCTGTCTAAGTGATGCCGTGAATGTCCTATCCCAGTGCCTAGAGACTGTAGGTGCCTGCATGGGGTGCAATGGGCTTCAGCTCAACCCAAGCAAGACTGAGTAGCTTTGGGTGTTTGGGCCTTCTAATACCAAGGTTTTTCCATATTTGGTTCTGGATGGGGTGGCACTGCCCCAGACAGACCCGGTGCACAATCTGGGGGTCCTCTTGGACTCACGGCTCCTGCTGGAAGAGCAGGTGGCAGCCATGACTAAGAGGGCCTTTGCACACCTTCGGGTTGTGCGCCAGTTGCACTCATTCCTGGACTGGGAGGCTCTACTCACTGTCACTCATACCCATGACCTACCATTTGGGCTACTGAAACGCACACTACATGGGGCTGCCCTTGAAGAGCATTCGGAAGCTTCAGCTGGTACAGAATGCAGCTGCCCGGGTTGTAAATAGTGTCGGCTATTCAGCACATGTAAGACCACTGCTTCAGGAGCTGCATTGGTTGCCAGTGTGTTTCTGGGTGCAATTCAAGGTGCTGGTTGTCACCTTTAAAGCCCTTCATGTCTTGGGACTGGGTTACCTGAGGGACCATCTTTTCCCAGTTGTCTCTACCCATCCAATCCGGTCTGGCAGGATGGGCGTGCTCCGGGTCCCATCAGCCAAGGAATGTCGGCTGGTGGGGACCAGAAGACGCCTTTTCTGCCACGGCGCCTGCCCTCTGGAACATCCTCCCTCCTGAGATTAGGATGGCCCTAATCCTTCTGGCTTTTCGGAAGACCTTGAAGACCTGGCAATGGGCCTGGGCCTGGGGTCCCAAGTGTGCGAAGGGCCCCATTTCGTGGTTGTGCTGACACCGACAGATTTTAAAATCTCTTGGCCGCTATTTATATTTAATATCTTTTGTGTTGTTTTAATTGTTTGACTGTTTTTTTATGATTGTTAGTCGCCCACTGGTTTGAGATTGGTGGCTATATAAATTGAATGAATGAATGAATGAATGAATGAAATAGATTGATTGATTGATTGGTTGGTTGGTTGGTTGGTTGGTTGGTTGAAGCAAATGGAAGAAGAAAGAACCATTATTTGGTCTATTCTTCATTATGGCACCAAGACTATTAAATATAGCAAGATACATACTTTGATTATGTATAGAAGAAAAAGTTAAATTCAACATGATTCTGCCCATGACAAGAAAACAATATATATTTTTCAGAATTACAGCTCAATAAGGCTCAATTAAGCACAGTATAAGAACCTAGCCTATCCACTAGAAAGAGTTGAGTTTGGGAGTAAAAATGTTGGGCAGAAAGCATCATACTTTAATTCTACTGTATACTGCTCTTCAATTATACTGTCAGAACTATAATAAACACAGAGTAATACCACATAATGCAAATACAAAGATCAGAAGGGATGGTTGCTATGAAAACAGGCACAAACAACATTTAAGAATAGTTTGTTCCACACTTAACATATTCTTCATCATCATCATTTTGGCTAGGAACACACACAAAAGATTTTTAGCATAACACTTTATCATAAAGCTTATTTATGTACACTGTGTGTGAAGCTATAATCCTTTGGCCCAAGATTATTTATGACTGAAGAAATTGCTTTGTCAAACTTCAGTGATGTATTGCCTTGGTAATTTATAAAATTTTAACAGGAAGATACCAAGTGTTCTTTCCTATATTAGCACCAATAGGCAGATGTGAACAAGCAGCAGTTTTTGTTGTTGTTGTTCAGTCGTTTAGTCGTGTCCGACTCTTCGTGACCTCATGGAATCCGAGCTAAATCTGTGACTAGAATTTGCCACATATCATGTACATTACTGAGGTGGCATGAAACTAAAGCAATACTGACTTTAAAATATGGAACATTTTCTCTCACTTCTCTCTAACTGAATATTCATATAAAATTTGTTCTCAAGCATTGAAGACTTGTTTTCTGACTTAATTATCTTCAGTAACAATACTTTTGAAGTTACTGAACTTATTCTGAACACAACCACATGTTCCCCTAAGTCTACCTTGAAGATGTGTCACCAAGTGTCCTTTAAAGACTTGGCCTCCTGATGCAGCCTTCATCTTACCCACAGCCCATAACTGAGATCATTGAATTTAGTTTGCAGCTGGTGCTTTCCATCTTCTCCCAACACAAGACTTGCTATATGCATAAATTGTGGTGCTTCGATGATGACCACAGAAATGAAACAGTTGGGGGCTGGAATCTGCCCAGCTCCTACTGGCCATTTTTGGATGACTAAAATCAGCACTCGGAATAAATGGAAAAAAACACTATAAATCTCTTTAAAAATACGGTATAATTTTACCTACATTTGAGATTATTATAAAGTATTCTTCAGCTAGACAAGTTCTTACAATGCACTGATGTAGTAATTTTAGACAGCGTGAGATAAATTAGCAGTGGCCTTTCATTAGAGAAGTATGTTGGCTATATTTTTGTTTTGTAAAAAAGATTTCATACACTCCAGTAGCATCACATTGATTTATTTAAGAAGGCTAAAACAATTAAATGTTTCATTAATAGACTTTGGATCAACATCCAAAGGAATCTTTCAAAAGGAATTAGAATGCTTTCTTGAGATCCGTTGTAATATAGTCTTTGCTTAAACTTTTATTTCTGAGTCAGCTGATTAGTAATTAGGCTATTTCAGGCACTGCAGGCCTGAAAAGTAAGCCTGTGCATTCCCAGGCTCACTTTTGCAAATAATTCGTGCAACTTTTTAAACTCTGTTATTACTGTAACGTCAGAGCAGCTGTCAGAGAAGACTGCAAATACTTATGCTGAAAATAAAACTGTTTATATCCTTGCATACAAAATAGGAAAGAACTATTGCTCTGAGACATATGCTGAAAAGTCCCATATCTCATCCTTGGTACCAGTTATAGAGAAGGGTTCAGTTGTTGGTATTCAGAGTATTTTTAAAATCAAGTAGCAGGCCAAAGTAATACAGTTCCAATTTAAGATTCCTCTGTACAAACTTATAGATAGGTGCTCGAACTAAATATTATAAAAGCTGCAGTGCTATTTAAAGGATTAATTCCATGAACAAAAATTAATATATATGAATACACTTTAATTTTGTAGAGTCACTACTAATGCTTAAGGATTAGCTTCTTCCACATTTATTGGTATAGGATTAGTAACAGGAAATACTTTCTGCTTTAGATCCGCATTAGCATACACTCCACTTTCATCTTGCCACGTGTTGATCCCATGTCTTCTGTAATCTGCTGTGTCAGTAAACTGAGAATGACATTTTCTATGTACTACAGAGTATCCACCTGTATCAGGTACAACCTAAACAAAAGATATTAATGTATGCTATTACTTGAAAGAAAGTTCTGAGGAGCAAACTTTAACAAAGGCAGTACTGTATACCAAAAATAAATTTAATCAGTTGATACATCTCTCTTCCAGGAACATTTTGATTATTAAATCACTTGGCTCAAATTAAGAAATGTGCATGGGAAAAGTGATGTGTGTGGCAACATTTTTAAACAGATTTTCCCAGAACAGCAAATCTGATGCATATGATTTTCAGTGTCTAAAAGAACCAATTATAATATTACATAATATAATCCTGTTTGCAAAATCAGCAAAATCTCTGCTACCTAAGAAAAATACAGGGTTCTCTCGGTCATGGCCTCTATCACAGCCGTTCTCAACTTTTTGACCCTGGAGGAACCCTTGAAATATTTTTCAGGCCTCAGGGAATCCCTACACGTTCAGGTTCAAATATAGGCCAGACATTACAAAATTACTATATTTGTTTCATGTGTAGGCCTGTATGTATGCATTCACAGTGTTCTTAAACTGAAAATAAAGAATGAAACTTACCGCTTTAATGTGAAGTTGCCCAAAACTGAAATAATTTTTAAAATAAATCGTGATCTCCCAGGGAACCCCTAGTGACCTCTCGCAGAACCCTAGGATTCCATGGAACCCTGGTTGAGAAACCCTGATCTATCATTAAGATATATTATGTAATTATTATTATTATTATTATTATTATTATTATTATTATTATGTCTATGAAGGTTCTCAGTCATCCAGGTGGAATTGTCTGTAGCTTGAATCATGTCAACTGGATTTCTATTTTCTCAGTGGAAACGTTTCGCTCCTTATCCAAGGAGCTTCTTCAGTCTGAGCAAAGTTAGTAAGGGAATCCTTAAATATGTTTTTAGGTGGCTGTGTGACCTTGCACCTGGGGCTAGGTCATGGTTATTTCGAGATGTTATATCTAAGTCCCTTTATCATCTAAAGGAGGATCGTTAAGATTACCATGCTGCTGTTGAGCTTGCGAAATGGTCTTAATCTTCCTAGGCACAGAAGACAAAGCAGGAAGGAAAATAGGGGAAAGATTGTGCCTGAGGCCCCCACCTCTATTCAAGGAAGGATTTTCCAAGTTGGCATAAATGGATTCCTTGACCCCTCTCTCAAACCACCTATCTTCTCTGTCTAAAATCTGAACATTTATGTCCTCAAATGAGTGTCCTTTTTCCTTTAGATGAAAATAAACTGCTGACTCTGGTCCTGTGGTGTTACTTCTCCTGTGTTGGGCCATCCTCCTGTACAAAGGTTGTTTGGTTTCTCCAATGTAGAGTTCAGAGCACTCCTCACTGCACTGGATTGCATAAACTACATTGCTTTTCTTGTGTTTTGGAGTTTGATCTTTGGGGTGTACAAGCCTCTGTCTCAGTGTGTTGGTGGGTTTGAAATATACAGGTATGTGGTGTTTACCAAATATCCTTTTTATCTTTTCAGACACGCCAGCCATGTAAGGAATGACCAGGTTCTTCCGTTTACTCTGAGTCTCAGCCCTATCTGTCGCTGTTTTAGGTCTGGTAGATTTAGATTTAGTGAAGGCCCAATTTGGATATCCACAGGCCTTCAGAGCTGTTCTCAGGTGCTGATTTTCATTCTTTTTGGAATCCATGGAGGTGGGGATGGTTTCTGCTCTGTGTGACAATGTCCTGATGACTCCTAGTTTGTGCTGCAGTGGATGGTGGGAGTCAAACATCAGATATTGATCTGTGTGTGTGGGTTTCCTGTAGATCCCTATTTCTAGCTTGCCACCGGTCCCAATGAGGACTTCACAGTCTAGGAATGCCAGTCTGTTGTCCTTGGTGTCTAATGTTCACCTAAGAAGACACCAAGGACAATAGACTGGCATTCCTAGACTGGCATTCCTAGTCAGCAGTTTATTTTCATCTAAAGGAAAAAGGACACTCATTTGAGGACATAAATGTTCACATTTTAGACAGAGAAGATAGGTGGTTTGAGAGAGGGGTCAAGGAATCCATTTATGCCAACTTGGAAAATCCTTCCTTGAATAGAGGTGGGGGCCTCAGGCACAATCTTTCCCCTATTTTCCTTCCTGCTTTGTCTTCTGTGCCTAGGAAGATTAAGACCATTTCGCAAGCTCAACAGCAGCATGGTAATCTTAACGATCCTCCTTTAGATGATAAAGGGATTTAGAAATAACATCTCAAAATAACCATGACCTAGCCCCAGGTGCAAGGTCACACAGCCACCTAGAAACATATTTAAGGATTCCCTTCAGCTCAGACTGAAGAAGCTCCTTGGATAAGGAGCGAAACGTTTCCACTGAGAAAATAGAAATTCAGTTGACATGATTCAAGCTACAGACATATATATATTATGCTAAAGACCCAGTAGCCCAAAAAGGAAAAACAGGAGTCATCTACAACATTCAAGACACAATGAAAACTCCTTAATCTCACAACACATGG
This sequence comes from Charina bottae, assembly GCA_023362775.1. NCBI lineage: Eukaryota > Metazoa > Chordata > Lepidosauria > Squamata > Charinaidae > Charina > Charina bottae. The sequence continues at coordinate 205,277,347 of JALMGJ010000002.1, read as the reverse complement.
ACAGACTCAACTATAGTTTCAACTGGGAAACTGTGAGCATCCTAGACCAAGCTAAATCCAAAAACGCTAGGGATATAAACATGGAGCAAACCCCACACTCATCAGCACTGATGATGTTACCTAGTTGGATAATGAAACGTCTGCAAGCAAACAACCAAGCTCAGAGAGCACCAAGGACTCCACAGTTCAACCCTGAGCTACACATATTCTCTTCTATTGGATCTTCTATGGAAGCAGATGGGCCCCAGCATAGCTGGGAAATCATAATTCCAAGCATTCTGATTCAGAGGATCCATTAATTTGTTGATACATTTACTTAAAAAGGCAAGTTTATGCTTAGTTATACCATCCTAAGAGAGCCAGGTTGGTGTAATGGTTAAGGCATCAGGCTAGAAACCTGGAGACCATGAGTTTCAGTCCTGCCTTAGGCATGAAACCAGCTGCGTGTCCTTGGGCCAGTCATACTCTCTCAGCCCTAGGAAGGAGGCAATGGCAAACCACTTCTGAAATCTTGCCAGAAAAACTGCAGAGACTTGTCCAGGCAGTCACCAGGAGTCAAAAACTGACTCAAAGGCAAACCCCCCCCCCAAAAACTGTTAGAGATATCAGGTTTCAACCAAGCACATCTCACACAAGCTTGAAGGAGGAAGCAGCCTCTGCTATAACCTAATCTTACTTGCTTTGTGTGGGAGGGGCTGAACCCCGATTTCCTGTTCCTGTTCCCTTCTCTTCTCCACTTCCCTGTTTGAATCTCCTACCAAGGAGGATGGTCAGCTATGGCTGTCCACGTTGCTCACACTTCCATTCAGCAAGGCCACATTAAGAAGACTGTGGGTTTGTTCGTACGCATGAACCATCCTCTGCTACCATGAAACTGATCTACAATAAAACTATAAGCTATTTTTCTGTAACTTTACATTAACGTGTGAAGTGTGTTTATTTTGTATTTCTGAACTGATTAAGCCTTGTGCAAGTTAATTGGGACGCTTCTGCTCTGCTAAACAAAAACTAATTAGAAGCTGCATGGAGTTCTGGTATTTGCATCCCAGAATTCCTACATTGGGTTATTCGCAAAGCAGCTGCTAGAAAGGAAAATCTTAAGCTTACATTCCAATGAAAACCCTTATATATTCAAAGTCATAGGGATTGGAAACAATACAGCTGCAGAGAGTGCCATTGCCTTCAGAAGGAAATATTGTTACGCTACTAGACACACAGAAGACTTTCAATATGCATGGAAATGGCATCTTATAGATCTTAGAGTTTATATAGAAAAAAATCAGCACTAGCTAACAAGCATGTGTTACATTATCACATTACTTCTGTAGACATGCACTTGAATAGAAAGGGGGAAAGGGAAAAGGGAAAATGACCCTATGTGCAATTGTTGCTGAAAAGAAATGCTTGAACCAGTTAACTTGAACATTATTTAAGTTCAACAGTTACATCAGTAGAATAGCTGTTATTATTTCACAGCAGGTGAAGGGTTGAAATCAGGTGGTTAGGGCTGTAGAATAAAATGAAAGGCTTTTTTTAAAAAAAAAAATGGCAAAAAGGTTTTAGTGTGCATGTAAATTTCTGAAAGAAAAACCACTATCATCTTTCATTTGATCAGTCCCATCCTAAGGGTAATCTGCATGGCCTGCTTGCCTCAGCATGAAAACGGCCCCCTAATATTTCTCAAGGACATGAGTGCACTATGTCATCGCCAGACACCCTCAGCCCACAGCGAAGAAGCGTTTACTTCAGAGCTTTCCAAACTGTGTGTCGGGACACGTTAGTGTGTCAGCTGCAGTGTCTGGGTGTGTCACAGCTGCTGCTGCCTCCTGGCTTCCGCGCAGGTCCTAGTGCCTGCCTTGTGCCTTGCTGCCTCCAAACCTGCCCTGCCAGGATTCCGCGCAGGTCCTAGTGCCTGCCTTGTGCCTTGCTGCCTCCAAACCTGCTGTGATTCTGCGCAGGTCCTAGTGCCTGCCTTGTGCCCTGCTGTAAGAGTGTGTCGCGAAATGATGCATGTCTAAAAAGTGTGTCATCAACATGAAAAGTTTGGAAAGCTCTGCTTTACTTCCTTGTTCTGCTTCAAGATGGGGGCTTAGGGGCTTCTGCTGGTGCAAGCAGCGCGGCACACTCTACCTGCACTGCTTCCGTTCATCAGTGATTGAAGCCCATGTTATTTTGGTGCTCTTAACTTTCAGGTAAGCATGCTAGGAACGGAACTCTTATTTTCAGGTTCAGTTTATACTTTCATTACAAGTTACTTGCTTTGGGAGAGTGATCTGGTATTGCCTATGTTTGACCAGTAAATTAAAAGAGAAGAATTTTTTAGAACATAAAATGTATTGTATAGTCGAAGGCTTTCACGGCCGGAATCCGATGGTGGTTGTGGGTTTTCCGGGCTGTGTGGCCGTGTTCTGGCAGTTTTGGTTCCTAACGTTTCGCCAGTAGCTGTGGCTGGCATCTTCAGAGGACAGGAGCACAGCTAGAAGATTCTCTCTGTGCCCCTTCTAGCTGTGCTCCTGTCCTCTGAAGATGCCAGCCACAGCTACTGGCGAAACGTTAGGAACCAAAACTGCCAGAACACGGCCACACAGCCCGGAAAACCCACAACCACCATAAAATGTATTGTTCTTGCCTAGGACTTAAGTGATGCACAGACACCCCACACACACAAAAATGCCGCAATTATTGGAAAAAATATTCAAAAAATTTGCACCTCTTATAAATTATATAAGAAAATTATTATTTCATAGCAGACAGTGGCCTTTTTGAAAGCTTCATTATTTTTCTATAAGAGTTTATGTCTCTTCTATAAGAGTAAATGGGAATTCTAAATACTAGCAACATGGTTTCTGCTATTTAGATTTAGTTCTAATGGAAAGAGGAACCAAAGCTGATACAAGTGAACGAATCAAACAATGTCATCTAGTGGGGCTCGAAGCACCGCTTCTCTGCCACAGGGCTTGCCCTCTTGTGAGGCTCCCACTATGCAAGGGGGGGCTGGGAGGGGGGTGATTTTGTCTGAGCGTATGTGTTGTTTTCTCTTTTTACTGTTTCTTTTTATTGTCCGTTGGTTTCTTTTTCAAAAAAACATGGAAGTTGCCCAGACTCATTTTGGAGTTGACCGGCCTTCTAAACCCCATTAAATAAATAAATAAAACCAGACCCAATACAAAGCAGGAAGGGTAAGCCGCAATGTTAGCCATTCGTGAGAAAAGCAGGTTTTGCGAAAAGAATTGCGAAGGACTTAGGGATAGATGGGTCGTTTTTCCTTGGCTAGAAGAGATGGTAGAAAGGCTTGGGCAATGAAAGAGCATGGGGGCTGAGGGCTGGGAGGCCACATGGAAGTACGCCCATCCAGGAGGCATTACGTTCAAGCAAGCAAGGCATCTAATGCCCAGGAGACTCGGGAGGCAGGGTAGCTAAAGAAAAATGAAAAATAGCCACCGGTGGATTACGAAATAAAGATGTGTGGGGACAGAAATAGTGAATTAGGTAGGGCTGGGGAAATCAGGGAGGCTGCCCAACCAAGGGACTGGGAAATGGGAAATACCTTTTATACATTAACTTTATAAAAAATACATTTACAGATGGGGGAAGCTAATGTTCCTGTCTTTAATAAGAACAAAATGTTCCAAGGATGACCATGTGTGAGAGAAAGAGATCTTCCGTCAGAATAGCTAAAGTTTTGTCAGTGCAGATATATTTTTCTTTTTGGGTTGCCATGGTTACAAAAATATGGCCACAATTCTTACCCTATTAGATCCCTAATTTATAAACAAGGAATCCAGACTGAATCATTACACAACAATATGCTTCCTTATTTACTCCCTTTGTGTAGTATGAAATGTTCACTTCTTTAAAAGATCATACATAGTATACACAGAGAAACACAACAATGTTCTCCTGGTGTTTTTAATTGTAGGAGTTTTATTATATAATTAACATTTTTCAGAATCATAAAAGTAGATGCCAATAAACAATACAACACAATTTTGTAATCCAAATAAGAATCACTGCCATAGGTTTGATTTTGAGATACACCAGACAGAGACAAGGAAATACATTCTTTTACAAATGGTACTAGAAAAATAATACAAACCAAAGATTTTTGACAGCAAAAGCTTTCTATTATCCTTTTATTTCTATTTAACTTTCTAATTTCCATCTTCTACCTTATCTTCTACCTTATTTTATATTCTACCTTATCTATCATTTATAGTCATATATAGCTTATCTATGGTTTCTAGTACAGTCCATAGTTCTACATCTTACAGCTTTAAGTTTGTAGAGTTCTATTCTGCTTTATTTGTACTTTGATTTCTCCTTAATGTAACTCTTTTGTTCTTCTGGGTCTTCAGGCCTATCCCTGGCCCTCCCCAGTTTCCCTGTCCCATAGTCACTTGTTAGGTGCTAGGAGGACGGGGGCTATTTCAGACTCCCTCAGATTCACTCCCTGAAGCTGTCTTGATCATGGAGGCTGGTCCCCTCTGGATATTTAAGGGTTGGGGGTGGTGGGGACGCTTCTGACGCTGCTCTGCTGTTTCCCATGTTTTAGGGCACTCCGTCTGCTGGCCCCAGGCCTCCCAGTCTCCAGCACCTGGGTTTCCCGAGGTCTCTTCGGGGTTCAATGCTGCAGCTGCTGTTCTTCCCACAGCTGCCTCATTTCCATTACCAAGGCTCTCCTCCACACCCAGCTCTTTCCATTTGGTTCTTTATTCTCCTTTCACCATTCTTCTTTCTTTTCCAGCTTTTTTCGTTCTTTCTCCATATACTTTTTCCATGCTTTTTGTTGCACCTCAGCCCTCTTTCAAAATGGAAGGGCAAGGCCCTTAAAGAGAGCAAGGGAAGGAGGGTGCAGACATTCTGATCACTGCACGTTTTTCCTTCCATAATCACACTTCGGTTGTGCAGACAATAATGCAAATCTATCCTTTTTTTTTTAAAGAAAACAGCAAATGTGTATATCCATATTTTGTACAATACTGAAAAACTTGGCAACACTGCTAACATGCCCATAAGATAAGCCAAACTCAAATATTGTACCAGAGATTTTGAACATTGCTTAACTGTTTTCAAAATAAAATCTGCTAAATTATAGAGCTCCAACTGACATCTCAGTGTCAACTGCCATAATAATTGCCCAGTAGAAACTGCTTATTAAAATCATGTTTTGCATGCCATGCCATACCCTTTCTATTCCCATATTCTTTCTATTCCCATATACTTACATATGGTGTAAAGTCATAAGGTGGAACATAGTCTATTCGGTATGTTGTATCCAGAAACCTGTAAAACATAAACCATGTAGTAAGACTAGTTCTACACTATTTTTTTTACTATTTTTACAAGCTCATTAAAGATAATTGAAAATACAGGTAATCTGTTTCTTAGAAATCAAAACCAAAGTAATTTTCCACACATGTATACAAAGCAATTAAAATATACTCTGGCCACTGTTATATCTCCCTGTTATAAATTATTTCTGTATAGGTCAGCTTTTCTTATTTTTATTTAGAGAAAACATGCTATATGATTTGAATGTATAAAACATACATATTTCAAATATCTATTTGATTAATTAAAGTAACACACAATGACAGATTGCAGTATTCCTAGATGGTTGTGAATGTTTCTGAATAGGAGAATTACATACGTACATATGAGAATTCCCACTGTTTACATTGAATTAAATATTTCTACATCTTCAGCCTGAAATTCTCACTAGGGTTCATAAGCAGACAGAATAATGTTCTACTGCCCCAGCAGTGAGACAAAATTAAAATTATGCCAAGTTCTTCAGATCTATAGGACAATCACCACAGTACAAGGATTTATAAAGTTGGATTTGAGATATGTTTAAAGTTTTCATAGCTCTGAGTACCAAAAGAATATGTGGCAGACAAATTTTCATCTAATCTCTCTTTACTCTCTTCCTTCACACACACTCAGTTCAATTCTAGTATTAGAGAAGAGCTAGGGAAAGGTGTAAAAGGGGCACGATGGCTCAGTGGTTAAGACACCATGCTTGTTGATTGGAAGGTCGGCGGTTCGAGTCCTGAGCGCCACATGACGGAGTGAGCTCCCGCACTCGCCCCAGCTCTTGCCAACCTAGCAATTCGAAAGCATGCAAATGCAAATAGATAAATAGGTACCACTTCGGTGGGATGGTAACAGCGTTCCACACACGTCATGCCGGCCACATGACCGTGGAAATGTCTTCGGACAGCGCTGGCTCTACGACTAAGAAACGGAGATGAGCACCGCCCCCTAGAGTCAGACACAACAGTGCAGGGGAAAACCTTTACCTAGGGAAAGGTGTGCAATGTTATAAAGTATAAGAAGGTAAAATACTGATGAGTTTGCCTTCTTTGATCAAATATTCATTTTGCTATAGGAATTAGACCTCACTTAGTACTCTACCTGATATATGAAAGAAGGAAACATGAGTACAATAAATGTGGCTTCTCATTTCACTTCTAGTTAGGCCCTATGATAAAACCTTTGGTGGTTACTAGTACATGTTTTGCAAGAGACCATGCCAATACGTAAAACAAAACATACCCTTATCATCTTGTAACAAGATCATTTTGTACCGCCTTTTCTTTGAAATATTACCTCACTTAAGTTTCAGTTCCAAGCCAGTGACTAAGTTTTTGAAACAAATTCAATCAAGGCAGATGATCCATCTCTTGGAAGCATAATAAAACTTAGTTTTCAGGAACTGGGAAGGGAGCTTATGGCAGCTGGACTTGCCTCAGCTTTCTATTCCTTTTCTTCCTCTGATCTGTTTATTATTATTCCTACAGCAAATACAACTATATCATATTTCTATGGAAACAGAACCAGTCAACAATTCCAGCCCAATTTACAAACATTACTCACTTACTGGGAAGAATAATGTCAGTGATGATGAAAAAGGTGGGGATGCGTTCTGTGCCCCAGCAGCCCACCATGGCTTCAGAAATATACTTCATGGCTCCAGAAAATTGTTTTTTCTACTGCTAGGAGATCTGGACTTCAAAAATCCAGACAACTACTAGATCACAATAAAGATTGCTGCCATCTGGTGGTTATCTAGATTTCTGCACCCAAGTTCTGGTAGCTCTAGTTTTGCGGACAATGTACTGTACTCCAAAAAGTTAGGCTGACCAGCTTTAGGCACCCTTAGAAGATGACTTTCTTGATTCAGCCTGGCTTCAAGCCTAGTTTATTATTTCTAACAGCAGGACAGGGAAATGCAATCCTATTAATTCCCTTGTTAGCAGTGACCTTTAATACTATAACACACGATATATTTCTGTAGCATCTTTGTGGATTAGTATAGAATCAATGGGTTCTACTCTTATTTTCAGAACTGGTATAAAAAATGGAGAAGTACTTGGTTCCTTAGAATTGTTTCAAGGGTTCTTATACTGCTTATTTGGTTTCCCATGTTATGTAATAGTAAATTAGTCATCATGCTGTTGGTAATCAGTAGCGTTCAACACCTTCTTTGTGTTGAAACCAATGTGCAAACAAAAAATACCTTGACAACTAGAGGTGTGCACTGATTATAAATTTTTGTTTTCACTTAATTTAGTAACATGGAAAAAGAGGTTACTTTGACCAAATCAAGGGAAACCCGGAGTTTGCAGAAGAATGTGCCTCCAGCATTCCCGCAACAACACCAACTGCAAAGAAGAGGCAGCTCGGTGTAAAAATCCAAGCATCTCGGTCCTGTTTTTTTGTTGAGTGGAGCAGCTGCCAGCAAGCAGCCCAGCAAATAAAAACCTCCCCAGAGAGCTGTGGGGGAAATCAGCACACAGAATGTTGTCTTTAGTTCTGATATTTCTTTCCATCCCCTCCCACCTTCCTCCAAAACGTTGAATGTGCTTGCAAGTTCAACCAGAGACATATGAAACTTGAGTTTACAGCATGTTGGCTATGCAGTTCAAATCCAGTGGGCTGTTGTGGGCAAAGCTCCCTAAGAATAGAATCTCCCAGTTGTCTAAGAAAATGTTCAAGGTATTGTGTTTAATTATTAGTAGCAAGACAAAGAGGTAAATGAGAAATCATGAGGTCTGCATGAAAATGCGCTCGTTACTTTAATTTGATTGAAAATAAGGGACATATTATCGCGTGTCATGCCGGCCACATGACCGTGGAAGTGTCTTCGGAGAACGCTGGCTCTTCGGCTAACAAACGGAGATGAGCACCGGCCCCTAGAGTCGGACACGACTGCACAAATGTACGGGGGGAACCTTTATCTATCAATTTTCTAGTACAAAAGAAAAACACTAAAACAACTGAAAGTGAAGTTTAAGTGCTCTGGTAATGCCAAGAATAAAATAATCAGATACTTTTAAGTACCAAGGTAATGTTATCAGATACAAATTATAGGAACTTTGATCATGTTACAGGTTGCAACAAGCATCAACATGAAGGCACAACAAAATCTGAACTTCATAGTAAAACTTAACTAATTATCATACTGTATATGTATATACAAACATTTTAAACTTCTCTGGAGGGTGACGTGGCAATACAGCACCAAAACCTGTTTCAGGTAGTCCTGTCTCCCTGAGGGAAAAAAAGAGACAGCTTTCAGACTGAAAGAAGAATTAAAAGAAAATGCAAGCTTTATTTTAGATCCAATTGGCAATGCAAGATAGACAGACAGACAAACAGATGTAAGTCAAAATTAGTTCATTGGGATTTACAAAGGAAAAAGTGTATGGGAGTGCAACCTTAGAGAAAACTATTATGTCTTTTATGTAAATCATTTTTTTTTTATAACATACAGAAGTTTTTCGTTTCTTTACATTTCATTGCTGTACTGCCCTCTACTGGACGAAATGTGCCAAACTGTTTCAAACATAGTAAGTAAAGGTAAAGGTTCCCCCCCCCCCCCGCACATCTGTGCAGTCGTGTCCGACTCTAGGGGGCGGTGCTCATCTCCGTTTGTTAGTCCGAAGACGCTTCCACGGTCATGTGGCCACATGACACGCACGGAACACTGTTACCTACCCACCGAAGTGGTACCTATTAATCTACTTGCATTTGCATGCTTTCGAATTGCTAGGTTGGCAAGAGCTGGAGCTAGTGCGGGAGCTCACTCTGCACGCAGGGCTAGGGATTTGAACCTCCGAACTTGTGATCTTCCGATCGACAAGCCTGACGTCTTAACCGCTGAGCCACGACACCAAAAATCATTATTACATTAACTTTGTAGTTGCTTTCAGGATAAATATAATGACTAATGTCAGTTATTGTTTTCCCTTTTTATTTAATGCTTTGTGAAATTTTATGAACTATAAGATATATCAGAGATTAGATGGAGTAATTCTTAAAATACAGAATTAATTGCTCTCAATGTTTTTGAAAACAAATAGAAGGTAGAAAGAAATAAGGGGAGAAAAAAGATATTCATGATGTATTTTATATGATATTCGGTATTATTTGAATTATGATTATAGATGCAAAAATATCAGAAACTAGACAACCCGTGACCCATTGGGACATCGTTTCAGAGATATTTCCTTATAAGATTCCTCAATGCCTTCAACAATGGCAGAGCTTCTAATGTACTGGAAAAGTTCTTAAAAATTCAGGGAGAGATGTATCTGCCTTGAAAGTAGCCAATGTTGAACTATATAGCATAGTCAAACTTCAGGAGTTGACCACAGGAAATGTTTTATGACATTTTGTATTACATCATAAAATGTTTTATGATAATTTTTATGTCATAAAATGTTTTATAAAATTTGCCAAATTTCTATTCCACAGGAATCATGGGTCCTGGATTTTGGTCACATTCTGTAAGTTAGCCCACTTGAGGTACCTTGGTCCAAAAATTGTTGCCCTACGATGCACCGTTTCACCCAGTTAAAGGTTAAAAAGTATCAAACAGACACAGGAGTTTTAGTAGTATATAGATAGATACCTGTCAACAACAACTGTGTGAAAACCATCTTCATCCAGCATAGGTTTCCAAATCTCTAGTTCCTTATATTCTTTTTTGCTACAGGGAGAAGACAGATGATCTTGATACGTTGTTATCCATTTCTAAAAGTAAATGTAAGAACAAGGAATCATTAAAGAGTTCCAATGCAGTGCAAAAATAAAAATTTAAAAAGTACTTTAATAACCAACACTTGATTTCTGTTGGAACCCTGGATATATGTCTTTACTCTTATAATTTATGCACTTCCAGTCCAATCAATATTTTTTAAACCTATTAGTATGTATCACAAAAATACATTATATGCTCTATTCTTTCTGTTATAGGCTGACCATACGTCCTGACCATACGTCCTGTTTTGAACGGGACTGTCCCGTTATTTCACCATTTCTGGAGCATCCCGTCGTTATATTAAAAATCTCAATTTTGTCCCATTTTTTAAAGTTTCCCAGCGAAGCGTGCGTGCACGCGCACCCCCTACCCGCCCCCACACCCACCCCCTGCGGGCACCCACACGCCCACTTTGTCCGGCGATGTTTTTGCCTCAAGGAAATATGGTCAGCCTAGTTATAACATCAAATTTTTGGCTGCCCAATAGTAAATCAAATAATATATACTGTAAAAGGAGTTGATTATTTTCTCTTCATAAATAAAACATCCCAGAGCTCTCTCTTCATGGCTGTAAATAAACATTGCAGCTAAACTATAATAAAATATCTACCAAACCACACAATCAAGGTTTTTGGGGTACTCTTGAAATCATTGGTGCTGGTTGATAGTAATGTAGGTGATTTTAATACCAATATCTTGAGTTCTCTAAAATCTTTACACAATATTTATTAACTTAATAACAATATATGGGTGTCTTCCATGAATCCCTGTGCTGTGTGGTGGTATTTTGATAAAGTAAATAAATAAATATGAATACTACATATCAAAATATCAAACAAATATGCTGGGTGAAAATTACAGACAAGTAGCTATCTTACTTGATCCATGGCTCCAAGTCTCCAGTAAGTAGACCGGCACAGGTTTTTAGAACCCAAATTAATTTCATGTATATCATAATCCTTGGGTTCAGTCTCTCTCTTGTAGAACCTTTAAATCATAAGAAATAATAAATAGTAATAATAAAACATGTTTTAAAAGTTACTAATATGTACACTAATAATGAGATAATATACGACAGTCAAACCCGAATGAATATGTGTATGTGCAGAGAATAGAATAGAATAGAATAGAATAGAATAGAATAGAATAGAATAGAATAGAATAATAGCTTTATTGTCATCCCACTATACACTATACAAGTGCACAATAGAATGAAATTTCGTTGCAGTTGGCTCACAAATTCACTCAAGCAATAAAATACTAATGATAATAATAAAAAACCATAATTACTATAAAATACCCATTCTTATAAAATATACATTCTTAAAAAATATACATTCTTTAACTCACAATTTCAGTCAAACATTAAAATACTAATAAAAGTCCATAATTACTATAAAATATACATTCTTTACATATCCAACATATTTCACCTAAAAGAACCTATTTGGCACTCAAGAATCCAATAGCCTGGGGGACAAAGCTATTTCCCAATCTGGCTGCTCTACATCGGATACAGCCAGTGGAACCTCTTCCCAGAGGGTAACAAAGAAAACAAACCATGATGAGGATGGGAGGCATCACTGATGATCTTTCGAGCTCTGGACAAACAGCGTGCATGTGCTAAATCTTGGATGAGGGGCAGAGATATCCCAATTATCTTTTCTGCTGCCCTTACCACTCTCTGCACAGACTTTCTATCTGAGGCCCTACAGCCTCCAAACCAGATGGAAATACAGCTTGTAAGTACACTCTCTATAGTGCCTCTGTAGAAAGTAAGGAGAATGGAAGATGGGAGATGTACTTTGAGCTGATCACATTTCTATTTCAAGCAAGTCCCATACAAGAGAACTTCTCAAAAAGTTTTAAAGCCTCTAAATGAATCTGAAATCAGAAAGAAAATAAAAACAAAAATTTGGAAAAGAGAGTCAACTTCAAATATTATTACTACAGAACTGTTAAGCTTCAGATTGAAAATAGTCAAAATAAATGACTTAGGTTATGTGGCTTAGCTGTCTGGTGGTTATAAAAGAAGAAGAAAATGGTCTTAAATCACATCAGACCAGTCAACAATACTTTTTTCTTACCAGCGATCCACAAGAGTGGGTCTCCCATAATATGCTGAATTGGAGCGCAAAGTCAACGCTCCTTTGCGTTCCATCACATCTGGAGGGCCTAATTCCATCTTCAAATGATTTTGGATTTTCACTGCTTCTACAGGGCCACTGTACTGAAATTACTCAGTATTATTTCTCCTACTGCAGGGTAGTTCACAGCAGAATATACACACTCACTCCAGATCAGTGTATTATTACTAACAACAGTAATAATCCAGAGACCAGCACTTCACTCCCTCTGTACTACTTCTCAGAGCTCCAAGGTTTCACTAGCTTATTCTCTCAGTCAACAAAAGAAATGAACAGCAGGCAAGCAGCCTTTGTAGCCTTCATTTATTTGCTGGCCACATTAGTCTCCATGGTGACCACTGATGCTATAGAGGAAGATAACAAACCTCAAAATCATTCCACCAAGCGGCCGGAACTACATTTTGGTCTGTTCATGGTAAGTGAAGGGGCAAGATAAAAATAATTCCCACAATGTAATCCTATGAACATTTCCAAAATGTGAGATATAACCACCAAGCTTGCAATGAAGCCTTATTGAGCTGGAATTGTGAAAAGTAGCATATACTATAGCATGCCCATTACTGCCCATGTTGGTCATGTTGAACTCAACTCTTTCTTCTGTAAATAATCAAAGTATGTGTCTTGCAGAACTTAATTTTTAAAATGAAAAGCACTAGAATTTTCTTTTGCCTGAAAAGCAAACTCACAGCTTTAAAATTTAGGGCTCCCAAATCTGGACTGCAAAAATCCAGAGGACCACTGGGGGAAAGCAAATCATAGGACTTTCTGTATTGCTTTGCTGCCATCTAATGGTCATCTAAAGTTTTGCATCCCTATTTTAGAAGCTCACCACCACTATGCTAGTAATCCTCACTCACTGGATCGTCACCTTGTTGTGGTGAGTGGGCTTGTGTGTTCTCAATGAACCCTGTGAGCGAAGCCGTCGGGAGTCATGTACTCCTGGTAGGGTCACCCATGGCGGTAAGGTCCAGGGGGAGGAACCAGACAAAGAACGATCCAAGAAAGTCCTCAACGGCAGAACAGGCGGAAGATAACAAGGTGTATTGTTACAACGGCTGCGAAGGCGGATGAAGGCTGCAGCAGACAAAAGGTCACCAATCGTCATGGTATCCGTGCCATTGGATTAGAGCCTTTTTCTGTGAAGGTTGTGTGCTGATCGTTGTGCACCGATCTCCACACATAAAACAAATTCACGCACAGGCGTCTTCCAACCACACCAAACCCAAAACAACCAAAAGTCCCATGGCGATTGACGAATGGCAACGGGGGCAGGACTGTGAAATCCGGAAGCTCCTAGTCATGGATCAGCACATGGGCGGTGGATACGGATTCAGTCGCCCTGACTCAAGGATCGAGGCAGTTGAGTAGTTCGGCAGCTGTATCCACGACTGAGCAGCCCTATTTAGGATCCACTCTGCTCACCCCATATGAGGAGGGGGCTAGAAAAGGTGCCCTAAACATAGTCTGCCTCATTTTCTCCCTGACTGGATTACCGCGACCAGTGGGGTCACCATCTAGCGGTCGTAAAAAACACATGAATTTTGGAACATGGAATATACGGACACTGCAAGACAATATGGATAGTGAACGACCTGAACGTAGGACTGCCATTATTGCAAGGGAGCTGAGACGTTTTAATATTGATATAGCAGCACTCCAAGAAACTCGAAGAGCAGGAGAAGGACAGTTGAAGGAAGAAAAAGGAGGTTATACCTTCTTTTGGAAAGGACTGCCTGAACAAGAACGACGAATACATGGGGTAGGCTTTGCTATCAAAAACGACCTTGTGAAGCTCTTGTCAGAAGTTCCCACTGGGATTAATGAACGACTCTCAACTCTCCGAATAAAACTCGCCAAAAACCAACAGGCAACTATCCTAAGTGCTTACGCACCAACACTAGATGCAGATGAGGATATCAAGGAAAAATTTTATACCCAGCTGGACACCATCTTATCAGAGATACCAAAGGAGGATAAAATTATCCTCCTGGGTGATTTCAATGCAAGAGTTGGGCGTGACTTTGATTTGTGGCCAGGGATCATTGGGAAAGAAGGAGTTGACAACAGCAACATGAATGGAATCTTACTTCTGACTAAATGTGCAGAGCATAACCTTGTCATTATTAACACACTCTTTCGCCAGAAAAATAAATTTAAAACATCTTGGAAGCACCCACGGTCGAAGCACTGGCATCTTTTAGATTATGTAATTGTCCGTGCTAGAGATCGCCGTGATGTACTTCTCACCAGAGCCATGACGAGCGCCAGTGACTGCTGGACAGACCATCGATTAATTCGATCCACGGTGGCCATAAAGATTGTCCCTCATCGTAGGCTCCAAGGAAGAAAACCAAGGCGTAAAATGAATACACTGGCCCTTCAAGATTCTATTAAACGAGCTTGCTTTCAATCAACTCTCAAGGAACATCTGCCTATGGAACTTCCTGAAAATGTTGAGGAACACTGGATTAAATTGAAGACTTCTATTATTTCAGCCTGTGAACAAACTATCGGATACCAAACTAAGAGACATCAGGACTGGTTTGATGAGAACGATAGTGAGATTGAACATATTATTGACAAGAAAAGGAAAGCCTTCCGGATATGGCAAAAAGATATTAACTGTGCCGTTAAGAAAAAAATCTACGCCAGTGCAAAGGCAGAAGTCCAAAGAAGAACTAGAGAACTTAAGAACATATGGTGGATAAAAAAAGCCCAAGAAACCCAACATTTTGCAGATGCTCATGATGCACGGGGCTTTTTTAATGCCATAAAGGCCATCTATGGACCAACAAACCATGGTACGAATCCCTTACGCTCAGTAGATGGTGCTAAACTTCTAAAGGACAAAGAGTCTATTGCACTGCGCTGGAAAGAACATCACTACAATCTCCTTAATCGTTACTCTACTGTGGCTGATGAAGTCTTCTTGCAAATCCTGCAAAAACAAATAAGAGATGAGCTTGCAGTACCCCCTAGTTTGGAGGAAGTCAGTAAAGCCACTAAACAAATGAAAAATAACAAAGCTAGTGGACCTGATGGGATTCCTGCTGAAGTCTTTAAAGAAGGTGGGCCTGAACTTACACAACAACTTCATAAGCTCATTGAAAAAATCTGGATGAGGGAGGAGATTCCAGCAGACTTTAGGGATGCCATAATTATCACTCTCTTTAAAAAGGGTGATAGAACAGACTGTGGAAACTATCGAGGCATCTCCCTTCTAGCCACAGCAGGCAAAATCCTGGCAAAGATCATCGCAAACCATCTCCTATCTGTATCAGAAGACATCCTCCCTGAAACGCAAAATGGCTTCCGCCCTTCCAGGGGAACAGTGGATATGATCTTCACTGCACGACAGCTTCAAGAAAAATGCAAGGAGCAAAACCGCCCTCTGTACATGGCGTTTATTGATCTGACTAAAGCTTTTGATACTGTAAATCGTACTGCTCTCTGGACCATCCTTCTGAAAATCGGATGCCCTGATAAATTTGTGAACATCTTGCGGCTACTCCATGACGACATGATGGCAACAATCCTGAATAACAATGGCTCTCAAAGCGATCCATTTAAAGTGGAATCCAGCGTTAAACAGGGATGTGTTATTGCTCCAACCTTATTTGCTATCTTCATCGCTATGATTATACACCTTGTTGAAGAGAAACTTCCTACTGGTGTAGAAATTATATATCGAACAGATGGAAAGCTTTTTAATCTTAGTAGGCTGAAAGCAAAAAATAAGGAACTACAACTTCTGTTATAGAACTTCAATATGCTGATGATAACGTAGTCTGTGCACACTCCGAAGAAGATCTTCAAACTATCCTAAACATCTTTGCAGAAGCATATGAAAAGCTCGGCCTCTCAATTAACATTAAAAAAACCAAAGTGCTTTACCAGCAAGTTCGAACCAATCCCTCCGCAGCACCATCAATCCAGCTTAAAGGTGTGTCACTAGAAAATGTCGACCACTTTTCTTATCTCGGCAGCCATCTATCTACAAAAGCCGACATCGACGCTGAAATTCAGCATCGCCTGAGCTCTGCGAGTGTAGCTTTCTCCCGAATGAAGCGTAGAGTGTTTGAGGATCGGGACATTCGCAGGGAGACCAAAATGCTTGTTTACAAAGCCATTGTACTACCAACCCTTCTGTACGCCTGTGAAACATGGACCCTCTACAAACGCCACCTCCAACTTCTTGAAAGATTCCATCAACGCTGCCTCTGAAAAATTCTGCGAATTACTTGGGAAGATAGGCGGACTAATGTTAGCGTATTAGAAGAAGCGAAAACCACCAGCATTGAAACAATGATCATCCAACATCAACTTCGCTGGACCGGCCATGTTCGAATGCCTGACCATCGTC
This sequence comes from Charina bottae, assembly GCA_023362775.1. Lineage (NCBI taxonomy): Eukaryota > Metazoa > Chordata > Lepidosauria > Squamata > Charinaidae > Charina > Charina bottae. Next base: position 205,260,789 of record JALMGJ010000002.1, on the reverse strand, counting down.
TTCCAAAGCAGCTACTTTACTCCCAACTTAAGAATGGAAAACGGAATATTGGTGGACAGCAAAAGAGATTCAAAGATACTCTCAAAGCTAATTTTAAAAAAATGTAATATCAGCATTGAGAACTGGGAAGCCCTAACTCATGAGCGTTTCAATTGGAGGTCATCCTTTATTAATGGCGCTATGGACTTTGAAGAAGCACAGGTACAGGGCGAAAGGGAGAAAAGAGCTAAAAGGAAGGCACGTCAGGCAAACCCTCATCATGACCGTCTCCCACCTGGAAACCTATGCCCTCATTGTGGGAGGTTGTGCGGATCCAGAATTGGCCTTTATAGCCACTTACGGATCCACTGTTAAAATTTTACCTTTGGAAGACAATCTTACTCGGCTACGAGTGATCGCCAATGATGATGAGTAATACTCCTCAGCAAACAAAGTTCACACTGAATGTGCTTACATATATTGTTCTCTTAAAGTAGGCTGACCATATTTCCTTGAGGCAAAAAACGGGTCATTGGGGTGGCAAAACGGGACGGGGTGTTATGTAATATTCCGTATTCATGAAAAAGACGGGTCCCCACACCCCGGTCCGTGTGATTGGCTCCCGCCTGCAAACCCCACCCCCCAGTCCACACGATTGGCTCCCGCCTAGCCAATCACCCTCCTCTCCACCTCTCCGCCCTCCTTTGCTGCGTGCTGACAGGCAGGAGGGCTTCCTCTTCCGGGCTGCCTCCAATCGGCAGCTCCGGCTCAGATCCTCCTTCCGCGCCATTCCCGCCGGGTTTAAAAAATGGGACAAAATTGAGATTTTTATCAAAACGACGGGACGGTTGAAAAATGCTAAAAAAAGCTACTGTCCCGTTCAAAATGGGACATATGGTCAGCCTACTTTGTGCCTAAGGCAGGACTAGAACTGACGGCCTCACGATTTCTAGCCCGTTGCTTTAACCACTACACCAAACTGGTTCTCAATATCCCACACACTGTATAACTAATCTATAGTTATATCTATATCTTTATAGAGAAAGGGACACCACTAGCTAAAACAGGATAAGCCAACCAGGGTTTATGGCCTTCTGTAAATCGCAGGCCCTTTTTTCAAGCCCCACCAAGGTCCCATGGCCAAAATTGCACAGCAAACGAAAGAAATTCAGGGGCACATTTGTGCAGGTGTGTGCTTGTTTTCAATGCCCTTCCTCAAAGTGGAATAGGTGCATTAAGAGACCTTATATCCCCTGGAAACTGGGAAAAAAATAGAATTAAAACCATAGCAGCTAAGAGATTGTCTAGCTTTGCGAGAAGGAATTAATGAAAAAGAGGGATGTTTATTTCCCACTCTAGGGTTAAAATAGTTTTTTCCCCCTCCCTTATTAGGACAAGAGGAATATGGAACGATTGCTAGAGACAAGTGGGAAGTTTGCTCAGCTTTTTTTTTGTTTTGTGAGGCTGGCACACTTCCTACCCAGATCATTCGACGGGGCATTAGCGTTTCTCCTAATCTTTTGCACTTGGTGTCCCACCAAGGATTGCAACTGAAGGATTGCACTGGTGCGGTGGGAGGGACACGCTCCAAAAGGAGGGGATGGGGCCTTGTGGAAAGCTCAGATTGCTTTGATGTACATTTAATGGGTGCCATAGATAATATTACTGCCCAGTCCTGAAGATAATGATTTCCCCCTTCCGTCATGTTGAAAAGGATAATTGGCTAACCCTTTCTGGAGGTCTTTGCAGGGGACCACCAAGGAGGTTGCATGTTATAAACCTTGGATCAGTTGCTCTTTGGATTTAAAGGCAAAAAGATACTTCTAAGAGCAGGTTTAGAAGCTTCCTCATACCTCGTGATCCAAAGAGCTGCACAGCCATAGTGCACAGCTCTCATATCCTTCCTCCCTCCCTCCTTTCCTCCCTTCCTTCTTTCCCCTCTTCCTCCTTCCCTTCTCCCTCTTCTTCCTTCCTTCCTTCTCTCCCCTTCTTCCTTCCTTCCTCCCGTTTCCTCCCCCTTCCTTCCTTCTCCTCTTCCTCCTTCCCTCCTCCCCCTCTTCTTCCTTCCTTCTCTCCCCTTCCTTCCTTCCTTCCTTCCTTCCCTCCCTCCCTCCTTCCCTCCTTCCCTCCTTCTCCTCTTCCTCCTCCACTCCCCCCTCCCCCCTTCCTTCCTTCCTCCCTCCCTCCCTGTATCTACAGCACACTGTTCCTGATCTATAGCGGCTTCCCAAGCCTCCCTCCTTGGGAGTTAAAGCCAATTCTTTCTCCTCGCCTGACATTTCTGCAAGGGATTAAAGACAGGGAAGCCGGCGGAGGCTGCAAGCAGAAGGCAGCCCGAGCAGCAGTGAGAATAAGTGGGGGATAAAAGCGAGGTTTGTACTCCCGCAGTTAATCTCGGCTCCTATACAACTTCCCCAGTCACGTGGTCGGATGCAAACCCCGGACGGCACCGGCATGAAAAGCCCCGCTTGGATAGGCTGACCATATTTCTTTGAGGTAAAAAACGACCCTGGAGAAAGTGGGCATGCATTCGCGTGCGCTTCGCCGCAGGAACTTTCAATAATGGGACAAAATGGGTATTTTTATTAAAATGACGGGAAGCTCCAGAATTGTTTAAAAAATGGGACTGTCCCGTTCAAAACGGGACGTATGGTCAGCCTAGTGTGTGTGTGTGTGTGCGCGCGCGCGATTACGCTGAGCAAGTAATCTGCGCGCACGCACACACACACACACCCTCTTCCCACAACCTTCCCGTGCCTGCTTTCCCTGGCCTCACCACTGCTGGGCAGATAATCTCAGGATCAGGTAAGGAGGCAGGAACCTGGACTGTGGTGCTGCTTCTGCTGCTGGGATCGCACGTGGCAACTGGGCTTCCAGTTGCCGTGCTGATAGGGCCTCTTCCGGGCTGCCTCCAATGGCAAGTCCGGCTCCAGTCCTCCTTCCTGTCTTCCTGTCCTCCTTCCCGCCGGATTTAAAAAAGGGACAAAATGGAGATTTTGATCAAAACGACGGGACGGTTGAAAAATGCTAAAATAACGGGACTGTCCCGTTCAAAACGGGATGTATGGTCACCCTACTTAAAGGGAAAAACTTACTTTTTATAAAATGAAAAAAAGCTGAGGCCCAACAGAGGCTGTGCAGCCGTTAGCTTCTTTTCTAAGTGTGGCAGCTCCAGGGAGAATTTTTCTGCCTTTACATATACTGTAAATGATTTACTTTGGTTTGCTATAAATAAGAAACACTGAATAAAAACAGATACTAGCAGATTGGAAAAGATTCATGTGATAGCCTCACAGATGAGAAAAAGCTCTATAAGTGATAAATAAGGAACTGAGCCTGAAGTTATATTTGCTACAGTTGTTCACTTGCTTATTGAAATATCTCTTACTCAACTCAGTGGAAAATAGACCAAAAAGGACATGTATAGGGCTGTATTTTTTGCTAACCTGTGTCAGGTCTGGAAATGAGATGCAATATCTTTCCTCTGATACATTATAATCAACTCTATACTGAGTACATAAGAGCTCCCTGGCTTATATTTAGGAACATCAGGACAAGCAGATGGAACAGACAAGAAAGGCACATGGGAACACCACATTTCTAGTGAAATTTAGGACATTTCTTCACATTGAGATTTCCTGTACATCTGGTAAGCAATAATATATTCTCACCTGTCCAGTCTTTATAAGGATATGTCAGGGAACACTGTATGGGAGTGATGCAACATAATTCCTCAAGGTGTAATTAGTTTCACTGTATCATGATAGAAGACAGCCTTTGTCTCAGATTCATTTCACACGCTGTAACCATCACATGGACACTGCCAAGAAACACTTACCTGTTGTAAAGCTTTCTCCATGTACAATAACTTGCTGCATTTTAATCCATTATTTCTACTTCCCTCTAAGAAACCAAAACTGTTAAAGGATTGCACTGGCATGTGCCTCTTTTCCTGCCTTCTACTTTAGCTCAATTTTTAACTTACATGACTGTATAATTTATATATTAATGGAGCCTTCTGTATAACTAGAAACCAGCCACTTCGGTATTTTTGGGTGGCCCCATTCATATTCATATTGTTACTTGATATCAAAGAAACATTCTCCATCTTCCCATCCTTCCAAAATATTCCAGTCACCAGTCAGCTTTCCTTTTCTCTAAATTAGCCTCTTCTTCCCCCAGCTTTTTCTTTTTCAAATGTCACACTGCATTTTGTGGCCTGGCCACTAAGCATGTTCATTCTTAACTTCCTTCCTTCCTTCCTTCCTTCCTTCCTTCCTTCCTTCCTTCCTTCCTTCCTTCCTTCCTTCCTTCCTTCCCATAGATTTAAAAACAACTCGGAGTGCTTTATAAAAAACTAGAACACAGATGTGATCCAGAAAAAGAACAACCATAGAAAACAGAACAAAACCTTACAGGGGTTCACCACCATCCTACCCCAAGGCCTGAGAAAATAACCAGGTTTTCAGTGCCTTCTAGAACATCCTCAAGGTGGGACTCATACAGATCTCTGGAGGCAATGCAATTCCAGAGGGCAGGCATGGCATTAGAGAAGGCACATTCCGAAGTCCCACTAGATTACATTGTTATTTGACAGGACCCACTCTGTTGGATCTTACCAGACAGGCAGGAATTATCAGAGATAGCAGTGCCTCAGGTAACCAGGCCCTATGCCCTGAAAGGCTTTATAGGTGGTAACAAACACCTTGAATTACATCCATAAGCCTGTGGAGCAGTGGTATTACATGGGCATACCATAGCATGCTCATTACTGCCCATGCCTACAATCCTAAATTCACAATATGACAGGACCAGTGATTTGTTACTGGTGCCAGTGGAATTGCTGTTATATCTCCTGCTACTCTACAAATAAACTAAAGTTAGTATGAATTAAGGCTCCTTGCAGACCCCAACTATGCTCACATAACATGCTAACCCATAATTTGTTAAGGCTTACTGTGGTAATCCAGGGCCTGTCTATCTAAAGGGCCCACCTTATGTCCCCATGATACGTTCCTCACTAACCAAAAGCCCTTAAGGAAATAGTATTGCTTGAATAACTAGTGGGTGAAATTATTATACAAAAGGGTCTGTTTCCATGAGAAAGATGGAATGAAAATCCATTCTAAAATAAGCAGTTGAAGAAAGTCAGATGGAAAGAATATGAACATAATAATACTAATACTAATACTAATACTAATAATAATAGAAAAACTGACTTTACTCAATCATAGAGGGAGGCAAGTGAAGACAAGATGTATAATTTTAAAAGGTAACAAAAATCATATTCCATTAAACTGAATGCAAAAAATAATATTTAATACTCTAATCCATATTAGGGTAACAGTCTTATTAGGCCGACTCAGGGTTATAAATCCAGTGACCTGGTTCACACAATGTGCTAAGACAGTATGCTTAATAAAACCCTTAATAGCAGAATTCACAGTTAATGCTAAGTCAAAATGAGGAATCAAGGAAAGACATAATGTGGTTTGATTTTTTTGGCTTAGCATGATGGGTTAAGTACACTATGAGTAAACTCTTAAGCAAAGCAAAAAAGAGAAAGGGAGGAGAAAGAAAACAGTAACTAATATTCAGGCTGTGAGATAGAAGGTGGGAGTTAGTAGAAACATTTAATTAAGTTTTATCAGCTGCTGAGATAGTTTAAGTTGTACCCCCATGGGTTGTTGGGATGAGAAATAAACATGATCTGTTTTAATCTTCTTCCCCTCCCCCAATTGTTAGATTATAATATCCAGCTTTTAACTTGAATCTGTTTCAATATTTAGGCAAAACACACCAGTCCCTTGACAAAACTATGAAGAAACTAAGTATTTTTTTTAAAAGATAATTATCTTAAATTATGTGGTAGGTAAGAGAACCAGTTTGGTGTAGTGGTTAAGGCATCAGGCTAGAAACCTGGAGACCATGAGCTCTAGTCCAGCCTTAGGCACAAAGCCAGCTGGGTGACCTTGGGCCAGTCACTCTCTCTCAGCCCTAGGAAGCAGGCAAAGGCAAACCACTTCCAAAAAACCTTGCCAAGAAAACTGCAGGGACTTGTCCAGGCAGTCTCTGAGAATCGGACACAAATGAATGGATTTAAAAAAAAAGAAATGTGGTAGGTTACAACAAAAACAAAACAAGCAAAAGTCAGCAGAATCCCCATCAGATACCTTTTTTAAAATAAATTTTATTAAAAATTTTACAAAGAACATTAAAACTAACACAAACAAATAAAGGGTAAAAGGAGCAAAGAAAGAAAAAAGAAAAAGTGCAGAAAGAGAGAAAAAGAAATAGAAGAAGCTTCCAATTTCTTCTGCAGCAAATATAAATACAATTACAAAATTAACTCTTGCTCTATGATTATGAAAAAAGCTCACCTTTTTCTATTATCCAATTATTTTTCTAATAATCAAAACCACAAATCATAAGTGCATTTTTTTGTTTCATGCAAAAAGTCTATAAAGAGGTTCCAGTCAGCCATAAATGTAGATATTGTTTTCTCTCTAATCAAAGAAGTTAATTTAGCCATCTCCGCAAGTTGCATCGTCTTCACCAGCCATCCCTCCATTGTGGGTAGTGTCAAACCTTTCCATTTTTGAGCATATAATAATCTTGCAGCAGTTGTCATATATAAAAACAAAGTTCCATGACTTTTTCTAATTGCCTGTCCATTAGTCCCAAAAGAAAAATCTCTGGTTTCATTTGTACTTTAACTTTTAAATTATTCTGGATTAATGTATTGCCCCATCAGATATCTTAACACTAACCAAAAAATTGTAAAAAAATATCTTCCACAGGAACCTGCCCTGTCCCCTGGAAATCTGGGTGGTCCCAACCCTGTTAGGCTTTTGTAAGGCACTGAAGACCTGACTGTGCCCCCAGGCGTTTAGGCCAGGAAGTTAGGTGAGCTGTGATAGTTACTGCTGTCTTTATAAATTGGGATTACTGCACTGCAGCAACCCAGAACACCAGAAAAAAGAAACAGATCATCTATACAGCATCTTCCAGCAAAATGGATACCCACGCAACTTTATCAAAAAGTGCCTGACTAGCCAACCCATTACAACATAACCAACAGAAGCTATGAAAAGGATAACACTGCCATACATCAGAAACATCTCAGAAACTACCAATAGACCGTTACAACCAGATGGCATCACCGTAGCACATAAACCAACCAAAACCCTTCAGAACATCTTAAGTAACCCAAAAGACCCAGTAGCCCAAGAAGAAAAAACAGGAGTTATCTACAACATACAGTGTAAGGACTGTAGGAGCCACTATGTAGGACAGACGGGCAGAAGACTAGCAGAGCGCATCCACGAACACCAACTAGCAGTCAGAAGACACGATGAAAACTCCTTAATCTCACAACACATGGACAGACTCAACCATACTTTCAACTGGGAAACAGCATCTTAAACCAAGCCAAATCCAAAAATGCTAGAGAATTCCTAGAAGCTTGGCATTCAGACAAAGCAGCCATCAACAGACACATAGAGATAAACAACATTTACATACCATGCATAAGAGACAATAGAAAAGCCAAAAGACCAGAACACCTCCTTGCCAGCAATCAATACCCAGATATGCAAAGATTAACACCAAGATTAGCACCAGAGGAAAAATCAAACAGCACAATATACCCTAATCAAGGAACTATTAACTCAGTCAATCAACTAAGCAGCGAACAATAGCCCAATCAAGGAACTCCTAAGGGGAGAACAACACCCCCACCAACACAAGCAGGACAAGCCATGGTATATAAACAGAGAGCAAGTCCCACTCCCTTTCCGCACTGAAGATGTTGCCTAGTCTGGCAATGAAACGTCTGCAAGACAACAACAAGGCTCAGAGAGCACCAAGGACTCCACAATTGGGATTACTGTTTTGACCCTGGGCATTGTGGTTTAGACTCTTAGAGTCAGTGCTTTGAGATGGACGGCCATATAAATCATATAAATAAATAAAGGCTCATCCCATTGTTGAATTGCTAAACTGGTCCTGTTCAAATCACATGTGTACAAATGAATGACAAGAAAAACAAACATCTACATTAAATTAACAGCTTTGTTTAGGCAAATTCAAGATTGCCAAACAGTTGCAAACTTTCAAGTATTTAACAATTATCCACGGGACAAGATCATAAACAAAGGAAAAAATGGGGAAGGGAAGAAAAAGATTATCCCAAGCACCCACCGGAGAGGAACTAGAAAAACAACCCCCGTCTTGCCAGTTCTCCTTGCAGGATCAGGACTCAGAAGACCTGCCCATTGGAGCCACTCTGTAATGAGACGGTATCACCTGCTCTGTGGCCATAAACAGAATGATGCTCTGGGGTGGTAGGGTCTTCACTAAAGGGGCAGTCCCAAAGGGTGTTTCCCTTTTGGGAGCCCCTTAAGTGTCCCCTAAGGAGAGGCCACCCACCCTGTGTGGGTACTGGGGAGAGTTAGGGCTCTAAAGGTGAAGAGTTGCTATATTTTGTTGTTTTATTAATTAATTATAACTCAGTGTTATGACATGAGTAAGGCAGATAGGCAAGAGTAGGGAATGGAGCATGGCCTGGGAGCAAATATCATACTAACTGGCAGGGGAGATATAGTGCGAGGCTACAACTTGGCCATTGTAAGGAAAGGTTGGCCTCCTTTTCAGGCTACACTCTAACAAAAAAAAGTCAAGACAACAGTGAAGCTAGGGCCCCAATTTCAAGATCTTGCTTTTTAATGCCAGATCAATTGGTGATATTATCTATTATCCAGAACTTAATTCCTGGATGAAAGCATGGATTTGGCACACATTTTTGAGAACTGATAGAAGAGGGGGGAGTTAATCTCTCCCTGTTCTGTCCACTACGTTACTCTGAGTCAGGTTTCACCCACATTTAACTCAAATTCTTGAAGGCTAGCAGGCAAAAAAGTCAAGGAGGCAGCCAAAATTTGCTTATTATTACAAATACTAGAAAAGCTAGTTTCTCCAGCAAAGGAGATCGTTACCTTGTCGTGGTGCTGGAGCTTGAGCACCTCAATGAAACCATGAGCTAAACCGTGAAGGGACACCCAAGACGGGAAGGTCGTGGCAGAGAGGTCAGACTAAATACGATCCCTGGGGAAGGTAATGGCAACCCACCCCAGTATTCTTGCCATGAAAACTAAATGGATCAGTACAACCAAAGATATGTCGGTATACCATCGGAAGATGGGACTCCCAGGTCGGAAGATGGTCAAAATGCTACTGGGGAGGAACAGAGGATACGTTCAACTAGCCCCAGATGTGATGACGCAGCTAGCTCAAAGCCGAAAGGACGGCTAGCGGCCGACGGTGCTGGTGGTGAACGACGAATCCGATGTTCTAAAGATCAACACACCATAGGAACCTGGAATGTAAGATCTATGAGCCAGGGCAAATTGGATGTGGTTATTGGTGAGATGTCAAGATTAAATATAGACATTTTAGGTGTCAGTGAACTGAAATGGACTGGAATGGGCCACTTCACATCAGATGACCACCAGATCTACTACTGTGGACAAGAGGACCACAGAAGAAATGGAGTAGCCTTCATAATTAATAATAAAGTGGCTAAAGCAGTGCTTGGATACAATCCAAAAAACGATAGAATGATCTCAATTCGAATTCAGGGTAAGCCATTTAACATCACAGTGATCCAAATATACGCCCCAACCACAGATGCTGAAGAAGCAGAAGTAGATCAGTTCTATGAGGATCTGCAGCACCTACTAGATAATACACCAAAAAGAGATGTTATTTTCATTACAGGAGACTGGAATGCTAAGGTGGGTAGTCAGACGACACCTGGAATTACAGGAAAGCATGGTCTGGGAGAACAAAATGAAGCAGGACATAGGCTGATAGAATTTTGCCAAGACAACTCACTGTGCATAACAAACACTCTCTTCCAACAACCTAAAAGACGACTTTATACATGGACTTCACCAGATGGTCGACACCGAAATCAGATTGACTACATCCTTTGCAGCCAAAGGTGGCGGACATCTATACAGTCGGTAAAAACAAGACCTGGAGCTGACTGTAGTTCAGATCACGAACTTCTTATTGCAAAATTTAGAATCAGACTAAAGAGAATAGGGAAGACCCACAGATCAGTTAGATATGAGCTCACTAATATTCCTAAGGAATATGCAGTGGAGGTGAAGAATAGATTTAAGGGACTAGATTTAGTAGATAGGGTCCCAGAAGAACTATGGACAGAAGTTCGCAACATTGTTCAGGAGGCGGCAACAAAAAACGTCCCAAAGAAAAAGAAAACCAAGAAGGCAAGATGGCTGTCTGCTGAAACACTGGAAGTAGCCCAAGAAAGAAGGAAAGCAAAAGGCAACAGTGATAGGGGGAGATATGCCCAATTAAATGCAAAATTCCAGAGGTTAGCCAGAAGAGATAAGGAATTATTTTTAAACAAGCAATGTGCGGAAGTGGAAGAAGACAATAGAATAGGAAGGACAAGAGACCTCTTCCAGAAAATTAGAAACATCGGAGGTAAATTCCAGGCAAAAATGGGTATGATCAAAAACAAAGATGGTAAGGACCTAACAGAAGCAGAAGAGATCAAGAAAAGGTGGCAAGAATATACGGAAGATCTGTATAGGAAGGATAATAATATTGGAGATAGCTTTGACGGTGTGGTCAGTGAGTTAGAGCCAGACATCCTGAAGAGTGAGGTTGAATGGGCCTTAAGAAGCATTGCTAATAACAAGGCAGCAGGAGACGATGGTATCCCAGCTGAACTGTTTAAAATCTTGCAAGATGATGCTGTCAGGGTGATGCATGCCATATGCCAGCAAATTTGGAAAACACAAGAATGGCCATCAGATTGGAAAAAATCAACTTATATCCCCATACCAAAAAAGGGAAGCACTAAAGAATGTTCAAACTATCGAACAGTGGCACTTATTTCACATACCAGTAAGGTAATGCTCAAGATCTTGCAGGGTAGACTCCAGCAATTCATGGAGCGAGAATTGCCAGATGTACAAGCTGGGTTTAGAAAAGGCAGAGGAACTAGAGACCAAATTGCCAATATCCGCTGGATAATGGAGAAAGCCAGGGAATTTCAGAAAAACATCTATTTCTGTTTTATTGACTATTCTAAAGCCTTTGACTGTGTGGATCATAACAAATTGTGGCAAGTTCTTGGTGGTATGGGGATACCAAGTCATCTTGTCTGCCTCCTGAGGAATCTGTATAACGACCAAGTAGCAACGGTAAGAACAGAGCACGGAACAACGGACTGGTTTAAGATTGGGAAAGGAGTACGGCAGGGTTGTATACTCTCACCCTACCTATTCAACCTGTACGCAGAACACATCATGCGACATGCTGGGCTTGAGGAATCCAAGGCTGGAGTTAAAATCGCTGGAAGAAACATTAACAATCTCAGATATGCAGATGATACCACTTTGATGGCTGAAAGCGAGGAGGAGTTGAGGAGCCTTATGACGAAGGTGAAAGAAGAAAGTGCAAAAGCTGGGTTGCAGTTAAACCTCAAAAAAACCAAGATTATGGCAACGAGCTTGACTGATGACTGGCAAATAGAGGGAGAAAAAGTGGAGGCAGTGACAGACTTTGTATTTCTAGGCGCAAAGATTACTGCAGACGCTGACTGCAGCCAGGAAATCAGAAGACGTCTACTTCTTGGGAGGAGAGCAATGGCAAATCTTGATAAAATAGTTAAGAGCAGAGACATCACACTGACAACAAAGGTCCGCATAGTTAAAGCAATGGTATTCCCTGTAGTAACCTATGGCTGCGAGAGCTGGACCATAAGGAAGGCTGAGCGAAGGAAGATAGATGCTTTTGAACTGTGGTGTTGGAGGAAAATTCTGAGAGTGCCTTGGACTGCAAGAAGATCAAACCAGTCCATACTCCAGGAAATAAAGCCAGACTGCTCACTTGAGGGAATGATATTAAAGGCAAAACTGAAGTACTTTGGCCACATAATGAGAAGACAGGATACCCTGGAGAAGAAGCTGATGCTAGGGAAAGTGGAAGGCAAAAGGAAGAGGGGCCGACCAAGGGCAAGATGGATGGATGGTATTCTGGAGGTTACGGACTCAACCATGGGGGAGCTGGGGATGGTGACAGCCGACAGGAAGCTCTGGCGTGGACTGGTCCATGAAGTCACGAAGAGTCGGAAACGACTGAACGAATAAACAACAAACAACAAGAAAAGCTGCAAAAGAGCAGAAAAGCACCAACAGCCTCAAGGTATATATACAGTACTGTACAGCAACTCCAATGTTTAACTTTTTTTCCCCTATCTGTGCGCCTTAACAGACTGAGAGCAGTTTTGTTCCTCAGTTGGGTATGGGTAATTGATATTTGTGTACTGTTAGTATAATGGATTTGTCTGGAAGGCAGGGAAATGGTGTGGTCATATTTCATTACCATAGTACAGAGCTTTCCAAACTGTGTCGCAACACATTAGTGTGTCGGCTGCAGTGTCTGGGTGTGTTGTGGCTGCTGCTGCCTCCGAGCCCTGCCAGGATTCTGCGCAGGTCCCAGTGCCTGCCTTGTGCCTTGCTGCCTCCAAACCTGCTGTGATTCCGCGCAGGTCCTAGTGCCTGCCTTGTGCCTTGCTGCCTCCAAACCTGCTGTGATTCCACGCAGGTCCTAGTGCCTGCCTTGTGCCTGGCTGCCTCCAAACCTGCTGTGATTCCACGCAGGTCCTAGTGCCTGCCTTGTGCCTTTCTGCCTCCAAACCTGCTGTGATTCCACGCAGGTCCTAGTGCCTGCCTTGTGCCTTTCTGCCTCCAAACCTGCTGTGATTCCGCGCAGGTCCTAGTGCCTGCCTTGTGCCTTTCTGCCTCCAAACCTGCTGTGATTCCACGCAGATCCTAGTGCCTGCCTTGTGCCTGGCTGCCTCCAAACCTGCTGTGATTCCACGCAGGTCCTAGTGCCTGCCTTGTGCCTTTCTGCCTCCAAACCTGCTGTGATTCCGCGCAGGTCCTAGTGCCTGCCTTGTGCCCTGCTGTAAAGGGGAACTCTGTTTTCATGAGATATGTTGTGTCCCCATACATTTCGCTATTACAATTTATGTATGTGTCCATATCTCTTATAAGTTAGTTAGTTTAACCTCCGGTTTGCTAGTAAAACTGAATTACTGTGTCGCGAAATGATGTATGTCTAAAAAGTGTGTCACCAACATGAAAAGTTTGGAAAGCTCTGCCATAGTAGGTAACATCATCAGTGCATGGGAGAATGGAGTTTACTGGCTGTTTATATATAGTAACTTGCCCTATGAGGCTTGGTTGGGATATGGGTTTCTTCCTTGATGGTTCCTTGATTAGGAACTGTTTCTTTGTTGGTTATTTGGTGCTATTTCTTGAAGTGTTATATGGTGCTATTTCAGGAATCAACCAAGGAAGAAACAATATTATAATCAAGGAACTATCTGGGGAACTTCAGCATCCATGCTGTGGTTGCCAAGTCAAGAGTGGCTCAAGATATCATTCTGGACCTGCCCCAATTGGTAGGCTGACCATATTTCCTTGAGACAAAAACGGGACATTGGGATGGCAAAATGGGATGGGGTCTTATGTAATATTCTGTATTCCTGAAAAAGACAGGGGTCCCCGCCCCCCGGTCTGCGTGATTGGCCCCGCCTGCAAACCCCGCCCCCGGTCCACATGATTGGCTCCCGCCTGCAAACCCCACCCCTGGTCTGCACAATTGGCTCCCACCTGCAAACCCCGCCCCACAGTCCATGCAATTGGCTCCCGTCTGCAAACCCTACCCCCCTGGTCCCTCCTTTGCCTCATGCTGATAGGTGGGAGGGCTTCCTTTTCTGGGCTGCCTCCAATCAGCAGCTCCGGCTCGGATCCTCCTTCTGCGCCATTCCCGCCGGGTTTAAAAAACGGGACAAAATTAAGATTTTTATCAAAACAACAGGACGGTTGAAAACTGCTAAAAAAAAGGGACTGTCCCGTTCAAAATGGGACATATGGTCAGCCTACCAATTAGTATCTGGCCACGTACCTGCAGAAAGCCATAAGATGGATTTGTTATGAATTTAGACGTTAGTCCCAGCATATATGTTAGATACACAGCTTGTTACATAGCCATCTGCTGCCAACTCAGCAACAAGCAGTAGATTTCAAGAATTAAGACTCAAATATATTTTAGTCATAAGATTGGGTTGTGCGTTTTATTTTTCATATTCTATTAGAACAGTCATGGATCAAATAATGGAAGTGAAGATCTGTGGAAAAGGTACTCAGAATTTGCACTAGTCACTTTCTCTGGTTTTGATTAGATAGCTTTCTATTCTGCTTAATATAGCCTCTCTCTTGGCTGGGACTTGGGTAACAGTGTAGCTGTAGTTTCTTATACTTTGGGGTAAAAATCATATGTATTCCTTGGAACTGGCATCTGTCTCTTACTAAGGCAATGCAGGATGTTTCTTTCATTCTGAAATCTTTGAGTATCCAGGATGATACTAGAGGATGGCATAATGGAGATTATATACATTTCTCTACTTACGAACAGGTTATGTTCTAAGAGGCTGTTCGTAAGTTCATTTTGTTCGTAAGTCCAACCAAGTGTATGTATGTGGCACGCCATAAACTAACCCTTTCCTGCCTTCTCCCACCTTCTGGGACCTTCTAGATTGGAGTTGCAGACAGGTTTGTTCATATTGGTGAAAGTTTGTAACTCGAAAGTCTGTAAGTAGAGGACTGTCTGTAATTTTATTGTTTATCTATAGGTATAAATATATTCTGTTATTTGAGCATCATTTTGAGTATATCATATTTCATTCAATTTTATGAAGATCCATGTCTCAGATATGCTCTGCACCACAGCAGTATGGTAAAGCACAAAATCTATATATGTTTTTCTTTTTATTTATTTTATTTATTAATCTAAATAACCAAAACCAAAAATAAATTAAATTACAAACAGTAAGAAGTGAAACTAAAACAAAAATAAAAGAGAATTATACATGTTATAATAAATCTATGTACGATAGAGTTCAGGTCTTGAACAAATTAAGTCTTGACCACATCATACTGATCAGATTTTCCAGGACATTGATAAGAAGTCCATTCATATGTAGACAGCATGGATGTGTCTTTAATCCAGGATTTTAAATAAGGTACTCTAGAATCTTTCCATTGGAGCAAGCCAATATTCTTGAATCTATGAATTTTATAGGTATAGATGTTGCCTTCAGGGAAGGTTATTTGAACAGTTCCAGAGGATCCATAAGGGCCTATATCTTGTACATACATTTTTGTTCCATGACGACAACCTTGGGCCAGTCACTCTCTCTCTCAGCCCAACTCACCTCACAGGGTTGTTGTTGTGGGGAAAATAGGAGGAGGAAGGAGTATTAGGTATGTTCGCTGCCTTGAGTTATTTATAAAAATAATAAAGGCGGGATAGAAAATAAAATAAATAAATAAATGCCATTAAACAATACATTTATTATTTTTACTGTGAAATCCAATAGACACAGACGTACTTTGCAACATGAGAGAGTCCAGGATCTATGATTTTATTTCATGATGGCTCCACGATACACGAGACCCATTATTTTTATGGCATGGTATGTTATTAATGTTATTAGGGGCGTGGTGGCTCAGCGGGTAAGACGCCAGGCTTGTCGATCGGAAGATCGCAAGTTCAGAGGTTCGAATCCCTAGCCCTGCGTGCGGAGTGAGCTCCCGCACTAGCCCCAGCTCTTGCCAACCTAGCAATTTGAAAGCATGCAAATGCAAG
The DNA here is from genome assembly GCA_023362775.1 of Charina bottae. Lineage (NCBI taxonomy): Eukaryota > Metazoa > Chordata > Lepidosauria > Squamata > Charinaidae > Charina > Charina bottae. Next base: position 205,245,054 of record JALMGJ010000002.1, on the reverse strand, counting down.
TAGATGAATAGGTACCACTTCGGTGGGTAGGTAACAGCGTTCTGCGCGCGTCATGCCAGCCACATGACCGTGGAAGCGTCTTCGGACAACGCTGGCTCTTCGGCTAACAAACGGAGATGAGCACCGGCCCCTAGAGTCGGACACGACTGCACAAATGTGCGGGGGGAACCTTTACCTTTATGTTATTAATGGTATGATTTATAATTTGTTGGATCCCACATAAAGAATATTATGATGTGAAAGAACCCTATCTCAGATCCAAGCTTTTGCTTCATATTTTTCTAATTCAGTCTCGGAGGAAGATATCCTCTAAGATTTTATAATAGTTGCTGGTGCATTGCATAGGATGATCATGAGAGCCAACTTTTACCTTTTTCCTTGCAGACCTTATTTGCAATGGACGTCATCTCCAAGACTACAATCTAAACTACACACGCATCTTAATACAGTACTGTGCCTGCTTACTAAAAAAAAAAAGCGCCATTTCTATGCATACTTACCTGAAAGTAAGCCTCACTGAACTCAGTGGGATTTGTTTCCAAGCTAACTACTGAGTGAAACTGAATAGGATTCACTTCCCAGTGATTGCAGTCCAATTCCCTCCATATACTTTCAATTTACTTTGAAAGAAAGGCGCTCAGGACAAGACCCTAGAAATGTTGATGTCGGTAGTGTCAGGGCTCTATAATTTTATCGTTTTATACTTTATGAAGCCGCCCTCGATGACTTTTAAAACAAGAATAAGTAACTTAAAAGTGTTTCCAGGGATTTCCTACACTCAAGCAAATTCGTGGAGAAAGTATAGCCGAGTGTGGATGGAAAGCGGGATGGCGGACAGAATCGTTTTTGTTCCCCTGCTTGAGAACTAGCAATCTACCCTTCAGAGCATTTTTCCCCCGCATTTTCCCTCTTGTTTCTCCTGCTCCTCCGGAGCCGGGTCAAGCGAAAAGAGGAGGCGGTCCTTCCCCGATAGTTTACTCGCTTCTCCGTGCCCCGCCTTGCGGAGGCCTCTGACCCGGATGCGCTTTGCTTTCCTCGGCCTTCCTATGAGGGACGACGGCGGCGGCGGTGGCGGCGCTACCAGTCGTGAGCTGCGGTAGCAGCAGCCCGAAGATGGCTGAGTCCCCGGAGGAGGTGGCCGTGCTCGTGCAGCGGGTAGTGAAGGACATTAACAGCGCCTTCAAGCGCAACCCTCACATGTGAGTGAATGGGCGCGCGCTCCGGGAACGGGGAGCGGCGCGATCTTGCTCGGGTCTCTTCGCTTTGCTTCGCCTTGTTGGGGAAGGCGGTAGCCGACCTTCCTCTGCTAGGCAGGAGGGCCAGCGGGGCTCGACTGAGTTGTCTGGAGGTCAGGAAAGTTACGGAGTCTCCTTCCTGTAAGAAGGAGATGATGCCGGTACCCTCCCACCCGCCTTCTCTTCCCTCCTCTCCCCTCCCCTCCCCTCCCCTCTCTCTCCCTCTCTTCGAGAGGCAGCAGGTCAGGTTGAACTTCCGCCACTGGACGAGAGAGTAACTTCAAAGTTAGGCCGGAGGGGAGAACTCAGAATTCTATCCATTTGTGGAATAGAACCCGTTGTTTTGCAGTTGGTTAGATAAGGTGGTGTATTGTGACAGGAGTTGTAACAGAACGACGTGGAGAGGTCAGGTCTGTTGAAGAGGAGAGTTACACGTTGTGAATTTGTTACTGGCTAACTTTCAAAGTTTGCGTGTGTTCAGTGAGGGAAGATACAAACTTTTTGATTTTAAGAGTGGATGGTAAGCTCTCCATTGCAAGCCCTTCATCTGAATATAATGTCCTCAGCAGAATTAAAAAGATTAATCCTTATCTTGTTTATTACAGTATCTCCAGTGATGCTCCATAGGTTAACAGTCGATATAATATCTATTTTTAACATTGATGGGTCAGCCTAGTTTCGCAACAGCCCATTCTAAATTGGATTTGATATTTGATCAGTACTTTCATGTAATCGCTCTGTCACAAAATTGAAGAAATTAAGAGAGATTATGATGAAGGTGAAGATGAAGAAGCTGTGTGAAGAATAGTTCAGAATTTCCCCAGGAATGGGATGCTCCAAAATGTTCCAGGTCTGTGGGTGGTTCATGCATTTCTGGGAACATGTCTTCCAGAACAGCATGTGATTTGTGGCCATAACAATAAGACCATCATCCTGTTTTAGAACATACATGTCTGGAAATGCACCTACTGCCTCTGAAATACTCAGATTGACCTGTTCCAGGGGAAAAATTCTCTATTCAGGTAACAAAGAGCTCTGTTTTGCATATGCTTAAAATAATAATGTATCATTAGTGAAAATATCTTGTTGACATGTATGCTAGTTCACAGATCAAAATTTTTAAAGATTGTATTCATTTTTCCCCCTCTTTTTGCTGCCTTTGAGTTGGTCTTGACTCCTGGCAACTGCCTGGACAAGCAGTTTTCTCCACAACAGTTTTTGGAAGTGGTTTGCCATTGCCTGCTTCCTAGGGCTGAGAGAGAATGACTGGCCCAAAATCACCTAGGTGGCTTCGTACCTAAAGTAGAACTAGAACTCGTGGTCTCTTGGTTTCTAGCCCTGGGATGGATCTCTCTCACTTAATTTAGGTAACCTATAAAAGTATATCTTTATATTTTAAAAAAATTCTCAAATCAGGATGCTGTTAAAAAGAATCAAACATATTTTCTTCACTTAAAGATTTATTTAAAGGCTACCAAAGTCTAAAATAGATGACCCTGTGGATTGTTCAACTGTATGTCCATGTGCCTGTATGGCAAGAAGGGAGCTGCATGATTTAAAGTAGGTGCTAAACCTCATAGAGCTTGGCTGGCATATCACATAAAGCATATATATCTTGTTTCCATCTCTCTAGACAGTAAATATTCAGTATTTTTTTCTTAATATGTGGATATTTTGGTTTTATTTTCTGCTTTTTGGAAATTTTAGATAGTTGCCACCAGGTCAGGCCCTATCCCTGTTAACTATATGGACTAATGCTTACCATCTTGATTTGTCCGATGTAATAATTTGTAGCTCCAACTGATGTTCTGGTGATCTTGATGCCATCCATCCCAGTTATACTTTGCCTTCCCCTTCTTCTACATCCCTTAATGTTGCCAAACATAGTAGATGTTCTAGTCCATTATCCACTTGTAACACATACCCAAAGTATGTGAATTTCTGATCATCCATTTGTGGGAGTAGTCAGCCCTTATTTGGGCCGGATCAATTTATCGATTCTTCTTACAATCTATGGCAGTTGTACTAATATTCTCCAAATAATAATTCAGAGAAGTACATGTTTTTTTTCTGGTTCTTTATCTTCAGTTTTCAGAGCTATTTTTTACCACTAGACAAGCTGCTGCTTTAACTACTCTGATATTTGTTATCACAGGAATATCCTTATCTTTATGCACTTGTCTAAGTTTACCATTGCCTTCTTCTCTAGAATTACTCTCTTCTCCAGGACACTATTCAATTTTATCTCTTCTGGAACAAAGAAAACAAAACCATCTATTGTCTTCACTTCTTCACTGTCAACTGTGAGTTCACTAAGCATGGTAGTTGACATTACCTTTGGCTTTTTAATATTAACACAGATTTTTCACTTTCCATTTTTCCCCCAACATGCTACTCTAAGCTCTTTCCCATAGCTCTTCTTTACTTTCAGCTAACATTACCTGCATATTATGTATTGTTAAATGGTGAAAAACCACTGTTTCTCCAGACTTGCTTTTTACAGTACTGTAGCATCTTGTTTGTTATAAATGTATTTCTGAAGAATAATGTGTTCTGGCACTTTCATTAGCCTTAACACATTCATTTTCTAGCATGATCTGGACAGTCAAAGGCTTTGCTGTAGTCAGTGAAGCCAAGGTGAATCTCCTTAAATTATTTTGCCCTCTCCATTAACCACAGTTTGTTTATTTATTAGAGTTTATATGCCACTTCAGTCAGAAAAGATCTGTACACTTATATTTTTGTTGTTCAGTCGTTTAGTCGTGTCCGACTCTTCGTGACCTCATGGACCATAGCACGCCAGGCCTTCCTGTCCTCCACTGTCTCTCGGAGTTTACTCAAATTCATGTTCATTACATCGGTGATGCTATCTAACCATCTCATCCTCTGCCGTCCCCTTCTCCTTTTGCCTTCAGTCTTTCCCAGCATCAGGGTCTTTTCCAGTGAGTCCTCTCTTCGCATTAGGTGGCCAAAGTATTTGAGCTTCAGCTTCAGCATCTGTCCTTCCAATGAACAGTCAGGGTTGATTTCCTTTAGGATTGACTGGTTTGACCTCCTTGCAGTCCAAGGGACTCTCAAGAGTCTTCTCCAGCACCACAGTTCGAAAGCATCAATTCTTCGGCGCTCAGCCTTCCTTATGGTCCAACTCTCACAGCCATACATTACTACTGGAAAAACCATAGCTTTAACTATGCGGACCTTTGTCGGCAAGATAAGTGTACAAGTACACTTATATACCTCTCTATAATAAGAAAGTTAAACAGTTGCTATCTTTTGTTTCCCCTCTGCCTTTTCTGAAACCTTTCTGTTCATTTGTCATTTCTCTACATGCACAGCTGTTGTATATTCTTCTTTAAAAGTTCTTAACCAATCTTTGTTTGCATGAGAAATTAATGCAATATTTTGATAATTAGTGTGTTCTTCTGCATCCCATTTCTTCAGTATAGGTTTATAAACCCTTCTTTTCCGGTCTCTGAGCTCATATAGTTTTATTCTATATTTGTTGACATAGACATTTTAATTGCCTCTTTACTTGCAACCTAAAACAATTAACAGGAATTTCATCTCCAATCAAGTGCTTTTCTGTTTAACAACTGGTATACTGCATGTTGTGCGTCTTTTTCTAAAGGAGTTGACTCCTGAACATATTCTCTCTTTACAAATGTTTTTATCACTCTACATTGTTGTTTGTACAGGATTTTGATATAGTCTTCCCATATTCTTTTAACCTTGTTTGGCTCTATTAGATCTCTTCCATATTTACTCTTGAGTATTCTACCTTAACTGTCCATTTCCAGTGGTTTTTCTAACGTTATTTTCCTCTATTTGTTGTAATTCTTGATTGGAATACCTTCCTTTCCCTTCCTGCTTGATGCTGAAAGTCTGTCTTTAGTCATTATATAGTCTTGTTTTCCAAAGCTTTCATTCTCCATCTGGCCATTGTTATAATTATTTTGTGAGTTTCTCCTGCTTCAGTTTTCACAGTGTCTAATACCTTCCCTATAGCTGTTCAGATTCTCTTTCACATAAGGGAAGCATATTGAATATGTTCCTCACATTGAGCTTATATTCTGACTGTCCACTAGTTTCAGCCATATTAATATTTTTATTTTCTATACAATAATAGAGAACTGGTTTGTTATTGCCTCTTTTTTATTTTAGAGCTCCTTCTTCTAAAAGAGTTGGCTCCCCTTATGCCTGCAGAGTCCCACTGGCCTTCACCCCCAATGTGGATTACCTTAGCTTCATCTTTCTCCTTTCAACATTACTAGCATGGGTGACATTATCAGGAATTCATAGTTCCATTTCTGACTAAAATAGAATAAAATTACCTTGGCTTGCTATATTATGTTTATTGCCCCTAAGCCTGTCACAGATATTTTGAATCCTTTTCATAAAATATGTTATAGAGCTATGAGGTTGCTATATACATAATAATTAAGTTTTTTGTTGTTTATTCATTCAGTCGCTTCCGACTCTTCATGACTTCATGGACCAGCCCACGCCCGAGCTTCCTGTCGGCCGTCACCATCCCCAGCTCCCCCAAGGTCGAGTCTGTCACTTCCAGAATATCATCCATCCATCTTGCCCTTGGTCGGCCCCTCTTCCTTTTGCCTTCCACTTTCCCTAGCATCAGCTTCTTCTCCAGGGTATCCTGTCTTCTCATTTTGTGGCCAAAGTACTTCAGTTTTGCCTTTAATATCCCCTCAAGTGAGCAGTCTGGCTTTATTTCCTGGAGTATGGACTGGTTTGATCTTCTTGCAGTCCAAGGCGCACTCAGAATTTTCCTCCAACACCACAGTTCAAAAGCATCTATCTTCCTTCGCTCAGCCTTCCTTATGGTCCAGCTCTCGCAGCCATAGGTTACTCCGGGGAATACCATTGCTTTAACTATGCGGACCTTTGTTGTCAGTGTGATGTCTCTGTTCTTAACTATTTTATCAAGATTTGTCATTGCTCTTCTCCCAAGAAGTAAATGTCTTCTGATTTCCTGGCTGTAGTCAGCGTCTGCAGTAATCTTTGCGCCTAGAAATACAAAGTCTGTAATAATTAATATTTTTATATTATTATTATTAATAATAATATAATGTAATAATTAAGTACATGTATTTAAATAAACTATTATATCCAGTAGAGTTTCTAATTGGAAAGGAAAAATTATGTTTCCATTACTTGAAGCATTGGGAAATACTTACTTGTTCAGTCACTGCCTTACATGTTTGTTAATTGCTTTTGCAGAACTATATTAATTCTTGTGTTAAGAGAGCTAAATAAGCTTCATTGTGTGAAATATATCTTAGTGTATATAGAACTTTTTACATACACGCCCATCACACTGTTCCCAATCAGAATATGTTATGTTACGCAGAGTAGAGAAACGGAGTAAGAAATAGCATACCAGAGAAATTAAAGGCATGAGATAAGAAAAAGAAACATAATTTAGTTTACACCAACCTCTCCTTACTTTTCTATCCTAGCAAATCATCCTTGCTTCTGGCATGTTTGCACATTGCCTTTTGTACTTTAAACTTTAAAGAACACCTCTCTCTTTTTCATCAAATTCACTTAGCCATAATTTTGTTAGTCTTCCCCTTCCTCTTAACATATTCAGTCTTCCTTAATATATTCATATATTCATTCCTTATTTATGTGCTCTGTATGACGAAACCACCTCAACATATTTCTTTTCATACTGGTTACTCAGTATTGTATCCAGTTCATATTCATTCAGCATCTATTCATTTTTCACCCAATCTCTTCTGGCGTTCATCAGTAACCTATTCCTTCTGCATTCAGTTGTCTTTTATGTTTCTTCTGATATAGGTAATCCTTTTCCTCATTTAAGTAGGCTGAAGCATACAATCATTTTCACTTGTTTCAACATGCGTTCTTTAGGAGACTTTCTACCAAAGTACACAAATTCCCTCCCTCTATAAGCAAACCACATCCACCTTTCTTCATCTGCATCATATATACTTGCAGCCTTATAGTTGTTCAGTGTTCTCATGATACTTATGAGTTTTCAGCATTTTTTTTCTTTCATCCTAACATTTCTAGCATTTGCTTCAGTTATACTCTTAGACATATCACTCTCATTCCTGTAGAAATATCTATAATACTACTACTGGCATTTCCTCACTTTAATTTCATCCCAAATCATTTCATCTCTTTTTATTATTTTATTATTTTAATTTTATTCCATTATCTCTGCTGGCAGTGCCTTGTTTAGCCCATTTCACCCACTTTCAAAACAAAATTGCTTTGCATTTTTACTGCCTCTTTTAATGGTTGCTTATTCTCTCTGACTACATACTTAGTAACTATCTTTTTCTTTATATGTACATTATACAATATCTTTCAATATTATTTTGCAGCAAGCATTTCTTCACATACTTCCCATCAGCATTGTCCCCTCACTTCTATGGTATAGTGTGTTATTTAATCTCTCCCTATCGGCCCTTTTTAAATTGTATTCTATTTCAAAATAAGATATTTGGTGAGGATGAAAATCAGTTCTCTACATGTTAATATCAGTTAACAGTATTTTGTGTGTGGTGTGAGTATAAATGCTTAATGACATAACTGCTATCATTTCAGTTTTATTTTATGGACTTTCCATTTAGAAAAAGAGCCCAAATTAATTTATTTGCATTTCTTCTGAAATCCATTTCTAGTCATTAATACATTTATGAGTGTGAAGTATTTTTTGTGCACTTGAGTTTGTGTGCTGCCATTTGGAAGATGTTTGAGTGGCTCCTTGTGGTAACAGTCTCCAAATGGAGAACCATTTGTGGGCTTACCACTCATTCATAGACTCAATACTTTCCTCCACATCACCATTATTCTCAAAATGATGCAGCTGACAAGTTTAAGTGTATTTTGGGGAGAGAGTCATCATTAACTTAAATGGAATATGCTGCAACAATATTACTTCAAACTACAGTAGTAAGTTCTTCTGCTCTTCTAATTTGTTTTACAATTTATCCTGTGTTGTGCTAGTATAGTATAGTAGCTAGGAAAGTAGGAAAAAATCCTGCCTTTGGAACATCATCCCCCTGGAGATCAGATTGGCCCCGACACTACTGGCTTTCCATAAGGCCTTAAAGACTTGGTTTTGCCATCAGGCATCAGGACCTGGATGTGTGATAGAGCCTGAACAGTGGCTGTGTTAATGATTGTTGATGGGTTTTTGTAGACCTGAGCTGTGGATTGTGTTGTATGGTTTTTTATATCGTTTTTATACTTACGATTTTTTGTATTGTTTTGTTTCTTGATACTGTTTTTTAATTGCTGTGAGCTGCCCAGAATCATATATTTGAGAAGGGCAGCTATATAAATTGAAATAATAAATTTATTTATTATTCAAATTTATCACCGCCCATCTCCATGACAGTAGACTCTGGGCGGTTTACAAAATACCATATATACTTGTGGATAAACTGACCCTCAAATTTTTAACCAAAATATCATGAAAAATGTGCTGCCCACGGATAAACCGACCCTTGAAATTTTTGTATGTTTTATTTTCACAATTAGCTTATCCGTGGGTGGTACATTTTTCATGGTAGTTTGGTTAAAAATTTGTGGGTCAGCTTGTCCACAGATGGGGATATACACAAGTGTATACAGCAGGGCTTTCCAAAGTTTTTCCCACGGCGACACACCAACCGGCATTGGTGTGTCGCCGCGGGAAAACCCGGAAGTGCGGCAATGCGCAAAAACCCGGAAGCGCTGCTGCTGCTTTCGGGTTTTGCGCGCTGCAGTTGCTGTGTCGCCGCGGGAAAACCCGGAAGCGTTGATGATGATCAGCGCTTCCGGGTTGTGTGGCGACACACCAGACTGTGTGTGGCGACACACTTTTGTGTCGCAACACACAGTTTGGAAAGCTCTGGTATACAGGATATATGAGTACTTTAAAGAAGCTGAGGGAAAAACCTGCTGTATATACTCGCAGATAAGCTCATCCATGGATGTCAAACCCAATTTTTGGGGTGTATTTTGGCACCTAAAATTCTCAGCTTATCCACAAAGATAAACGGTAAATAAAAACTCAGATTCCCTGTTGCCAATTTACTGAGTCTCAGCAAATATCTGTCTTTTTATCATAAGGAGAATCTGAGAATAAAGTGAGTTAGAAATTATATATGCCAGGTTATTTTTGAAAGGTTAGAATAAAAATAAATTTAATTAATAACTGCTCTGTAGTTAAGATTTTGTTTATTCATAAGCAGAATTTTCAAATTCTGGCATGATTAAAATTGTCATTTTTCCTTTGAAATAAATGAAGTAATCAGTGGAATCAAATAATGACAATAAAAACTGCATATAGTCTGAGAAATTTCCATGGGTAATAAAGTGGATGGTGGGCTATGTCATAATACTACATAAAACACTGAAATAAAAAGGATTGCTTACGTTATCAGGACATAAATGCTATATATTCAGTGAAAATATTTGAAAATAGAAATGCTTGGGATTTACAAAATGGGTTAGTGACAGGTTGATCTGCATTCATTTCTAACCTGTAAATTGTATGCAGTTTTAGGGGAAAATTTTATTTGCTTTTCTAGTACGTCCTATTCTCTTTTTCCCATGCATAATTAGAACATCATGCAGTTTTTTTTATTTAATGTATTTACAATATTATAGAGCTTCCCTTTAATATGTATAAAATTACAGCTTTATGATCCTCAGAACACCTGCCACATAAGTGCCTTGTAAAATCAAGATATATAGGATTGTGCTGTTAATTGCATAATAAAATTTTAAATTGGTTACTTCATTGGAAATAAAACAGAAACTAGACAGGCAGAATGAACTGGGTAGATTCATGGATGGGGTAGAGAATGAAAAAGTTTGGTTAATGGAGAAAATGGCAGACTTAGCATCTGATGAAAGGACAATATAATTATCTAATTTTTTATTATTATTATTTTAAGAGATGAAATTGGATTAATCCCCTGCCCTGAAGCCAGATATAATCGAAGTCCAATAGTTCTGGTTGAAAACAAACTTGGGGTGGAAAGCTGGTGTGTCAAATTTCTTTTGCCATATGTCCATAACAAGCTCCTTCACTACAAACAAAGAAAGCAATGGCTCAACAAAGAAGGTAAGTTACTCCATAAAGTACAAAATATTGCTGTCATAAAAGCTTTTTCCAGCTCATATATGTTCTGTCACCCATAAATTCTGTAAAGATAAACTTATCTTTCCCACCTATCCTCAGAGGAATCTTTCTGAGCTATCTTCCTCTCAAGATACCCTCAGTGGGTGAAAACGGACTGCTAAGCTAGTTCAAGTTAGATAATGTATGAATCCAGCAAGTAGATCGATCTAGCTTCATTAAAATGAGTATGAGCAGTTTTTGCCATTCGAGTTGTGACAAATTTATCTTGGGTGGTTGTGGTATATGACCCTCTTCTGAATAGCTTTTAATGCTAAGGTTTTTGGCTCTTAGCTCACTGTCAATGTAAACTAACTAATTTACATAAGAATTTTCTGTGTGTCTTGATTACTACTATAATGCCAGATCAGTAGTATCAGAAAAAGTAGGGACAATGTGGTGGAGACAATAATTAATTTACTCACTACACAGAAATCCAGCACATGTGGAGCATAAAACTGGATGTGACTGGATGTGCATCTTGAGCATAACATGCCCACTTGCTAGGGTTCATATATACTCAGTGTTTAGAACTCTAGGATAAAAGTCTTTACAAGATAATTACATTTATGCTTTGCTTTGCTTTCGTAAGTATATCTACCTTGGAATACCCTTGACATTTGCATCTTTTTTTAAAGAAAAAAACAAGTTCTACTTCTGTATTATTGTGACAGTAGAACATCTTAAAGTACTAAGGAGTTTTTAAAGGCTAAGGGACCAATTCAAGATGTATTCAAGAGTCCCTCTTCCGGAGGGAGATGGGCGGTGGAAAAATTTGATAAATAAATAAATTTAAGTTAAACTGCTGTTAAAAATGAAGTGATGACTCAATGTAGAAATGTAGATACCTAAAGTAAAGATGCTCTCAAGTCACATTACACTCCTGGTGATTAAATCTGTGCAGTTTTCCTGACAATGTTCTTCCAGGCTGTTTGGGGATTTTTTAATTTTATTTTCTCAGTTTAGTCAACATCCTCGGAATTCCCATATGGTCTCCCACTAAAATATTGACCAGGACTTCTATCTTCCTTAGCTTCCAAGATCATCCAGTGTCATCCAGGTATTGCTGCTTGCTCAGGCACCTCTCCCTCTATAAAAATGGAATTCTTATTTTTGCTTCAATGTAGCAGACAATAAAATATTTTGGAGATAGAGAGGAGATGTGCTTCTATAGGGTGAAATCTAAAAATCATGTAGATCTGTCCTTCAGTACAAGGTGGTTTTTCACAGATAAGCAGCGTGCTACCACCCTAATTTGGAGTTAGCCACAACTAGCAAAATAAGTAGCTTTTACTCCATTACCGTGCATTGCCTTTCTAATTCTGCAGTATATGCAGTATGCTGTATGTATGTATGTATGAGGTATAGATGCATAGATGTGTTTGCACACAGTTTATATTTACATTCATTTCCATAGGATCTTATTTTGACAGTGCAGATATGGGAAATGGGTCCTGTTGTAGGTGAAAGGCTCAAATCCTCTGCCCTCCCCATCCAGATCCCATTCCACATTAAGGGGACTCTACTGGCATTTGGTTTTTTGCCAACCTAGCAATTCGAAAGCATGCAAATACAAGTAGATTAATAGGTACCACTTCGGTGGGTAGGTAACAGCGTTTCACGCGCGTCATGCGGCCACATGACCGTGGAAGCGTCTTTGGACAACGCTGGCTCTTCGGCTAACAAACGGAGATGAACACCGGTCCCTAGAGTCGGACACGACTGCACAAATGTGCGGGGGGAACCTTTACCTACTGGCATTTGGTTAAAAAAACAAATTTGCAATAGAAAGCATGATTACATGATTACTGTTGCGCACAGTTAAATCCTTTTTATACACTGAAATGAGTCATTGGAATAATCTGGAGACCTTTTAGCATTTGATTGGCTCATCAGTACTCTAGGTCATACCTTGTGTAGATGATTGCGGGAAAAGAAATAACAGTAATGATCTTGTAAGACATCTAGAATTTTAACATTAAAAAAAAGTTTGGAAAATTGGGGGGGGAGGAACCCAAAGCATTTGCTATGGACTAGCTATTTATATATAATTTTAAATACCTTTACTTGAAAATAACATCCACTGGCATTTACTTTTGCTAAATGTGGTGAAGATGCAGTCAACCTCTTGAGCTTTTTGTAAAAGATCTTTGACAGTATTTCTGAAAACATGTATTCGTGTCACTTGGTTGGTGGGGCAAGTTGTATAATTGGGTATCATCAGCATATTAGTGATACCATATTAATGAAACCGATGGATGACCTCACCTAGTGGTTTCATATTGGTGTTAAACAAAAGGGGAGAGAGAATTGAGCCCTGCGGCACCCCACAAGTAATGGGCCAAGGGCGCGATCTCTCACTCTGTCAACACCAATTGAAACCGGCAACAGCAAAAGGAGGAGAACGACTGCAAAACAGTGCCTCCCGCTTCCAACTCCTGAAGGATACCGTGATCCACAGTACTGTGTGGGAGTTGGGAGTACATATTGGGAGTTGGGAGTCGTCAGTACCGTGATGACTCTCAACTCCCAATAGGATACCGTGATCCACAGTATCAAAAGCCTCTGAGAAATCAAGGAGCATTAGGATGGACACACTACCCTATCCCAGTTCTGCCACAGTCATCAACAACCACAACGTCTCCGTACTAATCTCCAGCCTGAACCCTGACTGAAAAGGGGCTAAATAATCTGCTTCCTCGAGGGTCTTCTGAAGCTGAAGCCTACAGTAACTACCCTCTCCACCACCTTCCCTAGAAAGGAAAGGTTGGAGACTGGGTGGAAATTGTATGGGATGGTTGGGTCCAGCAATAGTCTCTGGAGGAGAGGCTGCACTGCACCCTTCTTCATGGCTGATGGGACTACCCCTCCCGTAGAAAGCAGACACCACCATAGGCCACATATCACTTCCTGGACAGCCTGAACTGTCCATGTCTTCCTATTTTAATGGGTTCTGTGTATTTGACTAGCCTTTTCAAGAGATGGATAAAACATTTGTTGGAATTCTAGTTCCTTTTAGGATTTCATGTCAAGATGGATATACTCTGTTTTTTACTCGGCCAGAATAAAATAACAGTCCTTTGTTTTAACAGTTCTTCATTTGAGCCATTTTTCAAGAGCACAAGATAATACTGATGATACAGTTTCTAGGCCAGTCCAAAGTGAAAGGGGTCTAACCAAGCTTCCTTCCTTGAGATGAGGAAGATCACTTACCCAGAGAGGGAGAGAATTGGAAGTGAGTGGGTGCTTGCCAAAAGAACTTTAACTCATTTTATGAACCACTCATAGCAGTAGAGGAGCAAAATCAGATTAATATATTTTGCACACCAAACGGGGCATTATACTTTACGTAAACCACCACCTTCTCTCAAGTGTCTTTTTCTACCAAGTTGAAATATGGCAATCCTAGAGAATAGAAACAGTTTCGGAATGACCACTGTAGTAATTACTAGCAGGGGAAGATGAAATTAGAAATTCCAACCTGCCCATTTCAAGGAAAAGAAAATAAGCCGCTGACTATCCATCTCTCATTTTAGTTTCTACTGTCAGCAGGAAAGTAATGATGATGATGTCCAAGGGGCTTGCTTTTTAATGCCTAATTTGTTGCTCAAAAACATTTGTTGTCCCAAGACTGTAGAAGCCTTGGCTAATAAAGAATAAAGAAATCGCCCAAAGAATAGATACTCTCTCTCCTAAATCCCCTCTTCCCCTTCACAGAGCCACCCCCAAATTTAATGGGAACAGAGCTACAGAGAGGAAAGAACATTTCTTTCTCTTTAATGCAAATGGAGGAAATCAGGACCTGTCTTTTCAGCCTGGCTTTTAATAACATTTAATAGTTTAAATAGATTTAATCTTAATTTTATATTGATTTTAATCTATTTAAATAGGAATCATGGTAAATAAATTTTGTGTGTGTGTGTGTGTCATTTTTGTTGTTTTTTGCACGTTATCTTGATCATGCTGATTAAACTGAAAGTGTGATATATATATCACACCCTGTAGTATTGAAAGGTAACATGCTGTTACTGCTGTGATATACAGGGTGTACCAAGAGTCAGGCCCCATACGCCAATCAAAATATGTTTTATTACTTTTTTTCAAAGAAATTATTACTGTACTTAGGAATGTTCAAAGATCACGCGTCAAATGAGTAAGGAACTGTAGAAGAAGAAGAGAAGAAAATAGCAACCAATTTGAACATTTAATGTAATTTATATAATAAATTCTCTATGGGGCCTGACTTTTGGTACACCCTGTATATTTATTGCTAAGATATATATTTATTGCACCAAATAATCATTGTACAAATTGCATACATTAATATAATAAAATGAGAATGGATGCTATATTTCTCCCAGTACAATAAAATTGCTTGTTGCCATGTAATAAAATCCAAGTTAAAAACATAAAGACTCCCTCTAGTTGAGCTCAAACCTTGTATGACTGCAGGGATACATCTGTCTAGGAAAAGGAAAGGTTCCCCTGTGCAAGCACCGAGTCATGTGACCCCTGGGGAGACGCCACTTTCGCGACGTTTTCCTGGCAGACTATAGAGCGGGGTGGTTTGCCATTGCCTTCCCCAGTCGTGATTACCTTTCCCCCAGCAAGCTGGGTACTCATTTTACCGACCTCAGAAGGATGGAAGGCTGAGTCGACCTGAGCCGGCTACCTGAGAACCAGCTTCCGCTGGGATCGAACTCAGGTCGTGGGGAGAGTTTCAGTTTCAGTTGCAATACTGCCACCTACCGCTCTGCGGCACACGAGGCTCGTATACTGTACATGTGTCTAACTTTCTTTAAAAATCTAAGAGTGAACCAAAAATAGACCAGTGAAGGTTATACTTAGAAGTCTGATTGACTGACACTTGGGAAGATGGAATGGAATAGAAATGCTTTATCGAAGAATTAATCTGTAGAAATGTATTTATTTTGTGTAAATTTCCTTTTGCTGCATATCTTCTGATAAGAAAAGTCATTTATTTGAAATCATCTGTACAATTTCATTTCAGATCTATAGGTTGTTTTCATACTGGAAATTGTAATGAAGCCATAGTTATATTTGAAATTACTCCAAAGGCCATTTTTTACATTTTTATTAACTCAAGAGGGCGGCATTAATATGCTACCTGCAGAATAGTATTTTTTTCCATTATAAAATAAAAACCTGCTTTCTTTTTAACACATTTCTCTCTCTTGTTTTTGCCATTGCATCCCATAACACACCCTGTATTTCTCTATAACATGTAACCTCTAAACTGCATTCTGTTCATTTATTTATTTTTTGGTCACTTTCTGTACCCCATAGCATCCTTCTCTTCTCTGTTTCTGTGGCCTGTATTCTGGTCTCTCAGTGTTTCCAAAGGTCTCCATGCAGTGCCATCTGTTTCCCGTGCTGCTTTTTCTTTTCCTCCTCTTTGCTCCTTTCGTTCGTTCGTTTGTTTTTTAGTTTTTTGTTTCCATAGTGCACTTGCACCCCAAAGTCATTCAGCTATATAATACAAGAAAAGCTGTTCAGATGGTGGGGAGGAGTTTTAAGTTTCAACTGGACAAGAAGAACATTTTCCTTCTCCCCTTTTTATGTGTGCTTGATGGGCTTTAGGCCTTTTTCATGTGAAACCAATTCACTAATTGCAGTATTTATTATATTGCTAACATAATATCAGAAGTTCTGCCTACATCCAGAATGTAGAACCTTTAATCCTTCAAATATTACTGAACTCTAACTCCCAGTATCATTAGCCATTTCAGATTTGCTGATACAGAATGCATGGTACATAATTTTGGATAAATTTTTCACATATCACACAACTTCACAGAGTTTGGAAGAAGGGATAAGAATTTCATCAACATTGCACAAACACAAATAACAGAGCAAGTGCCACACATTAAGTATAATGCTAAAAAAAACTACATCATAAATGTATACATGCCTTTTGATAAAATGTTTGTTCCTCTTTCTCTCCATTTAGAGTTGATAGATATCACCTGTACCTTGCTGTTGCTGAACCCAGATTTTACCACTGCATGGAATGTAAGGTGAGATTAGCAAATACAGATATAAGGATGATAGCTTAATGTTTTAGGCTATGATTTCATGGTCTCCTTTCTTCTCTAAGTTCACACAAGGCTACTTATGGGTAACCATATATATTATATATTACAGAGCATCTTATTTCATGTATAATGATTTTTAAATAAAGTGGTGTACCTGTTCAACTGGGTGTATTAAAATATGCATTCATATATGGCTAGTTGTGCAGCATTATATTTTATTTATCAAACATTTTTAAAGTGCCTTTTGAACATAAAACTCTCAAAGCAACATGCAAAACAAATTGTCAGCCCTGCTGGATAAACCAGACCAGGAAATCAACTCCACAGGAAGGCTAAAGCTACTTTTATTGAGATGGGCTATAATAACAGAATCTTGCAGGTCTGATTGTGCTGTGCTCCCCCTCCTTACACTTCAGTGAATTTGAGAGGTGTCTGCCTGAGCCACTTCCAAATGTTACCTAATTGTTCTCATACATATACAAATATATAGATGCTCATCCTTTTTAGAAACTGTTATGTAAAACTGATGACACTCAACTGTACATTGACATCCCAGGTCAAACTAGAAATGCTTTGGGAGTAATAGCCCTGGGGCTAAAGGTCTGGATGAGTAGAAACAAGCTCAGGCCTAACCCTAGTCAGCTGGAGTTCCTGTTTGTTCAGAAATCTTCTGGTTCTGGGACGGTGCTGGCATTGGGATTGCTGTCCCTCTGCAAGAGCAGGTCGATAACCTGAGGGTTCTCTTGGACTCCTGCCTCCTACAGTAGCAGGTTGAAGCTGTGACCTGGAAGCCTTGGTCCAGCTGAGGCTGGTGTGCCAGTTGTTGCCCATTTTGGACCAGGGTGTCTTGGGGTCAGTGATTTTTGTCCTTAAGACCAAAAGATTAGATTATCGTTAGCATGCTCTACATGGGGCTGCTTTTGAACATGATTTTGGAAGCTACAGATAGTACAAAATGCAGCAGCCAAGTTGCTATTTGCTGAGAGCTGCATTAGTAATATACCTGTTTTCAGGTAACTGCACTTATTGCCAATAGCTTTCCAAGGCTAATTATGCGCACGCGCACACACACACACACATATATACACCACATACAGACATAATTTAAGAAAAATTAAAAGTAAAAAATTAAAAGTACAAACTAAGAAGGAAAAGAAAATAAATCTCATATTTTATACTTATAAATAAATAATGGTTTACCAATGAATTCACTACTATAATATGAACAATACAAGTTATTATTGTAAGACATCATAGAATCTCTGCTACATCCTTTGATTAGTAGAAAATGTTGCCTTTTCCAAAACAGATAGATCACACATTTCCAACAACCATTCCTTGACATCTGAAATAATATCACTTTTCCAGTTTCTTAATAGAATTCTTTTAGCCACCACCACCACCCCCATGCTCGATGCAACTGTAATTCCTGAATCAAATTCCAAAGCTTTTGGTATATAATTCAACATTACATTAACATCCTTAACATTTAAAATTATGGGTCAGCAAGCCCGCAAACATTTTACATCTCCAGCATAAAAAAATTGATACCTATCTTTTCAAATACATTCTTTGGGGAGTCCAGTACACCCTAAATATAATTTTTGATGAATCAACCTTAAATCTCAAATCTGTAGATACCATTTTAACATTTTTAAGGACATGAAGCCATTGATGGGGCTCTACTGGAAATCCCAGTTCTTTAGTCCATGTTTGAAGTATCCCAGAAATGTCCACTTTAAAAATATTCTTGAGCTTTCGATAGAGATATGTTAAAGGTAGGGAGAGGATGCTGAGTAACCTGCCCCTGTGAAAAATGAACATGGGCATGAAGGCAGAACATAATTGGAACACACTGTCCCCAGAGGCGCACCTGGCACCCTCCCGATTATCCTTCTACATGACAATACTATTTGTGATCAAGGTATCTCCCTTGCCAATAAAACCATCAGGACTCCTATTTTGCTGGGCAGTGTAAAAATACTTATGAATAAATAAATATATAAATGAATGAATGAAAAGATTGAATCTGAGTCCTGCAACGCTGACTTTTGCTAAGATACTTGTAATCAAATAACTCAATAATGGATTAAATAAATGCTTTCTCACTGGGTCTTCAGGTTTTGATCTGTAATCTCTACTTTAAATTCTGATCATCACTGTGAAGACAAATCCTGCATTTTCCTTTCACCTTAAAGGTTATTAAGATTCTTTTCTTGCTGTATTATATTTTATTTTCATGTGCAAATTATAACTAATCCAAGAGTAAAATAGTGTTTTAAGGGGTAATCATTTTTACTGAGAAATGGAAATCAATAAAGACTTCCATGTTATAAATCATACCTCAGTTTCATTTTCTAGAGAAGTAGACTGGTGGAATATATTGTAAAAATGCCATTTTTTTACATCTTTGTTTAATTTTAGTTTTGTAATTTTGAGTGCCAGTTTTTAAATAATTTGCAAATAGTAATTAATGTTATTTGTATAAGGAATAAATTATTTAAGAGGAACTCTTCAACTAGCAGAATAATTGCATAAAGAAATTCATCTCTAAGTTGGGAAAGCATTTGTCAGGTGTACATGCACCCTCTTGCTGTGTATACATACAGAATGTAGAAGTTAATGCATGTAGAAGTCAAATGGCTGCAACTTGCCTGTTTTTCCTGCACCTGTGGCCATTCATTTCTTCATTTTTATGCATGGAATAGTATAGAAAATAATGATGTCTGAAGCAGCTCTAATTAGGAGAGTAATGATTAGTGAAGAAAACAAGAGAACACTGAGAGTTCAATGAAAAAGATTTCCATTAATTTAATTTATTAGCTTATATCTAGAGTTGATGTTGTCTTGCTATACATTAGGTACCACCATACCTGCAGGAACCTCTCTTGGTGTCTCCACCTCCTCTTGTTTTGTAACTTCATTGATTTTTTTTTAATTAATTGTAATGCTGCACAATGAAATGCCATCTGAGTACTAGAGGACTGTAGGAAAAATTTGGTTGTCTGTGCTGTGTGTGTATTGCCTTTGGGAGGATTCTGTTACCTGCCTGGATTTAACATGGTGTTTGGTCTGATTTTTGTGGCTTAGTAAAAGTAAGGCATCCCTTTAAACCCTTGTGGCAGATGGCAGGGCTCAATATTGCAACAGCAAATGATTTTTGGGTTTCCACATTTGAGCCCACTTATGCTTCTTGCGTCTCCTATCTGTATCAGAAGACATCCTCCCTGAAACGCAAAATGGCTTCCGCCCTTCCAGGGGAACAGTGGATATGATCTTCACTGCACGACAGCTTCAAGAAAAATGCAAGGAGCAAAACCGCCCTCTGTACATGGCGTTTATTGATCTGACTAAAGCTTTTGATACTGTAAATCGTACTGCTCTCTGGACCATCCTTCTGAAAATCGGATGCCCTGATAAATTTGTGAACATCTTGCGGTTACTCCATGACGACATGATGGCAACAATCCTGAATAACAATGGCTCTCAAAGCGATCCATTTAAAGTGGAATCCGGCGTTAAACAGGGATGTGTTATTGCTCCAACCTTATTCACTATCTTCATCGCTATGATTATACACCTTGTTGAAGAGAAACTTCCTACTGGTGTAGAAATTATATATCGCACGGATGGAAAGCTTTTTAATCTTAGTAGGCTGAAAGCAAAAAATAAGGTAATTGCAACTTCTGTTATAGAACTTCAATATGCTGATGATAACGTAGTCTGTGCACACTCAGAGGAAGATCTTCAAACTATCCTAAACATCTTTGCAGAAGCATATGAAAAGCTCAGCCTCTCGATTAACATTAAAAAAACCAAAGTGCTTTACCAGCAAGTTCAAACCAATCTCTGCAGCACCATCAATCCAGCTTAAAGGTGTGTCACTAGAAAATGTCGACCACTTTTCTTATCTCGGCAGCCATCTATCTACAAAAGCCGACATCGACGCTGAAATTCAGCATCGCCTGAGCTCTGCGAGTGTAGCTTTCTCCTGAATGAAATGTAGAGTGTTTGAGGATCGGGACATTCGCAGGGAGACCAAAATGCTTGTTTACAAAGCCATTGTACTACCAACCCTTCTGTATGCCTGTGAAACATGGACCCTCTACAAACGCCACCTCCAACTTCTTGAAAGATTCCATCAACGCTGCCTCCGAAAAATTCTGCAAATTACTTGGGAAGATAGGTGGACTAATGTTAGCGTATTAGAAGAAGCGAAAACCACCAGCATTGAAACAATGATCATCCAACATCAACTTCGCTGGACCGGCCATGTTGTTCGAATGCCTGACCATCGTCTTCCAAAGCAGCTACTTTACTCCCAACTTAAGAATGGAAAACGGAATATTGGTGGACAGCAAAAGAGATTCAAAGATACTCTCAAAGCTAATTTAAAAAAATGTAATATCAGCATTGAGAACTGGGAAGCCCTAACTCATGAGCGTTTCAATTGGAGGTCATCCTTTATTAATGGCGCTATGGACTTTGAAGAAGCACGAGTACAGGGCGAAAGGGAGAAAAGAGCTAAAAGGAAGGCACGTCAGGCAAACCCTCATCATGACCGTCTCCCACCTGGAAACCTATGCCCTCATTGTGGGAGGTTGTGCGGATCCAGAATTGGCCTTTATGGCCACTTACGGATCCACCGTTAAAATTTTACCTTTGGAAGACAATCTTACTCGGCTACGAGTGATCGCCAATGATGATGCTTCTTGACAAAGGAGGATGCAGATAACCATTGCTCCATGTTGTCCCGAACAGTGAAAATGTTGCATGTAGGACAAAGTAAGAGGCATCACTCCCTGCCCCATCCTTCACTGAGTGTTTTACCCAGTATGCATCTCTCTCCAGGTAAATCATATTCAAAAAGAATTGAGGAGTGGGGGGAGATATCCCATTCTTCTTCTGGTTAGGGTTCTTACAGGGAAGCTGTCAGTGAACTTGCTACCTTTCCCATCAAAGAGGAAGGATGACATAGAGATAAAGTCCTGGGGTGCGGCTAGCAGTGCTGAGGAGGTGGCATGGCCATGGGCTGAAAATTCCCTGTTCCTGGTACGAGGTACTTTACCTAGATTTGTATTTGTGCTTGCAGGGATGGGATATATATTGTCTGGATTTTAGAGGAATTGTTGGTGTGATGAGTGTTTATTACTTATTTGTCTCTGAGCCTCATCAGTTTACCAACTGAAACAACAACAACAAAAATAATAATTTATTAATGAGTTTTGGAGCAGAAAACTGTGTTTCAGAAGAATGGAGCTTGGACCCCACCTCCGTCCTACTGCAGGTTTACTTCTGAGAAATGAATGTATTATGACCAAACACTCTAATCATAATAGTTATTTTGTCAGTTAGCAAGTTACCTACACTCTACCACAAAACAACCACAATATAATTTCAAAATTCTAAATGTCCTCACCAGATCAAAAAATACTTTGCTCAATATATGCTTCCCAATAGAAGGCTCACAGTCCTTAACACGTTTTTGTGGAAAGAATTGAATAACCAAAGAGGATTATAAATGGAAGATATGTTCATCTTTAACCCCTATATACTGCACAATGGAAACATAATAATTGCAAGATACTTGAAAATTTGGAAGCTT
Source organism: Charina bottae (assembly GCA_023362775.1). Taxonomy (NCBI): domain Eukaryota; kingdom Metazoa; phylum Chordata; class Lepidosauria; order Squamata; family Charinaidae; genus Charina; species Charina bottae. The sequence continues at coordinate 205,222,995 of JALMGJ010000002.1, read as the reverse complement.
TCTCAAAGTTAAGACCTATGTACTAAAAGACTAGGTTTGATGCAATTTGCTTACAAAAACTGGGGAGAACTTGTCTATTTTATTTTGCTACAAGAAAAGGAGATCAGGATTACATTCATCATTGTACATCTCCAGTAGTCTTTTGTATTTCTTTTGTGAACAAGTTTCCTTGCCAAACACTTGTTTTCTTAAAAAACCAAAACAAGAACAAAAAGATCACTATCTGCACATCATAACCTATGCTATTTTAGTGGACTTCTGTGGGTCACTGGCTGGATGTATGGTTAGTTAGCCTCACCACAAGTACCTGTGAATCATATCACAAGGGACTGCACATCAACTGGTCCTTGGACTTCAATTGGTCCAAGATCTGGGAACAGTTGGAACTGCGCCTGATTTGACGGGGGTGGGGGGTTGGATGGGAGGGAGGGAGGGAGGGAGGGAGGGAGAATTGAAATACCCAGGTGGATTATTTAAATGGCCTCAATGACTGAAAAATGGGTGAAGGAAAGCAGAAAAGGGAAGAGAAAGAAACAGTTGGCTGGAGAAAGTATTATGAAAAAGGAAAATTCAGGAAGCCAAAGATGAAAGTGAAAGAAAGGGGTCAAAGAGAATGGAAGAGTGAGGAAGGGGAGGGGAGATTAAGGGTAAGGGGCCGTGAGTTCAAGGGCAATTAAATAGGTAGGCACTTACTTGCCCAATAAAGAGGTTCTGAAACAGTCAGAAATAGACCCTGAATTCATTGTGGATTCATTCAGTGAGGCATGTCAGACTTCTCTTTCCTAAAAAAATGAATTTCATTACTGGTAGAAAAAGCCTGGTCAGTGAACAATAGCATTCATCTGAAATGGGAGCCAAATCAATCAGAGAAGCACAAGGAGGAGATGGCTTTCTTCTTGGGCGTTCCCACTTACCTACTTGCATTCTCAACAGTTAGTGCGGGTCAAACGTCTTCATTGTAGCCCTGAATAAAATATTATATCAAGTACACATTTTGGCTCTGGGTTTAAGAGACTGAAAAAGATTTTGATGTACCTTTCCCATAGAGGGAGACCCTTGTCCAGCAACAGATACCCATTTCGTCGCTAGCAGTTGTTAATTGACTGTTTATTTTTATTATATTGTTGTGAAGCACTTCTTGCATATTAATTGCAATTTTGATTTTGAAATCTGCCATACACACACACACACACACACACACACACACACTGTATATATAATCAATATTTAGAAATACATAACTTTTAACAAGTTGGAGAGCCAGTTTGGTGTAGTGGTTAAAGGCACCAGGCTAGAAACCAGGAGACCGTGAGTTCTAGCCCCACCTTAGGCACAAAGCCAGCTGGGTGACCCTAGGCCAGTCACTCTCTCTCAGCCCTAGGAAGAAGGCAATGGCAAACCACTTCCGAAAAACCTCACCAAGAAAACTGCAGGGTTTTGTCCAGGCAGTCTCCGAGAATCGGACACGATTGAAAGGATTAAAAAAAAAACTTTTAACAAAGCACGTGAAAAGATGTTTTGGTTTTATGGGCAGGAAAGCCTAATCGGCATGAAAATGTATGTATCAATATTAGTAGCAATTCTTGCTGTGTAGACAATGCAGTAGTCTTGTTATATGATTGAATTCTGTGCTTTGGCTACATCTGGCCTAGTTCAAAGCAAAAGTGGTTAATATCGGGGCCGCATAAATGGCATCTGAAACGCATGAAGTCATGCGTTCTATTCAAGTTCCATACACACATCAAGCAGACTCACTGAAGTACAGTGTCAAAAGGAGCTGATAGGGAGCAGTCTGAAATGAGCCTAGTCAATCCAATAAGGTTTTTCAGCTAGGATTTCTGTGAATGGGAAATCACAAAAACACAGACGGGCATTGTTTAACAGCTTCATTAAGCCCAGGTTGCACCCTGGATACCATCAGCCCAAGGACAACTGGCCCTGATCAAGCCTCTCTTCCTTTAGCAGGTTATTCATGAGTAGCCCTGCCTGCTTCAGCTGTCTCTTGGCATAACAGAACACACCTACGCCTCTTTCTCTTTGGATACTCTCTCTTTAGATGCCCACCTTTTTGAGGGCTGGGTAGAGGGGACTCCTGTCCTGGGTCATCTGTTGAGTCCAGGGTCGGAACAGTGATCCTGGCTGCTGGCTTGGCAGCACAGGGTCTGCTTCTGGAGATGCGTCCTCCTGACCATCTTCCTCATCTGATAAAGACTCTTGAGACCAGGCCAGGACCCTTATTTTTGCAGCTCTAATATTATAAATCTGATGCTTTTTATTAATGTTTAAATATGTATGCAGTGGGTACCATATATTATTAATTTTATTAGGAAGCAAGTACTCTGCAGATTATCTTTAGTAGCTATGTCTTGATTTTTGTTTCAGGAAAGAATTGATATTGTCTGGCACTTTAAACCCAATTAAAGACTTACATCTTGGAAAATTGGCACTAACCAAGTTTCCAAAAAGTCCAGAAACATGGATTCATAGGTTTGTGGTTTTACTTCTTATACTGAAATACACATTTGTGTTATCTCTATGAGATTGGAGGGAAATGTCATCTGAGGGAAATATCAGGCAGGTCTTTGCTTTGCTGTAGAGTATTTGTGTGTGTGTCTGTGTGTGTGCGCGTGCGCACGCGCATACATACACATACTTCCAGTATGTATGTATCTCTGAGTTGTCTGCAAGTACCCAGTAAACTAATCTTGTAATCATAGCTCTTATCAAAAACAAATTCTGAGTTTTGAAGTAGGAACAAAGAAGCAAATTAAAGACAGGAAATTATTAAGGAAGTAGTTAGACAAGATCATAAAATTTCATAGTGCTGTTATGTTAATCTAGGGAATGGCCACACTTAGATTACAGTATATAATTCTCATCTCCAATCTCAAAAAATATACCCTGGATATTGTAATGGTACAAAAAAAGACTAACAAGTTTGATGATTTTTTATTTAACTAAAGAAAGAACATAATAAGTTCACATCAATTTGTTTAATAGAGTGGAAAAAATGGATGGAAAATATACCTTAGGTTAGAGATTTAGATTCTGGTTTATTTCCATTGTATACAAGAACTGTGAATTTGTAAACAGCTGCTGTATTAATCTTTTTATATGAGCAGTGAAATAAATCAGAAAGCCATAATTAATCATCATAGCTGAACCAGGAACAAGCCAGCATTTGGTATTTAGTTTTTAATAAATATTTGTGTTGCTACTCATATGAAGTAAATTTGAAACAAAAGAGTTATACTTCTGTACATGGCTTGTTCAAATCATGACATCCTAAACTAGGGATTGAGTATGTGCATGGCCAGTGTTCCAGTGTAGTTTTTTTTAAAGGATTCCATTCCAGTGTGGTTTTTTAAAGGATTTGTTGTCATAAAACAGGAGCTATTGAAACAATTAGCAGAAGCATTTCAACTATCTTAAGTAGTATTTTAGAGTATAATTGAACATCTCTTCAAATATCCTTACATGCTGCATTGAGAACTAATTTAATGACACAATGAATAAAAAAAATGTTTTCACTTTCTTAAATTGGCTTTTGCACTTTTAATTCTCTATACTACATAACCAGACGATGGGTGCTGCAACATTTAATCCAGGAAAACTCCTTGCCCACTCTTGTGACTAAAGGGAACTTAGAAGCATTACCCACAGAAAAAATACAGCGGCTAGTGAAAGAAGAAATGGATGTTTGCTGTGATGCTGCTGGACGATATCCAAGTAATTATAATGCCTGGTCCCATCGTATCTGGGTGTTACAGAACTTGGCAAAGCTCAATACAAAGGTATGGTGCAATAGAAATTCTACATTTGTTTGTTGGAACATGTTTTGAAAATATTTGGAACTGAATTCTATTAATTGTGACTAGCAAGTGTTTGGGAGGTAAGAAAATAATTTTAAAATTGTATTGAGCTTATTCATACAAAAATACACTAAAGCTGAAGTCACCTAGAGCAGGGTTCCTCAATCTCAGCCATTTTAAGATGTGTGGACTTCAACTCCCAGAATACTCCAGCCAGCATTGCTGGCTGGAGTGTTCTGGGAGTTGAAGTCCACACATCTTAAAATGGCTGAGGTTGAGGAACCCTGACCTAGAGTACTAAACTCCCTTGATGGAAATAAGTAGAAAAGCAAGGTGATGAAGTTGAATAGACATGAGGTGGCAGGGCCTCACCATTCTTGTTTGAGCTTGGAAGTTAAGCAAGGCTGGGCCTGGTTAGTCCTAGGATGGGAGACCCTTAGAGAATTCCAGCGATTTAGGCTAAACTGGGAAGTTGAAAAACATCTTGGAAGAAACTACTTCTGTAAATTTGTCCACAAAGTGACATAGATGTATGTCAGTGAAGTAACTAGGAGTCAAGCTCAACATGAGGGCATTTTTACCGTTACCTTTTTTTGTTCAACAGATATTTAAATGCCATTTCTTTTTATTTCTACTGTCTGTGATCTTAAATATAAATATGAGATCCAGTTTGGTGAAGTAGTTAAGGCACCAGGTTAGAAAACAGAAGACTGTGCCTTCTAGTCCTACCTTAGTCACGAAGCCAGCTGGGTGACATTGGATAGCCATTCTTTCTCAAACCACTTCTGAAAATCTTGCCAAGAAAACTGCAGGGACTAGTCCAGGCATTCACCAGGAGTCAACACTGACTCAAAGGCACAAAAATGGGGCGGGGGTGGGTGGGTGAAGGGTATTTAAAAACAATGTGCACAGATTATGTATCAATATACACTGCTCAAAAAAATAAAGGGAACACTGAAACAACACAATGTAAGTCCAAGTCAATCACACTTCTGTGAAATCAAACTGTCCACTTAGGTAGCAACACTGATTGACAATCAATTTCACATGCTGTTGTGCACATGGAATAGACAATAGGCGGAAAGCATAGGCAGTTAGCAAGACATCCCCAATAAAGGAGTGGATCTGCAGGTGGTGACCACAGACCACTTCTCAGTTCTGTGGCAAGAAGGTTTGCTGTGTCTGTCAGCGTAGTGTCCAGAGCATGGAGGCGCTACCAGGAGACACGTCAGTACATCAGGAGACGTGGAGGAGGCCGTAGGAGGGCAACAACCCAGCAGCAGGACCGCTACCTCCGCCTTTGTGCAAGGAGGGACAGGAGGAGCACTGCCAGAGCCCTGCAAAATGACCTCCAGTGGGCCACAAATGTGCGTGTGGCTGCTCAAACGGTCAGAAACAGACTCCATGAGGGTGGTATGAGGGCCCGACGTCCACAGGTGGGGGTTGTGCTTACAGCCCAACGCCGTGCAGGACGTTTGGCATTTGCCAGAGAACACAAGATTGGCAACTTCGCCACTGGCGCCCTGTGCTCTTCACAGATGAAAGCAGGTTCCCACTGAGCACATGTGACAGACGTGACAGGGTCTGGAGACGCCATGGAGAACGTTCTGCTGCCTGCAACATCCTCCAGCATGACCGGTTTGGCAGTGGGTCAGTAATGGTGTGGGGTGGCATTTCTTTAGGGGGCCGCACAGCCCTCCATGTGCTCGCCAGAGGTAGCCTGACTGCCATTAGGTACCGAGATGAGATCCTCAGACCCCTTGTGAGACCATATGCTGGTGCGGTTGGCCCTGGGTTCCTCCTACTGCAAGACAATGCTAGACCTAATGTGGCTGGAGTGTGCCAGCAGTTCCTGCAAGACGAAGGCATTGATGCTTGGACTGGCCCGCCCGTTCCCCAGACCTGAATCCAATTGAGCACATCTGGGACATCATGTCTCGCTCCATCCACCAACGCCACGTTGCACCACAGACTGTCCAGGAGTTGGGGGATGCTTTAGTCCAGGTGTGGGAGGAGATCCCTCAGGAGACCATCCGCCACCTCATCAGGAGCATGCCCAGGCATTGTAGGGAGGTCATACAGGCACGTGGAGGCCACACACACTACTGAGCCTCATTTTGACTTGTTTTAAGGACATTACATCAACGTTGGATCAGCCTGTAGTGTTCTTTTCCACTTTAATTTTTGAGTGTAACTCCACATCCAGACCTCCAGGGGTTGCTTACATTTGATTTCCATTGCTTTTTGTGTGATTTTGTTGTCAGCACATTCAACTATGTAATGAACAAAGTAATTAATACGAATATTTCATTCATTCAGATCTAGGATGTCTTATTTCAGTGTTCCCTTTATTTTTCTGAGCAGCTTAGTTTCAAAGAGATGCAATTTAGAAACACCATAGTGTTATTTATGAATGCCTTTCAGTAAGCTTATCCTTGTTTAATGGATTAGCACAAGGGTCGGAAATGGCGGCTCGCGAGCCAAATGCGGCTCTTTGGCCCCTTGAGTGTGGCTCTTCCACAGGCGGGCGTGGCGGGCGTGGCGGGGGCAGGCGCGGCAGCGAGTGTGGCGGGGCAGGCGCGGCAGTGGGCATGGTGTGCGTTGCTGTGGGCATACCCCTGGCAACCTAGGCCCAGCCTCTCTTTTTCCTCCGGGGACGGGCTTCACACAGTCTCGCGGGAGTTTGGAAGCCTCTGTCTCCGGCAGCCATCTTGACGACGGGCACTTGCCCATCGCCTTAACCCAGGGCTTTCCAAACTGTGTGTCGGGGGTCCCCAAGTGTGTCGTGTGACAAGCCGGAAGCGCTGATGAAAATGCCCTCGGCTCTGGCAGGGAGGTGAAAATCGCGTGCGCGCGCGCTGCCAGGCCACCCAGAGTGGAAATTCTCCGCGCCAATCAGCTGTGCGTCGGGAAGCCCGGCAGCCTGCACGCGCGATTTTTGCCTCCCTGCCGGACCCGAGGGCATTTTCGGGGTCCCCGGAGTCTGCCCTTTCGAAGGGGCAGCACTGCTGCTGCTGCTGCCGCTGCCCCTTTGAAAGGGCAGGCTCCGGGGACCCCGAAAATGCCCTCGGTTCTGGCAGGGAGGCAAAAACCTCCCTTCCCCTCCCCGCACGCACACGCTGCCCTGGAGTGGGGTGGAAGTTTTCCCCGCAGAACAGCTGAGCGCTGCTTGCGCGCAGCCTCCCTGCCTAAACTGAGGTGCTGCCCCTTCCAAAGGGCAGGCTCCGGGGACCCCGAAAATGCCCTCGGTTCTGGCAGGGAGGCAAAAGCCTCCCTTCCCCTCCCCGCACGGACACGCTGCCCTGGAGTGGGGTGGAAGTTTTCCCCGCAGAACAGCTGAGCGCTGCTTGCGCGCAGCCTCCCTGCCTAAATTGAGGTGCTGCCCCTTCCAAAGGGCAGGCTCCGGGGACCCCGAAAATGCCCTCGGTTCTGGCAGGGAGGCAAAAGCCTCCCTTCCCCTCCCCGCACGCACACGCTGCCCTGGAGCGGGGTGGAAGTTCTCCCAGCAGAACAGCTGGCGCAGCTTGCGCGCAGCCTCCCTGCCAGAACCGAGGGCATTTTCGGGGTCCCCGGAGCCTGCCCTTTTGAAGGGGCAGCACCTCAGTTTAGGCAGGGAGGCTGCGCGCAAGCAGCGCTCAGCTGTTCTGTGGGGAAAACTTCCACCCCACTCCAGGGCAGCGTGTGCGTGCGGGGAGGGGAAGGGAGGTTTTTGCCTCCCTGCCAGAACCGAGGGCATTTTCGGGGTCCCCGGAGCCTGCCCTTTTGAAGGGGCAGCACCTCAGTTTAGGCAGGGAGGCTGCGCGCAAGCAGTGCTCAGCTGTTCTGCGGGGAAAACTTCCACCCCACTCCAGGGCAGCGTGTGCGTGCGGGGAGGGGAAGGGAGGTTTTTGCCTCCCTGCCAGAACCGAGGGCATTTTCGGGGTCCCCGGAGCCTGCCCTTTTGAAGGGGCAGCACCTCAGTTTAGGCAGGGAGGCTGCGTGCAAGCAGCGCTCAGCTGTTCTGTGGGGAAAACTTCCACCCCACTCCAGGGCAGCGTGTCCGTGCGGGGAGGGGGAGGGAGGTTTTTGCCTCCCTGCCAGAACCGAGGGCATTTTCGGGGTCCCCGGAGCCTGCCCTTTTGAAGGGGCAGCACCTCGGTTTAGGCAGGGAGGCTGCGCGCAAGCAGCGCTCAGCTGTTCTGCGGGGAAAACTTCCACCCCACTCCAGGGCAGCGTGTGCGTGCGGGGAGGGGAAGGGAGGTTTTTGCCTCCCTGCCAGAACCGAGGGCATTTTCGGGGTCCCCGGAGCCTGCCCTTTTGAAGGGGCAGCACCTCAGTTTAGGCAGGGAGGCTGCGCGCAAGCAGCGCTCAGCTGTTCTGCGGGGAAAACTTCCACCCCACTCCAGGGCAGCGTGTGCGTGCGGGGAGGGGAAGGGAGGTTTTTGCCTCCCTGCCAGAACCGAGGGCATTTTCGGGGTCCCCGGAGCCTGCCCTTTCGAAGGGGCAGCACCTCAGTTTAGGCAGGGAGGCTGCGCGCAAGCAGCGCTCAGCTGTTCTGTGGGGAAAACTTCCACCCCACTCCAGGGCAGCGTGTGCGTGCGGGGAGGGGAAGGGAGGTTTTTGCCTCCCTGCCAGAACCGAGGGCATTTTCGGGGTCCCCGGAGCCTGCCCTTTTGAAGGGGCAGCACCTCAGTTTAGGCAGGGAGGCTGCGCGCAAGCAGCGCTCAGCTGTTCTGCGGGGAAAACTTCCACCCCACTCCAGGGCAGCGTGTGCGTGCGGGGAGGGGAAGGGAGGTTTTTGCCTCCCTGCCAGAACCGAGGGCATTTTCGGGGTCCCCGGAGCCTGCCCTTTCGAAGGGGCAGCCGCTGCCGCCGCAGCGACAACCTGGAAGCACCGCCGCCGGTGCTTCCAGTTTTTGTGGGCTGGCCGTTGGTGTGTCGCCAACGGCAAAAGTTTGGAAAGCCCTGCCTTAACCTCTTCGTTGCTGCTCTGCTTACTCTTTTTCTCCGTGCAAAAGCAGCACATTTCCACCCCACAGCCCTAAGTGTGCGCAATTGGCTCCCGCCCGCAAACCCCGCTCTTGCGCTGGATTCCCCACCAGCTTTACTTTGCCTGGACTGGGAGCGTGAGCGGCTCCGGAAGAGAAGTGACTGGAGCAGTCGAGCCTCTCTTTCCCTTCTTTTTCCAAACCTCCCCTGCCCCCTTCCACGCGATTGGCTCCCGCCCGCAAAACCCGCCCCCTTCCACGCGATTGGCTCCCGCCCGCAAACCCCGCCCCCTTCCATGTGATTGGCCCCCGCCCGCAAACCCCGCCCCCTGGCTCTCGAGCACTTCAAAATGTGCACGAGCATGTCAAAATGGCTCCCGGCAAAAAAAGTTTGCCGACCCCTGGATTAGCATGACATTGAACAACTGGAATCTTGCTCACAAATTTTCAAAATATGTTATCAACAAAAACAAAGATGCCTATTTATAAAACATCTAGTTCCACCCCTTTGGGTGGGGAGATAAGGAGTGTCCTCTAAAGTGAATTCTGTGAACAAGTTGGAATCTGTCACATCCAGCTTCAAATCTAAAAGGACAGTATTCTATTATTATTATTAATAATATTAATATTAATATTATTTGTATACCGCCTGACTCTCCACGCTCTGAGTGGTTCACAACAATCAAAGAAATTACAATAAAATCAATAACACATAAAAGATAAAGATAACAGATGGCAAGCATAATGAAGTGAGGGGTCTCACTGTCCCTCGCCGAAGGCCTGTTTGAAGAGCCAGGTCTTCATGGCTCTTCTAGACAACAGCAGAGTGGGAACTATCTGGATCTCAGGGGGAACCTCATTCCAGAGAGCAGGCGTTGCTACGGGGTCTTGATAGATGACATTCTTTAATCTTTAATTTTATATTGTGGAGCTGTTTTGATGGAATGGAATTTTGGAAAGATATTACGTAAAGAGCTTAGGTTTCTCTGTCTACCAACAAGACAACTCTCCAACGTTAGGGCAGAATGGGAACACATTTGGTAGGGAAGGAAAAGCCAACAAGATAAAGATCAAGTTAGAAATGGGCTACTTCTGGCCAGGTGCTGTGGAGAAAAATGCTGTAGGAAAAAAAATCCCCAATGCATCTCTATTAATTGGGCTAAAGATCAGAATGTTGCTAACTGTTCCATTCTAAGCCCTCCTCTCTTCTGGTCACATGCCCCAAAGTAGAATTGCTATAAAGAAGTTGAAAAGAATTCCAGAAGCCGTACTCTGCATGCTTTATTTATGCAGACCCCCCGAACCTCCACAAAACTATGCTTGATTTTGCATTCTGTCATCTCCACCATCATTCACAATCCTCCTTGAGCACTCCGAAGGGAAGGGTGCTGAGTGTACAAAAGCTCTATTCAGTTCTTCATATGGAAATTATTTAGGATACACTTTCACCTGCTAATATCTCCATGTTGTTATCTGAGAATCTTCTAGTGTCACATGGGCATTTTAATATAACCTGAAAAATATGTCACAAGACCTAAGAGTGAGACAGTCTCCTAAGACAGCCATCCTGGGTTTTAACCAAGGTCGCAATAAATGATGTAGCTTAAATTATAATACTTTGCGATATCTCAGGACATTCACATATAATTTCTGAACAGGAGGCTCACTACACTTACTTCTAGAAAACTCTAGTGTAAAACAGTATCATGTGTCAATTGTTGAATTTGAAATGGCATCAAGTTCTTTTTACCTGCATTGCTACCTGGCTACATATTTAAGCCCTTGTGCTCAGACAATAGGAAGCCTCTTTCTATAAGTTATAAATGAACAGGTCATTAAGCTATCAGGAGTCAAGATTGACTCAAAAGAAACTTTTCCTTTCTTCAGTGAGTTGTTTGAGGAGATAGTTATTCTTTTTATATGCCAGTATGTTGCTTACTGTTTTCCCCCTGCTTTCCTCTCCTGGTTTCTGGGGCTGGAGGCACTACATGATCTTTTGGAGTTATTTCCTTCTCTCCCATTTCACTATTGCAAGAACTCGGTTCTTGTAGTTCACACCACCACATTTGGTTGCTGATAAAGTGAGGCTATCCATACACAAGCGTAACAATCAGTCCTTGCCATTAAATACCAAATTTTAAAATACATTTAGTGATTTTTTGTAATTTAAAGGTTATTGTTTGTAGCATGACTGTGAAGCAAGCAGGTATGTATGATTGAACTATAAAAATTCCAATCTTTTTTCCCTGGCATTCAAATAACACAGTGATATGCTTTAAGCATTATTTTTATCCATTTTCAATTATGTAGATTCCTGAGCTTATGTATGGAAATATTAGCTTTAGAAAACCAGATTTTAGATCATTTTATTTTTGCATGATTTATGTATTTTATATGGAAGTGCCATGGAGAACTTGGCTCAGTGGCAATAAAGGTTGCAATAAAATAGAGAAGGGGATTTGGCCCACAGCTACCTGTTTCCTCTGTGTCGCAAGCAAATGGTATCCAGTGATTTGTTTGCCTGGTCTCTCTCATGCTCTTCGCCGTACTAAGTGTTGCTATGAGGAAAATGAGAGGGAACGGGGGATAATGACTGGAGCAAACTTGAAAAACCATTCATGGAGTGCAACATCTAGTGGAGGGCTTTCCAAAGTTTTTCCCGCGGCGGAAAACCCAGAAGTGCAGCAGCGCGCAAAAACCCGGAAGCGCTGCTGCTGCTTTCGGGTTTTGCGCGCTGCAGTTGGTGTGTCGCCGCGGGAAAACCCGGAAGCGCTGATGATGATCAGCGCTTCCGGGTTGTGTGGCGACACACCAGACTGTGTGTGGCGACACACTTTTGTGTCGCGACACACAGTTTGGAAAGCTCTGATCTAGTGTCTAGACCAGCCTTTCTCAACCTTTTGACCCTGGAGGAACCCTTGAAATATTTTTCAGGCCTCGGGGAACCCCTGCACATTCAAGCTCAAATATAGGCCAGAAATTACAAAATCATTATATTTGTGTCATGTGTAGGCTGTATATATGCATTAACAGTGTTCTTAAACTAAAAATAAAGAATGAAACTTACCTCTTTAATGTGAAGTTGCCCGAATTTGAAATAATTTTTTAAATAAATCGTTATTTCCCAGAGAACCCCTCATGACCTCTCGCGGAACCCTAGGGTCTAGACCAGGGCTTTCCAAAGTTTTCCCGCGGCGACACACCAACCGCCGTTGGTGTGTCGCCGCGGGAAAACCCGGAAGTGCCGACGTTGCGGCAGCGCGCAAAAACCCGGAAGCGCTGCTGCTGCTTTCGGGTTTTTGCGCGCCGCCGTTGGTGTGTCGCCGCGGGAAAACCCGGAAGCGCTGATGATGATCAGCGCTTCCGGGTTGTGTGGCGACACACCAGACTGTGTGTGGCGACACACTTTTGTGTCGCCACACACAGTTTGGAAAGCTCTGGTCTAGACAGTAGTCTCTGTGAGTGATATGGGACAAAGATGTGAGAGAACAAAAACGAGAGGCCCTGCCCAGTGCCACTATATAGCCCCTGATCATTTCTCTCCAGTGGAGTGCAGCATCCTCATAAAGCAGTGGTTCCTAAACCTTTCAGGTATAAAGGTCCCTTTTTAACATCAAAATACTTTGTAGGAGCCCTGACGATGGCAGTCCATTTAAGACTACTGTTGACTGAAATAAAACATAATGACAAAAAGCTCCTATAAATTCAGTAATCATCAGTAATGAAATTGTGTTTTAATAATCACAAGAACATGTGCATACAATTGAAAAATAGTATTACATATATAGAGAGCCAGTTTGGTGTGGTAGTTAAGACATCAGGCTAGAAACCAGGAGACTGAATTCTAGTCCCACCTTAGGCACAAAGCCAGCTGGGTGACCTTGGGCCAGTCACTCTCTCTCAGCCCTAGGAAGGAGACCATGACAAACCACTTCCAATAAACCTTGCCAAGAAAACTGCAGGGACTAGTCTAGGCAGTCGCCAGGAGTCAACAATGACTCAAAGGCACGCACACACAAAAATTACATACAGTATATGTGTGTATGTTTGTTCAACAGAAAGGTTATCATTATTTTTCTGTTCAAGGGAGGAAGCCCTTTGACAACCCACTAAAGTGGTCCAAAGTGGTGGTGTTATTTTCCTTTCCACTCAATTCCTCCACCCCCACGCTTCAAAAAATAATAAGTAAAATAAGCTAAAAACTAACTAGAATGTTTTTTTTAAAGACCAAGCCTTTCACCCCACCCCTGTACCTTTGTTTGGACAAGGGAGCCCTTTGTACATCCATAAGGAGCAATCACACCTCTCCTGTTTTGCTGCCAGGAGGTGGTGGACTACAATAGGGGATGCCAGGGCTCTTGTGGAGACTAGAAGGGCCTCCATGGCTAACATTTAGTTAAACACTAGTGTATATGTGCATGGTAATAGAGATACTGGTGGCTGACTGAAGGTACAAGTACAAGTGCCTCCTCCCACTTCTTGAGTGTGAACGTCATCACTTAGACCCACTAGTGCCAGAAAAGGCCAAGGTAAACTGCTGGTGCAGCCTCAGGGCTTGAGTGGGAGGGGTGTAAAATTTTGTGGAAGAAGGAAAATGTGAGTGCAGCTGTAACAGGTGAGGTGCAGTGGGAGCCGTGATGGGGTAGCTAGATAGTTCTGGATCAAGGAGAGTAGGGTAGGGACACATACGGGAGTAGTGATGGTTATGGGTTGAGTGCGTATATGTGCAACGTCTAGGGATCTTTGCCAGTCATGATGCAGGAACATGGCAGTGGTGGGAAAACAGCATGTTTTGTCTATGCTGGGAGAGAGAGAAATACCAGCACTGATTAGGAAGAAAGAGGTAGGAACCAACCCACATCAACTGGTGCTGTTCCTTCTAGTCATCCTCCTAGGCCAGTTCAGATTTCTCATTGTTCGCCTTTCCCAGGCAGTGAAGTATGTTTTGATTAGCATCTGTGTAAGTAGATGTTTTGCTGTGTTTTGTTTTCCATGTTTGGTATGTATCATAGACTCCTTGCAATAACTCCGCAGCTCTCCAGAGATCCATGGTTTGGGGGACATTGTCATAAAGGATAATTTGAAGGTGGAAGCTGATTATTGTGTTTATGTTGAATGCTTCATTTTATTATGTTTTTGATTCTCAGATTCTTCTTGATGAACTTTCTTCCACTAAACACTGGGTTTCCATGCATGTTTCAGACCATAGTGGATTCCACTACCGTCAGTTTTTATTAAAATCTTTGATTGTCAAAACTGGGACTGATTGTATTATAAAGATACGTGATCACCCAACCAATCAGCAAACATCCAGTTTTCCAAAAGATGAAGCAGATGATGGTGAAGAAGCTTTCTGCGTGGAAAAGCAACAGCCAGATCACCCGCTATATCTGAAAGAGGAAATAGAGCTCTGCACTGATTTAATTAATACTTACCCAGGGCATGAAACGTTATGGTATCACAGGTAAGAAAGTTTATTTAAGAATATGGGGTTGGAAGGGACAGTTACCCCATTCAAATCTGATGGCTTTTTTTCCAAGTCAGCTTCCCTTATCTGGTATCATGTGATAAGCTGAGTTCCTCCTCTAAATTCCCAGGCCTCTAGAACAGGTTTGGTGGGGGTGCAAGATGGATACAGTGGTAATGAGAATCTAATCCATCAGCAAGGTAAATTCTGCTGACAGACGGACAGAATTATACAAGCATTGTTTTATTGCCTTTTCCTGGAATTCACAGTATGTGTAGCTATTGTATTCAGACTCCATTTGCAGAACATAGGTTATGTTAAATTGGAGCTTAGTCTTTCAAACTTTCCATTATACTCAATATTTAGAAGAGGGTCAGATCATGTTAAAAGACATAAAAGTTTAATTTCCGTATGTTTTTTGTTCTTTAAAGACGTCACGTGTTCTACCTTCAACACCACTTAAAGAAGAAATGTCCACTTCCAAGCATTTGGTCATCCACTTCAAACAGTAGTGATGGAACAGTTAATAATTCACATCCTAATGATACAGCTGGTCATACAACACAAGCCATGGATGTTGACAGCTTAACTGAATGCAACAAACAAGGCTACAGTCAAGAAACCAAACGCCTGAAACGTGCTCCTGTGCAGGACTATATCAACGTGGAAGAAGAATACAAGTTCATCGAACACGTTTTGTCAACATGTAAGGAGGTGGACCAGGCAAGGTTTGCAGGTTCATACAGAAAATGGCTAGTTTCTTTTCTAGGGCAGTGAAGATCTTTTAAAACTCCTTAGGGTCTTTGTTTAGTGCAATATCCTCTTTTCCGACAGGTGTACTTATGGCCCCTGGCACTTTTCACCCCTTTGTTGTCAGTGCTAAACTTCACTTACTGATGTTGGGTTTAGTTCCATTTATATTTTTAAAAGCAGCCTTGTGTTAATTTTTATGGATCTTTGTAGGATAACCCCATATAAAAAAGAACTGTTTTATGTTAATATAAATGAAATGCAAATTTTAAAGTAACTAATATAACTCGAGTAATAGGAAAACAGAAAGGTAGATCTACTGGTGAAAAATGATTTCATTTCTAAATACCTCGTCCATAATAAATGCACCTAATCAAAGTCATTGGTCAGTGAAAACAATGGAAAATCATTCAGCATGACAGTGTCAGAATGGTTTGGGTACAAGCCTTCATTTTATAATTGTATTGCATCACTGCTCTTCTGACCTCTTTTCATTTCACATTTGAATTGCTCCAATAATCTTACAGTCCTATGACTTTTTATTTTTTATTATAGTGAAAGTGGGATATAGCTATGTGAAATTGGATAGTTATATAAAGAAGGTCTACTAAACTAAAACTAATCTCTCAAAATAAGAACAGTGGTGTTTAGGGGTCTCTCTGGTTTTCATGAATTTGGAGGCTTTCATGAATTTGGATGTTGGAAGATATGGAAATACAAGAAGATGACCAAGGGACAAAACTGTATCTAATCTTATTCCTGCCTGTTATTTTCTTGGCACATGCAGATGCTCCATTCCCAAAACATATGAAGCTTTTCACACCTGGACTTTTATTGTATGTGAAGATATATATGATAGGTATAGGGTGTGATACACAATGCTGACTGTATATGTTGTCTTTGTAAAGATGTTTCACTTAATGCACAATCTACCATGCACTAGGACTGATTCATCTTCCATTTATTGCAATAGGACCATGTATTGTTCCTTTGCAAGACCCATTTACATCACTTGAGGAAAGTGCAATGCAGAACAAAAAAGATTTGCTTGATTTGTTTCAGTTTTCTTCAGGTTTTCCATGTAAATGCACACAGGAGAGAAGAAAATTGGAAAGTAAGAAAAAGAAGGTTGTTCATGATGGGGGGATAATTCCTTCTGTGCTTGAGCTAGACTGATTTTATGAAGGCTTACAAAGAAACTAGTGAAATATGACTTGAAATCCATTTTTGCTTCCTTTTTTTATTTTTAAGCTGAAATTCAAGTTAGATTTGCTGCAGTTACATAGAGGTAACTGTAGTTATTTAATTTGGTTGCCCTTCCATTATAGATGTAAGGTCAAATTCTATCTTTAAATTTGCATATGTACCTCCCAGGGAAAGCACTTGGGATTTTATATGCAATAAAACCAAATTCCAGGTCTGGAATTAAATTGCAGAGTATTTCTGTATTTTAACCTTTGCTTATAGCTTGCAAACTACAGGGGATATGTTTGCAGGGTTTGCAGGAACATAACCAGAATGACTGTAGAAAGGTATAATTTTAAGATTCAGAGAAATACCGAATTAACAGTTCCATTAGAAATGAGAGAACAAACAAAAACCTGCCTTTTACAGCTGTGACTGCATAGTATTAGGGACCATTTATCTAACTGGAAGTTAGATAAATGAGCATGGTTCATAGCAAAAGTCTCTTCTGAAATGTGGGGTTGCCTAGAAACATAAATTGAAACAAATAAAATTAATGACAGGCATCTATAAAAGCTGTACAAGATCTTTACTTAGAATATAAATGAAGACTTGTGAAGTTGTATTAATTGAGAATCCATTTTGTGAACACTAACTTCACTGGTTCCTTTGAAGTCTCAGAATGGAAAAAAAATGCATACAAGGGTCACATTTATTTAACTATGCCTCTGGGCGCTAGTGATGATTACCATACATTAAAAGCACCTAGCACAGCTCTGCAGTACTAAGTGGCAATATATTAAGCATTTAGCATGTCAGAAGTCAAAATACTCAGACCTATTAACAGAACCAGGACGCTACTTAGGAAACTGCCTGATCACCTTATCCAATGCCAAGTATTTCTTCATAGAATTTGTTAAATTTGTTAATACAAGCACAGTATAAGCATCAAGCTGTAAAATTCATGGGTATTCTTAAGGATCCAGGAAGTGTTACAATGCAATCCTAATTCGAAAATGTGCTGATTGGAGGCTCTGAGAATGAGGCACAAAGTGCCTCCGCTGGGTGGATGCATTATTTTATTCATTTTACATCCCAGGTTTTGTTCCTCTGCAAGCAAACCAACAGTTATGCTAGCTGAGTAATAATCTAAGTTCTGCTTATAATGAACTGAAGAAAGGAAAAGTTAAGCTGTTCCATATCCACTCCGTGTCATCCACGATGCTGGCAAAGGCAGAGTACAGACAGCCTCAACTAATTACCAATAGACTGAGTTCAGTAGGAACCCTAAACAAGTAATCTAAATCTCATATACATATTTAAAGGTTCCCACCTCCCCCCCCCCCTGATGCTAGGATACACACAGGTTAACCAGCCTCTTTTCAGCTCAGTTGGCTATTTTGCTTACTTGTAATTGACTGCTCATCTTCTGATTGCTGTATTACATCACAGTTGAACAGCTACGTTTTTATGTTTCCTTATATAACTGATAAGATGCTAGGTATCTTTTTGCTAAATATAAACTGCAGGTGTTTGTGGATATCATGGGGTACTTCAAAAATTAAAATCCCTTTAAAGAATATTAAATTAGGAAATCAACATAAGCAAGCAACCATCAAGTACAGAATGCATCGTTATTTATGTATTGATCTAGAAATTAACTCTTCGTCTCAGATACCTACTTAGATATACAGTAATTGCTAGTACCTTCAGGATGGCAGTTGTAGCCCAGGTACTAATGAAATACCTGAACTTCTACTAGCCTTTTATATCATTTTTTTTTAATTTAAGCCCTGCCTTGATAATGTTTGCATCATAGTAACAAGCTATTAAACATTTTTTTTTAAATTTTATTTTTAATTCTGTATTCTTAAAAGGGTGGGGAACGCCTACTATGAGTGTTTCTCAGTAGGGATAAATATGCTTGTCTTAATGAATAAAGAAGTATGGATTGAATTGTTTGACTCTGTGAATGTAGCCAACACCAATAGAAGCCATTGATTCTGAGTTGTATGTTTGTAGCAGTTGTTGATCTGTTTTCCCCTGCTTGTTACAACTGACAGAGTGTGTATACTTTGTGTTTAAATACAGTTTTGTTTTAATGGAAGAGTTAAAGGAGTACTTAAACAATCTACTAAGTTATTATGAGCTGCATTGTTAGCTCTATGTAGCAGGTTTATACATAAGAAATATAGTTATATATTGTGATACTGTTAATTTGCCTTATACCTTAACATCTGCTTTAAGCCTGCAGTTTGTTCTCTCTGTCTTATATAGAACATTATTTGCATAACATGATTGGTTTCTCCTTAGTTTATCTTTTTAATAATGTAGTTTGTAACTGTTCCAAGTAAATAAAATTGTCTGCCAGTATTAGGAAATGACTGGTGGTTAGCTGTACGGTTAAATCTAACAGGCTGGTTTTGAAAGGTGCTTGGTGGTTTCCATTGAGAATAGTAGCATTTTTGGATTACAACCAAAAAAAAAAAGTATTTTAGTTCCATTCCAAGCTATAATGCATTTTTGCAGAGCATACAAGTGAACCTGAATTTTACGACCTTTCTAATGCCAAAAATTAGACTGTCAGCTTATATTTGTCCTCGGTGTTTCAAGTGAAAGATGGATGTGACTTATACAAGCACCTAGACACATTCCCTCAAATGAGAGCGTTTCTGTTGGATTTTAAACACTTTTTAATAAAAAGTGGGGGGACCCAGTACTCTGAAATGTTTTAAAGGCAGCTTTTGTTAGAAAACAAATCCAGTACACGTTGAGACATTTTTCTCTCTTGCTGTGTTTAATTTGTTGTGTCCTAAATTGTTTCCTTCTTGAAGAGTGTGGTGGTACAGTGGGGAAAGTGGTCTCTCATAAGTAACACCTGACTACCTCCCAAAAACAGGGATAAGGCCATCTCTTCAGAGGCGTTTCTTTTTATGTAGAACCTCAACCTTGAGGTTTAAAAAGAAGAACTATAGGAAGCCCATCTGATATCTTAGGAAACCCTTGTTTCAAATAGTTTTCTAAGTCAAAAAGCTTCAGTGCCTAGACCTCATTTTTCCATTTCCATAAACTGAGCACTATGCTGTTGTCAAATGAAGGAAATGGGGACATGTGGTCAGTTAATGCTTCCATTACATAGCAAAGTCAGTAGTGAAAATGGACTCTTCCCTGTGATTTCTAGTTCATAATGCTATTTTACTCAGGGCATAGATTAACTAGTGCATTAGATACTTTTTACCATTATGTGATCTACTGTTGTAAATACTTAAATGCCTAAAAATGGTATTTTATCAGTCTAGCTTTCTAACTAATGTAGCTGGTTAATGGCTTTTTTAAAAAACTTATTGCTCTTGTTCTGAATACATAGTTTACTTTGCATTTGACACAACTTATTTTGTGTATTAAGTCAAAATAGCTGTGGGCCCCATTATAGGTTAAGTACCGATCTCTTTATACTGGAAGGTTCCTGAAAGGAAGAGTTGGGGTTATGTCTTACTTAATAGCACAAATTATTAATTTCTTCCGTTGCTCTACATAACATCTTAACTGAGCATGTCTTCTGATACCAAGGATATGAATCCCATATAGATTCAATATTATGAGGCTGGAGATATTATACTCTTCTTGCTAGGTAGATACTTGTGTGTATTTAATACAAACAATTATTAGGAACATACTTTTTAATATGGGGCATAATCCAGTCAAACTTAAGCATATCATACAATCATTAATATTTACTCAGATGTAAATCACACTGTGTTTAATGAGTTTGCTCCCAAATAAATATACATAGAATTGCAGCCTAGGGTACATTTAAGTCCCATTTATTACTGTACTCTCTGAAAGTAAGACTTAATTTAAGAGTGCTAAATAGTCACATACTCAGAAATAAATCCCATTGAGTTCTACCAGACTACCCTGTCTGTGAGTATAGAATAGTACCGTATTGCATTTTAAATTGGTTAGATTTACATTCTGAAATGAGTGGAAAATGTTCAGATGTAAATGTGGAATTAAAACAGATGTAAGTGCAGAATTAAACACAGTAGTGTATGGTTATGTGCTTTTAAAAAGCATGTTTATTTCCACTATGTATAAACTGAATGCAGCTTACATAAGTAACATTGAACACTAGTGGATTAAATGTTTTTTCATTCATTTCTTCGAAAGTTTAGCAGCTTTTTCCTGCATTATTTTGTTGGATTTTTTTTTACTTTGTGAAAGACCCTGTTTCCTGTCTTAGTGCCATTTCAGCATATATTTTCCAACAAAACTGTTTTCAGTTTATAGGTTCTGTTGCTCCAAAGTAATCAAGTAGATTAATACTAATAGGAAAGCTCTTCATATTACACAGACAAAACAAAGCAAAACTGAAGCCCAGATAAAAAGAAACCATTGTTTCCCGCTATGTAAATTGAGTTGTGGTGAGCCACGAGTTCTTTCATGAGGTTAGAAGCTTTCTCTTTTTATTTCAAATAAACCACAGTTCTCCACAATGTTCAGTTTTGTGTATTCTGATCCTGGCTTCTTACTAACTCCAATTTAGGCACATTGCAGTTGTGCCAGTCTCCTCCTCTTGCACTGAGAGGCTAGGAGGCAGTCAGAAATCAAGGCTTCCTGTGCTTTTTGATGTCTCATAAAATACATTCTTCCCAATCACTTCTGAATCAGGCGTTTTAAATCTTCAGTAGTGATGTGGGAATGCATTCTGCCACTTTCATCTAAATACTCTAATATATTTTCATTCATTGGAAAAAAGTGACCAAATGAAATTGTGTGCATAGCACCAAAAATAAAAGTCTAAATGGCTAACTTGTCATTGTTCTGTGGTTCAGATGTAAAGAAGGAATTGATCTTCTAGCTTCTACATGTTATTGCAATAAGTGGTAACGAATTGTTAATAAATTACTTGCAGCATGTTAATTTCAATTTGGTTCAAAACACTACAGTTTAATGCTCTGAACTTGTTTACATTACACCAGTAATTAATTTATAATTTATAATCTTTCCATTCCAATACAGTGTAAAGCTATATCAATGCAGGTTATTGATTTAACTATGGTTCAGATGTTCTTATTGATACAAATTTGTTAATGGCTGTTACATGATTCTAAGACTTGCCAAATTTACATTTGGCAAAAATGTAAGTGAAAATTACAATTCACTCTTAGAGTCACTGTCTACAGTTACGTTCTTATTCTGATGGCGGTGGGTTTGTGTATGCATTCATTTAATTATGTGTTACCTTTCAAAATATGTTATACTACCCTAAAACTGTTGGATAGTACAGAGAATAAATTAAGTAAATGTTCATTAGTTTGTTTCCGTGCTGTAGATTCAATGTATTCCATGAATTCCACTGGTCTGCAATTAAGGAAGGATAATATCTGTGAGTGAAGTGCAGTAAAAGGTAAAGGTAAAGGTACCCCCCGCACATTTGTGCAGTCGTGTCCGACTCTAGGGGCCGGTGCTCATCTCCGTTTGTTAGCCAAAGAGCCAGCGTTGTCCGAAGACGCTTCCACGGTCATGTGGCCGCATGACACGCGCGGAACGCTGTTACCCGTTGAGGGTAACGTTGAGGGGCGTCTTACCCGCTGAGCCACCACGCCCCTGAGTGAAGTGCAGAGGGGTAGCTAAAATGTTAATTTGAGTTATAGTTACCCATCCAGCCAACAACTAGTGAATTTCTCTGGATGGCCTCAGACAAATTAGGTTTTCCATCCAGAAGAAAAAGCAAGAAGAAGCATGTAAAAAAAAATGGCAACAACTCATTTTAAGGTTTAGATCAGCTGAGATATGCATGCTTGCTCAATGTTTCCTGCCGATAATTGTGATAGCTTTATAATACTTGATCAGTCTGAATAGTTGACTAAGTTGACTAAGAGTAGCTTGCAATCTTTGCAAGCTAATGATTAAGCCACGTTGTAAAAAAAAATAGAAGATATATAATATTCTTGACAAACAGATCCTTATGGTCATAGTAGTTTTGAGGCAATGAAGAATGTACTTGGTCAGGCATGGCCTCTTCTCTCTATGCTGCACTTCATTTGCAGTAACTATTGATCAGCTATATTTATATATTTTTAAATAGCACTACTTGCTACCTAAAATACTGACATGGGCTTTAGGATGCTAATAGAGACCTTGAAAAACATTTTCTTTTTTAAAAAAGTAGTTTAAAATGAAGTAGTTTCTTTTAGGATGAGTCACTAAACAAATAGATTGAACAGTTTGAACAAACTACAGAAGCAATTTGAATTCAGTCTGTAGCTTGAATCATGTCAACTGGATTTCTATTTTCTCAGTGGAAACGTTTCGCTCCTTATCCAAGAAGCTTCTTCAGTCTGAGCAAAGTTAGTAAGGGAATCCTTAAATATGTTTCTAGGGTGGCTGTGTGACCTTGCACCTGGGGCTAGGTCATGGTTATTTGAGATGTTTATTTCTAAGTCCCTTTATCATCCAAAGGAGGATCAAACCACCTATCTTAGATGAAGATAAACTGTCTCTGGCCAGGACCAGAGTCAGCAGTTTATCTTCATCTAAAGGAAAAAGGACACTCATTTGAGGACATTAATGTTCACATTTTAGACAGAGAAGATAGGTGGTTTGAGAGAGGGGTCAAGGAATCCATTTATGCCAACTTGGAAAATCCTTCCTTGAATAGAGGTGGGGGCCTCAGGCACACTCTTTCCCCTATTTTCCTTCCTGCTTTGTCTTCTGTGCCTAGGAAGATTAAGACCATTTCGCAAGCTCAACAGCAGCATGGTAATCTTAACGATCCTCCTTTGGATGATAAAGGGACTTAGAAATAAACATCTCAAATAACCATGACCTAGCCCCAGGTGCAAGGTCACACAGCCACCCTAGAAACATATTTAAGGATTCCCTTACTAACTTTGCTCAGACTGAAGAAACTTCTTGGATAAGGAGCGAAACGTTTCCACTGATAAAATAGAAATCCAGTTGACATGATTCAAGCTACAGACTGCTCCACCTGGATGACTGAGAACCTTCATCGACAATTTGAATTCATTTTTTTGATCTTGTCCCCAGCTTGTACGTTTTTGTCATTATTTACTGCAGAAAAATATAGGCAAATATGCCAAACTGCTTCACAGAAGGATCCATTTCTGATGCAAAAGTATGGTTAAAATTACTATTGGCATCAGTATTAAATCAAATGCAGTGATGCTATGATGACATGATGCAGTACAAATGTAAACCCTTTTTATGCTGCAGTATTGCTTAGTTGAAGCCATTGTGATATACTTTTCACAAGTGTGCAATTTCTTTGATTTTGCCATTTTCAAACTACATGGTACATACTTTGGTGCAATAAAAATATCATTTTATATCTGCTCTCATTGTTTTTATTGCTGCTATCATTTAGATTTAAATTACTGTACTGTAACTACCTAGGAACACCTAGTATTTTCCATATTCATCACTTTATCCCAGCTTCTTTATAGATTTGGCATCTTTTAGTTTGCAAACTGATGCTTAATTTTGTGATTTTATTAAATTCCGTGTTTACCTGGAGAAGAGTGGAAACTTCATTCTGCTTAAAAGGTTGTGCTAGCTGGTTGTTATAGTAACAGTGGATGACAACTACCAGTGTCCCACCTATGCCCACAATGTAAGGGTTTGGATTTCTGTATGTTAATTTTTTTTTTTTTACTTTTTCCTGATTATATCGAGCTGCATTACAAACTGGCGCTTGGAGTTCTTTCCATCCCTAAGCAGATGTCTTCCAAATGTAATAGGGAAAATCACAGTAGTGACAAAGGCATTGAGCAGCAAAGTGAATTTTCCACTTATTTATCAGTACATTTGGGTGTTTATGGGGATTTTGTATGTGTTTATATAGAATGTTCTAGTACTAAGCACAGTGTTAAGTTATTGTATTAGTGTATAAAAAGAAAAATAGTGTACTTTTTTTGGTTAAATATAGGCAATTTTTAAATAAATTTTTCTCCTAGAACCTTAGTCTTCCTCTTTCATTTTTCTATACACTAAAAAACAATTTACTATAAATTGTTTGAGATTCCCACCTGCTGTTCATATCTTTATATATTAAAACTTACTGCTAATACTTAACATTGGCTAATGGGAACAACAACTCTATTACTTAGATATTAAGAATGATATTGTAGACATAATCCTGTAGGAATCCATTTGAATGAAAACCTTAGAAACAAACAATATGGTACAGTGCTATCATTGCTGTTGCATATATTACAGAGTACACAGGATTGTATTGTATTCCACGTGCCAGTCCCCTGAATAACAGCTGTCACTTAAGAGAGTTTGAAGTACCAGGAGATTTTAGCGTTGAAGGCTTCATGCTTCTGGCAGCTGTCATATCAGGAATTTGGACACTTGAGCACTCTATTGTTATTATCATTACTATTGAATCCAGTTCATTTCAAATGTCACTCAGCCCTAAGAATCTGACAGGAAGTAGCCTAGGGGAGCCAGCATGATTGACAAGAAATTAGGTCATTTTTGACCATGAATTTTAAAGAGAAACTCTTACAGCATAGGAATTACCATAATTTTGACATCACTAGTATATTTATTACAAACACTTTTATGCCTCCAATCAGAAAGGGAATCAAAATGTGTTACAAAAGTGGTGTGTAATAAATTACATTATCATTAAAAAGAAAACATAATAACATGATCAGTGCCCATTTACATACTAGGTATATACATTGCCTACATCCACCCCCAAATGCTTGCTTAAATAACCAAGTTTTCACTGATCTTTTAAAAATAAACAACAGGGGTGCTGATCTTATTTCTGAGAAGAGACAATTCCACAGAAAGGGACTGTTCACTTAAAAATCCCCACATGCTGCACCACATGGGGTTGGGACTTCTTACCATGATTTCCCTACTAGCATGCCTTAATTTTTAATTTGTGCTTGTAGTTCCTGTTTTGTTTTATTTTTTAAAAAATAAACATAAAGGAACGTAGGAACATACTAGACAATCCTCAATACGATTCAATTACTGTATTCTATGTTTACAGGGTGTACCTGAAAAAACATCTCATGAGATGTGAAGCTCTGCTGTGTATACAAACTTATTATTACTAATCCTCTACTTGGTCAGTGATGCATACTTGTATCATATCAGATATAAGAAGAGTACTCAATGAAGCTCTTGACAAATGTATTTGTTGCTTTTATCAATCATAAATAGCCTGTGATAGGTGTTTAACTTTTCCCAGCTATGTTCTGGTTGTATATCACACCCAGAACTACTTTTCCTCTTAAACATTCAAGTAGTTGCATATTAATTTTTTAAATAATCAAATGCAACCCTTAATATTTCTATGTTTGTCTAGCAATTCATAACAGAAGCAAACATACTGAGGTAGACAGAATAAAAACAAAAGTTAATAAGATATTGCTTGACTATGTGCCATCAAATTGGTATTGACTCTTAGCACTACATAGATAGATTTTCTCCTGGAGAATCTGTCCCCAGCCTGGTACTTCAAGTCTTCCAACAGTTCCCCCATCACCACTGTAACTGAGTCCATCCACCGTGGTCAATCTCTTCTTCTCTTTTGTTCCACCTTTCCCAGCACTATAAACTTCTCCAGAGAGCTAGGTCTTCACATATTGTATCCAAAGTATAAACTAAGCCTGGTCATTTGTGCCTCAATTGAGAACTCTGGGTTGATTTGCTCTATTATTTATTTATTTATTTATTTATTTAATCAAATTTATCACTGCCCAACTCCCCCAAGGGGGCTCTGGGCGGTTTACAACAAAATATAATCATTCATATACAATTATAAATAGATTAAAATACATATTAAATAACAGTTTAGAATATAGAGAATATAATAAAATCCAATGGCAGAATCTTCTTAAGTTCGTAAAAAGGGCACTCCAGGGATAATCTAAGGTGCTAGCCATCTCCAGGTATGTACATTCTCCTTCCCGCCCCAAGCATACTGACAAAGCCAGGTTTTGAGTTTCTTCTGGAAGTCCAGGAGCAAGGGGGACTGTCTAATCTCTGGGAGAAGAATGTTCCAAAGGGCAGGGGCAGCAGCAGAGAAAGCACGCTTACGTGACCCCATTAGATGGAACTCTTTAACCGAAGGGGTCTGCAGCATGACCACTCTGCATGTCTGGGTGGGACGGGATGAAGTGATGGGGATGAGACGGTCCCTTAGGTATCCTGGTCCCATGCCGTGTAGGGCTTTAAAGGTGATAACCAACACCTTGAATTGGACCCAGAAGCAGACTGGAACCCAGTGCAGCTCGCACAGCAAAGGTGTTACATGTGTCCTCCTTGGGACACCCAAAATTGTCCGCGCGGCTGCGTTCTGGATCAGTTGTAGCTTCTGGATATTCTTCAAGGATAGCCCCATGTAGAGCGCATTACAGTAGTCTATGTGGGAGATAACCAGGGCATGAGTGACCATTCGAAGGGCCTCTCGTTCCAGGAAGGGGCGTAACTGGCGCACAACACGAAGTTGAGCAAAAGCCCTCCTGGACACGACTGCCACCTGCTCTTCGAACAGGAGTCGTGAGTCCAAGAGGACCCCCAAGTTACGCACCGGATCTGTCTGGGGCAGTGCAACCCCATCCAGAATTAAAGGTGACAATTTCCCAGATGCCGAGGAGCCATTAATCCACAGCCACTCCGTCTTACTAGGGTTCAGTCAAAGCCTGTTTTTCCCCATCCAGGCCCCTACAGCCCCCAGGCACTTGGACAGGGTGGTCACTGCATCACTTACTTATTATCCATTTGTTTTCTTGGATATAATAAAATACAGCATATGATTATTTTAAAAGGCCCAGGAGAATTAAAAATAGGTATTTTCCTGGCATTCAAAGGACATCAAGGAGGGTCATGGAAATGAAAAGGCAAACCATTGCATCAAGAAGCACCTGTCATGGTCATAATATATCACAACTCAAAAAGCAGGGAAATTTGAAGTAGGGCTTCCGAAAATGTCCATATAAGAATAGCTTCATAAGGATGTTTGTCAACAAAAAAAACCTGGAATTACTGTAAAAGAGGAAACAGCTGGTGGGATTTTGAACAACAAAAATGAGTGATGGGGTAAGGAACAGATTTTTAATTAAACTAATGAGGCATTATTTCCTATATGTAGGTGTAACATGTTCTTTTTCCTTTACTGTATTGTATACTAGTAATGAGTTGGCCAGTGAGATAGATGTTCATGAGAACTTCATTCAATTAATCATATGAATGAATGTTTTATTATAGCAAAAGGCCAACAACTTAAAATAGCCTACAAGTATAGGCAATAAACAACACAACACTGGGAGAGAATGGTATAGCTGTTGAGAAAACCACATTACCAGTTTTGTTACCTGCTGGTGCACCCTACAAACTGCTGTACAAAATTTTGCTACTAGGTTGTAACAGGCTGCAATTTATCTGAATGGCCAGGAATTTTCTAAAGGTATGGAATATTTTTCCCAATATTTAAAACATCTAATTAACAGTATTGCCCTGGATGTTCCATTTATTCATCTTAAGATTTTTGCAAATGACAATTTTTGCATTTGTTCATTAATCAGAACATATTGTATCTGGTCTATATAGGTAAACTTGAAATCAAAGGTGGGCAATATGTAGAAATGGGCCTACTCATATGTTATTGGATACTTTGCAGAAGAACACCAAGCATTTCCTATTCTCAGTTATTTAATAACAGATGGTTATTCCTCCATCTCTCCCTAAATTATATTGGTCAAATGAAGACAACCTAGGTTAATTCCAAGCAAGACCGTGAATTTCATTTAATTTCAGTACTAAAAATCTTGAATTTAGTGTTTTAAATGATATGCATATATGTGTGTGTATTTCCATACACACATATTTCCATGTAGGTGTCAATGTGTCATAGATAGGGAAAAATGAAGTAGATCCTGTAAGCCTAAATTGTGCTTGTTCATAGCTTAAAAAAACTATCACACTTGGAGCATGGAACTCTATCTAAAAAGAAGAGATTAAAAAGCAAAAAATCAAGTGCTTCTAATCTTTAAAAAATTAAAACTTAAGTGGTTTATCTGCACCATGACCTATAGGAAATAGAGTACCAATAAAAGGCAGATGGCAGCCAAACCATCGCAACCATGCATGACTGCTGCACTGCCCGGTGAACAACTTCCCCCCCCCAGTAATAGTGATGTCTAAGAAATGCATTCAACTGAATATAAATTACTATTTTTAACTAATTTACTGCTAAAATAAAGCACTGCCCACCCTAACTTTTTGCCCAGATTTCTGTGTGTACAGTATGTTTTTTTTTGGGGGGGGGGGAGAATACAAACTAGATATTGTTGGGGGGAGCGGGGAGGAGGCATTCCACATATGTAGAACATAATAGTGGTTTTTGCAAAGTTTTGTATATTTAATTCTCCACCTTTCCTTCAAGCGACTGGAAATTATGGCAAGGCCCAAGGAGAGCACGTTGCTTGGTTCCAGCTCATGTCCTTTAGGCAGCCTTTTCAATTTTGTACTGTTTGACTTGAATGAACAAAAATTAAAACACGTTAGCAAAACTCATTCACCTGCAGTGACGCTGACCTAAAGTATTTCCATCATCAATATTAGAAAAATTGAAAGAAGAGAAAATTTCCTAGTGTTCGAAGCAAAATATGAAACCATATTAAAACAAATTGTTTATGTCCTTTGTGTCTTCGCTAGATGTATGTCAGCAGTATGGATGCAAAATCCTCTATTACTTGACCTAAGCACGTTGGTATTGTTTTTATGTTGGTTTTGCACCACCTTTTGTGGTTACAGGGATATCATTAGGAACCTTCCAATGCCTGCTGGAAAGCAGAAGTAAGAGAAATCATGAAACAAATGTCAATTTGTATATATGAAAGCCTTCTTCCCTAATATGATGCCCTTCGGATATGATGGCCTTTCCAGGTGCCAGAATTCCCAGTCTGCATTGGTCAACAGGAGTTGATAATCCCATTATACTTTAAGGGCACCAGGTTGAGAAAGCTTAAAATGTTGAGGGAGATGGGCGGTGACGAAATTTGAAATATAAATAAATAAATAAATGGGATGGAAAATTAGGAAATAATCTTTCTCCTTTACTCACTTGGGTCACCTAACAATCACATTACGATAATTAATAATTTTATCATAGTTAAATATCTATATTATTGAAGAATTTGAATTTTAAAAAATGAGTGGACTCTACATGTCCCTAAACTCTGAAATTTTAACGTACCAAAAAGTTGCCCCACTCCTACTGTAGCTGGCAATCAAAAACAGAAGGGATACTTTTCCTTTAGAAAATACATAAACATGTGTGAGGATTTTAGAATGTTCACATTTCAGTGAACATCACTTTCTTATAACACAATGTTTTTTTATCTATACATCTAAGAGATGGACAACACAGAGAAAAGAAACAACTTTTTGAATAAATCTTGCTGTGCTCTGTTAAGAGCTCTATTATCACATTTGCCTTTGCCAGGTGAGCAGACATTTTTTTCCAACATATATTCGGCCTTCCGGAAGAACTTAAAGACCTGGTTCTGCCGCCTCACCTGGGAAGGGAGGGGAAACAGCTCCTCTTGGGGATGGCTGGTACCATAGAGCCCTTTTAAACACAAGTTTGTTGCCTCTTGGATTTCATATTTATTTTATATTTATTTTAATTACTTATATTTAAGATGTGTTATTTTGTTTGTTTTTTGTAAACCGCCCAGAGTCCCCTTTCGGGGAGATGGGGCGGTGATATAAATCGAATTATAAATAAAATAAATAAATAAATATTAGCTTGTGTCTTTCACAAAGGTTTTCAGGACACCAACTTGGATTTATTTGTTTTTTACTGTCAAATTATATTTAATTTACTTCTCTAAGAAAATAAAGCTTTCTATTCATAAGAATTACAAAATAAGAATAGTGGAGTTTTTTTAATACTGTATATTATTCTCTTCAATTGGGACTGTATATTATATTTAAAATAAGGGAGTTATTAAAAGTTTTTTTTACTTTATAGATATGTATGAATTAATACTTGTGCTGATTCTAAAATAATGAATGTTTCACTAGGTCCTTTCTGAACTGTCTCCCTATATATAATATTTCCCAAACCACTAGAAACCAGAGATTAAAGTTTTATGTAAGTCAGAAGCTGGAATTCTACATTTTTAAATTATATAAGCCTTTATTTCTCTCTCTCGACAATTACTATTTTTTTCGACCTACGTATTCTTCACCTTTTTTTTTTTAAGCAGAGTCTTAAAGGTGGAAGGGGGCATTTGGGCCATGACGTCCAGTCCCTGCTCAGTGTAGAAATCCAAATTAAAATATTCCCCAAAGCTGGTTAATACAATTTAGCAAGGGTGAACCTACTGCCTCTCTGGGAAATTGTGGTCACTGTTGAACTATAAGTATTTTTTTCTAACATTCAGTTGAAATCTGCCTTTCCTCTAATTTTAAATTCATTATTCCATGTACTGCATTTCTGAACAAGAGATCTTGACTTTCCTTTGTATGACATACTTTCAAGGGTTTGAAGAATGCTACAGCATCCCTCCTTGGTCTTCTCTTCTCAAGGCTAAACCTTTTCAGTTCCTTTATTTTTTCTTCCTAGATCATCATAGATCATGCTTGTTGACCCTCTCTGAATCTGCTCCAGCTAGTCAGAAGCCCTTCTTAAAGTATGGTGCTCTGAACTGGATGTGATACTCAAGGTGGAGTCTGACCAATGCAAAATAAAATGGAACTATTATGTCCCACGGAGTACAAAATTTTGATGCAGTCTAACATTCCTTTTGCCACATTCATTTGCTGATTATTATTCAGTTCATAATAAGCTACTCCAAGTAATGTTACCAAGCTGAGTGTTCCCACCCCATCCTATACCTGTAGTTTGATTACTGCTTCCTTTGTGAAGAAGTTTACATTTGTTTCTGCTAAATTTTATTCCATTATTTTCAGTCTGTTTTTCTAATCTATCATTTTGAATGTATGTTTGACTTCTAGAGTATTAGCTATGCCATCCAATTTTCTGCCATCTGCAAATCTAACAAGCGTTCATCCATATATTTGTGCAAATCATTAATGAAAAAGAAGTGTAAGTATAGGAAAAAGTATAGGACACAGGACCAAATTTTATGGCAACCTAGATAAATCAGTTTGATGAGGGCCTATGGATAACACTCTGAATAGAATTTTAAATTGACCTTTTTGTCAGCTTCATTATCATGCTAAGCATTTCACACTTAAATAGCTTGCTAATAAGGATGTCATGGCATATTTTGTCATATATTTTGCTGGAATCAAGTTATTTCCATGATCAAAATTATGCAATCAAATCTTATTTCACGATCATAAGTACCCAATCAAAACTTGAGAATGCTTCCTTCTCAGCATTTTTTTCTTGGACACTAACCTTTATAATATTAATTTGAATTCCACTCTTCAACATATTACTGGGATTATTTTAATCTCTAAAATACTCCTGTGATGAACTCGATCCTTGAGCTATTAAATCAGAATTCCTTACACAAGTCACTTAGGAATATGAAGGAATCTTTATTAAAGCCAGTGATCCATTGTATGTTAAAGATTTGAGTAAAGAGGCTCCCGCAGCTGGCAGTTTAAAATCCTCAGATTTCCTCCCCCCACCAGAAACTTGCAAGTCGAGCGCCCCCCCCCATTGTCCTTTGATTCTAGTTCTTCCTGAGTCCAAATCCATGGAAAGCACAATAGCGCCCTTTGATCTGTCCTGGGTGCTGAAGCGCTCATCGCGGTTCCTCGATTAGCATAGTCTGCGAGGGGTGAATACACGAGCGCTTCATAACCAGCATTTTGCACGTCTGGCCATTTCTTCCTTGGGGTGTCTCGCACGGCTCTGCCAGTTCTTGTGATCTGGTGGAATGTCTCTTCCTGGCGCCATGGCAGGATGGCATCCTGACAACTCCTACCATTCCATCCCTTGATTTTTGTCCCAAATAATTTCACTGCTTTTATTTTTAATTCCATTCATTATGTTGGAGACCCGTTTGAAACAATAATTTTCTTACATGCATTTTTTTCATTCACAGCTTTTTCTCCCCCATTTCATTCCACAAGCATCCATTTTCATACTACCCATTAGCATAACTCCACATATATGTCTCCTATTCCAAACAAGTTCTACATCACTTTTCTTCATGTCTATTTTAATTTATTATTATTTTATTACAATTTTGTACAGGCCACTGTACTCCAAAATGACTCCAGCTGGTTTTCCATTCATTTTATTGACAGTAATTATATATTTTTAAAAGAATACAGGACTTGTACTCTCTCTTCCTGCAGTTTGTTCTACTTTCACTCTAGTTTCTTTCTTTTCTTCCATGTCTTTTTTTCCCTACAAACAACTTCTGACGCTACCAAAAATTTATCCCACATTCAAAGCCTCTCACCATTCTTGTATCCTTTACTAATTCTCTCAAGCTTTCATCATAACATCCAAAACAATGATGCTTTTTTGTGTTGGCACATGAATAGACTTGTGCTTAAACCACATATTCAAAAGAAATAGATATTTTTCTAAGCCAATACTAAAAAGCAACCACTATTCCCATTCATGGCTCTCTGAATGTCCAGTTACTTTTTATCTACTCTCTCATCTCATTCCATTAATTTCATCTCGCAGAATAATTTTCCCCCTGAATTACATTAATTCAGAAAATTGGAAAAATTTCCTCAAAACTCGTATCTGGTTCTTTCATGATCACCACTGACTGGAGTATAACATCCAGCTATCACTAACCTATTACATCTTTCCCCTTTCTCTTAGTTTCACAGACATGCAACATATATATTTTTCTTTCATTTCTTTCATTTGTTCATTCATCTTCTTGACCATTTACTTCCCTTATATTCCAATCTTCTGTATGCCATGGTCATCACTGGGTAGGTTGATGCAAATTATCTATCATGGCTTTGTTCAATCAAGGCTTTTATATAAAACTTCTTAGTATGACAGAGAATGTATAAGCTATATTAACAATTTTAGTTTTACCTGGCTATATGAAGCATTCTCAGCTAACAATAAGGAGAACATCAGTTCAGCCAGTTTTGGCACATATTATTTAGTATGCCACAAACACAGGCAAAGCCTAGTTATTACTCCAAATATCTCATGCTTGTCCATGCATGATAGAATCTTTAATTTAGAGACTACTTTGCAAGCCAACATATTATTATTTGCATCTCATCAGCTGGGAGATATATGCAAAGTACTGACACTCAGTTATTAGGATGAAAATGTTGCATGAAGTGTCCAAGAAGGCTGATACTCATCTGACTACAAGGATATATTGATTGGAAGGCCATGAAGTCAAGGATAGTTGATCTTGTGCATTCTTCCACCTACTGAAAGAGAAATCTGTTAGCAAGGCAAGTCCGGAATTTCCTGACTACTTGGCAGAATTTATCTCCCAACAAATGTCAAGTAAATTAAAATCTGTCACTACCATTTCATTGAAAGATGAAAGATCTTCAGTTTGCTTGTAGAAGGCATCACCCACCATTTCTCTTTCATTGTGCAGGTATTAGTAGACATCAAGGTTTTATTTCCCCCTACCCCCACACACTTATTTTACCCCAGATGTTATCTACAATATAGCCAAGTTCCTTCATTTGGATTTCTAAGGAAGTGTGGATATTATTAATATATAGTTCAACTTTTCCTCCTGCTCTATTGCTTCTCTTCCTTTGGAACAAGCTGCTGCATTCAAATAAATGGGGTTATCCTGTTATACCTATTTAATTTGATTTGCCTTCCTATACTAATAATTCATATTATTTCTTATACTCTAAGCATTACTATTTAGACAATGAAAGCCACCAATTTACGAGTTAATGTTTTTCCCAGTTTTTCACTGAGTGGCTTAATAGGCCCCATTACAACAACCCTCCTTGTTCATCTTACAGTGCGTAAATTTTTATTCAGAGTCCTTATTTGGGGATTTTTTTTCCCCTCCAACCTTCACAGATTCAGTTTGAAATCCACTTGATCAAGAACACCAAATTTAGCCTAACTTATTTTTACCAGCCCTTATGAGGTGCAACTCATTTTGTGCCAGCTGCCCATCTTCCAGTTAATTAAGACCATATTCCCTGAGGTTTGATAAACATTTGAAGGACTGGCAAAGAACAATTAACAGATTTATATAGAACAGAGAAAAACCAAGGGTAAGTTTCAAAATTTTGCAAGACTCAAAAGAGAGAGATGGACTTGCTTTCCCAGTTGTAGATTATATTATAGAGCAAATTGTCTATTATGGATAACAGAATGGATAAAATGTCCTAACAGCAGAATATCAACTATAGAAAGAGCAAGCTTAGCCAATGGACTTCAGAGATATCTAAGGTAAAGAGAAACAAAAGAAGACAAGAATCTGAAGGGACATATTATAAGATAAAGTTTGTTACACATTTGGAATTCCTTGAAAGCAAGGATAAGTCCAACAATTTTGCCACTAGCATCATTGTTAGGTGCTTTTTAGTTCAAGGACAATTATAGTAAGAAAGATCTGATCACGTATGCCAAGACTCAAGAAATAGACTAAAGACAGAACAAGAATTGCTTAAGGAAGGTAGGAAACTACCACAGTTAATGTATTCACAAATAACTGGAAAAATAAAAAGCAATCTCAGAGAAGAGGGACCCTGAGAAAGATGACAGAATTTGAAACACTTATACAGAACCAAGATCATACCTATCTATGAATTGTTAATTGAAATACAAAACGGAAACAGAACATATAAAAAAATTGCATGATAAAATGGATGCAAAACTTTAAAGAAGTAATTACAGTGGAACAATGAGAAGATTTATGGGGGGGGGGGGGGAAATCAGGAAAATTTACACCAAGCTATAGTCTGAGGGAAAATTGGTATAAAATATTTTATTGATTATTGATTATGTGCCATCAAGTCAATGTCGACTCTTAGTGATCACATAAATAGATTTTCTCGTTGACAACGTGTCCCTAGCCTGGTCCTTCAGGTCTCCAAACAGTGCATCCATTGCCACTGTAATTGAGACCACATATCTTGCTGCTGGTCGTCCTCTTCTTCTGTTTCCTTCCACCTTTCCCAGCATTAGAGCCTTCTCCAGAGAGCTAGGTCTTCGCATCCTATGTCTGAAGTATGATAATTTGAGCTTGGTCATTTGTGCCTTGAGTGAGAACTCTGGGTTGATATGTTCTATAAGGATGGATGGATGGATGGATGGATGGATGGATGGATGGATGATAGATAGATAGATAGATAGATAGATAGATAGATAGATAGATGATAGATAGATGATAGATGGATGGATGGATGGATGGATATAGATAGATGATAGATAGATAGATAGATAGATAGATAGATAGATAGATAGATAGATAGATTGATAGATAGATAGATGATAGATAGATCACTCGATCCCTTCTGGGGAAGGTGGGCCCAGTGACCCACCTTCAGGGCTGGGCTGAGGAGTTTTCTGAGCATCTGCAGGATAAAATCGTTCGGATCCGTTCCAAGTTGGACTCCAAGCATGAGGCATGGTCTGCGGAGATGCCGAGGGAGCGTACTTACCCAGTTATCTGGGAACAGTTTGATCCTGTTGGACCCGAGGAAGTGGACAGAATCCTCTGGATTGTAAATGCCACCACTTGTCATCTAGATCCAAGCCCCTCCTGGCTGGTGAAGGCAGGTCGGGAGGTGACATGTGGTTGGGTCCAGACAATGGTTAATACATCCTTGGGAGAGGGGGCATTTCTGGCTGCCTTTAAGGAGGCGCTGGTGCACCCCCTCCTCAAGAAACCATCGCTGGACCCTACTGAGCTGGACAATTTTCGTCCAGTCTCCCACCTCATTTTTGGGGAAAGTGGTTGAGAAAGTGGTAGCATAGCAGCTCCAGAGGATTCTGGATGATTATCTAGACCCCTTTCAGTCAGGTTTCAGGCCCGGATATGGGACAGAAATGGCATTGGTCGTACTTATGGATGATCTCTGGCGGGAGCGGGATGGGGCAGTGCATCCATCCTTGCTCTTCTTGACCTCTCAGCGGCTTTTGATACCATCGACCATGGTATCCTTTTGGGGCGGCTCAGGAAGTTGGGGGTGGGCGGTGTGGTTCTGTGCTAGTTCACCTCCTTCTTCCAGGGCCGGTCCCAATCGGTGGTGATAGGGAGTGAGAGATCCGACCCTCGGCCCCTTCTTTGTGGGGTGCCACAGGGTTCAGTTCTCTCTCCACTCTTCAACGTCTACATGGAACCACTGGGTGAGATCATCCATCACCACGGGATGTCCCAGGTGAGGTAAGTGATGCTGTGACTGCCCTCGGTGCCTGGGGGATGTCGGGGTCTGGATGGGGAACAACAGGCTTCAGCTGAACCCTGGTAAGATGGAGTGGCTGTGGGTTGATGGCTCCTCTGTATCCAGGAAATTGTCATATTTAGTTCTGGATGGGGTCGCACTGCTCCAGACAGACCCGGTGTGGAATCTGGGGGTCCTTCTGGACTCATGATTCCTGCTCAAAGAGCAGGTGGCAGTCGTGGCCAGGAGGGCCTTTGCGCAACTTCGTGTTGTGTGCCAGTTACACCCTTTCCTGGATTGGGAAGCCCTCCAAACAGTCAGGGTTAGGGTTAGGGTTACAACAGTCACTCATGCCCTGGTCATCTTCCATATAGACTATTGCAATGCGCTCTACATGGGGCTACCCTTGAAGAGTATCCGGAAGCTACAACTGGTCCAGAACGCGGCCGCGTGGGCAATTCTTGGTGCCCCAAGATCGGCACATGTAATACCTTTGCTGCGTGAGCTGCATTGGGTACCGGTTTGCTTCTGGGTCCAATTCAAGGTGTTGGTTATCACCTTTAAAGCCCTACATGGCATGGGTCCAGGTTACCTGAGGGACTGTCTCATCCCGATAACATCAACCCGTCCCACCCGATCATGCAGAGGGCATGTTACGGACCCCGTCTTTAAGAGAATTCTGTTTGGCGGGATCCAGGAAGTGGGCCTTCTCTGCAGTGGCCCCCGCCCTTTGGAACATTCTGCCCCCGGAAGCGAGGCAAGCCCCATCGCTCCTGACCTTCCGGAAGACCCTGAAGACTTGGCTCTGCCACTGTGCTTGGGGCGGGGAGGGGAGTAGTTATTCCTGGGGATGGCTGGTGCCTTAGAGTGTTCCTCACATCTATACAATCCTTTATTCCCATCTGAATTTTTATTTTATATTTATATATTGTATTTTTATGTATATTTTATATTATTATGACTATTGTTTTTAACTTGTTTTAACTTGTTAGCTGTGTTGTAAACCGCCCAGAGTCCCTCTTCTGGGGGGAGATGGGCGGTGGCAAAATTTGAAAAATAAATAAATAAATAAATAAATAAATAAATAAATCAATCAATCAATCTCTATCAACAATTGCCAACATGGACAAATTATATAGCAGTAAATGTTGGAAATGCCATAACAAAGAAGTAATTTTTTTACCATATGTGATCATGCAAAAAGACTCAAAAGTATTGGAAAGAAATACACCAAAGTAAATTCTGAAAATAAAATTTGAATGGAAACTACAAATATTTTTATTAGGTATGATCTTGGAGAGTACAAATGAAAAGGATCACAACTTATTAAGATATATGCTGACAGCAGCCAGAATCAATCTGGCACAACATTGGAAAAGAGAACCTTTCCAACAATATAAGACTGGAAGACCAAATCGGAGAATACGCAGCAATGGAAAATTGACTGTATATATTTATAATAAAAGCCTAACCAAATTCAAGCAGGAATGGCTCGCCTATATACAACGTATTACATAGCAAGGCAAGTTAAGACATTTAGAATTTGTTTTTTGAAGAAAAAGTGAAGCTGTTTAAGAAATAATTAAAACAATTTAAATAGATATGAGCAATAATTACAGAAGTTTAAAGTATATTATAAAAATATTTAAGCATAGCACCACAATTGTAGAGTTCTCTCTGCTCATCTGAGCTTTTA
This sequence comes from Charina bottae, assembly GCA_023362775.1. NCBI lineage: Eukaryota > Metazoa > Chordata > Lepidosauria > Squamata > Charinaidae > Charina > Charina bottae. The sequence continues at coordinate 205,184,784 of JALMGJ010000002.1, read as the reverse complement.
TGTCTTCAGACAGAGCCAATGGAAAACTTTTACTTCTTTTTGTTCCCTTTTTAGGCTCTCAATTTAGCCAAGTACACACTGCTGACATAGAAGGAAAATCTTGTAGGGGTTCCCCCTTTGTTAAGCCCCACATAGTAGGCAAACCAAAGCAGCAAGAATCACACACATTTCAGAAAGGCAACGTTAATGATAGTCAGGGGTAAGAGCATAATCTTAAAAGTTGTAAGAGTAAATTCCCAGGCAGACTAATGGTGAGTCAATTAAGGTGGAGACTCTTTGAAACAATGTATTGTCGAAGGCTTTCACGGCCGGAGTTCAATGGCTGTTGTGGGTCTTCCGGGCTGTGTGGCCGTGTTCTGGAAGTTGTGGTTCCTAACGTTTCGCCAGCATCTGTGGCCAGCATCTTCAGAGGGCAGGAGCACAGATAGAAGCAAAATCTCTGTCACAGAGATTTTGCTTCTATCTGTGCTCCTGCCCTCTGAAGATGCTGGCCACAGATGCTGGCGAAACGTTAGGAACCACAACTTCCAGAACACGGCCACACAGCCCGGAAGACCCACAACAGTCTTTGAAACACCTCCATCCCATGGCAGCCCCCACATCTGGGCTATGTTCTCAACTCAAATGAAAACTTATCCCCATAGTATCTCACACTCTTAAACTCCCCTGCCAAACAACTGTTAGACCTCCCTGTTCAGGGTATACTGGCTATGATTCAGGACATGAATCAATACATGCACAGACCGAACATTGCTTAAGACCTTAGGCCAGAGCTTTCCAAACTTTTCATGTTGGTGACACACTTTTTAGACATGCATCATTTCGCGACACACTCTTACAGCAGGGCACAAGGCAGGCACTAGGACCTGCATGGAATCACAGCAGGTTTGGAGGCAGCAAGGCACAAGGCAGGCACTAGGACCTGTGCGGAATCCTGGCAGGGCAGGTCTGGAGGCAGCCAGGCACAAGGCAGGCACTAGGACCTGCGCGGAATCCTGGCAGGGTTCGGAGGCAGCAGCAGCCGCGACACACCCAGACACTGCAGCCGACACACTAATGTGTCCCGACACACACTTTGGAAAGCTCTGCCTTAGGCCATTTCTCAAAGATCTGCTCTGCACCTGTATTGTGCTAAAGCCACTGATGATCTAATGTGGTAGCTCTCTGAAGTATTATTAAGTTTTTGTCATAAACTGAAATCTGGGTTAATTGGTAATGTGCAACTACTCCTGGAGGATTATTTTCATTGGTGACCTCTTCCTTAAGTAGTGCTTGTTCGTAGCCAATAATAATTTTATCGTTGTCCTGAATTAAAAAGAAGCAAATTTCTATGTATGTTTTAGGAACTGTTCATTTAAATAAAAGAAGGTCTCCTGACTGGAATAAGTTTTAAGCCCTGATGTGGAAAAATTTAATTGCACTTAAATGCAAAGCAACATTAAACATACATTTGAAATGGAATGCTTAATTTCTAAAAATAATAAAGGTGGGATAGAAAATAAATAAACAAACAAATTGCCACATTTATGTTGAGAATAAGCAGCCCGGTACTGAGGAGAAACAGTAAAAAGCATTCTTTCCCTGTTCCCCTCCTCTGCAGCAGAGCTGGAAAAGCACCAGTTCCTTGAAGTTCTGCCATTTTGTAGGGGAAGCAGAGAAGAATGGAAGGTTGAGAAAGCAACTCTTAGTCATTCACTCGGATGCTGTTTGGAGGGTTGGCGCTTCTTTTCCGTTTGCTTCCCCCTCTCCATTAGGTAGGGCAGAATAGATGTTCAGGCCAGAATTGAAACGCTCCAGGCTCCTTTCCTTATGCAGGGCTTGTGTACCATTCCTTTTAGTCTGAATTTTCTTTTTCTTCTAATTCTTCATTTTCTTCAATTACTGAAGAAGCAGTAGCTAAAATAGAAGCTCCCTATATAATGTCCTTCACTCCCTTCACTCCTTTATGGGTCTATTCTTCCCCCTTTTCTGACATTCATAGTCATGAAAAGAAGCGCCAACCCTCCAAACAGCATCCGAGTGAATGACTAAGAGTTGCTTTCTCAACCTTCCATTCTTCTCTGCTTCCCCTACAAAATGGCAGTTGTTGTTTAATTGTTCTCTAATGGCAAGTATTTTTCCAGAATCTCTAAAGCATGCTTATCTTCACCCTCTTTTTAGACAAATAATCCTTGTTCTAGTTATTGTCCAATGTATTCTCTTTCGTTTTTGTTGAAGATTATTGATCGTGTTGTTCTCCTTCCTTGTCAGCAAATAATTTTACAGAACATTTCAATTAGAGTTTTGTGTGGGCCATTCTAGCAAGTTGGCACCAGGTTGAGTTGTCCACAGATTGCTGGTGGCTAAGACAAATGATCAATCACCAGTATTAGTGCTGCTGGAGTGAACTGCAGCACTTGACACCCTTGATCATACAGTACAATATTATCATCTCCTCTGAGTTCAGCCATCCATGATCCAGTTTCTTGTTTCAGTCCTTTATTTCCCATATGTTGGAGGTTCCAGCAAATCAGCATGCCTCATTAGCATATGGGTGATTGCTCTAGGAGGCAAACTCTCTATGTGCTTCTAGCCACCACCATCATACATTTTAGTTAAGTGGAAGGATCTTTGCTCTCAGCCATTCCAGTTGTCAGTGGGAGACCTTCAGGTTGTCTTAGGTCCACTCTTGTTGACTTTGTAGACATTGTTGTTAGGTTCTTTGATTTCTCCCTTTCATTTAGCTATTATATCCAAACCAATGATATTCAGGCTAATTCTTCTATCTCAGACTTGGATGATGTAGGGTAGTCTTTCTTCTGTAACTGCCTGTGATCTCCGGTTTAATGAGTTCTCACTAGCTTAAATCAAATCTGGAAAGGACCATGCTTACTGCTTTTCATCTTGAACATCTTTTGCTCTTACCTTTTGTTCTTTTTGCTTTTCAGGACTGTCGTTTGCAGGCATCTTCTGTGATACAGGATTTTTCATTTTTACTGATGAAAAACTTACTTTAAAGCCTTTCAGAACAAGAACTTGCAATTTTTATCTTCTGAATAGCTGGACAAGCAGCTAGTTCATACCTTGGTGGCATCCTGCCTGGATTACTGTAGTTATAGGCAGGGCTTCCTGCCTCTGTTCTCTGCCTACTGGTTTGTGCCCAGAAAAATGCAGTTCATGTGGTCCTAGACCTCTGCAGATATACCCCTATTTCTTATTTTCATCAGTCCCTAAAAAAAAATTGGGTCTTTGTGAACACTGTAAGTTTAAATTGATGGTGCTGACTTTCTGGCCTGTGTATACAGGAATACTTGGTTATTTGAATAACATAATTGCAATTCATGTTCCTGTGCAATCAAGGACAGTTAGTTTTTCCTCATGTTAAAATGCCCCCTTCAGTTTTGAGGGTCTTTTCCCATTTAGCCCCTACTCTTTAGAACTGACTTCCCCTTGAGTTACATACATCTGAAGTCCGATCTCTTGAAGTTTAAAATGGTCTCTAAAGCTCTTCTTTTTGCAGGCCCTTTATGAAGCTGGAAGAAAATTATTTCTCATTATTCAGTATAGATTTATAAAACCATTGTGCCAGTATCAGGAAAAGTTTTATATTGATTATTATACTAGGAAATTATTATATTGTTTTATTGCTGATATTACTTATCTTGTACAATATTTTTAATCTGGCCTGCACTTAGATATAAGCACAGAATAAATAAAATTACTACTACTACTACTATGCTAAAACAGTAGTGATAATATTACAAATGGCTTAAGAGTTTAAAAAACTAAGTCCACCTCAACTCCAATGAAAAGTTAGCTCCACCAATTCTGCATGGTCTACTGTGGCTGTTGGGCTCCCAAAAATATTAAGTTGCCAAAAGGGTAACCCACCTCCAGCAGACACTGCAACCTCCTGATACCCTGCACTTTCAAGAGTGGTATGGCAATGGGTATTATACCCAATTAGCCCAATTCTTCATGCCACACAATGACAGAAGATAATTGGGCAGAGCTGGTGCCTCTTCCTCTAAAGCACAGCTTTCCAAACTGTGTGTCGCGACACAAAAGTGTGTTGCCTGCAGGACCCAGGTGTGTTGCGTCAAAACCTGGAAGCGCTGATGGTGCGCTGCCATGCGCAGCCGCGGGCCATCAGTGCTTCCGGGTTTTCACACAGCACACAAGGACACCGCTGCCGCCACCGCTGCAGCGTGCGAAAATCCGAAAGCGCTGCAGTGGTGGCGGCGCGCAAAAACCGAAAGCGGTGGCGGCGACGCTTCCGGGTTTTTGCGCGCCGCCACAGGAGCAGCGCTTCTGGGTTTTCTCGCGCGCCACCGATGGTGTGTCACCATGGGAAAACTTTGGAAAGCCCTGCTCTAAAGAGTAGCCTCCCTTTTTCTCATTCCCTCTGTCCGCACATTGAGCCCTTCTAGACATCTTTTTTAGCCTGTTGGCAGAATGCCCCATTTACTGACTGATCTATAATGTCAAAGCTGTCAGTTTCTAATCCAATATTTCTTTAGCCTTCTCTCTCTCCATATTATCAAAGAAAAGACTTTTTTATTTGAAAGCTATGACATTATTGCCATTTTTCTATTAAGAATCTCCAGAGCTCTCCTTTTTCCACAGAAAAATACTTTGCACAACCCCTCCTTTTTGGCACCTATATGCAGCTCCTTTTTAAAAGAAAACAGATGCAGATCTGAATTCTTCTCCAATCCCAGCCCCATAAAGATCTAGCAGCTCATTCACGGAGCTACCCTGGTGTTTGCATATATCTTTTTAGTATGACTGATCTTCCTTTACTATCATTCCACTTTGAAAGGCTGATAAATGCAGGTTTATTGCTGAATCACCACAAGGCTACAATCTCAAGAGGCATTTTTTTCATGTTTTACAATTGATCTTCCCTTACCACTGTTTGTCAAAAAAAATTTTTTTGACAAACCACAAGAAACATGTACACAAATTGATTGACTGGTTGGTTGGTTATGTGCCATCAAGTCATTGTCGACTCTTATTCACCATATAGATAGATTTTCTCCATGATGCTCTGTCTCTGACCTGGTCTTTCAGGTCTTCCAATGGTGCACTCATCGCCACTGTAACTGAGTCCATCTGCCTTGCATGTAGACAAATACTTGTAAATAAATGAAGGTGGGGCTGAGAGGACACTAGTAAGCATTTTGATTTTGTGGGGAGAAGGGAAATCAATGGATTTTTGTTAACTCACTACTTGATACACTAGGGGAGGGTGCTTGTAGACAAGCTCAAAGAAACTTCAGGTAATGTGTAGCTTGGAGACAGCTAGAACAAGCACTGATTTGTGAGCCTGGACTCATAATAATATATGGGTAGCCCTCAGTTAACAACAGTAATTGGGACTGGGATCTCTGTTGCTAAGCAACAGTTGTAAAATGTGACATCACATGACTGCACTGACTTACAACGGCAGTTCCAGTTCTGGTTGTTAGGTGTGACATCACATGATTCCCATTTGCGACCTCCTGCTGGCTTCACCATTGCCTTTGCTTGTCAAAAGCTGGCAGTGAAGGTCGCAAATGGCAACCACATGACGGCGGGACTGTGCAACCGTCATAATTGCAAACCAGTTGCCAAGAGCCCGAATTGTGATCATGTGATTGTGGGGATGCTGCCACAGCCGCAACTTTGAGGACTGGCCATAAGTCTCCTCATTCAGTTCTGTTATAACTTTGAATGGTCACTGAATGAATGGTTGTTAACTGAGGACTACATGTAAATACATTTTTAATTATACCCCTATGAAAATTCACCCAGGTCTGAAAATGGTAAAGAAAACTCTTAAGTATCTGAAATACACTTAAATATTTACTATAAGGGCTTGAAGAATTGATAGACTTCAGTGAGAACTTTACTTATTTATCTGTACAATTTATCCACTACCTCAATCCTAATGGACTCAAGGCATTTTACAGATAATACACAAAATAATAAGTAATACAATCACTTTAATAATTAAACCTAATACAGCACATATTAGTAAGTAAATTAACAGGCCCCCATGTCCTTCTCTTTCTTTTTTCCTGTTAAGCAATGGCGTTTTCACGGTCTCTGGTTCCATTTCCCCTTCCTGGTTCCCTTTTTTCCTGCAGTGTGCTCTCTCAACCCCCTACTGATCTAACTCCCCACAGAAAATAAACTCTTTAACAAAGAGATTTTAAAGGGAAACCATGTGGTGACTGAATCTGGGGCTGCAGCGTCCTGGCCTAGTGCTGGGAGATCCTAGCAACACCACTGCTCCTAGTCCCACCCTCCTTGCTCGAGAGACAGGATGAGTGTTGCCACGTGCTGCTTCCTCTTACCCTCTCTGAGCTGCACAGCAGGAAATATTTTATGCACGAGGTGGAATCCTCCCTCCTGTTGCTGCCCAAAGGGAGACCGCAAGTAAGCAAATGAGATGAAGTAGCTGCTCCTCCAATCTTCTGTATGCACTGCTAAGGGAAGGCAGAGAATGAGCCAAAAGAGGCACCTACTTACCCTTTCTAGGCTGCACTGTGGTCTCAACATCCCCTTCTGTGGCTTCCACAGATAGTAAGCAAGAAAAGTAAAAGTGCTTCTCTGGCTTGTACACTTTGCTGCTTTAATTGTTGAAGGAGCAAGGAACCAAGAAAAGTCTTGTATTATTGACTGTTTATTGTTTGCCTGGGGGCGTGGTGGCTCAGCGGTTAAGACGCCAGGCTTGTCGATCGGAAGATCGCAAGTTCGGAGGTTCGAATCCCTAGCCCCGCCTGACGGAGTGAGCTCCCGCACTCGCCCCAGCTCTTGCCAACCTAGCAATTCGAAAGCATGCAAATGCAAGTAGATGAATAGGTACCACTTCGGTGGGTAGGTAACAGCGTTCCGCATGCATCATGCCAGCCACATGACCGAGGAAGCCTCTTCGGACAGCGCTGGCTCTTCGGCTAAGAAACAGAGATGAGCACCGCCCCCTAGAGTCGGACATGACTGTGCGGGGGAACCTTTACCTTTTATTGTTTGCCTCATTCACTCAATCAACTTCACATTAAAAGTGGCAGCATTATAAGCCAGATATATAAATTAACTTTTAGGTAGGCTGTTAGTCACATCTTTTTTCAGACTAGGTCTTCGAAATCCGAAGAGAGATGACAACAATTGACCTCAAGTAGATCTTTGCCAAGGTATATTCCCTTTCAGGTTTTGAACACATACTATTTGGAAAAGTGGGAAGGGGTTGGTATATGCTCAAGCAGGAGCTGAAGTGTTTAATTCTATCTCCCACAGAAATGTTATCCTGATGTTACAGAATTTAATCAGAGTAATGGTTTTGTTCACAAGACAAAGAAAGCCATTTTCCAGTTGGAAGAAATGGATATACTGCACATCGTGGTATAATCCAATACACCCTTACTTACTGCCTTCTAGATGGGCTGGGGCTACAGTTCTCAAAATTCCCAGAGAAAATGTGGGAAAACCTTATGGCAGGGTTTCTCAATGTGCAGGCTGCAAAGACAAAGGTTGGACAGATGCCAGAAAGTGCCTTCCTTTTCCCAAGGTTTATCAGTTTACAGGGATGTCGTTGGGGCAGGGTGGGGGGTATTAAAAAAGGGGCAGCTGCAACTGTATGCTCAAAGCCCCACCCCTTTTTACATGTATCATGTGTGCTACATATGAAATGGAATGGGGCTTCAATGGGACAGCCACATCTGCCAACATGACTTCTTAACACTTCCCCTGCCAGTTGCTACAAAATATGCAGAATGCAAAGCAACCCAAGGGTTCCCTAGCACTCTATGAAGCCTGTTATTTTTGCTTTTTTAAAACAACAGAGTATGCCTTTCAAAGGAGGATTAATCATGCCTGGAGGGCACAAGGCTTCTATACAAAGCTCCAAGTATCCACCCTGCTGCTATTTCCACCCTGTCCCACCTTTTCCAGGATAGAAACGTAAAAGAGGATGGGCTACAAGATGGGGGGGGGGGGGAAGGGGAGAGATTGTGGAGTCCTTGATGCTCTCTGAGTTTGGCTGTTTGCTTGCAGAAGTTTCATTACCCATCTAGGTAACATCTAACAATCAAACATCAAGACAAACATTCAAGCAGAAAACAATTCCCTAATCAAGGAAGTACCAAGGAGAAAACCACACCCCCACCAACACTGGCAGGGCAAGATACTGTATATAAACAGGGAGCAAACCCCACACTCACTCGCACTGATGATGTTACCTAGATGGGTAATGAGACATCTGCAAGCAAACAACCAAGCTGAGAGAGCACCAAGAACTCCACAGTTCAACTCTAGGGGAGAGATTTACAAGTAAGAGCACCAGACTGGAATAGAAAAAAGATGGGCTGTTTGTCATCTTACGGTGACTGAATTGGGACAGTCAAAAGCAACTTACAGCCAGTCAGTGTTTTCCAAGCTGCAGCAAATCCAAAGCAATTTAAGAGAAGCTGGTTTAGGCAAGGAAAAGCCTTTTATTTTCTTTTGTCCCCTGACTATGATGAATGAAAATGAAATCCAGATTTCAGGAATTATGCAAATTCATCCTTTCCCTTTAGAAAATGACTTCAAATTTTACTGGAATTGTTTTTGCTTATTTCCAATACAGTAAAACACTTTTAAATTGTCAGTTTGTTTTATTCTGATATATAAATTAAAATTTAGTTATTTAGAGTAAGTATTTTTATTTCCTGCCCAACTCTAATGAAATGCTTTATTCAAAAGAGGTTATTGCACACATTCAATTTATCATTTTAGGGGCTCCCAGTACTGCAAAGTGTGAGGATCTCTACTTTATGGTATCAGCTTTACTGCACAGCCTGATTTTCTTGAAAGGATCCATTCTGGTAACAAAATGCACATCCAAGGCCACCTTGCCTTGCTGTCTGGAGAAAGAATAATAGGGAAGAGAATCAGAATACTGTGCAGGGGTCCCCAACCTTTTTGGCACCATGGACCGATTTCAAAAGACGATTTTTCCGTGGACTGGGGGGGCGGGATTTCTGGGATTCCCGCGGACGGGGGGCGGGGTTTGCGGGCGGGAGCCAATTGTGCTCACCGGGGGTGGGGCTTGCAGGCGGGAGCCCCGCAGCCCAGTTACTAACAGGCCGCGGCCCACAGGTTGGGGACCCCTGCTGTATAGGCCTGGTGCCTCTGAATTGAATAAGACCTGGGCCCTTTGTTTTAGTGTTACAAATGCTTCTCATTATTTTCTATAAATAACTTCTTGAATTAGATACACATCTTTGCTGATTCATATCATACCTTTCTTCCAGTGAGGCTCAGAGTAACTTACCCTGTTAGGATGTGATCCAAGTAGTGTAAGGCTATCAAGATAGCAACTGCCAATACATAGAATTGAAAATTTGCATGAACTACTTGGGAAATAAAAGCAGTTTTATAACATAAATAAACCTCCATTGAGAACAGCAGTAGAAAAATGAGATGCCTGCTCATTGTTCAACTGCCAGAAAACCTGTAAGTACCGGGGTCTGGAACCAGGCTACTCTCAATACGCAAAGCGTATTTTGCATGGCTGAGCTACGGCAGCACCCTAACCATAATCTTAGTGTAGTTGGTGGTTTACTCAGGGATACCGGAAGTGCCCTCTGTACATTCTCAGAGAAACTCGTTACTTCAGATCTATCCAGAGTTGCAACACAGCAAACGAAGGACTTCAACCATAATTAAGAGAACCACTTCCTTTTCAAGGCCCGAGGAGAGACCCACGGGTCGGAGCTGCCTTTGCCCCCGTAGGTATTCAAGTCAGGAGGCCGGCCCTTTTGCTTCCGACGGCTCCCTTCGCTCTGCAGATAAGGCCAGGGATGCTGTCGCCTCGGCCAGAGGGGGCAAAAATGCCACCTCCGCAGCTTGAGGAGAGGGACAGCTCGAGCCGGTCCTCCGTTTCCGCGGCGCCGGTCTGAGAAAAGCGACCGCCGCTGGAGCTCCGGGCCTCGTCGCCACACCGGAGTCACGGGGGAGCCTCGGAGGCGGGTTGAAAGAGGCGCGGGAGGCGGGGGCAGAAAGAGGCGCTGCCGCGGATGGCTGCCGGGCTGAGCCGAGGAGGAGCGAGAAGAGGCGGAGGAAGATGGTGGAACGGGAGGCCGGACTAGCGGCTGAAGGGAAAGCTGCTTCCCAGGTTTCCTGCCTGCCACTGCGTTGCTGCCGCCGCCGCTCCCGCCATCCTCATCCGAGCCAGACCTGCTGCGGCTGTTGTGCGTCGCGACTGGCTTTGGCGCAAAGGCGCGGAAAGGAAGGTAGGGAAAAGGCGGCGGCTCCTCTCTGCGTGGGGGATGGGATGGGATGGGATGCTGAGGGCTCTTTTAAGCCAAGGAGGAGCGGAGGCGGCAGAAAAATAACCCTGCAAGGTTTGCTAAAGCCGGCGGCCGAGCGCGAAGGGCGAAAGGCTCGCCCAGATCCGCCACGACTTGTCGTGCAGGAGGGCCTGGGCGGTGCGGATGAGGTGCACGCGCGACACCGCGTGTCATCTAACCTGTGTGAACGGGGTAGAGCAGCTTTTCACAGAATCCCCCCCCTTTCTCCTGTGGATCCACAGGCTCGCTCTTCCCCTCCTTCCCAACTTGATGCGACAGTGAAGGGGGGATACGGGCGGCCGCCACCAGATTCAACAGTCTGGCAGTCCCGGGCGGGCGCTTGGAACTTGTGAGGAAGGCAGCGGCGAGATTGGGGCGGGCATGTTGGGGGGGGGGGGCTTGGAGGGGGGCGTTGTGAGGCATTGGGGTGAGGGAAGGAGCCGTGGAGAGACGTGCCTCGGATGGCGATGCGAGGCAAGGCAAGGGGCGAATTCGCGCAAGGCTGGGCGCCTGCCTGCAGCCGAGAGAGGAGGCGATGAATGACGCGTGTGTTTATTGGGGAAGGTTATCGAGGCGAAGCTCGTTCGATAGGTGGAAGGTGCCTGGGGTTGCTTGGATTTCTACGTTTAGGGAGAGACGTGGGGAGTGGCAAATCGCAACAGGGTACACATGGCAAATGGGGAGGAGGTCCTGAGGGGTATTTTTTTTCTGAAGGGGGCGCTGCTGGTTCTCCTTCTTGATCTGCTTCCTGGAGGACCACCTTCCTCCTCTTGCCATCTGCTTGCGTTCTTGATAATATTTTATCACTATTGATATGCTGACTTGGGGAGTGTGTACCTGCCGCTGCTGTCATTTGCCACTTCTAGGGGACAGAAGTGCCTTGGCCTACCCTATTTCTTAAAAACAGCATCTAAACACATGGTTGTGCTGCCCAATACTGATTTTTTAATTAAACGTTATGCTGATACAGTTTGTTTTTTAGCCTATTTCCCGTAGAGGTGGCTGTGACTGGGTATTTGACCGTTTATTTTACTGCTGAGGTGATAAATTGAGTACTTGGGATGTAACTAGAAGACTCATTTAGTGCATTCCCATTTTTCTTGAAGGCTTATTGAGAAGATTAATTTAGCACTGTTTATCCAGTGAAAGTTAAGATTTTTAAAATGCCTGGAAGGCATATGAGCTTCAACATATTGCAAAGAATTAACAAAGAGCTTAGTTTAACCCTTTCCTCTACTGATCTTGCAAATTAGGTATAAATAAATACAAAGGTGTTGAGTAGATCAGATAAGTGGCATAAATCTCTAACCTTGAGAGATGCTCTTTATTGTTGAGATATGCTTCAAAGTACATGTGTAGGCTTTTGGACATATCTTTCTTTATATCTTTCATAAACTCCTTTAACATCAACTATATGCAGTCTTTTTCATGGTACCTTAATATTCTACTGCACTGCTGTCAAAATTCAGAAACCTTTTTCAGTGTTTGCATCTTTTGCTGCTCACGGCATATATGCCCACTGTCATACTTATGTGAGATTGAGAAATAGAAAAAAAAATTAAACATGTTTTAGTGGTATGATTTTATCCTTTTAGTACCAATCCAGATTTGTATGATATGCTTGCTTCTTCATTCCTAGACATAGGATTATAGAGCTGAAACACTACGCATACTTTCCTGGGACTAAACCCCATTGAACACAGCACGACTTATTTTTGAATAAAGATGTATAGACTTGTGCTCAATAGCTGCAGTCCTAAGCACATCTACTTGCAGTACGTTCTGGTAAATGCAGAAGGACTTACTTTTGAATAAATGTGTATATGGATAAAGGTCCAGTCAGAATGTATGGGTTATTTTCTTTCATTATGATTGACCTTATTTGAGGTCTGCCATCTTAATCAAGGTTTGATTGTGCTTTAATCTTAAAATATGTTTTAGGTTTTATTATTAGTGTATCAGAACCCTTTATCACAACTGTTTTAAAAGAGCTGTCAGCCAATGGTATCCTGAAAATGAATGCAGTACAATAATCAACCCTGACTGCTCATTAAAAGGACAGATACTGAAGCTGAAGCTCAAATACTTTGGCCATCTAATGCGAAGAGAGGACTCACTGGAAAAGACCCTGATGCTGGGAAAGACTGAAGGCAAAAGGAGAAGGGGACAGCAGAGGATGAGATGGTTAGATAGCATCACCGATGTAATGAACATGAATTTGAGTAAACTCCAGGAGACAGTGGAGGACAGGAAGGCCTGGCGTGCTATGGTCCATGAGGTCACGAAGAGTCGGACATGACTAAACGACTGGACAACAACAACAATATTTACAGTTTTATTCTGTTTGTACACATCTACACATGCTTCTATCTCATTCAATCTATCTTTCACATATCAAGATTTAGATATTTTGGAATTAGTAGACCAGCATTCCTCAGCTGGTGCTCTCCAGGTATGTTGAAACAAATCCTATAATTCTCCAGCTGCTATGGCCAATCCAGAGGTCACAGAATTAAAGAAGGCAAGAGAAAGCAGTTAGCAATCTTATTAGTTTATTTTGTCTTGCTTGAGCTTGCCTTCACTAGCTGAGTGACTAGCAGAAATCCAGCAAATTAAAGTCTTCATGAAAATGCCATGTTTGAGACAGCTTCACCTACTATGTTTCCGTTTATTACTCAGTCATAAAATATTTGGAAATTTTGCCAGGAGAAAACAGACAATTTAAAAAAATAATTTTGTTTCTTAAATATATGGAAAAGAGGAAAAAAATAGAAGAAACAACAAGAACATATTGTCTTGCAAATGAGAAACTATTAACCTAGTTTTAAAACACATAATTAAACCCTGACTGCACAAAATAATATTGATCAGTCTTTCCATTATGTCAATAGAGAGCCAACTCATAAATAGAAAGCAAACACCTATTAGTGATCCAAGATAGTAAATTTGGAGTTGTGCTCTTTTCAACATTAAAGAGTGATTTTTTTTTACTCTCCTCCCATATTCAGTGTCCATCATTATTCATATAATGTTAAGTTCCAAATCTTTGGTATATAATTCCAAAGTAAGTTCACATCTTAATAAATTGTATTGATTTTAATAACACAATATTTACAAACTTATATCAAACCAAAGCCAGATAATATTTTATTAATTCATTTAACAATTTTTATAGCCCATCCAAATCAAAAGACCCTAAGCAGTTTACAACACATTAAAATGATAAAAACAGGAATAATCATAAATCAGATTTATAAGATAAGAACAGCTAATATAACAACTAGTAACAAGTCAACTAGTTAGAAATTAAATAATAAATAAACCCACTGAAATAAAACTGCCTTTAAAGATCTTCTAGAAAGTATGAGAGAGGGAGCTTTATGGACCTCTGGGAATAAAGAGTTGTAAAGTGTGGGGGCCACCTCAGAGCAAACCTGTCATCCTGTCCATATTGCTCTCACTTCAGCTGGAGATGGAACTCTTAACAGGTCTTGCCAAGATCTTTTCCACCAGGTGAGCAGATTCAGTTCTGGCAAGGTGGTGCTGGTGTTACACCATATAGAGCTTTAGATATTGCTACCAGCACTTCAGATTTGACCTGGAAGCTTATTAATAATCACTATAGTGACTTCAGGAGAAGTGTTATCCTGCAGTGGCTGGATTGACCAGCCAGCAATCTCACTGCTGCATTCTGGACTAGTTGTAGTTTCCACATTGTCTTGAAAGGCTGCCCCATATAAAACACATTACAATAATCCAACATGAAAGTGTCCTGGGTCAGGTATGGTCATAATTGGTGTACCAGTCAATTGAGGAAATGTCCCCCAGCCAAAATTGAGAAAAGGTCCTCCACTGCTTTTTAAGCAGTAGCGGCAGTCTAGGAAGTTCCCCAAGTCATGTACCAACTCTTAGGGGGACCACAACCCCCAGCATTGATGTTCTTAGATGCCTACTGATGTACAGCAACTCAGTCTTGGAGGGGTTTAATTTGAGTTTATTTTGCCCCATACAGAGCCTGATAGCCTTCAGGTAACAGTAGCACAAGCCCATATAATATGAGAAAGTGTCCCTTCACACATTAACATAATAAAGTTAATAACCAGATATTTTTAAGCATACCCTGAGGTATCCAGTAAATATGAAAAAAAAATATCTTGTTGAATTAGCTTCTTCTTAACATAATAAGAAATATACTTGATATTCAAGCTTTCAGTTAATAATTGCTCGGTGAACAGCTTAAATTGCTATCTGGTTTGCATGATACACTATACCATATTGTTGTTGCACTAGGACATAGCTTTCCAAACTCTGTGTCGCGACACTTTAGTGTGTCGCAACACACAGTTTAGTGTGTCGCGGCGCGGGGGCGCGCGTGGCGGCAGCGGTGTGCATGGTGGCGGTGGCACGCCATCAGCGCTTCTGCGTTTTAGCGAGGCCGCTGCCGCACGCCACTGCCACTGCCACTGCCACCGTTGGTGTGCCGCCAATGGCGGCAGTTTGGAAAGCACTGCACTAGGATGTCAGTGGAATTAAGATAATGGATGAGATTGTATTTATGGCAATCTATAGCCTGGCTTGTTTTGGGCTTATCTGGTCCAGTAATGGCATCATCAGCATCATCATGTAAATCTAGCTAGCCCATAGTTAAGCAATCATAAGTCTGCCGGAAAGTGAAGTGAGATGCAGGAGTGACTGCAGGGGCATGTCTACTCCTTCAACAGTGTCTCTAGTGCTTTTGAGTTTTTAATATCCCACTCCCCTGCTTTTGTGGGGGGGTAGATTCTGGGAGTTGGGAAAGAGATAAACTACAGTAGCTCCGATCTGTTAGTCTGTCAGTCTATGCCTCTCTTTTCATCTTATTAAAAAGAAGAAAACCGTGGCCACTTGAAAAAAATGGTTGCTGTACCAGCTGGGGAGAAAGGGAATGTGGAAAATCATGGCTGGTACTTCCGTGGAACCCACCATGATAGTTTTTTTTACACATAAGTCTTTGTTACACACTAACATTCCCACTGTCTCAAGTAAAGTGCTGCAAATGATGTTTATAGCTATAAATGGTTATAGTTATACATTTATAAAAACATTGAAGTTAAAAGGCTTATTCAAACATCACTATTATGTTGGCTATAAAATGGCTGTATATAGGTTGCAATATTTGAGTTAAAAGGGGACATAAGGTCTGGAATTCAAATGGCTGCTAAGTAAGAATAGTAGAACTACACACGTGTCCTATAATTCATAGAGGCATAATACTATTTTAGCTTGCGGCTACATTTTTGTTTAGCCCTAATGGATTTGGCTTAATTTAAGAGTAATGTCTTTTGACTGTTGTTTTGCCTTCTGTCAGATGCGAAGCTAGCATTTTAGAGAAGTAGTGAAAGAAACATATTCATAGATTGACTGGTTGGGTATAAACTGAAAGATTGCCAGGAGGAGGCAGCTCTAAGAAACAGACTGCTTCTTTGAGAAGCAGATACATTTTTTTCATATTGCCCATTTTTTCCTGTTAATGATATTGCTGCATTGCAGGCTTTAGTGTCTACTGACTCTGATCTCTCTAGGCTGTGGATGCACAGGCCCCTAAACATAAGCATCTATAATAGGCAAAAGTCATATGAGAAATACGTATGATGAAGGGCTCCAGGGAACCAGTCCAAAATAAATTCTTTCATTACCTGGCTTTGTTAATGAAACAATACGAGAAATAAACAATTAGAGGTAAGGGGGACTTATTAGCTCAGGATTCTGCCTATGGAACAACTAAGAGAAATAGGAAAAAAGTGTCTATGAGAAGTAGGTGGCTAGTGGCTTCCTACATTTCCTTATTGAAGCTTTTCTACTTTGTGAACACTGGACATAATAAGTTCCCCAGGGAGGGAGGGAGGGAGGGAGGGAGGGAGGGAGGGAGGGAGGGAGGGAGGGAGGAAAGAAAGAAAGAAAGAAAGAAAGAAAGAAAGAAAGAAAGAAAGAAAGAAAGAAAGAAAGAAAGAAAGAAAGAAATGTATGTGAACACTGGACATAATATACAGTATATATAATCCCGCCTTTATTATTTTTATAAATAACTCAAGGCAGTGAACATACCTAATACTCTTTCCTCCTCCTATTTTCTCCACAACAGCAACCCTGTGAGGTGAACTGGGCTGAGAGAGAGTGACTGGCCCAAGGTCACCCAGCCGGCTTTCATGCCTAAGGCGGGACTAGAACTCACAATCTCCTGGTTTCTAGCCCAGCACCTTAACCACTAGACCAAACTGGCTCCTTTGAATGGCTTTAGCTTGGTTTGGCTTTTTTCAAACCTCCCTGAGATGGACCTAGGCAGAAATGTAACTTTTTCGTTGGGAACTTTTGAATCAGCAATTTTAAATACGACTATGAACAATTTTCAAATTCATTATAGCTGTCTTCAACCTGTAAGTTGCTTTTCCTTGGAACCAGGTCAAGTTTTATTTATTCTTTATTTACTTATTGGATTCATACCCACCAGAATCAATCAACTCTTGGCAGCTTACAATGAATATAGCAAAATGACAATTTAAACATCTACATAAAATGTCAACATAAATGACAATAAATAAAAGAGAATGAAATAATAAAAATGGTGCAATAAATTAAGTCAACAAATCATGAGAATGTTCTCTGGAATAATTCAGTTTTTAATAGCTTCCTAAAGGCCAGTAGGGAGGAGGTGAGTTTGATTTCCATGATGGGATATATGCTGGCTTAAAGGGGAAAAACCGAGGCTTGAGAATAAACAGACAAGAATGCAGCTTGTTAGGGCCAACAGTGTTTACTGTTTAGCATAGGGCAATAATGCAGATACAATCACATTATCGCAATGATGAAAAAGATGAATATACAAGATACATCATTGTAAAAGGAAAAACAAAAACAAACTTATAAGCAGAGTTCCGTGTATTGATCCCAGGGCCAGAGTTCCTGCCATGGCCTATACCCAAAGCCAGGCATAGCTCACTCTGCCCAGTCCACGGGAAGTGAACACGTGAAGAACTACATGGCTAAGAGATACTAGAAATCAAGAAGACATAGAACACCATTTTGCATGGTTGTATATTCAGTTCTTCTATCTCTGATTGGCTGGAAGTTAGCTGTGACACACACTAGGCCTCAAAGCATTAGGCCTAAAACACATAGCATGAGTTCCCCCCTCCTCCTTGTAAACCAGGGGGGCCTGGGCAGGGCTTACCACAGAAGGAAATCAGGAGGATTAGTTCCCATGGGAAGATCCAGTGCTTGTGTGGGCACTAGTCATAACAATACACACGTGATTGTTGTTATCTAGCCACCTGGCGTTCACGTCACCATGAGAACGCTGTGCTTTGTACAGGAATAATTCGCCAGGTCAACACAAGAACTCTAACATTCCAATGGGAGGCCATTCCAAAGCAAATATGCCACTACGGTACAGGGAAGCCGTGCTGCCTAGCTTTGGCTCCTCTTACTTCCTGGAAATGTGGAACCATTAGCAGCTGTTCCCCTAAGACCTAATAGCTTGGGCCAATGCAGTGGAATTAGGCAGTCTGGTAGATACCCAGGTGCCAAGTCATGAAGGGCCTTAAAGGCCAATACCAGCATCTTAAATTGTACTCTGGAATTTATCGGTAACCAGTGCAGAGCTCCATGAAAGAAAGTACATCTGGCAGCTCAGTCCCGAGAAAGTGGAAAATGTGAGAAAGAAACTCAAAATAACCCTGCCTTGATTTTGTTTCGTAAACAGACACTCTGACGGGCCTTCAAGATTTTGTTACGCTACTCTACAGGAATAAAGAACATTCCTAGAACCGCTGCCGTTGTTTTCAGATGGTTCAAATGCACTCTCTACATGATGAATTCTAACACCATGTAGTAGAAAAATCAACACCACAAGTTGACGCTGCCACTGCTCTTCTAGACAGAAGAGAGTGTGCATGTGCCAGGTCATGCTGAAGAACCAATTAGAACTTGCCTGAGATTGAATTATCCAATGGAGGTGCTCAGCTACTCATGTCAATTCACTCTAACGCCTAGGCACCTAAACATAGGTAGATTGCACTACACTGCTCATATATTCCATTCATGTGGTGGGGCGGTTGCACACACATTATGCTCAAATTGGGTGTAAGGCATAAGCACACAAAACACACACGGGTGTGTGCATAGTCTATGCACAGATACACAAACAGAATTCAAGTCGTAACATTTTGTTTTCTACTATTTCAGTTTCTTGACCTTGTCTACCTCAAAAGGCTTACAGGTCCACAGAATGGTGTTGTACTGTATATTCTCAAGGTTTGGGAATCGGTAAGTATGTGGAAACTCTCCAAGTGCTCACCAGAAGTGGATCCATTCGGCACCTGGGGCAGACTTCTGAAGGTCACTGGTGGCTGATTGGTAGGTAGATCAGGAGTGATCTGGCCATGGCAACGAGGTGGTAGAAACTCCCTGCTTCTCTGGATCAACAGATAACTGCTCTGAGACAAAGACAAGGTCCAACTGCCAATATGGGTTGGGCCGGAGATCACTTTAAACATGCCCAAGATCACCATGGAGGATGAATTCCTGGGCTTAACAAAAGCTGGCCTCCATGGTGGTTATATTAAAATCCCCTAGTACTAAAAGTACTACCCCCTCCTTGGCCCAGGCATCAAGGCTGCTGAATGACCTGAAAACCTGCAGAATGAATCTCTGTTAGTGGCAGTCTGGCCCAATGTTCAAGGGTTGTAACTAGAAAGGTGGACAGGACTTGACTGAAATTGTAACTTAACTATAATGGACAAGTTCTTTATTGGCCTCAGTTGCCCATTCATAGAAAGAAAGGAATGTTTCCTTATGCAGATGAGTAAACTAGGGATTATAAAATGTGTCAGGGATAAGCAAGGCTTTTTAACTTCTAACCATTTGGCTCAGTGGTTAAGACACCAGGCTTGTTGATCGGAAGGTTGGCAGTTCGAGACCCGAACGCCACGTGATGGAGTGAGCTCCCGCACCAGCCCCAGCTCTTGCCAACCTAGCAATTAGAAAGCACACAAATGCAAGTAGATAAATAGGTACCACTTCCGTGGGATGGTAACAGCATTCCGTGCGCGTCATGCTGACCACATGACTGCGCAAGCGTCTTCGGACAGCGCTGGCTCTTCGGCTAAGAAACGGAGATGAGCACCGCCCCCTAGAGTCGGACACGACTGTGCGGGGGAAAACCTTTACTTTTTTTAAATGAAAGCATGATCTGCAATGATTTAAACTTTATCTTCCATGACTAAACTAGTCATGGTAATCTCTTAGCCTTTACAATTGAAATGTTATGCTGTCTTTGTCCAGGTTTGCTAGTTATCTTTAGCTTTAGAATCTTTTGAGTAGGCAATTATTTTCTCATCCTGTTCTACTATTTTGCATCTTATTCTGTGTCCAACCACTATTTTGCACTTGATAAGAGTTGTAGATTTCAGGAGTTATTTATTAGTTGGAAATCTTTCCTCCCTATATTACGTTATGCCTTTGCAGGAAAATACTAAAACATCCCTGCTCTTTTAAATGCATTGTGCATTGTATCTGTACAGCAGCTGAAGATTTCACGCTTCCCAGGATTAGGAAGTGAATCTAATCATTTACATTTAAAAGTAGCAGAATACAGATTTTATAGTAGTGATGAAAAATGGATTTATGTTGTTGTTCTGGATAGCAAAAGATAAGTGCGAAAGGCATTTTCCTTTGAATTGCCATTGGAGAGAAATACTTTCATTCAGTGGCAGGTGTCTGGGATCCCCAGTGTGGATCCCCTGGAGTCACCAATACACAAAGCATCAGTCTGTACCATCATCTTTATTTCCAAGGACATCTATAGCCTTCAAATAGTCTTAAAGGAGTGGCAGTATTCTGGGAAACTGGTGCTTTGAAATTGGTGTGGATGCACAACTATTTTGTGAACGTTCAAGATTTCCTCAGCAGCAATTTTGGCCTAGAACACATTCTCAAAATTTCCAATATCTCCACCAGATGAAAAAGGAGGGAACCTATGCACTATATATTGTCAATGGATTCTACAAATATATGTATGTATGTATGTATGTATGTTTATGTACATTATAATGTTTCAGGCTGTCTTATTGCCAGCACACACATTTTGTATTTTAGATAGGGCAAAACAAGTATTTATTTTAGAGAGGAGTGGAACTTCAACTCTTCTCCAGAATTATTTTAAAATACAGGGAACATATTATGCCATGATTGGATTATCACATACATGCATTTTTTGCCTGTGAGTACAGCCCTTTATCTGGTCTTCATCCAGGATCTGAAGGTGGTTTAAAAATTCTGGCTGATTCTGAATTTGATAATTACTGTTCCCAGCTTTAGGTAAAATAGGAAATTAGGCTTAATAGTACATTTCCAGGTTTAGTTGCTATGTTCCATAAAGGACATAATGAAGTGGCTCATATTATGAGGTATGATCATCCAACTTCTACCATTATTCCTCTTATTAATTGACAGATTTAAGTATAATTTTATACTTGGCTCCTCAAGAAGCCATCCCTGGACCCTACTATCCTGGACAATTTTCGTCCTGTCTCCCACCTTCCCTTTTTTGGGAAAGGTGGTTGAGAAAGTGGTGGCATTGCAACTCCAGAGGATTCTGGATGAAGCGGATTATCTAGACCCCTTTCAGTCAGGTTTCAGACCGGGATATGGGACGGAGACTGCATTGGTCGCAATTATGGATGATCTCTGGCGGGAGCGGGATGGAGGCAGGGCATCCATCCTGGCTCTCTTGGACCTCTCAGCGGCTTTCGATACCATTGACCATGGTATCCTTTTGGGGCGGCTCAGGGAGTTGGGGTGGACGGCGTAGTTCTGCACTGGTTCACCTCCTTCCTCCGGGGCCGTTCCTAATCAGTGGTGATAGAAGAGGAGAGATCCGACCCATGACCCCTCTTATGTGGGGTGCCGCAGGGTTCGGTTCTCTCTCCTCTCCTATTTAACATCTACATGAAACCGCTGGGTGAGATCATCCATCACCATGGGATGAGGTATCATCAATATGCTGATGATACTCAATTGTACATCTCCATCCCAGGTGAAGTAAGTGATGCGGTCGCCACCCTGTCTCAGTGCCTGGAGGCTGTGGGGACCTTGATGGGGAACAACAGGCTTCAGCTGAATCCTGGCAAGACCGAGTGGCTGTGGATTGATGGCCCCTCAGTATCCGGGAAATTGTCATCTTTGGTTCTGGATGGGGTGGCACTGCCCCACTCGGAACTGGTGCGGAACTTGGGGGTCCTCCTGGACTCACGACTCCTGCTCAAAGAGCAGGTGGCAGTCATGGCCAGGAGGGCCTTTGCACAGCTTCGGCTTGTGCGCCCGTTACGCCCATTCCTGGACCGAGGTGCCCTCCAAACGGTCACTCATGCCCTTGTCATCTCCCATATAGACTACTGCAATGCGCTCTATATGGGGCTACCCTTGAGGAATATCCGGAAGCTACTTTACATGAAATTACATTTTGAAGAAAAAATGAACTTGCACATGAAGATGTCTCCTAAAATAGAATAAAGTAACTGCTAGATTAGAGTATAAAAATATACAAGTGTTGTATATTGCAAATTATGCCATATACATTTGTTTTTCTACATGTCCTTTTAAAGGAGAACATTATACAACTAATTTTTGCTTTTAAATGAAAACGGGGGATATGATGAATGTAGTTCATTCAGATGCATCTGTGGATATTTATAGGAAAAGAGGGTGGACTGCTAGTTCGTCATATGAAACGGGCTACCACATCATGCAAACTGCAGCATTTACTCAGATACATAGCTTTTCTGGGAATATGGATGCTTTCCAAATATGGAATATTTCATTGCTGCTGCTTTTTTTGGTCACCCTGGAAAATATTTTTTACCTGATTATTAGCAACTGTTTCTATTTTGTTTATTTTGTTTTCTCCGCTTTTATTGTATGACATGTTTCTCCTGCATTTAAAACAATGTTCTCCTAACCTGAACAGCCGTCATGAGCAAATGTGGAGGATGATAGTAATTTGAGATACAGTATATTTTGTTAAGTTTACCTCTAAAGTACATATCCAACCTTTATTATTTTTCTCCATGTAGAAGTTTTTCTTCTAAAAACAGAAATAATACAGAGGAAATAAAATTAGAAAAAGATTATTAGCTATAATAAAATAGATGATGTCTTGTAGCAGAATGTACAGAAGCATTCAAGACATGTTATAAGAACGTGGATGAAGTCTTAACTAAGTAGGTGTAAAAGGTGTTACTATCCAACTTTTTTTAAATTGGTACCAAGGCAAACAAAAGACAGTGGAGGCATAGATACTTTGTGGATTTTTAAAAAAACTTCTTAGTCAAATCTACAGCCTGGGATTTCCTGATGGTTTCCTTTTCAAGTACTAACAGGTCCAGCCCAGCATAGCTTTTTCTGAGATTGGCTCAGTTTGGCTAGGTTTGCTACTTGCTACATCTCTTCTTGGGGGCGTGGTGGCTCAGTGGGTAAGACGCCAGGCTTGTTGATCGGAAGATTGCAAGTTCGGAGGTTCGAATCCCTAGCCCTGCGTGCGGAGTGAGCTCCCGCACTAGCTCCAGCCCCAGCTCTTGCCAACCTAGCAATTCGAAAGCATGCAAATGCAAGTAGATTAATAGGTACCACTTCGGTGGGTAGGTAACAGCGTTCCACGCGTGTCATGCGGCCACATGACCGTGGAAGCGTCTTCGGACAACGCTGGCTCTTTGGCTAACAAACGGAGATGAGCACCGGCCCCTAGAGTCGGACACGACTGCACAAATGTGCGGGGGGTACCTTTACCTTTTTTTTACATCTCTTCTTGCCTCTTTTTAGTATCTTACATTCCAACAGATAGGGGTACTCTGACTTGCCTAAGAAAACGGCAGCTGGTTCTCTTTCAAAGGGGAGACCTTATACTTCACAGTGACATTATTCACTGAAACATTCTGGTTTAGGGATGGGTATGTGGCTTATGTAGTTTGTTTCTGTTTACCTTTTCACTAATTGCTTTCCGTAGGCAGTTTCTGTGCCCCACAAGCATAGAATGCATTAGCATTTCAAGGGTAATGAATGTGCAGGCGGTAAAAAGCATTACAGAACCTTTGAATAGCAGCTGAGCTGGTGCTTTTAAGCAATGACATCCAGGTCACTGGAGTGGAAGCTGGTAAAGGAAAGGGCATTAATTTGTTTTATGCAGTTCTCTTCCTGATACCATCTGCCAAGTGATTACAAACACAGACACTGAGCAAATGATCTATAGTTTTAGTATTTAGAAATATTGTTAGGTGGTGTAGCCTTCTTGGAAATATAAACATATAAACATGCATATTTAGGAAAATTATTTTCACTGCAGAAAACTAGCATGGGAAATTATACTTAGCTTAACCCTTCTTGCTGTCATTATGCATTTTTATATGCCTAGAAAGTTTGCTTTGGTAGAGTAGTAAAGAAGGCAAAGTAGCAGGGTGGGGTTTTTTCAGGTGTTTGATCTGATAACAACTGAAGGTAAAACACAGGGTTACTCCCATTACTTCAGATATTCCTTGAACAAAAATATGTAACAGCTGCTTGATATACCAAGTGATGCAATTGGTATGTAACTAGATACAGTCTAGGTTGTATATTCATTAATATCTTAAAACTGTGAATTATGTTAAAATGGAATACTGTAGAAAATAATAGAAAAATTGAATAATTTGTTTAGCCTTCAGCTTTTTTTTATAGGCTTTGTTTAAGTAGCAAGTAGGCAATTGGATTAAGTACTATATAGGCTGTCTTTTATTATATTTGGTAGTATCTCCACTTCTTTATGCACTTATCCAAGTGTTTACAGCAAGGTGTTTTTCACTTGCATAAACAAGAATGTTTTTCATTTGCATAAACAACAAGAATTTTACAGAAGTAGGAGTGAATATATTTTGGGCATAATTTTTTTTTTCTTAAAGAGGGGAGGTAAATGTTTATACATTTGACTGATGAGTAGAAAACTAAATATAAATATTTTGAAAACTGAACAGTTGTGGTGCTTAGGCAGGTAGAGATTATCCTGTTCATATCCCAGATGCAGAACCCTAATATGTACTATTAATTTGTCAGAGTTTCCAGGAAGCAGCCTGTGCTTGCATTTGGAAGTGGATCATGTATAAGATTCAGGATCTTGGATTCATTTTCATCTTAGGCTTTGTAGTGGTCTGACCTGATTTCCGCTTTGCTTTGACATTTGAGTACTTTGAAAAACATAGTTGGTGACTATTTTAAACTAAAAGAATAACAATGGTAACTAATAAAGTTAAGTCTTCTTCAAGTTGAGCTTGACTCCTAGTGACTTCATGGAGATTTCTGTGTAGTTTTCTTGGCAACAGTATGGATGTGCTTAATATTGGCGGCTTCTGGGATTTTTTTTTTCAACTTTCCAATTTAGTTAGTAGCTCTAGTAGTCCCTGAAGATCTCTCATCCACGTACCTACCAGCTTTCTTTCCCAGACAAGGCAAGGTCAGAAAGATGCTGCCACCTACTGAGACTGGGGTTGTCTATGGATATAGAGGCTTTAGGCTAAGAGCCCATGTAATCCAGCACC
This sequence comes from Charina bottae, assembly GCA_023362775.1. Classification (NCBI taxonomy): domain Eukaryota; kingdom Metazoa; phylum Chordata; class Lepidosauria; order Squamata; family Charinaidae; genus Charina; species Charina bottae. The sequence continues at coordinate 205,159,895 of JALMGJ010000002.1, read as the reverse complement.
AAACAGTGGCCCAAGAGCTACATTTGAGAAGCTCCCAAGTGGGGTCAGCCTTCTTCTAGAGCTGTCATTCCCCAACAGATAGCACTTATTAAGATCTTGCAAACTCTCAATTTAATGGACCTCAGTTTAGCAGAATTTGGATTTAACTGACAAATTCTGCTAGATCCGGAGGGTTCAGTTGACGCTGCCCAGCTCCCAGTCCTCTGGAAGCTCCTCTGGCTCTTGGATCAGCCCAGTCCATAAAGTGGGTGATTGTCTGGCCGTAGTGCTCCAGGCTCTGGTGCTTATCCTCATCTCAGCTGCGGCTTGTTTTTGGCATGCCAGTCCACCACACTTGTAGTTGCCAAAGTTGATCAAATGTCCACTGCTTGCACTTGTTCCTTGGCTTCATCTCAATTTTTGGGGTTTGAGGGGAGGGGAGTTGTATGAGTGTTTTGTTTGGCTCAAAAAATTCACTTCAAGGACATCCAGCTATATCAGGTAACCATTTTCTCCATTAGTCTGTTAAATCAAGGATTTACTGTCTGCTGAATGTGATTCATGCACTAGTACAGGGGTCCCCAAACTTTTTGGCACCAGGGACCAGTCGTGGAAGACAATTTTTCCACAGACCGGGGGGGGGGGGGGTTTGCAGGCGGGAGCCAATCATGCAGATGGGGGGGGGCAGGGTTTGCAGGCAGGAGCCAATCACGCAGACGGGGGCAGGGTTTGCAGGCGGGAGCCAATTGCATAGACCACCACCACTCGCCTGCTGTGCGGCCCACTTCCTAACAGGCCGCGGCCCACAGGTTGGGGACCCCTGCACTAGTATGTATGTATGTATGTATGTGTGTGTGTGTGTATATATATATATATATATATATATATATATATATATCCCGCCTTGCTTGGGATGGGGGGGGGAACAGTTCCTCCTGGGGATGGCTGGTGCCATAGAGCCCTTTTAAACACAAGTTCATTGCCTCTTGGATTTTATATTTATTTTAATTATGATTGTATTATATGTTATTTTAATTGTTTGATTTTTTGTAAACCACCCAGAGTCCCCCTAGGGGGAGATGGAGAGGTGATATAAATCAAATTATAAAATAAATAAATAAATAAATAAATATACTAATCAAGATTTGTCTAGCCCAGAGCTTTCCAAACTCTGTGTCGCGACACAAAAGTGTGTTGCCACACACAGCGTGGTGTGTCGCCACACCACCCGGAAGCGGCGGCGCGCGCGTGCACGGCAGCCGCCATGCACGCGCGCGCCGCCGCACGCCCCCCGCGCCGCCGCACGCCCCTCCCGCACCGCCACCATGCGCGCGCGCGCCCCACGCCGCCGCACGCCCCCGTGCCACCGCCATGCGCGCGCGCCGCCGCACGCCCCCCCGCGCCGTTGCCGTGCGCGCGCGTGTCGCCGCCGCCGCCGCTCGGTGTGTCGCCAGCAGCGGCACTTTGGAAAGCCCTGGTCTAGCCTGTTTAATTGGATAGCTGCCACTGAATTGAGTTTAACTCCTGGTAGCTGTATGGGCAATTCTTGGCAATCTGTCTTAACTTTAGAACTGTAATAACCTGTAGGTCTTCTAAGGACATTCTAGTAATTTCTATTATTAGTATTATTATTATTATAAATATAATCAGAAAAAGAAGCAAGAAAAATGTAGAAAAACAAATTATAAATAGGGGGCTTACAAGGACTGTAAAATAACAAGGAAAAATTGAAATATATGTCTGTGTGTGTATGTGTGTCATAGCCATGAATCCTGTCATTGGGAATAGAGAGATAGTGTGTGAACTGCAGGGAGGGGGGAATGCGGATGGAGTGTTTTGGCTGTTGATGGAGACTGGAGATGGCTGCGTCAAGGTCAACCACCTGCAGGAGTTGGAGGCTGGGAATGAAGAGCGAAAGGTTTGAACGTTGAGATCATCAGGTCTGAGAATTGGAGGGGAAGGGGGAAGAGTTAAGATAGCAAGCATTGGCGGGAATCCGCATTCAGATCTTTAGAAGTGATTCAATTAACATGTATCCTGAATAAAGCTTAATCTGCATTTTAATGAACTGCATTGAGAAGTGTTTATTAGGGCATTGTTGTTGGGGTCATTACAGTTATACAGTGTAAATCAGTATTTTAAAAATCACTATTAGAATCAAATTTAAATTGGCAAGTTTAAAAAAGGAAAAAGAAAAGTGTAAATATTACAATCTTACGTTAGGAGAAACCAAAACTTTGGATGTTGTACAAACCCGTTTGTAAAGTTATAAAAACGGTCTCCATGCTGAATTAATTCTGTATCAGATTTTTTTAAAATCAAGTTGGTTTTGATATTGATGCATATACTGTACCCATAACTTAATTTGGCATTTTCTATGGAAGTCATCATTCATGCTTTTCAATAAGTAGCATTCCGGTAATTTCTTTAATCCCATCTGCTGTTTTTGCCTTCTTTCAAAATTGCTGAACATAATTTGTAGTTCACCATTCACTTGCATCACATGCCCAGAGTATGTCATCTTCTACGTATTGCCTCAAAGGATTGTTTAGGATTGATTTGTTTTTCTTGCACTCTGTGATACTCTTAGTAACCATCTCAGAATCTATAATTTAAAAACCTCTGACTTGTTCTCTTACTCTTTTTCAATGTCCAGCTTTCACAGTCCTATCTTACTACTAAAAAAACTCCATTGCTTAACTTAGCATATTTTGATCATTATTTAAAGTTTATTTCCTTATTCACATGGAAGTGTCCTGTTGACTGAATTGTTCTTCTCCATCTGCATTGTGTAGTCTATTTGATTTTGATGTTGTCTGTTCAGGGATGTTCATATATGGAATATATGTCTGTGTGTGTATGTGTGTCATAGCCATGAATCCTGTCATTGGGAATAGAGAGATAGTGTGTGAACTGCAGGGAGGGGGGAATGCGGATGGAGTGTTTTGGCTGTTGATGGAGACTGGAGATGGCTGCGTCAAGGTCAACCACCTGCAGGAGTTGGAGGCTGGGAATGAAGAGCGAAAGGTTTGAACGTTGAGATCATCAGGTCTGAGAATTGGAGGGGAAGGGGGAAGAGTTAAGATAGCAAGCATTGGCGGGAATCCGCATTCAGATCTTTAGAAGTGATTCAATTAACATGTATCCTGAATAAAGCTTAATCTGCATTTTAATCGCGCTTTGTATTTTGTATTTTTACTGCTTCAAACAGGCATTGGCAATGAACAAAATGTTTTCTTCACAAAACTTTATTAAACACTCTTCTGTATGCTTACGTTAGTCTGCTTCAAATCTTCTTGTGATTCCCAGTTCCTCCATTTTTTCATCCTTTGCATTCAATCACCCATTAGTGATGCTACAATATTTCTTGATGTTGCATTTAGTCTCGTAGTTTGCAATAGGATTCCTCAGTGTCTTCCTCCATTGTGTCTGCAGGAAGTATATATACTTGTGATATTGATGTTTACTAGATACCAACTAGGGAGCGCGATGGCTCAGTGGTTAAGTCGCCAGGCTTGTCGATCGGAAGGTCGGCGGTTCGAGACCCGAGCGCCGCATGACGGAGCTAGTTCCCACCCCAGCTCTTGCCAACCTAGCAATTCGAAAGCATGCAAATGCAAGTAGATAAATAGGTACCACTTCAGTGGGATGGTAACAGCGTTCCATGTCTGTCATGCCGGCCACATGACTGCGGAAGCGTCTTCGGACAGCGCTGGCTCTTCAGCTAAGAAACGGAGATGAGCACCGCCCCCTAAAGTCGGACAGGACTGTGCAGGGGAAAACCTTTACCTTTACCTTAGATATCAACTAATTCTAACATATGACCTTGTCATTTATTGGGTTATAGAAGAGCATAAAGCTCAGTAAACTCCTTTTTGAGTGTCATTGCCATGCCATTCCTCCATATGGATTTATGCCATGTTCATGTAATCATTAAAATTACCCAGTGCACTTAAATTGACTTAAAGCATCCAATTTGGTACACTTCATTTCCACTTTGACAATTTCAAGTTTTCCTTGGTTTGTGCTTCTTGCATCCCACAGTTATGATTCTATGTTTGTCTTTGTAAAGCAAGGAATTTATCTTTCAATACAGTATTGGCATTATCAGTGACAAGACTGTCTTTTGGCTCTGGTCTAGCTACATCATCACTTCCACAACTACTCATGGAAATTTTGTATTCTTCTCCAGTATTCCAAGGAGTGCCTTCCAACCTTGGGGTTTCAACAAAATAGGTGGCATACTTAGCTATGTCATCTTGTTAGAAATCATTTTGGAATACAGTAATTTCTGTGAATGTTATGAACTTTTGCATCATTGCAATCAACTTTAGAAGATAGTACATCTGATTTATATATAGTCTCAACTGTTTTCTGATATGTATATTGGTTATAAAATTTGATTGTATGTCTTTTATTTTTAAAAAACTATATATAGTCCCAATTGAAGAGCATATTGGTAGCTCAGGGTTGAACTGTGGAATCCTTGGTGCTCTCTGAGCCTTGTTGTTTTCTTGTTTTCTTATATACAGTATAGTCCACTTTAATTTATGTTATATTTGGTATCTATGGTTATTCAACAAATAAATAACTTGCCATGTCTTGTGTATTACAGCACACAGTTTCATTATGACTTTCAGTATTTAGAAAACTGTTCTACTTTTACATTTTTAAAACATTTGGGCAATGACAGATTCAACATATTAGAAGGATACCATATAAAGAGGCCATATAAATCAGTTGTCAATCAAGTTTTCTTTAAGGAGAGGTCAGAAAGATGGTTGGAAATCACACTGCCTACTTTGGATGAGATAGTTTAAGCATTCAGTATTGGAAAGGATAGTATATACTAGCCAAACAGAGTAGTCTTCCCCCAACTGTGCCTTCTAGTAGTATTGAGTTACACATGCCATTATCATGCAGGTTACACATGCAGGTTTTTAAGTATTGGCTGGGGAGAATGAGAATGTATTTTAATATGACTTGAGGTCACTAGTTTTGGGAAAGCTGAAACACAGAATGCCCTTTGGTTTTCTGGAATTGTATTTCATTTTTGCAATGTAAAGTTAAACATGTATACATTTGGATATCCAGCAAAATATATATAAAGGGTTTTAAATTATTGGTTACATAAACAGTATTCAATCTGCCACTTTAAATGCTAATTGTTAACTTGTCCTTTTTAGCAGTTCTCACTTTGAAAAACACTTCTATTTTTATTGTTGAGCTGCTAATGCTTAAAAAGGTGATAAGAAACATTTAAAGACTACAGTTCTTTAAAATGAGATTTCTTGGGTACAATCAAGTCCGCTGCAACTTTAGCTCCCTTACCTGGCTCTCCTTTTCCTCAGGGTAACTAAGCACAAGGGTGCTGAACACCAGATCATTACAGGTAGTCCTCGTTTAGCAATTGCCTCATTTAGCAAGAGTTTGCAGTTACAACAGTGATGAAAAAGTAACTTTATGACCAATCCTCGCATTTATGACCTTCACAGGTCTGTAAAGTAAAGGAAAGCTGAAGTAAAAATATGAGCAGTCACAGTTTCACTTAGCAACTGCTGTACTTAATGACCGAGTTGATGGTCCCAATTGTGGTCGTAAACGAGGACTACCTGTACATAGAATGCATGTATAATATCTATACACATCTTTTTTTTTTTAATCTGTTCAGTCATGTCCGATTCTTGGAGACCGCCTGGACAAGTCCCTGCAGTTTTCTTGGCAAGGTTTTTTGGGAGTGGCTTGCCATTGCCACCTTCCTAGGGCTGAGAGAAAGTGACTGGCCCAAGGTCACGCAGCTGGCTTCGTGCCCAAGGCGGGACTAGAACTCACGGTCTCCCGGTTTCTAGCCTGGTGCCTTAACCGCTACACCAAAATGGTTCTCTAGTGGTTAAGGTGCTGGGCTAGAAACCAGGAGTCTGTGAGTTCTAGTCCCGCCTTAGGCATGAAAGCCGGCTGGGTGACCTTGGGCCAGTCACTCTCTCTCAGCCCAACTCACCTCATAGGGTTGTTGTGGGGAAAAGAGGAATAGAGTATTAGGTATATTCACTGCCTTGAGTTATTTATAAAAATAATAAAGGTGGTATAAAAATTAAATAAATAAAAATAATAAAAATAATATCTAGTGTAGGGTTAGACAAATCTGTCAGGTTTCATGTTCTCCATCATTTTTTAAAAAATTGCAAGCATATTTTTTAAAAATAAAATAATATATATTTTGGAAATATTAAATTATTTAAAGCGTTTTAAACTTTAAAGAGAAACATTCATGTGTGTGTGCATTTTTTAATCTTCCAAGATGCTGCACTATAGTTACTTAAGCATTTTTTCATCATTCATATAAAGTATGATTAAAAATAATGCCAATTTTTTTAAAAAAAGCATTGTGTATGAATTATCTCTTTGTATGCTTGCTCATTCAGGTTGATTTGCATGTGTTAAAATCAGTTTTTTTCCTTACAGTACAGTAAGAGAAATCTGGAAATGGAATAGAAATTATGCCACATTTTCATCTGTGAAATTCTTGGATCAGCTTTATTTCCAATAATGCCTCTGAGATTGAGATGAGCATATCGCCTTTCATAAAAAGTGAAAACAATGAATGCTGCAGTCCAATGCGTAGTTTGTCCAGTGGAAGGACAAAGTAAGCAGAAATATTAAGGAATATCTTTCAGGAAAGGGGATAGAAGATGTTGCAAATAGTATTCTGGTAAATTTGTGAATGGTCAAGCTCTCTTTTGCAGCCATTTTACAAGAGCACCCACAAATGTTCTTAAAATTTCCAGTGAATCCACCAGATAAAAAGTTGGGGATCTGCCTTGAAACCCTGACAAAGTATATAGGATGTAATGATAACATCACAAAAATGTTTTCTTTTATTTCATTTCAGACCTGATCCAAGCTATTGATGGCCTGACTCACTGGAGGAGTCACACCCTAGATCTGTTTTTTGTCTTAGGGCATTGGCAACATGATCTGGTGTTGGGAGATGTTACCATCAATCCCTTGCCATGGACAGATCACACCCTGTTAACCTGGAGTTCTCTGTAGCTGTTCCTGTCAGAGTGAGGAAAGGCCTATTCGATCTCCCCTTGCAGCTGGAAAGACCCCAGTTGGATTACAGAGGGAACTTGTGATTGCTTCTGAAGCTCTGATGCATGGTATGAGTGAGGCCTTGATTGTTGCTCGGGATGAGCAGGTGGCAAAGGCCTTGGATCACATTGCACCTGAGTGGACTCTGTACATGGATCCCAGAGGGCCCACTGATTTTTGGCTTCTCAAGAAGCCATTGGTGGATTCAACAGACCTGGACATTTTTCATCTGGTCTTCAGCCTTCCCTTTTTGGGAAAAATTGTTGAGAGAGTGGTAGGCTTGCAGTTCCAAAGGTCCCTGGGGGAAGAAGATATTTAGATCCTTTTCCGTTGGGTTTCAAGCCAAGTTACAGTACGGAGATGGCACTGATCATGCTAGTGGATGACCTTGGGCAGGCTTGGGATGGGGATATTGCATCCATCCTGGTTCTCTTTGATCTCTCATTGTTGATAGAGGGGGAGAAATTCAGCCCTAGGCCCCTTCATTGTGGGATGCCTCAGGGCTTGACTTTCTCCCCACTCCTATTTAACATCTACCTCAAGTTGCTAGGTGAAGTCACTCATCAGCACAGGTCTAAGTACAATCAGTACGCTGATTATACTTATACATTTCTGCCCCAGGCTGCCCAAATGATGCAATCAAGGTTCCTTCTCAGTGCCTGAAGACCATGGGGCTCTGGCTGAGAATGAGTAGGGTCTAATTCAATCCTATCAAGACGAAGTGGATGTGGGTTTTAGGGGCCCCCAATTCTGGATATTTTCCATCTGTGACTCTGGATGGGGTAGCACTCCTTCAGACAGAGTTGGTGTGCAATCTGGAGGTCCTTCTGAGGAGCGGGTGGCTGCTGTGGCCAGCAGGACCTTTGCACAAATCCATCTTGAGCATCAGTTGCGTCAGTCCAACTTTGTGCATAAATAATGTTTCTATATGTCTCTGTTTTGGGAGGAAGAAAAGAACTTCATTCTTTAATACATTGCATCTTATATTGGGCCTTTTGTAAATAAGCAATCAGTGTTGACTATATGTAAGCTTAAGTATTTTTCATTGATTTTGGCTGATTTTAATTTGCATAGGCTGTCTAAATTAAGAACGAATACTAGTGACTGAGATGTCTGCTTATTTATTTATTTATTTATTTATTTATTTATGTTTCAATTTATATACCGCTCCATCTCCCCACAAGGGAACTCTGGGCGGTTTACAAAACACAAGAATTAAAATCCGACACTTAAAACAACCTAATAAAATACTCTAATATAATAAAATTAAGTATAAAAATCCAAGATGCGATGGTTGATGTTTAGATGTTTAAAAAGGGCCCTATGGCACCAGCCATCCCCAAGAGGAACTGTTCCCCCCCTCCCCCCACGCAAGGCGGCAGAACCAGGTCTTTAAGTTCTTTCTGAAGGCCGGGAGCGATGAGGCCTGCCTCACCTCCAGGGGTAGCATATTCCAAAGGGTGGGCGCCGTTACCGAGAAGGCACGCCTCCTAGACCCCGTCAGGTGACATTCCTTTACGGACGGGATCCTTAGCATGCCCTCTCTGAATGACCGAGTGGGAATCCAAATGTAATAGATGAGATTCATCTTGTTTGGTCTGAGGATGTGGGCAAATTACTTGGAAGGATAAAAGCTATCAATTTGTTAAAATTACAGTCTCTTGGAAATATATTGAAGAAAAGGTTTGACAATTATATGTTAAGAGTGCAACAGACACCCTCTGGCCTTTGGGGATTTCACAAGTCAAAAATCTTAATCATGCTGCTGATAGCTGAGAGGCAAACCAGCCATTATATGCATATTTTCAAAGACCATTTGCTGTAAGCAGTCTTCTGCATGCATTATTGATCAGTTAGGCTCTATGCCCTTTCCTTACATTTAAAAATGTAACTGGTTGACTTGTATTTCACATGTGCATTTTGTCTTTGACTTTTTATATTATTATTAGATTTATGTCCTGACTTTATTTTGTACAACTCATGGGGGTGTACATAATACTCCCACCTCCTATTTTCCCCACAACAACAACCTGTTTTGACGAGCAGTTTTTCATTTGAATTTATGCTTCTTAAACAAAATTTACAGATTGGCATTCATTCTTTATTAGACTCATCAGAAATTTTGTGATCCTAGTAATCAGTTAACCATTATGCTCAATTCACATTTTAGAAGCACTGGATTTAACATTTGTGCACAACTATGCATTACTGAGAATGATTCAATATCCTGGGTGAATTGTGTATGTATATCAGGTGAACAGAAGGCAACAAGTTTCAGCTGATCATAATAGGGAGAAATCCTATATATTAAATCCTCAGTTTAACAGACCTTGTTTTAGTGGACTTCAGTTGCAGCAGACAAAATTTGTCCAGGTACTGTATGCTTCTGTGCATGCATAAAATCCTAATTGCCATTTTATGCAGGAATAAAATATGGAGAATACGTTAAATATATATGCCTAAAATCCATCTACAGTTAATGGGAGGTGAATGGAGTAATTGGGACCAACTGGGGAGCTGTTTGGGCTTCTCCCCTTGGTAAGAGCTGGGGAAGGAGGGGGCAACATCCCTTTCCTTCTAAGATAGTGAGAAGGCTGCACTGCTGGTAGATAAGTGGGAGCAGACTGGGAATTAGAGTGTATTGCATACATGTAGGTGGATGTGGGTTTATACAAGAGGTGGTTTAATCGGTTGGGGTGCTGAGTGCCTAGAACAGAAGTGTCCCATTAGTTTTGATCACCTCCTCCCTTGGTAAGTATGTAGCAAATATAGTAAGGAGGGGACCTTCTGCTTGAGGGACAGATCGGCAGATGGTTGGGGTAGAAAGGGTATTGGGTGGGTCGAGGGCAGGCAGGAATATCTATGCAGTGATGGATAAAAGGATATAGGGTGGGGGGCAGGGGGCAGGTAGCTCTTGGGGAACACAGCCCCGGGACATACCAGTGTCATGTTCTGGCCTCTTGTTTTCTACCCCAATTCCTAGTCGTCAGACCTTCAGAGGCCTGGGCTTTGGGCTGCTGCTACTAAACAACAGGTCAGCCTGTGATAAGGCCTCACTCACCTGTGAAGTAATCACGGATGAGAGAGCTGATCTGGTATGTATTACCGAAATATGGATAGGCATGAGGTGAGGTTGTCCTCTTTGAGATCTTCCCATCTGAGTTTGGGGTATGGTATCAGCCAAGACCCCAGAGTAGGGACAGTGGATTAGCTATAGATCGCACTTGTGGATGACCTCTGGTGGGAGCAGGGTGGAGATAGCGCATCCTCTCTTTACTGTTCTTGATCTCTCAGCGGCCTTCAATACCCTTGATCAAGGTATCCTTTTGGACTGCCTCTGAGGATTGGAAGTTGGGGGTGCAGTCTTGTGCTGTTTCTCCTCCTTTCTCCAGGATTGGTTTCAGTCAGTGTTGATGGGCAGGAGAGGTCAAGCCCATACCTGCTGCTCTGTGGGGTGCCACAGGGTTTGGTGGTCTCCCCACTCCTGTTTAACATCTGCATGAAGCAACTGGGTGAAGTCATTTGGTGATATGGGGCAAGATATCATTGGTATGCTGATGATACTCAGCTGTAATCTGAATCATTACAGCCAAGTGATGCTGTGGCCCTGTCCTGGTGTCTGGGGGCTGTGGGGGTCGATGGGGAAGAACAAGCTTCAGCTGAATCATAGCAAGTGGGTTTTAGTGCCCCCTGGATCCAATGATTTTTCATACTTATGTCTGAATGGGATTGCACTACCCCAGACTGATCCAGTGTGCAATATAGGGGGACCTTCTGAACTCACGGCTCCTGCTTGAGGAGTCAGGAGGGCTTTTGCACAACTTCAGGTTGCATCCCGTCTTGGATTGGGGAGCACTGTGCACAATCACTCATGCTTTATTTACCTCCTGTTTGGATTACTGCAGTGTGCTCTATATGGGGCTGCTTTTGAAGAGCATCTGGAAGCTGCAGTTGGTCTAGAATGCAGTGGCACAAGGAATTATGAGCTTGCCTAGATATGCCCATGTTACACCTTTGCTTCGTGACCTCATTGGTTCCCAATAGGCTTCTGGGTGCAATTCAAGGTGGTGATTATCACCTCTAAAGTCCTACATGGCACAGGGTCAAGATATTTAAGAGACTGCCCTAGTCCAGTTGTCTCTACTTACCCCATCAGATCTGGCGGGAGGGGCGTGCTCTGTGTCCCGTCTATTAGAGAATGTCATCTAGTGGGACCAAGGAAGTATTCCTTCTCTGCCACTGTGCCTGCCCACTGAAACACCATTCCCCGCCCCCCGTTCTCCTAGATATGAGGGTCAGGAGGTTAGGTGAGCCTGTGAGATATGTTTAGTTATTGCTGACAGTTACCTTCAGCTGCCGTTTTTTTGTTTCTTCTTGAGTGTATTCTTATTTTTATTTTATAGAATTATATTGATGATTTTTTAAATTGTGTTTGCCACCCAGAATTGCTTATGTGAGATGGGCAGCTTTATAAATTGAATTAAATAAGTAATAAATGAAATCCAATTTGGATTTAGCAGACATTCTGCTTTAATGGCCACCCCATTAGTTAAATCAAGGGCTTACTTTACTATCAATTACTGCTTACTAGCATCAACTCAGATATAATTCTTGAACAAAGGAACTCAAAGATAGATTCCAATGTGAAAACTAACAGAGTTTTAATTCTGTGTCTGAAAAGGAGCAAATGGTTTGTTTTCAATATATTAATCAATTCATCAGTGCATGAGTATCTATTATAAGCCTACAACTGTTTCATGAACAATTACTATTAATAAGATCATTGTTACTGCTTGTACTTTATGTATTTCAATTCCTTATCCTACCTTCAAAACTATGAGTGTTTGAATGTTTCTAATTTACAGTGACATTTCATGCATCTGATAAAATGGAGTATATTCCACAAAAGCTTATGTCTTAATACACTTGCAAATATTTAAAACATTACCACACTCTTGGTTCTTATATCACTAGTGATATCACCAGAAGTTTCACTTGAAGTTGAAACTTGCTGCTGCTGTATTGTTGCTGAATAAAATCCAAGATAAAATTGAGAGTCAAGTCTGCTTATAGAAGACAGTATATATATATACACACATGGGTGATCATTCTGTTTCTGATTATCTGCCCCACGGCTTCTTGGCTGCAGCTCATCTTCAGTATGCTGATCCACTGTGCCCGTGGTTGCCCAAGTCAACTTCAGTTTCAGTCCAGCAAAGCAGAGTTAACTCTGATATGAATATGGTCATAGTTAATTTTTAAATAGATATATAAATCTAATCCTTTTAAAATTGAATCTGACACTTGTTTCCTTGTCCATAAATGCAAATTAAATATGATCACTCAGTAATTACAAACTACCACCAGGAAAAAAAAAACATTTTCACCAGAAACGAGTAACTCTAGAACTGGAGTTACTGTGATAGTTGCCTTATTATCTGCTAGACATTCCATGCAGTGATAAATCAGCCATGGGAATTAAGCTTGTATTAGTATTCTCTACAAGCTTTTTAAGTTTCTAAAGGTAACTTCTGTTCATGCAACAAAAACTTTGGATTTAACAATTCGTAAATAAAAGTGTTTTACAAATTCCCGCTAAGTTTAATTCCACTTGACAATGAAACATTGTTTAATTCCCCCCTTTTATTTATTTTTCATTTTTCTAATTAAAATTGTTTTTTATTCATGGTGGCTTTCATTGGTGCTGAAATATAATACAGTATAACTTGCTTGAATGACACCCAACTTCAGAAATAACCAGCAAAGAAAACATGTCCCTGCTTTATGTATTGGTGGTGGGAGAAACATCTTCTGAGGGAGCTAATACTATTAGAACTTAGGTGTTGCTACGTTTTTTCCAAACTGAAATGCCTTTTCTACCTTGCAGCATGTTTTGTTCAGAAATGCCCATTGTGCAGAATACAGAGAATGTTGGCCAGCCTTTTATTTATTGTTCAAATTTGTGTATCTTAAGAAAACAGGTGGTTTTTCTTTTATATGGAATGAATTGTTCCCAGCTCTGGCTCAACATAATATCATCTCTTCTTGGGCATTTAAAGATTTACTGTATATTTACCAAAGTAGGGAAATTTGGAAAATCATGCCAATCACTTTTATAAACTAAGAGGGGTATGTGTGTGTGTGTGTGTGTGTGGAAGTAAACTGGCTTTATAGAAGGAAGGAGATTTCCCCACTGATATGCCAAAGATTGGAAAACTTTTCTGGTCTTGAGTGCCATTTTGTGATGGCCCAAGCACCAAATTTAGTTCAGTTTCTTTTGGGGACCCAGATGTGTCTGTTATTACGGATCTGCCAGTCTCCTTGCAGTCCACAAGCTCTGCCTTGCCAGCTATTGTGATAGAGTATGATCTTAATGACAGAAGAATATTGTTGCATCCCACATCCTTTCTCAAAAAGAATATAACAAGACAGCATCCTGCATTGTTTGGGGGAGATGGGCGGTAATACAAATTTAAGTAATAAATAAAATAAATAAATTGTTATAGAAGAGATAATTTGTGCCTGCAAGAGTGGGGTATATGTGTATTGATATTCTTCAAACACCGTTCATGGGGCTCAGGTTGAAAATTGGCATAACTACAGCTACTGTATATATGCCTACGGTCAGGCTTTGCTTTAGCGCATACAGCTCACAAAACCCAATAAGTGGGCAGCAAATACAATTATGCATTGGAATAGGAATAGTTCACTCTTGACATCCGTTTCAGATTGATACTGAGTTTAAAGGAGGTTGAGGGAAAAGATACAGATTGAAAATCCAGGCACAACTCTTGGTTTAGTTCCTCTAAAATTTGTGGCTAGTCCGATTTCTCTGAAAGACAAACATATAGGTTAATAGTTTACAGGATTCCTGAGCAGCTCTGGATTATAAATTGATTTGATTTATTGTGTTGAATTTCAATCCTAAATCCTTAGTAGGATGGCTACAAAAATCCATTTTTTTCTTCTGCATTTAACGAAGAGGATATTAGTTGTAAAACCTGAGGGGAATTTGGTAGCTCAGCATAACTGGGCTACAAACACACTGCATGATGGCTGAACATAGCTAGGGATACACATAACTGCTTTTGCTGCAGTGTGCAACCAGCAGAGGGAGTAAAAGTTAACAAACTTCCCCTATTAGAACAGTTTGCCTGATAAATTAGTGTTAATTGAACATATTTCTGTGCAAGCAAGGAACTCAGGAAGCTATAGTGAAATGAAGGTAAGAAATTAATGTGATAAGTACGTTTGGTGCCTATGGTTGAGTGAAGTTTGTTCCTGGACACTTAGCATGATATTTGCTTGTTTTGCCTATTAGAATGATGTAACAGTAAAGGTAAAGGTTCCCCCCGCACATTTGTGCGGTCGTGTCCGACTCTAGGGACCGGTGCTCATCTCCGTTTGTTAGCCGAAGAGCCAGCGTTGTCTGAAGACGCTTCCGCGGTCATGTGGCCGGCATGATGCATGCGGAACGCTGTTACCTTCCTACCGAAGTGGCACCTATTTATCTACTTGCATCGCCCAGAGTCTACCATGGTAGAGATGGGCGGGGATAAATTCAAATAATAAATAATTTGCATGCTCTCGAATTGCTAGGTTGGCAAGAGCTGGGGCGAGTGTGGGAGCTCACTCCGTCACGCGGCACTCAGGTCTCGAACTGCTGATCTTGCTTGCAACCTTCTGATCGACAAGACTGGCGTCTTAACCGCTGAGCCATCGTGCCCCCTTGGATGTAACAGTAATAACTACATAATGGTGTTTTTAGTCAGGTTTTCCCAGATTCCCAAAGATGTTAGATGGAAATTTGGGGAGTTATAATACCAAAACATCTGGAGGGTATTGGTTAGGAAATCATAAAAATAATTTGCTACATTGCTCCGCTTCATCCCAAGCAAATGTACATACTGATTATTTTTCTTTATCCTGTTCTTATGTTCTTCCCTGGTCTGCCTATTACAGTCATTCCTTTACTTTCCTTTTTTCTGCCAAGACCTGGTAGAGTCGTCTTATGAGCTTAAACCAGGGCACACAACCTGGACCAGTGCCCTCTCCAAATTTGTCAGATTGTAATTTTTAGTTTAATGGAAAGGAGGATTATTAAACATATGAGAAATAACTATACAAGCTTTATTTAATTGGATTTAATTCTCGTTTAGCCCTGACCACTTTTTACAATGTGGCATCCAACATACCATTCAAAGACTAAGTAGCTTTCAGCCTGAAAAAAGCTGATGCAGCCTTTCTTTAAACTCTAAAGATGAGCAATTCTTATTTTTTAATATTTTTTTCCTGGGAAGACAGAGTAGTGTCTAAGCCTTCTGGCATATTCCCATATAGTTATCGGCCATGCCCTCTTTATAGCTCTGAATCAAGGCAGAAGAAGCTATTCTTTTGTGTTAGCTGAAAGTTATATTTTCCATTATATGCTTCAAATGTTAGTATTAAAGTTTTATGTTAAATTATAAGGTTTTCTAGGGCAGTTTCCATAAAGCCCTCTTAAATGACTCTCTTGTGAATTTTAAACAGTTTTGAAATGGAAGAGCATGATTGTTAATTTTATTAGACAATTTAAAATATAAATACATGCAATTTTGTTTCTCCCTCCCCCCCACCCAATCTATTGTCCAACAATTCTGATTACAAAGCAGTTTCTGAGGTTGTCCTTGGGCTATCATGAGTTATTTATAGGAAAAAGTACCTTTGCATGGATTCAGCTTTGAAGAAGGGCAAAGAATGGCTCTTCTTGTCAGTGAAATACACCTGGAGAATAGAGATTTAAAGTGTTCAGCACTGGATTTAAATTTACAGCCTGGAAAAAAATAAGAATTATCTTTCAGTTGGAAAAGAAACAGTTACATTTTAAAATGCCGACAGTTGCCCATTATATCTTCTACCATATCTTCTTGACTAACTTTTATGAAATCCTATTAAATAACCTCTTTTAGTTGAATGTAATAAATGTTCAGACACTTACCTATACTGTATACGGAGTGAGTTGAACCAATCCTTCATGTGCTGGGAGTTGTCAGATCTTTCATTCTCTACTCCCTGTAGAGAACAGGGAGAGGAACCATGGAGAGGAACTTTAGCACATCAGCTCCAAGTTGGTGTTGAGAGGCTGAACCTGAAGCCTCATGTGGGAGTGGAGGGGCTCTGGATCCAGTGGTTTTGGTGGATACATAGCTGCTTCTACTCCTCCCATGGGGTTTCTTTTTTTGTGCCTTCGAGTCAGTGTTAATTCCTGGCGACTGCCTGACACGTCCCTGCAGTTTTCTTGGCAAGATTTCAGAAGTGGTTTGCCATTGCCTCCTCCTGAGGGCTGAGAGAGAGGGACTGGCCCAAAGTCACCCAGCTGACTTTGTGCCTAAGGTGGGATTAGAACTCACGGTCTCCCATTTTCTACCCTGATGCCTTCTAAGGCATCAGGCTAGAAAATGAACAGTTTAATAAAGCTAGTAGCAGAAACCTGCCTGACTGCAGAGCTATTTTCCCTGCCTCTACCCACTGCTAGGGGCGTGGTGGCTCAGCGGGTAAGACGCCAGGCTTGTCAACCGGAAGATCGCAAGTTCGGAGGTTCGAATCCCTAGCCCTGCGTGCGGAGTGAGCTCCCGCACTAGCTCCAGCTCTTGCCAACCTAGCAATTCGAAAGCATGTAAATGCAAGTAGATTAATAGGTACCACTTCGGTGGGAAGGTAACAGCGTTCCGCGAGCGTCATGCCGGCCACATTGAAGCAGGAAAACCACTTTCCCAAGACAGCAGACAAGACCACCAGGTTGGACCATCTGCTTCAACATGACCGTGGAAGCGTCTTTGGACAACGCTGGCTCTTCGGCTAACAAACGGAGATGAGCACCGGCCCCTAGAGTCAGACACGACTGCACAAATGTGCAGGGGGAACCTTTACCTTTACCCACTGCTAATACAGTATATCTGAAGACTATAATTGTTCTGTATGTTCTGTTGTTCATAAATAATTAGAATCCAATTGTCCATTAAGGAAAGCTAAACTTTGTCAAAAAGTAAATATCAAGTTCTGCCTTCTTAGTTATTCCAAATGGGGGTAATTTGGTCACTTTGCAGCTTGGATTTTTTTTCTTTGTAATATTCAGCAATTAATTTTTCTATTGTGGGGAGGTGAAGGCCAAGATCTATCCAGTTTAATGCCATAACTCCAAAACCATACAGTAGATCTCGTAACAGCAGTGGTCAGATTATAAAGACAATATAAAGATCAGGCCCCTTTATTTTTTTGATAGCTTCCTTTGCTACTGTTTTTAGGAGAGAGAGGAAAGCCTGATTTGCCTAAATTGGGAACAACAGGTTGTAGGTTGTGGCTTTTATAAAAGACTTTTCTGCTGCAGCAAATGGGAAGAACCCACAGAAATAACTTTTATGCTGCTGCAGTAACACAAGAATTGGCTTGCTCTTCCTTCTCTCGCTCATGAAAAAAAAATGCTGCTTATAAATTCCTAGTATCTTTTTCAAAAGCATTCTAGTAAATTCCTTTTCTTGATTAGAGAGAAAAGAAACAAACATATTTTAAGTGTATTTTTGTTTTATTATTTTTCCTAAGCTGCTACTTTTGTCTGTTATGTTGCTAATTTGGTTAGCATCTAATAAAACTTTCCATTTGCATTGACTGCTCTTCCATCCCTCTGGGTATAATCAATATATATTTGAAATGGGGAAAAGGACCATGTCTCTGTGTAGGAGCTCTTGTCCCAGTTTGGTCATGGCCTATTTAGAAATTCATCATTCTTTCTGTTTTGAGATGTAAATCCAGAGTGCCATTCTTTGTTAAGGTTTTAATTGTATTTAGGAAACAAGCAGACTGTGTACTCAGCTGTCTCTGATCAGTTAATTCAACCAACAGAAAACCACTCACTGCTTGAATTAAATTGGAAGGTGACCTCAAGGTAAATCTGATGTGGCATGATGGATCGAATTAACCATTTCAAACCTTGTTCAGTGAGAAATGTTCATAGAAGCACATATTTGCCACCAGATTACAAGGTAGCTTGAATATAGTGTGCTCAGTTTCCTTGCGACTGCAGGAAAAGAAAATAATCATGGTGACATGTTCTCTTTAAAATAACTCCTTTTTGCCCCATTTTGAAAATAACATCACAATATTGTTTATTCTTATAGAATGAGAACCTCCTTGCATGCTGGCTGCGTTGGAATGGTCATATCTCAGTTTAATCAACCAAGATATGAATGAGTCCAAACCTGTGTAGGGAGGAATTTTTAATTTTATCTAGGCTTGTTCTGAATTGGCAAATCTGTTTTCTGGTTCCCATAAATGAGGAATGAATAATTGGGGTTCCTTCTGGATGCATGGCTCCTGATAGATGAGCAGGTGGAAGCCATTGCCAAAGGGGCTTGTGCCCAACTCCAGTTGATGTGCCCGTTGCTGCTTTACATGGGGCAGGAGAAATTGGCAACAGTTACTCATGCCCATATCGCCACCCATCTATATTACTGTGCCCTATTTGGGCTTACCCTTAAAGAATATTTGGAAGCTGTAGTTGGTTCAAAATGCAGCTGCCCATGTACTTTCAGGCTCTCAATGTTTGGGGCACATACCAGTGTGGATACTGCATTGGCTGCCAGTTGGTTTCCGGGTCCAATTTAAGGTTCTGGTTTTGATCTATAAAGCCCTCCATGGCTTGGCACATGGACTTGCCTTCTCCAGCCAACGTCAGCCTGCCAGATTGGATCTAGCAGGGAGAAACTGCTACAACTTCCACACTTTGGGGAGGTTCAGGAGGCTTTTCTGTTGCAGCACTGATATCGTCGAATAGCCTCCCTGTGGAGATCAGGCTGGCTCTGTACTTGCTGGTTTCCTGCAAGATTCTAAAGACTAAACTTTTTGGAGGGCCTTTCCCTGATTTCAATTGTTGTCGCCATCTTAGACTGCTTCCTATCTAAAATTAAGTTCCAAGACACAACATCCAAAACCTAATCAAAAAAAGAAAACACTGCTTGGCTTTTTAGGATCCAGCAGTGCAGTTTATTTTATTGCCTAGCTCAATCTGAATACATGTTTGCTTATTCTTGGCCTATTTACTCGCTGTTTCATCAAATAATAGTATTAGGGATGTACAGCCTTTTAGACAAGAATGAAAGATAGTTCATTAAGTAATAGGTAAAAGCTGGAGCAGGCATAAAATTCAGCATCCAGAGAATTTCTTTAGTCATAAAGGTTGCAGGTCAAGAAAGGTCAGAAAATCTACTGCTCCTTTATGGCTCCTATTACTTGCAGACTAACTCTTCTTGTTTCCTCTTCTCCGTGTTTTCCAAACCATTTTAGGTTTTTGAAAATGCAGGTAGCTGCAATTGGCAAAAGCCAGTATTAGGAGTCAGTCTTGTTGGCCATCTGCCAAGGTCTGTGACACATTGGGAGAATCACTGCCGGTCCCAGAGTTACACTGCTCTATTTCTTGCTGTTGCCAGTTCAAAACCAAGTAAACAGTGACAGTGGCAAAAAATGATAGGCTAACATCCTTGGTTTGTCTTGCATTCTTCCTCTGAGAAGCCAGATACTGTTCATGGTCTAAGGTGAGCAACAGAGGAGGACCATTTCATAGAAAAAGAGACTCCTATGGATATCTTGCCTAAGTATGTCCCCAAACTTATACTGGGAATGGAAGACATTTTCCATGACTGATATATCTATATATCAGTATACCTATACCTATATGTATAACTTCTTAATTTCTGTAATTATTCTGTTTACAAAAAGGACATTTGCTTTGTGTAGAATTGGGTGGATTTCAATCAAAAACTGGAATTTTCTTTGACAAACCATACACGTGGTCATGGTTATTATTTTTAATTATTTAATTCTATATTTTTAATTATTCAGTGAATCAGCAAGTCCAAATGATTAATTAAAAGAAGTTTCAGGCATGACAAACTACCATATTACTATACAGAAGGCTTTTGCTATGTAAAATATATTCATACAGATTTGCTAATACTGTATACCCTTAATATGTATTAATCCAGTATGTAGATTTCTAGTTATGCAGATGTTGTCTACTTTTGCTGGTATGTTGATGAAGTGTCTGATATCTGGGCAAGTTCCTATACTTAGGAGGTATGCATTGCCCATTTGAAAGAAGTTTGTGGGGATGACGAGGGATCCATTTGTCTCTCTTGGATCATTTGTCTCTGCTCCAGTGAGTTTTCAGGCTGAAGCTCTTAGATAAATGCAATATGCCTTGCAGCAAACTCCTCACGGAGGGAGATGTGGGAGAATTCTTTGTGCCTAGAGCAGTAAATATTCTTAGTAGGGACTGTGAAGTACTAGCATCTCTATTTGGTATGCTCATAGTTCAATTCAATTCATTAGAAGGAAGAAAAAAGTTGATTCTTATCTGCTTCACAACTTTGACTAAATTATGGTCATGTTGGCTGTTCTTATTTCTTTTCTTGCTTTTATTTTCCATGGTTGGATTTTGCATCATTTTTGCTAAAGTATTTCAGTTTATAGAGGGAAAAGTCTGATTTTAAAAGAGATGCTCAGGAGTAGAGCTCTACTTTGTTATCATCATGGTCTTCTACAGGATAGTTTTCAAAGCATATTAGTATAACCAAAACACCTCTCCTTGATGTGTTAAATCAAACTTGTCCTTTGGAAAGTTCTTGGAAGGATGTCTCTGCCTATCTGCCTATGTATCTGTATGTACAGCTGTTTTACTGGTGGTCCCAGCATAAGTATTGTCTGGGCATGGATGTGCATATTGATGCAGTATATTGATGAAACCATTCTCCATGTCCCTTCAGCAGCTTCATGTTGTTATAGAACAACAAGGGAGAAGAAATAAAGTAGGGGAAAGGGGCTTCTTCTTGAAAATTCCTCCAGAATAAATAATATAGTTGTCTGGATTGTGCTTAATCAATTTACAGTGTAATGGATGAACATTTCCTTTTCTGTTCAGGAAGAGATGCTGACAGTCAAGTCAATTTTAAAAACGACACTAGCTGCTTACTCAGCTCAGAGTAAATAAGTTGGTCAAGGTCCCTCTTTACTTTCCATGAACTGGAAAATTGCAAATTGGTACCCAATACACTGAAGAGGAGCCATGATCTTGCATGGTATGCTGTTCTTGTATAACATAACTCCTATGGGAATGTTGCTCATGGAAAGTCAATTTTTGTAAAACTCAATCACCAACACATTGTTGGGATGTCTCACAGTGGATAAATCTTCAGAGTTGCCCTGTTTTGTTTATTTTGGTGGAGATACCACCTCACTTCAGCACTCAAAAGGATATATTTTTCCCTACAAAACTGCACATATTTCTTCAGTGCATTTAACTGCTGTTAAAATTGCTTTGGGAAACTTGGTCCTGTGAGTGTCAAAGCACATGTTTGCTATAATTTGTGATAAGAACACTCATGGCTGGGATATATAATCTGAACACATTTAGAGGACACTTGTGAGAAGTGGAGAGTCTGTGTGCATATGTGTTGTTCAGGGGGACAGCCAAATTGTTTGTTTATTATTTATTTATTATTAATTAAATTGTACTATAGTGGATATGTCCTGGGGAATTTACATGTTTCTACCAGCAGAATAAATAGAGACTGATTTCAGACATAAAGACAGATTATTATTATTTCTGAAATTGCTATACAAGTTTGTTTTTTGTCTAATATAAAGATCCATGCTAGAAACAAAAATCAGTCCTCTTTGCTAACAGTCACTTTACAATGAAATGCATATGTAACTCCTGTTGTTGTTGTTGTTGTTGCCCAGGACTAAGAGATTTATCCTATTTTTATTTGTTCTAATAAAGTAACAATCCCCTTCTGGGATATCATTAAGACTTGTTTTACATTATACCTTTTATTAGTTTGAACTATTGATTATCTTTTAGTAAAAGATTTAGGAATATATAGAACATTTATAAGTATAGTAAAATATAGTAAAATATCTTTTGTGTATTTGTATGTTTTAGAATTAAGATAAAAATATTATTGTGAACAATATAGACTATAAAGCACTGTAGATATAATAGAGTATAGCTTTTGTGTTGGAAAAGTGTAAGTAATAAGTAGAAGTTTTCTGAAAAGACAATCATGACTACAAAACGCCTATTAAGAAAAGGATCAGACACATTAGAAGGTGACGGTGTAAAAGCATTATTTGATGAATTTACAGCAAAAACTACAGAGACTATAACACAGACAGTGAAAAAAGTACTAGAAGAAAAACTAGAAGGATTAGAAAAAAGACTGGACCAGAAACTGGTTATAATAGAAAAAAGGCAAACTGGTTATAATAGAAAAAAGGCTAAAGAATGAGATACAAGAAGTTAAAAAACAAGCTGACATTTGTGAAGAAAGAAGAGAAGAAGAAGAAGAAGAAGAAGAAGAAGAAGAAGGAAGAAGGAAGAAGGAAGAAAGAAGAAAGAAGAAAGAAGAAAGAAGAAAGAAGAAAGAAGAAAGAAGAAAGAAGAAAGAAGAAGAAGAAGAAGAAGAAGAAGAAGAAGAAGAAGAAGAAGAACATATAGCTCTACTAGAATTGAAGGAAAAAGAACATTATATAAGGATAAGAGGCGTGGTGGAGGACAAAGAGGAAAATATTAAAGGACTGTTAATACAAATGATTGCAGATTTGGTTGATTGGGAGGAGGAGAAAATAGATGAAGAAACTGAAAAAATATATAGAGTAAATTTGAAGTATGCAAAGATTAATAAAAAACCAAGAGATATATTGGTAGAATTTTCCAAAAAAATATATAGGGATTTGGTAATCCAAGCAGCATTTAATAAAAAAATTGAGATTGAAGGTGATGTAATCACTATCTTTAAAGACATTCCAGGAAAAATACTAAAAAAAAGAAAAGAATACAAATTCCTTACAGATACATTGAAGAAAAATGAAATAAACTTCAGATGGGAAAATATTGAAGGATTAAATTTAATGTATAAAGGACAAAGATACAGACTAAACTCTATATTTAAAGCAAAGGAATTTCATAGAAAATTGGAAAAAGAACTGGAAAACAAGAAGGAACTAGGAAAAGAACAGGAGTAGAGTTAAAAGAATATAAAGGGTGGAAAACAGGTTAATTTGAAACAAATATAGGAAATGAGTAAACTAAATAATTTAACTTGGAATGTTAATGGTCTCAACTCCCCAGTTAAAAGATATAGAACATTTCAACTCTTAAAAAAAATTAGAATTAGACACTGTTTGTCTTCAAGAGACACACATTAAAAAGAAAGATATAAAATACTTGGATAATAGAAAATTGGGATCACCATTCATAACAGCAAATGAAAAGAAAAAAAATGGGATTGCAATATATGTTAAGCCCTCGCTTAAACCTAAATTAATAGTAAAGGATCAGGAAGGAAGATTTATAATTGTCGAAATAGAAAGTCAAAATACGAAAATATTGATAATTGGAGTCTATGCCCCAAATAGTAATCAGAAGAGTTTTTTTAAAGAACTATCAGATGTCCTCTCAGAAAATATGAATAATAATTGGATACTCATGGGCGATTTGAATGGGGTTGTGGAACCTGAAATAGATAGAAAATCAGAAAACCTAGGACTAGAAATAGGTAAAAATGATAAGGAAGGGTTGTTGTAGGTTAAGGGATAAGTAGTAGTAGGAGAGGAGAGAAGGAGGAAAGAAGGCAGGAAGGAAAAAGAAAGTAGGATGGATAAAGGGTTATATGAGAATATAAATAGAACTGATAGATTGAATTATATAAAGAAATAGAAATAAAAACTTATATTACGAAGTTATGATACTATGAAATTATGCAATTGATGGAATGTCTAAGTGTAAATGGGATATGTTTTATGTAAAATGTAAATGTCTATGTTAAATGTTAAATATAAATAAAATTTATTTAAAAAAAAGAAAAAGAAAAAGAAAACCATATCAATAAAAACCAAGGAAAATTACCAAAAGAATTTTTCAATATGGCAAAGAATTTAATGCTGGTAGACGTATGGAGACACATTAAAGGAAATAAAAAAGAATACACTTATTATTCCAATAGATTTAATTCGTTTTCTAGAATTGATATGATTTGGGTATCAAAAAATTTAGAAAATAAAATTAAAGATATATCAATTCTATCAAAAACACTTTCAGACCACAGCCCCGTTCAAATGACTTTAAGTATAAATACAAAAAAATATAAATGGCGAATGAATGAAAATATCCTTAAAGATAAAAAAATGTAGACGAATTAGGGAAAAAATTACAAGAATTTTTAATTTGGAATATTGATAATGAAGTAAAAATAGAAACAGTATGGGAGGCAAACAAAGCATATATGAGAGGACAACTGATATCAATTAATAATTATCAAAAAAAAAGATAAAAAAAATGGAAACAATAATGGAGCAGATAAAAGAAAAAGAATTAGAATTGCAAAAGAACAATAGGAAAAAAAAGATGAGGAAATAATAAATCAAATAAAATTATTGCAACTCCAGGTTAAGATAGAATTAACAGAAGAACTAGACAAAAAGTTAAAATTTATTAAACAAAGAAATTTCGAACACGCAAACAAACCAGGAAAATGGCTAGTGTATAAATTAAGAAAAAGAAAAAAAATTATTACCAAAATTAGAGATAAGAATAAGGAACTAATATACAATGAAGATATTAAGGGAGCTTTTTTTGATTACTATACTAAACTATATCAAAAACAACAAATACCAACAAATAAAAATGATGAATATATTAAAAAATGCAACTTAGAAAAATTAACAGAAGAGGATAAGGACTTTACAAATAATAGTATTACAACTCAAGAAATTAAAGATGCAATTAAAAGATTGAGAATAGGTAAAACACCTGGAACTGATGGTTTTACAGCTGAATATTATAAAAAATTTCAAGAACATCTGCTTAATCCATTAAAAACACTGTTCAACTCAATATTACAGGGATCAAAAATACCACAATCATGGAGAGAGGCTAATATAGTATTAATCCCAAAAGAAAATCAAGACCCAACAGAATGCAAAAACTATAGACCAATTTCCCTGTTAAATAATGATTATAAAATATTTACTATTATCCTTGCTGAAAGACTAATTTTTTTTCCCCAGAAAATAATTAATCAGGACCAAAATGGATTTTTACCAAATAGACAAATAAAAGATAATATAAAAAATGTAATTGATTTAATAGAATATGCAAATGTACACAATGAAAAGCCAATAATGTTATTATTTTTGGATGCAGAAAAAGCCTTTGACAACGTCAATTGGAATTTATGTATAAAGTATTGGAAAATAGAAATTTTGGTGAAAAATTTATAAATGCAATTAAAGCAATATATAAGATTCAGAAAGCAAGAATAATAGTAAATGATGAAGAAACCCAGGAATGCAATATATCGAAAGGTACTAGACAAGGCTGTCCTATTTCTCCTTTATTATTTATTTTGGTGTTAGAAGTATTATTAGAAGAAATTAGAAAAGATCAAAATTTAGAAGGGGTTAAGATAAAGCAGGAAAACTACAAATTAAAGGCTTTCGCAGACGATCTGATAATAACAATACAAAATCCAAAGAATTCAATAATTAAACTAATTTCTAAGCTACAAGAATACGGGGATTTATCAGGGTTCAAAATAAATAAACAGAAAACTAAAATGATTAATTTAAATATGACAAAAGAAGAGATAACTAAACTAGAACAACTAACAGGATTTCAAAATGTTAAAAAAGTAAAATATCTAGGAATACAATTAACAAATAATAATTTAGATTTATATAAGAACAACTATGACAGTCTGTGGAAGGAAATTAAAAAAGATCTCGAGAAATGGGTAAACTTACAATTATCACTATTAGGAAGGATAGCTGCAATAAAAATGAATGTATTACCAAGGTTTTTATATTTGTTTCAAACAATTCCAATCATGATAAAAGATCAAATTTTTATGAATTGGCTAAGAGAAATAACAAAATTTATATGGCAAAAGAAAAAACCTAGAATTAAGCTAAAATACTTACAAGATACAAAAAATAGAGGGGGACTAGCAATGCCTGATTTCAAATTATACTATGAAACATGCGGACTAATATGGATCAAAGATTGGATTAAACTAGAAAATGGTAAAATATTAAATCTGGAAGGACATGATAATAGATATGGATGGCACGGATACATGTGGTACAATAGAAGTAAAGTAAACAGGGCATTTAATAACCACATAATAAGGAAATCGTTGAAAATTTGGAACAAATATAAAAAAACCCCAATCTTCCGTTATGGGTATCAACCCAGGAGGCATGTGCCAGAATAGGTAATCAAAACAAAAAAGAATATATAAGGTATAAAAATCTACTAAAATTTGAAGGAAATAAGTATAGATTTAAAACAAGAGATGAATTAGAAAATGAAAATATAATATGTCATTGGTTTACATACTTCCAATTGAAAGAGCAATATAAAATAGATAAAAAAAATTATCAATTTACAAAAATGGAAAACAATTGGGATAATATATTAGAACAAGAAGAAGACCACTTAATTTCAAAAATATATAAAATACTATTGGAGATAAAAACCAAGGACATAAAAATTAAAAAATATATGAGAAAATGGGAAGAAAAATTAGGAATTGAAATTACATACGATGAATGGCAAGAAATTTGGACAAAAAGTATAAAATTTACTTTAAGCAATAATTTAAGAGAAAATTTGTACAAAATGATTTTTAGATGGTACATGTCTCCTGAGGTATTATTCAAATCAAAAATTAGGAATACCAACCTATGCTGGAAATGTAAAAATAAAAGTGAGTCTCTTTACCATGTCTGGTGGTCATGTGCAAAAGCAAAAAAATATTGGTGCAAAATACATAAATATATATGTAAAATATTAGACAATGATATAAGGATGAAACCAGAATTTTATTTGCTAGGTAAAATGGACGATAATATTAATAAAAAACAAAAGATTCTATTCCTGTATTTAAGTACAGCAGCAAGAATAAAATATGCTCAATATTGGAAACAAGAAAATATACCAACAAAAGAAGAATGGATCATAAAAATAATGGAATTAATGCAAACAGACAAATTGACAAATTTAATAAAAGGAAAAGAAATAGGGAAGTATAAGGAAATATGGGGCCCCTTTATAAAATATATCCAAAAAGAATATGATATTAAGTAGGGACCAATAAGTTATATAAATAGAATTATAAACATAGAGGGGGGGGGGGGGGAATAAGATATAAGAAGAAAGAGGGAAAATGTAAATTAAATATTTACATTTATATTCTTTGTTAAGAAAACCGGAAGTATTTTAAAGAATTATATGTATGTATTGTATGGTAAAGTTGTATAAGTCTAAATTAAATAGAGATAAATACTTAATAAAATAGTAATATAATATAAGGGAAGGAAAGGAAAATAGTTATAGAGTTAGAAATAGATATATCTGAATAAGAAAGGTAAGAGGGAATGATTTAGGTGGTAAGGAGGAAAGTAGGAAGAAAGAGGATCCCATTAAAGGGGAAAAAGATAAGGCGGGTAAGAAGCTAGAGAGAGAATGAGAAAGTTAGAAAGTGAGGAAAGAGGGAGAAGGAAAAGGAAGAAGAAAGTAGTTGGAAAGGTATAGAGTAAGAAAGAAAGAGAATGGAAATAGAAGGAAAATGATAGATTGAAATTATGTTATATCAAATATGTTAGACATTAAGTATTGTATTAAATTGAAAATGAAATTATGTATATACAAATGTAGTTGTTGTTATGTGTTATGTAATGTTTATGTTGAATGTAAATAAAATCTATTTTTAATAATTAAAAAAAAATCCCCTTCTGGGATATCATTAAGACTTGTTTTACATTATACCTTTTATTAGTTTGAACTATTGATTATATTTTAGTAAAAGATTTAGGAATCTCACGTATTTTCTTCAGATTGCTTCTTCATTCACAATTGGATGAAACAGCTCCTTACATTAAGAACTTTACTACCCAAAGTTTCTAGCCACCTGTGTCTGCTTTTCCTTACAGATTCTTCCCTCCTCATTGTTTTGATTTTCCAACCCATTTCTTTAGAATACAGAAAAGCAAGCTTTTTAAATACATTTTCTGTCCCCATTCATTGGCTTAACACTCTTCAAAACCTCCAGTCTGTAGTTTGGAAATCATGACTATGTTGTGGTCTGGTGGATTCTGCATTTTCTTCTCATCTCTTGTGTTGATTTCCTTCCACTTTCTTGGCTTATGTGGATCAGAATTTGGTATGATGTCAACAATGGGCAAACTGTAGTTGAGTTAATCAAAAAGTGCCTCCAAGCATGCTAACCATGGTTTGGAGGGAGCTCTAGTGAATGCTTGTCTAATTTGGATGTACTGATAGACCAGGGATTGGCAACTTTTTCAGAATCCAGGCACCATCATATGATAGTCTAGATGCCCATTTCTCCATTGACAAAATCTCACGAAGAATTTGAATTTTTTTATTCCTTGCTGACCCATAAATTTCATGCTAATATTTGCAGGAATGGAGGATTGATTGCTAGGAGGATCTTGGAGGGGTGGTAGGTTGCAAGTCTTTTTATATGGGTTTTGAAATGAACAATTAAAAAAAACATTTGTTAAATTAAGCATTTCATTTATTTTTATTAACTATGTTTGTGCAGATCTTCTAAAGCAACTAAATAATTGAAGATCTTCCCACTGAATATTTTAGCAGTCAAAAAGTTTGGGAAGTGATTGAAGTCATTGAAGAAAAATGTATATTGCAATTCTGCTCAAGCAAGTTTTTATTTTATTTATTTATTTTCTATCCCACCTTTATTATTTTTATAAGTAACTCAAGGCGGGGAACATACCTAATACTCCTTCCTCCCCCTATTTCCCCCACAACAGCAACCCTGTGAGGTGAGTTGGGCTGAGAGAGAGTGACTGGCCCAAGGTCACCCAGCCGGCTTTCATGCCTAAGGCGGGACTAGAACTCTCAGGCTCCTGGTTTCTAGCCCAGCACCTTCTGTTTTGAAACTTAATTCTTACTGGTAGAGCAAAAAATGAGTAAGGAATGCATGCATCAGAAAGAGGGGCTAGGAACTGTATCCTGTGGCATGTGGACCATGTTGTACTTTGAATTCATACATTTCCAGTCTATTACACTAATCTGCTATATCAAGTGGTGTTTCAAGAAATTTGAGGGCACTTTAACTCATAAAAGATTGGATTTTATAGATGTGTGACGTAGCGATTTTTGAGAAAAATTATTCTTGCAATCAGAAAATATCACTTCCTTTGGAAAAAAAATTAACGGACAGGCTTGGTGAATACTGAAAGCTTAGTTTTATTGTGAACTGCCTAGGGTCCCCTGACGGGGGAGATGGGCGATAATATAAATTCAAATAAATAAAATTTCCTCTTTCAAGGATTTATAAAATCAGGTGAACTTAGAATATACAGTGGTTACTAAAACTTGCTCTACGTGAGGCATCTTTGAAAACAAACTGGAAACTTCAGTTGGTACAAATGAGGCAGCCAGGATGTTAGTGGGTGAGAGTCGCTATTGCAGCATGACCCCTATTCTCTGGTCATTGCACTGGTCGCTGATAGGTTTCCGGGTTCAATTCAAAGTGCTGGATTTTACTATAAAACCCTACATGGCTCAGTTCCAGGATTCCTTAAGGACCATCTGCTCCAGCGGAATCTGCCCAGCCCTTGTGAGGATGTAGGAGAAGGATGCTTCAGGTTCTGACCCTACAAGAGAAGTCAAGGAGCCATGATCTTTTTCTCGATATTGCCTGCACTGTTGCCAGGGGTGTCTGTAAAAAAGGTCAAGGTGGTGGCTACATTTGTGTGATCGAAGTCCCACCCCGTGTGTAGCAGGGGCAGGGCTTTAGTTGCACAATATTTCACCTTGACTTTTTTGATACCCCCCTCTCGTGGTTAACCCTTAATTGCTGCAATTATTCTTTCAAATAAGAATGGCTGAATAAAGTCTATAGCCTCTGCTTTGTTACAACATAAATTCAGGTAGTCCTCATGATTGCTTTTTCACACAGTGTTCCCTGAGTGTGCATGTTTGTAGGATCAGAGTAGAAATACTGGTGAAAGAAGAAGAAATCAGACTTCCTTCACACATGTTCAGAGTATCTTGTTTTTTTGGCCTTTCATTACCCTTTGTTTTATTAAAAGATTTGTGGGAACATTTCCTCTTTAAACTAAGCCTGCTAGCATACATGTCTGGAATAACCATTTAAGCACGTCAGGCTATGATCACAATAATGTCACACACATCCTCTTCCATACACAGCTTGACTGGAAGGTAAAGTAGGAACTGTAATTGAGGAAAAACTTCTTGTATCCTAGGAGGACATCAGGCTAATAAATAGTTTCAACTTCACAAGAATTACTGTAGCTGTGGGCAATGCAGATGGGAATTATCTTCAAACTGTCTGTTGTATATGCTTTTCTCTACTGAGCCTTTGCCTCTACCCCTGCTTGATTAACTTGTTCCTCCACTGGAATAAATGGCCTGCCTCTGGAATGATATGAACTCCTCTGTTGACCAGATTTGTGTGATGTGTGCCCCAAGGGCCATCCCATTGCCATAAAGGTGTGAAATTCCCAGAAGTTGAATGGATGCGAGTTTATCATGCTCCTTCTTCAGTTCTGCAGCTGCATGTCTCCATTTTGAATTCATCTAGAAAGTTGAATCCTTCTAGAATCCATCTATGAAAGTTGACAGCATAGAGGGGGAGGGGGAGAGGAAGGGGGTGAGGTCTCGGTCCCTCCTATCCCCAGTACAAAAATGTTTAATGTAGCTTAGTTATCTTTTATTGACTTGGCCACTGCTTAGAGATACAGTAGTTATGGATAATTACCATTTCTTGATTTAGCAATGAAGACTTAAAATAATGTGTGCAAGCAATTCCAGTAATGAGTACTAATGTTTGGTCTAGTGGTTAAGGTGCTGGGCTAGAAACCAGGAGTCTGTGAGTTCTAGTCCCGCCTTAGGCATGAAAGCCGGCTGGGTGACCTTGGGCCAGCCAGTCTCTCTCAGCCCAACTCACCTCACAGAGTTGCTGTTGTGGGGAAAATAGGAGGAGGAAGGAGTATTAGGTATGTTCTCCGCCTTGAGTTATTTATAAAAATAATAAAGGCGGGATAGAAAATAAATTAAAAAATAATGAAATTGTCTCCCCAGTACTGCAATCAGTGGGCCTACAGGCAGTCCTCACTTTACAATCACAATCGGGACTGGAATTTCTGTCACTAAGTGACATTAAGCCATTTTGGGCTTTGTCCCTCCCAGCCCCGGGCCTCAGTAAGGTAAGGGACTGCCTCCAACTCCCCCCACCTACCTATCTCCCCCCCCCATCTCTGCTCTTTTGGCTGCCCTGCACCCTGCCTTGCGGGGTGGCAAGCACCCCAGAACTGCAGGGCTCGGGGGCTACTTGCCAAGCCCCAGGAAGCCACAGTTGCCCCAGCCCAGTCCCATTCGCCCTTGCCACCCTGCACTCCGCCACCCCAGCTCACCTTGCCGTCTTCTTGCTCCCACTGCTGATGAGGCGTGCCCGGCCTGGGCCTTCACGCCAAGAAGTCCCTTGGTGCGAAGCCAGCAAAAGCAAGCCCCTTTGCAAGTGGTTTCTCCAGCGACCAGTTCCTACACGTGGCTCCCTGAGCCAACCCCCGGCCATTGGCTGGGGAAGGCAGGAGGCAGTTTCGCCCTGTGCGAAAGGCCGGGGGTTGGCTCAGGGAGCCACATGTAGGAACTGGTCGCTGGAGAAACCACTTGCAAAGGGGCTTGCTTTGCCGGCTTCACACCAAGGGGCTTCTTGGCGTGAAGGGCCAGGCCGGGCATGCCTCATCAGCAGTGGGAGCAAGAGGACGGCAAGGTGAGTTGGGGTGGCGGAGCGCAAGGCAGGGCAGCAGGGTCTCAGAGCACAGGGTGGCGAGGGCGGCTAGGACTGGGCTGGGGTGGCTGCAGCTTCCTGGGACATGGCAAGCAGCCCCAAAGCCGTGCGGTTCCAGGGCTGCTTGCCATCCCGCAAGGCAGGGTGCAGGGTGGCCAAAGGGGCAGAAATGGGGGAAGATAGGCAGGTGGGGGCAGTTGAAGCACCCCCGCAGTCGTAAGTGTGGGTGGGCTGCTGAGTGCCTGGATTTTGATCATGTGACCACAGGGGCGCTGCAACGGCGGTAACTTCAAGGACTTTCTTGAAAGTCGTAAATGACTTTCGTAAATGACTTTCTTCAGCGCCGTCATAATTTCGAACTGTCGCTGAACGAATGGTCATTAAACAACAACTACCTGTCGTGGAAATAATAACGTGTTATTTTTACCACTCGTTAAGATTCAGAGACTTGTGGCTTTGCGTCAGTTCTATGTGTTAAATATTTATTGGCATGACACGTTTCAAACTATAAATACCCCTGTTTGATTAACACCTTTTTTTGAATTTGCAGTAAACCTTGACTACAATTTATATTTTATTTGAGTGCATGGTTTGATGATGGTTCATGCTCTAGAACTGTCCTTATTTATAATGTTGCATTGCAAGCCTTCCATTGAGCTTTGCAGAAGAAAAACATATTCCAACCACTTTTCATAACACCTGTCTGCAGGTCTTTAAACCAGATGTCTTTTCCTGGGATCACACAGCAGGTGTGATCCCCCCCCCCCTGAAGTTAACTGTGAATTGGGGAGGGGGGTCATCTTACATTCAGCTGACAAGAATATAAGATGCTGTTAAAAACAAAGGAATGGGGACAGGCTAAGGTTAGACTGAAAAGCATGGATAAAAGTGGTTGTCGTTGAAGTTTTGCTATCACTGGCAGGGGTTGCTTGCTAGCTAATTTTTTTTTTTAATGGCTAAACAGGACTTCTCTCTCTTTTCCCTTCCCTGTTTGGTTACCTCTTTTCCTTGCTTTATCTCTATCCATTTTTATTCTGTCCCTTTTCCTTTCCCTTTCCCTTCCCTTCTCACTGCTTATCTCCATTCTGGATTTTTTCTTCCTTTTTTTTTCTGACTCGGTTGGGAGGGGAATATGATGTGCACACTTGTACATTCTGCGGGTAAAAGTAGTTTGCATTTGTAAAAAAGAATTATTGGTACATGCAGATACAGGGCTAAGTAATGAATTGGTTACTTTATTTTACAAACAATTTATTTTAATCAGTAATTATTAATTAAATGAATATTGATTCATTTTTGTCTTGTCCCTGCCTCTTTTTTGAACTGGGGCTTCTGGCAGGAATATCTAAATAGCTGCATACATGCACAAATAAGTATTTCACCTGCACACATTTTATATTCTCTTTTTTCGTGTAGTTATTCATGCTCTCTGTATCCTCTCCACTTTCATTCCCATTTCCAATAATATTTTGTTAGGTGCAATTTTCTTTTGTTGAATATTTCTTACACTGTTTGTCTAATCAATCTCCCTATTCTGTTCTGTTAGTCACTTAGTCATCCTATTCCATTAATTCTCTCAATTGTTGTTAGTGGTTTCTGCTTATGGTAACACTTCTGGTAACTATTGATTTTTGCCATTCCAGTTGTAGAGAATTCTTATTTATGAGACATTTTTTGTGAAAGTGGAAATGCCAACTAATTGCATGTTTTTTTTATAATTGTTGAAATGGGCTTTAAAATATCTTTTTCTTTTTTGTATGTAATAAGGTGTTCTTTCTGCAACTTCTTTACAGCCTCAACACACAAAATGTCAGTAGAATAGGTGAAATATCTAGTAGAACCTGCCATGAACCATTTTGAAGGACCACCTGAAGGAGAGGTCGGTGATGAAGTAGGAAGTAGAGAAGTGAACGAATCTGTAGAGGCAGACCTAGAACATTCTGAAGTAGAAGAGGAACAGCAACAGTATGCCATTCATTACCCAAGATGTGCCAATGGCAGTCATGAACGACCTTCTAGGCAGGAAGAGGAAAGCACATTAGCACGGTCAGCTAGCACTGAGAGTGGCTTCCATTATCATACGGACACTGCTGAAGGAGATGTCATAGCCATAGCAGAGGACAGCTATGAAGGTGACAGAGTACTAGAGAATGAGGATGAGAGTGCCTATGCGGTTCAGTACCGACCTGAAGCAGAGGAGTACACTGAAAATGCTGAGGCAGAGCATGCTGAAACAATTCATAACAGAAGTCTTCCCAACCACTTGCACTTTCATTCCATTGAGCACGAGGAAGCCATGAATGCAGCATATTCTGGGTATGTGTACACTCACAGGCTCTTCCATCGAGGGGAAGATGAGCAGTATGCCGAGCCCTATGCTGATTATGGGCTGCAGGAACATGTCTATGAAGAGATAGGTGACACACCTGACCTTGATGTCCAGGAAGGTCTTAGACTGTATGAGCAGGAGAGAGAGGAAGCTGACAACTATCGAAAGGAAGCTTTGGGGGCACGCCTCCACCACTATGATGAGCGCTCTGATGGAGAGTCTGACAGTCCTGAGAAGGAGGCAGAATTTGCCCCGTATCCACGTATGGACAGTTATGAACAAGAGGAAGATATAGACCAAATTGTAGCTGAAGTCAAGCAAAGCATGAGTTCTCAGAGCCTAGACAAAGCTGCTGAAGACATGCCAGAAGCAGAACAAAATGTGGACACTAACATTCCTGCTAACATGCGCCATGAAAGCAGCAATCAGGTTTCGATCAGCTCTAGAGTACCTGTAAATGCAGGTGAGTCGGTGCAAAGATATAGCAAGGAAAAAAGGGATGCCATATCACTGGCAATTAAAGACATCAAGGAAGCTATTGAGGAAGTGAAAACAAGGACTATTCGTTCTCCATATACTCCTGATGAACCCAAAGAACCCATCTGGGTGATGAGACAGGACATCAGCCCAACCAGGGATGGTGAGGATCAAAGACCACTAGAGGGAGATGTAAGTATACCAACTTTTGAATTGCATTTTGATAACAAACCTGTCAGAACTTTCATTAAATTATTATTTTATATCTTTGTAGGTTTTTGACTGCTTAGAAACATCATGTTACATAAAATAAAGATGTCTGCTGTTTTTTAAATGTGCTTTAAAATTATAATTGTTAAAATATGAATTTCCTCTTGGCTACCTTTTGATCTTTGTTGTGTATCAAACAAAAGGGCAGAAAAAAATAAAACATTTTTTTTAAGATGGCTTGCATAAAACATTAACCCTCTGAAAAAAATTGTAAGTGCTTGTGCTAATGAATTTGTTTTTGTCATCAATAGTGTATTGCTGGGCAGAAACAGAATATCACACTAAGCTATTGACAGCCCTTTTGAAATATGTGACCTTTTAAATCATCCATATAGCAGATCTTCTTTCCTACCATTCCCTACCTTCCTTCGACAATATTTATTTTTTACAAAAATTTTTTGCTTTCAGTACAGTATCCCTAATTTCCCATTGTGGTGTTTTTATGCGAGTGGCTGCATTTCTATAGGAATTTAATTCAAGAAAAGTGTACATAATACATTTTGGCAGAATTTATTTATTTATTTATTTTAATTTATTGGCTGCCTAACTCCAGTGGACTCTGGGTGGCATACAAAACTAGGGAAAACATAAAAACAGCTAAAAACATTGAATCACACAGGCAGCCCAGACTAAAATAATCTGATAGACAGCAAAAACAACAAAACAAAACCGGCCATTGAACAAATAATAAACATCAAACCCAGGCCTGGGACCAAAGCCAGGTTTACAAAGCTTTCTGGAACCCCAGGAGAGAGGGTGCCATCTTTATTTCTGAGGGATGCTTTTCCAGAGGGTGGGGGCCACAACAGAGATGCCACGCTTCCTAGGTCCCACAAGATGGTAATGTTTAATGGAGGGGACCTGGCGCGCACCTATTCTGCTGGAACTTACTGGACGGGCAGAAACAGTTGGAGACAAGTGGTCTCTCAGATATCCAGGCCCGATGCCATACAGGGCTTTATAGGTAATAACCAACACCTTGAATTGCACTCAGAAGCCAGCTGGCAACCAATGCAACTCGCATAGCAGTGGTGACACATGGGTACACTGAGAGGCGCCCATTACTGCTCACGCCACTGCATTTTGAACCAGCTGTAGCTTCCAGGTGGTCTTCAAGGTCAGCCCCATGTATAGCGCATTGCAATAATCCAATCGTGAGGCGACCAGGGCATGAATGACTGAAGGGCCTCCCGATCAAGGAAAGGGAGCAATTGGTGCACAAGATGAATCAGCAGATGCAGAAAGGGTGCAGAAATAGCGACGTTTCGCCCCCTTATCACCGCAGTGTACACCCAAATATGGGCTCTTCCTCGTGTTCGGTTGGATTAGCTCTTTGTCTTTCTCCAACAGTGCTCTAGGCATCGCTTCTGGCATTTCATCTCTTGGAGCTCTTTGGAAAGCCAAAGAGCACCCCAAGATAGGTGCACCGAGAGAGGCCGCATAGGAGCAGTCTGGTCCAGGGCCTCCGTCACATGCCTATTCCAGGCTGCAGCCAAGGCCTCGGCCAAGTGCCTGACAGGAAAAATGATCATTGATTTAGATTTGTTAGGTTTCTTATCTGAGTTGAATGTATTCATTTGTCTATTAATCTGCTACGATTATTTGCGTTATGTCATAAAATATTTTAGAATATAAATCAAGGTTGCTACTCTCTGTGTTCTAGACCATTTTTTAAAAGATGTACTGATGAGGCTCAGATAGAAGATAGATAACATAAAGAAATTACATACAAGCCAAAAACGGGGTCTCAGCTCCAAATACTATAATGCACATTTGCTTGCTCCCCCAAAGCATGTGATATCCATTTCATAGAAGACAAGCTAGAGCAGGGCTTTCCAAAGTTTTCCCACGGCGACACACCAACCGCCGTTGGTGTGTCGCTGCGGGAAAACCCGGAAGTGCCACCGTTGCGGCAGCGCGCAAAAACCCGGTTTTTGCACGCCGCCGTTGGTGTGTTGCCGCGGGAAAACCCGGAAGCGCTGATGATGATCAGCGCTTCCGGGTTGTGTGGCAACACACCAGACTGTGTGTGGCGACACACTTTTGTGTCGCGACACACAGTTTGGAAAGCTCTGAACTAGAGATACACACAGAAATATGCATCCAGTCAAAACACTCATTCCGTATGCCCGCTTATTAAAATATAATAAAGAATGGGCAAAATATGCTCAAGCAAAAGCAAACATCCTTGGAAAATAACAGACACACGTACAGGTAGAAATGTTGGCAAAATGGATGCATCCAGTATTTTTCTTTCCTAAGGCCATATCTGAGGCCCAAAAGCATTACTGAAAATACAAATAGGCTGAAGACTTAGCACTTTAGTGCATGTCAGTCTCCCAGTTAAAAAGCACATCGGAAGGGAGGGTAGGGAGCTGTGCCGGTCTCAAGGAACGAGTTCCTGGGCTCCTTGGTGACTGCAGATTGGGAATTTCAGGCCTGTGAACTCCAGGCTCTGCTCTGCAAAAGTAAGTGGCCGGATCATTTGTGGAATAGATCTATTACAGATTGCACAGGTTGCCTACGATAATGGCATTTTGAACCCTCACCATTTTTCTAATCGGGGGCAGGTTTCCTTGGTCAGTATTTAGAAACCACCAGCTTTAATACTTACTATTTTAACATAGTTTTCTCCGGAAGACGTGGTGTGATGAAAGACTTGCATTTTATGCAGTTATATATTTATTTAATAAAAGTATTCCTCATTAAGTTTGCATGTCCTCTCCTCTGGGACCAACGGAGCAACAACTTTATACAGTGAAAAACGCCCAGCCGTGTGGAAGAACAGTTGGTGACAGGCTTGGCTTGGCTTGCAAGCCTCCGACAGCACAGATTTGTTTTCATGATGTTTTGAAAATTATACACATGGGTAATTGGTTTGATGAAGTGGAATTTTAACATTTTTGAAGATAACATGTTTCTCCACCTCTCTGTTGAGGTAATACCCATTCTGTTTTTAACTTGGTTCTTAGTCTGATGCTAGAGTTATTTTGTAGAGCTTCTGTTTTTTTTCCCTACAGTAGGGACAATCTATTATTAATAAAGGGAATAGAGAATAGTTGCACTGAATAATTGAGTAGGTTTCAGGTGCTGCAAGGGTCTAAAGGATTGTGACCAGCAATAGGGATGTGATGAAGTACTCAGCATTTGCTAAAAAAAGAAAGAAAAGGTTTTGGAGTTGCACTTCAGAACACAGATGGGAGGGCCTTCTATTTTGTGCTAATGCCTAAAATTATGCAATGAGCCAAAAAAAATTGCACGCTTTAAATGCGGTAATAGCCAGACCTTTGCTAGCTTACTAACTGCCCCCTCCTCCCAAATCTAAAATTATCAAAGCTTCCTTGAAAGTCTTGGTTCAGTTTCTATTATTTTACAAGTAAATAATACAAAAAAGATATAAACAAACAGTTTGATTTGAAAATTATAGCAGCTACAAGGAGACAGTAATATCACTATGTCTGATGGGATATACGCTGTCTTAAAGGGGAAAAACCGAGGCTTGAGAATAAACAGACAAGAATGCAGCTTGTTAGGGCCAACAGTGTTTACTGATAGCATAAGGCAATAATGCATATACAATCACATTATCGCAAAAATGAAAAAGATGAATATACATGATACAGCATTGTAAAAGGAAAAACAAAACAAACTTATAAGCAGAGTTCTGTGTATTGATCCCAGGGCCAGAGTTACTGCCATGGCCTATACCCAAAGCCAGGCATAGCTCACTCTGCCCAGTCCACGGGAAGTGAACACGTGAAGAACTACATGGCTAAAAGACACTAGAAATCAAGAAGCATAGAACACCATTTTGCATGGTTGTATATTCAGTTCTTCTAGCTTTCTGATTGGCTGGATGTTAGCTGTGACACACACACTAGGCCTCAAAGCACACAGCATTGGGTGGCAGTGCTGCATCTACGCACTGAGTTCCCCCCCTCCTTGCTCAGGGGGCCTGGGCAAGGCTTCCCACAGAAGGAAATCAGGAGGCTTTGGTCTCATGGGAAGATCCAGAAACTAGTCATAACAAAGTACACGTGATTGTTGTTATCTTGCACCTGCACTTCACGTCACCATGAGAGCGCTGTGCTTTGTAAAAGATGCAATTTGCCAAGACACTTTTGCTTTGTAGAGAAACCCAATTTACCAATATCATATAGTATAAGAAATCTGATAATGTCGTATCACTTTTGGCTTTTTTAATTCAGGTTTTCAAGAAAATTTACTCCTTTTGTTACATGTCATGAGCCTTGGATGTCATGAGCCTTGGTAGCAAAGCAGGCAGTATATCCTTTTAAATAAATAGCACTCTTCAATCTTTATATGTTATAATGTATAACATATATGTGTGTCCATTGCTCTCTTTTGCGGGGGCTAGTGTAGATCTGGAGAATCACAGTTACAGTCTCTATTACATAGTTTATACCTTTTCTACAGAGTTGGGTGAATTCTTTGCAGAGCACATATGCTATCCTGTATTCAAACTGGATTTGCACATATTTGTAGAGTTTCAATAGCATGTTCAAGTCATACATTGCATTCCATACATATACACCCATCACACTCTTCGATTCTGGGTAAGTAACATTACACTGAGTGCAGAAAGGGAGTATGAAATACTAAGCCAAAGAAATAAAAGGCGTGAGATAAGAAAATAGATACAGTTAAATCTAGTTTACATAATATTATTCAGTACTATATGTCTTCATATCTTTATACTATTGCAAACCATCATCAGTTTTTTTCTTGGACATTAATGTTTATAGTATTAATTTCATTTCCACTCTTTGACATAACACTGTAATTCCCATTTCTCCTTCCTGCACATTCACTTCAGTTTCGTCTAAATAATTTCATCATTTTCATTTTTAATTGCATTCACTCCTCTGAAGTCTCTGTGTCTATCCCTCTATACCAAATTCCAATCCAATTTTTAAGTTCCATCAAAATTACTCATCAGTTTTTCTCTTCTTCTAACCATTCCATGCTCTCTTTGACTACATGCTTTTCAACTATCTATTTTTCTATATACACATTATACAGTTGTTTTCTCTCCTATTTTTTTTCCAGGAATAAGTTTTATTCTCATCAGTGGTATTTGTCATTTTATAATTCCACCAAGCGTCCTTTTTCAGTGTAACTTCACACACTTTTGTACTTGGATTGCAGGGTTGCATCTAAGTACTGTATGTAAAGAGTGGAATTTGCATTGTGACATAACAATGTATATCTTGTCTCTTGTCCCCCTCCCCATTGGTGTTTCTGTGATACTCTGTAATAAAATTATTTTTGCTCTGTTCCAAGCAGCTTTCACATCTTTTTTCCTTACATCATCTTTCCATTCATTTTGTTGTGATATACTTTATTTTAAACTTTTTCATACAGGTGGTACTTACAACTGGTCCTCAAAGTTCTGGCCATTGCAGTGCCCCCACGGTCACGTGATCACAATCTGGGCACTCGGCAACCGGCCCAACTGTCACAGTGTCTCGTGGTCACGGTTGCAATTTGTGACCTTTCCTGCTGGCCTCCCACAAGCAAAGTCAATGGGGAAGCCAGCAGGAAATTGGAAGTCGTGGTCACATGAGGTCCTTGCTTAATAACCCCAGGTGATTCACTTAACGATGGTAACCGGAGTCTCGTGGAACTGCCATCGCTAAGTGGCGTGGTCACATGATGTCATGCTTTATGACTGCATCGCTTAGCGATGGAAATTTCAGTCCCAATTACCATCATTAAGCAAGGACTATCTGTAAAGGAATCACTTTCTCTTCCTGCATTCATTCTACTCATTTTTTTTTCACTTCTTGTTTCTGGTCTGTTTTTTCTAGGACTGATTCTTGATACAGTACCACTAAAAATGGTATGTCTCACATTCAGAACCTCTCATTCTCTCAAAGGGCATAAAAGCAGTGGGTGCGGGAGCGACTTCCAACCTGTTGGCAGCTTTCCCGTTGACTTTCCTTGTGGGAAGCGGCAGGGAGCATTGGGAATGAGTTTGTCAAATTTCAATCCCAGGAGTAATGGGTCCCAGTCACAACTTCAACAAATTTTAGTCCCTGCAATATACGGTGCTGTTATCACCTCAGAAGAGTTCACACTTCTTGCCGGCTTCCCTATTGACTTGTGGGAAGCTGGCAGGGAGCATTCTTAGTT
This sequence comes from Charina bottae, assembly GCA_023362775.1. Taxonomy (NCBI): domain Eukaryota; kingdom Metazoa; phylum Chordata; class Lepidosauria; order Squamata; family Charinaidae; genus Charina; species Charina bottae. The sequence continues at coordinate 205,118,699 of JALMGJ010000002.1, read as the reverse complement.
CCACATATAATATAGGTTGGCACCCTTTCCCCTCCCCTCACGACCCCCAGTACAGCCTCAGTGAAGCCTCCTCCTTCTTCTCCTCTTCGGCTACCCGTGGAACTGCCTGCCACTTTGCTGGGGGGAGGGGGAACCAAGGGAGCCACAGACCATGTGGAAAATTGCACCCCCACTCCCCATTCCAGCATGTCCCCAAGGGCCACCTCCAGGGGGGAGGAGGGGGGCTCACCCATGGTGTGTGAGTGAAGGACGTGAGGGAGGGAGTGAAGGCTCCCTCGTCCTTCACTCGCTGCCTACTGCCGTTAAGAGATTTCAGATTTCAGCCTTGGTTCCAAAGCAGCCAATCACCTCTTGCCTGTTGGGCTTTGCCACCAGCCAATTGGGCGCAGGGGCCAGAGGGAGGTGGGAAAGATGTGAGTGATATGCCCATGACAATCATGTGACCTCGGCTAATCGTGGCAGTACAGCAGTGCTGAAGCGGCCACAACTTTGCCAAATTTCAATCCCACAGGAATAAGGGTCCTGGATTTTGAACGCAGTCTGTTAAGTTAGCCCATTTGTGTTACCTTGGTTCAAAAATTGTTGCCCTGTGATGCACTGTTTCACCCAATTGAAGGTTACAAGCAGACAGACAGACATGAGAATTGTAGTATATAGATCTAGTAGAATGGTTTCCAAATTCATCACTGGTTTTTAAAAGAATCATGGGGAAAATCTATATGGTCTCAAAAACTTGACAATGACCTGTTGACACATAATCAATTTAAAATAAACTAATCTAAATGCTTTTTCTATTTCACATTTTGATAATATTATTTGCTACTGTTTTTCTATTATTTGGAAGCTACTGGTAGGATTAAATTCTGATACATATAGGCTCCTGCAAAGCAATAAATAAAATGAATAGATTGACAGCCTTTTATGGAGCAGGAGCTATTTGCTATAGTAGAATGACCTTCTTACAGCTATTAAATAACAGAGAAGGTTAATATACATAGGTGGCACAGCAACATCTCGTATTACTGGCTTCATTTTCAAGTCTTGAGCATATAACACCACTGGAAAAAGTAATTTGCTGCCATCTGCTAGTGGATTATTCTTGTTGAAGAAACATAACAGCAACATCAAAATGGAGAATTTCTGGATGTACCGCACTGAGTATCTTAGGAACATGGTAGGTAAATTATAGAAAGAACAAATAGTGATAGATGCTGCTGCATTATGCATGTTTACTCAGGACTATGTCCTGTTGATATAATTAAGGCTTATCCCACATTAGTGGGTACAGGTAATACCCATTGAAGGGATTTCATCAACACAATTCCAAATTGTTAGGAAGATTGCATTATAATAAAAGTGAGTTTGTTATTTGACATATATAGATAAAGTAGAAGCATATGTGATCTTACTGGATATTTTATCCTGAAACTTTGCTTTGCCTAATATATGACATGATCATTTAAATATGATAACTTCTTAAAAAAGAATTGCATATTGTAAGCAGTGTTAATATTTGTGCTGGCATTTTCTGTTGGATGAAAAGATTATGTCAATCACAGCATAAGGTCTTGCAAGCGGAACACAGTTTCCAACAAAGGCACTTGCTTATTGGTCTGATGTAATGGTGCTAATGCTTCAGAGCAAATTGCCTGCCTTTCCTATATGGATCTGATCTTGGCCACTGAGCTTCAGCAGTGGAATTGCATTCAGACCACTATTTAGTCTTCTGGTACAGGAACAGTATAGTATGTAAGAAAAGCATGCATCATGGAGCAGGGAAGCTGAGCAGAATGAAGATGGGAGTTACATCCTTACTGTCAAATATATCTGAAAATGGATTGCCCACCATTTGGAGCTCTTTATGATGAATGAAGCAAGAATAACGGGGTAGGTGGTTTATGTTAATGTTTTATGCAACTTGCAAACCTATTGGTTTCCAGAACTATCTTGGGTAAACATGGCTAGGATTGAATCCTAAGTTTATAAATAATCCAATTGTTGAAGAGAAAAAGTTATTTACTTACTTACATAGATTTAAAGAATGCCTGACTCCCAACAACTCTAGACACTTTACATTATAAAAAAAGCGAGAACAATAAAATAAAAGAACAAAGGGAAAAGAGAACCATACAAAACAAAACCAAGTCTTACAGGGGCACACTACCATCCTATCCCTGGGGCTTGGGGAAATATTCAGTGTTCCAGTGCCTTTTGGAATATCGGCAAGGTGGGAGCCATATGGATTGGGGGGGGTACTTTGGAGTACCCCTGGGCTTTCGCTTACCACCTGTCAGTTGCTGATTGCGCTATAGATGTGGAGGGCCACCACCATGCATTCCTCGGGGGGAAAGATGCAGCTTCTTTAAGAGTTGCCAAAATGTGCTGTCAGCACCCCTGCATGCTTTGAAGCACCTTTTTCCTTTAAATTTGAAGTACTGCTCAAGCCCAATATCACAGTTTGTGATTCTCAGTTTTATTTCTTTTCAAGTAAATATCAATCTGAAGATAATTTTGTGAAATTCAATTACATTTGTGATCTGCCTGCTAGAGTTTACAGAGTTTAATATTTTTCTTGGAACTCTCAACCCAATTCTGAATCTTGAGACCAAAATAGTAAAATGTTGTATGTTACTTGCTCAGGATTTTATTTTCTTGTATATCCTGTAGTCTCCATCTCCTGATCCATCTTCACCTCAAGGTGCTGAATCAAGTATACAACATCATCAAGATGTCTGTGGTACAGCAGAAACCCCCACCAATAAGGAGGTAGAGTACAATATTCTTAAAAGCAGTGCATTTACTAGAAATGTTGCGGCAGGCGTAGCAGTGGGTGCAGCAGCAGGGCTGCGGCAGGTGTGGCGGGCGCGGCGGCAGCGGGCGCAGCAGCAGGGGCATGGCAGGCGTGGCAGCAGGCGCAGCAGCGGGGGCGGGGCAGGCATGGCAGCGGGCGCAGCAGCGGGTGTGGCGGTGGCGGGGAAGGCAAGCACGGCTGCAGCGGGCACAGCAGAGGGGCGTGGCGGGTGTGGCAGTGGACGTGGCGGGGGCAGGCGTGGCGGTGGGCACGGCAGCGGTGGGTGCAGCGACAGACGTGGCGGCCCCCCAGTGTGCACGATTGGATCCCGCCCGTAAGCCCCGCCCCCTTCTGCGCGATTGGATCCCGCCCGCAAACCCCACCCCCTTCCGCACAATTGGATCCCACCCGCAAGCCCCGCCCCCTTCTGCGCGATTGGATCCCGCCCGCTGAAAAAGAAAGGAAAAATAAGAATATAGTAAAGAAAATAAATATATAAAGACATGACTTCCCCCTTCATCACCAGTATAAACAATTTTAGTAACTTATCACCTTCTCTTAAAATACAACAAATGATCTCTTCTTCCGATATCTCATCTCTTATCTATAAACAAAGCCTCAAAGCCTCATCATTCAGTCCTGGTCAGCAAAAGTCCATTAAGGGTTACCAGAGATAACAACATATTTATTTTAACCTTGATCAAATAAGCCAATTTTATATTCCTTCCTTTTACTTTTAATCTTGATCTTTTATCCCTTCAAATAATGTCCTAGAACTTGATTTATTTTCATTTTTTTGTTTGTCCCTTCTCAGAAAATTCTTCAAAACAAGTCTCTTTTGTAAATCCAATATAGGAAAATTATCCAGGTCACTCTTTTGGTTTGTTATTTGTATATCCCTTTTAATTATTAAGACATCAGCTGGTTTCTTTTGTATATCCAGTGTAGCATCTTTTTCCATATCATTCTTGTAGCCTGTCATTTTAAAATCCACTTTCAGATCAGTCTCAGCCTTGTCTGGTAAAACTTGTTCCTCTTCCATAACATCTTTTAAACATAGTCTATCTATAATGGCAGCCACTCTTAAAATTAACTTCTGGGTCCACTGTTCACAAATATCCTTCAATATGCCCAATGTTAAAAGTATTTTGCTCCATTCTTTATTAGTAAATTAAATTTAAGTGTTCTTCTCTTTTAATTGTAATCCTTAGTTCCTTCTGGTTCCCTCTAGAGTCCAACCTTCAAAGTCCCATCCTATTATGTTTTTTTTAAAGAATTCAAAACAAAAGCATTTTCCCACAGGAAGGATTCTTATAATTAATTCTAAAACCTTATTTCAAATCCATCTGGACCCTTAGTCCATTTGTAACTTTCCAAAATCAACATTCTAATCACCCTTGGGCTGTTCATTCCAAGGAAATATTTTTTTTAAGTCCTTAAACTTTTATGTAAAACTTCTTTTGCTAAGGATTGAAGGAAACTTACCTGGTGCCTTAAAACTTGTCAATCCAAAGGTTCCTAATAGCTGAAAATCAGTTAATAAGCAATTTCTAAAAGTGATTTTAAAAAGGAAGTATGTGAACCCAGTGTCCATAAAGGTGCTGACTGTGGTTTGAGAAAAGATGGCTATTCCTTGTCTCCCAGAGCATTAAACCTGCCGTAGACTTCTGTCTTGCGGTCTCCTCACTAGGAGCAACTGTCTGGAGCACTTGTGGGTGATCTCAAGTCCTCTCCTTGTCTGGAGAGGAATTACGGAATGCCGGTCTACTCACCGGCAATTCATTCTGTGGTGGTCGTCAGTTCTGCTTTTAGCAAAGCCATCTTCAGTTCACCATTTCTTCCCTGGAAGTGCTGGATATTTAAACCTTTGAGTTCTTTGCATTATTTTTGTTAGTGATGCTTTGTGTGTTAGAAACATTAACATTTATAAAACCTACTATTTGTACTCATCACAATCTGAAAAGTCCTAATTAATGCTAATGGTATACATTCCAGAATAACTTATTAATAAAGAACTGATGCTTTGAAACATGTGTAAATATGTCTTAGTAGGCTATCTACAGAGATTGGGTAACAACTGTCATTGTGTGATGAATAACTTTGCCAGGTCTGCATGAAAGGCTTTTTAATGCAAGCCTCAGCATGCTTGGCTTGGCTTGATATCCTGTTTCTCTTAATTACAGTCAAGGAAGACGTTGGCTTCTTTCCCAACCTATGTTGAAGGTAAGCTGTCAACTTATCTTTTGTTTAAGTTTTAAATTGGTCTATAGAGATATATAAGGTGGGGTGCATTATTAGACTTAAAATTTTTCAGATTCATCTGAATGTTTTCTGAGATCTGTATCTACGCATAAAGAATAGAATAACATCTGAGAAGGAAGTGTATCCCTTTAGATTGCAGAGGAGAAGGTGCCATCACTGAATGATTCATCTCTTTAAAGGAGTAACAACTTTCAAGAATTGTGGATTTTTAGGAATAGGAATTGGCTAAAAGAAGTACACTGGGAGAAAAACGATACACCTGATTAGCTTTCAGAATTTTTTTTAATTTTCAAGATATAATTAAAATACAAAAAAGAAAAAACTATAGAATAGATAGAAAACAGAACTAAAGAAAAAAGAACAAACTATAAAGATGTTAATAGAAAGGGAAAAAAGAAAAGGCGACTTCCGACTATTTCCGATACAGATATAAGGTTAAATACAAATCTAATCTCTTACAATTAATTAACCTATCGTAACATTATTTCTATTACAACAAATCATTCAATCTCTAAAACCCAAAATCAAAACATCATTTTTTTCAATTACAAGCAAATATTCCAAAAGTGGTTGCCAATTTGATATAAATATAGAAATAGAATGCTCTCTTATTAAAGCTGTTGATTTAGCCATCTGAGCCAAATCCATTAATTTAACAATCCAATCTTCAACTGTAGGTATTTGTGGATCTTTCCATCATTGTGCATATAACAATCTTGCAGCCGTGATCATATATAGTAGCAAAACTCCATGCTGTTTCTCTAATTGCTTTTCCATCAAACCTAAAAGAAAAAGTTCTGGCTTTCTTTGTATATTTACTTTAAGAATCTTCTGAATGATAATACATATTTGGTCCCAGGATTTTTTAGCCTTCTCACAAGTCCACCAAAGATGGTAAAAGGTTCCTTCGTCCTGTGAACATTTCCAACAGACATTGTTACACAACGCTGCTCCCAGGTTCGGCTTATGGTCAATCACTCACACACTCACAGACTGTTGAGGCACGCGGATCTGTCTGCCCCCCTTGCTTTCTACCTGGGTTTTCCAGATAGGTGCGGCTTGAGCAGACAAGACACAAATAATAATAAATAATAATAAAATAATTAGGATTACACACACAAATAACTTCCAACCGAACACTGAGGCACAACAGATTCTTGGTAATACACGGAGACCCAGTGAATTTAAAGTAACAGCAAAACTTTACTGGTTGCAAGGTACATTTGCTCTTACACACACACACACACACACACACTTACCCACGTCCTTCCAACTAGGCTGCCAGGCACTAGCTAAAGGGAGGGAAGCCGCCAAGTCTGGATCCAAGAACGACTCAAGGAGTGGGCGGGCTTTGAGACCCCTTTTATCCCCAAAAGTTCTTGCCTTGTTGATTCACAAGACTGGCAGCTACTCCTGCCTTGTTAATTTACAAGTCTGGTAGCTGTTGATGGAATTGGGGTGGGGGTTTCCATGTGCTCTGGCCCATCTTCCTCTGTCTGGTTCAGGTGACATTTTTCCTTTTGTTTCCTTAACGACTTGCTTCCTTCTTATCTACCTCCCGAAAGGGATCCCATAGACAAGATTCCTGGCTTTGTCCTCTCTGCTTACGTGCCTCATCTTTATGTTATGGCAGCTTCAGCCTAGTCTCACAACATTAGTTACACCACTATACATTTTTGACAACTTATCGGGAGTTAGATAACCGAAGATACATCATCTTATAAAAATTTTCTTTCAAATTATAATTCAGCGTAAATTTCAAACCTTTCATCCATATATTCTCCCATTGGTCCAGCATGATATTATATCCAAAATTCTTAGCCCATTTGATCATACAATCCTTAACATGTTCATCTTCCATATTCATCTGTAACAAGATCTTATACATCTTAGTAATAACATGATCATCATTTATACATAAATCCATTTCAAATTGTGTTGTTTCATTGACAAATTTATATTTCTTTTGGTCTAGTTTAAAACATTCCATCAATTGTATATAGGTGAACCAATGACATATAAATCCATCAGATTCTAACATTTCCCTCGTTTTAATTTTTGGTTCACCCTCTTCAAACTTTAACAGGTCTTTATATTTTAACCAACTTATTCCTCCCACATTTTCTCTTCTGATCATTGCTTCCTGAGGAGACAACCATAATGGTACATTTGGAGACAATCTTACCTTATATTTATTCCAGATTCTCAGTAAGGCATTTCTAATAAAATGATTTTTAAAATCCTTATTAACTTTAACTTTGTCATACCATAGATAAGCATGCCACCCGAATCTTAATTCATGTCCTTCAAGTTGTAATAATTTCTTGTTCTCCAGGGTAATCCATTCCTTGATCCAAAGCAAACAAAAGGAATCAAAATACAATTTTAAATTAGGCAGACCCAGACCTCCTCGTTCTTTGGCATCTTGTAACAATTTATACGATACACCTGATTAGAACAGTGGATTGTTCACCTGTTTAGTCTGTCAGCATTTGAATTAGGGTTTTAATCATATAACTTTATTAAAATTTTAAAAAAAGAAAGATAAAAACTAACAAGAACTAATATTTAGAATAAAGAAAAGAAAGAAAGAAGAAAAGAACAAAGACAAAAGTGCAGGGAAAAAAGAGAAAATATAAAAAAGTAGCTTCTGATTTTCTTTATAGCAGTTATAGGTATAGATGTAAATTAACCTCTTACTCTATGGTTACAGCATGACTTACATTTTTTCTATAATCTTTTTTCTCATCATCAAAACCATATATCATAATTTCATTTTTTTCTGTTTTACGCAAAAAGTCTATAAGGGGTTTCCAGTCAGTATTAAACTTAGATAATGTCTTTTCTCTGATTAAAGCTGTCAATTTGGCCATCTCAGCAAGTTCCATCATCTTCATCATCCATTCCTCCATTGTGGGTAATGTCGAATCTTTCCGCCTTTGTGCATATAATAATTTTGCTGCAGTTATCATGTATAAAAACGAAGTTCCATGACTTATTTCCAACTGTTTATCGATCAGTCCCAAAATAAAAGCCTCTGCTTTCAATTGTATATTAATCTTTAAAATCTTCTTCTTAATTAATATATGTAATTGAGTCCAAAATTTTCTAGCTTTTTTGCATGTCCATCAAGCATGGTAAAATGTCCCCTCTTGTTTACATTTCCACATAAATTTGAAGTACCTTTATACATTATAGACATTTTTTCTGGTGACATATATCAGTGATACATCATTTTATAAAAATTATCTTTAAAATTATAACATAATTTTCAATCCTTTTAACCACATATTCTCCCACTCTTCCATTTTTATATTGTAACCAAAATTTTAGTCCTTTTTATCACACATTCTTTCACTTGTTCTTCTGTTTCAAATTTCAATAGAAGTTTATACATTTTAGCAATAACATGTTCATCATTTGTACAGTTCTATTTCAAACTCAGTCTTACAATGCTCAAACCCAAAAGTTCTTTTATCTACATTAAATCTTTCTAGTAATTGTACATAAGAAAACCATTGACAAGTGTATCCTTCTGTCGCCAGATCTTCTCTTGATTTTATTTTACATTCTCCTTGACAACATTCTAATATCTCACTATGTTAGCCAGTTGTGTTTACTTATCATTTCTCTTCTATAAAATGCTTTTTGTGCTGAGAGCCACAACATGGGTACATATCTGTTCCATATTCTCAGTATGGCACATCTAACAAAATGATTTTTAAAATCTACATGAACCTTAGATTTATTGTACCATAAATATCCATGCCACCCACATTTCAAATCATGTCCTTCTAGCTCCAAAAGCCTTCTGTTTCTCAGCAACATCCACTCTTTCATCCAAACTAAACAGCAAGCTGCAAAATAGAATTTCAAATCCGGTAACCCCAATCCTCCTCTTTTTTTTTACATCTTGTAACACCTTATATTTAACTCATGATTTTTCCCCTGCCACACAAATTTAGATATATATTTCTGCCGTTGTTTAATTGGTACATCAGTTGTCAAAACGGGTATTGTCTGAAGCAAAAATAACATTCTGGACAAAACATTCATCTTAATCACAGAAATTCTCCCCAGCAATGACAGTTGTGTTTTCTCCCATCTTAACACATCTTCATTCCATGTATTAACATAATTATTTTGAAATAACATACAATTCATATTTGTCATATTAATATCCGAATATTTTACCATCTTCTCAATCTTAAAACCCGTTTTATTCATTAATTCTGTTTGATCTTGTATCTTCATATTTTTGTTAACATCTTTGTCTTCTGTTTGTTAATCTTGAAACCTGCTAATGCACCAAATTCTTTTAGTTTTCCCATTAATATTTCCATTCCCTTTAAAGGAACTTCCAAAACAAGCACCAAAACATCCGCAAAAGCTCTTAACTTATAAGTCTTTTTAAATTTTTACTCCCACAATCGTCTCATCCTGTCTTATGTCTCTATTCAAAATTTCAAGAACCAAAATAAACAGAAGAGGAGACAGTGGGCAGCCCTGTCTTGTTCCTTTTTGTATCTCACATGGTTTTGTTAGATCTCCTTTAACAATAATTTGGTGCTTTCTGCGAAGTATAAATTGACTTTACTCATTTTATAAAATTCTCTCCAAAATTCATAACATCCAAAACTTTAAATAAGAAAATCCAGTTCAAATTGTCAAAAGCTTTCTCTGCATCTAAAATATTAATTTTTGGTTTCTCATTATGCTATTCCAAATATTCTAGAATATCCAGCACAGTTCTGACATTGTCTTTTTACTGTCTTTTAGGTAAATACCCAAATTGATCTTCATGAATAAATTCTTGCAAAATTATTTTCAACCAGCTAGGATCATTCTGAACAACATATAATCATTATTCAATAATGGTATTGGTCTATAATTTCTTGTTGAAGTCAAATTTTGTCTCTTTTTAGGTATTAGTGCCATATTAGCCTCTTTCCAAGTCTCTGGCATCTTTCCTCCCTGTAAAATAGAATTTATCATATTTTGCAAAGGTTATAAAAGTTCATCCTCAAAACATTTATAGTAAGAACCCGATAGTCCATCTGGTCCAGGTACTTTTCCTGGTTTAATATTTTTTATAGCTTCAGAAACTTTCCTTGGTGTTATAGGTCCATTCATAATCTTTCTTTATTTTCTCCGAAGAAATATATCCTTTATGCAAATTAGAATAATACTGATGAAACGCTTTTTGCATAGCCACATTATCCATTAATATAGTATCTCCTTCTTGAAGTTTCAGTATCATTTTCTTTTCTTAATTTGTATGCTGGCCATTTCCCTGGTTTATTTGCAAATTCAACATTGTTTTGCTTTACATAGTTCATTTTTATTTCTACGTCTCTTACTGTTAACATCGATAACTGTTGTAAAAGTTTAATTTAATGAGAAATATTTTTCTCTGGAGTTTTCTTTAATTCTTCTTTTCTTTTTATCTCATCCAAAATAGCCTGTGTTTTCTCTTGGTTCTTCTTTTTGAGTGCAGTATTATGTTGTATAAAATAACCTCTAATAAAAGCTTTGCTTGCATCCCAAACCATTCTTAGTGCCTTTATTTAAATTATTTTCAAAAAATTCTGCTATTTTCTTTTTGCAATCCTCCACCATTGCTTCTTTCTGTAGCAACATTTCATTTAATCTCCATCTAAGGGAACTAGATTTCCTTTTATAAACCAAACTCACAGGATTATGATCAGAAAAAGTCTTTGGTAAAAATCTTAGAGATCTTAGTAGCCAAGTTCTTTGAGATCCAAATAATATCTGTTCTTGAGAAGGATCTATGTCTTTCTGAATAACAAGTGTACTCTCTAGAATTACCATTTTTCTGTCTCTAAACATCCACTAACCCTAAATTGTCCATCAAATAATAATAAAAAAACTTTTGGTAATTTACCTTGGGTGATTTTAATATTTTTCTCTGATGTTCTATCCAGTTGTGGGGAGATCACTCCATTCCAATTCCCCATCAAACGCCAATTTTCATAAGAAAAACCTATTAATCTCTTAATTTGTCAAAGCTTGTATAATTCTTTCTCTAATATTTTCATCAGAGTTCTCTGGAATAGCTTTAAATCTCAAAAAAAAATATTTCTCTCAATTTCAATAGAGCCAAATTATCCAGCTCTCTCTCCAAACTCTCTAACTTCTGTTTTACTCTTCAAAATTTCTACTTTATCATTAACTTGTTTTATGTCGATGAAGATTCTCAGTCATCCAGATGGAATTGTCTGTAGGTTGAGTCATGGCAACTGGATTTCTTTCTTTTGGTTGAAACGTTTTGCTGCTTGTCCAAGTCCAAGAAGCTACTTGGACAAGCAACGAAATGTTTCAACCAAAAGAAAGAAATCCAGTTGCCATGACTCAACCTAAGGACATTAACTTGTTTTATATCTCCATTCATTTGCTTTACAGAATTTTCCATCTTTTCAAGTCTTTCATCTATTTTTTTTCAAAAGCTGTGAATTTAGTCTCAGGTGACTCAGCCAGTTTGTTGCCAAGTTGATCAAACATTTTTTGAAGTAAATCTAATGGAATTGCTTTCTCTGTAGGCTGTTCTAATGATCCTCTTCTCTCTTCCAATCGTGCAGCCTTTCGAGTCATCACTGTTACAATCCTAAAGTGAAAGTTTCAAACAAGGGAAAAGGGAAAAACAAACTCCCCCCCTTTTTTTCCTCTTTTAACTTCCTGTGCCTTTGATGATGTAATTGCAAGCACACATTACATCTCCCTCTCCATGGGTATAGTCAGGGACTCAATCTACTCATGTTACCCTTATCTTTTGTTTTATAAATTCCACCAATTATCCACAGCCTTCAGTAATAAGCAAAAAACATTCCCACGGAAGGTCTGTCTAATTCAGTTAAAGTTTCTCCAATACAGTTTTGTAAAAAAATCAATATTTTAAAAATAGCAATTCCCTTTATCCGTTTTAAGCTTTCTGAAATCACCTCTTGTTAAGTTTTTTGCCAAAATATTCTTTATACTTTAAATATTTAAATCTTCTTTTAATTTTGTAATCCCAAAAGAAATGAAACACACCAAAAGAAGTTCTTATCTGCTGTAAAAGAAAATCTCTCTCAGTCTGTAGAATAATTAATTCCAAATGTGGCTAAGAAATGAGGTCCATAAAAGCTACATCGCAGCTGTGAACCTGGATGGAATCCCACGCCTCCCAGCTGCTCAACTGCAGTTTACTTACGGGGAGTGGCTGTTTGGAGAGCAAGTGGGTTATTTCATGATCTGTCCTTTTTCTGGAGAGATTTTGGTGTCTAGCGTTATACCTCTGGGCACTGATCTCCGCTACAATGCCATCTCCACTTCTTCGGAGACAACTAGACCACCATTAATTCTCACCGGAAGCTCTGAATTAGCGTTTTATTCAACAAAAGCCCAAGGAAGAAGAATTTCAAGTAATATGGTCACTGTTTTGGAATTATTGTTTATAACTTCATTTCCATTTTCTTTACTCCCATTTATGATGATAATGATGTTTAAGTTTAAAGATACTACTGTTTTATTGACACAGTTTATTAATATTGCTATATAAATTTGTGTTCTTTTGTTTATTGATTTAACACAATAGAATTATTCTAAAAAGGTTTTGTGGTTGATTTTTTCAAACCTTCTTCCATACTGGGGAGGAGATTCTAGTCCAGCACATTTAAAATCTAAAAAAAAAAACCCTACCCGAGTCTTCTACTTTGTCTCCTCACTGATGCTCCTCCCAGAGAAAATATCCCCCTAGGGTCAACAGAGCATTTATCCTGACACAGGTAGCCACTCTAGGGGATCCTGTTTGGGGCTGAATTGGTGGTAAAAGCAGTATCTATCCCTTCGCCAATTTCCCCTTTCCTGCTATTTAACAGAGAAGAGAGAAGCACAACATCTCACATCGCCTCTGTTTTGGCGTATGTGAACTTATCTCATTGTATCTAGTATAGGATTGAACATAATGATTGTCCTAGCCAGACTCAAGAGAAAAATCCCACCACCACTATCACATTTATATCTTTTTCTCTTCTGCATATCTGTTCAGTCAGGTGCTCATATTACTAATCCAAAAGGGTCTCTGGTGTTAGTAGTAAGTGGCTAGTGAGAAATCAAGGCGTGTCAACATTGTGTTGGCTTTAAATTGGCATGCAAGGTAGTGTCTTTGTCAACTAAAAGGTTGGTACCTAGCCTTTTTATATTAACTCATATGACCATTTCAATTTAAATGTGACTTAAAAGGCATATAGATTTTTAGATTCAAATCATATTTATCTGTAATTCATGTCATACTTGCAAATGCTACTCTTTTTTCAAAAAATGGTTACATGATACACATGTTTTTCAGTCAGATATTAGGGCACATACATGTATCAGTAATTCAGTAGGGCTAATTTGCCTCTACAATAGATCAGAAGTGGACTGAGCTTTAAAGTAAAGACACTTTAAAGCAGTTTTTTGTGCATGCTGATATTTAGCTTTGAACGCAACAGTAAGGAGTAATAATTTTGCAGGCCTCTGGCTGTACACTAAATTATGTTCAAACATATTATCTATGGACATTTGTGTTTTTTAAAGAAACCCAGACTAACATCACCTGAAAATTGAATAACCAGGAATTGAGTTGAAATAGCTAGTTGCTTAAATGATATTTTGGCTTATTTTTTCTTTGGTTTATACATTCATAGACTTTGTTGGATGGATTGATGAGGTTTTATTTTACTCCTTATGCCCTAATAACCCTCCTGCCATGGATGTCTGTGGAGGGACGAGTAACAAAATATGTGTAGTGACATTGCAGTGCAAATTTCATCCCTTTTGTGCAAAGCTCTGGATTCAGCAGATGCCTCTGCTTCCCCTATTTTTTCAACATGAAAAATCCCTTGAGATAATTGTACCTGAGGCATAATGACACAGTGCAAGAACAAGTAAGGATGTAAACGTGGATTGTGCAGCCCTACTCTGAAACTTTACTACTGCAGCACACTAGCTCTTGTTCTGAACATTCTTCAGAATATTCTAGGGTCTGTATATAAAATCTAACTAACTTGTATTGCAATCTAAAACATTATAAGTCAACCATAAATTAGGCTGGTTGCAATCCTATGTATTCTTGGAGAATGAATTACATACAACGTATTGGGATTTGCTTCTTAAAAATATGCATAACAGTTTCTTCTAGTTATTAGGCAGCTACATTTTAATTACATGGATGCAAGCTTCAAGTGGTTTTTTGATAATTATGCTAACATTTATAGTTTGATTCTAACTTAGTTGCAATTTTGGTTGAATATTAATTTTATATTGCATTTTCATAATTAATCTTGGGCCATGTGATTTTTTATTTGAACCAAAAGACTCAGTTCCATCATTTAATTATTATATGCTTGGCCTTTTAATTCATCTGAGTAAATTTGCTTTAATCATCCAAAAAACTTAATATATTTAGAATGACAGTTTACATTTCTTAATGATTCTAGCAACAGCTAATTAAAAATATGAACATATTTATAAATGTTTTAATTTAATCCTATCTTTATATGACTTTTACCCCAACATTTGCTTTCCTAAACTTTATTAGCAATCAGTGCCTGCCTTTTTTTTAAGTTCACAAAAAGTACAGTAAATTTTGAACATACTCTCATTGGACACATATTCTTAGAAAGTGTTATTTTATTAAGCTATGGTTATGGCACAGATGCATGTGGAAGAGTTGTGTGAATTGCCAGAGTCTGTTTCCTCAAACACAAATTCTACTGCTGAAAAAGAAAAGAACTTTTTCAATTGAAGATGAGGAGAGAATTAATGCAGAATTCCAGTAGTGCATGGTGTTTTTTCACACATACACAGATGTTCTTTGCACCCTAGTCACATTTGAGAATGTCACCTTTTCATCTGTGACCCCTGCACAGGACAATAAAAAGTCAAATTACTTCTCAAATCAAGCTATATATGCTATATCAGCCAGAGAGGGTTACTTTTTTTCCCCATGTCTTTTCTCATATCAGTAGGACTGAAATTCTGTTTGTCCCAAAGAGAAGTGCATTGTATTTTCTTATATTAGCAAGCCAGTTAATTCACTTATTGGCAAATAAATTACCTATTAGTGGGTAAAATATTTTAGAATAATACCATCATTTTTATGTCATTGTGACTGAAACATGAGTTAGGATGTAGTGCTTTATAAATTTATGGATTCTATACAACAGTCAAGGTAAGTTTTTTTTCCAGATTTGCATCTAAGTATATGTGTGAGTTTCATTGTTTAGAAGCAGAAGTGAATAGTTGGGAAAGCCAGTTTGTTGTAGTGGTTAAGGCGGGGTCCAGGATGCGGGCCTTCTCTGCAGTTGCACCCGCCCTTTGGAATACCTTACCCCCGGAGCTGAGGCTGATTTCCTCGCTCCCAGCCTTCCGGAAAGGCTTAAAGACCTGGTTTTGCCATCTTGCCTGGGAGGGAAACGCCAACAGTTCCTCTTGGGGATGGCTGGTCTCTTGAAGCCTCCCAGTATCCTATTTTTAACATTTTACCCTTGGAACTCATATTATGTACTGTTGTAATTTTATATTTCTTTTAATTCTATTTTATTGTGCACCGCCCAGGGTCCCCACTGGGGGAGATGGACGGTAATATAAATTTAATAAAATAAATAAATAAATAAGGCACCAGGCTAGAAACCGGGAGACTGTGAGTTCTAGTCCTGCCTTAGGCACAAAGCCAGCTGGGTGACCTTGGGCCAGTCACTCTCTCTTAGCCCTAGGAAGCAGACAATGGCAACCTACTTCCAAAATCTTGCCAAGAAAACTGCAGGGACCAGTCGCCAGGAGTCAACACCGGCTTGAAGGCACACGTACACACATACACACAGAGTGAATTGTTGGCATTTTGAAAATCCAATATTTTACCCTTCTTGTGGCCAAGAAGGTTTCAAAATCTGTGGGAAATCTGGAGAAAGGATACATTGTACTCATTGAAAGCTAGGAGGGGCTTTTCCTTGGTCAGGGCACAAGGTTTCAGGGGACTTCATAATGCCACAGAAATGGTCCAGCCTTTCCTGTTGCATAAACAGTTCAGATTGAAACAAGCAAAACTGGTGTTTTCTTCCTTCTCTCTGTTCTTTTCAAGTTTCTGCACACATTTCAAAAGAAACATTTGTATTACTATGTCAGATGCATGGTTAGTATAGATGTTTGTGTCAGAGCCACCTCACACTGACACATTATTGTATTTATTTTATTCATTTAAATTCTTCATATGCCCTCCCCGCACCCCATCTCACAGTAGTGATTCTGGGTGGTGTACAACATTGAAACAGCAAAAATCCCACAATCCAAACCACAATGTCTGAGGTTAAAACAATAATCCCAATTTATAATAAAAAAACAATTTTAACCAGGAGCTCACCTAACCCTCTGGCCCAAACGTTTGAGGGAAACAGCCAGGTCTTCAGTGCCTAGAGAACTAACATCAGTATCTACAGTACTTCCAGCTATCTATAATCCTCCACGGGTTATCTTTCCCTTTTCCCTCAGCAGCTAGCAGTCATTTATTGTTGTTATTATTTAATATGAATATTGAAACCGGGCTATGTCATGAAGCTGATATGTGGACATTTATTTAATATCCTTTTTGCCCACAACTTTGATTATGTCAGCTGGCATTGCTTTCCTTTTAAGCTAATGCTGGATAACCAAGACTAAAGAATAATAGACATTGCTAGGACAGAGGCATGAATGTGCTCTGTGCCTTTCTGAGATGGGAAGAGAAAAAAAAATCCATTCAAATTGTTTTGCTTAAGGGGCACTTCTGTCTTGACAGAACAAACAAATGTCAGAATAAATTTGATTATCAAGTGCTGTCTCTGTGATAGACAGGACAGTCTTTCTGTGTCTTTTCTGATTGTATCAGATCTTTTTTGGAATGATGAATTTCAGCCACACCAGTACTGCATTCACATGCTGGTACCAATAATGATATATTCCATCCTTTTCCTGTTTGTAACATAATTTTGCCCAATAATTCAGTTTTTATATACTGTAGTTCCAGGACCTTGTGATCCTGAAGATTTAATTGATGGAATCATATTTGCTGCCAATTATCTGGGCTCTACTCAACTCCTTTCGGACAAAACTCCATCCAAGAATGTGAGAATGATGCAGGCTCAGGAAGCAGTGAGCCGAATCAAGGTGAAAATCAGTCTCTCTCTTTCTCTCGATGTTTCAGAGTTGCAAGTATGAATGATCCATTCTTTATCTCTGTATTGAAGCATACTCCAAAA
The DNA here is from genome assembly GCA_023362775.1 of Charina bottae. NCBI lineage: Eukaryota > Metazoa > Chordata > Lepidosauria > Squamata > Charinaidae > Charina > Charina bottae. The sequence continues at coordinate 205,101,371 of JALMGJ010000002.1, read as the reverse complement.
GTCGTTCTATGATTGATTTGACATGTTTGTTACTCTTATGCACAGTCTGCTTTCATGTTTTGTACATTAACATGTATAACTTTGTTACACTTGAGTCCATTGGAGTTGAGCAGCTAATAAATTCAAATAAATAAATCTGTGGATAAAAGAGTGATCTGGGAAAAATTCATTATCTTTGCACTTCTTTTAAGCAGTTCATTCATTGGGCTTTTCAGTGTCCTAAGAGAACAGGGTGACTTTGGATCTTTTCAGAAACACGTTTTTGAGTTGCATCAGAAAAGGAAAAAAAAGGAATAATCTGAACCAGCTGAAGATCTGCTCCTACTTATTAATTAATTAATTTTATTTTTTATTTATAGTGATATTTATACCCCGCCTATCCCCTCCCTAATGGAGGACTCTAGGCGGCTTACATTCATATATATACAATTCAAATTATACAATTCACCAAATTCAATTCACCGCGCGTGAAGGAAGGGGGGTGAGGGAACCGACTCTACTAGGCTCCAGAGTACAATTCCCAGGATGCCTTGAGCCGGCTGCTGACGTCCTGTAGCTGTCACATCCGGGTCCGTCGTCACCACTGCCATTCGATCTTCCTCCGATCCTCTCCTTCGGTGGAGCCGACTTCCTGACAGGATGCCAGCAAATTAGCCCACTTAAGGTGGTACCCATTTTATCTACTTGCTAGGCTTTCGAACTGCTGGGTTGACAGGAGCTAGGACTTAGCAACGAGAGCTCACCTCGCACGTGGGGTTTGACCTTCTGATCAGCAGCCTACAGCTCAGCTGTTTAACCTGCTGAGCCATCCGCGTCCCTCAATTAATGACCTGGAAAAGGAGCAATGTTTAAGATGAACATCATGGGAAGGGTTAATTTGGAATCTTACCATTGAAGATGCAGTCAATGAACTAGATGTCTGGTAGGGAGGGCCTGCTGGGCCAGGCCAATCCCAACTTGTCCCTCTTCCTTTTGCAATTTTTTCATCCTTGGACTCCGGGCCCTTTTAATGCTTGTAAGGCTAAAGGAAAGGAAAGGTTCCCTTGTGCAAGCACCGAATCATGTGACCCAGCACCAATTGCAGCAGTCCTGTCTGTTGGGCTCAGCACTGAACAACTTGCTTGGAATTGGTAGGCTGAGGCGTCTTGACAAACTGGTGGCACTCCTGGAATCGGAGTTTGTTTGCCATGCTGAGTAGCTATAAAAAGACCAGCAAACAGGTTTTAGATGGAGCTTTTGGGGCAAGTGGAGTCGCCACATCAGTAGCACTCAAAACATGTTCCAGAGAGAGGCCTGAAGGTGCATGGCCATGTTGTTTAATTAAAGCCTGACAGTGAAGATAGGCCCCCATGGTTGCCCTTTATCCAGACATAAAGAGTGCTCATCTGAAAGCAGAATCTTGTTTCTACAGTTGTCAGCTTGTTAGCAGCTGGGCCCGTTAGGTCAAAATTACTAAAAATTGTTGAGCAAGTTCTCAGAAACAGTAGGATTACAAATAGCCATGACATTACTGATGCAGCAGTTAAAAGAGAACTGAGGCATCTGATAAGGAGCAGCTTCCTTCCCACGTAACATGTGGGAGTAGGATGGGACCTGCCAAAATCTCTCACTTCAGAATATTCCAACCTAAATTATTATACAAATGCAGAATCCATATATGTGAATCACAGAGACCATGAAGAACCATGTATTGCAGGGAAAAAAGAGATACAATGCAGAAGAGGTTTCATAAGATTGGATTAACTTACATTCAATAGGACCTCTTACATAATACAACTGGGTCTTTAGATAACTCTTTAGATTATAGCACTGAGCACGTTAATATGTTAATTAAAATATTATACAACAAAGACTAGTGCACCAAATCAGCAAAGTACTCTGTTATTGCAGAGTAAAAAAATGTATAAAATATATGCAGATAAAGGCACTGTTTGTTTTCTATAAAAGTGCTTTTAACCATAACATGAAATTTGAGCTCTTCAAGTCATCCATTAATAACTATAAAATGCAAGTTGAATCAATAAGAGCATGCAAAATTCCATTTCATTTTATCTTATATTGTGTTTTGCATTGCCTGTCACATATTCAAAGCTCATTAGCAATCAAAGTATTAGTGGTTTAACTCTAGTGAGATTAAGGTTCTTTGCATCTTAAAAGTATAAAAGTAAATGTATAGTCGAAGGCTTTCACGGCCGGAATCCGATGGTTGTTGTGGGTTTTCCGGGCTGTGTGGCCGTGTTCTGGCAGTTTTGGTTCCTAACGTTTCGCCAGTAGCTGTGGCTGGCATCTTCAGAGGACAGGAGCACAGCTAGAAGATTCTTTCTGTGCCCAAGTGGAGGGTGTGTGTTCCTGCTGGTGTTTATATCTGCTGAGAGGGTGTGTGTCTTCTGTGGGTCATTTACCAGAGATTAGGAGAGGGGGGTTTGTGGTGATTAGGGGGTGTGGTGCTGTCGTGTGTGGGATTAGCACATCTATTGTGTGAGTTGTTTGCATATTTCTGTGGTTGAGTAGAGTTCATTGACCTTTTGCAAGCTGTGTTTTTCAGGACTGGCAGCCAGGTTTTGCTGATCTTTAAGCTTTCTTCTTCTTTATTGAAACTGTGTTGGTGTTTATGTATTTCAATAGCTTCCCTGTATAGTGGCTGTTGGTGTTGTCCAGTATTTTTGTGTTTTCAAATAAGATTTGGTGACCAGTTTGTTTGAGAACATGTTCAGCTATTGCAGATTTTTCAGGTTGCTGTAGTCTGCAGTGTCTTTCATGTTCTTTTATCCTGGTGTGGATGCTGCGTTTTGTGGTCCCAATGTATACTTGTCCACAGCTGCAGGGTATGCGGTAAACTCCTGCAGCGGTGAGGGGGTCCCTTTTGTCTTTTGCTGATTTTAACATTTGTTGTATTTTTCTGGTTGGTTTGAAGACTGTTTGGAGGTTATGTTTTTTCATTAGTTTTTCCATTAGAATTAGAGAAATTCCTGAACCACCTCAACAGCATCCACCCGAATATACAATTCACCATGGAAAAAGAAATGGAAGGCGAACTACCATTTTTAGATGTCATGGTCATACGCAAACCGGACCTGCAATTAGGACACAAAATCTACAGAAAACCCACCCACACAGACCGGTATCTACACAAAAATTCCAATCACCACCCACGACAAAAAAGAGGCATCATCAAAACACTAGTGGATCACGCAAATCAGAACTGTGAAGCTCAATTTCTCAATTCTGAACTCAACCATTTGGATTGGTCCCTACAGGCAAATGGCTACTCCAAGAATGAAATCAGGAGAGCTATCAAACCGAAAAAACAGCACTCAACTGAAGAAAAACAGCCCCCCCACCAGCAAAATATTTCTGCCCTACATTAAAGGAGTCACGGACCTCATGGAAAAACTAATGAAAAAACATAACCTCCAAACAGTCTTCAAACCCACCAGAAAAATACAACAAATGTTAAAATCAGCAAAAGACAAAAGGGACCCCCTCACCGCTGCAGGAGTTTACCGCATACCCTGCAGCTGTGGACAAGTATACATTGGGACCACAAAACACAGCATCCACACCAGGATAAAAGAACATGAAAGACACTGCAGACTACAGCAACCTAAAAAATCTGCAATAGCTGAACATGTTCTCAAACAAACTGGTCACCAAATCTTATTTGAAAACACAAAAATACTGGACAACACCAACAGCCGCTATGTTAGACTATACAGGGAAGCTATTGAAATACATAAACACCAACACAGTTTCAATGAAAAAGAAGAAAGCTTAAAGATCAGCAAAACCTGGCTGCCAGTCCTGAAAAACACAGCTTGCAAAAGGTCAATGAACTCTACTCAACCACAGAAATATGCAAACAACTCACACAATAGATGTGCTAATCCCACACACGACAGCACCACACCCCCTAATCACCACAAACCCCCCTCTCCTAATCTCTTGTAAATAACCCACAGAAGACACACACCCTCTCAGCAGATATAAACACCAGCAGGAAGACACACCCTCCACTTGGGCACAGAGAGAATCTTCTAGCTGTGCTCCTATCCTCTGAAGATGCCAGCCACAGCGACTGGCGAAACGTTAGGAACCAAAACTGCCAGAACATGGCCACACAGCCCGGAAAACCCACAACAACCATATAAAAGTAAAGTTAGCAAATGTTATTGATATTGCTCAATCTGGCAAGACTGCCTTAAATCTCATTGATTCTGTTAGGCTTAAAATGATTGGAAGGTTAAGGGTGCTTAACTTTGTTTTCAGTTTGGGTAATACAACAGATACTGAAATATGTTGCAAGTTAAAACAGTACATACTTATAAGTTGAATTGTTTCATGTGGTCAAAAGTGGCATGAGGCTAAAATTTCATAGAAATTACTTCAAATAGTTACTAAATAAGTCATACGTTGTTTTGCATAATTTTGTATGACAAATGTCTGTCATGGTTCTGTTAGGCTTTTATGTTCTCTATGAAAAAAAGATGAAATACTGCTAAATATTTGGGGTTCCTTCTTTTGAAATCAAAATTAGCTTTGTTCATATGGTTTTGCTGCAAGTTCTTCATAAACTACCATACAACAGATGAGACATTATAAATAGTGTATTGACTTCAAACGAGAGCTAAATTGCAAGATGACTTGTTTCTTAATGTTTGATGCATTATCAGTCTATTGAATTATGAAAAAGATAATCTAATCTAGTATTCTCATTCTCTTGGATTTAAGAAAGCAACTCCATATTTTCATGTGATCTGCTCCCTCTTAATGTACATTTTCTTGTTTATGTGGAAAGTGGGAGCATAAACTCTTGTGCACAATAGGAGCAGATGGGGATAGCAGTGTATCATAAATTAAAACTCCCTCTCTAAAATACTTCCATTCATACCTACATCTTCGTGTTTCTTCCTCAGCAAACTCCATACAGTCAGTCAGCTTAGGCTACGCTTTGTTTTTACATTCTGTAGCCTTACTTAATAGTTAAACGCCTTTCGCTAGTTAATTAAGTTAATTAAGTTTTCTGGTGATCTGGTGACCAAAAATTTAGCATAAGCAGGATCTGGAATTTCATTGCAAGATGAGCAACAGTGCTGGATGAAATTTTTGGCCTGCATTTATAGAAACCTGTCACCTGTAATAGCATTTGCAAGGACGTGTGTTAAGGTGTTGGACAAGGAGCGGGGAGACCCAGATTCTAGTCCACCCTTAACAGCAGAAGCTCAGTGGATGACTTTAGGTCAGTCATTCTCTCTCAGCCCAACCCATCTCAGAGGCTGTTATTGTGGGGGGAAAAGATGAGGAAGGAGCCCTCTGTGCCTCCTTGAGCTTGCAAGGCAGGATATAAATCAAATAAATAAGGGTAAATAAATTATTTTATTAAAACTCAGGAAACATTTAAATCCTCATCTCTAGAATTTTATCAAAATAAACTTTATTTTTTTGTTTACTATGTAATTTATTATTCAGAATAATTGCTTAATCTCACATTGTGACATGAAGACATATCTAAAGCTGACCAAAGGTGTTTTCTTTGCTTAATGATTTGGTTTGCACCAATGTCCTCATTTTGAAAATAGTCTCATGGATGACATTTACTGAACTCTATATAAGGAGGCCACAGTCCCTAAGAAGTTAGTTTAAACTAATAAGATTCTCCTTGCAATGAGAAGGGGATCAACATAGCAAACCATCCGACTGAGTTTATTTCAGGTAGCCTCAGGGGAAATAAAGTCTATTGATTTTTGCTGGACTTATTTCCTAGCACTGTGTTATATTTAGAATAGGATATGCTTTCAATATGGCTAGATTGCTCTTTCCTTCCTACTAACTTTGCATATGATGTTTCGTTTATCTTCAATATAGCAGTAGCTAAATTCATCCTTTAGCATAATTATTTTGACATCAGTATCTTCTTTACACCAAGATAGCTAATATTTAAAAAAAACTCATTAATGGGCAAAGTGTTTTTGTTTCTCCAATTATGTATCTGTGGAGGTTTACTTAATCAATTTTATTTTTTATTTTCATAGGATAAACATGCTAGTCTGATGTAAAAAGATGACTGACTTTTGTGGTTAAAGTCTAACAAATTTATTTTTGCATAAGGTTTTCTGGAATACAAAATCCCAGAATCTTAAACCAGAATACATTTGTTAATCCACTAGAATCTTTGTTTTGCATTCAATTCTTGTTTTCTAGTCAACTCTTCTCCAACCTAGATTTCTCTAGATCACTGTTTCTTGACCTTGACAACTTTAAGATGGGTGGACTTCACCTTCAACATACTTGCTAGGGAATTCTGGGAGTTGAAGACCACCCATCTTAAAGTTGCCAAGGTTGAAAAACACTGATATAGATGTATTGTACTGCAAATACCATAATTCCTAGTCAATATGGCCAAGAGCCATGCTGGTTGAAATGTATAAAAGTTGTAGTGGCAGACTGTGGGTTGGAAAGGCTGTTCTGATATTCTGTATATACAGTTTAACTAGGTGATGGTCACAGTTGTACTGTTGTAGATCCCTGGTTGACATAGAGTCCCTGCAAGCTGTTAGCTAACCATTCTCCTTTCTCTGTTTATTTCATGCTAAGCAGATGGCCCAGAAATTAGCCAAAAGCAGAAAGAAGGTGCAGTACAATTTCAACAGCTTGATGTGTTGTCTAGGTTTTGTTATTTCATTTTACTTTTTTGCATCTCTATCACATTTTTAAAAAAAATATGTATCCAGCAAGTGTTCTTCATTAAATGTTTGAACCACCATGTAAATTGATACATCTCAGATAACCAGTTGCCCAATTTGCTCATCTTTTTGCTTGTTATTAGCCATTTCATTTTAAGACCATAATGAGTTAATTATTATTATTAACCAAATTAAATCATGCTATTGCCAGAAGTACATCCCAAATATAGAACTGATGAATATTTGATTTAATTTTATAAATTAAATCTTTCTTTCCAAAAAAGACAAATTATATTTTACTTTATATTTAAATTTCATTTCACTTGGTTAATGGATGTATCAAAATTGCTGGATGCAACAAAGGGCTTACTTTTCTTACATAAAATTTAAATTCTGTAATTATTTCATGTATAAATGCATATCAGTCTGGAATATTTATAGGAGCTTCTTTAGAAACATAATATTAATGCACACATAGTTCAGGAATTGGCAGCAAAGTGCAGTAACATGACATTCTAGGGCATTGTGCAGGACCAACATTTTCAGCGTTTACAATCATTTGTTTTTTCAACGTATAGATGTGTTAGGCCAGTCAAGGTTTGATGGGGTGGGCATTAGGGACCACAACAAAGAGTGTGATATATAGCATGTATTGTTCATCTGTCATGAACATGTTAGCATAATAATGCTTCTGTTTGTCTGGCTGTAGCAAGTTCTACACCAGAACTGTATTAATTTTTTCATCACTCACAGCAACCAAATTCTTTGTAGTGGGAGTGGGATTATTTTACTATTTTTGCAGTTCTTATGACTAACTGTTCTTAAACTGGTCATGCTGCAACATAAAATGTCATGAATTATTGCACAACATAAGACAAAATGCCATGAATTATTATACATGGAAACCTGTTTTTATGGCCATGCTTTTGCTTTAGTGAGAGAGGGGGATTAATAGTGAGCACATATGTAGAGCATTGGCTCATCTTCCTTCCCTCTTCTTTTTGGGTAGCAAAAACAGGACAACACCACATCTTCACGTCTACTCACGGTGCCTTGAGCCCTTAGTAGTAATTCAAGAAAGCAGGGGATGGTGAAAGAGAACCCAGGGACAGCCCTGAAAGCTTCAGTACTTGCAGGAAAGAGGACAGAGGAGAATGTGTTTTCATATCAAGAAAAAATGTTACATGGACAAGAGTTGGGAGGGAATTAACAATTTTGTCCATAACTCATATTTCATAATATTCATGCTTATCATTAACTTCCACAGTCTAATAGTTTTGTACGGTATATTTTATTTATATCTAACACAACTTTTTAAAATTATGGCTTCTCCTCAAATAAATGTTTCCTAACTAAAAGTGACTTCAACTGCAGGTTCCTGAAGGTGAATCTCAGCCCATGACTGAAGTTGATCTTTTCATTTCAACACAGAGAATAAAAGTCCTGAATGCAGACACTCAGGTACAGCAAACTCTAACCAATTTTACAAGAATTGGAAATATATCACTGAGCCATCTCTTGTTTATTTCTATTTGTTTCTTGCCTTACTATGAAGAGAACATATTTTAGAACTTTGGTAAAGGGATGAAATAATTAACTGCTTTCCAAATTTGTTTACGTTAAAAAGCTCATTTCTTATTTTAAACACTTTTGCAATAACTTCTCATTGGTGAAATTCTGGGCGTAGTGATTGTGGAATCCGGGTGGGGATCCATCTTGCCTACAGTTATCATTGCCAATATGATGAATGCCAGCAAGCAACAGTTTCAAGGAGAAAAAATACAATGCTAGATTTTTAAATGTTTAAACATGCATATTATATCAGTATCAGTCATAGTGACTAAGTTATTCCTGCCAAAAATAAGGTATGTGTTATGGCCCTGATAAATACTTGTGCAAAAGAGTCTGGTGATCTGGCAGGTGGGAACTTCTTCCTTGATTTTTATAGGAGGTGATGAAGATTTCCTTTAATTTGGAAAACATGCTTGTTTGTATGGAATGCTAATGTTCTTAAATGATAGTGTGTTAGTGATAAAGAACACTAATGCAAGGCTCTGTTTCTTTAGGAAACTATGATGGATCATCCTTTGAGGACCATTTCCTACATTGCAGATATCGGAAATATAGTTGTATTGATGGCTCGAAGGCGAATGCCAAGATCAAATTCTCAAGATAACGTGGAGGCATCTCATCCTTCTCAGGATGGGAAGAGGCAGTATAAAATGATCTGCCATGTTTTTGAATCTGAAGATGTAAGGAGCTTTGTTATTTCTGCATTAGAAATGAACATAGAATTCTCCCCTTTCTGAAATGCAGCCATCAGGCTGTTTGTTGCAGTCAGTAGGGCATGAACATATGCAGCTGATCCTGATAGAAAGGAACCCATCAGTAAGAGAGAGGGTTGTCAGTTGTCTAGTTTGCCAGTCATTATGACAGCTCAATTTTAAAACCAACCAAGATTAATCCAGAGACAGACAGTGTTCATTGCAGGGAAACGGGTACAGAAAGAACAAGAAAGATGAGAGTGTGCTTCCTTAATTCTGGGTGCTACCCTGAGACTTGCTGAGAGAAGAATAAAGATTTAATACAGAATACTGAGGGAAAATGATTAAAAACCTACATTGTCGCATTTTTCTTTAATCCACTAAGCCATGGATGATGCTGCAAGATTACTATGGCCTGGCCATCAGTAGACCAAGCCAAGAACTTGCATAGAAGGGAAAAACTGCTCTGTGAATACAGTTTTGTCTGTCTATTTTAGGGGTGTGCCCCTTTCTGTAAAGCTGCATCATATTAGGGTGACAATCTTAGAGGGTGCAAAAGAGCATTTAATACTTGAGCTAATAGAGATTCTGAACAATAAAATCATTTCCACATGCTTGCTATTCCATAAAGTGCTACATCCATGAAGTTATTGAGGCTGATAATCTGAAACAGCTTTTCAAATTGAGGGCCCAAATAACATTTTAGGGGTCTGTCTCCCTCCCCCAGGCTATTTGTGAGCCCTGAGTCTCACTGGCCATCATGCAAGGAGAAGTTTGATATACTGCAGTGGCTATACATTTCATTATATGGTGGGTTTGAAAACCCCTTTTTAAAACTACTCTGATCCTACTGGATATCCTTAGTTAATTTGTTTTGTTTTCTTTCGCAACTGCTATAGGCACAATTAATTGCACAGTCCATTGGCCAGGCATTCAGCGTGGCATACCAGGAATTCTTGAGGGCAAATGGAATAAATCCTGAAGACCTGAGTCAGAAGGAATACAGTGACCTCCTGAACACCCAGGATATGTACAATGATGATCTGATCCACTTCTCTAAGTCTGAAAACTGCAAAGATGTATGCACCCCTTTATTCGTAAAGCTGTTGAGCTAAGAACCTTCCTCTCACCTAATTTTCGCAACTAATTTTAAAGCTTCTGTTGATGTGTGACTTCCATCAATACCATACACAATTCTATTTACTTTTAGGGATTGCAAAAACAATTATTTTCTCCCTTCCCTTCCCTTCCCTTCCCTTCCCTTCCCTTCCCTTCCCTTCCCTTCCCTTCCCTTCCCTTCCCCTTCCCTTTTTTATTTTTAAAAAATATACACACCTTGTATTAACATGCTATGCACTCTGTTGAAGAAACAACTTTCCAATATTTGGCATGCTGGACACCACTGCAGTGTGTCAGTAGGGAAAAAAGCCAGCTAATGCAATCAGCAATTTCTCTCCTGTTGATATACAGTATTTGTAAGAAAACTTATTTAAAAGACTCCATATAGCTAAAGCTGGTTTTATAGATAAAGTTCTATATCTACATGTAGAAGAATAGCCACAGTGTATCTGTAATTTGGAGATATTTATACCCAGTTAAAATCCTAATTTGTTTGCTTGCTTTATCTCCACTCAATGATTTCACACATAATTGCTTTATATACTTTTTATTAACGTAAATTTTTGAAATGCTTGTATTCATATTACAGTTGTAGGAGTAAGGCAAAAGTGATGCCAATTTGGGCAACTTTGCAGGATTTCTACATTTCATAAAGGATAATTTTTTCTAATTTTTGTTCTCTCTATTCAGGTTTTCATTGAGAAGCAGAAGGGTGAAATTCTGGGCGTAGTGATTGTGGAATCCGGGTGGGGATCCATCTTGCCTACAGTTATCATTGCCAATATGATGCATGGAGGACCAGCAGAGAAATCTGGAAAGCTGAACATTGGAGACCAGATCATGTCTATCAATGGGACTAGTTTAGTTGGCCTACCACTCTCTACATGCCAGAGTATCATAAAGGTACAGAAAATGAACTTTGTTTATTTAAGGCAGGATCCTGACCATACCTAACCAACAGGACTTTTCACTGTTTAGCAAGCTAATACTTGAATAGGTAGCAGAACTTCTGTTCTTAAAGTATACAGTTCTGAGTATACAAGAACTGGGGATAATAAAAGTTATTGATAGAAATATTACTGTGTATTCCCTTTATAAATTAAAAGAATAACCTACAATGAAAAAAGCCATAGGTGACTACTGCTAGCTAAGGTAAACATCAGAATGATGACACATATATTGAAGGGTTACCACAGAAGCGCCATCTTTTCATACATACACTGTGACATTGTACACATGCAAAAGGCAGAGTTTGTGTCATAAGACTGCAACACACATTTCATTACTTGCTCTCCTTGGACACCTATGAATCCATCATACAATTCAGGTCATAAAGGTAAGGGGAGAGGGCCTGTCAAGCGTGAAGAAAATGGATTTATTGTTCCTGAGAACAGTGGTTGAAAATATAGTGGTGGGTTAATTCCAAATGCTTCTGAACAACAGGATTTCTAGATTTGTTGATCATCTAAGATGAAAAAAATAAAAGGGGAACATGACAATTTTCTTAGACCTTTTAGCAGCAACATGTAGGAAAATCAATTAAACCAGCCTTGAGATATGGCTGCAATGATCATTATCAGGGTTATCGGAGAGATCACTTCCCATGTTCCTCTGCCCATCCAATTAGATCAAATAGGTCAACTCCGTCCATATCCTGTCTATATGAGATTTTCATCTGATAGGCGCTTGGAAGCAAGAACTTTTGATTGCCGCCCACATCTTTGCAGTTTGCTTTCACAGGGATCTGGTCTGTTCCTTCCCTCCTTTAATGGAGGTCCATTAAGACCATCTAGCACAGGAGAAGGGCATGCTGTGAATGAATATTGGAATCTGATGCACAAATAACTTTATATATTTTCTGTTCTATTATGTTGATTTTGTTGTTTTTGTTTATTTAATAGGTGGGTTTATTATTTTTGAAGAAGTTGCTTTTTATCTTATGCTCATCTTGATTTTTAGTTGTCCTGAGTCTTCAAGAATGGGTGGCATACAAATAGAGTAAATGAATAAAATAAATTGTCAGAAATGGAGAACCCACAACCTCCACAGACTGTTCCAGCGTTGTACAGGTCTTATTGTCAGGATAGAAGTTTTTCCTTAAACAGAATCTAGCTGCAGCTTAGCCCCCTTCTGATCCTAGTTTCTATGACAATGGAAAATAATTCCTGAGCATCTTCCCTGTAACATCCTGGTATGTACCTGAACACTGATATCATGTCTCCCCAGTCTTTTCTTCAGACTGATCCCAGATTTCTTCAACCTGTCCTCGTAGGGCATGACCTCAAGACCCTGTAATGTCTTTGTTGTAGTCCTCTGAATCTGTTTTAATCTGTCACAATCCTACTGGAAATGTGTTGCCCAGAATCATACATAGTACTCCAGATGTGGTCTTATGCATAGAGGTGATTAAGGACATCACATGTCTGTGATACAGAACTTCTGATGCAGCCCAGAACTGTGCTAACCTTTCAAGCAGATGTCTCACACTGCTGTCTTATATTTAGCTTTAGCTATGACCATACCCAAATCCTTCTCTGATGTAGTGCTTCCAAGCCATAAACTTCCCCATCTTGTATGTGTGCCCTATGTTTTTCTTTCCTAAATGTAAGTAATAACTTACATTTCTCCCTGTTGAAGGACATCTTCGTCCTCTCAGACCAGTCTTCCAACCTGTCCAGATTAGACTGCAATCGCATTCTGCATCCTGGATGTCAGCCAGGCCTCCAGATTTTGTGTCATCTGAAAATGTGATATCAGCCCATCAATCCCTTTATCCAGCTCATCAATAAAAATATTGAATAATATTGGCCCCAAAACTGATCCCTGTGGAACCCCACTGGTTTCTGCTCTCCAACTCAATGTAAAGGCATTAATTAACAGGTATTGATATTATTATTAGGGGTGTGGTGGCTCAGCGGGTAAGATGCCAGGCTTGTCGATCGGAAGATCGCAAGTTCGGAGGTTCGAATCCCTAGCCCTGCGTGCGGAGTCAGCTCCTGCACTAGCTCCAGCTCTTGCCAACCTAGCAATTCGAAAGCATGCAAATGCAAGTAGATGAATAGGTACCACCTCGGTGGGTAGGTTACAGCGTTCCGCGGGCGTCATGCAGCCACATGACCGTGGAAGCGTCTTCGGACAACGCTGGCTCTTCGGCTAACAAACGGAGATGAGCACCGGCCCCTAGTCAGACATGACTGCACAAATGTGCGGGGGGAACCTTTACCTTATTGATATTATGTTTAATGGTCAATAATTTTTGGGATTCTCTCCTTTCCTTTCTTGAGTCTTGTATTACTTCCCCAATTTTCCAAGACATGTCAAAGTTAATTTACAGAGGTCCCAACATCCCTTCAGCTAGTTCCTTCAATGTTCTGTTATCGCTGCAGAGCCTGGGGACTTCAGATTAGCTAGAAGAGAACCTGTACTTTACTAATCTGCACCCATCCTTGTGTTCATTCTGAAGCACAGGTTTAACTGATGCAGTTCTTATAATTATTTATTTCTGTATACCTTGCTTTTATGTTAAGAATAAATTAAATGTAATGTCACCCAAATGCTCTTTTAAAGCATACTTGCCATATTAAGATCCAATAGAGATTTCAAAGGAATAATGCACAAATTCTGCTATATTGTATTCAAGGGTTTAAAAACACAAGCCAGGGTTAAACTGAACATAGTGAGATGTCCTCCAGTAACTACTGTACTTATTAGAAGACCAGACCTCAGATACCAACTAGGCTTCAGTGTACAGAATGGCATTGTAAGTAATATTCAACATCCTTCCTTCATTATCCTACTTCTTGCAAATATTTATTTTAAATGCCTCCAGATAAAACATTCTCAAGTGAATACTAAGTATGATACATTATTATTATTATATTTTTATCTATCCATTCATTCATTCAACTCAAGACAGCAAACATACCTAATACTCGTGCCTCCTATTTTCATCACACCAACAACCCTGTGAGGTGGCTTGGGCCAAGAGAGAAGGAATGGGCCAAAGTCACCCAGCCGGCTTTCATGCCTAAGGCAGGACTAGAACTCAGTCTCCTGGTTTCTAGGCCAGCACCTTAACCACTGCACCAAATTCGCAATCATGCACGTGCAAATTAATCCTTGGCCTTATTGAAGCATCTGCCATTGTACATTGTCTTTCCAGATCTGTAGCCTTATGAGAGGAGGGATTGCAGAACGAGGAGGAGTCCGAGTGGGTCACCGAATTATTGAAATAAATGGACAAAGTGTTGTAGCAACACCTCATGAAAAGATTGTTCACGTTCTCTCAAATGCTGTTGGTGAGGTAAGAGCTGGCATCCATAAGTCTCCAATGAAAGTTTGGCTTGGCTGAATTATTGCCACAAATTAAAACGCTGGTCAACATAGACAGGACACTTTTTAATACAGACAGTAGCATTATAATTTTTACTGAGGCTATAGTATTCTTTGCAGCTGTGTGTTTGCTGGGTACAAACAAGGATTATATCTCTTTCTTCCAAGCTGTTTAGGTCTTAATACACACCTCAGAATCATGAAGTACTGTATATATTCGCGGATCAGCCAAGAATTTTAGGTGCCAAAATGCAGAAAATTGGGTTCAGCTTATCCACGGATGGGCTTATTCGCGAGTATATACGGTAATTCTAGCTGAGTGATAAGGTAACCAAATGAAAATTCCGACTAGGAATTTGAACCTAATTAGCCTAATATGCCCTTCACTACACAAATAGGTCTTCAGCCTATCTGGATTACACCCAAATTTAAAGTGAGTTACACTAGTACAATTGCCACCATTTTCTCTTTCAGTTGTTTATGAAAAGGGCATGAAAGTATCATGTGTAGGCATATTTGGAAGAAAGACCCACTTAGCCTAGTGGTGACTTATACCAACAACATAGCATTTACACTTCTGTGAACTTTCAAACAAAATACTGTTCTTTCATATACATCTGCTTGGGTTTTTCTTCTTTCTTTGAACATTGACCCTCACAAGGGTCCCTCCTTGTGAAGGAGATGGGTGGGATATAAATATGATAAATAAATAAATAAATAAATAAATTTCATTTGTAGATGAAAATATTGCTGTTGTTTTTATTGTATTTTATTGATGTTATGTTGTGAACCGCCCAGAGTCCCTCCTTGAGGGGGAGATGGGCAGTTATAGAAATTTGATAAATAAATAAAAGATTGGATTCTGAATTCTTATGAATAGAACTCATGGGAGATACTGCTGGAAGAAATGGGGACCAGTTCCTCCTTCCCCTGAAGTTCCCACAAGGACAATGGGTGCTAGAAGGGTGAGGGGGAATTAATAGATACTGACCTCCCCCCACCTCTCCCCCCGCCCCCCGCAAATATGCAGTGGTAGCTTCAATTAGGTCATAGTCACTTTGGGAAAGTTCTATAAAATTGTAATAACAGCTTTCATTATATAGAGGGAAAGATGAAGCCCTCTGCCCCCCCCCCCCATAGCATATCGCTTGGCTACAATTAGTTATTTTCTCATTTAACTTTACAACCAATGATTTAATAAGCTGACTTCTGAAATAGACATATAACTGTATTTTGAACTAAAATGTGAGTTTCTGTTTATTATCCCATTTTAACATACTGTATATTCACACATTTAGCATTAATCTAAATATTGAATGGAACTTTTATTTAGGCCTATACTACCATGTTAGCTAACAGATGATATTGTACATTATACAGTATGTTGCTATTGAATATCATCCTCTTTCAAACTCCTTTTGAATGGAGAATACTTAAGCTATTCTACTCCTGACCCAACCCAAATTGCCCAGCCCGTTTGATTATTCTGATGGAACACCAACTGAATAGTCCTTTCTTTCTTCCAGATTCATATGAAGACCATGCCAGCTGCCATGTACAGACTCTTGACTGCACAGGAACAACCGGTTTACATCTAAAGCTGACCCTTCCAGTGTGCATGGAGGATATTCCTTCTCATTAGTGGTGGTGTTTTCTTGTGCTGCATTTTGATGTCTGCAGCAGCATATCTCTTGCTCTTTTCTTACCTTTTATCATTCTGTTGGGTATAAGATGGCATTTTTGGTTGCACCTTTTTACAACTAGTTTTATGTAACTAAGAATCTCTAATATACACATGCATGCACTTATTCAAGCTATGTCATTTATGTTTTGTGGCTCTTACAATAGAAAACACAAGTATCTTAAATAGATATAAAGTAGAAAGCTCTTTTCACCAAATAAGACAGACTGCAGGGTAGACTTCTCCATTTATGGCAATAGATATGATGTTGATCTATTTCTCCTATAAAGTTGCTGTGCCAAAGGTAGGAAAGCAACATTATAATTTTACCCTAAGTAAATAGTTAAATATGGTTTGAAGTAAACACTGATTCCCTTATGTAGTTAAACATCTATATAATGGAAAGCTGTTACTAAAAGATGGTCTTTAGCTTATGCTGATAAACCTCTAGACTAAAATCTGTATTGTCTATGGGAGATATTATTTTACAATTTTGCTCCTTGAGTTCAAAAACTTTCCCCATATTTCTGAAAAGTCATTTATTTTTTAGATATAGCACGATTTTTTTGAAAGTGGCTTTTCTAATTCCTACTTTCTTTCCAGGATTCAATGATCAAATTCTAAATATCCAATAAAAACAGTATGGGTATATGGGGGAAGGGTTTTGCCAGACTTAGCTTTCTATTTGTTTTTTTCATTGTGGACATAACATGGGTTAATAGGCTGTCACATTTTAAAAGTGTGTGCTTGATACAAGAATTTTAACAAGTGTGCATACAGTACTACTTCATTTTGTTCTGAGCCAGTTTTAATTTTAACATATCTTGGTATACAAAATCTTGTATTTATTTATTTTTATGACTTCTCTTTAATTCTGGACCATAATTATGTAAGAAAAAAACTTAATTTATTTTGTTATATACATATACATATATATATAAAAAATAGATGAAAAGTTATTCCTACCCCATGTGATGCTAAAAATGGCTGTGTTCAGTTAATTACTGTATACACTTGTGAAATGAAAGAATATTGCAAAAAGTTTGGTTATGATAGTTAAAATCAAGGCCAGTAGACTGTAATGTTTGTAGTAAACTATAGAGTGAGAACACAAAAGTTTAGGTCCTGTGGCAGCTTACACAATTATAAATTTACTACAGTATTTTTGAGTAGCGCATATAAATGTTTATTCACAATACGTATCTTGATCTTTCAAATGACCTAAAATTGTTTGCTTTTATACGACAAACAAACATGTTTTATCTTTCTGAATCGTGTTTGGTATTTGTGTGGGATATAGGAAATAGAGTAATAAAGGGGAAAGGAGGCGGCCCGGTTTTACATCCACAGCAGCACAAGTGTGCCAAGGGAAGGAGCTGGGTGTTTGCATGTTGCATGGATGTGCATTGTGCACACACGTTGCAAAGATATGTAATGATAGGGTCTTTGGGATTCAGTGCCCTGCATGGGTGTTCGATGTAAATGCATGTAGCTCCCACCCCTTCCAGAAATATAAAAGCACTGGGAAGTTGATAGTTTGATAGCATAATAGAACATTGAACAATTTAACAAAAAAACATTGCCTACGAGGCATAATGTTATTACAGTTCTCTATGCCCCAATCACACACATTGGCAGAGGAGTAAAGACAAGACTGGAATGTTAATTCCCTTTCTTCATTTGCAAAAGAATTGTACGCCATCACATTATATCGCCTATAGAGTATTACTGGAAAGATATACAATAATAAAGAAAACCTAATTTCTACCAGTCCAAGTCTGCAATCCAGTCCTATCTATTGAAGTCCATTTCAACTCACTGAAGTCAGTGGCCAACCGTGCATAAGACTGAGATGCAAATTTGGGGTCAGTGAGCTACTTAATACTATTGCTTTACTGAAAGGAAATGGCTATAGCTCAGGTCAACAAACTAGATGGGAGACCACTAAGTGCTGCATAAAAGGTACGAGATATATGCATAAAGCTGTAACTTTTCAAAGCAAAGCAAAATAAAATATATTAAATTCAGCTTTTGGACTTTGGACATTTTAACTAAATTCACTACCTCATTGCATTTATTTAGCTGTGAAAAGAAAATGCATATTTTTTTTAAATTTTTCAATTGGCCTAAAACTGGATTTTTTTCATGTTTCTGATTTGCTTTTTTCTACCTATGGAGCAGGAGTGAATTTTTCACTTTTGAAATAGAGGGATGCAGCAGGAAAGAAACACAAAGTTGTATGGATTAGGAGAAAAATGGCATGTACTACATAAAGCCCAAGTAAAAATGTATTCAGTGTAATAATTCTGTAGACTTACCTTGTTATGGAACAGGCATTCCAAGCTGTGGAATCATAATGTATGCAGACTATCTTTGTGTGAGACACCCTCCATTCAGAGAACAAGCAAGTAGCCCTTTTCTGATGGTGAACTGCTTAACAAAAGATTGTAATTATTTGTAAGGCCTCTAAGCATGTATCATTGTGATCGGCATAGGAACAGTAACATAGATTACACCATTGCCATCTACAACTTAAAAGTTTTGAAGAACTTAAAATTATTTTTTCCATTAGGGAAAGACCATACTTCCTTTTCTTCTGATCCCTACAATCAAGAAAAATGGATCCACTGGCATCCAGCCTAGATTAAAAAGACCTAAATCTTTTCTTCAAACCCTAATTCTCAGCAACATTGGCTCTTAGAGTAGATTTATTCTATTTCAGGTATATCCAAGAGCCTTCTCAATAAGACATATTAAGAAAGTAAGATATGAGTAGTATCGGCATGTTTTTAAAAGTAAAACAAATGGTTGTGTAAGCTTCAACATGTCCTTAACTTGAATTCCCAGTATGTTTTTCCAAGGATAGCCAGACATAATCCAGTTCAAAAAGTGCTGTGTTAGGGCTTTCTTTCTCGTCTTTCATTTTGTAATCAACTCCAGAACCTCTGAAGAAGACTTTAAGAATAATGTGGACTGGAAGTTAAGAATTCATTGAATACTGATGTTTTTAATAGTTGATATGGGAAGATTCTCTGTGGGATCAAAGGGCCTATTTATTTTATATCATTTCCAGTCTGCAAAAATCCAGGAAAATGTAGTACCAAACTTTAATTCCACCAGGTTTACAATAAAGTTTAGGTTGCCTCTTAAATTTACCATTTTTCCTATGTGCAACTGAATAATTTAATTTTAAGGTAGAGAGTAATTTATTTTTTATTCTAGGAATAAAAGAAATGTGTTTAAACATGAGAATATGCATGCGTGTGTGTGTGTAATTTCTGGACCGCCTGTGAGGGTTAGAAATTGGAGGCACCATTTTACA
The DNA here is from genome assembly GCA_023362775.1 of Charina bottae. Lineage (NCBI taxonomy): Eukaryota > Metazoa > Chordata > Lepidosauria > Squamata > Charinaidae > Charina > Charina bottae. The sequence goes on along the minus strand of JALMGJ010000002.1, from coordinate 205,081,973 downwards.
GTAGTTCTGCTTCTGAATGGGTGAGTTAAGTTGGTGGTGGCAGTGGTGAAGAGGTTGGGCTCACAGGCATTCAATTATGGGGTGCCAGAGGGTTGTTCCTTTCTCCTAGCCTACTCTGTTTAACATTTAATGAAGTTGTGGGAGTTAGCTCTCATTTTGAGGCGAGAGATAAATATGCTGATACTCACTTGTACATTCCATCTTCAGCCAGCTGAGACATGTGGTTGAAGTCCTGACTCATTTGGGATTTAGATGAGGAAAAACAAGCTTAACCCAAGCAACATGGAATGGGCATTAATTCAGAAGCTTACTGATTCCAGGATTGTATCACCTTTGACTTTTGTTGGGGTTGTGCTATTGGGGAGTCTCCTGGACTCTCAGCTCTTCTTGCTCAAGGAGCAGGTGGAAATCATGGCCAGGAGGACTTTTGCCCAGCTTTGGCTGGTGTTTGGTGTTTGGCTGGTCTTCAACCTTCCCTGGAATAGGATGCTATGTAGATGGTCACTCAGGCCCTTATCTCTCTGTTACATTAGTGTAGTTTGCTCTACATGGGGCTGTCCTGGATGATCACTTTCAAGCGGATCCAGAAGGCAGCTGCCTAAATGCTTACTAGGTAGACACGATGCTGCCACATTACATAATTGCCGTGGGAGCTGCACTGCTTACTGGCATGTTTTTGAACACAAATCAGCGGTCTTGCTCACTACCTTGAAAGGCCTATTTGGCTCGAGAACTGGGTATCTAAGAAAATACTTGGGAAGCCAAAGAGCCCTTGCGGAGGGTTGCCAGTGACCAGGAGGTGCAGTGGGAGAGGGCTCAGATTCAGGCAATCTCTCAGGGAGCTCCCTGCCTATGGGGAGAACCAGCTGCCTCCTGAGGCAAGGATGGCTCCTGTTCTTGTGGCTTTCGGTAAGCAAGTAAAAGCCTTGTCAGGCCTTGGGGATTTGTTGTGGAGCCTTCAGTGCTTAGTTGATGTATTATTACTATTGTAAATTACTATTGTTTTATCTTCTGTAAATTGCCCAAGACCCTCCCGAGGGAGGGGATGAATCACGTAAGTAAACAAACAGGAAAGAGAGCACAGCACAAACACACACACACTTCTGTAGGCCTTGAATGTCGATACTGTACCATTGATTGGAAGTTTTTGGATTTTTGTCACAGGTCTTTTGCTCCCTTTTGCTGTAAATGCAACTGCAGTGATTTGGGGGATTTAAAAAAAACAAATTTGTTCTAACCCCCCCCCCCCCGTTTCTTTTATTGTGATGTATTTACATGTGCAACATTCCTTTATTTAAAAGAGTGCTAATATCTGTAAGATTAATTCCGCCCCAAGACATCATATGCCACCAAAACTTTGTTCAACTTAAGTTAGGAAACTGTCCTGCCTCTTGAGCTTCCAGTTAACAGAGTTCCACCTCCACAAATTCCAGAATTATATTTTTTTTACATCCATATTAGTGAGGAACTTCTTAATTAAATTATTTAGCAATTTCCTCTAGCAATCAGCAAATTTTACTCAAGACCTCATTGAATGAAGGTGATAATAAGCATCAGCATATTTTCTTGAAACTTTTGAAGAAACGAAATTCCAACAAGTTTATGTTCACTTTAGCGTAAACTGCTGAGATGATTTGCAGCTACAGTAGTATGATCATTATCAGTGGCTGCTTATAGGAGTTCCACACTAAATTATCTTCATATGCACTGGTAAAGCTGACATTGATGTAATACCTTTATGCTAAGATTTTAAGGTTTCTGCATAATTTTATGTATCTTCAGAATACTCAGCCAAATTTTCAGTGGGCTATCTGCATAAGCTTTGCATTGGATCTGAGAGAGATAATTCAGAAGACTCATTTATCCAGGACTGAGCAAACAGATTTGAACTTGTTCCATTCCACATCTGGGACTCAAACTCCAATCTATTTCCAAAGCTCCAGGGAGGTGCAAATGATATCACTACAGCAGCCACTCCAAGAAAAGAAAAAAAATAAAAAGCCAAGAGAAGAAAGGGAGGTTTGATTCAGTGATCAACAAGTCTGCCCTCAAAACTGCAGTAACTCTTCTAGCTAGTTTACAATACTCCATCATTAATCTCCCTCTCTCCATTGACTTTGAAAGGTGGTAATATGGGGGTGGGGGGGTGGGGGGGAAGTGTTTTGACACCACCTTGTCTTGTGCTTAATGTATTTGATTTACATTCACTAACTCACATGATAAAGCAGCAACTGGAAAAGACCAGGAAGTACATTCCATGTATTTCTATCATGAGTCTCTAAAACCACATTCAGGAACAGGCGTTATCCTATACAAACAACTTCCTATGTCTCTCCAGGTATCCAGTTGAAATTTGGCAAGAATGTTCTCATCAGAAAAATCTTATCATCATACTCTATCGTAAAACAGTGCTGGCACTTTAAAAAAGGGAGTACCACCCAAAAATTCCCTGTACCAATTTCTATGAAATCTACCATGCTTCATCCTTTAGTTTGGTTGTATGTTTCAATCTATTTTGCTCAAAAATATGAGGGTTGAATGAAAAGGGAAGTCTCCAATATTTTAAGTCACCAACAGCACTAGAAGCTCTGTCACGTTCTTTAGGATCCATTCTTTCACTTCAGTGAAAAAGGTTGGGTTGCTATTGTGCGTGAGCTGGAACCCTGCCACACATACTCATCAGTGTATTTAAGTAGTGAGAGTGAAGGTGAGGAATTTCTTCACAGCTTCTTGACAACCGGTGAAATATAGGCTCATCATTATGACCCAGAAACAAAGCATCAACCCATAGAATATTCCAAGCTTTCACCAGAAAACTCATAAATTTTGGGGGAATACAGATGGATATTCATATGGATTTCCTTGAACCCGGCACCACTTTCTACATCACAACACTCAAAACTTTGAAACAATGATTATGCAAAGTTCAGAAGCCTAAGAACTTTTGCTGCAACATGACACTAGGCATCACTTCATGAGTCATCCAAGAGGCAATTGTGAAGTTAGATCTCACCACCTTCATCTTCCATAAAATCCAGATATGGCACCATGTGACTTCCACCTTTCCCCAAAATTGAAGGAATACCTGTGTGGGCATCTGTTTGACTATAGAAAGGTGTAAAGGACTATCAGGACCTGCTTTAAGAGATAAAGTGTGTAGTTTTTTGTGACACCTTTAAGAAGCTTGTCCATCATTGGCAGAAATGTGTTGTAAATAGTGGTGATTATGTGCAGGAGTAAATATTGGCCACAAAAGAGCTCATTTCAAGGATTATTTTTGTTTCATTTATTAACGTATCCCTATTTAAAGTAATGGAAGTCAAGGCATTAATTTTCATTCAACCCTCACCAAAAAATTACAGCCATGGTTTCCCTGTGTGAGCCAATTGGAAAACAGGTAATTGTTTTACTAAATCATGCTTCAAATGGAGGTATCAATGAGACTAACTCAAAGAGGTCTGGGCCACTTGTTAAGGTTTTAGCCCCTGAGTTACACTTAGGGAACAAATTTGAATAGTTAATACATGGTGCCAAGAAAAAAAACTCACTTTATTTCATTTATATTTTTAATCAAAATTAAATACAGCTCATTAATCTTGGGGTCCAATTTTCTGAACCAAGACATAAACTCTGAGGAAGAGAAGAGTTGGATTATTAATCAGGAAATTGAAAGTAAAAACCTGAAAATTTGTAGTAATGGCTTCTACCACTGATCAGTTTCATCCATTACAGACAAGTGTTTTGAAATGTACAGTATGTATTTTAAGTCAGCAAAGGTTTAGGGAGAGAGAAAAGCCTCCCTGCTCATCTGGACTGCTGATTATGATTCAAACCAAATTATGAACAAAAAATCACTGGAAATACATTTATAATCTGTATGTTTTAAACAGAGATTAATCCAAATCATTCCCATAAAACATTTAGACAGCAACGCACACGTTGAAAATGATTCACAGGAAGGGCTTCAGTCTTTGCCCAAGCACAGCATCTTTAGGTATTTATTAAAACGATCCATTTTCTTTTCAGGCTTCTACATGATCCGGAAAAAAGATGCCACCTCTTTAATGGGTTAATGATTATGAGTCAACTTTTTAAAGCAATGGCATTTTATTTTCAGGCTGCATAAATAAATAGCATCTGTACTGCTTTCCCACTTCCTTGCAGTCTGAATCATTTTTGAAGCCTGCACAGCTCTCCGAATTGGTACAAGACTGCTCATTCTCACCTCATCAAAGCGTCATCAAGTAGGAAGGTGAAAAACTGCATGTTTGTAATAAAGCTACCTTGGAAAAATTGTATCATTGCACTGAACTTATTTAATAATCTTGAAAAAAAGGGATTAATAAAGTAGTTTATGAGCTTGGAGCAGCAGAACTCCTGACTGACCTGCTACTCTTAAGCACTTTTGCACTTAAAGTGATACAAAAAGAGAGCTGAATGTTCATGCCGCACCTTAAGTAAAGTGATAGCTTTGTGCACCACACAGCTCAAGATCATTTTGTAAGATTTGTCTATACTTTTTTTTCATTTAACGTGATAAAGAATGTGTAGTGCAACATTATCCAAAAGGAAAGGAAAGGGATGAATGACAGTACATACTTAAGTTTGATATAGATATATCTCTACCTTATATACCCTTTCAGATATAAAAGAAAATTAAAATGAAACCCACACATACTAGAGACAAAAAAACACTCAACGTTTATGTAGAAACAATGAAATGCTTTCATAAACAATACTCTTCTTTCTTTCTTATATCCCAAGATACAGAGCTGCTCCTCAAATATCCTAACTGTACCTGAATATCCTTTTTTTCTGATTCAGAGCTGTATTTATAATGCACCGTGGTTTTCTTAGAAGTAATTTACTCCAGAATTTTCCTCAAATGCTCTTTCAAAAGCAGCAGTACAGTAAGCATGTAACACAGATTGAGGATTCCTCCACCCGATCATTTTCCTGCTCCAGGCCTTGCATCCCACAGGGGGCCTCAGAGCAAGTGAGTTCAGAGCACCGTTTCTCGTACGACTCCAATGAGGCTATGAGGCCGTTCCGGCTCCACCCTCGGGGTTCTCCGGTCCAGCACCCCGGTCCTTGCGGCAGTGAAAGTACTTACGTCTCCACAGCTCACCAAATGCAAAAGTCCCGGGTGCCTTCTGAAAGGCAGGGTGTGCGCTTCTGCTACGGATGGGTGAGCAGGAGTCATGATCTTCGGAAAGACAGAACATTTTTGAAACATTACACTGTCAGTTGCCATATCTATTTTTATGTGAGAAAAGTGATTATAAAGAAAATGTTAACCACCTTAAAATAGCAAAAACGGAGGTCATACAATACCTAGCTATTTTAAAAAAAACCCAGTTGTAGTAATCCTTTAGCCATCAGGACATGTTTTTAGCATCCATTTTTCCTTTTGATTGAGAATTAAGCCATTTAGTTAGAAAGATTTCAATCACAAGTGGAACTATGCAAAAGTATGGATATGACATGAATGAACATTGCTCCTATGGATTTTTGAGTGTGTGTGTGTGTGTATATGAGTGAGTGGGGATTGTCTTTAGTATCAGCAGTAACTTTCCTCGACTTCCTTAGTTTCTTCCCAAATATTTTATTTTAAATTTATATATTTATAATATTATAATAATATTAAATATTTAAATAAATATTTTTACTTTCTTTTTTTCAAAATAATGGACTTCCAGAACATCAGATTTCTGGGCTCTAGTTCTATATCTCTCTATATACCAGAGTCAGCAGTTTATCTTCATCTAAAGGAAAAAGGACACTCATTTGAGGACATTAATGTTCACATTTTAGACAGAGAAGATAGGGGGTTTGAGAGAGCGGTCAAGGAATCCATTTATGCCAACTTGGAAAATCCTTCCTTGAATAGAGGTGGGGGCCTCAGGCACAACCTTTCCCCTATCTTCCTCCCTGCTTTGTCTTCTGTGCCTAGGAAGATTAAGACCATTTCGCAAGCTCAACAGCAGCATGGTAATCTTAACGATCCTCCTTTGGATGATAAAGGGACTTAGAAATAAACATCTCAAATAACCATGACCTAGCCCCAGGTGCAAGGTCACACAGCCACCCTAGAAACATATTTAAGGATTCCCTTACTAACTTTGCTCAGACTGAAGAAGCTTCTTGGATAAGGAGCGAAACGTTTCCACTGAGAAAATAGAAATCCAGTTGACATGATTCAAGCTACAGACTGTTCCACCTGGATGACTGAGAACCTTCATCGACAGGACAGCAACGTAAGCTCAAAGTCACATTTTGAACGGTGCTTTACTACCCCAAATATCAAACTGCAAACTGCTTAGGAGTTTGTATACTACCTGCTCAAGGAAGCCGGCACTGGTGATGGCTTCCTCCATGTGCTCTTCATCTGATTTTAAAACAGATTTTATGTCTTCTACTAGTTCATGTATGTCAGGCGTCATGTTGCAGGAGGACTGCTCCAAGAATTTGGCCACAAGCAGCTTAGTATCTATATAAGATTTGTAGTCGATCAAAGACCGAGGCCTCGAGCGCAGGGCCTTTGCTCGCAGACTCTTTCTCAAAATGACAGTAGCCAGCTGTGGTTTTCGGTCGGTTTGAGTGGCAGCTTCGCAACTCAGCACTGGACCTGGAGACAAAATAAAATCTCACTGGATGCACCTTGATAGTTTACCCAGAGAGAGACAGTCACAGACACCCACAGACCAGAGTCACAAAACCACCACGCAAACCCTGCCATTTTCTATTTGCATTGCAATGTTGCGCGTGAGGAGCAGCGCTTGCATCATGAAGTTGTAACCCTTGCTTTGACATTCTGATGGAACGGTTGGATTCTGAGGATCCCTCTATAATTGGCAAGAATCCCATAATTGAAAATAAATCATTGAACCCCATAAATATAATAGTGAAACAATTATATTTATATAATTGAATGAAACAATGATAACAACGGCTGTTGTGAAAGCCTTCGACAATACAATGATAACAATACTCAGAAGCCAAACCAGGCTGAAGAAACCCTGTTTTTAATTACTAAGTTAAAAATATACGAACTGCACTTCTGGTATTTTAAATCAGGGGCTCCGTTAACAGAATGTCCATCCTCATAGCAGTGAATATATGAGAGATTTCATTGTTAATTAATGTTACAAACAGAACACAAACTCCATGACTGTAAAATAATTACCAGTTACTAAAAGAACTCACCAAACTGCTGCCCCTTCACCACCCTGTTTTTTTGTTTTTTGCACATTCCACCCCCCCCCTTTTTTTTTTTTTTGGTATTGCTGTTATTCCCAGAGTTCACAGGAGGATACCTGGACAGTGTTGTGATGTTATCATTACAACAATAACCCTGTGTGTGTGACTGGCCAAAAATCACCCAGTGAACTCTGTGGTCAGATGAAGACTTTGACCTGTTTTTAACACTACACTACACTACACTGGCTCTTAAATACTATTTCAGGAGCTTCTCTGAGGGAATTAATAATGAAGGACTAGAAAAAGAGTGGTTGCTTAAAAAGCAACTCCTGGACCCTGCCAGTCGGCAATCCCTCAGGGTCCGTAGCATGCCCTCTCTGCCTGACCAGGTGGAACAGATCAATATAAAAAATTTGATAGAAAACATTAATGTAGGCACTTGAAATGTGCCCTAGTACTATATTTGAGAACCCTGCATTTTAGCTTCTGCCCCAAAAGCTAGGGATCAGATTCTGAGTTGGCCAAAGACTCAAAGGCTTTTATTAGTGAATTTTCTCTGCCAAGAGATTAATTTCTCACAAACAGAATAAAACCAAATTTTACAAAAAATAAAAAACTCCTGAAATTGCAGAGAGATATATTCTAATTCTTGGGGGTATACCTGGGGTCTTCTCCTTGACTTCAGACAAATCTGGTTTATCAAAAAGGCCTTCTGATAAACTTCCAAAAAAGCAAAATAAGTTTTAGATTACATGTCATTACTTTCCTACTCAGATGCATGGAGGCAAAAAAATATCCTTTCCAAAAGGAATACACTTATTCCTCTTCTGTTCATAAATTGCATTCCAGGGATTAACATGTGCTATATTTCTGATTGCTAACCAAACTTCTAGATGTGGAATTTGTATCTCTCATGTATACAGATTATAATCCAATAATTTTAAGATTACACAGAGATATATTTAGACCAAATTGATGGAGACTTAACAGTTTATTATTGCTATAAGAGGATATTAAACTGAAGTGTGAATACAAATTTAAGAACTTCTTCTAAACCAATCTAACCCCTGAGATTTCTTTTTTCTTAGTGTAGGATTCAAGTAAAGTATTTATGAGAGGACCGTTTATTTCTTTAGCATCAAATAGAAAGAAAGCCACACAAAACAGACTTATTGATCACCAAACTGAAGCAACTAGAATTATGACACAAAAAGAATTGCTTTCTGGATTTAAAAACAAAAGATAAAAATCGACTTACTAGAAATAAATGACACTTATAAGAGGATGAATTTTGCTAAACAAAAATATTTTGAAAAAGACAATAAACTCGATAAATTGCTGTCTTATCAACAAGAAGAGTTATTACTTCTGTTGGGATGGTAACAGATATGTTTTGACAATGGAGGTAATAAATCAATTTGTTAAACAATATTTCAGATTTTATAGAAGACAGATACTAAATTCAAATCAGACTGAAGAATATCTAGATATGGTTCAGAATACAGAATTCACAGGCAGTACTTAATAAACAAATTACTGAAGAGGAAACAAAAGAAGGAATATAAAAACTGAACTAATCTCCAGGACCAGAGAGGAAATTTTGATTAACCCATTAACTCAGGTAATGAATGAGCTTCAACAATGCCAAAGTACTTCCTTGTATGGGAAGGAAGCTTTAATTTCTTTAAATGATAAAGAGGATAATGACCCAACCCATCCAGAGTTGTATAGATATATTTTATTACTTTATGCAGATTATAAACTCTTTACTGCAACACTAGCTAAAAGATTCAACGGCCTTCTAACTGAATTGATAATTTTGATCAGGCTGGATTTGTCCTGAAAAGATACATGAGTTAGATACATTTTGAATGTGATTGATTGTATAAACCAGAAAAGTAAGAAAGCGGAGTAAGAAAGCGTCCATGATTTTCTTAGATGTAGAGAAAGCCTCTGATAACTTGGAATGGCTTTTTGTATTTATGACTCTGAACAAAATGGAATGTGGTATGAATTTTTTTTATGTGGATACAGAGTATCTACAAAGAACAAACCACCAAGATAATAACAAATGTGCTATAATGAAGGGAATGTATTTATATTGGCATTGGAACTACTACAAAGATAAAACAAATTAATCAAATTTCAGTAATCGATAGGGACTCCGAGTCAGCTGCCAGCTCGACAAGTCAGGTTTTTCAAAGCCTGGCTAACTTTTCCCTGTTTTGCGGTGGTCTATGGAAATTATAGGACCACTGAAGTTCTCCCTGGAGAGGGGAAAAGCAGAAGATTACTCACGGGGTCGTTGAAACTACCCCCTCCTGCTTTTTTTCTGTGGTTTTTTGTTACGGAGAGAGCAGGGGCTGGAGACAGTGAAGCGATCGGAGAGAAACAACAAGCTCTTACAGGGAATCGTAAGTTAGAGCTAAGCTGGCTTTTAGATCACTTTATTTTATTTTTTCATTTAAATTGGACTGTTTTACCATCTAGGGTCTTTCTTTGGACATTGCACAAAATGTTGGCAATTTTGTACTTTCTTTGCTATAACAAGATGGAAATATAATGGATTTTATGTCTGAAGTATAATAATGCTTACATTTTTTATTTTTTTACTTTTTATCTTTCTAATTTACCAGAAGACTCAATCCCAGTTGGAAGTATAAGAGTTGATATTAAATAGCTTGTGAATATACTTTGTTGGATTAACATTTGAACTGGATTTTTCTTTTTCCTTTTTTTTTCTTTTTATAATGGTAGAAATTTAGTTTCTCTTTCTCTTTTTATGAACTGTTTGAGGTATTACCTTCTTGCCTATTTTTGATTATTGAAACTTTTCATCTTCCTTTATTTAAAAAAAAAAAAACTTTTTACTTAATGGACTATGCCGGTAATTTTCCATGAATAGATCAGCTGACCATTTATTTGTTTTGGCTAGAATGGCCGTTGTTGAAGCCTGAAAACAAGAGGGGGTGGAGAAGAATGGGTTTCTCAACAGTAACCGCAGCAGTAACTCAAGCAATTAAAGAATTTAAGGTGGAGATTTGTGAAGCCCTCTCGGAAATTAAAAAATCACTGGAAATTTTAATTTTATTTTTGCAAGATCAGGAACAAAAAGAACAAAAAATAGAAACGGAAGCAGAAGAAAAAAACTTTGAGATAGAAGAAGGGCAAGAAGGGGGAATTTCAAATACATTGATTCAAAAAATCATTCTTACACCCGATATGAGACAGACAACAAAATAATATAACTTTGGTACAAACATATTGGGACAGTTGTGGTTAGGACAAAGGCTGAATATGCAATTTGATAAGATATTGTGAAACATGGGTTCTGACACACTATAAGAGATACAGAACAAAAAAGGTTATACATTATGACTTTGGTATAACTTGAATAAGAGATTTAACATTAGGTGGGAGAATAAAGGTATTGAAACCATGGATTTTAACTGGATATTGAGTTTGTAAAAGTATTAATTATTAGTAATATAACTGTTGGGAATATTAAATGTTAAAAATTAATATGTGAAACTGTATGGATGTATAAAAATATGATATTTTAATCATAGATAAAAGGTTATAAAATTAGTGATAAAAATATAAATTGTTATAGAGTACTTGGAAAATAGAAAAAAAATTAGGGAGATATATGAAGGATATGATGTTAAGTTTGAATTAGAATTAATATTATTATAGGATGACTTATTTTTATAATTAATAGTATGAATACTATTGAGAACTGTTGTTAGGTTATGTATTAGGGGAATAAATAGATATAAAAATTTGTTAAATAGGTAAATATGTAGGAGGATGTAGATTATGGTATAATTATAATCTAATAGATTAAGTTTAAATTAAGGTTGTTTTTATGGATATGTATGAATAGAATGTATTTTATTTTACTAGAATTAGAATAAAATACAAATTACCGTAGAGATAAAATAAGGCCTTTACTTGCTATATATATGTTTTAAGACTAATTGGATTTTATTAAGGATATGAACATGGATGTAAAAATGGAATTTGATGCAGTAAAGAATATTTAAATTGATATTACCTCAAGGAGTGGAAATTACAGATGGACTAATGGAGAATTGATAGAAAGATGAAATCTACATGAAGATTAGAAGATTGGACTATATAAATTGAAATGTATATGACAAAGAAAAGTTCCTGTGTATTGTATGAAAGACCAACATTTAAAGCAAATATTGTACTTAAAGACCAAAGACAGACTGGAGGCCATCTTTTTTCTATACTTCTTTTGTATATTATTTTTCTTAACTTCACTTTTCTTTTACTTTTTTCTTACTTTGTATTTCTTTCTTTATTTCTTGTTCTACATTTTAATATGTATTTTAAAATTTAATAAAAATTTATTTAAAAAAAAATTTCAGTAATCGATCTATCAAATCAAAAGCATAAATTAAAATTATATGCAGATGAAGTTACTTATAGTTTACTCACCGAAAGGACTCTTTAGAACTAATAAGGGAATGTATATAGCAGTATCATTTATTGACAGGATTATTGTCAAGATATTCGATTAGTCAAAACAAGACCCAAATGGTGACATGGAACTTGTTTGAAGAAGAAAAACGTACTTACAGTAAACAATTAGCTTTAACATTATTGCTAAAAAGATCAGGGATCTGGGATACCTATATAACAAATGTAATAAAAAGTTATATAAGAACAATTGCTCTCAGATTTGGAGAAATACAACAGTAGATATTTCAAGATGAAAAAAGCTGAAACTGTACTGGCTAGGAAGAATTGGAGCAATAAAAATGAACATCTTGTCAAACATTCCCAATAAGAATTGAAGAAAAGAAACTAAATCACTGGCAGAGTCGTAAAACTATTTTTTATGGTCTAATAAAAGACTCAGGGTAAAGTTCAAAAATTTACAAGACTCAAAAGAATGAGGTGGACTGACAGCACCCAGTTTTAAGTAGTATTATCAGGCTAGTTGTTTAATTTGGATAACAGACTGAATTATAAAACTTTATGCCTGGATTGCCTCTATGGAAGGAGCAGAACTTCCAGTGGAAGTATCTTTGGTTGCACAAGTATCTTTGATCTGATACAAATAGAAAAATACAATCTATACAAGTTCATTCAATAATAAGCTGTTTTTTTTAAAATAGGGGAGAAACAGAGAAAAAGTATCAGTCCAGATCCTTCTTGCTTCAATATCAAATATTTATTTTCATGAATGAGAATATACAAAGAAATGTGATCACTGGAGGAATCATAATTCATATAGATTGCAAGATTTAATTATTCATAAGACAAGGATGAAATCCTTCGAGGCTCTCTCTTTGGAATGCCCAGAATCACCTCACTGATTTCAATATCTACAAATAGGTAATTCTGAAAGGAATTACAAAAACAAAGGAATACTTAAGACATCTGACTGAATTTGAAAAACTTATTACACATAATTCAGACCATTTATTCGGGCTTATCTATAAATTGTTAGTAAAGTATGATTCAGAGAGTGAGCAAGTCAGAGACTATGATTAAATGGATGCAGAATTTAAACAGAGAATCAATATGCAACAACGGGTATCAATGGAAGAAAAATGTCAATGTTATGGTCAATATTATATTCAGGGAAAATTGGTGTAAGATGTGCTACTGATAGTAAATTACTTCAGAGTTGAGACGGGTTTCCTCCCTTCCGAAAAAATCTGAAAACCTGGTTCTGCCGCCTAGCATGGGAAGGAAAAGATAATAGCTCCTCCTGGGCGTGGTTAATATCATAATACCCTCCCTAATTCGCCAGATTGGATTTTATATTTATATTTTTATGTTATATTGTATTTATATTGTATTTTAAACGTGTTTTTATTGTAAGCCGCCAAGAGTCCCCCATTGGGGGAGATGGGCGGTCATATAAATTTGAGTAATAAAATAAATAAATAAATAAATAAATATTTAACTTCGTATCTGAAAAACAAATCCAACACAGAATTTAACACAATGTGGAAACCATTTTTGGATTATAATCTTATAAACAGGTTCGTATCACATCCAAAGTTTGGGCAGTTTTTGAGATCAGATCATTAATTTTATGATTTGCTAATAGATCAGGCAGTAATTATTGCAATTTCTTTATCTCAGTTATAATTTGAGCAATTTAAATACAGAACTATTTAGTACTGAGACAAAATTTCAAATTGATGTAAGATATTTCAACAGGCAGATTTATATTAATGTCTTTCTGATTTTTTTTAGCTAATTTTACAATGTTGGTAAATCTCCTTTTTACCTGTGTTCTGCTCTTGGGGTTTTTTGGGAGGTTGTACTTGTAAAAGTAATACGTTTGAGAAAATGTAAAAAAAAGGTAAGACAGGTAAGAATTCACATTAGCGCTGGTGCAAAATGTTCCACACTGTGGGATGATGCACTGCCACTGCCACCTTTCCTTTCCTAAAGCTTCTTTATTGTTCTTTCCCTTGTTAGCAGAGTTACTGTAAGTAACTTGGCTATCAATATCTTGCTCTGCAAAGGCTGCTGAACAGCAATATTTCAGTGAGGGATCCTTTTTAGAATGAGAATGAGGTAGATACAGAAAACAGCCCTACAGCACAGCTGCTCTCCAAGCTCATCACTTCTACAAAACTAAGCCTCAGTTATGAGGGCTACAGCCAGCCCCTCCCGGCCCCCTCCCCCAAGCTGGCTGCAACCTTTGAGAATTGGTGGGGAGGGGAGCTGGAGCACAGCTGCAACTCCCACTCTGCTGGCTGAGGTGAGGGTCTCACTGTGTCTTATACCCCTGATTCTAACAAGACCACCATCATTTTTCATTAAATAATGTGCATCTCCAAGGCAACAATACTACTTGAGACAAAACAATCTTAATGCCAATAAATCTCCTTCGTTTTGTGGTCTCAGAAAAAAAGGAGTTAAAGAACATTTTCTGGGAAGGGGAGAAAAGTCAGATCACCTCTGGATGGAAAGCCCTGCAGAACAGGATCACTTTTTGATCGTTTTCTGAAGAGCTGAGAGGTGCCCACAGGTACCAAGCTGGCATCTGGATGCAAGGCGGTCTCTCTACTCAAAGAATTAAGAGAACTTTCATCTCCTGCAAAGAAGAAAGGCAGGAACAAGAAATTCAGTCAGCATGAAGTCACTCTCTCTCTACACACACACACACACACACACACACACTTTACTGGGAGAGAAAAAAATTATGGAGACATAGTTCTTTTAAACATATTTCTACAGTGATTTAAAGTTAAATAACGGTTACCAAGCAATACTTATAAAGCTTTCCATTACTCATCAAAATAAAGTTTTCTGTTAATCATAAAAATACATTTATAAAAGAGTACATGTACTCATTATCCAAAGGTATTGGCAATATGCCAACGACAAGTGTCTAACAGATTTACTATATCACATCTGCCAAACTATGCTCACTGATCAAAGAAAGCAAAAGTTAAACCTTAAAAAGTTGGGGATGTTGTTTTAACTTCTTGTTCACAAGTTTATGTAAACTTGGGTGCGCAGTGTTATAGAAACATGGAAATAAAAAGACATTTGGCATGGAAACTGCCAACCATGGATTTTGCTTTAATCAACTGGGAATTATCGGTATCATCACAAGTAGCTTGCAGAAATGAAAAATGTTTGCTCCTATTGCCTTCAAAATATGTAAACAAATAATCTTCCCAAGGTTCATGACAAACCACTTCTATGTTATTGCCAAGAAAAAAAACAAGGATGTGGATATGGGGCAGGCCACATGAGATTTAAAATAATTAATTCAGAGGGTTTTTTTTTTAAATGGGGAACAGCGCCAAAGCTCTTTTTAGAAGTTTCTTGTTTCAAAATAAAGGAAAGACAAATTCCTAATTTCCAAGTGGGTCATAGATACTTGGATACTAAAAGTGGGCTCATCTACTATTTGGTCTCTCAGTTCTGATCCAAATGAGATAACCACAACTTGATTTCTAATACAAGTTTCAAGGGAATCACAAGGTAAAGCTGGTTGTAAACAAGGTTTATCCTAGAAAAATAACAAACCTAGATAAAGGAAAGATAAAGGTGAACTAACCAACAAAGATAGATAAGAAATTAGTGGTACAATGGCTCAAAACATCATGGCAAGCTTGTTGTTGTTCAGTCGTTTAGTCGTGTCCGACTCTTCGTGACCTCATGGACCATTACATGCCAGGCCTTCCTGTCCTCCACTGTCTCCCGGAGTTTACTCAAATTCATGTTCGTTACATCGGTGATGCTATCTAACCATCTCATCCTCTGCCATCCCCTTCTCCTTTTGCCTTCAGTCTTTCCCAGCATCAGGGTCTTTTCCAGTGAATCCTCTCTTCGCATTAGGTGGCCAAAGTATTTGAGCTTCACTTTAGTATCTGTCCTTCTAATGAGCAGTCAGGGTTGATTTCCTTTAGGATTGACTGGTTTGACCTCCTTGCAGTCCAAGGGACTCTTAAGAGTCTTCTCCAGCACCACAGTTCGAAAGCATCAATTCTTCGGCGCTCAGCCTTCCTTATGGTCCAACTCTCACAGCCATACATTACTACTGGAAAAACCATAGCTTTAACTATACAGACCTTTGTCGGCAAGGTGATGTCTCTGCTTTTTAATATGCTGTCTAGGTTTGCCATAGCTTTCCTCCCAAGGAGCAAGCGTCTTTTAATTTCATGGCTGCAGTCACCGTCTGCGGTGATCTTGGAGCCCAAGAAAATAAAATCTGTCACTGCTTCCATTTCTTCCCCTTCTATTTGCCAGGAAGTGATGGGACCAGATGCCATGATCTGAGTTTTTTTAATGTTGAGTTTCAAGCCAGCTTTTGCACTCTCCTCTTTCACCCTCATCAAGAGGCTCTTTAGTTCCTCTTCACTTTCTGCCATTAGGGTGGTATCGTCTGCATATCTGAGGTTGTTGATATTTCTCCCGGCAATCTTAACTCCGGCTTGTGATTCATCCAGCCCGGCATTTCTCATGATGTACTCTGCATATAAGTTAAATAAGCAGGGTGATAATATACAGCCTTGTCGTACTCCTTTCCCAATTTTGAACCAGTCGGTTGTTCCATGTCTGGTTCTAACTGTTGCTTCTTGACCCACATACAGGTTTCTCAGGAGACAGGTAAGGTGGTCTGGTACTCCCATCTCTTTAAGAATTTGCCAGAGTTTGTTGTGATCCACACAATCAAAGGCTTTAGCGTAGTCAATGAAGCAGAAGTAGATGTTTTTCTGGAACTCTCTTGCTTTTTCCATGATCCAGCGAATGTTGGCAATCTGATCTCTAGTTCCTCTGCCTCTTCGAAACCCAGCTTGCACTTCTGGTAGTTCTCGGTTCACATGCTGCTGAAGCCTAGCTTGTAGGATTTTGAGCATAACCTTGCTAGCATGTGAAATGAGCGCAATTGTACGGTAGTTTGAACATTCTTTGGCATTGCCCTTCTTTGGAATTGGAACGTAAACTGACCTTTTCCAATCCTGTGGCCATTGTTGAGTTTTCCAAATTTGTTGGCATATTGAGTGCAACACTTTAACAGCATCATCTTTTAGGATTTTAAATAGCTCAGCTGGGATACTGTCTTCTCCACTAGCTTTGTTGTTAGTAATGCTTTCTAAGGCCCACTTGACCTCACTCTCTAGGATGTCCGGCTCAGGGTCATTGACCACACCATCGTATTTATCAGGGATATTAAAATCTTTCTTGTATAGTTCTTCTGTGTATTCTTGCCACCTCTTCTTAATCTCTTCTGCTTCTGTTAGGTCCCTGCCTTTTTTGTCCTTTATCATGCCCATCTTTGCACAAAACATTCCCTTGATATCTCCGATTTTCTTCAAGAGATCTCTAGTCTTCCCCATTCTATTGTTTTCCTCGATTTCTTTGTATTGTTCATTTAAGAAGGCCTTCTTATCTCTCCTTGCTATTCTCTGGAAATCTACATTCAGTTGGTTATATCTTTCCCTTTCTCCCTTGCCTTTTGCTTCCCTTCTTTCCTCAGCTATTTGTAAAGCTTCATCAGTCAGCCACTTTGCTTTCTTGCATTTCTTTTTCTTTGGGATGGTTTTAGTTGCTGCCTCCTGTACAATGTTACGAACCTCCATCCATAGTTCTTCAGGCACTCTGTCTACCAGATCTAATCCTTTAAATCTATTCCTCACCTCCACTGTATATTCATAAGGGATATGATTTAGGTCATACTTGAGTGGTCTAGTGGTTTTCTCTACGTTTTTCAATTTAAGCCTAAATTTTGCGATAAGAAGCTCATGATCTGAGCCACAGTCAGCTCCAGGTCTTGTTTTTGCTGATTGTATAGAGCTTCTCCATCTTTGGCTGCAAAGTATATAATCAATCTGATTTCGGTATTGACCATCTGGTGATGTCCATGTGTAGAGTCGTCTCTTGTGTTGTTGGAAAAGAGTGTTTGCTATGACCAGCGTGTTCTCTTGACAAAACTCTATTAGCCTTTGCCCTGCTTCATTTTGTACTCCGAGGCCGAACTTGCCTGTTATTCCGGTTATTTTTTGACTTCCTACCTTAGCATTCCAGTCCCCTATGATGAAAAGGACATCTTTTTTTGGTGTTAGTTCTAGAAGGTGTTGTAGGTCTTCATAGAACCGGTCAACTTCAGCTTCTTCGACATCAGTGGTTGGGGCATAGACTTGGATTACTGTGATGTTGAATGGTTTGCCTTGGATTCGAACTGAAAGCATTCTGTCGTTTTTGAGGTTGTACCCCAGTACTGCCTTTCCCACTCTTTTATTGACTATGAGAGCTACTCCATTTCTTCTAAGGGATTCTTGCCCACAGTAGTATATATAATGGTCTCCTGAATTAAATTCGCCCATTCCTGTCCATTTTAGTTCGCTGATTCCCAATATATCGATGTTCAATCTTGTCATCTCATGTTTGACCACATCCAGCTTACCTTGATTCATTGATCTTACATTCCAGGTTCCTATGCAGTATTGTTCTTTATAGCATCGGACTTTCCTTCCACTTCCAGACACATCCACAAATGAGCGTCCTTTCGGGTTTGGCCCAGCCGCTTCACTCTTTCTGGAGCTACTCGGAATTGCCCTCCGCTCTTCCCCAGTAGCATATTGGACACCTTCCGACCTGAGGGGCTCATCTTCCGGCGTCATATCTTTTAGCCTTTTGATACTGTCCATGGGGTTTTCTTGGCCAGGATACTGGAGTGGGTTGCCATTTCCTCCTCCAATGGACGTTTTGTCAGAACTCTCCGTCATGACCTGTCCGTCTTGACCTGACTTCATTGAGTTACGCAAGCCCCTTCGCCACGACAAGGCAATGATCCATGAAGGGGCATGGCAAGCTTAAAGCAATGTATTTTCCACTTGGCCATCAAATCACTAGATTCAGGATCAGCTTTCATAGAGGATGGAGCATATCTATCTCCAGTATTAGATTTACAAATCTAAACAAAGCTGTTGGAAAATTACTGTTGGCAATTTCCAGATTAATTTCCCCACAGTACCCTCCCAGTAGATGCCTTTATCCAAATAAGAGCAAGTGCACACGACACTCAGTTCAACTATCAAAAAATATAGCTTGATATTTGTGGAATTCAAGGATCCCACATTTGTGGAACTATCCTCTAAGAATTGTATGCATTCTGTCTTGGATGGCCTAACAGGGTCCAAGGATTATTTTATTCTGGCAGTGTTTTCATTGATTTTAACAACAATTCTCTCTCATTTTGAAGCACATGCTGTTTTTATTAACATTATTTATTCTGTACTTTTTAAATTATAAACAACTTTGTGAGAACTTGCCCTAGAAGATAGTATATAATAAAATACATAAAATTATTGTTCATAATCTAGCCCAACAGGAGTATTTCCAAAGCTAATTGACAACTTCATCAATACAAGATCACAAAAAGGTGACAACTGTGTGTTATCTTTATCCAGCTACAGCAGGGACCACAAGCAAAGTACTTAAAATGTTTTCTTTAGCCTTTCTAAATTAACATCAACAACACTGTTTCTATTTACTGTATCTGTCAAAGAAGAAGCAGAAAGCATAGTGGACAAAAAGAAAAGGTGAAATTTATTCCTTGAATAATGATACTAACATGAAATAGCCAGCGTTGTCCAAAGACGCTTCCACGGTCATGTGGCCGCATGACACGCGCGGAACGCTGTTACCTACCCACCGAAGTGGTACCTATTAATCTACTTGCATTTGCATGCTTTCGAATTGCTAGGTTGGCAAGAGATGGGGCTAGTGCGGGAGCTCACTCCGTCACGCGGGGCTAGGGATTCGAACTGCCGAACTTGCGATCTTCCAATCAACAAGCCTAGCGTCTTACCCGCTGAGCCACCACGCCACATAACATGAAATATGCTTTAGAACAAATAAGGTTTTCAGTTTAGTTCAGTTGTTTCCAAAATCAAACAGTATGACTTGCTAATTTCTTTAGCAATGGTGGAATTAAAGTCCTGTTATTCCAAAACTGTCACTTCAAGGACTATACAATGTCCTGGAAGGCTAAAATGCTCTGGTACTATTTTGTCCTTGTTTTGTGTCCTGATGACAAATTTGCGTCTATTAATTCTTCTGTGCAAAGTCTATCCTGTTTCTCCTATGTAGCATCCAGAGGGGCTTTGCCAGCAGGACATTAACTCCATCACTCAGTGAAGGGATGCTGAACTCACATACATCAAAGGTGCAGGCAAGGTCGGAACAAACACACTGGTTTTTTAACACATTACAACTGTTAATTGATAAAGTACTGGTAATCTGTCTCATGTGTACCCTACATCAGCATAAACGACCTCTATTCCCCTCTTTCCCCTAACCCTAATTTAAATCCTACATCAATCTAGCTACTCTATGCCTCTGATGAAGTGAGCTGCAGGTTCTGTTTTTTAATATAATTTGTTAGTCAAAAAGGTGCTACCAGACTCCTCCTGATTTTTTGCCACCATAGACTAACACGGCTCTCCTCCTACAATGTCTAAGTGAAAGAAAGAAAAAGGATGTTCCAAAGTGATAAATTATAACAGGAAACAGTTGTTATGGAGATACAGTAAAATTGTTTAAATTAGAAAACAATCATTATTGTATTTCTTTGAAATTCATTGCTAACCTTAGCACAACTTCAAAAAATACTTTTTACCTTGTGATACCTGTGTATCATTTTGTCCAGGTGGGTCATTTACAGCTTCTGCAGTAGCTGAATTTGAAACTGCATCCTCCTAAATAGAAAATTAACAGAGTAATCTTCTAAGTAAATTAATGGAAAATAGGAACAAGTTCCTGACTCTATAGAATTTACAAAAAGAAATACCACCAATGCCCCAACAGACAGGACTATTTAGACATCTACATTTCATCAAAAGGCCAAGACATATTAAGAAGCAAACAATTCAAGCTTGGACCATACTTTGAGGGGTTAATACACATTTATTTATTTGAATTTTTTTTATTTTTTATCCCACCTTTATTATTTTTACAAATAACTCAAGGCAGGGAACATACCTAATATACTCCTATTTTCTCCACAACAGCAACCCTGTGAGGTGAGTTGGGCTGAGAGTGAGTGACTGGTCCAAGGTCACCCAGCAGGCTTTCATGCCTAAGGCGGAACTAGAACTCACGGTCTCCTGGTTTCTAGCCCAGCACCTTAACCACTAGACCAAACTGGCTCTCTAATAACTAGATTTGCCTAATAACTAGAATTCCAGGGCAGACTGCAAGGCTATTAAAATAACAGCAGTGAGAACAATTATATAAATATATAGAAAAATTAATAAAAATCAGTAATATACATTTATGAATAGATGCACACACATATACACTAAAGCCACTATGCACTTAAAATCAAAACTAAACTCTCAAAATCCGAGAGGCATTTCAGCCTTGGAAATTTTTCCTTAAAAGACAACACTGTAGGCACAAGGTGTGCTATGTACTTGAGAAGGAAATCAAGGTAATCCTCTCCATTTACCTCCCTCTCATACTTGCCAAACTTCAGTGGCAAGAAGAGTGTTTCTGGAGATGAATGCCCAGGCAAGAACGTATGGGAGGACATGTATGCCTCCTCTTGTAAGCACTTTAGATACTCTGGCCCAAGCCATTCAGGGTTTTAAAGGTTTGCATCAACACCATGAATTGAACCCACAAGCAGACTGGAAGCCAATGAAATTGTCAAAGTGGGTTCCCAGGATTGCACTGATCAATCCCAGTTCACAACCCAGCAGTTCTATTTGAGTCTATTGAAATTGTTTTTTAAAGCAAACCCATGTACAACACACTGCAGTAATCCTGTAAGTTTATCTAAGAATATGTAACTGATGCCAGGCTGTCTCTGTTGCATCTGGTATGTCAGCCTGAAGATGATTCTGCTTGCTGAAGTTACTTTATCTTTCAGAGAAAGTGCAGCCCTTTCCAGAACACGTCAAACACTGTTCAGCAGGACAGACAGCTTATCTAACCATAGCACCTCCATCTTTTCTAAATTGGGGCTTGATTTATTGACCATCATCCAGTCCACAGGATACCCTGGAGAAGAAGCTGATGCTAGGGAAAGTGGAAGGCAAAAGGAAGAGGGGCCGACCAAGGGCAAGATGGATGGATGATATTCTGGAGGTGACGGACTCAACCATTGGGGAGCTGGGGATGGTGACGGCCGACGGGAAGCTCTGGCGTGGGCTGGTCCATGAAGTCACGAAGAGTCGGAAGCGGCTGAACGAATAAACAACAAAAATCCAGTCCACTGTCATGCTCAGACACTGCTTCAAAACATCTACTGCTTCTCCTGCACAATATGCACTGTAAAGAAGAGCTAACGCTGGGTGTTATTGATGACAACTCAGCTCACATCCTTGTATAAACTCCCCCACTGGTTTTGTGTAGTTGTTAAATAACATGGGAGGATAAAACTGAGATGCCAAGAATGCCATGACACAACACCATGATGCAGAGCAATAATCCTCCAATACCAATGTTTAGAAACAGGAAGACAAGTAGGAACAGATCCAGTGTATAACACATTCCAATTCAGATAGCTGAGGATATCATGCATAATACCACTGACGGGTTCTGTGGGGTTCAAGAAAACCAAAGAAATTATTTCCACTTCTGGTTCTACCTTAAAGTTTAATTTGCAAGGTCAGCAAGGCATTCCATATCCTAATGCCAAGTATACTGAAGGGATATGGGGAAACCAGGCTCACAAACCTTGGCCTGGAAAACACCGTGCTGTAACATTTCCCCACGATGCAACGTTACTAAACCAAAGATTGTGCCTGAACCAAAGAATTGTTACCCAAGGTTGACCCTTGAGATGGGCCTCAGCAAGCCCCAAAGAATGGTGCATAAGAAACGTTAAGCAAAGCTCTGAAACCAAGTCTACCTCCCCCTCAGGAATGCATGATAGTCTGGGACCATCTATCTGGTCAAGCATCCTCTTCCTGAGGCGAAAGCCAATATGTTTACCAAACCTTCTTGCAATAAATGCCTTGCTTCCCCTCTCCTGAAATGTAAATATGTTAAGCTGTGATCCTATGGTTCTGACCCTTTGTGATTCAACCTGCTTGTATAACCCAATGTCTCTGTAAATGCCACTGTCTCTCTGTAAGATGCCAGTATTTCTTTGGTGTGGATGCTCCAACAATTAGTGTGAATGTTCCCATATCTACCCTTTGTAAATATGTTGATGACCCACGTCACCCCTTGACCTGGTGAGTCCCAGGATGCTTCAGCTCTGGGAGGGACCCTTTCCCCTAGGAACCAGCCAATCCTAGGGGATGGTCATCAGACACCTCGCCCACATGTGGGCATACCTTCCTCATCCTCACTTCCTGCCTGTATTCCCCGTATAAAAGTTTGTGCACCCTTATGCTCAGGGTGGTGGTTTCATTCAGAGGTCACTTGCACGTGACAACTGTCTGGCTGCCACCCGGCAACTTTTGCTTGGCCAAATAAATTTTGCTGCTGTTCCTTTTTACAAAGTCTCCTTCGTGTATTTGGCTTTCTCTAAAGGCGCGTGGTAAGTTTTGGTGCCTTACAATACAGGTTGGATTGCAAAGGATCTAAAAATCTCCATCCAGAAGTGTCTGGTGTTAGTCACCAACCTTTTGCCCAAGTACCTTACCCCCAAAAGGTGAAATTATTTCCAAATATAGGCTATTGTTCTATATCTCAACTAGGAGGGTTATTGTCCCATCACTCAAACAATTCCCCCTTATTAGATATAACAAGTCAGGCATAAAAAGTATTTTTAACCTGTCCAAGGAATTTGTCTGTATTCTCAGGTAAAACAAAACTCATCTACAGTAATTGTACAAGACAACATTACTGTATGGACATCTGTTAAATTAGCTGCACTAACCACAGAGTCCAAGTCAAACCAGATGCACACAGCTCTTATCTTTAAACAGTCCTGCAAATGTATCACAGCAAACTGTTGAAGACACAGCTAATTTCCTTAAAGATCAAAGGTGAATCCCTGGACATCATTGTGGAGATCCAACAGAGGTAGAAAAGAACTCTGACTTTGTCACTTCTACAGAATAGTTTCAAAAGTCACTCACATAACTGTGGAGTCCTTGGTGCTCTCTGAGCCTTGTTGTTTTCTTGCAGACGTTTCATTGCCAGGCTAGGCAACATCTTCAGTGCGAAAAGGGAGTGGAACTTGCTCTCTGTTTATATACCCTGGCATGTCCTGCCTGTGTTGGTGGGGGTGTTGTACTCTCCTTGGTAGTACTTTGACTGGGTTGTTGTTTACTGCTTGGTTGATTGACAAAGTTAATAGTTCCTTGATTAGGGTCTAATTGTGTTGTTTGATTGCTCCTCTGCTGCTAATCTTGCTGTTAATCTTTGCATATCTTGTAGTTGATTGCTGGCCAAGAGGTGTTCTGGTCTTCTGGCTTTTCTATTGTCTCTTATGAATGGTATGTAAATGTTGTTTATCTCTATGTGTCTATTGATGGCTGCTTTGTCTGAGTGCCAAGCTATCAGGAATTCTCTAGCATTTTTGGATCTGGCTTGGTTTAATATGCTCACAGTTTCCCAGTTGAAAGTATGGTAAAGTCTGTCTATGTGTTGTGAGATTAAGGAGTTTTCATCATGTCTTCTGACTGCTAGTTGGTGTTCATGGATGCGTTCTGCTAGTCTTCTGCCAGTCTGTCCTACATAGTGGCTGTTACAGTCCTTACACTGTATGTTGTAGATAACTCCTGTTTTTTCTTCTTGGGCTACTGGGTCTTTTGGTTTACTTACGATGTTCTGAAGGGTTTTGGTTGGTTTGTGTGCTACAGTGATGCCGTGTGGTTGTAACAGTCTATTAGTAGTTTCTGAGACGTTTCTGATATATGGCAGTGTAATCCTTTTCATAGCTTCTGTTGGTTTTGCTGTGGTGGGTTGAGTGGTCAGGCACTTTTTGATAAAGTTGCGTGGATATCCATTTTGCTGGAAGATGCTATATAAGTGGTCTGTTTCCTTTTTCTGGTGTTCTGGGTTGCTGCAGTGTGTTTCTGCTCGTCTGAATAGTGTTCTTACACAGCTCCTCTTGTGGGAGGTAGGGTTATTGCTTTGGTAGTTGTCCTGTGTAGGTGCAGAAAGAACACGCCGAGGCTTGGAATCTAGTCTCTAGTGTTTATTGGTTCCTACATACAGAATCCTGCTAAACTGATAGTGCCCGAAGAATCCCAGAGACATGAGTCCAATCTAGGGCGGATCTTTCCGGAGGCGTTTGGGAAATAAGGCCAGGCCCTCCAAGCTTCGTGCTCGCTTCCCTCCCGTGAGTAAGCTCCCCCCGCCGCTCTCCTGTGTCTCCCTGACACCACCCCCTCTCCAGAAAAACACTCCATAGCAACCCCCTCCCCTCCTTCATCCTTGGTGTCAGGTACAGTCCCGTGGGAAGCCGACTCCATCTCCTCCTCTTCCTGAGAACTGGGCAGAGGAGGGATGTCTTCCAAGGAATGAATTTCAGGGGAGGAATCATCACTGTCTGTTTGATCAGATAACATCTCAGGCACAGCTGGCGGCATCTGAAAAACAGCTAGAGGGATAGTACAGCTTTTCCCCCTCCCGCCTGGGAACTGCAACCCAGAAGTGGACGGGCGAGAATCTTCCTCCACCCCCCTCGTTGGCCCGTTCTTGGAGTTGAGGCGGATGCTGGCAATTTACGAACACCTCAGGCTGGCCGGCCTCGTCGTTTTCAGCCAAGGGATGTAGCTCTGGCAGTTGAGGTGGTCGTGGCTTGTGAGGGAAAAGCTGATGAAATTTGTGAACTAGCAAAGGGGCATGCACGTCCTTGGCATTTTCCCAGGAGCGCTCCGTTTGAGAATACCCCTTCCAGTGTATTAAATACTGAATTCCTCTGCCCCTCCGTCTGGAATCCAAGATTTCTTGTACTTCATATTCCGGTTCCCCTTCGACAAGTACCGGAGGTGGGGGGTGGTATGTGAACGCAAGGTGCTTGGAGGGGAATCTTTGACTAACAATGACTTGTGAAACACTGAGTGGATCTTCATGGAGTGTGGAAGCTGCAAACGATAAGGCACAGGGTTTATCTGCTGTAACACTGGGAAAGGGCCGATGAACTTAGAGTCCAATTTCTTGCAAGGCCTGCTAGGTGGCAAAAACTTGGTGGAGAGCCAGACCTTGTCTCCCACTGCAATCGGAGGCTCTTCTTGTCTGTGTGCATCTGCGTTCCTTTTATAGGCTGCTTTCGCCATATCAAGCTGCTCCTTTAACAGCTGATGGGCCGCCTGCCTTTCTGCCAGGAAATCAGTGGCTGCAGGGACAGCTGTTTGTTGGGAGGAAAGAGGCAACACTCTCGGGTTCGTGCCATAGAGTGCCTGGAAAGGGGACATCTTGGTCGAGGAATGTACTGAATTGTTGTAAGCAAATTCTGCCATGCGGGGCAGGTCTGGCCAATTGTCCTGGCGATAGTTAATGTAACATCTGAGATATTGCTGCAATAATTGGTTAGTTTTCTCAGCTTCTCCATTAGAAGCCGGATAGCTCGCAGAGGATAAGTGTATTTTGACCCCCAATGTCTGAAAAAGCGCCCCCCAGAACCTGGAAGTAAATTGCGAGCCCTGATCTGAGATCAAGTGGTTAACCATGCCTCTATATCGGAAGACATTGTCCAAAAAGAGCTGTGCTGTAGCTTGTGCCGTTGGGAGACCTTTGCAGGGAATAAAATGTGCCATCTTTGTAAAACAGTCCACCACCACCAGAATGGAAGTGAAGCCTTGTGCCTGTGGCAAGTCAGTGATAAAATCCATGGAGATAGTGTCCCAAGGCTGGGGGGGCGTGGGTAGGGGTTGCAAAAGGCCTGCTGGTTTTCCTGCAACCGTTTTAGTACGTCTACATGTGTGGCAAGAGGCCATGTAAGTCTTAATGTGTGCCGCCATCTTGGGCCACCAGTAATCTCTGAGCGTTCTGTGCAGCATTTTGAACACCTCCCCGTGTCCTGCCATTGGGCTATCATGACATAGCTGTAGGACCTCTTCCCTCAGGGTAATGGGAACATAAAGCCGCCCGCTATGCCAAAGGGTCCCAGCCTCTACTGTGAATGGGGACAGTGTTCCATGCTGGGCCCCCTGGAGGTCATCCAGCCTAGCCCTTGCATAGGGGTCTTGTTGCTGCTGAGCCTTGATTCGTGCAAGGAGATCGTCCCCTTGCCTGACGGCTGCTAAGATCTCTACTTGGTCCCTTTTGGGAGGTCTTTCAAAATTTTGAGGCTGCAAAATTGTGGCCTGAGTGGCCTGGTCGGGGTCTGCAATGTCCTGCGGCTGCCTGGACAAGGCGTCAGCCAGCTTATTCTGCTTGCCGGGTAAGTACGAGATTACAAAATCGAAACGTGAAAAAAATTGACTCCATCTGACCTGGCGGGGGGTGAGTGATCCGGACTTTTGCAAAGTTCCAAGTTTTTGTGGTCTGTGGAAACCTTGACTGGAAATGTAGCCCCTTCTAACCAATGTCTCCACTCTTGAAAGGCTGACTTTATAGCAAGTAATTCTTTATTGAAGACGTCATAATTCCTCTCTGCTGGTGACAGCGTGCAAGAGAAATAGGCACAAGGAAGCAAGTCCTCCCCTTTTGGGTCCGCCGCTTGGAGCAGAATGGCGGTGATCACCACGTTAGAAGCATCTGTATGGACAAAGAATTGTCTTTGTGGATCCGGATGCCTCAGGAGAGGAGGGGAGGCAAACAGCTGCTTAAACTCTTGGAAGGCAGCCTGTTGTTGTTCCCCCCAGCAAAAGCGTGTGCCTTTCTTTAAAAGCTGAGTAAGGGGGCATGCCCTCTCTGCATAGCCGTTAATGAATTTGTGAAAGAAATTTGCATACCCGAGGAATTGTTGTACCTCCTTGACATTGCGAGGAGGTTTCCAAGATAGAATTGTTTGGACCTTTGCAGGATCCATGGCTATGCCTTCTGTGGAAATCCTGTAGCCCAGATAGTCCAATTGAGTTAAATCAAAGGCACACTTCTCTAGCTTGGCGAAAAGTTTGTTCTCCCTCAGCCTCTGCAGAACATTGCGTACATGAGTTATGTGAGACATGGGGTCATCAGAAAATATCAGAATGTCATCAAGGTAAATGACTACATACTTATCTAACAAATCTGAAAAAATGTGGTTCACAAATCTGGAAAATACAGCCCCACAATTACTTAGTCCGAAAGGCATGACCAAATATTCAAATTTACCATACCTGGTATCGAAGGCTGTGAGGTATTCATGCCCCTCCTTCATTCTGATCAAATTGTAGGCATTCCTGAGGTCTAACTTGGTAAAAATGCATGCCTTTTGTAGGCGATTTAGCAAATCCGATATAAGGAGAAGGGGGTAGTGGTCCCTAACGGTAACTGCGTTGAGTGCGCTGTAGTCATGCACCGTGTGCATGGGAGCCCCCTTTCCACCAGCCTGTGCCGAAGGAGCGAAGGGGTCTGGCTTCTTTGGGACGAAGAAGGTGGGGGCAGATGCTGGCAATTTTGATGGTCGAATGAATCCTTTCTTGAGGTTGATATCCACATACTTCTTCAGGGTAGCTAGCTCCTTTGGTGACATAGCATAATGCTTTGCCGCTGGAATCTTGGCTCCGGGCTTTAGGTCCACCGTGCAGTCGAAAGGTCTATGGGGTGGCATCGCTGTGGCCTCCTGTTCGGCAAAAATGTCTGCATAGTCCCCATACTTTGTTGGTAGGTGAGCCCCCCCTGCTTCCAAGGTTGCAACTGTCGCTGGCGAGCAGGTGGTTGCCTGTAATTTGTGGTGCAGACAGTCCTGAGAGGGGAAGGAAACCGCCCCGGTCATCCAGTCCAAATTGGAGTTATGAAGTTTTAACCATGGAGTGCCCAGGATGATAGGAACTTGTAATGAGGCTGTGACATAAAGTTGAATCCACTCAGTGTGATCTGCGATAGAGAGTTGAATTGGCTGGGTGCAGTGTGTGACTGGACCTGCTTTGAGAGGTTGCCTGTCGATGGTTTGGACCTGTATGGGGCTTGGTAAGGCAATCGTTGGAAACTGAAACTTTTCCACTGCTTCCACATCTATAAAATTTGTTGTTGCACTGGAGTCGATCATCAATTCTACAGGTAATGGTTGCTTGGAATCTGTTGTCAGCGTGGCTGGAACAAGGTAAAAATTTTGGCTGAAATCTGCAGACTGAGCCCTTCTTAATTGTTGAATGGCCTCCCTGCGGGGGGCTCTGGCGAGGGGGGCCGTTGGAGTTTAACTGCTGGGAAGATGAGGCTGGAATTTGTGCTTGCTCTGTCTCCTGGGCTGTAAATCTTACTGGAGCTGCTTGGCGTCTGGCCGGGCAAGCCCTTGCTATGTGTCCTGGCCCCCCGCAATAGAAACAAAGTATATTCTCCCTTCTTCTTTGCCTCTCGGCTTCAGAAACCAACCTTCGTGAGGCCCCAATTTGCATAGGTTCCTCTGCGCCCAGAGAAACAGCCGTGTTAGGGAAGGTTGCAAAACCTGGAAACGCCGGCCGGGTTCCTGCCCTGCCTCTCCCTGGCCGGAGCTGCCTTAACTCCTCCAGCCAAGCATCTATGACCACTGCCAACTGATATAAATCTTGCAATGTAGCTGGTGTGCCCTGACGCACTAATTCCATTTTAATCTCTTCGTCAAGTCCTTGTTTAAACTGATCCTTCAATGCCACCTCATTCCAACCCAAGTCTCCTGCTAGCAGTTTGAAATCTGCGATGTATGCTCCTACCCTCCTGTTCCCCTGTCGGAGCCGTCGGATCTCTCGGCTAGCAGTGACTTCTCTGATTGGGTCATCAAAATGGGCTCTGAAACGGGCCATAAAATTCTGGTAGTTGTCTAGAATTGGGTCGTTGGCTTCCACCATAGGGATGGACCATCTGGCAGCTGAGCCTTTCAGCAAACTCAAAATGAAGGTGACTCTGGACCTTTCCGTCGGGAACTCAGCTGGTCGGCTGATTTCCTGTAGACTTGTGTTTCTAGAATGCCATCATTTCTTCTACTGATGAGGATGTCCAAGAAGGGTAGTGTGTTGTTGTTTTCTTCTTCCCTTGTGAATTTTATTCCTTTGAAGATGTTGTTGATGGTTTCATGCGTTTCTTCCAGTTGATCCTTTTTTATTATGACGAAGGTGTAATCTACATACCGGATCCATATTTTGGGTTGTATGTGTGGGAGTGCTATCCTTTCTAGTCGTTGCATTACTATCTCTGCTATGAGTCCTGAGAGTGGTGATCCCATAGGCGTTCCTTTGATTTGTTGTATATTTGTCCATCAAACTGAAAGTAGGTGGTGAGGCAGAGGTTGATGAGGTCCATGATTCTGGGTATTTTGATCTTGGTGTATCTAGTTAGGTCAGGTGTGTTACGTAGAACTGCTGCCATGGATTCAATCGCTAGTGCTTGGTCTATGGTCGATCATCGTAAAGAGTGCAGTGACATCAAATGACACCATAATTTCGTCTTCATCTATTTTTAGGTCTTTGATTTTCTGGAGGTACTCCTCTGTGAGATGCCCCAGTTTTCTTGTAAGTTCTTTAGCTATGTTGTATGTGGGGGTCCCTGGTAATGATACAATTGGACGGAGTGGTATGTCGGGCTTGTGTATTTTGGGGCATCCATAGAAGCGTGGGATGATGGGTCCACTGCTTTTCATCCACCTCTGTTCTTCTTTAGTGATTTGACCTTTCTTGGTGAGGTCGTTGAGGATTCTTTTGACTTGGTTGTCCAGTTTCTGTATCGGATTGGTGTTTACTGGGGTGTACGTTTCTTTGTCCTCAAGTAAATCTTTGGCTTTTTGTATATATTGTGATCTGTCCATAATGACGGTGGTGCGGCCTTTGTCTGCTGGGAGGATGATGATATTTTGGTCCATCTTTAGGTTTTTGAGGGCTGCTCTGTCTTCTGCTTTCAGTTGGTTCTGTTTCCATGTCTTTCTGGTTTGTGGTATGATTATCTGTCTTACATTCTCTTGGGTTTCTGTAGTAAGTCCTGCAGTTTTCGAAGCTGCTTTGAAACACAAGTCTACAGGAAATCTACCCACACTAACCAAGTGCTCCACTACCAAAGCAATAACCCTACCTCCCACAAGAGGAGCTGTGTAAGAACACTATTCAGACGAGCACAAACACACTGCAGCAACCCAGAACACCAGAAAAAGGAAACAGACCACTTATATAGCATCTTCCAGCAAAATGGATATCCACGCAACTTTATCAAAAAGTGCCTGACCACTCAACCCACCACAACAAAACCAACAGAAGCTATGAAAAGGATTACACTGCCATATATCAGAAACATCTCAGAAACTACTAATAGACTGTTACAACCACACAGCATCATCATAGCACACAAACCAACCAAAACCCTTCAGAACATCGTAAGTAAACCAAAAGACCCAGTAGCCCAAGAAGAAAAAACAGGAGTTATCTACAACATACAGTGTAAGGACTGTAACAGCCACTATGTAGGACAGACTGGCAGAAGACTAGCAGAACGCATCCATGAACACCAACTAGCAGTCAGAAGACATGATGAAAACTCCTTAATCTCACAACACATAGACAGACTTTACCATACTTTCAACTGGGAAACTGTGAGCATATTAAACCAAGCCAGATCCAAAAATGCTAGAGAATTCCTGATAGCTTGGCACTCAGACAAAGCAGCCATCAATAGACACATAGAGATAAACAACATTTACATACCATTCATAAGAGACAATAGAAAAGCCAGAAGACCAGAACACCTCTTGGCCAGCAATCAACTACAAGATATGCAAAGATTAACAGCAAGATTAGCAGCAGAGGAGCAATCAAACAACACAATTAGACCCTAATCAAGGAACTATTAACTCTGTCAATCAACCAAGCAGTAAACAACAACCCAGTCAAAGTACTACCAAGGAGAGTACAACACCCCCACCAACACAGGCAGGACATGCCAGGGTATATAAACAGAGAGCAAGTTCCACTCCCTTTTCGCACTGAAGATGTTGCCTAGCCTGGCAATGAAACGTCTGCAAGAAAACAACAAGGCTCAGAGAGCACCAAGGACTCCACAGTTCAACCCTGAGCTACAAATATTCTCTTCGATTGGTATCACTCACATAAATCAGATTCAGCATGAGACTTCCTCCATTTACATTTCATTACCTTCAGCTGCAAGATATACCAAGAAGTTCATGTGAACTGGGGGGGGGGGGGAATTGAGCACAATTGTACAATGGCCTTGGTCACTTTTCTATTCCACAGGGTGACTGGGGCTTATGTGGGATTACCAGACATGCCAACTGGAGGAAAAAAACCAGAGACCTCTGAAAACATTCAGGTCCCATTAATTTTCAAGTTCCTAAGGTCTTACAGCCTTGCAGAAGTGGGACCATAAATGAGTAAGGAGGAGTGTTAGGTGCATTCCGGTTTGAAAGTTTGTTTTCTTCCCATTCTTTACAAATATTTAAAACCTCCAGCATGTTGATGAGGGTTTAAAAGTAGGCAGAAATGATCTAGTTCTAAGATTTAAGAAAGCCGTATTTGACATTACAATTACTTGTTAAAATAAGCATCCCATAACTGAGAATACTGCATCTTTGAGTTATAAATACATGCTCAGAGCAGAAAAGTATAGCCTACAGTTTTAGAGCTTCAGATAACCATCATATATGTTTAAAACAGAATAATATTTTAGGACTTATTTTCAAACACTCAGATTCTGAAATCCACAGTTGGTTAATACACTTATCAGGACCAACCAAAATGCAAAAAGAGTGTGTAATAATTTAAGTTCTACAGAATACATATTTAACATTAGATGGTACAAAAAGTAGGGAAGGCAGGAGTGGGAAAGCAACGAAGTCCAAAACCTAGATCAAGTATAAAATATCTACTTGTTTCAACAGCTTCCACTGAAATCCAATATATCTGGGATTACTCAGTGGCAGAAAAGTGTACATTCAACCATCTGAAGCAAGTGACAATTTATCCCGGTCTCCTGTGAAAGCATGTAAAACTGGAAGAATCCAACGGACGATACCTGCTCAAGTCTCATCTGGCTCACCACAGCTTCGTAAGGAGGTGGGGGATCCAGAGGGCAGAAAACCTCAACACCTTTAATTCGGGCTCCGTATATGTGTGGTAATGGAATGACATCAGAACCCAGCATCCTAGGAGAAATAGTTTGCATCAACTATAGAACACCCTCGATATTTTACTGGCATATGCTCCAAGAGCCAGCATAATGGAATTTAATCTTTGGTGGAAAAACAGCAATATAGAAAATAGTTTTTTAAGAGTCTTCACAAGGATTTAAACAGGGATTATTTTCTGTGAAAAAAGAAGGGCCTAAAACTTTTAGAATACGGAATCCAATTAAAGTATTAACAGTCCAAATATTTAACATTGCTTCTATTAAAGGCATCCTCAAAGTCAGAAACAGTATTGTGTGGGCATCAGAAAAATAATAACACAGTCAGAAATATTTTGATTTCTAAGCAATTTGTACAGGGTTATTACCTGATAGAGGGCTATCACAGGGAGACTATAATCCTAGAAAAGGATCCTTCCTACCCAGCTCTGACTTCCATTTTCTTCATCATCATCATCATCATCATCTCATCATTTTTCATGGTTGAGTTACTACTTCATAGCTAACTCCCTATCAGATAGTGTTAAAACTAATTCAATAGTTATAAAATATTCATCAAATTTATATTCAGTTTAATATGTTTACATTAAAACTAATACATGTTCAGCAAATTCTGGTGGGGAAAATGGCCTGAAGTATACAATTCAAAAAGTAATACAACACATACAAAGTAGTATTCTGAGAGAAAACATACAGTAACTTTTAAGCACTCCTCCCCTCTCACCACTCCTTTGTGATAAGTAACACAAAGTGAATTCATGTTAGGAAGAGAACCATCAACATTCTTCTGAAAGCCATAGGAAGATAGGTCATTGGGTACTAAGGTACAGCAATGACATCACCCTTATTCACTATCGGAGGACTATGGAAATGAATCTGGCTCTAAACCATTTTTTTCCTCTCCTGGTGGGCCAGGCAAGAGGTCAGCTTCCAGAAGAAAAAGACCCCCACTACCCCTTGCTGCTCACTGGCTACCCTCTCTGGATCTAGTTGGAGGCCAATCAGAGGATGACAGTCCTTCTGTGCAAGGGAAAGAGATACTGTAGGACTACTCCTGGTGACAGAGGCTTATGAAACTCATCCTTAAATTGAACCAATGGTAGAACAAAGCAATAGTGTTATGTCTAAAAATCAGCAAGCAGAAGAAAAGAAACTGCTGTACATATTACAAAAATATCTGCACAGTTCTGTGCTAGATAGGTTCAATTATAATGACCACACATCTGCTTCTGCAAACATTTGTATAAGTGATCTTAATTCAGTTTTAGTTTTCAGCTCAGGATGGGGAATCTCTGGCTAACTAGTCCCTGACACTCTTTGCAGACACTGTTGGGCTCATCTAATCTGCCGAAGAGCTGGCAGCTGCCCTTGGTGAGAGAGAGGCTGGATGCTGAGGTTTCTGGCCCGGAGATCAGGACTGTGAGCACAGTTCCACAGCAAAGGTCCTTCTGAATCTACAGTGTCTTTGAATACAGGTAGAGGCAAAGAGAGAAATCAAGATACGCAGGGAACATTTATGCACAGAATTAGAATGGCCATCTTTTTTCTGAAAGAACTACGATTAAAGACTGGTTGACAGTAATGCAACAATTGCCTTTTTTTTCCCTAGCAGAAAGATGAAGCTGTAGCTATTATTCTCCTGCTTACCATGCATCTTCTGAAGGTGGAAGAAATAGGACAAATTAAGGATTGTAAACTCTGATTCTGCGTGTTCAGAATTAGTAAGAAAAGGAACGTGCTTGTTTATGGCTCTCCCATAAACTAGGATCCCCGATTAGCCAGTTTTCACTATTGGATAGGAAAGAAGTAGAGGTACAGGATACCTGTTACACAAATGTTAAGTGTATGGTTGTCCAGAGGCATCACAGATAGCAATGGTCTTCCCTTTATCTTTCCTGCACATTCATTGAATGTGTGTGGGGATTCATCTAAATGCTCCTTATCTAACTATCCCATGTGTTCAGCTAATTGAAGACAATAAATTTTTAGCCACCTCTGCCATTGTCACAATCATTAGCACATTAGAATAAAAGCTAATGAAAAAGCTCAGCACTACAGTAATCTACGCGTTATTTCCAAACAGGCATTCTATTCTGAAGGTCAGCCTCTCCACCAACTTGCTCAACTCTCCTCTATACTCCACATGATTTGCATCTTTCTGCTACTGACTCCTCTGATATACAGTATAGTGGACTCATGCGATTCATGCTAAATGAGTTACATGGCCTTGGATTTATAAGACAAATCACAGATGCCACAAGGTCTAGGACTATTATTGGTTTAACTACTGTGATGTCATAGAGGTCCAAAAGACCTTGAACCAGATGACTGCTTAGAGCAAAAAGCAACATTGCTTTTGTAGTATGAGATCCACAAGCAAATAGGTAATTGTAATTGTACTTATCATAAAATTATGCAACCTCAACTCTGAGACACACATTTTGTTTTTCCTCTTCATTCTTCACACTGAAGCTCTAAAGCAAATCTTAACAGTTAATCTTAACAATTACTTAATTAGTATTTTCATTACAATTACGACAATGAAATTGCAGGTAGCAGCGAAATGCTCAGTGTATAAAAAAATAAAAGTGTTTGTACAAAGCTTGCTTACTTCAGTGTTTAATAAGAACCAAATCTCTAACAATGTTTTTAAGGAAAATTTATTCTGCCTGTAATGATAAAGATTTAAGATAGGATTAGGTAACCTGCACATCCAAGGCCCAAAGTACTTTACAAGGTCATTTTTTGCTACCTTCACAGTTTCTCCTATAGTTGCTCAATTGCCAAAAATATGCTAGGGTTTCCAGCGGTGTAAGCAGATGATAGAGATAGATAGTTCTAACAGAGTTAAAAGGGCAAAGAAAAACCCATTAACTACTCTCCTGTAAAAAGAAAAAAATGAAAAATCCCTGCCTTATCCACTTTTATGACTAATTTATTAGATTTATAAAGCTGCCCAACTCAAAATAACTCTTAGCAGCATACAATATTAAAAACAGATAAAAACCAGCGATTAACAAAAGATGAAAATGACACAGAAGACTTAGCATACCCCCCACAACAGTGAGAGCACTCTTAAAGACCCCAATCATCCAAGTTAGCACAAAGCCTGGGAGAAAAATCAGAGTTTAAGGTCAGGGTGAGGACATGCAATCTCAAGGGGAATGCTATTCCTAGGGTAGGAGCTGTGACAGAGAAGGCCTGCTTTCTGGGTCCCATCAGATGATGTTGTTTTATCAATGGGACCTGGAGCAGGCCAAGTCAAATAGGATGGGCAGACACTTTGGGAGACAGACTCCCTCAAGCAGCCAGGGGGCTATGCCACGAAGGGTTTTAAAGGTGATAACCAGTGCCTCAAATTGTAACTGGAAGGCTACTGATAACCAGTGCAGCTCGCTAACTTTTGATCACAGTCCTACTGAAATCTATAAAGTGAGGTCCTTGGCTACAAAAAGGTTATCCACTCCCAGTTTAATAGAAAGTATTATAAGCCCATTCAAGAAGCTAGAAAAGAAGTTGAAATCCATGACATTCAAAGAAGCTTGTCAGAAGAAGCTTCAGTGTTATTAAATTTTACTACATAAATGTAGAGAGCTAGCATGCAATTAGGGAGCCAGAGTGGTGAAATGATTAAGGAGTTTGTAACTATGACTGGAGAAACACAGATTCAAGTTTTATTCTGAGCTACAGAAATTTACTGGGTGACTTTGGACCAGCCACTCTTTCTCAATCCAACCTGCTCCACAGGGTTGTTTTTGTGGGGGTAAAATAAAGGCCAATCCCCATGTAAACCACCTCAGACTCCTAGGGAAAAGGCAGACTATGTATCTAACGAATGGGGGAAATTATTCAGGAATTTCAACATAGTAATTTAACTTCTAAAGAGACACTTCTAAGAAAAAAATCAGAAAATTAAAGTTGGAAAGAAAAGTCAGGTAAGTTTTTTCAGAATATCAAGGGTTATTCAACACTAGAGTAATAGAAACTTAGTCAAAATTAATACAAATCAGGAACTACTATTAAGTATAAAATTATACCAGCCTGGCTACAGTAATAAAAGAAGAGTCAAGAAAGCTATTAAAAGCAAAAGGGCAAATTATAAAACATGGAAGTGTTATTTAAATGAGGAGAACAGTGAGGAAAGCAGAGAATAAAAGATGGCAGAAAGAATCTTGAAAAAATCAGAAAGGGAAATACAGGGCAACAGCAGAGTCCAAAGCATCATAAAAGAAGTTAAGGAGAATTATTTTTTAATCAATCTTCTCTATCAATACCCTGATAGCCGAAAATGCAAAGCACTGTAATCACTAGCAATAAAAGTCAAGGAGCATAGTGAAAAAATGGGACTAAAATTAAATATAAAGATTAAACTAACAACAACTGGTAAAACAACCAGCCTTAGAATTGACAATGAAGATATCGAAGTGATGGACAGCTTCTGCCTTTTAGAATCAACCATCAACAGTAAAGGAACAAGCAGTCAAGAAATACGCTGTGGACTAGCACTTGGTAGAGCAGCCATGAAGTCCTTGGAAAAGATATTCCAATGCTATACCACGAAGATCAGAATCATGCAAGCCATGTTATTCCCTGTGACACTCTATGGAAGCGAAGGTTGCACTTTGAAGAAGCAGGATAAGAAGACTATTGACGCTTTTGAACTCTGGTGTTAGAGAAGACATCTGAGAATACCGTGGACAGCCAAGAAAAAAAACCAATAGATCATCAAGCAAATCAATTCAGAGTTCTCACTTGAGGCACAAATGACTAGGATCAAATTATCCTACTTTGGACAAGTTATGCAAAGACCCAGCTCTCTAGAGAAGGCTCTATTGCTGGGAAAAGTAGAAGGAAAGAGAAGATGACGACAACCAGCAACAAGATGGACGGACTCAGTTACAGTGGCGATGGGTGCACCGTTGGAAGACCTGAAAGACCTGGAAAAAATCTATTTATGTGGTTGCTAAGAGTTGACAACTACATGGCACATAATTATCATCATCCCATCCGAGAATTCTTAAAGAGCTCAAATATAAAACTGCTTTTCTAACAAAAATGGGTAATTTAACCTTATGTTTGACCTCTATAGTAGAAGCCTGGAAAACAACTAAAGCAACATATTTTTATAAAAGTGTCTGTGAAAGGGAGACTCCAAGAAGTTAAACTCTATTCCAGGGTTTATCTTTAAAAAATATTCAACATAACGAAAAACATATCCTGATGATTGACAACTTATATAATTTTAAAGGATAATTACATTAATGCTGAATAACACTATTATAACTCATTCATAATGGCTACACTTCACACCTCTAGTATAATTCCCCCCCCCCTTTCAATATCTATTTGGGTTTCCAGCAAGCACATACATGTTCACTAGGAAAACAGGATGCCTGGTCTGAATCAGCAGGCTTTATTTTATGTTTACAGGTAGTCCTCGTTTACTGACTGCCTTGTCTAGCGACCGTTCAAAGTTACAACTTTCTGGCCCTGAGAGAACGTGCCCACAAAGACCCACTTCTCTTCCCCCTGCTACCCCCCACTTCTACTGCCATGGTTCCTTTGCTGCCAATTCCCCAGCCCCATTCACTTCCTCCCTTCTCTCTCTGTGCTGCAGGAGAAGGTGGGAGAGAAGCCAGGGAGAGCAGCCCTGTGGGATCAGAGAGCTGGCAGCAGGACGCCCATGGGACTTCTGTTGCCAGGGGCCAGCCGCCTTTCACCCCCCGTCTCCTCCTTCCCCCCATTTCTCTTGAGGACTGTCAGAGTCTGGCAGACTTCTGCCATTCAGATACATGCAGGAAGACCCGATGAATAAGACACGTAACTGACAAGCTAGCGCGGAAGCCAGAGCTACAGTAACAAGGTGTGAAACGGAACGCATCAACCCAGGAAGGACTGAGTACTCCGGAGGCAAGAACTACACACCTCAACTTCAAAAGGACAAAAGGGGGGGAAATGCTTAAATGTAATAAACCATGCCATACCAGTTCATTCACGTCTTTGTTCCTGTTCCTGTGTACCAGAATAAATCCTTTTACTTGTAAGAAACCAGCGTTCGTGGCTTCTTTTAGAGAAAGGGATTTCTTGGACATTGTTGGGAGCAGTCCTTACATAAAGACGTGAATCACCATTGACCATGTATCCTGAGGAATATCCCGAAAAATCGGTGAGCTCCCCAGTTGAAAGTGGTCACACCAACGGAAAACTTCGTCTCGCGGAGCGGAATGGAATCGGTAGAGGCAACAGAGAATATCGAAGCAGCCGGACCCAGCTCGTCAGGTGCCCAGGTGATGGAGAGAACCCAGCGAGAGGAGGCCATCTCTACTGAAAACACCGACAGGCGGGAGGCAAAGAAACCCCAGAAGAAGGAGGTAAACAAAACCCCTA
The DNA here is from genome assembly GCA_023362775.1 of Charina bottae. NCBI lineage: Eukaryota > Metazoa > Chordata > Lepidosauria > Squamata > Charinaidae > Charina > Charina bottae. The sequence goes on along the minus strand of JALMGJ010000002.1, from coordinate 205,042,778 downwards.
CCCTCCTAAGTGCTACCAAACCTAAACTGGCGGGATGGTCCGTCGCCGTTGGCGAGGGACTAGAAGAGAAAGTGGGGAAACCCACCAAGAAAAGGGTCACCCCAACTCAACGCATCGAGGTCCTGGAAGACCAGATGGCACACTTGAGCCTAGAGGTAGGAACGATGAATAAAAAATTGGACTCTATGGGGACGGCCATAGAAAAACTCCTAAGAAACCTAGAGGGAACCAGAGGGACGGAAGTGAGCCCGGCACCCTGATGAGGAGGAAGAAATAATAGAATTCAGTGGGGAAAGTGAAGAGGGGGAGGAAGAAATTCGTCCCTATGGCCAGTTGCCCTACAGCCAACCACCTACAACCCCAAACTATGATCACCGCAGGATCCCACTGAGGACCCTGGCCCCAAGTGGCATAAGCGAGCTAAAAACGAAATTCGACGGAGACCCCAAGAAACTAGCATGCTTCCTGACACATGTACAAGGGTTCATGGGGGAATTTAAGCATACCTTCCGAACGGAGGAGAGTAAGGTGCGATATGTCTCCAGCTTTCTGGAAGGGGAGGCGGGCGACTGGCTGGTGGCCCTACGCGATAGTGGGGCCCGCGAGTTAATGAACTTTAAGAAGTTCATGTACGCCCTCAGGAAGAGATTCGAGGATACTCTTTCAAAAATTTCAGCCAGGGCACGAATCCAGAACTTAAGACAAGGCAATAGGACAGTAGTGGAATACGCTATGGACTTCAAAAAGCTTCTGTCAAAATTACCAGACTGGCCTGAATCTTTTAAAATAGAACATTTTCAATATGGACTAAGACAGGATCTGATAGAAGTGGCAATAGAGAGAGACGACCCTGGGACGCTAGAAGGGTGGATTCAGTTGGCAGGGAAAGTTGAAAGTAGCAAAATTCAACTACAGAATATCAGGACTTTCCACTCCATGCGAAAGAAACAAGGAAATTCCTTCACCCAACCCCGCAAACCCATCAAGCAACGGAACTGGGAGGAGGAGAAAGAACGTCGCACGAAAGATGGACTTTGCTTCCGTTGTGGGAAGGAGGGCCATAGGATAAGCAATTGCCCCCAGACCAAGACTAATCCTAAGGAAAAAACCCCTGCAAAAAAGATTCGATGACAGAGGAACCAAACCAGCGCCGGCGAAATACAAAGGAGCGGCAGCAGCAATTGAGGAGAGAAGGAGCGTGCAGTACCGGGACACCCATTCTGACACCTCTGAGGACGACTTCGAGCCGGCGGGAAACGAAAACGGCCTGTGCTAAAGTGCGCCGCAGGACAGGCCTTCAACATTGGGTGCGACGGGGGGGATGGCGTTCCCAAATTCCCCACAATGAACATTAAGGTAAAGTTGCAAACCTTGGATGGGACGGGACAATTGGGGGGGGTGGCCATGCTGGACTCTGGGTGCTCCAGATGTCTGATGCACCCGAAAGTAGCAACCAAACTGAAACTCAAATTGATCAAAATGCATACACCCATCACGTTTTGCCAATTGGATGGGTCTGAAATGAAAGGGGGTCCAATTGAATATACCACTGAAGACATACAAATGTCTGTGGGGACTCATGTAGAGACATTACAGTTCGTCGTAGCCCCTATTGCAACACGACACATTGTGCTGGGACTCAAATGGCTTAAGAAACGAACCCCCCGAGTGGACTGGGCATCTGGGGAATTGGATTTTTTTGATGGGACATACAAAGCAGTCGCGGAGACGAATAGGGTAAATGATCTGGAATGGGGGGCGGCAGGCACGGAGCAAGGGGGGCTGGAACAATGGGAGGAGGACCAAGACCAGGAGAGTAACACGCTCTTGGACACAATCCCGGAGAAATATCTCCCCGTAGCTGAGGTGTTCAGTCAAAAAGAATGTGAACAGGAACCACAGACTATCAGATGCCACGGCTGACCTCATCCACGGGGCCCCCTTCCCCAAACCCAAAATGTATGCGATGACTCAGAAAGAATTGGGCGAATTACGCAAGTTCATTGACAAAAATCTGGCAAGGGGGTTTATAGAACCCGCAAACTCGCCCCTGGCAGCCCCTGTTCTCTTTCGGAAAAAGAAAGACGGGTCCTTACGACTATGCACAGATTACAGGGGGTTAAATGCCATTTCAGTAACCAACCAGTACCCCCTCCCACTCCTGAAGGATATGCTAGCTCAATTGGCAAAAGGTAAAATTTTCACCAATCTGGATGTCAGAGAGGGATACTACCGGGTACGCATACAGGAGGGGGACGAATGGAAAACGGCATTCAATTGCCCATTGGGTCAATATCAGTACAGGGTCCTCCCGTTCGGAATAGCGGTGGGACCAGGCACCTTCATGCGCCTGATCAATGAGGTACTGTATGAATTTCTATACCAAGGGGTGATTGTGTATTTGGATGACATTTTAATCTTTTCTGACACCTTGGAAGAGCACACCCAATTGGTCAAAAAAGTGTTAGAGAAATTGTTAGAGGCTAAACTATATGTTAAATTAGAAAAATGCAAATTCCATAAGGATAGCTTGGACTTCCTAGGGCAGAGCTTTCCAAACTGTGTGTCGCGACACAAAAGTGTGTCGCCACACACAGCGTGGTGTGTTGCCACACCACCCGGAAGCGGCGGCACGCATGCGCTGCCACACGCCCCCCACGCTGCCGCCGTGCGCGCCGCCGCACGTAGTACTGAGTCGCCGCCGCATGACCTTTTGTGTCGCCGCCGCGCACGCGCGCCCCCGCTGCACCACCGCTGGCGTGTCGCCAGCGGCGGCACTTTGGAAAGCCCTGTCCTAGGGTATAGAATTTCACACAAGGGTATCGAAATGGACCCGGGGAAGGTACAAGCAGTATTGGAATGGGAACCCCCCCGAACCCGCAGGCAACTCCAAGCGTTCCTTGGATTTGCGGGGTTCTATAGGCAGTTCATTCAGGGGTTCGCACAGATTGCACTACCCCTGACGGACCTACTGAAACAAAAGGAAAGGGGGCCAAAGGGAAACTGCCCAGTAGCAAAATAATTTGGACCAATGAATGCCAAGAAGCATTCAACAAACTCAAGGCTCTGTTTACAGAGGAACCCATCCTAAAACACCCTGAGGTGGAGAAGCAATTCATAATTCACACGGATGCTTCCCACAACGCAATTGGGTCAATATTACTACAATTCGATGATTCCAAAAAACTAAGACCATGTGATTATATCTCCAAAAAGTTTAGCGAAACAGAAAAAAGATGGCATGTTTGGGAAAAAGAAGCGTTTGCAGTTAAACATGCCCTAGACACATGGCGACACTTGCTGGAGGGAGCGACCGTACTGTTCCAGGTTTGGACGGACCATAAAAACTTAGAGGCACTCAAATCTCCCAGAAAATTGAACCACAAGCAACTGCGGTGGGCTGAATTTTTTAGCAAATTCAACTTCACCTTGCAGTATTTCCCGGGGGGAAAGAACCTCCTGGCAGACGCATTATCCCGCCTTCCCCAACACGACGGTAAAGTCGAGGGGATCGTGGAAACGCTCATCCCCACTCAGACGTGCACACTGACACAGGCAGTTGACCCACCAAACGAGGGCAAGCAGACTGATAGGCTTGAGGGTAATTTGGCAATCACCCGGAGCAAATCCAAAGAGGCAGGGGAGAACCCCTTTGAAGCCAAACTACGGGCGGAAACAGTGAAAGACACATGGTGGGGGGAGAACAAGCACACATTAACTGAAAGCAATGGACTGTGGTGGAAGGAAGGAAAGACATACGTCCCAGAAGGGCTAAGGAAAGGGGCTTTAGAGAAAACACACAATCACAAGACGGCTGGCCACTTCGGATTTGTCAAAACATTGCACCTAGTCAGAAACAAATTTTGGTGGCCAACGCTGCGCAGGGATGTAAAAGACTATGTAGCCTCCTGCCCAGTATGCGCTACAGCGAAACGAGTAATGGGGAAACCCACAGGACTGCTACAGCCAGTAGCCAACCCAACACAGCCATGGAAACAAATTGCCATGGACTTTATTGTGGACTTACCCGTGAGCAGTAAAAAAACGTCGATCTGGGTAGTTACTGATCTATTTTCCAAACAGGCTCATTTCATTGCTTGCAATGGGATTCCGAATGCCCATAAACTAGCCAAAATGTTCATTCAACATATCTACAGAGCCCACGGTATGCCCGAACGCATAATAAGCGACCGCGGCAGTACATTCACCTGCAAATTTTGGCGGGCATTTTTGAAATTAATTGGTTCCGGACAAGGATTAAGTAGTGCGTTCCATCCGTGCAAGGATGGATTGTCTGAACGCCTTAATGCAATACTAGAACAGTACCTGAGATGCTACATTAGCTATCAACAAAATAATTGGGCGGAATTATTGCTTTTTGCAGAAGTAGCCTACAATAATTCCATTCACCAAAGCACGGGGTTTTCGCCTTTTAAAATCGCGACGGGGCAGGATTTCATTACCATCCCCGAACTCGCCCTGACCCAAGTAACAGATGGGACCACCCCATTACGGGCGGACGAGTGGATCGCACGCATTAAAAACAATTGGCCAGTCATGGTGAAAACCCTCCAGGAAGCTAAGGAGAACTACAAAAAATATGCAGATCAGAAACGGACAGCCGAATGGGAGCTCAAAATTGGGGACAGAGTGTACCTGTCCACCAAAAACTTGCGCTCCACACAACCAGCTAGAAAACTTGCTCCAAAATTCATTGGGCCGTTCCCTATAATAAACGTGATCAACCCAGTAACGGCCAAACTGCAACTCCCCAAATCACTGAAACAAGTTCACCCAGTATTTCACATCAGCTTGTTAAAACGGTACATCCCATCACAATGGCACCCCGAAGTGGCCGAGCCGACACCAGCAATAGTCAATAGGGAACCACATTTTGAAATTGATAAAATCCTAGACTCCAGGCGACACAAAGGGCAACTACAGTACCTAGTAAAATGGCAACATCTGCCGATTGGGCACAAAGAGTGGGTAGACCAGAAACACATGCAAGCCCCAAAGTTAGTTAGAACTTTTCGCAAAGAATTTCCAGACAAACCTCGGTAAAAGCAATCGAATTAATGTATTTTGTCGTTACAGAAGTAAGACAGCAGGAGGTAGACAATGTAAATACGTGTGGAACTCACGGGGGGAAAAGGGGGGATTTCTCTTGGACGGGCGGCATGTCAGAGTCTAGCAGACTTCTGCCATTCAGATACGTGCAGGAAGACCCGATGAATAAGACACGTAACTGACAAGCTAGCGCGGAAGCCAGAGCTACAGTAACGAGGTATGAAACGGAACGCATCAACCCGGGAAGGACTGTCTGAGTACTCCGGAGGCAAGAACTACACACCTCAACTTCAAAAGGACAAAAGGGGGGGAAATGTTTAAATGTAATATACCATGCCATACCAGTTCATTCACGTCTTTGTTCCTGTTCCTGTGTACCAGAATAAATCCTTTTACTTGTAAGAAACCAGCGTTCGTGGCTTCTTTTAGAGAAAGGGATTTCTTGGACATCGTTGGGAGCAGTCCTTACAAGGACACCTATTTTCCCTCGCTGATGAGGCAAAATGGGATCTGGAAATGCAGGCAGCAGATTTCTACACCAGAATATTTTACTGACAGCTGGGACCCCAGAGAAACACAAAAGGTAATGCTGCTGATGCTGATGCTGTGAAGAGTCCCTAGACTAACAATGTATCAAAACATGTGGTTAAATCCCAATATTACATTAGTTTTATTTCCTTCTCCCACAAAAATTTACCAGGACATTACGCCTTCAGAACATCCATCTGATCTCTATGGATTATATGTAATATGATAGCAATGGATTTAGGTTCTATACCTGGGACTTTCTCTTCTCTTCCTCCTTCAGCAGCACCCCTACCTTCTTATTCCCCAAATCTACTGTTAATCCTTTAAAGCAGAAAGGAAAGACATACAGGGGCGGTTGCAATGAGAGGGGAATTGACAGTGTTCATTCTGCTGGAGAATGGAAATCGTTTTATATACCCCTATGTCAGTGGCAAAGGCACTTTCTTCTCCTTTAGGAACTCCTTTTTTACATGCTGAGCCACATAACAGAATAAAAACTCTGACAATTTACTAGAACAATCAAAGATCAGAATTAGAGGCCCTTGTACAGGGGAAATTCACAGAACAATTTTCCAATATATTACTATACTATACTACACTACACTACACTACACTACACTACACTACACTACACTACACTCTACACACTATACTATACACAATACTATACACTATCCTATCCTATCCTATCCTATCCTATCCTATCCTATCCTATCCATCTATCTAACTTACCCAGTTCTAAATTCTGACATTTAAAATGCTTAACATGGAACATTTACTTGCCATCTAACAGAAAGGTAGTTTCAGCTCAATAATGCTCACCATTTCTTCTGGAAAAGTTTAAGCATAGTTTGCAAATATGTCACCTCGAACAGCTACCTTATAACAAACCTTGAATGTGTACAAGAAGAAAAATGCCGTATCTGCTATTTTATAACCTAGTTCACCTAGTTAGGAAGAAGTACTGAAAACATATTCTATTACCTACGCACTATTCCCTTCCTTGCAAAAACTGAATTTATACAGTATATTATATAAAACAGTATATACAGTATATTTTATTGTTTAATTTAGAACTGTAATCATTATTTCAGTGCCTACTGAAAACAATTATCACACATTTATTTTAAGCTATCTGAAATACAACTCAAAAATTGATTTAAAATTCAGGTAACATGTTCTGGGGTTTTTAAAAAGGTTTGCAAAGTGCACATGCAAGGTAAGTAATTGAACTCAGTTTCTAGACCGGTGCTTTCCAAACTGCCGTTGGCGACACACCAACAGCGGCAGCGGGGCGGCGGCACGCATGGCGGCCTCATGTTTTCTGCTAAAACGCGGAAGCGCTGATGGCGCGCTGCCGCCGCCACTACCACCACCATGCACGTCCACTTCCGGGTTGTGTTGTGACACACTAAACTGTGTGTTGTAACACACTAAAGTGTCGTGACACACAGTTTGGAAAGCTATGTTCTAGACAGACTATATCCTGCCTCAACAAAGTACCATATTTCTATTATCCAGACTCAAACACCACAAAACCTTTTGATGAAAATAATTAAATTACACCCAGCTGTCAGTCTGGAACAACACTTACTCTCTATTATGAGGAGAGGGGAAAGTAGTCACACTTTAGAGGCAGGACTAATAAGAAGGGTTGGCTAAATCAGTTGTCTGTCTCAGAATATCAAGAGCCACTTTACCTGTGATTCCCTCGTGGTGTGGAAGAATAGAATGTATCAAAATATGATGGAGGTGGGGCTGGTGGCACAAAATCATCAGTATCAGAAGCATGACCATCTTCTTCAACTTCCTCTGTATGAACTTGAGGTTCTTCCTAACAAGATAGCATTCTGTAAAACACTCTTACAGCATGAACAGAAGATATGGAAGATTGACTTCTTCCTACATCTGCTTTTTAAAAATGAAATTGTGCCCTGCACTCACTTACTATGCAAGATCTTCTCGTTGCAAATATCTGCAGGTAACGAAGGGCAGCAGCTACTAAACAAACAGTGGTTGTCAAGGCATTCAGAGCACAGAGACCAAAGAGAACTTTCTGGAGGACAAAAAATTAAAAACTTCAGAAAAGCAATGACTGCATACAGCTGTAATTCAGCAGACATATTTTTAAAAGCACATGCATATTATTTACTTTGATTTCCAAGAACAAAATTCGGTTAACTTTTAACCAGATGTCTTTTTTCACCTAAAAACTATACTATATGCAAATCTGACAACTGTGCTACAGAAAGTTACTGTGTCTCGTTCTGGCAAATACAACCTTGTACTCCCTGGGATTCTATTCATGTAACCTGCATCTGCATAACCGACATCTCTTCCCCCTCCCTCTCCCTCCCCCCAGTTTAAATCCTAGGTCAGTCTAGCCACTCTATGCACCTGAGGAAGTAAGCTGCAGCTCACGAAAGCTTATGTCTTTTAATGAAATTTGTTAGCGTGAAAGAGCGCTACCAGACTCCTCCGGATTTTCTGCTACCGTAGACTAATACAGCTCTCTTCCCACAATATTCTTCTCTGATATATTTCCCTCCAGAGTATGCAGTTTATACATTTTTTTAAAAAAAATCCAAATTACTGAGAACTTAATCCACATAGACATTTCTTGTTGATTTAGAAATATAAGCAAATATAATAGTGATAATAGATTTCCATAAGTTTTCAATGTTTATTAGAGATTATGATCATTTCTACAGATTTGCTAGAATATTATATCATCTCTCATGTGGTTCTACAGATAACATGCTGTTTTGTAAATCTTACCAAATAACTTCTGTCTGCTTCTGAGAGAACTAAAGCAGCAAGTTAAACCATTTTTTTAGAGCAATGCTACGAGTAATGTTTTTCACAGTTCGGCTTGCAATGCAAGATATTTCTTTTCACACAGGTAGCCAGCTCGGGAGCCCATCTACAGTAGATGGAGATTTGACACCAAGGTAAAGGGGTTTTAAATCTTAGCCTATCTCTGCAGTCCGGATACAGAATTGGACCTCCACACCACTTATTTGCATGGAATTAAGCTTCTGTTTAGATCAAGGTACATGACACAAGGGCTCCTGTGTCTCTATACCAAAGCTTTCCAAACTGTGTGTCGCGACACAAAAGTGTGTCGCCACACACAGTCTGGTGTGTCGCCACACAACCCGGAAGCGCTGATCATTATCAGCGCTTCCGGGTTTTCCCGCGGCGACACACCAATGGCGGCGCACAAAAACCGAAAGCGGCAGCAGCGCTTCCGGGTTCTTGCGCGCTGCCGCAACGGCGGCACTTCCAGGTTTTCCCGCGGCGACACACCAACGGCGGTTGGTGTGTCGCCGCAGGAAAAATTTGGAAAGCCCTGCTCTATACAAATGTACAGAGTATGGGGAACAACAGGAAGAACTAGAAGTCTTAATACAAGAATATGATTTAGTAAGCATTACTGAAAGCGAATAGGACAAAGCTCATGAATGGAATACAAAAATTGAAGAACACCGCTTATTCAAAAGGAACAGGCCAGACTCAAAGGTATCTGTTACAAACCAAGATGACAAAAAATAATTAAATATGCATTGTGATGTTGTGAGTTACATTGTCATTTGCCTCCCGCAAATAAAAGTGGGGGAACTGCCCTATACATGAAGGAAATGCACACATATATTGAGAGCCAGGAATCTGAGCACAAGAGTCCAATCAAGAGCATAAGGATAAAAATTCAAGAAAGGGAAAACAAATATATTACTGTTGGAGGGGAGCAGGGAACTGTCAATCACTAAGTCAGGAAGAAGGTCTGGATAATGTCCTCCCAGACCAAATCAGCTCTCCTATATTTGATCCTAATGAAGAGGGTGGTTAGAAAGTGGCAAAAACAGAGAGGACCTTGGAAGCAAGCATGTCATCTTGGGGCTCAAGAAAAATTGGGGCATAGCTGACTATGCACATAAGATTCCAGAGAACAAATTTCAACAAAATTGGAGAAGTACTAGGTAGGATCCTATGGACAGAAATCTTCAAGTCAAAGGGAACACAGGAAGGTTCAGGATTTCTGAAAAATTAGACACTGGAAGTACAAGTGCTCACAATTTCAATTAGAAAAATGAGGAAAACATTTGACTGAGATAAGACTTAAAAAGGACATCCATAGGAATGGATCAGTTGGTTTGTGAGCTTTTAGGAAATAATACATTGCTTGGCAGGAACCAGCATCAGGAGTAAACCATGCCAAACCAATCTGATCTACTTCTTTTAATAGAGTGGCCAGTTTAGTTGACTAAAGGAATGCAGTGAACATTATGTATCTCAACTACAAGAAAACATTCAATAAGACTTGCATGAAATTCTAGTGTACAAGTATACATCAAGGGCTCCATGTCAAGCTGGAGGGAAGTGTTGAGAGACCTGTTCTATGCACTGTGCCATTCAATATATTTATAAATGATTTCAGTGAAGGGTTAGAAAGTATGATTATCAAATTTTCAGAAGACAGAAAGAGGACATTATCAAGATCTCTAATGATCCTGACAGGCTGGAAAAATGGGCAGAAACTAGCGAGGTGTATTTCAGCAGGGACAAATGCAACATCCTATATTTAGAGAGGAAAAAACCTCAAACCATGAGTTTGTAGGGTTAGGGTATACGGTGCAGGAAACCATACTGTAAAAAAGATCTGGGTGTCTTGGTGGATCAGAAGCTGAACATTAGCCAACAGTGTGATTCAGCTGCAGAAACAGTAAAAGCACTCCTAAGCTGCATCCAAAACAGTGCAGTATCAAGATCAAAATAAGTAATTGTTCCTCTCTATCTTGCATTAATCAGACCATACATAGGATATTGTGCCCAGTTCTGGGCAATGCATTTTAGGAAGGGCACTGAGAAACCAGAACATACTCAAAGGAGAGTAACCAAGATGATGAGGGACCTGGAAGGAAAAACGTACAAGAAATGGCTAGAGGTACTGGGCATGTTCATCTTGAAGAGAAGACTGTGGGGAGATGTGACAGCTGCCCTCAAGTAGTCCAATGGTTGGCATGTAGAAGATGGGGCAGAACTATTTGGAACTGTTGCAGAAACCAGAATAAGAAAGAACAGGTTTAAATTACAAGGAAATAAGATTTTGTTGGATATCAGAAAAAAAATCCTAAAGGTAAGAGCCATTCAACAATGGAACAGACTGCCTTGGGAAGTGGTAGACTCTCGCTGAAGGCATTGAAAGAGAGGCTGGATGGCCATATGTCAGGTATGCTATAATAGTGAATTAAAGTTCCCTGTCATGTGATCCAGATCCTCATTTCTACTGGCTATTTGAGGAAGATAAATCTTGCACTCAAGTGAAAACCATTCATTGTAACATGAACATCAGTCCTAAGAGACAAATTCATGCATTCCAACTTTACCATACATTGTCATATTTTCAGATACAAGTACATGATTGAGTTTACATACAGTCAAATTTTGTAAAGTGTGAAAGGATGGAGGGGCAGGTATTAATTCCAGAGGGAAAAAAGAGTAGAATGGGTTTTTTTTAACATGCGATTTCTGTAAAGAACACACTCACTTTTTTCTTTATTCACCTCTAGCTTTCCTTTCTTTGTGCAATATGCACTGACAAAGTCAGCAAGCTCCACATATAGTCCCTTACCTGACCAAACATGATCAGTCAAGGTTATATGTTGTCTTTTTTTCCTTAGTATTTTCCTCCTACAGGTCTTTGGGTCTTGAATAAAAAAGGCAACAAAAAAGTCTGCAAGATTTGCATTGGAAAGAAATCAATATTATTCTTAATCATGCCACTATTTATAGCCGTTTATTTACAACTACTACAGTGAGTATTAGCAACCTTACTTTGAGTAGAAGGTGAACTAAACTGCATGACTGGATTGCATACAACTGTAATGCATTTTCTTTCTCGGTGCATTTTGCTGGCAGAAATTCTTCACAGCAGAAACAAATTTTATTTTCAGCAACATCAACCTTTAATATTGAGAAAGGTAGAGAATATTCGAATTAGTCATTTGAAAGCAATGTTTTTATAGAACAATATCAAAATCTTATCAAAATTAAATCAAAAGATTAATGACCCATAAAGCAAAAATCAGGTTACTGTCATAAGACACATACAACATTAAGTAACTGCTATGTGGAACAATAAAACATATCATATTTTATTGATTTATCTATTTCTGTTCATTAATGTAGATTAAAGAACTTCCATAGATTTCCATTTAAAGCCTTAGATTGTCAAAAACATATATAAGAATATAGTATTTGATTTGAACAGAAGAAAATCATAGAATCACATTTGGTATTAGGGTTACAAATATTATTTCCTTATGCCATGCTGTAGATCCATGTGGATTAATACAGAATAATTAACTAATAATTAGTTAATTAACCATGAGACATTACAATTACTGCTATTTGTTAAACTTTGAATATATACTTTGAACGTAATCAAATAAAATATCTCCTCACCAAATCACATCTAGGAACACTGGACACAAATTGAGCACCTTGGCATCCAAGAATAAATCCCGCCAGGTTCAAAAGAACACAAATAACAGAAAGCAAAACAAACAAGTTAACCTAGAACAAATAAAAAATGCAAAACACTGTGAGTGACTTGTCATCTTATTCAAACATGCTAACTTCTTCACTATTCAATATATAATCTCTATCCTGAGGAAAACCTTCACACATATACAGTGGGGCAAAAAAGTATTTAGTCAGCCACCAATTGTGCAAGTTCTCCCACTTAAAAAGATGAGAGAGGCCTGTAATTGACATCATAGGTAGACCTCAACTATGAGAGACAAAATGAGAAAACAAATCCAGACAATCACATTGTCTGATTCGGAAAGAATTTATTTGCAAATTATGGTGGAAAATAAGTATTTGGTCACCTACAAACAAGCAAGATTTCTGGCTCTCACAGACCTGTAACTTCTTCTTTAAGAGGCTCCTCTGTCCTCCACTCATTACCTGTAGTAATGGCACCTGTTTGAACTTGTTATCAGTATAAAAGACACCTGTCCACAACCTCAAACAGTCACACTCCAAACTCCACTATGGTGAAGACCAAAGAGCTGTCGAAGGACACCAGAAACAAAATTGTAGACCTGCACCAGGCTGGGAAGACTGAATCTGCAATAGGCAAGCAGCTTGGTGTGAAGAAATCAACGGTGGGAGCAATAATTAGAAAATGGAAGACATACAAGACCACTGATAATCTCCCTCGATCTGGGGCTCCACGCAAGATCTCACCCCGTGGGGTCAAAATGATCACAAGAACTGTGAGCAAAAATCCCAGAACCACACGGGGGGACCTAGTGAATGACCTGCAGAGAGCTGGGACCAACGTAACAAAGGCTACCATCAGTAACACACTACGCCGCCAGGGACTCAGATCCTGCAGTGCCAGACGTGTCCCCCTGCTTAAGCCAGTACATGTCCGGGCCCGTCTGAAGTTTGCTAGAGAGCATTTGGATGATCCAGAAGAGGATTGGGAGAATGTCATATGGTCAGATGAAACCAAAGTAGAACTGTTTGGTAGAAACACAACTCGTCGTGTTTGGAGGAGAGAGAATGCTGAGTTGCATCCAAAGAACACCATACCTACTGTGAAGCATGGGGGTGGCAACATCATGCTTTGGGGCTGTTTCTCTGCAAAGGGACCAGGACGACTGTTCCGTGTACAGGAAAGAATGAATGGGGCCATGTATCGTGAGATTTTGAGTGCAAACCTCCTTCCATCAGCAAGGGCATTGAAGATGAAACGTGGCTGGGTCTTTCAGCATGACAATGATCCCAAACACACCACCCGGGCAACGAAGGAGTGGCTTCGTAAGAAGCATTTCAAGGTCCTGGAGTGGCCTAGCCAGTCTCCAGATCTCAACCCCATAGAAAACCTTTGGAGGGAGTTGAAAGTCCGTGTTGCCCAGCGACAGCCCCAAAACATCACTGCTCTAGAGGAGATCTGCATGGAGGAATGGGCCGACATACCAGCAACAGTGTGTGCCAACCTTGTGAAGACTTACAGAAAACATTTGACCTCTGTCATTGCCAACAAAAAATATGTAACGAAGTATTGAGATGAACTTTTGATATTGACCAAATACTTATTTTCTACCATAATTTGCAAATAAATTCTTTCCGAATCAGACAATGTGATTGTCTGGATTTGTTTTCTCATTTTGTCTCTCATAGTTGAGGTCTACCTATGATGTCAATTACAGGCCTCTCTCATCTTTTTAAGTGGGAGAACTTGCACAATTGGTAGCTGACTAAATACTTTTTTGCCCCACTGTAGCATGGAAACCAATGCACATGGATCTGTACATGCACAGGTTTACTTCCCACAGACAACCACCTGGCTGTAGGCTATGTTGTACCTAAATGTACAAGATAAAATGTACATCAATTCCATTTTCAATACATTTATAACAACCAATGAAGGACCCTAATCTTAAATGGTATAGAAAAATTTAAACATTGAGTGAAAAAAGATTAAACTCTGGTACTGTTGCATTATTCAGTGCATTTGGTATTTTGAATTATCTAAAATAATATCTAAATAATATTATAATGAATGAAATACTCAAAGATGCTTCTCAATGCAAATAATAAGATAGAAACCATTATTTTCATTCTATTAAGGACATAACCATATTTGAAGAATTTAAATTACTGTTTATTTCTTCCTCTATTTCCAGAAATAAAATATAGGTAAGATAACAAGTGTTTGTTTTGCTAAGAGACACAGTGGGGAAAATGCAGAGTGAATCTGAATAACTGACATATAATGCCCCGTTTTTCTAATTGGAACTATTAAAATTTAGAACTCTTTAAAATGTAGAGCTATCCGGCAAAAGTGAATTAAACCAAAGTTGTCTCTAATTATTTCCTTTAAAGGTACACATTTACAAACTTTCCAGAGTGTGACAATGGTTCGTTATCTCTGAGAACAAAAAGGAATAGAAGGGAACTTAAGTTCTGCAAGGGATCAGTCAGATAAACTTTATAAAGAGTCCCAGCACAACCTCCAGATTATTTGGCAAATGGAAAGGTAAACTCTCCTTTGAGTCAAACTCAACTCCTGGTGTTGACACATCCTTAAAGAGTTTTTGGGAAGAGTGCTGAAGTAATTCTCCACTAATTTTTTCCTGGATGTTTCCAACTTCCAAGTCAGGTGTATAGTCCTGGCATTCTTTGGTAATCTCAATTCCAAGTATTAACCATGCCTAATACAATACTGTTTAGCTTCCAAATCAGACAAAGTCAGCAATCTGCTGAGATATCTGGGAAAGAGAATTAAGTTTAAGATCTGTGGATCTTCCCTTTTTGCCATGGAATCCAATCACAGTTGTTCTAAATTATTTTTAAAGTGAGGTGCAGTCCTTCCAACTCCAAAATGATAGATTTAATACAGGGAATGTGAAAATAAATGTTTAAGGACTGGAAACAAAGAAAACCCAGATAAAAAAATGAGAAGCAGTAGATGTAAATGGTGGGGAGTAAACAGGATGTAAGTTCTATACTTTTATTACTTCCAAGACTCATTTGAGACCACATTTATTTTCTCAACTTTTAAAAAAGTTTTTAAAATTTTATTATACATTTTGAATTTTCAAATTCTTTATTACTGCTCATTTTATCCTGTATTTATTCATCCTATATTTTTAAAAAGCCTTTATACATATGGTTAAAAATATTTTCAAAGCAAAGTATATATTTACATAAATATATATCATACATAAGAAAGTACTGCATTATGGGAAAGGAAAACCAGTAATCAATATTATATTAACATAATATTTCTTGTAGGGCTAAAATTCTTTAAAAACCCCTTTTAAAATGTTTATTGCTTATGAAAATTACAAAACTGAAACTGACAGCAGTAGAACCTGACAAGTTACCAATGGAGGAAGCTCTTTTGTATTTAGCACATCAATAGCAAAATTACTTATTTATTCATAATTGCTTACTGTCTACCTCATTAAGGCAAGTTGGTATCTCAGACAGGATTCAAGTAATTTATTATTTTTCTAAAAAAAATTGTATGATGGTGTTTAAATTCAGGTAATCCTGCTGAGATATATTTACTTTATGGCACTGCAACAACTAGATTTTACTGCATTACATCTAGTCTTACTTCTGATAAATATTTCAAGTAACAACTAGGTTTTATATTTTAAAAAATGGGATAACAAACATAATTTCTTTATTCCAAGTGCCTTTGGGACAGGACTAGGTATATTCTGAAAACATCATAGTATCTTCTACAGCCTAATTGTATGCCTGCAGCCCACTCGCAAATTCCATGTTAAGATTGTAACTAAATGTGGGTCCCATGGCTTGAATATCAGAGATGATTCTCCTCCCATTCCATCTAGATTTTGCTTTATTTACTAGTCTGCCTTACAAAGAATAGGGAAAATTCTTGCACTCTCTTTTGTTATCCTGACCTAGGTATAGCATTGAACAAGTCAAATATTAAAATGTGGAACCCCAGAGGATATTGTAAGAGTATTATTCCAGACACATTGATGATTTTGCTACAAAACATCTAACACTGCTATTTCTCTAAAATAAAAATGCACATATCTTTTTTGTGAAAAACATTTCTTCATAGTACATACATTACTCTAAGTAGCACTATACGAGTATAACAGTAATGTATACACACAGAATAAAAATAGCCTTTCTGGAATAATAACAGAAATTATCCGTACCATCAGACCATCAGCCAGAAGAGACGCCTGGAGTGCTGCTGGAGGAAGACTTGAAGTGAGTCTGACCGGACACGGGTAAAAGTCCATATTAGGGATTATCTTGTGGCGATATAGGCAGCAAACCATTAATATTTCTCCGCCCTTATTACATCCACTGATAGCCATCCAGCACCTCTGTTTAGGGTAACCGGATTCCTATTGGGTAGGGAGGGCTCCTCAGAACATCTACTGGGCCACTCTGAGGATTGTTCAGGCTATCTGATAGATAAAGTCGCTCAGATTCACTCCAACTTGACTCTGACTGGGCAGAGCAGGCTGAGGTGTGGGGGGCATATCCTGGGGGTGTGATCTAGGATGAGTTTGAGCTAATGACTCCTGAGGTTCTCTGTGCTGTCAGCTCGGCTGTGCTGTTTACTGGATCCACGCCCCTCCAGGATCATAGAAGCGGCCAAAGGGGTGACCTGGGGTTGGGTCCATGCTGTGGTATGGATGGCATGGATCCAACTCTCTGAGGGAGGGGATGTACCTGCTGCCTTGAAAGAGGCAGTGGTGTGCCCCCTCCTCAAAAGGCTGTCCTTGGACCCAATGGTTTTTGACAACTACCGACCAGTCTCCGACCTTCTCTTTTTGGGGAAGGTTTTTGAGAAGGTGGTCAGGATCCTGACAGCACACCTTCTCTGTACCTGTGGCGACCCTCTGGAACAAGGTTCCCTTTAAGATCTGGATCCCCCCCACTCTGCTGTTGTTTAGATGAGCTGTGAAAATCTGGCTCTTCACCCAAGCCTTCAGTGAGGGAGAGGGAGACTCCTCACTTCATCACACTTGCCATCTTTTACCTTTATTTTTAATGTTTAGTCGATTTTATTGTAAGTTGTTTGATTGTTGTGAGCCACCCAGAGTCATTGAGAGATGGGTGGTATACAAGTTTAATAAATCATCAACATCAACATCTAACAATCACTGCCTCATAGAATCCGAACAACAGTTACACTAAGAAACTCTTCATAATTATGTGGATGTGATTCTAGATACATTTGGAAATTGTGTAGGTTAGAAATATCAAGGGCTTAATAATTAATAAATAATTCACTATTTCACTGTTAAATTCTTACTACAAAGCCATTAATTCAGATTTTAACAAAAAGGACATTTAAAAAGCAGCTGTTGACTTCAAAGCTTAAATACACAATATACCAACTTAGAATTTTAAATTTATTGAGACTTTTCCAGAATCAGTTCTTTAAATCTGGAGCAAACTACATGTATGTGGAAAAAGCACTATTATCCGTTACACAGAACTATAATGTTTAAATATACTTCCAATAGAAATGAGAAAATGCTTTCAGATACAGTACATCTATTTATATAAGGAAAGCAAGATTCCTTTTTAATAGTCATGCAATTACATTAAAAGAAGTGATATTCTCTAATATTTCAATCAGAATCATTATATTAACCAACACATACCAAAAGTATCATGGGTCTCTTCCATATTATTAATCCTATAATCCCTGATAAAATGACCTGCAACAATAAAACAAACTGTTATGAAGGACTGAGAGCATATCACTTGTCACTTTACATGCTAAAGGATAAAGGATAAATCAGCAAAACCCCATTCTTCAAGCAGGTGTTAAACGAATACTTCCCTTTATGTACAGATAAAATGAAACACAGGCTTTAACACTTTAATACATAGCTTTCCAAACTGTGTGCCGTGGGCCGGGATTTGCAGGCGGGAGCCAATTACGTGGGCCGGGGTCCGGGGTTTGCAGGCAGGAGCCAAGCGTGTGGGCCGGGGGGCAGGGTTTGCAGGTGGGAGCCAATCGCATGGGCCAGAGGGCGGGGAGCCCTGTTATTACTGTGTCGCGAAATGATGCATGTCTAAAAGGTGTGTCACCAACATGAAAAGTTTGGAAAGCTCTGCTTTAATATATTAGTAAAAAGATCTATTCAGCTATGGTATCCAAGTTTTGAAATAGTACAAGAGAACTTCTTGATGCTCTCACTGATCACTTTTGGACACGCAAAAGTGTCCAGTTTACAATTCAGTTTAACTTTTAACAATAACTAAGTAAAAACTGATACTGGATTATTACTTAATTGGATAATAAAATAACCTTTGGAAGGTTAGTAGGGTTTTTCAAATTAACTATTTTCCTCATATAAAGTTGTGCTTAAAGATCACTGAAATGAGACTGGTGAGAAGTAACTAAACCCACAAGTTTTAAAAGGATTTAAGAACATGATGTACTAAGATAATGTTGTTTAAGATGCAATGTTAAACCTATTAGACATTTATATACTATACTTTTTACTTTAGAAGCTTACTAAAGAGGGGAAAACAGGAACCTGAAACAAGGAGGATTTAAAAAAACCTTAACTGGCAATTAACTTTAGTAGGAAATTAATAATCATTTCTATATCTGCATGGATGTCCTACAGTTATTTGTGAGAAACACCTAACCAAGGTATTTTTGCATCTTGAGGTGGAAAAGAGTGATTGCAGATCCCTTCCTTACTTTCCACTTTTCCCAAACAGGTAACCCATTATTAATTACCTAAAGGAGTGAACCAATCAATTGCACATAAGGCATCATATATACGTATTATGGAACCAGCGATGCAATTCCATTCATCCAACATATAAAAAGTAAAGTGCTATAACCAAATGCAAGAGCAAATATTTTGATGAAATGTTTTGATGAAAAAGGTACAATCTGTAGCATATTCAGATAGGGATAAGAAGGGCTCTTGATTAAAACCGTAGAGAACTACTAGCAGGCACGCACAATATTGAGCTACTTTGGCTACAGATGTTCCTTCAACGTGCAGATGCTTCTAGCTGGTTCAGCACAATGCTTTTACAAGGCATACACATAAAAATATTGGCTACTTTCAAACACTGCACCAAAGCCAAGTTGCTTATTGAGCCGGTTCACATAATAACTATACTTTACAGATCACATTTCTCACATCATACAGGTAGTCCTTTTTTAACGCCCATTCGTTCGGTGACCTTTCAAAGTTCTGATGGGACTAAACGAATGGTATTTACAATCGGTCCTCAAAGTTATATCCATTGCAGCGCCCCTGCAGTCACGTGATCAATATCCAGGTGCTTTGCAGCTCACACATTTACAACCGCAGGGTGTGCTTCAACTCCCCCCACCCGCCTATCTTCCCCCCATCTCTGCCCTCTTGGCTGCCCTGCCCTCCGCCACCCCTGCCTCTGTCCTCCACCCCCTGCTGACCTTCGCTATCATCTTCCACTGCTGACGAGGTGCACCCGGCCTGGCCCTTCGCGCCTTGTCAGCAGCAGGAGGAAGAAGACGGTGAAGGTCAGCTGGGGACGGCAGGAGCAGTGGAGGGTGGGGTGGCCAAAAGGGCAGAGATGGGGGGAGATAGGCGGGGGAGTTGAAGCAGAGGCAAGCGCAGCAGGGCAGGAAAAGCGTGAGATCCTGGCCTAACGATGGCACAATCCAGGCTCAACGACCTCAACCAGGACTACTGAAACTGCCGTTGCTAAGCGGTGCAGTCATGTGATGTTTTGCCTAATGACCACATCGCTTAGCGATGGAAATTCCGGTCCCAATTAGTTGATTAATTAATTAGTTAAGTGAGGACTACCTGTACTAAGTTAAAATCAAACACATATTATGGTTTAGTGCAATGCAGGTAGCCAGTGATCATATGTGGTTTTTATTTATCCTTTTACTGGCAGTATTTTTTATGAATTCTAAGACTAAGGTTATCACATTTAATATCATCATTAAGATGTTTTTCAAAAGCATGTAAGCTAAGTGCCATCAAATCAGGCCCGATCCCTGACAGCTAGACAGACAAATGCTTACCATCTCAACTAGACTCCATTAACCATTCATAGCTCCTCCAAGAGATTCCAGTCATCTCCTTGATTCTGTCCATCTTATTCTTCCCTCTTCTACTTCTCTCAACCTTGCCAAACAGTCATTTTTTTCTAGTCCATCATCTGCTTACATTACCATATTAATTTCTACTGGCTGATCACCATCTCAAGGGAACAGTCAGCCTTTATTTCATCCAGGACTAACTGACTGACTCTTCTTGCGGTCCATTGTACTCTTTGTTACTATTTCCAAAAAATTTTTAGTATCCAACTTTCAAAGCCATATATTCCCACTGTAATAACTATTCTGATCCTTGTTGTCATAGAAATAGGCTATCTTTCATGCTATTGCTTAAGTTTCTCACTGTCTTCCTTCTTAGGATTAATATCCTCTTTATACACCAGTAGTTTGTTGTTCATCTATTAGAGCCCAAGAAAATAAAACTATCTACCACCTTCATTGTAAACTCTGAGTTCACTAAACATTCTGGTTGTCTTTATCATAATATCTCACTCCATTTCCTATTCTAAATCGCTCTCTAAATTCAGTTCTTGTTTACAAGGTTCAACCCTTGTAAAGGGTTTTCTGGTACAAAGGCCTTCCAGCAGTTTCAATACTATGGGCTACAAAATCCTGGGAGTCCCTGGAGTTACTGCAAGGAATCTATGGTATGAACAGCTTTTCCCCTGGAACAGATGCCAATTAAAAGGCCTTTCGCTACCTGGGGTGAGATGGAAAGGAGAGAAAGGCTAGGCTGGCCTAGAGGGAACAGCACCAGCTAATTTGGGCTGCTTCCCCTTTCCTTTGTACTTTGTACTTGAAGTACTTTGGCCACATAATGAGAAGACAGGATACCCTGGAGAAGAAGCTGATGCTAGGAAAAGTGGAAGGCAAAAGGAAGAGGGACCGACCAAGGACAAGATGGATGGATGATATTCTGGAGGTGACAGACTCAACCATTGGGGAGCTGGGGATGGTGACGGCCGACAGAAAGCTCTGGCGTGGACTGGTCCATGAAGTCACGAAGAGTCGGAAACGACT
Organism: Charina bottae; assembly: GCA_023362775.1. NCBI lineage: Eukaryota > Metazoa > Chordata > Lepidosauria > Squamata > Charinaidae > Charina > Charina bottae. The sequence goes on along the minus strand of JALMGJ010000002.1, from coordinate 205,021,549 downwards.
GAACGAATAAACAACACCCCTTTCCTTTCCCTTGGCCAGTACTGGTATTTCCCTCTCTCCCAGCATTAGCAATTAGCAATCCTTTTCCACTACTGCCTATTCCCTGCTGACAATCCACAGCCTCAATCCACAGGGTCACACCAACAGCTTCCACCCAGTGGCGGAACTGAGTGGCCAAAGCCATGCTGCAGTTTCAAGGAAACTGAAAAAAATGCCACTGGCTCAGCATATCACTTTATTAAAGCAGCATTTTTAATGCAACTCTTAAAGCAGCAGCATCTTTCTTCAGATTCATGAGGAAACCTGAAAGAAACCCCACTGTGCTTATACCAAGCCTGAAGCACATCTTCTGAATCATTTTCAAACCATGCAAAGCCTATTTGACCCTATATCCCTCTGCCTGTTATGAAGCATGTCTCACCATATGACATTTCTCTCTCCATGTATGGGTTTATTCTTCTTAAAATTTTAAGCAAAACTTAAAATTTAGTTGGGTAATTTGCACATTCTTTTGCATCTCGCTTTTTTTAAACTAGAAAATTAATGGGTCTATATCTGGAAGTGCCTACATTTATCATGAAACTACTGTGAACAGAGTAATACAAATTATGGAAAATTTTAATAGTTTAATTTCTAAATTACTTTCAAAAGTCAAACTTGAAAGTATTTAAATGGACAGGTGCTGATATAAATATGGCACTACAATTACGTGCCTTAGTGATTAGTCAAGAAAAGATGTTTAAAGTAAAAAAAATGCCATTTTCCACACATACAAAGATTGCATTGTGTGGCCATTCACAAGCAGCTATCAAGACAGTTTAAAGGATGTGAACAATAATGGTTAATCTATTTAGGATGACAGATCTCAGTTGGTAGTTAGCATCAACCAAGGAGACCTAACAGTATTTACAAAGGCTCTGACTTGCCAGTACAGATGCAGCAGAACACTGCTACACCCATGAGTGATAACATCAAAAATATATCCAAAGCAAGGATGATGTGAGAAAATAGAGTTTAGAAAGCAAATTACAAGATTCCGATCGCACTCTTTTCACTTACGTCTACAGCAGAGCTTTCCAAACTTTTCATGTTGGTGACACACTTTTTAGACATGTATCATTTTGCGACACACTCTTACAGCAAGGCATCATTTCGCGACACTCTCTTACAGCAGGGCACAAGGCAGGCACTAGGACCTGCGCGGAATCCTGGCACGGCTCGGAGGCAGCAGCAGCAGCAGCAGCCGCGACAACACACCCAGACACTGCAGCCGACACACTAAGGTGTCCCGGCACACAGTTTGGAAAGCTCTGGTCTACAGGAACATATTCCTGCATTTACTACAACTCCATAAAAATATATAAAGTTGTTGCTTGTTAATGTTCACTAAACTAAAACTTGAAATTATGCTTTGCAATATTGTTCAAGTTATCATATATTTAGAAAGAAGAGTTCTGGCCTATGATCATATAAATACTGCCTAATCATTGTGAACTTTCAAGGTGTTTTTAATGATGCAGATCATTTTTATTGTCCACAAATATTAAATAATTTACTGACTCCAAGTTCTATGAGATACACTCATCTTTAAATTAAAATCAGGAGGACTTGATTGAGTGTCTGTGGTATAAGCCTGCAAGACATTTAAGGTTGGAAGTCTTCTCACAAGAAAAATCTGTGATTTATCACTAATTTATCACTAATTCTATCAGGGAAAAGGGACATCTTCCAACTACCTAGGAATCCCACAATTAACTAGAACAAAGCTACAAATTTTAATATTATACCGATGTAGATACATAACTTAAAAAACTTAGGAGATATACAGTAGTTACTTTTATACATATTCTTCTAAAAGTCATTTAAAATGCTTTGCTTTTATTATCTGATCCTTTGTTCACCACCATAGTTGGCTCTACTCTTTCACATCAGCCATGCTTTCCAAAGTGCAGGGTGGCCTCCTGCATGGAAACAAAGCCCAAGCTCTAAATGCTTTTATTATTTGCATTATCAATATAAAATATTCAGAGGCAAGGAGAGGAAGCATTCCATTCCAATTCTTATAGTGTATTTTTCAAATACGATACCGCCAAAATTATTTTAAAATCACCTGCCTCTTAAGTCTATGAAGGTTCTCAGTCATCCAGGTGGAATTGTCTGTAGCTTGAATCATGTCAACTGGATTTCTATTCTCTCAGTGGAAACGTTTCGCTCCTTATCCAAGGAGCTTCTTCAGTCTGAGCAAAGTTAGTAAGGGAATCCTAAATATGTTTCTAGGTAGCTGTGTGACCTTACACCTGGGGCTAGGTCATGGTTATATTGAGATGTAATTTAAGTCCTTTTATCATCTAAAGGAGGATCGTTAAGATCACCATGCTGCTGTTGAGCTTGTGAAATGGTCTTAATCTTCCTAGGCACAGAAGACAAAGCAGGGAGGAAGATGGGGGAAAGATTGTGCCTGAGGCCCCCACCTCTATTCAAGGAAGGATTTTCCAAGTTGGCATAAATGGATTCCTTGACCCCTCTCTCAAACCACCTATCTTCTCTGTCTAAAATGTGAACATTAATGTCCTCAAGTGAGTGTCCTTTTTCCTTTAGATGAAGATAAACTGCTGACTCTGGTCCTGTGGTGTTACTTCTCCTGTGTTGGGCCATCCTCCTGTACAAAGGTTGTTTGGTTTCTCCAATGTAGAGTTCAGAGCACTCCTCACTGCACTGGATTGCATACACTACATTGCTTTTCTTGTGTTTTGGAGTTTGATCTTTGGGGTGTACAAGCCTCTGTCTCAGTGTGTTGGTGGGTTTGAAATATACAGGTATGTGGTGTTTGCCAAATAACCGTTTTATCTTTTCAGACACGCCAGCCATGTAGGGAATGACCAGGTTCTTTCGTTTACTCTGAGTCTCAGCCCTATCTGTCGCTGTTTTAGGTCTAAATCTAAATCTACCAGACCTAAAACAGTGACAGATAGGGCTGAGACTCAGAGTAAATGAAAGAACCTGGTCATTCCCTACATGGCTGGCGTCTCTGAAAAGATAAAACGGATATTTGGCAAACACCACATACCTGTATATTTCAAACCCACCAACACACTGAGACAGAGGCTTGTACACCCCAAAGATCAAACTCCAAAACACAAGAAAAGCAATGTAGTGTATGCAATCCAGTGCAGTGAGGAGTGCTCTGAACTCTACATTGGAGAAACCAAACAACCTTTGTACAGGAGGATGGCCCAACACAGGAGAAGTAACACCACAGGACCAGAGTCAGCAGTTTATCTTCATCTAAAGGAAAAAGGACACTCACTTGAGGACATTAATGTTCACATTTTAGACAGAGAAGATAGGTGGTTTGAGAGAGGGGTCAAGGAATCCATTTATGCCAACTTGGAAAATCCTTCCTTGAATAGAGGTGGGGGCCTCAGGCACAATCTTTCCCCTATTTTCCTTCCTGCTTTGTCTTCTGTGCCTAGGAAGATTAAGACCATTTCACAAGCTCAACAGCAGCATGGTGATCTTAACGATCCTCCTTTGGATGATAAAGGGACTTAGAAATAAACATCTCAAATAACCATGACCTAGTCAGAGGTGCAAGGTCACACAGCCACCCTAAAAACATATTTAAGGATTCCCTTACTAACTTTGCTCAGACTGAAGAAGCTCCTTGGATAAGGAGCGAAACGTTTCCACTGAGAAAATAGAAATCCAGTTGACATGATTCAAGCTACAGACCTGCCTCTTAAAGTTACTTTATTAATACACTAAATAAACTAATGGGAGTTTCCCAAAGAATATAATGCCATAAAATAAATGCCACAGGTTAAAATCAATCTTAATTAGGGCTACAAAAATCCAAAACACAACTGGATACCAGCAAAAAGATTCTGAAAACTGCCATCCAGTAGTCGCCCAAATTTTTGTAGCCCATATATGGCAGTCCTAACCTCAATCCTCTGGCTAACTTCCCGTCCCCCAATCCAATGTTTAGCCAATCCGTTTAAATCAAGATCTCCTTTTCTCGAATCTTCCCTGGAAAGCTGGGACGCCCCTTCTGTACCGTCCATCCTTGCAGGATTGTTGTGAGCATCAATACACTTGGGACGCTGCCAAGCCCTAACGTGTGTTTTAAAACAGGAGGCGGAAACTAACGATCCAGCAGGTGTCCCAAGATAGCTGCTACGCTAAAAAACAACCAAAGATACAAGAAAAGGGCCCGGCCCGGGGCCACTTACCGAGGAGCCAGCCCAGAAGGGACAGGAGTTCTTCACCTGCGGGGAGTTGCTGAGGGAGAGCGCCCCAAAACTTAGGGCCACCATGCAGCACCCCAAAATCAACTGCAGCAGCCCTAGGGACAGCAGAGGTCTGGCCGGCAGCGGGCCCCGCCCGGCAGCGGACGAGGCCCCGCTCCGACGGGAAGCCGCGGGGGAGCGCGCGGCTGGGCGAGGCCGGGGTTGCCGGAAGCCGGAGCGGGACCAGTGGGGCCGGCGAGGAGGTGGCAAGGGTGGCGGCGGCAGGTTTGGGGCGGCGGCAGCAACAGCTCCCGCTGAGCAAGATCTGGCCACCTCGGAGACCGCAGAGAGCCGGGCCATGGGACAGCAGGAGCCCGGCAGCACCACAGGCAGAGACATGGGGGGTGGGGAGAGCAAGCCAACTCCGAGCGCCCCCCGGCGCGGGGAGGAAGCCCCTTGTGGCCTCCTCCGGCTGAGGCTGCTGGCCAAGCCCCGGTCCCGTCCACACGCTGCGGCGCCGCCCCAGAGCCTCCCTGCCTGCCGGCCGCTGGTTCCCTCCTTCGCTCACGCCCGCGGAAGGCAGGCAATCCTGGGCGCCCGCCTTTTGGCTCGCGCTCCCTAGGCCTCTCCTGGCATTTCTAGGTGCCGGGCCACTGCCTTGCTTGGATCCTTTAGACCTCACGCTGCTGGTCCCCACGGTCTTTCTCGTGCGGGAGAAGGAAACAAGCTCCCCGGCTCCCCGAGCCTCCCATTCCGCTCAGTCTGATCGCTGAGCCTCCGATCCGCCGAAGCCTTAGGACCGCCAGCCTATTCGCCGGGGGAGACCGCTTCCCCCCAGGCCTGCCGCCGCTCTAAATCCGTTCCTGTGGCAAATTTAACCGCTTCCCAGAAACCCTCCTCCCTCAACTATTCCCAAGTCGCTGCCAAACTTTTGAACTGATCCCCCGGCTGGTTAACTCCTGCCGCGCAAGGCCACGCCGTGCTCATCCCACCGACTGAAATTCACGACCCACAAACTTCTCCCGGGCTCTACCGAGAGTCAAACCTCCGGATCATCCACTTCCGCCCTTGATAAAGATTCCTCGTCTGTTGCAGCGAAGGCCCCAAATGCCTGCCCTGCTTCCTTAGCCACCCGAGGCCAACGCTTGTCAGAACGATCCCTGCCGTAAAACCTGGAGGAGCCTGAGCTCCTTACTATTCCCTACTACTTAATTGAAAGCCGGCCAGCCCCAGCTCCGTGCTCTCCCTCTCCTCCCCGCATTTACAGATTTTGTATCAAATTCACTTTCCTGCCAAAACTAATCTTGAGGAAACCAGACTTGTTTTCGCCCGCAGCCACTCTTGCCAGATTCAACTTTTGTAAACGATGCGTTTGCAGGAAAAAAAAATCCTCAAGCCCTCCCCGCTGTGGTTCCGGATGAACCTGTTGTAACAAGTGCGTGGCCTTTGCTCCTCTTAAGTTGCGTCTGTTTCAAGATTTGCGCTTTCTCACTTATACACGCATCTTCTCACCCACCCCTCCTGTTACCAAGGTGTCACTCTGAAACTTTAAAATGTCTCCTGCAGTCCGGGGAAGTATTTCTTCTCAGGTTCCAGGAGTGGAGGACCGGCCTGATACTCTTTAGTTGTTTTCTGTATATTTTCTAAGAACTGAGTGGTTCTAAGCCTTTCATTCAAATCCTGCCACTCAGTCTATCCAAGAACCTGGGTCGCACCATGCCAAACAAAACCAAGCGTTTTTCTGAGGACAAGACCTTTATTGTGAATCATTGATTCCCATTAGAATGAAACAAATTTTAAAACCTGAATTCCCACTTCAACTTACCGTATCTTATTAAACTTCACCAAATCCTTCAAAATATCTTGAATTACCCTTATACGTGGTAACTGCTGCAAGGATACTACAGTATATACTTTTTATTGCACAGGTCATCTGATCCCTTCAACAAGTTGTGGGAGTGTGCTTTGATGACCAGAATAACTTTATACCTTAAAAATAAATCTGACATAGATTTCAACTCAAAATGGAAACTAGTCTTAAGAGTATACTGTAATATATGGATTGGTACAACACCCAAAATTTAGGTTTATCAATGCATTGAATTTATATTTCAATTTTTCAGAATACATCAGAATAGTTTCTTAGGAATATGGATTCAAGTTATTACATGCTTTTTTGCTGATTTATGTTGTTTTATATTAACAATGACTATTGATATTCATTTTTAGGTTAACAATGATTCTTAGTCCTTTAATATAATATACACAATATACTTAACTATTTACAACTAATTAATGGTATGTTAGAAAGTTATAACCTCCATGACATGTTTAAGTTCCTTGTTTATTCATTTGTATCATCTATTATTCATGCTCTTTTTTGTACATGTGTGTGTGTGTGTGTGTGTATAATTTCTATCCTGCCTTTATTATTTTTTATAAATAACTCAAGGCGAGGAACATACCTAATACTCATTCTTCCTCCTATTTCCCCACAACAACAACCCTGTGAGGTGGGTTGGGCTGAGAGAGAGTGACTGGCCCAAAGTCACCCAGCCGGCTTTCATGCCTAAGGCAGAACTAGAACTCACAGTCTCCTGGTTTCTAGCCTGGTTCATTAACCACTAGACCAAACTTAAAGCACTGAATAAAACAAAAAAATTGATAAATGAATAAATGGAAATCCCAGTGCTACAAGTTAGACTGAAAGTTTTTTTTAAATGTCTTGAGAGGAGGCAATGGCAAAATGTTCCATGTATCACTGCAGGCAGTGTTACTGACTAACACCTTGAATTGGACCCGGAAGCAACTGGCACCCAATGCAGCTCCCGCAGCAAGGGTGTTACATGTGCCATCCTTGGGGCACCCAAGACTGCTCGCATGGCCACATTCTGAACCAGCTGTAGCTTCCAGATACTTTTCAAGGGTAGCCCCATGTAGAGGGCATTGCAATAGTCTATACGGAAGATGACTAGGGCACGAGTGACTGACTGGAGGGCTTCCTAATCCAGGAAAGGGTGTAATTGGCACACCACACAAAGTTGAGCAAAGGCCTTCCTTCGAGCAGGAGTCATGAGTCCAGGACCACCCCCAGATTCGGCACCAGGTCTGTCTGGGGTAGTGCAACCCCACCCAGAACCAATTGTGGTAAATTCCCGGATACAGAGGAGCCCCAACCCACAGCCACTCCGTCTCACCAGGGTTCAGCTGAAGCCTGTTGTTCCCCATCCAGCCTCCAGGCACTGAGAGAGGGTAGTCACAGCATCACTTACATCACCCGGGATGGAGATGTATAATTGGGTATCATCTGCATATTGATGATACCTCACCCCATGGTGATGGATGATCTCACCAAGTGGTTTCATGTAAATGTTAAAAAGGAGTGGGGAGAGTACCGAACCCTGCGGCACCCCACAAAGGAGGGGCCGCGGGCTGGATCTCTTGCTCCCTATCAACACTGATTGGGACTGGCACCGGAGGAAGGAGGTGAACCAGCACAAAACTGTGCCACCCACCCTCAACTTCCTCAGCCGACCCAAAAGGATACCATGGTCGATGGTATCGAAAGCTGCTGAGAGGTCAAGAGCAAGGATGGATGCACTGCCCCCATCCCGCTCCTGCCAGAGATCATCCAAAAGTGCGACCAAAGCTGTTTCCATCCCATATCTGGGCCTGAAAACCAACTAAAAAGGGTCCAGATAATCCGTTTCATCCAGGATCCTCTGGAGCTGCAATGCCACCACTTTCTCAACCACCTCCCTAAAAAGGGGAGGTGAGAGACTGGATAAAAATTGTCCAGTACGGTGGGATCCAGTGATGGTTTCTTGAGGAGGGGGTGCACCAGCGCCTCTTTGAAGGCAGCCAGAAACACTCCCTCCCTCAAGGCTGAATTCACCATCGCCTGGACCCACCCACACATCACCTCCCGACCTGCCTTCACCAGTCAGGAGGGGCATGGATCTAGTTGACAAGTGGTGGCATTTACAGTCCAGAGGACCCTGTCCACTTCCTCAGGCCTAACAGGATCAAACTGTTCCCAGATAACCAGGTAAGTAAATTCCTCAGGGATCTCCACAGACCATGCCTCACACTTGGAATCCAACTTGGAACGGATCCGAGTGATTTTATCCTCCAGGTGCCCAGAAAACTCCTCTGTGCGGCCCTGCAGGTGGGTCACTGGGCCCACCTTTCCCAAAAGGGATCAAGTAATCTTGAACAGGGCCGCTGGGTGGCATTCTGCGGATGCAATAAGAGCGGAGAAATATTGACATTTTGCCGCTCCTACCGCCACAAGGTAGGCTTTAATAGCGGCTCTAGCTTGTGTTCAGTCAGGTTCGGTCCTCGTCTTCCTCCAGTAGCACTCTAGACGTCTCTTAATCCTCTTCAGAACCCTCAGCTCCTCCGTAAACCACGGTCAATGTCGGGTTCAATGGGACAAGAGAGGTCACATGGGTGTGATCTTGTCCAACGCCCCGGCCGCCTCCCTATTCCCAGCCAGGGCCTCCGCTGGACCGTGCAGCAGATCCTCGGGTATAGCTCCCAGCTCCCTCTGGAACCCCGTTGGGTCTATCAGTCACCAGGGATGGATCAATCGAATGGGTCCTGCCTCCCTGCGGAGGGGGGCAGCATAGACCACCAGGGTGTGATGTGACCATGACAGAGGGGACAGATTTAACTCTCCCTTCAGATCACATTGCCACTGCTCTGACAAGAAAACTAAGTCTGGTGTGAGGCCACTGTCCTGAGTCGGGTCCCAAATAATCTGGGACAGGCACATGGCCACCATGGTGGCCATGAACTCCCAAGCCGCCTCTGAGGCACGCCTTATATTATTCATATTATCCATCCATTGCACCAAGATTAAAAATGTTCCACCAATGAGTTTTAAAGTTTTAAATATATATCTATATATCTATGAGTTTTAAATATGTATCTATTTATATATGCAAAAGAAGAGATCATCTCTAAAAGGAGATACAGGAAATATTCACACTGCTAACCAGATGCACAGTTGGCTCCATAGTTCAAAAAACATTACATTCAGAATTAGGGAATTCACATCCAGGCCTGAAAAGGGTGCGTGAGGAAGAACAGGATTGGTGTACCCCAGGAATGTCTATTGCAATGGTCCAGCCTCTTGTATTTCCATTGTGTGTGGGTAAGTGTGCTCAAGTAGACCTATTTTCCCCAATATTCTATATCTCCTTTGAATAAATAATAGTCCTGCAAAGAATTGCACAGTATACCACAATCTAAAAAGAAATTAATTAATTACTTGCCTCCAGGCATGATTTTAAAAAGTTATAAAGACAAAGTGGAATCATAATTATCTGTAGAATATAATCTTTTTTTATTTCATGACTGATGTAAAATTTTAAAATCCAAAGACTCATTTATTTTCTACATAATTTCCTTAAACTTGGCACTTCCTAGCCTTATGGCAGTCAGTCTACAAAACAGTTTCATATATACAGTCACTACTTATGAAAATTGTGTACAGATCTATTTAAAGTAGAAAAATAACATCCAAGGGGAAATGGGAGTTAAGAAACATATAAAAGTTAAAAGCAGTAGAAATTTCATGGCTTTGCACAAGTATCAGATGTTAAGAGAACAACTGAAGACACTTTTATTTGAAAGGCACTTATTTTTCTTGCATTAAAGCATTGTAGTTTTCATAAAGCTTCCATTAGGCCCAACAATTAAAAGAATATTTAAAAGGCAATTTTAATGAGGAAAAGAAACGCAAGTTAAAAATTTAGATTAATTAATACCAACTTTAAAAGAATATTTTTTGGTCCTTTTGTAAAATAGGCAACCATGATTCATACTTAAATGAAGTGACACTGTGCCGTTCCAGTGAGCAGATACCTCTCAAGTTCATTGATAACCCCAAATATACATATACTTGTTAAAAAGAATCAAAAGTTTTTGCTGTGCAAGTCTCAGAACAATGGCTAATAATTCTATAATTCTGTATCTCTGTATCGAGATCCATAGTATCCACGCTTGGAGTGATCAGATAGCTGCCTCCGATAATCTTCCTCCTCTGCATCACTGCTGTAAATTCCTTGATTATCTAGGTAAGATCTAGTAGGCGGCTTCTGAGGCTCTGGTGGTCTGGAACTAAAATCAAAATATATAAAGTTATTTTGAGCAAGCTAACACTTAGACAGAGACTATTCCAAGCAGGAATAGACTATTACCAGTTTATGTTATTTAGAGTAAAAAATTTTTGCTTTTATTAATATTGCCAGGCTATCAACAATAAGTTTGAAGCTAAGTGCCTGCCAAATCGCTGCCATTTCAAAATACTCCTGCTTGAGGGAAGCTTCCTCCAGAGCCCTTTGAAGCTGTAGGCCTACCACCTTCTCAACAACCTTCCCCAGAACGGAAAGGTTGGAGAGTTGAAAAAAAATATTGTCCAGTACAGGGGGGTTTGGTGTTGGCCTCTTGAAGATATAAGAAGCAGCAGAGTTGAAAGAGGTGAGGCGGCAAGGTTTTAGTCAGGTTTCACATGAAGCTCATGCTGGATGCAGACAGAATGGGAGGCGCAAGAAAGTAAAACGATGTGAACAAATATAATAAACTCCACTACTCTAGTTGGAGATCTGCCACCTTCCAACTTACTTGTGAACCTCTGTTTTAAAAAAATTATTATGCTGAATAAGCATATTACACCTATCCAAAGGCACAGAAGTATAAAAGAAGAGTATGGGCAAATTAATTCAGTTTTACCTGGCAGTCTGGGGCCAGTTCTGTTCTGGCTTCTGTGTTTTGATTGGGACTGCATAAATGTCTGGGTGTTTTTGTGCTATTTCCACCTAAAAAAAAAAAAAAGGGTCAGAACATTTTCATGTTTTCCTCAAACTATAAATTACTATCTGATGCCAATTTTGCTTCCAACAGCAAGACGACTCGTTTATTTACTTTACAGACTGTCAGATTATTTACAAAATATATAAAAAGTATCACAGATGAAAGTTATTAATGCACTACAATGTTTTAACAGAGAAGCAGCAAGACATTTTTTTCCTGGGAGCTAGACAACCTATAGCTTGGACATAAAATGGCTCTCGGCATGAACTGAAAACTAACGGAGACTGTTGTGCTAGGAAGGATAATATTTTCCTACAATTTCTCTTCATCCGCAGCTCTAGCACTACCTTCCAACCTGTTCTGAAGCAGCTTTCAAAAATGCTATCCTCCATATCTTAGAGCAGTGTTTCTGTCAGGGAGATAACTGGAGAAGGAGGAGGGGGCTCCCTCCAGGGGGATAAACGCATGCGCAGTACTGAATCGCTTTGCTTTCATTGTAAGAGGCTGAAGAAGGCACTGCCCTAATTTCTTGGGCCCTTTCTCTGAGCATTACTAGTTCATTTCAGTTTAGCTGGATTCTGTCTAGCAGAGTAGAACAATAAAACACTAGAGCCTGTACACCAAGTCTCAGCGTGTTCCTTCACTCGAAGTCAGGAGAGTTTCTCAGCCTTGGCAACTTTAAGATGGGTGGACTTCATCCCGCAGCCAGCACTGTCTTAGAGGAATTCTGCTAGCAAAATCCAAACTACTGTTTTAATTATATTTTTATTAATTTGATTCTGTACCACTAGTTTTCTTCCTATTGTAAATAAAACATTTGCACAGGACCAACAGAATCATTCTTTTTATACCCTGGCATTCTGTGCTTCTTGCAGTTCTTGCATTCTTAGCAGTCTTGCCTTGTGATCCATTTTCTCAAAAATTTTAACTTTCCCCAGAACAGATTTTGGTGTGTTCTCTTCTTCTACAACTTCTCCCACTTTTTCCTCCACTTCAGCAGGTGGAATGACTGGTTGAGAAGACTTCAATATAGGCCGCCCAAAGTTTGGTTTGATGGCTATAGGGGGAGGAGCTACTTTAGCTGGTACTCCAGAAATTTCAGTGCTAGCTGTATCAGGGCTGTTTGTTCTGGGTTCATAATTCTTAGGATCATCATATGGATCTTCTTTGTGTTGCATCTTAGCCTGTAAAGATGACACAAATGTAAGTGTGGATTTTTACATAAAAATAACAGATTCCGTCTAGAAATGATCAGTTTTAAGAAACTGAAAAACCTATAAAGCTGATATTTTTAGCTAAGGAAGCACAAGTGATTAATGTAGAGCTACATTTTTTCCTAATGTTGGCATCAAATTTTGGAGCTAGAAACTAAACAGCAGATAAAGGTAAAGGTTCCCCCGCACAGTCGTGTCCGACTCTAGGGGCCGGTGCTCATCTCCATTTGTTAGCCAAAGAGCCAGCACTGTCCGAAGACGCTTCCACGGTCACGTGGCCGCATGATGCGCGTGGAACGCTGTGACCTACCCACCGAAGTGGTACCTATTCATCTACTTGCATTTGCATGCTTTCGAATTGCTAGGTTGGCAAGAGCTGGAGCTAGTGCGGGAGCTCACTCCGTCACGCGGGGCTAGGGATTCAAACCTCCGAACTTGCGATCTTCCGATCAACAAGCCTGGTGTCTTACCCGCTGAGCCACCACGCCCCTTAAACAGCAGATATTGAAAAGTAATTAAAACACGCTAAGTAAATGAACCAACAATCCATAGTGGGCTATCTTTAGTAGGGCCTACTGGATGCCACAAAAATTTGCAAGCTTTTGAGTCCTCCAGGTAATTCAATAGCATGCATTCCTTTTGGGGGCAGTTTACTTGATGCTACTCTACAAAAAGTATTGCCCAACTCTGGGTTTAGAATATTTATTCCCATTTCTTTTTTCCTTTAGTTTCTTTTTTCTGTGTTTTGATAATTAATGAAGAAACACAAACAATTCTGGTAAGCTATAGAAATATTTCTTTTCATGTTACCTTTGGAGGTTCAGGCTTGAAGGCTGGGGGTGGACTGGGATCCCTCAGAACTTCCCTGCTACCAGCTTTTCTCATGTGAGTTTTTGGTTCAGGGCTAAATTTCCTTAAACTCTACAAACAAGTAATAATGACCATTATGCATATATTCACATAGTTCTGGGCTCATATGACGCATAATTACAATTTTGCAACTGACAGCAAAATTGTAATGATGACACACCAGTTCTTTCATCCCAAACCTAAGTGTAAACAATATTCATCAGTATCTTGAAATGACACTAGTTATTTTCCAGACTTCTATTTCATTGGGTATTTTCCATCAGTGTTTACAATGTAATGTTCTGAAAGAAGAAAAAATCTCAACCTCTTACCTCCTCCTGCTGCACAGGTTCAGAGGACCGACTAATCGAAGAGACTCTTGGCTCATGGTACGGCTCATCAAGTTCATTATCTGTACAAACCCCACCTTCCCCATCCGTGTCTTCCATGTCACTGATGAGTCGACTATCACAGCTCAGATAGTCAGCACCCATAGCAGTTAAGTATGACATACGATCATCAATATCATCCTCCATTCCCTCCAACTGCAAAAAGGAGGTTTTGTAAAAGAGATTTTTGAGAGTCAGAACAACACTTATATTAGGAAATCGTTACACTTAACACAGTAAGAAATTGAGTAAGAAATATTTAAGTAGGGTCACTTGTACTACAGAGAGTAACTGTACACTGTTCATTAGTGATATACTCCAGAGGCTGGCAAACTGTTCAGGCATCAGGCACAATCTGATGCAATAGTAGGTTACCCAAAAATCAAAGTGTAAAAATGGCTAAAATCCAAGGACGCAGCTGCATCTCACAAGATGTCAGCATTTTCAGTCTGAACAATGAAAGTCAGTGAAATTTGGCAACCCTGCATGATTTGTGAATATCTTGAGAGAGAAAGACCCACGTATATGTTTCCTTGAATGCCTTAGTGCCCATTAGGGTCGCAATGCCAAGTTTTTAACCACCAACATTTAGCCAGATTGTTTCTTTGCATGTCAACTAGTAGGCATGATGACTATTGCATGAAATTCAGGCGCCTTTACCTTGAACAAGGAGAGACTTCTCTATGCATATAAAAAAGTAATTTCCTCTCACAAAGAGTCTTGGCTCATGTTCCAGGTTAACATGCATGGATAAACAGAAAGCACTTGAGCACATACCTTTCCTTCTGAAACCCACACTGCTTCATTTTGTTGTTGCTGAATAGTATCTTTAAGACTGCCATACCAACCATCATTGGCTGAATTTAGATCAATGGTAGCTGCAGAAATGTTTAAACAATGAATTATTGGATTTGCAAACCATTACTGCCAAACATTTCATTACCTTACTTTAATGCAGTGCTTTCCAAACTGCTGCTGTTGGTGACACACCAATGGCGGCAGCGCGGGGGCGTGCACGGCGGCCTCGCTAAAACGCAGAAGCGCTGATGGTGCACCGCTGCCGTCATCGCTGCCACTGCCACCATACACACTGCCACCGCCGTGCACGCCCCTGCCGCCGCTTCGCAACACACTAAACTGTGTGTCGCGACACACTAAAGTGTTGCGACACACAGTTTGGAAAGCTATGCTTTAATGATTTTCAACTGAACAAGTTCACTGCTTTTCTCCACAATGCTAGAACACCTTACTACAGGTAGTCCTCGCCTAAGAACCACAATTGAGACTGGAATTTCAGTTGCTAAGCGAAGCGGTCATTAAGCAAATCCAACCCAATTTTACGACTTTTGCAGCTGTCATTAAGTGAATCACCACAGCTGTTAAGCGAACCACATGGTCGTTAAGCGAATCATGCGGTTCCCCATTGATTTTGCTTGCTGGAAGCCGGCCGGGAAGGTCGAAAATGGCGATCACATGACCACAGGATGCTGCGATGCAAACTGGTTGACTGCAGGGATGCTGTAACAGTCGTAAGTGTGAGCACCAGTTGTAAGTTGGTTTTTTCAGCACCGTCATAAGTCTGAACCATCACTAAACGAATGGTCATTAAGTTAGGACTACCTGTAGTTACTATCAGTCTGTGAGAGGATGCCTAATATTTAAAAACACAGTACAACAGCACAGCATTCCATCAGTGTAAAAGTAAAGATGAGGACGTTAGCAATCAGGCATGGATAATACTTAATTATTACCTTTCTATGTGTTTTCGTCCTACTTAAGAAACATGTTATGTCATGTTTGAAATTTTTTCTACTTCCCTACTGATTTCATCTTCTCACACTCTAGTTTATAACTAATCCTAACAGATGCTGAAGCCAGTCTTTTCTTAGGACCCTTCCTACTGAACTCTTAAATATACAGTAGCTTACAGAAAACAAATAACGTGTTCTGTGCATATAATCAAAATATATCTAATAACGCATCTAATACTGTAACCCATATATTTACATTAAAACTATTTGGACCAGGCTTTCTGGAAAAGGCTAGGAACTCTGGTTAGCTTATTCCATTGCTTAACCTTTCCTATAATTAGAATATTTTTGTATAGTCAAAGGCTTTCACGGCCGGAATCCGATGGTTGTTGTGGGTTTTCCCGGCTGTGTGGCCGTGTTCTGGCAGTTTTTGTTCCTAACGTTTCGCCAGTAGCTGTGGCTGGCATCTTCAGAGGACAGGAGCACAGCTAGAAGATTCTTGGGCACAGAGAGAATCTTCTAGCTGTGCTCCTGTCCTCTGAAGATGCCAGCCAGAGCTACTGGCGAAACGTTAGGAACAAAAACTGCCAGAACACGGCCACACAGCCTGGAAAACGCAAAACAACCATAGAATATTTTTGTTTTCCTATAAGTAGAATATTTTTTCAAAACTATTTAAATTACCTTACTCATGTACAAAAAGGTTGCTTTTTGACCTAATTCCAATAGAAAAGGTATCTACGCAAAACTCATGTATTCAATAAGACTTGGAATCTGATTGTTGAGTACACTATGACATTTCCTAAATGGCTGTCACATAACATTTACTCTACATCAATAGATGCTTTTACAGAAAACAAGCGATGGTTTCATGCACCTGTAAAAAGATGGAAACATGTCTTCTTCAACTTATTTGCTTGATCATAAAGCTTCCGTGCGCTTTTGTTGGATGTGGGAATTAGCCTTTGCCTCATAATTTTCACACCTTGTTTGCTGTCTGGGTTGAAAAACACTACAATCGGGAACCACTGAGTGTAGTTTAACAGATCCACAGCTTTGGGAGTCACATCCAACAAAGCATGTTTATTCTGTTGAAGAAAAAGGCAATATTGAGTTTATGCTCATAGGGAAGGGAAGCAAAACACACCAGTACTTTTAATATAGTCCACTATTATTCTAATGGAAAGGAGACAAAAGGGAAAATGTACCTGCTCAATAATTTGCTTCACAGTATTCAAACGCACTACACCGGTGGACTTCTCCGAACCTGCATCTTTTGGTTCTGTTTCTGTAAGAATAATATGTTAGTTTTATCATATGTTTAAGATTTGTTTTGGGAGATCATGAAGCGCTGAGTTTTCAACTTGGGTCCCTGGATGGAAAATCTGAACGTAATACATTTTTGCAGAAAGTTCTAATGTCAACCTTAAAGATTCTTAATAGTTTAAGATCAGGATATCCTAAGGAATGTCTTTACTAGTATCACTCCACCCATAAAATTTGTGCCAGAGATCTTGCTCATGTGCCCAAAGGTAAACTTCTTTAGCTTAAGAAGCTCTTGAATTACTTTTCTCAGTTGTGACTCTACTCTTCTCCAAAGATCATTCATAAGGGCTCTACAATGCTTCACTTTTGTTCAAGTTCAGCTGTTGACTACCCCTGGACACACTCATGTATTTTTCTTGGCATCAGTCTGTCAAGAATGGCCAAGAAACAGTTGGCCATTCCCTTCTTCTGGTATTTTTTAAAACTTCCCAATCTAACTAGAGATTTAGTGTTTCATACCAATCTCTTAGCCCAGTTCAAAGAAATCCAAAGAAGTCTTTTGGGGAGGGATGAACTAAGACATTTTTTCTTATTCATCTATTTAATTGCCATCACTTTATGGTCATTTTGATGTATTATTAGTATTATTATTATGGTTAAATTAGTAACTAAGGAACAACTGTGGAGTCACTTACTGGCAGCTTGATATAGCTCTGGCAGCTCATTATACAACTTCTCCATCGCTATGTCTGCAATGGGACCAAATATCACCACTGGCCTCCTAAAACCAGCTGCAAAGAAAACATAAGTAGTTTGTTTCCATGATTATAGGATCAAAGTGAAAAGACAATCATTTAAGGTTTATTATCACTAGAGGGAAAAATCCAGTGCTGCATCAATGAATTTCTGCTCACATAAGGAGACATTTTCTTTCTCTTTTTCGCCTTGCTACTCATTTCATACCCTTCCTATAAGTTCTGGAGGGTTCCCCAAGACAATTGAAACAATTTTCAGAGTATATGGTGGCAGGAGAGGAAAGCAGAATTGCCTCCTTCCATTCTCTTGGTGGAAGTAATTTCAACAGGGGAACATAATTGGATAACATCTATTGTCTGTAAATTGGATACCCATTATCTGTAATTTATATGTACACATTTCTCCTTACAAGGGAGAAGTTTACTATCATTAAGACTAGCTTCCTACAGGAATTAAAAGAAATTAACTAGCAGTAGCTGACATGCAATAAAAAGCAAGAGTTGTAGGCCACGTTTCAACACAAACTGAGTCCTTGATGAAATCATCCGAGATGTTACTGACTCTAACCGTATCATTTTTGTTTGTAAGAAGTGGTGAGATAAATGACACTTTCCCAATGCCTAGGAGCTATCAAGGAAATTATCCTTTCCCATATACCCAATAGAGAAGCTTCTGGCAGGGGTGGTTTCTTCAGTACCACCACCACCACCCCGCTGATCTAAATAACAAGGAAGATTCTCATCAGGAAAGGTGCTTCCATAGTTAATAAGGTCCTAAGAGTAGACAACAACTTGATGGGACATAATTAATAAAAACAAGCTTTTTAGGCTTTAGAGGTCAACAAAAGCACCTTCAATTGTGCCAGCAGACAATTCTAGCTGATGCAGATCTTTCAAAAAGGCATCAATTGATCTCTGAATCTTGCACCAGTGAGGAGCCGGGAAACTCCATTTTGCACCAACTGTAACTTTAAAGGCTAGTCCCACATAAAGTATGTTGTAGTAGTCAAGAAGGATTGTAATTATCACCACATACTAATCTCAATTGCAAATGCAAATGCCACCCTACAATATTTATTGGGATGAACATTAGCATGGATGCAGTCATACAAATTATTGGTTAGTCATTTCTTTTTGCACAAAGTATTCAGCGATTCAAATATACACACAAGGTATTTTTATTTTTAAAAATTGGATATTGGAAAATTGGATAACTAGGCTACTGTTAGCCTAGAGCAGAGCTTTCCAAACTTTTCATGTTGCTGACACACTTTTTAGACATGCATCATTTCGTGACACACTCTTACAGCAGGGCATCATTTCGCGACACACTCTTACAGCAGGGCACAAGGCGGGCCCTAGGACCTGCGCGGAATCACAGCAGGTTTGGAGGCAGCAAGGCACAAGGCCGGCACTAGGACCTGCGCGGAATCACAGCAGGTTTGGAGGCAGCAAGGCACAAGGCCGGCACTAGGACCTGCGCGGAATCACAGCAGGTTTGGAGGCAGCAAGGCACAAGGCCGGCACTAGGACCTGCGCGGAATCACAGCAGGTTTGGAGGCAGCAAGGCACAAGGCCGGCACTAGGACCTGCGCGGAATCACAGCAGGTTTGGAGGCAGCAAGGCACAAGGCCGGCACTAGGACCTGCGCGGAATCACAGCAGGTTTGGAGGCAGCAGGGCACAAGGCAGGCACTAGGACCTGCGCGGAATCACAGCAGGTTTGGAGGCAGCAGGGCACAAGGCTGGCACTAGGACCTGCGCGGAATTACAGCAGGTTTGGAGGCAGCAGGGCACAAGGCAGGCACTAGGACCTGCGCGGAATCACAGCAGGTTTGGAGGCAGCAAGGCACAAGGCCGGCACTAGGACCTGCGCGGAATCACAGCAGGTTTGGAGGCAGCAAGGCACAAGGCCGGCACTAGGACCTGCGCGGAATCACAGCAGGTTTGGAGGCAGCAGGGCACAAGGCAGGCACTAGGACCTGCGCGGAATCACAGCAGGTTTGGAGGCAGCAGGGCACAAGGCTGGCACTAGGACCTGCGCGGAATTACAGCAGGTTTGGAGGCAGCAGGGCACAAGGCAGGCACTAGGACCTGCGCAGAATCCTAGCAGGGCTCAGAGGCGGCAGTAGCCGCGACACACCCAGACACTGCAGCCGACACACTAACGTGTCCCGACACACAGTTTGGAAAGCTCTGGCCTAGAGGCAAAACTGAAGAATTATAATTCCTTTTTTTATATTTCCCCCCTCCCCAAATAAAGTATCTATCTTTTATAACATCAGTTCAGAGTTCTTAAATGCTGTCCCTCACTCACCTTCCCGGAGTATAACTCTCTCATAGGCTGGAAATTTAGTGCCAACAGATGCAACCACTGTTAAATCTTCTCGGCTCTTCTTGAGATTCTTTTTCACTCCTGACCGCTGGCCACGCATCCGCCAGAAGTCAGCCCTGTCACTGGAACCATCTCTCTGAGCATTCTGAACACTGGCCAACTGTTCAGCCCTGAAAGGGACAACATTTGCTCCATTTTTCAAAAGCCAACAAAGGATATGCACTTAAGAACAAATGCAACTAGCGTACAGGTTTTAAGAAAGAATCTGATTTAAAGGATTCTAATATTTAATCCTCAACAGAGATTAAAGTAAGTCTTCATGTGTGTGCTGATGACATGTAATGCCAATCCCTTTAGCTGAGGTCTACTCGTAAGTGTCCACAGGAGCGTCCCCAGCCCATATATTCACATTAATCCATCTTTGCAATTCATTTGAACAGGAACAAATAAAGGTGTGCACTTCTTGGGCAGAGCTAGAATTATTCCTTGCCCCTGGTGGTCCTAGTTCTACCTACACCTATTTGCATATCCAACCTGATTTAAATCAAGCCACAGTGGGATGATCAAGAAATACGCTGCAGACTAGCACTTGATAAGGTAGCAATGAAGGCCTTGGAAAAGTTATTATGATGCAATGACCGGTCTGTATCTACAAAGATCAGAATCTTTGTTTTTTCCTCTGAAAATCATGGATGAGAAAGTTGGACTTTGAAGAAGCAGGATTAAAAAGTATTGATGCTTTTGGTCTTTGGTGTTGCAGAAGGCTCCTGAGAATACAATAGTTAGCCAAGAAAACAAACAAATGAATCATAGAGCAAATCAATCCAGGGTTGCCACTTAACGAACAAATGATTAGGCTCAAGTTATCGTAGTTTGGACACGTTATGTAAAGACCCAGATCCCTTGAATAGTAGGGGGGAATGGACCAAATTACAGCAGCAACGGGTGCACCACTGGGAGCCCTGAAGGACCAGGCTGGGAACAGCCACCCTGGAGAAGATTTATCACTAAGAATTAGCATCAACTTGGTAACACATCATCACAGTGTGACGGAATAAGGGGAGGTGTCCCGTGTTAAATTTACAGGAGAGTAACCTACCTGCTTTTATTCGGAATTAACCCTTTCTCTAATTCACTCTCAATTCTCACTGCCAGCCAATGGCCCAGCTTCCCATCATACAGTGTATCAACCACTCGGAAGACGTCGCCTCTGGTGAAAGCCAAGCTATGTGGTGTTTCCTTTTCACATTCAAAGTGGGTCCTTATGAAAAAAGAATCCCCTCTACCACAAGCCATTATGTCTCTATAAACTGGGGGAGAAGAAATGAGAGAAAGATCCCAATTATTTTCTGAAGTTCAGAGTTTTGTCACCACTTCTTATTGCTGCTAGTCTAGCAGAAGGTAGCTGTTTTGAATGAACTAATCTCTATTTCAGGGTTTTCCAAAGTGCTGCCGCTGGCAACATACCAGCGGCAGCGGTGGCGCGCACGCACGGCGACGGCGCGGGGGGGGCGTGCGGCGGCGCGCGCGCATGGCGACGGCGCGGGGGGGCGTGCGGCGGCGCGCGCGCACAGTGGCAGCCCGGGGGGGCGTGCGGCGGCGCGGGGGGCGTGCGGCGGCGCGGGGGGCGTGCGGCGGCGCACGCGTGCATGGCGGCTGCCGTGCACGCGCGCGCCGCCGCTTCCAGGTGGTGTGGCGACACACCACGCTGTGTGTGGCGACACACTTTTGTGTCGCGACACACAGTTTGGAAAGCTCTGGTCTATTTGCTCCCATCACACAAACTTCTAAGAGCTGTAGATATAAAAACTAGAAAATGTTTTTATATGACTTTGCACACATGACACTATTTTTTCCATATATTACACAGAAGTCAATTTCTGAATTTCAACATACTATATCCTACTAACAGTGGCTCATATTTTAAAAAGAATCATATATATTAGCAGATGTTTCCTATAAATTTCTAATGGTAATTGTATAAACAAAGAAGTTGGATTTGCTAACTTCTGTTTGTGGAATAATAAAATGTTTTTGATCACTGGCCATTTTTGTGGCTTGAAAAATTGGAGACATCCCTTTTTA
This sequence comes from Charina bottae, assembly GCA_023362775.1. Lineage (NCBI taxonomy): Eukaryota > Metazoa > Chordata > Lepidosauria > Squamata > Charinaidae > Charina > Charina bottae. The sequence goes on along the minus strand of JALMGJ010000002.1, from coordinate 204,999,858 downwards.
CCACCAAGGTAAATAAAACTTTCAATGACTATGCAAATTAACAAAGAACCACTGATCTGCTTAGCTGCTATCTTAAAAACCTGGACGTTTATCAGAAAATTTACATTATTGTAACTAATATACTTTTCTAAGAATATGATAAACTTCAGTTGATATAAACAGAACAAAAGATAAAACAAGGAAATACATTAAATAAAGCAGCACATTAGAAACATGCTATTGTTTTACACATTACATATTCACACATACCATCATATTTGCTTTGAGCCAAAATTGTCACGATATCACCTTTAGGAATTTCTAGGAGGTACAGAACAGCATCCTCTCGAATGATACCTCTGAAGTCCTGACTGTTTACCTGGTGCAAATCAACCATATTCAGCTTTAGGATTTCTTTTTTTCAGTTTTTTTTAAAAGTCACTTTGCATATTGTAATTTTAGGTAACCACATAATACTTTTTAGTTGCTTATGCTTTACATTACTTCAGCTTTCACTAACCAGGTACATTTTGACTTATTGTTATGGGAGTTAAGTACTTGCATCTGGAAGGCACAAGATTGAGAAAGGCTACAGGAAAATAGTGATTTGACTTGAGTGATTTCACATAATCCATTACAATATTGGAAATCACAACCAACTTTAGCCACCATGCTTTCCTTAAAAACAACGTCTTGCATTTAAGCCTTGTTGTTGTTCAGTCGTTTAGTCGTGTCCGACTCTTCGTGACCTCATGGACCATAGCACGCCAGGCCTTCCTGTCCTCCACTGTCACCCAGTGATGCTATCTAACCATCTCATCCTCTGCCGTCCCCTTCTCCTTTTGCCTTCAGTATTTCCCAGCATCAGGGACTTATCATTTAAGCCTGGCTATTCAGAAATACTGGTGTTAATGGACAGATTATAATCTGTTAATTATAATAGAGAAGACAGAAACTTCATACCCTGTGGCAAGGGGATTTTTTCTTTCATAAAAAAATGAAAGAAGAGACAAAATGTATATTTATCTCAGCCATACCAGCAAACACATTTCCTAAAATATAATTTCAGAATTGTTCTTATAATTATAAATATTGGAGGGGGAAGCATATTTCAGTTCAGTTGCTAAAAAAATCATTTTTTAATTGGAAAATAATTCTGCGTGCAAACCTTAAGAATCTGATCTCCTTCCTGCAGGCCTTCCTGTTCTGCTGAAGTCCCTTCTTGAATTCCAGCAACAAATATTCCTACATCATTCCCACCAGCCAGCCGGAGACCCACGCTATCTCCTTTCTTGAACTTCACCATTTTTGTATCAGGACTAAAAAGAGAAAATAGTAGGTGTTATTTATTTTAACTTAAAATATCACGGAGTATAAATAATTTCTAGTGAGCAGAGAATATATTTGTATGACAAGGCATCAGTATCTCAAACTTACATAACTGAAGCAGCCTAAGATTTATAAGTGAATAAAGAACCCTTGGGAAACAGACTACATTTCCACTATATTCTTATTGTAATATTTAAATTGTGTTAGACTACATACTTCTCAAGGCAGTTTAGAAAATTAAATACACAAGTATAATAATAATAATATATAAATTATTGTAAAATAACCCTAGTACCAGTAAAATGTCCCTTTAAAACACATCAATTGCAGATACAAATCTTTCCATTTGTATAAATTTATTTATTTAAGAGATTTATATAGCTGCCCATCTCACGAAACATGACTCCATAAATGGGTTTTTATAACCTTCTAGTCAGAAAGTATCCGCTAAATATCACCAGGAAGGAATCCCATAGATCAGAGGCTACCCTTACCCTATTACTCTAGAGTTCACCACCCTTGATGATCTTGGCTATTATTAATGGTATGTACAGTATAAAGGTAAAGGTAAAGGTTCCCCCCGCACATTTGTGCAGTCGTGTCCGACTCTAGGGGCCGGTGCTCATCTCCGTTTGTTAGCCGAAGAGCCAACATTGTCCGAAGACGCTTCCACGGTCATGTGGCCGGCATGACGCACACAGAACGCTGTTACCTACCCACCGAAGTGGTACCTATTCATCTACTTGCATTTGCATGCTTTCGAATTGCTAGGTTAGCAAGAGCTGGGGCGAGTGCGGGAGCTCACTCCGTCACGCGGGGCTAGGGATTCGAACCTCCAAACTTGTGATCTTCCGATCGACAAGCCTGGCGTCTTACCCGCTGAGCCACCACGCCCCATAATGTACAGTATACAGTACCTTAAACCTAGCTCACCATACGAAATGCATTAAGACACAAAAATGAAGCTATGAAATATAATTCAGCATAAAACCTTCTGAGGGCATATGATACCATCTGTAACCTTCCATCTATCTACACAATCCATGTCAGCCTCCCTGTGAAAACAGCCCTCGGGCACAGAAATACAAAGAGTTGGAAAGATAAGCAGAATTGCTGAAGGAAACTGTGGAGCCACTAAAGGTGTGTGTGTGGGGGGGTGACTGCTAGATGAGAGATTGCAAGGTGGATTCAAGAGCTATATGGCCAGAAATTTCCAGGTACTGTTTTAGGGGAAATGCAATTTCTATAGAACAGGTTGAACTCAAATCAGCTTTAAATTAAAAATTAAAAATTAAATTGAAAAGGGAAAAAGATAACTCTGCATCATCTGCATTTTAGGGAAGTCCCTCAAACGTTAAATAGCAGGAGGGGTAAATGAAAGTTTTGTTGGAACCCACAGCATGACAGTGACTGATAGCCCAAGTTACAGAGACATCTGTGAGAGCAGCAGTGAGTCTGCTCTCCCTGCAAAGACATCCATATACTGTAGCTTGAATCATGTCAACTGGATTTCTATTTTCTCAGTGGAAACGTTTCGCTCCTTATCCAAGGAGCTTCTTCAGTCTTCTTTCTTCTTTCTTCTTCAGACTGAAGAAGCTCCTTGGATAAGGAGCGAAACGTTTCCACTGAGAAAATAGAAATCCAGTTGACATGATTCAAGCTACAGACAATTCCACCTGGATGACTGAGAACCTTCATAGACACATCCATATACTGTGTCAAGTCACAGGTTGCGCAATGGACACAACTTCAGCTAAACTTAAAGCAGTATCTCCCAAAGAAAGGGAAGATAGGACTTTATATACAAAAATTAAAGAATATATATTCTTTCCACTCTAATCCTATTTCAAGTTTGAAACTCCTGTTTTGATTGCAGAATCAGTTGTTTCAATCTTGCTAGAAGCGTCCTGCCCATACCAGAAGCATTTTAAGCACATTTAGAGCTGTTTGAGCTTAGTATTATCAGGACAGTGTCAGAACACTTCTGGTAAAATTTGAACAGGTATTTTAGTCTTGAAACAGAGCATTTCAAGCTCAAAATTTGTTTAAATTTGATTTTGCACACCACTATATGACAAGATGTATTGAAAGTACTATTGCATCTGCCTCTGTACAAATACGGTTATCATTTTGGCAATGCCAAAACAAGCTTGTTTCCCCTTTAATAAAACACTTTTCTGCATTATTACTTTACAAGTCTTTAGAGCAGCATGGTTTATAAAAGAATGAAAACAATGTTCAGAAAAGTTAAAAAAAAACATACCCATATATTGCTTGGTCCTCAGGACTCGGCTGAAGAAATATTCTTGATGCTGGTTTTGGATGTACAACTGTATATATATAAATAAAAAGCAAACTCAGAATTAGCTTCTACTTTATTCCTCCATAACAAAAAATGATATACAAGAAATTCAGTACATTCTACTTATAATAATAATTATTAATATCTGTGCCTTTGCTCCTAGTAAATATAGAATGTCAAGATAACATACACTATGGGTAGAATCTTATTTGCCAAGCATACAATGCCACAAAAATAGAATACTTCCTCTACTTGCAGTAATTTCCAAAGATGTAGCAAAAACAGAATCCTGTAACACTTCCAGACAAACAAAACTTATGGCATCTATCCAGTGTTCTTGTTCAACATCATCTAACATGGTATGCCTTAATATCTCAAAGGAGATTTCAAAAATCTATTCTATTCTAGAATAAAGCATTATATGAATTGGTTTGCATGCTGAACTAATGCATTTTTATTAACCAGAGTTTATTGAAAAAACACAATTGGCTGGATTTACAGAATGTATTAAGGCAAAACCAAATTATCTATATTTTGGCTTAACATACTGTGTGTACCCGGTCAATATTAATTTTATTAGTTCTTTTGCTTTAATTCTAACTCTTTTCCTCCATTTACAGACTGTTTCTTCAACAAATTTCCAGCATGTGTCACCAAATATGGTAAACCATAATTTATTAACCATATTTTGTTAGATAAGCCATCATTGGCTTGGCACTCAGCATGCTACTCCATAAATTATGTAAAATATTAAATTATTAAATTATCCCACCCAGTACATTCGGGCAGAGTGGGTGTGTTTTAGGTCCCCTCAATTAAACATTGTCATCTTGCAGGACTGAGGAAGCACGCCTTTTCTGTCACTGCCCCTACCCTCTGGAACAGCATCGCCCCAGAGATACGTAGGGCACCGAATCTCCTGGGGTTCCAGAAGGCCCTTAAGACTTGGCTCTGTTCCTAGGCCTGGAGTTAGTGTGTTGTGGAGCCCCTATCATTTTGTTGTTGTTATGGTTGTTTTTACTCTGGGTTCTCGTGTTTTTTAGAGCCTCGTGTGGCACAGAGTGGTAGGTGGCAGTATTGCAACCAAAACTCTCCCTGCGACCTGAGTTCAATCCCAGCGGAAGCTGGTTCTCAGGTAGCCAGCTCGGGTTGACTCAGCTTTCCATCCTTCTGAGGTCGGTAAAATGAGTACCCAGCTTGCTGGGGGAAAGGTAATCACGACTGGGGAAGGCAATGGCAAACCACCCCGCTCTATAGTCTGCTAGGAAAACGTCACGAAAGTGGTGTCTCCCCAGGGGTCACATGACTTGGTGCTTGCACAGGGGAACCTTTCCTTCCTTTCTCGTGTTTTTAACTGTTTTAATTGTATATTTAGATGTTGTAAGCCACCCAGTGCCTTTTGGAATGGGCAGTCATAGATGATGATGATGACGATGACGACAATAGAAATAAATACAATAAAAATGATCTGATTGGTTGTGGTTTATTGTGTTGAAGGAATCCAACTTGTGAGAGCAGCTTAGAGGGTTCCCTCTTGAAGAATTGCCTGAAGCAGGAGGAAAGCGGACTCTTATTATTCAGTCCTGTGAATCACTGACGACGTTGTGCAACTACATGAATGGAAACTGGGCTGCCTTGTTACTGCATCCAAAGAGTCTCAAAGGAGAATAGCACTGACCTGGAGGATCATCTTGGTATTTCACTTGACTGTTTGTCTCTGGTATTAAAGCAGCTGTGGAATCAACAGTTGATCGAAAAGGAGTGGGCATTGCTCCCATTTTGGAAAGTCTACTGGTTGGGTCTTCTTTTGCACTTAATAGAAAAACCACACAGTTAGGAGAAAATCAAAGATTTGGTGACATAGCAAAACATCAATGACACTACAGTACACATCTCACCTCAATTTCTCCTTTAGCTTTTCATTTGAAGAATGGCACTCTACATCAGAGTGATGCAGTCTTCTACCATCCTGAGGTGAGCAAGATCGGTTTGACTCTATTTCTGAAATATCTGTTGGGAGAGCATAGTGCAGAGTCTGGAAAAGCTACCACCATCTGTAATTTTAATGTCTGTTGACGTATGTGCATAATAAAAGGCTTTCTTCTTTTAAACACTAACAATAAAAATGCTTCCTGAAATCAAACAAAGCTGATGCTATAAGGCACTCCTACTAGGAAACTAAACCCTCCAGGCAGCAAATTATACTACTTCAATTTTGCTTACCAAACAGATTTAAGCTTAGGGTAGGGATTTCTTAGCTTTTCTTTGAAGGATGTCATTCAACAAGCCTTGTTCAGATCAAGCCTTTGAAAAAATGCCATCATCAGATAATTTGGGGCAATCCTTAGGGTTGTGGCATAAAAATTACCACCAGTCACTTGAAAGTGGTATTAGCTTCCAGGGGAATGGAAAGAGACATGGAAATACCCAGATTGTCATTTCTTATTGTGCAGTTATCTTGGAAGTCACTAGAGCAGCAAGGCAGCATTCTTGCTCTTGAAGCCCTTAGGCCAGAATAGATATCAATCTCTTGACTGTTCTGGCACATATCCAAGGGCAGGCAAAGTCAGTCAGGTTCTTTCAAGTATGCACAATCCACAGATAAATGTCACACATGGCCCCTAGCACTGTTTTGGCCCAGAGATCAGGATTTTGGAGGATTAAGGAGCAAGATCTATGCTTTAAACTTCATAGCAGTCACCTGGCACCTTAAGGCACTTACTTTCCTTTAAACTTTAAGGCATTCCCTTTGCCTTAAAGCCCACTCAAAGCAAACCAAACACGATACATCCCATCCATTATGGAGACATTATGATGTCACCAGTCGTCTTTCTCTGAGGTGCTCTGAGGCCAAGCAAATTAAAAGGGTGACCTCAGCACTGGGGAAGAAAATACCTCCTTTCACTACAAGCAACCTCAGACTCTTTCTAGCCCTGCCATCAGAGCAAATGGAAAGGAGATATCCACTCTAGGGACACTCCAGCTGTAGAAAAACTAGAGAAGTTATGCTTGATATTCTCTGCCTGAGCCATGAATTCCTGCCAACAATTATGAGCATTTACTGTATATGTGAAAATGGAGGAAAAATCTACTTATTTATTTGCTTCTCCAGCAAGTATCAGGGATGGACTTTATAAGCGATGAACAACATGGAAGAACTTGATATGAAGCATAAATGTTCTGTGGCTGATTCCTGGTTCATTACTGTCTTAGCTTGAGGCACCAAAACTCATACCTCTTGCCTCAAAAATCTGGTCATGCTTCAGATCAGTTAAGAGTCTGTTGTTGTTTTATTACAACAACAAAATTAAAGATTTTACATGTGGACACATTTATAGATCTATTTAGGATGCAATGTACTATACGTAGATACTGCTCATAGCTCTTTTGAAAACCATTAAAACGGTTTTAACCGTTTAAAAAACATTTTTAGCTTTGCTTTTAACCTCTTACCTTCTACTTCTGAGTCGCTGTCATGCATGGAAGGAATGTTAATCAGAGTTTGTTTTCTGTCTCTCATAACAACCAGTTGGAGTTTTCCTCTTGATTTCTCAATCAGTTTTCTAGCATCTGATAAGGACATATTCTCCGTCACTGTACCATTGATCTGAATGTGTAAAACAAGCAGATTGATTTGTATCTGGAGCATAAATGGCACTGATAGACGAGTTCAAAGAGTTTCCATACAATATTTGCAAACAGGCAATTTAAAAACAACAACAACAACGAGGATGTATATATTTTCTCCATTAAGAAATTAAGGTATCTTTGTACAACAACATACTTTGAGAATGATGTCCCCTTCGTGCAAATTGCCATCCTTTGTTGCCAGCCCAGTACTAGTCATCTCTTTGATAAAAATCTGACTTCCAAGTCGCAGGCCATATTCTGCAAGAGGAACAGGGAGACAGAGTTTTGCAGTTTATCGAATGAACCTGTTGCATGCTAGCAGCTTCCAAACTTTGTTTTAAGAAGGATCTATCAGTTTTCTGGCTGGGGGCCTTTTGTCCCTCCAACCCCTACACTTTAGTCCAAGGGTGTAACTTATGATCCATAAAATCAAAGACACTCCACCAGTTAAAGCTGGCTGTTCTGGGACTCACAAACAGGTTAACTATCATAATTCAAGCAGGCACCACACATGGCTGGTAGATTATACTCAAAAGACAATTTGTGTAGGCCCAATCCACTGCATAGTACCTTATGAACTTCCAACACTGCAATGTTATCTAGTATATATTGAAATCCAGACAGAATCCAAGTGTGGGACTGTATCACAAAGACCATCTAATACAACCTCCTAAAATATATGCCATCCAACCTCTGTTCAAAAGTCTTCAATGACCATAAGATAGTTTGCTTATTAAGGTTGTTTATTCCATTATCCTCAGTTTCTATTACCAGAAACGATCTTTCTCGCAGTTAGTTATATTCCTTTTCTTGTAAATGTGAACCTACAATTCAGTTCTTAATCTCTCCAAGGTACAGAGAATAAATTTATATGACAGTTCTTTCAAGTACTTGATGATGACTGTAATATTGCCTTTAAATTACCTTTTCTTCAGGGTTTTTCAACCTTTCCACATAAGAATTTGGCCTCCCAGCGCCTCTGGGTACATTCCAGAGATCACTGGATGGTTACTTAAGGCACAGTCCCTCCTTTCCATACACACTATTTATTCTATATAAACTGAGAAATTGGCTTGATGTTTGTTATGTAATACAGCAAGTCATTTAAAACTAAAACCATTTTCTGACTCTCAGCTGTTTAAGCAGGGTTCCAAATATATAAACAATGACTGGCAAAATCTTGAAAAGAAGTACAAGAGCTTTTCCAAAAATCATCTAACTGGGCTTCTGGAAATAGGTTTTCATGGTTTATATTTTTAAATATAGCATGCCAATTTCAGTTTTGCTTCATTCGGAATTTGAACTGAATTTGCAGATGTGTGGGTATATCTGCAGGATGTATCCAAAAAGAGATATTAAAGAGATGAATCTCAACCTATTAATAACATAAAAGGTGGGACTTTTTCTTACATTTCACTTTACTGTGGAAATAATTTATTTTGAGACTGATTTACCCACACAAGCAATGCAAGCAAAGCAAAGCAAAGCAAAGCAAAACAAAACAAAACATGTCTCCTCCTTTATGGTTAGAAGTACTTCAAGACACAAAGGGAAAAGTTGTATATCTATCTGGTTGCTCTTTATTCATTTCTGTAAACAAAGGTGCAAATTAAAGTTTAAAGCATTTAGGCACTTTACAATAGTTTAACACTAATGAATTAATATCCTATATCCAGGAAGTCCCTATATTTTTGGAGCTAGGGAGCACATTTGGAAATTTGAGAGCACATTATGGGCCTTCAGGTAAAAGGGTTGCCAGATTGGATGTAGCTGATCACAAACCACCCAAGTACTGGGCAGCAGCTATTCATCATTTTATTTTCTAGGAAAACCCTTAGGATCTACAAATGGCCCAGAGACATCGCTGGAAATACTGGTTATGACTGAGGGCTACTTGGTAGCATGCTAAATTTCTATAAAAATTAGGTAGAGGAGGGACAAGAAATACACCACCAGGCACACTGCTGCCCCTCAGTACCCACTGGGAACCCCCATGCACTAACCTACTTAGAATATGGCTACTGGTACACAGCAGGCTTTTCCCACATGGTGCCATCTAGATGCATGGAACTACAACTTGCAATATCTCGTTTAATTTGTCCTTCTGTAAGCTATAGATTGTCTTTTTTTAGAAGGAAAAATGGTAAAACATCAACAAAACTGATTTTTGCAATCAGCAATGGTAAGACAACAAAGCAAAGGCACATATTTCTCCAACCTATATTTTAGAACTTGCCTTCATTTGATTTGCTTTTTGTGAGAAGAATACTACAAGGTGCAGCTGGCTCCTCCTGTGTTCTATAGTCATGTAGGTATTGCGATTCTGGTGAGCGACTGAGAGTACTCAGCCTATCCCTGCTACCACTTTTTGTTTCCCTCCCACGCTGAGGGTCAGGACGAGATCGCCAATCATAATCTTTTGGTGGGCTCCGGCCACCATCGTACCCATAGTCATATGCATCATATCTATCAACGCTCCTCCCTCTACTTCGGGGTTGTTGGTATTCACGGTCCAAGCTTCTCTCTCTATCCATGCTCCGGCCCCGACTTCGATCCCGGCTGAAGCTGCGTTCTCTGCTGTGGTTGCGCCCCTTATTGTGGGCCATTCGGTAGCCCCTGTCAAGGTTATCTCCCCAGCTCTGGCTACGGCCTGCATTTCCACTATGCCAACTCCTTTCACTGTAGCCGCTTCGAGTACTTCGACCATCAAACTCTGCACGATCATAGCCATAGTCAAGGGACGGGCTTCGTTGAACAGCAGGGACCTGTACCTTACGTGGTCTTTTCACAACCTATTTACAGGATATAAGAACAAGGTTGCCTTTTTAAAAATGAGTCAACCATTTTATAGTCCATTTTCAAAAACCTACCACAATTAAGCCAAATTTGGATGCAATGTTGCATAGCACTTGGCCAAACTGGATTTTCTTAGCATATGGCTCATTCACACACAGCGTTAAAAACACCAGCAGCAGGTCCCCAGATCATCAATGCAATAAAACTGTGAGCATGGGCAGCACGTTCAATAACTTCCTTTTATATATGGAATGAACTATACCTGCAAGTGCTTTATGGACAACAGGAACATTCCTAAATAACAGAATAAAAGCCCCTCTAAAGGTGGTTTTTTAATACTCCTAGGAAGCACTTGCTCTGCCAAACTCTCATATTTCTCCATGAACACATGGCCGTGTGCTCTCTCCCAACACTGCTCAACCTCTATGGGCTTCTCTAACACAAATAAATAATAATTAACTTACAATGATGGCCACTTTCCCACTTTTTCTTAGCTGCTGCACAGCAAATGCATGGGCCACATTTTCCATGGGTGTGCCATTAACCATAATCACTCTGTCATTCTCTCTGGAAAAGAAGTGTGTAATCAATATTTTTAAAAAAAAAATAGCACCAACATTAATTTTATTCGGATTAAAAATACTGGACTCTGCCTAATCCTGCCACAAGTGCAGTGTCCATGTAGGAAAAGACCCCATACAGTTGTTTACTCCTGTACTACTCCCAGATTGTCCCCTTTGGCCTTCAATACCCGAAAAACAGTGTAGAGGAGGTGTGAACAGGCCACACGTTCCTTTTACTTGGCGTACCTATTCTTGTGCACTGAGAAGGGGGTGAAAATGAGACTTGTACCTCTGTATTAGGGCACTTGGACTTACAGCAGAATTGCACTGAGCCTATTGGGTTCTGCTTACAAATATACACTTTCTGCTTCATTACAGGACTCACGATTACTGCATGTAATTTAATACAAATAATATTTAATGGTGTAAGCAGTGCTGGAGAACCATGCTTAAAATCTATGAACCCAAATTACTCTGGAGGCAATCATGAAGCCAAAAACAGGAGTAATGGCACTTTCCCATTTCTTTTCCTCAGTTACAATGAGGGACATTGTATCGTCATCATCACCCCCCACAATATTTTTATTTATTTTTGTATTTTGTTTATTCTCTGAAGAAGGTCAGAAACAGACAGATGTTCCTGTATACTGCATCCTATGGTTGAACAGTATTTCTTCCCAAGTTTAAAATGCTCTATTGCAACAGTTCTGCTAAAGGTAAGGAGAACTGGGCAGTATCCAGATTTATCATAATTACAGCAGAAATAAAATAAACAGCTACATTTGTTTGGGCAAATACTTGGAAGCCCAGGTTTAGAAATATATTTGCTTTTGCAAATAAATGGTCAAGGCAACACAAGAGAGAGAGATTAAGGGAAAGAAGCGTACTTACTGAAGTAATCCATCAGCTGGGCCACCTGCAAGGACATCAGAGACAACTATGGACGTTTCACCATTTTCAAAATGAGGGTTATCTCTGCCGCCAGAAACCGCAATGCCAAATCCGCGCTTTGAATCCTGAAAGAAAGAAAAACGCATACCACATGTTTAGCAAACAACCAAAATCATGTAGCAACCTGCCCAATTATATTCTATAATTCGTAAGTAATTAATGATAAATTAGAAAATGATAATCTCCATGACATTTTAGATCCTTTGTTTACTTATTTGTATTTTACTATATTAGTATTTTAGAATAATAACTTTATAATAACTTTATTGTCATCCCACTATACACCATACAAGTGCACAATAGAATGAAATTTCGTTGCAGTTGGCTCACAAATTCACTCAAGCAATAAAATACTAATGATAATAATAAAAAACCATAATTATTATAAAATACCCATTCTTATAAAATATACATTCTTAAAAAATATACATTCTTTAACTCACAATGTCAGTCAAACATTAAAATACTAATAAAAGTCAATAATTACTATAAAATATACATTCTTTACATATCCAACATATTTCACCTAAAAGAACCTATTTGGCATTCAAGAATCCATAGCCTGGGGGACAAAGCTGTTTCCCAATCTGGCTGCTCTACATCGGATACAGCCAGTGGAACCTCTTCCCAGAGGGTAACAAAGAAAACAAACCATGATGAGGATGGGAGGCATCACTGATGATCTTTCGAGCTCTGGACAAACAGCGTGCATGTGCAAAATCTTGGATGAGGGGCAGAGATATCCCAATGATCTTTTCTGCTGCCTTTACCACTCTCTGCACAGACTTTCTATCTGAGGCCCTACAGCCTCCTTTTACTCTTTTATTCTTTTTTACTTGTCTTTGTTTATTCTGTTTCTCTAAAATAGTGTTTCTCAACCTTGGCAACTTTCAGATGTGTGGACTTCAACTCCCAGAATTCCCCAGCCAGCCATGGTTGAGACACACTGCTCTAAAAGATCTAATAAAAAAGCAATGCACCCCCTCACCTATTAGCTTTAAAAAAACAAGGAAGATTAAACATTTTAAAAGAGCTTGGTCATGTTGGACAATGGCTTCTAGGCAAAACGTGGCAACAACGTAGACAACAAGATCCCTATGGGCTCCGAGAAGAAAAGAGATATATACTGGGGAGTCTTTGGTGCTCTCTGAGCCTTGTTGTTTTCATGCAGACGTTTCATTGCCAGGCTAGGCAACATCTTCAGTGCGAAAAGGGAGTGGAACTTGCTGTCTGTTTATATACCCTGGCTTGTCCTGCCTGTGTTGGTGGGGGTCTTGTACTCTCCTTGGTAGTTCCTTGATTGGGCTGTTGTGTGCTGTTTGGGTGATTGACTGAGTTAATAGTTCCTTGATTAAGGTCTATTGTGTTGTTTGATTGCTCCTCTGCTGCTAATCTTGCTGTTAATCTATGCATATCTTGTTGTTGATTGCTGGCCCAGGGGTGTTCTGGTCTTCTGGCTATTCTATTGTCTCTTATGAATGGTATGTAAATGTTGTTAACCTCTATGTGTCTGTTGATGGCTGCTTTGTCTGAGTGCCAAGCTTCTAGGAATTCTCTAGCATTTTTGGATTTGGCCTGGTCTAATATTCTCACAGTTTCCCAGTTGGAAGTATGGTTAAGTCTGTCCATATGTTGTGAGATTAAGGAGTTTTTCATTTAAGGAGATATATACTATTTAGCATCTCTACCTGGAAGTTCTTTTAATGAAGGGACCAATTAATACAGCATGCAAGTCCCTATAAAAAGTACAGTGTAATAAGACTTGTTATATATTTGCTTGGGTTTAATGCAGGGGTGTCCAACCTTTTGGCTTCCCTGGGCCACACTGAGTGAAGAGGAATTGTCTTGGGCCACACATAAAATATATAGTATAGTTAATGTATATAAGTAATAAAACTTCATTAATTTTTAAATATTTTTTATTATAAAATTTTAACAGAGGGCAACATAAAACTAGTGGTATATTTGACTTTGTTTTTGTGAAACTAATGCATCAATGTCTGGTTCGATGAAAGTGGCTGCAATTCTCAGTGAGTTCTCAAGGTGCTCGTCAGAAATTTTAATTCTAATTTTACTCTTTGGGTGCTTCATCCTTGAAAATAGTTGCTCACAAATGTACGTGCTGCCAAAAAGCGATGTCATGAATAAGGTGTGATTGTGAAGCGAGGGATATTTTTCTCTGGGAAGATAGGTCTTATAAAAGTCCAGTAGAGAGACATGATCAAATTTTTCTTGGAGTTGAATGTCTGATTGCAACTCTATGCATTCCATTTGAAAGTTCGGAGGTAATGTAGTTATGTTGACTGAAAATGGAGTCGAAAATATACCAAAATATTGATGATTTTTCCGGAAATCTTGAAACCTGTTCTCAAATTCCTGTATCAAACCGAAAAGCAAGGCTGCATATTTCTCGTTCACAGGACTGTGTTTAGCCAACGTATTAAAATGTATAAAATTATTTTCCATAACTTGAGCTTGCCATACTTTAAGTTTAATTTCAAACGCTGTTATGGTTTGAAACACTGCAGTGGTAAGTTGGTTTTCACCTTGAAGATGCATGTTTAACTCATTTAAATGAGCGGTCACATCTACCAAAAATGCTAAATTTGTCAAGTGCAATGTGGCTTAGCTCCCCATTTTTCTACTTTTGATATGCACTCTTTCACACTTTCTCCCCGAAGGAGACCTCCAGCACCGGGTCTCCCAAACCCCTCCTTTGGGAGGAGAGGGCTGGGCAGGCAGCCCCCCGCCCTGACTTCCCCATGTGGGGACCCCTCCCCGGTCTCGCCTCCCCAGACGGCTGCAGTGCAGGCAGCCCTGGAAAGGAGGGCCGATCCCTTTCGAATAGAAAGGGATCGGCCCTAAATTCCTTCTTCCGCCCTCCCTGGAGACCTCCAGTGCTGCGTCTCCCAAACCCCTCCTTTGGGAGGAGAGGGCTGGGCAGGCAGCCCCCCACCCTGGCTTCCCGGTGCAGAGATTTATAGGCTAAGCCTTGCCAGCCCCGCCAGGAAAAGAAAGCAGCCCACCTCGTGCTTCTTGCCCGTTGCTGCAAACGCCTGATGGCACGCTCGCCCCAGCGACAATCCGGGGCTGGCCAATCGGCGACTCGCTTCTCCACCTTGTGGCTTGCAGTGCACCCGCCACCCTTCCTAGGCTTCCTCTTTCTTCGATGCCCAAATCTGCCCTCCGCCGTGCATGCCCTACCCCACACCTTCCATCGGCTGCTGCCACCTGCCGGGCCGATCGCAAGGTACGAGTCGGGGAAAAAAATCACAAAATAATGTTTTGGGGCCACATTACTAGCTGTTCAGGGCCGCATGCGGCCCGCAGGCCGGACACCCCTGGTTTAATGTCAGTGCTGCTCAGAGTGATAAAACCTGCACTGCAGGGTGATGGAGCAACCATGCAGACTTCTTACTGAAAGGTTGATTGGCTTACAAATCTCATCTATGCTGACCACGCTGTACACAAGCTGATATTTTAAAAAACATTTAAAGAGAATCAGAACTGGGAAGACCTTGGTGAAGGGATGACTCAAGAACCGCTCTGAATAACTACCTTGGGCAGCACAGTATAGAGTCCCTGACTTTGTGGCCTGACAGAGAGAGAAGGAAAGATTCATTTTCGGTCTTTCACGCCATCGCTCCAACTGTGACTTCAGGAAGCCAAGGAGCACTGCTCATCACCCAAAGACTTGTCAAAGAGCTTTGCGTCTTCTACTTTCCTTCCACTCTACCTCTGTGTTCCTTCCATTAATTTCTAGATGCTCTGTGTACCATAAACCCTCAAGAACCAGGACCATGTAGCACAAAGGTTACTTGTCATCCTTCCCTTCCCAACCATATCGATTATTTGTCTTTGCCCACAGGCTTTCTTCTCCAGCCACTTTCTCTTTTTCAGCCTTGTCCTTTCTTCTCCCCACCATTGTTTTTCACATATTTGCTGGCTTTTCAGTTCCCCCTTTTCTTTCTCCCTCCTTCTCCCACTAAATTCCTGATTCCCAAAGCTAAGGTGCTTACCCCAAACTCTCTATTTCTACATCAAAGAGAGGCTTATTCTCTTTCCTAAAAACTGCATTCTACCTACTGTCTCATCACCGATCCCCAGAAATCAGTCACTGCTGTTCCCTCAATACTGCTGAAATACTATTCCCTCACTGAATGCCATTTCTTCAATGATTGCTGCTTTCCTCTTCATCACCATTTCCCACTGCTTTCTGAATGTTTAACATGCCTTTATTGCTTTCTTCTCAACGTTGTTTATCATTTTAAATGCTATTTCTCCACTGAATGCAATATCCCCAATGGGTACTATATTCTCCCTTATTCCCAGTTTCCATTGACGTGTTTTCATCGTGTTGTTTCTTGATAAAATCTAACCTCTTACTTGGAAGTGTAGGTGGCAGACATTTTTGAGACTCATAGTCATTCTGGGATGGGTATTTTTTAAATTCTCTTTAGTTAAAATTTTGCAATTGCATACTGTTCCCTGTTAGATAGTCCTTGAGGAATCACAGTACAGCAGTCAAAATTGGTATAATATTAACCTAGGACCATATTTTACGCATGTCCTGAAAAAAATTGTGCTTCCCTACAGACTAGGGAATTGTAGCACAAACGACAAATGTTTCTTACAGTGCGTACATGAGCACAGTTACAGAATCTTGATTTAATTATTTGGAACTACAGCAACAGAAGAGGGCTGTAGTAACGTGGCATTTAAGACACTGAGCTACAAATTCAGAAGCCATCTGCCACAAACTCAGAAGATAAACATAGGCCTGCCACTCTTTCTCAGCCTCTGTGTCCGTAACTGGTACTTTACAGAGTTTCAAAACACTACTGTATAAATGGTAAGCAGCAATAGAAGCAAGGTGGGTTAAAGGAGATACTTGGTTTGACGCAGGACGCTTGAAAAACTTCTATAAAGCGGAAATTGTTAACTGCGAATCCCAAATAGGTACATCCTGAGCCTGCTAAAATTCACCCCTTATTAAGTAATATAATTAATACCATTAGAGTTACATTTGTTAATTAAGTTTTATATAGTTCTGTGCTTTTTAATTGTGTGAAATAGAATGTGCACAATATTGCATGACTGGACAGCCAGATTCAAATGGCCCATGCCTGGACCAAAACACACACGTTCCCACTGGATTTGAACCATTCACATGTGGTCTCAGCGTAAACCTGGAATGGGCATCTTCTAGGCCCAGGTTCTAGGGTGGGAGGCAGCAGTGGAAAGGGAAAGTTGGTGGCAGTGAAGGGAAGAAAAGGGGAAGGCAGGACCTAGGACAATGGGCAGGTGGGCCGATTGGAGTATGCTGTGCTTGAATTCAGACAAGTAAAGGGGAAGGGAAGCAAGGTGCTCGAATGATTGGAAGAAGGGATAAGAAGGGGATGTGGGCCATTTGTGTTACGCCACGCTTGAATTTAAGTGTGGTGGCGGCAGCAAAGGTAAGAGGAAGGAATTGCTTTTAGTTCAGAAAGTTAATAGAAGTTGTAATCCTGTACTTGTTTCTGCCTTCCCAAGTCTCTGCATAAATAAAAGTGTTAGAAAGTCCCTCCTTCTGACCATCTTACAATGGTATCAGTAAGAGAAAACTGTACTCTGATATGTTGGATGTAATTATTTTTTAAAGTCTTCTTTTAGTTTTGGACTTTAAACCTGGGCCATATGTTAACCAAGGGCCCATTTCAAATGTTTCTGTTTTTGAAATGATCAGATGGATACTTTTCATTCAAGACAGTAAAACTAATAGGTGGAAATACAATTATCTCAGTATTCTGTAACGTTCATGGCAGAGAAGTGGATAACTGTTCAGCATTTCTTGGATAATCTGTGCACAGTTCAGTTTTGAGGCCTCTGAGCAGCCCCTCCCTTCCATAAACTACACTGTGAAATCAGTGACAATAAGATTGTTTGCACAAACAGCTTTATCTGCACGCTGGAGGCCTTTATATGTATTGGTGCTCACTAGATAGACAACAGCTGTACACACAAAAGCCAAAAGCAATGAGACAGACGCTCTCTGCCCACAAACAGTGTATCCTCGCTTATGTCAGAGTATAATTTATAGGAGGAAAGGGCTGCTCATGACCATTTTAAAATTTTATTTGTGCCTTGCGCCTTGACTCCTGGCGACTGCCTGGACTAGTCCCTGAAGTTTTCTTGGCAAGATTTTCGGAAGTGGTTTGCCAATGCCTGTTTCCTAGGGCTGAGAGAGAGGGACTGGCCCAAGGTCACCCAGCCGGCTTCGTGCCTAAGGTGGGACTAGAACTCACGGTCTCCCGGTTTCTAGCCCGTTGCCTTAACCCCTAGTCCAAACTGGCTCTCTGCTCACCACCACTGGCATGGTAAATTCTATCCTGCTTTTGCG
The DNA here is from genome assembly GCA_023362775.1 of Charina bottae. Lineage (NCBI taxonomy): Eukaryota > Metazoa > Chordata > Lepidosauria > Squamata > Charinaidae > Charina > Charina bottae. The sequence goes on along the minus strand of JALMGJ010000002.1, from coordinate 204,981,929 downwards.
TTGCATGAATGGGATTGTCGTCCTTTTGTAGCATATGAAGATAACTTTGATGACTTTGGGGAACAGTAGCATCTCCAAAAAGTTCCATTTCAATATTGGAATTAGATACCAAGTGCTTTTCAATGCAATTCACAGCATGTGCTGTCAGCTACAACAGAAACATTAAAGAACGTGGACTCCTATGTACTCCAAAGAATATAATTTCTTCCAAAACATTTCCCTTCTTGATAATCAAAACCAAGCGCTGGAGAAGCCCAGAGTTTTAGTGCTGACATTTTAAACTGTCCTCCTTCCTTGGGCTAGAGACAACTGAACCTTTCAAAAAAGGTTGCTGTTATTTTTTGAATTCTAGGTATTTTTAACAGCTCCAGAGAAATGAATTGCTAGGATTGTAAAGCAAATTATTGTTGTAAAGTGAGGGTTTTCTTTAAAAAAATGTTTAAGCAGTATACTTAAGAGGGTTAAAATCATTTTGTTATTGAAAAGCAATTGTCATAAAAATTAAGACATGTCTGGTTTGTCAGTTGATATGAGATATTCAGTGCAAAAAAAAGCTATTAGAAAATTAGAACATAAATGACTTCTTACCTTTTGTAAGGTCACTGTATACTGTTCCCATATCAGCTCTTCCATGACTGGGCCCTATTTATATGGAGAAAAACAACATCAACTGAAAAAAGGGACTCTTTCCAAAAGTGCTTCAGGCAGAAGAAATATTTTTACAATTATATCAGAGCAATATTTTTAAAACCAATCTTATTCAGCAAAGTTCTGAGTAAAAACAAAAAAGGTACTTTCTGAACAAATGTTAGCAGAAAATACACATGGCTGCTTCTCTATTTTCATATTTTAAGTTTGTAAAACAGGTTGTAAAGGAAGCAGCCAAATCTTAGAAATCTACTTCTTTTTTTAATCCAGGTATAGGCAAATGTCTGCATAGGGCCATTGTCTCCAAAGAATCATAATGATATAATAAAATAAAAACACTTATATATATATTCTCTATCCTCTTCACAAACTTGGCCAGAAAACTATGAGGGTTGACGAAAATAAACCTGAACAGAACCAAACAATGGTTTGATACTTCAATGGTGGAGAACAAGATCCCTCCTTAGACCTTGAAGAAACTATTGACAAATCAAATTAGATGAATATATTACATTTATTTATGAATTCCTTCCCCTTGGACTTTCAAAAACATGTTATAAAATAAAAATCTAACTAAAAATTAAACAACCACAAATTCAAATAAAAAATAAAAGCTAAAAGTATAGAGCAGAGTAATGCAATTAACATTAAGGGCGCTTCCAAACAAGGCTTTTATCATACAATTGCTTTCTTGTTCACAATATTATAGAGCTGTCCAAGCAATGTCATTTTTTTTCATTTGCAACCTTTCCTGTGTCTTCCCACAACTTTGAATGGAAAGAAATGAAGGCGTTATGACTTCAGGAAGCCCTCTGGAGCTAGACCACAAGAAAAGGCTATTCCAGGCTCAAGGCCTGGTGAAATAAAACAGACGGCAGCCTAACAAACTATCTCAGACGTAGGGGCTGAGCATATCATCAAGGCAATAATGTTGTTGCTGTGACTGTAGTGACTCTGAAAGCTCAGAGCTTTCCAAACTGTTTGTCGCGACACATTAGTGTGTCACGTGCAGTGTGTAGGTGTGTCGCACGGTCGAGGGAAGAAGAAAAGCAGCTGATTGGTCAAGGGCGTGAGTTGCCGTCACCGCCACTGTCAGCTCAGCAGCAATGACAGTAACGGTGAGAAAACTGCAACGGAACCCTTGCCGGCGGGGGAAGATCAGGAACAGCTGATTGGCGGGAATCAGGAGGTGGATTCATTACCACCTATCAGCGCTGTGGAATGGAGGTTACAAAAACACGCCATTCAAAAGGCGGCCCGATTGGTTCCCACCCTAAAATGGCAGGAAGAAAAAAGAATAAAAAGACGGCCGGCAGAGGAACGGGTTGTCGGGGACAATTGTTCACCAGCCTCCTTCATCAAGCCTCCAGCTGAAGCAAAAACCGAAGACACCTTGGATCCTCCTCCCTCCTCCACTGAATCCTGCCTCCCTCCACCTACCGCCACCTCAGAAACCGCCTTGCCACTCCAGCCCACCGCTCAACCTTGCCTCCCTGTGCCTTCTGTCTACCGCCGCCTCCAAACCTGCCTTGCCGCCCCAGCTCTCCGCTCAACTCTGCCTTCCTGCGCCTCTCTGCTGACCGCCGCCTCCTCCGCTGTCTGTCACCGAATCCTGCCTCGCCATGGACAAAGTGGTTCAAATGGTCAATTACATTAAAAGTAGACCTCTTAAATCAAGATTATTTGCTTATATTTGTGAAGAAATGGGGGCAAAGTTTAAAAAGCTTCTACTACACACAGAGATTTGTTGGCTCTCAAGAGGTCGAGTGCTTTGTCATGTATACGAATTGAGGGAAATGCTACTTGAACTTTTTGAGGAAAATCAGCAAAATGAATTCTGCGATCTAATTCAAAACAAACTTTGGTGCACAAAATTGACATATTTGAACATTTGAATAAAATAAACACCAGTATGCAAGGAAAAGGAGAAAATATCTTAACGGCGGTAGATAAAATTTGTGCTATGAGAGACAAAATAGCAATTTGGAAAAGGAAAGTGAAAGAAGGAAATTTTGAAATGTTTTCCAAAACTGCTGAGTGCAAGCTAAAATGTGGTATCAGCTCGCTAATTGTTGACCATTTAATATTGCTCTAAGAGAAAGTTCATCATTACTTCCCAAATGTTGAAGTCCAAGACTATGATTGGATCAGAAATCCATTTCTTTCAACTGCAATGAGGAACTTTTCACTTACTGAAGAATAATAATTAGCTGAAATAAAAAATGATCGAAGTCTGTTAATGATATATAAACAGGGTGACTTAGACAGCTTTTGGATTCGCGTTTCAAAAATGCATCCAAACATAGATAAAAACGTGTTAAAAATTCTTCTGCAGTTTTCTACTACATACATTGTGAAATATCCTTTTCAACAATGACAAACTTAAAGACACTGAAACGTGGAAGCTTAAAAATGCTTGATGACGAAATGCAAGTGTCTTTATCTAATATTCCACCAAATATTCAAAAGCTGTGTTTATCCCATCAACCTCATACATCTCATTAAAATGGTAAGCAGTTATTGGTGTTACTCAATTTTTTAAAATTCTTGCACATATTTACATGTTGTTACTCATAAACGACAACAATCTTGGAAATGTATGTTATTATCTTACAAATCATATATTTTTAAAAATATAAATGAAAGGTTTTCATGAGATATGTTGTGTCCCCATACATTTCGCTATTACAATTTATGTGTATGTCCGTATCTCTTATAAGGGGTTAGTTTAACCTCCGGTTTGCTAGTAAAACTGAATTACTGTGTCGCGGAATGATGCATGTCTAAAAAGTGTGTCACCAACATGAAAAGTCTAGAAAGCTCTGATGTAGCCGATTCTTTTCCTTCAGCATCTTCTTGTGATCTGTAATATTTTGTACTTGCTCCTTGTGATCTGTAATATTTAGACAGCGAGTTCTCCATTTGTAGCAGATCCCAGCCATTTTGTGGTCTGTTCATAGCATTATATGGGGTGAGGTGCACTTTTAATGCTTTATTCACCCCATTAAGATCCCCTCCAAATCTATTTTGGCCAAAACATGAAGCAACAAAGATGTTCCAGTTTTCAGTTCAGACCAATCATGATCCCCCCCCCCCATAAACAGTGTAGCCAAATTTCCAGGTCACAAAACATCTTTTTTTTGTACACACAGATTTTAGATAGTTCAAAGTGGCACCAGATCCACCGTTATTTTCCTAACACAAAGATAATCAGTAAAGTTTCATGAATCATGGGGAACTAATTAAAACCAGGATCAGATTCTTAGCAAGTGATTTGATGCAATGTCTCATCTTGGGATAAAATACCCATCATAAATTAAGAGAGCAACTAAGATGTTTTATTTTACTGTATATACATCCTAAGGGAACTACTTCCCAAATATTAATTTTTGATTATTAATGCTGATATCTTTACACATATTGACCATGAAAAAAACTGAGAAGAGCTTAAAATCAACAGGATTTTTTTTAGGAAACATGACTGAAAATCAGGACAGATGATAACTGTAAAGTCATTCCCAAAATGCTCTGGATTGAGCATCTCCTTGTTGAATCACGTACCAGCAAAATTACTTTTCAATTATTGCCTTTGATGACCTCTAACATCAAAATGCTTGTGTTTCCTGAGACACATGTAAACAGAGAAATACATGCTCACTAGTGCTACAGTGTAGAAAGCGACCAATGTGGATTTTTATTTTCATGCATCCACATGCAGAATGTGAAGGATACACATTTGGTATTTCAAGTACTTAAAAATATTTTATTTGTGAATTAAAGTACTACAGTAATTGCTCTATAAGTAGAGAAATTAGAATAGCATTTGTTTCTGGGAAGAAAGCAGAGGAGATTAACGTTCCTTGAAATTACATATAATCAAATTGCTATAAATGAAATCGAATGCTTTTCCTGCTCTTGAAAAATGGATTAAACATTAAGTGACTATCTCTAGAACACAGCTTTCCAAACTGTGTGTCGCGACACTTTAGTGTGTCGCAACACAGAGTTTAGTGTATCGTGAAGCGGCGGCCCGGGGGCGCGTGTGGGGGCAGTGTGCACGGCGGCGGCAGCAGCGCGCCATCAGCGCTTCCGCATTTTAGCGAGGCCGCTGCCGCCGCTGCCATGCACACTACCGCCGTGCACGCCCCCGCCCCTGCGCATGCCCCCGTGCCATCGCCAACGGCGGCACTTTGGAAAGCACTGCTCTAGAAGCTGCATTTTGTAGAGAACAGAATGTAGTACTTACAAAGTATTGCAAGCTCACCTTGAGAGTCCCCTAAGCATAAAAGCCATCTGTACTATTCTAAATCTCTAACTCATAATCTCTTCTTTAACGTTATAAAATTTACATCTGTTTGCTTTGCAAAATACTGTCAAGGCCAACAGATTAATGGAAGGACCAAAATGAGCATGGGGGTTGGGCAAGACCACAGATTTTATAAATCTCCCTCTGAAGGAGAGATTAAATTCTCTCTCTCAAAATTCTAGCTATATTAGGAGCCAAGAAACCAAGGGCAAAGGATGCATGGCGAATGCAAATGCATCAAGAGATGACTTAAATAAAGTAGTAGCTACTTATTAGAAGTTATTAATGTATCACTTAGAAAAATGCAGAAAGATAATCACAATGCATTAGTTATTACATTATTTATGCAATTACACAGTTGAAAAAATTACTAATAACTTACTTCTTCAGCAAATTCAGACAAATACCTTAATGAAGTACCACTCTTTAATTCAACAATCTTCCTAGGGAGAATTATGCACAGATTTCATCCTACCCAGTTCTAATTAAATAGTGCTTTTATAGGATCTTCTACAGTGAACTCTGTGAATCTCCCCATAAACACTTTGCAAGCATAAAGATAAAGAAATATCCTCCAATGCAAGCTAGTTTATTCATATTTTAAATTTAAAAACCTTTCTGTGTACTAGGGAATGGGAAAAGATAATAAATCAACTTGCATGCCCTTTTAAGATCTTCAATTTTTCACAGCATGTAATCACATTCACTATGCTTTATCTTTGTTGTGGCAGGCTGTAATCTGTTAAGAGTGAACTTCCCAGTCTTTTTATCAATTTGTATCATTCAAAAATGGTTATGGAATTCTACTATAATAGCAGCCTACATACTCAGCCAATCCTGCCACTCTTTCCCATGGTAATATACAGAAGTCCAAATACATATACACAAGAACAATACTACTTCCAAAAGCAATGTCACATTTTAAAATGTTGAAAGCAGTCCAGCACAGCCTATTTCAAAGTTCTCTTTAAATAACCTTTCAGGCTGAGTGTTAAGTAAGCACCAACATACAGGTTGCTCCTCTGCAAAGAAAAGCAAAACAATGTAGGCGATGTGCAGTTCTGGAGATATGGGTACAAGATCTGGAGCAGCATGCAGGACACAAGCTTTGGGTATTGGGATGCAGGTTATAGAACTCACTGCAATTTGATCAGCTTCCCCAAGCATAGCTTTTAAGCAGCCAATTCCAATGTGGTGTCCTTGCAATGTGTTGGGTATATGAAAGCTAAGATGAGTAACATCTGGATGGTAAATTCTAGGGAAGCTGCTATAAAGCTATGAAAGGTGGGAAGACAAAGATTTATATGTAGGTAACTGCTTCTCTCTAACCTTCTCACAAACCCTAGGTCACCCATAGCAACCTATTTCAATTACTCTTTCTTTCATGAGCAGTGATGTTGAATTCAATTCCTTTGCCTTTTCCTAATGAAAGGACTCTCTTTTGGCATGATAATTAACCAATCAGCTCCCAATATGCATGCAAGACAGGTATAAATCAGGAGCTCAATGCCCCACCTTTTAAAGTTCAAAAGAGTAACTAGGAATTCTGCCTTTTACAGGATTCTTTCAAGGGTTGCATGGAGAAAAACATCCTACATGTATTTACATGTAGTACGGAAGGTGATAGAACCAAGGTTGCCCAAGTCAAATTATACATTATCCAAACTAGTTCCTAGGTGCATGATCTGATCAGGTAACTAGCTGACTCATTTCAGTGGTGCAGAAGATTGCAAATCAGTTTCTGCTAACACATTTTGCTCACAAAAAATGCCTTCAACATTAAATTTCTCATAAGAACAGTGACACGCTCAAGAGACTATATTCATCATACTATTACTAAATTTCCATTTTCCAAGAGCTTCACCTCAGCCTACACTGAGAACAACAAAGGTGGCTTACTCATACTTTGAGTGGCAGGCAAATGGCTGCTCTCTACTACAGTTAAAGCAAATTGCTTTACATGTACAGTACTTTGCAGTGTCAAAATTGGAGCCAGAATGCAACATAAAACAGCAGAGTTGTGCTATAAGATTTCATTATTAGTTCTTAATGCAAAGAAAAGTATTTCTTTGTCCCATGGTTATGCTGTCCAAACCTCTCCTTCCTCAGGGCCTGGATTAGAAAGAGCTGATATAAAAACAAAATGCAGACTGTACTCAAAAGGCCTTCAATATATTGAACACATAAAAAACCTAAACTGCACTATAAACAGGCTTCTTGAAAAGAATTACAAAAGAATAGGGGCAGGGATAAAAGTTGTTTGAAACTGAAAACAATAGTAATGGGCCAATTTATACACTTACAGAACAACCCTGTGCACATTTAGTCAAAAGTAAATTCCAAGATTAAGTGACTCTCAGTAACAGGCCTCTACAGATTTTATGTTGTATATTGTTTAATTTTACTTGACTTGGCTGTTGTGGGTCTTCCGGGCTGTGTGGCCGTGTTCTGGAAGTTGTGGTTCCTAACGTTTCGCCAGCATCTGTGGCCAGCATCTTCAGAGGGCAGGAGCACAGATAGAAGCAAAATCTCTGTGCCCAGGTAGAGTGGCAATGTTCTATTTATAGAGCTAAATTATAGGAGATTAGGTGGGTTTTTTTGTTGTGTTGAAATGTTAACGAGTGGCTGATGAGCCTGATTAGCATGTTCATTGTGAGAAGTATTCCCATGTCCTGGTGGTTGGACTGAGTTCGTTGACCTTTTGCAGGCTGTGTTTTTCAGGACTGGTAGCCAGGTTTTGCTAATTTTTAAACTTTCTTCTTTTTTATTGTAACTGTGCTGGTGTTTGTGAATTTCAATGGCTTCTCTGTATAATCTGGTGTAGTGGCTTTTGGTGTTGTCCAGTATTTCTGTGTTTTCAAATAGGATTTTGTGTCCCGTTTGCTTGAGAGCATGTTCAGCTACTGAAGATTTTTCCGGTTGCTGTAGTCTGCAGTGTCTTTCATGTTCTTTTATCCTGGTGTGAATGCTTTGTTTTGTGGTTCCGATGTATACTTGTCCACAGCTGCATGGTATGCGGTATACTCCTGCAGCGGTGCGGGGGTCCCTTTTGTCTTTTGCTGATTTTAGCATTTGTTGTATTTTTCTGGTGGGTCTGAAGACTGTTTGAAAGTTGTGTTTTTCCATCAGTTTTCCCATGCGGTCAGTGACTCCTTTGATGTAGGGCAGGAATACTTTGTTTGTGGGGGGCTGTTTTTCTTCAGTAGGATGTAAGTAATAAGTACTTGACTTATTTAGTTATATATTGTTGGTAGGATTTATAGGGTCTAATTTATCTGGGTATTTTTAATTGTAAAATTAAAATGTTTGGTATTTACCTGTTTAGTACTCCACTATTCTTTTAACGTTAGAACTGCCTAGGCTTTCATGTGTCTACTTTGTATTTTCATATATTCAAATTCAATTGACATTCTTGTATTTCTGTTCTGCTCTTGGTTTTTAAGTGTGATACAAATATCATTATTATTAAAATATATTAAGACAGCAGTTTTAATTATCCCACGTCCACGTCTCCCAAATGTGAGAGCTACTTTCATGAAAGAAATGTATTTTTCAGGGACATACATTTGGGTGCTGCAGGAAGGCAGATAATAATGCTTTGGGATCTATCAGAAAGGCAAGAAAAAGAGAAGTATCAGTCCTTACAGCAGAGCTTTCCAAACTGTGTGTCGTGACACGTTACTGTGTCGGCTGCAGTGTCTGGGTGTGTCGCGGCTGCTGCTGCCTCCGAGCCCTGCCAGGATTCCGCGCAGGTCCTAGTACCTGCCTTGTGCCCTGCTGCCTCCAAACCTGCTGTGATTCTGCGCAGGTCCTAGTGCCTGCCTTGTGCCCTGCTGTAAGAGTGTGTCGCGAAATGATGCATGTCTAAAAAGTGTGTCACCAACATGAAAAGTTTGGAAAGCTCTGCCTTACAGAAATAAAGACCATACATTTGCATGTAGCATTATAATCAATATCATTTACCCTAGAGATTATTTATCTTATATTCTTTAGATCAGGGCTTTCCAACTGCCGTTGGTGTGTCGCCACGGGAAAACCCGAAAGTGCCGCCGTTGCGGCAGCGCGCAAAAACCCGGAAGCGCTGCTGCCGCTTTCGGTTTTTGGATGCCGCCGTTGGTGTGTCGCCGCGGGATGATCAGCGCTTCCGGGTTGTGTGGCGACACACCAGACTGTGTGTGGCGACACACTTTTGTGTCGCGACACACAGTTTGGAAAGCTCTGCTTTAGATATTCATCAGCATAGCAAAATGAATATTGGAAATGACATATTTGAAACCATTCACCTTCTCTTCCTGCTTCTACTTTTCTACAAGAACTGCAGGCTACTTGACACTCAGTTATTTCCCTCTTAAATATATTCTTTTTCCTTCTATTTATTTCTTACTATTTCCCCTGAATTAAAAAATTCCTGTTTTCAAAGCTTCGTTTTATAGAATGGTGTCAAGCATATTTTCCTTTTGTCTTCCGGTTTTGAGTTTTTCACTCATGTGTTTTTATATGTACAGTATTTGTAAATGGGATTTGAGTGTCTCCTTAATTTAAATAGCTTGTTCATGTATACAAATGTATCAGAAACGTAATGGTTAATATATGACAGAGAGAGATAAATCCTTTAATCTACTGTTGAATCATACACAAATGGTCGTATCGCCAGTGACAGTGAATTTGGAATGAAATCAATCGCCAGCAGAAACTGAATTGTCACAGGTGCAATCAAGCTATTTGGTATTAAACACCAGCAGATCTATAAATTAGTTTCCACTAGAGGGTGGCATTAAGCAACTAATTGCCAATCTTCTGCACACAATGCAGGGAATCGGGTGATTGCAAAAAAGTGCAAAAAACCCATTCTCTTTCTAAACATACATATTGGAAACTCCACGTAAACTGGAATAGTAAAGCATTTCAATCCGTACTTTCCACAAACTTTATAAAAGCCAAATGCTACTGAACATCGAGCATTTGAATTTTTAGAGCCACGTTATCAAGCATTTAGAGCATCACGCAAAACTTCACAGAAGAGATACACCAACTGCAAATTCTCTCAAAGGAAGTTTTTGAATTTATTTAATATCCAATTAAATACCTGCACAAGGAGTCGGGTGAATTTGTCTTAGAAGCAAGTTCACAGTATTGGAGCCACCATGAAGAATGGATCTTCTTGTACTCACCAGCTCAAGATGTAATGCTGTGCAAGGAAAAAGAATTCCTAACACTGATCTTTGCATTTGGGCAGGAATGAAGACACTCCTCGGAAGATCCGTTCCCAAGTACCAATAGCACAAAATAAGCAACCAGATGTGATGCTGGCTACCAGCTTGGTTGTCTTAAAAAAAGGGTTGGACCATTTCATGGAAATCATGGGGATCAGTGGCTATTAGCCTTGATGGAGCCCATCTGCTGGGAAGCTACTGTAGTGGGCTTCCTCGTGCAGTTGGTTGGACACTGTGAGAACAGAGTGCTGGATTAGATGGGCCAGGGGTCCAATCCAGCCAATCACTGCTTACGGTCCTATGTAACCAGTATTTACTTAAATGTTTTTCAAAGATGTGGCTGGAAAATTTTCCATTGTTTTATTTTTCCAAAGAAAATTTTCCAGCATCACATCACCAATTGGTCATTTTATAGGCACATTGGACTAATTTGCATAGGCTAATTTATATTTGGCAACTTCCTATTTCCTTTGTGAGTTTCCCAGAGCAAACTGAAAATTGTTCTATATAGATTAACTCAGCAACATCTGCCTAATCTGAACAGGATTATTTTTCTAGAAAACACATCACTGGCAGCTTTGTGATTCAGGCTGCAACTTTGCTTAGAGTAGGTCTTAGTGACCTCAGTAGAATATAATTCTGAGTAGTCATGCACCGGAATGTATTTTTAGTATTCCCAGATAAGTATAACACAATCTACAATGCTGCTTAAATTCTCCACTCCTTCAATTCATTATTGTCTAAATTATTAATCCTTGTCTTGCCTCAAGATAAATAATATATTTCATGTTCAGTGCACTAGATTATTCGTAATCCAAGAGTACAATTTCACCATTCTCCAATAACAATTCATCTAAACTATTAATGTATCTCAGCCAAGAACAGCTAAAACCTTCAGGAAGGAACAGCTGTAATTTAAGAAACTGTAGGCCTATATATTTAACCAAACAGAAACTGAGTGTCAAAACAGTCTCATAAGGAATAACTACCAACTTCCCTGCTCTTATCTGGTCCCTCCTCTCTGGCCTCCTGAAATTTTATTCTCACTCTTAGAAAGATATGCTTTGAACAACCAAATAGATTTCTATATAATTGACCTGTATCTTAGACAACTAAGGGGTCCAGGAGGCGTGCCTTCTCTGCAGTAGCTCCCACCCTATGGAACATCTTGCCCCCGGAGGTGAGACTAGCCCCTTCGCTCCTGACCTTCCAGAGGAACCTGAAAACTTGGTTCTGACGCCTTGCTTGGGGCCAAGAAAGGAATAGTCACTCCTGGGGATGGCTAATACCTTAGAGAGCCCCTCTTCTATATTGGATTGAGTTAGATCTTTTTACTATTCTTGTCTCTTGGATTTTAATCTTGTTTTATAATTTAGTATTTTTATATAGTATGTATATTTTATGTCTCTTGTTTTTATCATCTTGTTGTAAACCGCCCAGAGTCCCTCCGATGGAGGGAGATGGACGGTGATAGAAGTTTGATTAATAAATAAATAAATAAACTATCCGGTGCCCATCATCCAAATCTAATTCATCAAGAGGAATACATTAGAGAATAATCTGCATTAACTGTATTTTCACAGAGGATATACTTTGATTTAGCAAAGCAAAACAAAACAAAACAAAAAGCCCACCAACAGCCAAGCCAGTTGCTCAAGGCTATGTTTTAACAAAATACGTGAATTTAAAAAAAATCTTCACCCTGGTTGGAATTTAATGAACCAAAAATAATTTCTCACATATGGTAAGGGAATGCCTATGATGAACACTAAAATTGTTGTAGTCCTAAACATACACCAAAAAGAACATGTTTATAGGTAAAAAGGAAGTAGTTCTATAATGCAAATTACTTCCATGATATGTATTGATGTACACACACACAAACTATCATAAATTAACAGTATAAAGAACAGCAAGTCTAGCAATAAACTGATTGGATAAAAGAGATGTTTTGGCCGGAATTAAAGGAAGACCTTGCACTCTCTTCCTTCTGTTAAACAGTACTTGCTGGAAAGATGGGATATTCTATTGTACTCATATCTGTTAATGCATTTCCTATAAACCTCTCTGTTTAGACTTTGTAAAGCAAAATCATAGCTAAAACTGGCTATTGGTTTAATCCAGCACAGAATGAATGAATGTATTTACTAGAAAGTAGGTCAAACGGAACACAATGAATTTACTTCATAAGAAACATTTCTACCAGTCTAGTGCAAATTCAACAGCCTTTTGATCTAACTACTAATTCATTTTCTTTATCACCTCTTAAAGAATCACTTGCTGTTTATTTATGTGAAGTGTGTGTTTATTCCAGGGATAAACAACTTGTTTGATATGGTAGACACGCTCACAAAATGAGTGCCATGGGGCTGTTCTAGACCAAGTCTCCTAGTCCCTTAAGATGTACTCTTGCACTCCAGCTTATCTTTGTCATTTTTTTTTTGGGGGGGGGAGTGGGCACACTTCGAAACAAAGCACTGGTAGCTATCACTCAGTCTTTTTATTTACTACAAATGCCTATGAAGTCTATATGGGGCCCAGAGGCGCAGAGATACTAGAAGCTGTTCCTTTATTATGCAACATACCAGCTTCCTATTATTATTTTATAATCAAAAGGAGAAAAAAATTAAAGTCAGGTACTTCTCAGCTCTCCAGTCACTAACCCTTATTCAGGAACAGGTTACTCAGCAGTAGATTCACAGGTATGACTCAGCTAGATCAATTTCTTTTTTGCAGACAGCGATGAACCATATACACCAGAGCTTTCCAAACTTTTCATGTTGGTGACGCACTTTTTAGACATGCATCATTTCACGACACACTCTTACAGCAGGGCACAAGGCAGGCACTAGGACCTGCGTGGAATCACAGCAAGTTTGGAGGCAGCAAGGCACAAGGCAGGCACTAGGACCTGCGCGGAATCACAGCAGGTTTGGAGGCAGCAAGGCACAAGGCAGGCACTAGGACCTGCGCGGAATCACAGCAGGTTTGGAGGCAGCAGGGCACAAGGCAGGCACCAGGACCTGCGCGGAATCACAGCAGGTTTGGAGGCAGCAAGGCACAAGGCAGGCACTAGGACCTGCGCGGAATCACAGCAGGTTTGGAGGCAGCAGGGCACAAGGCAGGCCCTAGGACCTGCGCGGAATCACAGCAGGTTTGGAGGCAGCAAGGCACAAGGCAGGCACTAGGACCTGCGCGGAATCACAGCAGGTTTGGAGGCAGCAGGGCACAAGGCAGGCACTAGGACCTGCGCGGAATCACAGCAGGTTTGGAGGCAGCAAGGCACAAGGCAGGCACTAGGACCTGCGCGGAATCACAGCAGGTTTGGAGGCAGCAGGGCACAAGGCAGGCCCTAGGACCTGCGCGGAATCACAGCAGGTTTGGAGGCAGCAAGGCACAAGGCAGGCACTAGGACCTGCGCGGAATCACAGCAGGTTTGGAGGCAGCAAGGCACAAGGCAGGCCCTAGGACCTGGGCAGAATCCTGGCAGGGCAGGTTTGGAGGCAGCCAGGCACAAGGCAGGCACTAGGACCTGCGTGGAATCACAGCAAGTTTGGAGGCAGCAAGGCACAAGGCAGGCACTAGGACCTGCGCGGAATCACAGCAGGTTTGGAGGCAGCAAGGCACAAGGCAGGCACTAGGACCTGCGCGGAATCACAGCAAGTTTGGAGGTAGCAAGGCACAAGGCAGGCACTAGGACCTGCGCGGAATCACATCAGGTTTGGAGGCAGCAAGGCACAAGGCAGGCACTAGGACCTGCGCAGAATCACAGCAGGTTTGGAGGCAGCAAGGCACAAGGCAGGCACTAGGACCTGCGCGGAATCACAGCAAGTTTGGAGGCAGCAAGGCACAAGGCAGGCACTAGGACCTGCGTGGAATCCTGGCAGGGCTCGGAGGCAGCAGCAGCCGGGACACACCCAGACACTGCAGCCGACACACTAATGTGCCCCGACACACAGTTTGGAAAGCTCTGATATACACACAGAAGATATGCCTACTGAAGGGTATGAAAGTCAACGTCAATATAAAGACCTATGCTCCAGGGTTCAAATTCTAGACCTTTCTTCCCATTTTTTTTTGAGTCAATGGATATTTAGCCAACTCTAGCTTCGAGATTAGGAGGCACCTGATCAGTGTTATCCCAATAGTTCTCTCTGCCCTGGGAACAACTGTTCCTGTCTTACAAGCTTCATTTCTTATAGGCACCATACTCCCAAACTTTGATTTGTATTTATGTTTCAAAATACTACAGAGCCAGAGTACAAACATATATAGTAGAATGAAACTCAGGTAAGGAAATAGATCTCCTTTTCCCTATGGTTTAGGACTATGAATCCACAGTCCTGAACCATAGGAAAAAGAAGAGTCCATACCAGGCAAAACATGTATGCTTGATCCAATTACGAACTGTAATAGCTAGACTTGCAGTTCTTTAAGCTGTTCACTTACGATTATGTTAAATAAAACTGCACTCAAAAAGAAGGGAAAGGAAGACCCGAGTTGTGTTTCAAAGCATATCTCAATGCAGCTGTAGATTCTGAGAGTTCATGGCATTTATTTAATTGTATTTAGTTCTAATTCTATATAGCAGTTAAGTCTCAAGGCAATTTTCAATTAACTGATATAAAAATGAATTGGGAAAAAAGTCAAAATGGACAAATTAGAATAATACAGAGAAGTTTTATTCTAAAACTTAAGGGGCAGCTCTGCAACTTCATTTCTGTAAAGGTAAAGGTTTCCCCCGCACATTTGTGCAGTCGTGTCCGACTCTAGGGGCCGGTGCTCATCTCTGTTTGTTAGCCGAAGAGCCAGCGTTGTCCGAAGACGCTTCCATGGTCATGTGGCCGCATGACGCGCGTGGAACGCTGTTACCTACCCACCGAAGTGGTACCTATTCATCTACTTGCATTTGCATGCTTTCGAATCGCTAGGTTGGCAAGAGCTGCAGCTAGTGCGGGAGCTCACTCCGCACGCAGAGCTAGGGATTCGAACCTCCGAACTTGCGATCTTCCAATCGACAAGCCTGGCATCTTATCCGCTGAGCCACCATGCCCCTATTCATTTCTGTAGAGCAGAGCTTTCCAAACTGTGTCGTGACACAAAAGTGTGTCGCCACACCACCCGGAAGCGGCGGCGCACGTGTGCACGGCAGCGCTGGCAGCAGCACGGTATCAGTGTTTCCGCGTTTTAGCGGAGGCTGCCGCTGTCGCCGTGCACGCGTGCGCCGCCGCACGCCCCCCTGCGCCGCCGACATGCACGCGCGCCCCCCCCGTGCCGCCGCTGCCGCTGGTGTGTCACCAGCGGCGGCACTTTGGAAAGCCCTGCTGTAGAGCCTCAGATATTAGAAAAGGCTCTGGGCAGCTTCATATGGTTACTGTAATATGTATCCAATAGCATGGGAATCCTGAATTTCACAAGTATAAAACCCTAGTAGAAACCAATGATGTACAAGACAATATTATATTGAACCATTATACACTTTTAATGAGGTATTTCCAGCTACTCTTACAAAGAACGTTTACTATAAATATTACATGAGAGAAAAGGACTATTGTTTCTTTTGCTTCTGGCACAGTTAATGAGAGTTTGTAAACCCTTAAGGCTTTAAAGCTCAGTAGAGGATAACTGCCACTGTGTAAGTGACCCCAATAATTAATTTGTTTATTTCTGTAATTATCAAATAGTTGTTTCATAAAATGAAACCCCAAAGACCTAAGATCATTCTAAGTCAGAGCTTTCAAAACTGTGTGTCGCGACACAAAAGTGTGTTGCCACACACAGTCTGATGTGTCGCCACACAACCCGGAAGCGCTGATGATCATCAGCGCTTCCGGGTTTTCCCGCAGCGACACACCAACGGCGGCGCACAAAAACCTGAAAGCGGCAGCCACACTTCCGGGTTTTTGCGTGCTGCCGCAACGGCGGCACTTCCGGGTTTTCCCGCAGCGACACACCAACGGCGGTTGGTGTGTTGCCACGGGAAAACTTTGGAAAGCCCTGTTCTAAGTAGAGCAAGACATTCTCAGGAATGCCTGAAGGCAGCTAAATGTTGGTAAACTTACTTTCAAGTTTACTTGAATTGGGAAGATTTATGCAGATACAGCAGCAAGAATAAGAATCAAAATAGGAGGTCAGCTCTCAGGAACAATGAACTGATCAATGCAGATTGAGCATATAGGATTGTTGGTTGGTGCTCTTTAACTGAAAATGACATCAGCTGGTAATTTAAACATATTACTTGCTTGGTGGTACAGTATTGTTACAACACATATAAAAGAAACTATTCTTATATGTTGTATTTTTAATTAGTCAATGTTGGATTAAGAGAGGTATTATGAGATGCCCAGAGTCCCTCTTTTGGGGGAGATGGGCAGTGACGAAATTTGATAAATAAAATAAATAAATGTTAGTGTCAATATAGTAAAGAAGAATATGAATTCCGTCAATTAAAGGTAAAGTACTACTTTTACAAAAAAAATTGCTTGTATTTCTGTCACCACCCAACAAATATTCTTCACTGGGGTGGCATCATTTGATTTAGCTAATCCATATAGCAGAGCTTTCCAAACTGTGTGTCGCGACACAAAAGTGTCGCCACACCACCCGGAAGCGGCGGCGCGTGTGTGCATGGCGGCGGCGGCAGCGGCGCGGGATCAGTGCTTCTGTGTTTTAGCGGAGGCTGCAGCCGCTGCCGCCGCCGCCATGCACACACGCGCCGCTGCACGCCCCCTGCGCCGCTGCCGTGCACGCATGCGCCACCGCCGCGCTGCCGCCGCCGCTGGTATGTCACCAGCGGCGGCACTTTGGAAAGCCCTGCCATATAGTGCTATGCAAGGCATATTTGGAAGATACTGGGATAGAAGTATTATATTTATTCTTATTCACATTAAAAACTTTGGGATAAACCCAGTCTGAAAAAACTGGTTGGTTGGTTTGTCCTGCTATTTTAAAAAATGGAATTAGTACTTTAAGGGTATTCGTATTTTAGATCAGGTTATTGTCAGGAAAACCTGGATTGTCCAAAACTGTGAAATGGCAGAATATTCAATTACATCATCTTTGGATTTTACACTTAGTCCAGACACAGGGTTATATTTTCAGAATATTGTTAAGATAGATATCAATTGAGCCAGTTTGTTGTATGCTTCAAGGTGCTGGACTACGAGCAAGGAGACCCAATTCTAATCTTCCCTTAGACATGGAAACAGCTGAATGACTTTGGGCCAGGCACTGTCTCTCAGCCCTAGACTGAGAAGTTGAAAAACTGGCAAACCACTTCCAAAAATTTTGCCAAGAAAACGTCAGGACCTCTCCATGTAGTCACAAGGAGTCAAGACTGTCTTGAAGGATCACAATGACACAAGGTATCAGTTATTTGCAAAAAAGTTGGAAGCAAAAGTTGAGATATCCTATATACAACAAATCAATGGTTAAAAGTCTTAAAAGATTAAATCAGGGCTTTCCAAGGTTTTCCTGCGGCGACACACCAACTGCTGTTGGTGTGTCGCCGCGGGAAAACCCGGAAGTGCCGCCATTGCGGCAGCGTGCAAAAACCTGGAAGCGCTGCTGCCGCTTTCAGGTTTTTGCATGCCGCAGTTGGTGTGTCGCCACGGGAAAACCCGGAAGCGCTGATGATGATCAGCGCTTCCGGGTTGTGGCGACACACCAGACTGTGGCGACACACTTTTGTGTCGCGACACAGAGTTTGGAAAGCTCTGGATTAAATGTTTCTTCTGATCTTAAGATGAAATTAATTCAATAAAATAATTTTCATGTTTATTTTATTTATTACATTTTTATATCACAGTAATTCTTAAGAATTTGTGGCAGTGTACTGGATTTTTCAAAGAATGTTTTAAAAGGGTTAGCTGTCACCTTCATTATACTCAGAGTATAAAATGGTAGAGGGTTCACTTATACTTATCATATGGGCTTGTCCCACTATTGTCCTGTTTTGATTCAATATCCATAAGTTTCGTTAAAATGGTTTTGGGAAGAGTAACATGGTTTAAAGAAATGTTATTCTAAATTATATACCAAAAATAATCTTTATATGAATAACCATGCACTTATAGAACATAGCCAAAAAAAATTGCTTTTTTATGATGGAGAGATACTGCCACTCTGGATCTACAATCTTAGATTGATTGTATGTGTTCACTCTTGCTTATGAACCAATTGTTTATTGACATAATGGAAAGACCAATCAATAATAGTTCATGCGGTCAAGGTTTAATGTTGTGCGGTCAAGGTTTAATGTTTAATTGCTATTACTGTATGGAATAGGAGTTTTCAAACTTTTTAAACCTGTTAGTTAATATATATATTATATTAATTATATATATATATTATATATTATATATATTATATATATATATATATATATATATATATATATATATATTTTTTTTTTCCTGGAACCCTTGATCAAGAGACAAAGATCTACTGATAGAAAATTGCCTATGAACTGAACTTTTTTTTTTAACATCAAGTTCTCTGGAACATAGTTTGAAAATCCCTGTTACAAGGATTTAGTAGTATTTTTATTTAGCATGTGTATTTTATTTAAGCAAGGCCTATCAGAAGTCTCGCAACACCTTTTCCAAGCAACAGATTTTATTAAAAGACATAAGCGTTTGTGAGCTAGATATGCCTTTTAATAGGGGGCGTGGTGGCTCAGCGGGTAAGATGCCAGGCTTGTCGATCGGAAGATTGCAAGTTTGGAGGTTCGAATCCCTAGCCCCGTGTGACGGAGTGAGCTCCCGCACTCGCCCCAGCTCTTGCCAACCTAGCAATTCGAAAGCATGCAAATGCAAGTAGATTAATAGGTACCACTTCGGTGGGAAGGTAACAGCGTTCCGCGTGCATCATGCCGGCAACATGACCGCGGAAGCGTCTTCGGACAACGCTCGCTCTTCGGCTAACAAACGGAGATGAGCAGCAGCCCCTAGAGTCGGACACGACTGCACAAATGTGCGGGGGGAACCTTTACCTTTTTTAATCTTTTTATGCCTTTTAATAAAATCTGTTAGTTGGGAAAGGCACTCCTCTGGATTTTTTTGCTATCCTAGACTAACATAGCTCTCTTCCTACAGTATCTACAAGGTGTTTGTGTGTGTGTGTGCGCGCGTGCATATGTATAATGATTTTTTCTTTGTCTTTTCCTTTTTTCTATTTGTATTTTTCCTGTCTTGATTTTTTGTTATTGATTGACTTATTTAAAACATCTGTATAGCCGCCCATCTAAAAACCAAACTCTGGGCGGCTTACAAACCAGCAAGATAAACAATATATACAACAAAAACAATAAAACCAAAAATTGAAAAACCTGGCACTTCAACCACACTTGTTACTTCTCTATATTAAATAAATATATTAAAAATCCACATACTTTTCCCTTGGTACAATATCATATTGGAATATATAAATAAAATGCCTTTTTAAAAAGTTCACTGCGGAGATCTGGAACAGCTTTCTGATATGGCAAGATGTGTTCCCTGGGCTGGTTGGGATACAGTTCTTCATCACCAGATTATAACCCATACCATTCAGCCATGCTAGACTAAGTTACACACACACAATCAATATCTACTATGTTTTTTTCAAGATTAAGGAAGCAAAGATTAAAAATACACTTGTACAGCAAATGTTAAAAGAGTTTTAGTTCAGTTATTGGTACAACATATGCCAAGAAAATGGAAGAAAACTAATCTAAAAGATATTAAACAGCCTACTTTCTTGAGAAAGCTCCCAGCCACAACTATCAAAAATCATTTTAAGACAGGAAACACATGAAAACACGAGTTAATATTGCTTTTTAAATTGTTTAAAAAAAAACCCTTCCAGCCCCAAGGCCAGGAAATGCCTGAAAAATCTGGGCACAATCTTCATTCCCATATTTGTGTGACTACAGTAAAAAGTGATTACCTTAAGAGTATGGCAAAGTAAAAAACAACAACAATCAGTATATCAAATACTCACAAGAACAGTTGTAATATTAAAGTTTTAGCATATCTATGCCCAAGACTTACTCTTAAAACTAATTAAATAGCCTGTAAGAGACATTTTATCTCAAGGTTCAATCTAAAAAGTTGCTAAGGCAAAACATACAGTATTGAGAATAACTAGTGTAGGTGAGTGTGTAAAAGGGGTGTGGTGGCTCAGCGGGTAAGACGCCAGGCTTGTCGATCGAAAGATCGCAAGTTCGGAGGTTCGAATCCCTAGCCCCGCGTGACGGAGTGAGCTCCCGCACTCACCCCAGCTCTTGCCAACCTAACAATTCGAAAGCATGCAAATGCAAGTAGATTAATAGGTACCACTTCGGTGGGTAGGTAACAGCGTTCCGTGCGCGTCATGCGGCCACGACCGTGGAAGCGTCTTCGGACAACGCTGGCTTTTCGGCTAACAAACGGAGATGAGCACCGGCCCCTAGAGTCGGACACGACTGCACAAATGTGCGGGGGGAACCTTTACCTTTGGTGAGTGTGTGCATATAAGCACACATACACACAAAGCTCTTAGTGTTCATAGATTTTCATTATCATGCAAGTAGAAGTAGCATTTCAATTTTTTATGCATATTCTTTTTGTTTATTGTTTTGTACACTGTTCCAGGTACCAATTAGGAGGAAGAGTGATAGTTGTAAGGTTATTTATATAGCAGTAACAATGCTACAGAAACCAGATTATTATATAGGCTATTTTTCTGTAATACAATACTAAGTGGGGAATTCTTCCCCAGAATTCTCCTTTCATCTAAGATACTGAATAAACCAAACTCATTATTGGGATAAAATCCAATCAGGTCGGTATTTATTTATCTAGTCAAACTGCAATGAAGTTCACTACAATAGTGCCGTGGTGAATTTTTATATGCTTCCCATCATCCATATTAATTCTTATTTATTTATTTATTTATTTTTCAAATTTAGTCACCGCCCATCTCACTCAAAGAGCAACTCTGGGCGGTTTACAATAAAACAAGAATAAATAGTAGTTAAAATACAATAAAACAATATTCTTACATAAATAATATATTCCAAGGCACAGATGGTAAAAAAGTTCTTAATTTACGGGAGCATCTTCAGGGTGCTAACTTCTTATAATGCTTCTTGTGCATTCCTTTGTCTCCATTCCTGCATGTTCTTCAATTTTATCTTACTAATAAAATAATAATCACTACATGTAAGGATTATATCACTACTAGTAAGGATTCCCTTACTAACTTTGCTCAGACTGAAGAAGCTCCTTGGATAAGGAGCGAAACGTTTCCACTGAGAAAATAGAAATCCAGTTGACATGATTCAAGCTACAGACAATTCCACCTGGATGACTGAGAACCTTCATAGACAATAATCACTACAGTAACTTATATCTTACTCATATCTGAAATGTATCACTTTAAAAAATATGATCAAAGTTTGCCGGTTTAGAGTTTTCTTCCTTCCAACTGGCGGATGATATTCCTAGTATGCCTTATTCACAATGCTTACGCTCATAATTTGAATTCACCCATAATTTTAATTATTACAGAAGTCATCTCCAAAATGTAACACTGTATATTCTGCTTGTAGAAAAGGGAGGAATAATGTCTACCTGAATTCATATATTAACAGGGGGAGGGGTTGGTAGAGAAAGGGGAGGAAAAAACATCATTAGCCCAAGTTATATTTACATTATCTGACACTGTCAGAAGTAAAATAGGGACAAGAACTAGATCAAGCCATTTACTGTAAGTGAAAAGTGAAAAGTGATAACATCCCCAAGAAGCCTCTTTGCTTAATTCTGAGTTTTTCCCCCCCAGACACTGACTTCTTTGTCTATTGTATGGTCCACTGTAATCTCTTTGCCCTGCAATTGTTAGGTTCGGGCAAGAGAATGTGAATTCTGAGTAGAGGAGGCAGATGTTTACTGACACTGTCATAACTTGCTGGATACATTAAAAAAAAAGGCTTTTGCAAATGTAACGAGATTTTGCATTAGTCAGGAAACAAGCATAGCTATTGAACTGCCCCAAGGCCTCATTTAACTGTTGGGTTATTTTGTTTTTTGTTTTTCTTTTCCCACTGGACTTATCTCTTCCTCAGCCTTATTATGATAATAAGCCAGGAAAATAACTTGATAGTACCTCTCTCTCAGACCTTGTCCTACTTCAGCAAAGGAAGTCTGTGGCTACCCCAAACGCCAGATCCTTTGAAACTCACTTCCCCCTTCTTTTTGCAATGCTCTCCCATGTCACAAGCCACAGGCCACTGCCCTTCTAAACCAGCTGGGATTACTTTCAATCCAGCAGTGTTCAGATGACAAGTGGACAATATCTGTATGTGGTTCTTATAAGTTGTTTTTAACACTGCTGGGGAGAGCAATGTTTCATAGATTTTGCCAGCCTGTTTTCATCAGTAATCTTTAGACAACCAGGAATGTGGTACCTGAACTTTTCACATCCATGTTACATGTTTATAACCCACTTTTTAAAACCCTTCAAATCCTGATAACGTTGCAAACCATTCTGTGCTGAAGCAACACATAATATTTGCCTTTCCTTCACTGTGTTTTACACTGACATAGTTCATAGATATTCTCTCCCCTGAGATGCAGCCATCTCAGAAAAGGGGTAACTTCAATTAGTGGGCAGATTATAATAAATGAAATTAATTATCGAAATGAAACCACCTGAAATCCCAGTTGTTCTTCCCTTCGTTGGTGTAAAGTTAGTTAAGCGTACGAACTGCACAGAGTTCTATCCATATATATATATATATAGAGAGAGAGAGAGAACGAACGAACGAACAGCAGTCAAGATTTCAAATGCTACCACCTGCCAGACATATTTTTAGTTTTCATGCTGAGTGTGAAAAGACATTAGTATTTTTTAGGGAAGCAGGGAAAAGGAGCAGTTGCAAGTTCACTTCTGTCATCAGAACAATAATTTATGGACCTTTCTTCTGACCAAGTACGCTGAATAATATTGAGTTCAGAACAGTATGCAATAATATTTAAATTAAAACTAATAGATGCATATATAGTTTCCAAAAGCTATTATCTAGATGATTAGCAGCAAAGAACTTATATATCTTTTAAGATGGTCAAATCATACTAAAAAAAAGTTCAAAAGTCCAGTTCATAAAAATGTATGTTTTCTGTATCTGTTTCTTTACTGTTTACGTCTAAGGTAAATAAAAACAGTAGGAGGCTGACTAGGACCTTCAATAATTCAATAATTAAGGGTCTCATACATAGTTGATCTGACCTGACCTTTTGGTATTATTGTGCCTTTTAAGCAGGTGAGCTGCAGTTACTCTATTTTTTATATATTGCATATATGAGAAATTGTACAAACGTAAGAATTGTACAAATACTTTTTTAGGCAAATATCAAATGCCACAAGATAATTGGTTGCTAAAAAAAAGAACATATACATTTTATTAAAATATTAGCTTCCTAGTTAGCCTATCCTTATCTTAAAACGATAACAAGATTTATGATATTTCTACACCAGGCTCTTACGTTTGCTTCTTTCAAAAAGTACCAGCTTTTCCTCAAATAGCAAAAATCAGCCAAAGCAATTCCTGAAGATTTTCTTTGAAAGAATCATCTCTGCAAGCTTGCACACACTGGAGTCATAAAAATATTCTAAGGATGAATTAAGGAGCTTGAGAAATGGTCTCAGGTTTGTCCTTAACTCCCAATGTCCAAATTTGTATATCACAGTAAGTTATTACTTCACCACATAGGCTACCTGGACAAATTTATAATTCACTCCTCATACTGAAAATGTTATAGAACAACTTACAAAAATCTGATCCTCTCTAGAACTAAGAAACATTAACCCATGCCTCAGATTTTATCTGAATACTCCTGTGCCCATCTTCACTATGTAGTTTTACAGAAAATGAACACATGGGTCCAAATGTCTAAAAGGTAAAGGTACCCCCCGCACATTTGTGCAGTCGTGTCCGACTCAAGGGGCCGGTGCTCATCTCCGTTTGTTAGCCAAAGAGCTAGCGTTGTCCGAAGACGCTTCCACGGTCATGTGGCCGCATGACGCGCGTGAAACGCTGTTACCTACCCACCGAAGTGGTACCTATTCATCTACTTGCATTTGCATGCTTTCGAATTGCTAGGTTGGCAAGAGCTGGAGCTAGTGCAGGAGCTCACTCTGCACGCAGGGCTAGGGATTCGAACCTCCAAACTTGCGATCTTCCGATCAACAAGCCTGGCGTCTTACCCGCTGAGCCACCACGCCCCTACATGTCTAAATGTCTAAATGTCTACTCAACCATTAAATTCACTGTGGCCATGTCTGTACAATACACTAGGCCATAGTATGTTTAACCATAGTTTATTAAAAAAAACTGGATAGGCTAGCGCGACATGATAAACCATAGACTACCGCTGAGTTCATACAAGTGGCAAGGCATAAAATAGTTTAGTTGGCTTTGGCTTAGTGTCCTGTGTGACATAAGTCTCGGCCAAATTCTCCCCCCCCCCCCGTGTTTGCATTAATAGGTGCACATAATGCACTAACCTGTGTGGTTGCTTTGTTTTTGGTTTTGTCCTGTTTGTGAACCTTGACAATTGCTTGCTTAGTGCATCATGGTTTAAAGCACCCAGACTTAGCATAACAAGCCATTCTCCTGTGTGTGTGCAGGAGACAGGGAGGAAGATGACTTGAACCTCACCTACACCAGTCTTTCATCACCTGGGGCCTTTCTGATGTGTTGAACTACACTTCCTCCAGGATCATCATAGCTGGGGCCAAGGGGAGCTTGAGGGCACTCATTTGGGTAAAGATGATAAACAGCATCTTGATCTATCTTGAGAAGAATTAGATAAATAATGGCCAAAGAAAAGGATACTTGCACTACCAGCGAAATATCAACTAAATATCAACTATGTAGGTTCCACTCTACAACATAAAACGCTCAACTATCCCTGTTCCACTGTAGACTTATCAGAGATAATATACCCCGCATTGTATCTGGAAAGTTATACAGTACAATCAAAAGCCGTGTGTCATCCACCTAACAACGTCCATCACTTTCATTAACCGAAAATACACAAGGTAAATTCCATTTGCAGTAAAGGAAGCCTCAGGTCCATTTTAAACGGATTCAGACGGGCTCCGAAAGTTCAACTCTCGAGGCTGGCGCGGAGAGGACGGGAGATCGGAGGGAAGCGGGGAAGGAGAGGGTGCTTAAAAACTTACCCTAACCCAAGGTGAAAACATCGGCCGCGCAGGCAGATAGCGATCACGCCTTCTCACCGGCATCTCCAAGGCTGTCCCTTGAAGGAAACCGATACGGGAACAACTTCAGCTGTCCCACTTCCCCCGATCTTCACACTAAGAAAGCGGCAGGCGGCTTGCTATTCCTAAACAACTCTTGGCCGCCTCAAACCCCTAAGAAAGTTTCGTACTGTTTGGGGAACCCAAGACTTCCTCTTCTGGCGTCTCGAGTTCTTTATCCCATCCTCCCAACAAATCCAAGAAGCCGCCCGGCCGGAATATCCAGCCGTTCCCTACACTAAGCGCAACCACCACGCCAAAGCAACACTCTTAATAACGCCGCTACCATTCCGAGCCAAGAGAGGGGTTCACAAAAAAACTCGCGTACACCTTAGGCACGTGCTTTGCGCCGGTTCCCTATTCAGAACAGGCGAGCGAAACAGGCTACAACGACACCTAAAGCGGAAGCGAAGAGTAGAGCAGAGAAGGGGAAACGGCGATGGATACTAGTACAGACCTGTTCCCTCCCCCCTTCAGGACCAATTGGTTCGCTCCCGATGGAACCCTGCGCTGCTCCCATTGCAACATTTCGTCTTCCCAGTTGGAAGTTGAGGGGCGGGCGCCGGCAGGGCATTAATTGTTCGCTTGACGCCTCACATGATGCGAGGGAGGAATTGCGGCAGCCACTCAGTGTCTCAGCTCGACCAACGCTTCCGTTTCCAAAAGGGGGAGCGAGAGGAGTACAAAAAGAGTAGAAAAACTTCTCTTCGAAAAGAGAAAGGGGCGCAAGTACGTGCATACACGTACACACGCCCGAGGAATTTTGCGAAGAAATTAAGCTGCTGCGTAAAACGGACCTCGGCTATGAGCTCCAAGAAGCGTAGAAGAGCACGTTTCAGAGAAGGAAGAAGTGGGTCAGAACAACAAATTCTCATGCCTGAGTAGGCCTTTAACATTCAGTGTATTGATGCTGGACAGGACGAGACGTTCCTTCACGTCCAACCCCATCCTCTTCACTCCATCCTCTTCACTCCAGTGGGGCTAACTTCCTCTTAGGCCTACTAACACTGCAATCCTGTCTCTCAAGTCATCTAGAAGGAAAGCCCAATTCTACCCATTGTGTGAGGAGCAGGCTCCCTATGGAGTTGCCTGAAAGTTTCAGCTTTGACAATGTCTAAATCTGGGACCTGCCAAGAGAACTGCAGGGACTTGTCCAGTCAGTCACCAGGAGTCCAAAACTGACTGGAAGGCACGCGTACACACACACACACACACACACACACATCTGGGACTTGTGTTAATTCTTTCACAAGTCCCAGATAAACTAGGCCTAGGAAACATAAAGCGACCCACTCGTGTTGGCCTTGGAAGATGTTTTAACAGGTGAAAAATGGCAGAGATGACAAGACTCTCGAGGAAAAAAAATTGAAGTTCTGAACAGAGAAATTCTTGGTGTGGTTGGGAACTGCCTATTATTTCAGTGACTAAACCCCACCTCGTTTTCCATAAGATAGGAATGCTATTAATCCGAACAGGTGGTGTAAATATCACCAGTATTTAAAAGTAAAATGCCAGAAGCCATAAACTGGAAATTTCTGAATCTCAGCAGCACGTTTTGGAAATCAGCCCCTTCCCTCTTGAAAATTTGGGAGCCACCACTCGGGCACCAATCTGGGGCAAAAAAAGAACCTGATGTTCTTTTGCCTCAATTTTATCATCATCCTTTTTCTTTTTTATATGGTCACATGCCATATTATACTGAACGGTTGTATTGTATATTGTATATTGAACTGTTGCAGTGAACCCTCAATAAAACACCATATAGGTTTTCTGAAATTTGAGTTATGAAAAGAAAGGAAGCTGTCTACATTTCAAGTCCTATGAACCAGAAGAGGGAGAGAGTGGCAGCAGCAACATGTATTTCCAGTAGTAAAAGGGGTACACAGAAGAAGCCTCCCCGAAGATTGTTGAACAATCGGGCGTACCCTGGAAACAGTGAATTGCACCGGCTAATCCTCCTACCACCAGACCAATTCACAGCTAAGCGGACTGGACACGATAAGTAAGTAGTAAAAGCAGCTCAAGAAACAAAATGTTAGATGTTGGATTTCTCTACATCATCTCCCCCACCCCTCTGGACAGCAAAAAAGAGAAAAAAAACTTTGAATAATATGAAGAAAAACTAAACAACAGCACTGCCCTAAGCGCAGGAAACAGCAATTCGAGCTCATGTACAGACTACAGCTCCTTTTGGGGAGTAGTGGGCACTCCTAGACTGGTGTGGCTATACAGCAAACCTACTCAACAACAATTTAAAGAAGGAAGTGCAAAATAATCCCCAAGGAAAAGTATGGTGGGCTGCCTAATGCTTTAGTTCACCCTTTCTCAGCCTTTTGACCCTGGAGGAACCCTTGAAATATTTTTCAGTCCTTGGGGACCCCCTCCACATTCAGGCTCAAATATAGGCCATAAGTTATAAAATTATTATTTTCGTTTCAGGTGTAGGCCTGCATATATGCATTAACAGTGTTCTTAAACTAAAAATAAAGAATGAAACTTACCTCTTTAATGTGAAGTTGCCCAAATTTGAAATAATTTTTAAATAAATCGTGATCTCCCAGGAAACCCCTCGTGACCTCTTGTGGAACCCTAGGGTTCCATGGAACCTTGGTTGAGAAGCCCTGCTTTAGTTTAATGATATTTCAGACATTTCCAGTAATATTCAGCTTGCAAAGTCAGTACCTCTTTTATTTAGAGAGAGAGAGACCAAATAAAGATGTGATCTACTCAATTGCTCAATAAGAAAAAAATGTTCTGCTGTTTTGGCAGAAGCATCACAATGAGAAGGACCAAACGTTTCTTAAACAATAAAATAATGTATGAAGTAAATATTGCAGTTCTTTTTCTTAAGTTGTTCCTAGTTTGCATCATGCATCACATTCCTGGCTTAATTGTAATCAATAAAAATTAGGAGTGGCTTGGTAGACAGGACAAAAGCGATTCATTTTGCTCTGCTCATCAGAATTCAGTTTTGTTTTAGTTACAGAGGCAAAATGTTTGCTTCAACCATTGTGGGTTATATAAAAAGCTAAAAGAACAAGATGGAGATTCTTCAGTTTACATCTATTCAAGCATCCTTTTTCACTCTGGCACCATCTTGATGCAGTGAGATTGTAGCTCAGAATTGTCAGCCAGCAAGGCTGAAGGCCATGGGAATTCCATGGGAAAGGTTTAATTAAGTTCAGTCTTAAAACAAAATGTTGCAACTTAACTAAAGAGTAGGCTTTTGAGATTACTTGAGTCACAACCACATACGCTTTTGAATTCAGCTTTAGTCCTCTTGAAGGAAGCGAAACGATGTCATCATCTGCTTTTTTTCCTTCCCCTTTTCTCAATGGACATTTTTTTTCTACTATAGTAATCTCTGAGCTCATCCACACAGCCTCAAGATTATGGTTTTCTCCTGTCCTCATAGGAGGGGAGTGATTCTTGCTGCTGTTGGGGTGGCAGTGGTGTTCTCCAACATGCATGTAAAGGGAAAGGGTAGGATCAGTGTTTGGTCCAGGTGGTTGGGGAAGGAGACAAGCTGGGAAACAAGGAAAAGAATGAAGCGAAGGTGGTAAAGCCAAGGCTTGTTCAATAAACTATGATTAAAATAAATATTGGCTTAGCATAAGTGAACCTTGGTTTAAATCAGGAGCAGCAAGTCTAAGGCAAGGGATAAGGAAAGTTAGGATTGCTGTTCTGAAAATTATTTCATGAGTTCTCTTTCCAAAGAACCCAGATAATGAGCAAGTCAAACTCTGAGTGAACCTTATTTTTACTCAATGCTACCTCTTTCAACAGAGATGAATTTCTGGGCTTGTGACTGGGAATCATGTTGATTGCATGTTTGTCTCCCTTGAGAGCCTGGCTCAGTAGCTCAGAGACCAGGCTACAAATCAGAAAGTCCCCAATTTCTTTTTACTATGAACTCAATCCAGTTTGACTAGTTGGAAGCCACTCAGCTCCAGTCCCATTTACAATAGAAGAAATTGAAGAATCAGAAATTGGGGTAAAAATTGGCAGAAGAAACATACATAACCTTAGATATGCGGATGATACAACCCTCGTCTCAGAAACCCAGGAAGGCCTAAAGCACCTAATCATGAGACTCAAAGAAGAAAGCGGTAAGTTTGGCCTCTTTCTGAATATCAAAAAGACCAAACTCATGACAACTGCAAAGAATGGAAACATCAAAATAGTAATTGATGGAGATGAGGTGGAATGGGTGGAAGAATTCACCTTTTTAGGATCAGTGGTCAATCAAAATGGCGAATGTAGCCAAGAAATTAAACGCCGAATCATGCTGGGTCGTACAGCAATGATGAGTATGAATCAAATTTGGAAAAGCAAGGATGTCAGCTTGACGACTAAGTGTAGACTAGTCTGCAATATCGTGTTGCCCATAACTACTTATGGCCGTGAAAGTTGGACGATGAAAAAGTTGGATAGAAGGACAATTGATTCTTTTGAACTATGGTGTTGGAGGAGGCTCTTGCGAATCCCTTGGACTGCAAAGATAACGAATAAATAAGTGTTGAAGCGCATAAAACTGGACATGTCACTAGACGGAAAAATAACAAAACTTAGACTTAGTTACTTCGGTCATGTCATGAAATCAACATCATTGGAGAAAGACGTTATGCTTGGAACAGTCAGTGGCAAAAGACGACGAGGACGCCAAAGAACGCGCTGGTTGGATGTAATCAAAGCAGACACAGCCCAAAATTTAAAGCAACTGAAAGAAGCTGTACAAGATCGGAAATCATGGAGAGAGCTGGCTTATGGAATCGCCAAAGGTCGGATACGACTGAATGGATAATTCGATTCGATAACGCTCTGATGCCAGGGCTGTACTCTTGGGTTACATAAAGGTTCTTTTTATATATTTGCAAATTGCCATGAGTTGACTAGAAAAATAGAAAATAACTAAATAACTAAATAAACATGAAGAAATCAAAATTACATCTTAGCTAAATTGGTAAATGCCAACAAATATTGTACTGTAATATATTAACTTATTTAAAACTAACTTGGATATGCATCAGCTTAATTTAAAATAGAGTCCATGAGTATAAATCTATTTCAAAATGACTTTTTTTCTTGCTTTGAATAATTTTCTGCATTTTTCCTACACAGCTTCTTACTGTTAGTGATACTTAGGACAAATTCAGTTCTTTGACTGCTAAAAACTGCCCTTGCCATTTTGTCACCTGGAGTCAAGCTCTCATTAAATCCTCATCTCTCCTTTCATAGTAATCAGGACTTTATTGTGTTAAAAGAAAATAAGCAGAAATCTTCCAAAAGGAGAAGTCCTATTTTCAAAGATGTTTTCAAAGGAGAAGAGACAGCACATGACATTGATCAAAATTTTTACTTTCAAGAAAGAGAGATTAATCAAAAGAAAGAAATGTTCTTTGCCTTCAGTGGCTGGCAGAATCATCTATGGCAAAAAGTTCAGAAAAGCCAACTTATCTGTCACTACCAATCCCTCTTTCCCACTGGAAATACTTAATGTATCCATGTGTACTGGATGATCAGTGTTAAAGCTTCAGTTCTGCCTCAATATATTTGTTAACAATAACAGAGGCAAATGAAAGTCACCATGATAATTGCAAACAGGATGGTAGAGAAAGATACACCATGCGAAAACTATCTCCTGGCGGAACCTTCATGTGAAACATCATGAATGCCTCAGAATTCATGATGAATTCCCCTCAAGGTAGCTCTATATTCCCTTTTCTTGCATTTCTCAAATACACTCTTGTCTCTTTCCATTCTTCAAAACTGCTGCTTGCAATGCATGTCTGTCTCCCTATACCAGGGGAGAGTTAGGGTTAGGGTTAGCTGTTGCCTTTCAGATTTCACTGAACTGCTAAGAACCCCTTGCCACTAGGCCATGTTGGCTCAGCTGCTAGGGCAGAGCTTTCCAAACTTTTCATGTTGGTGACACACTTTTTAGACATGCATCATTTAACGACACACTCTTACAGCAAGGCATCATTTCACGACACACTCTTACAGCAGGGCACAAGGCAGGCACTAGGACCTGCGCAGAATCACAGCAGGTTTGGAGGCAGCAGGGCACAAGGCAGGCACTAGGACCTGCGCGGAATCCTGGCAGGGCTCGAAGGCGGCAGCAGCCACGACACACCCAGACACTGCAGCTGACACACTAACACAGAGCTTTCCAAACTGTGTGTCGGGACACATTAGTGTGTCGGCTGCAGTGTCTGGGTGTGTCGCGGCTGCTGCTGGCTCCGAGCCCTGCCAGGATTCTATGCAGGTCCTAGTGCCTGCCTTCTGCCTTGCTGCCTCCAAACCTGCCCTGCAAGGATTCCGTGCAGGTCCTAGTGCCTGCCTTCTGCCCTGCTGTAAGAGTGTGTCGCGAAATGATGCATGTCTAAAAAGTGTGTCACCAACATGAAAAGTTTGGAAAGCTCTGCGATAGTGTGTTGGCTGCAGTGTCTGGGTGTGTCGCGGCTGCTGCCGCCTCCGAGCCCTGCCAGGATTCCACGCAGGTCCTAGTGCCTGCCTTCTGCCTTGCTGCCTCCAAACCTGCTGTGATTCTGCGCAGGTCCTAGTGCCTGCCTTGTGCCCTGCTGTAAGAGTGTGTCGCGAAATGATGCATGTCTAAAAAGTGTGTCACCAAAATGAAAAGTTTGGAAAGCTCTGCACTAACGTGTCCCGACACACAGTTTGGAAAGCTCTGTGCTAGGCTTTATAAACCAGCAACTTCTAGAAGACCACAGGTTCTCCACATTTTTTCCACAGAGCCATATTCCTGCACATGCCCACTAAGAACCAAATCCCACTGAGTTCAATGGGATTTCCACAGAGATAATTATCGAAGAGAATATTTGTAGCTCAGGGTTGAACTGGGGAGTCTTTGGTGCTCTCTGAGCCTTGTTGTTTTCATGCAGACGTTTCATTGCCAGGCTAGGCAACATCTTCAGTGCGAAAAGGGAGTGGAACTTGCTGTCTGTTTATATACCCTGGCTTGTCCTGCCTGTGTTGGTGGGGGTCTTGTACTCTCCTTGGTAGTTCCTTGATTGGGCTGTTGTGTGCTGTTTGGGTGATTGACTGAGTTAATAGTTCCTTGATTAGGGTATATTGTGTTTTTTGATTGCTCCTCTGCTGCTAATCTTGCTGTTAATCTATGCATATCTTGTTGTTGATTGCTGGCCCAGGGGTGTTCTGGTCTTCTGGCTATTCTATTGTCTCTTATGAATGGTATGTAAATGTTGTTAACCTCTATGTGTCTGTTGGTGGCTGCTTTGTCTGAGTGCCAAGCTTCTAGGAATTCTCTAGCATTTTTGGATTTGGCCTGGTCTAATATGCTCACAGTTTCCCAGTTGAAAGTATGGTTAAGTCTGTCCATGTGTTGTGAGATTAAGGAGTTTTCATCATGTCTTCTGACTGCTAGTTGGTCTTCGTGGATGCGTTCTGCTAGTCTTCTGCCAGTCTGTCCTACATAGTGGCTGTTACAGTCCTTACACTGTATGTTGTAGATGACTCCTGTTTTTTCTTCTTGGGCTACTTGGTCTTTTGGTTTACTTACAATGTTCTGAAGGGTTTTGGTTGGTTTGTGTGCTACAGTGATGCCGTGTGGATGTAACAGTCTATTAGTAGTTTCTGAGATGTTTCTGATGTATGGCAGTGTAATCCTTTTCATAGCTTCTGTTGGTTTTGCTGTGGTGGGTTGAGTGGTCAGGCACTTTTTGATAAAGTTGTGTGGATATCCATTTTGCTGGAAGATGCTATATAAGTGGTCTGTTTCCTTTTTCTGGTGTTCTGGGTTGCTGCAGTGTGTTTGTGCTCGTCTGAATAGTGTTCTTACACAGCTCCTCTTGTGTGAGGTTGGGTTATTGCTTTGATAGTGGAGCACTTGGTTAGTGTGGGTAGATTTCCGGTAGACTTGTGTTTCTAGAATGAGAGAGCCAGAGTCAAGGGGCCAAAGAGCCAGATCTGGCTCGCGAGCCGCCATTTCCGACCCTTGACCTAGCTGATCTTTAGAAATACCTTAGATAAGAACTTCAGAAATAGTTTTACTTTTATTTTCTTTAAATCGGAGAATACCTGTGCTGAAGAACTTTCTTCTGGCACTGGACCCCAACCCTTTAGATTTTGTTGCCAAAAAAAGACTCCTCTAAACCTGCACTTTTTTGCCTTCAAGAAACAAGATAAAAATAACGTTCTTTTTTAAACCATATGAAGCATTCACTTCACTGAGTACGTATACACAGAGTACTGTTTTATGATCTGGTTTGTCAGGACTGCATGATATACTAATGTATATTCCCTAGAGCACTTTTTACAATCACAAGCACCATGGAATAATAATTGTAGACGTTTAGCTACAACTCTCTTTAGTGTTTCAGGCTGTTGATTGAAACTAGTCTTGTGAATTTATTAACAAGTACCTGGGGAAGAAGGTCTGGCTTCAGTCTTCTTAATGCACTTCCTATAAGATGCCTTGGGGTCAAGTTACAGCTACACTCCCATTCACAAGGAGATGGGGATATTGGTGTCTGCTCCCTAAATTAAAATAATAATAATAATAATAATAATAATAATAATAATAACAACAACAACAACGTAAAGTCAATGCAGTTAATCAAGGTCAAGCTTGAAATACTAACAATTGAAGATTTTTAGTTGAAGTTGAGTACAAGACATTTCTCTTTTTGACAGATCTCTTCTGTTGCTTAATACTATACATGATAATGCTACACATTTATACTACAATTAAAAATATAATACTTCAATATAAATACAGTTTGGGCCTGTTAGAACCATGTTTTTAAACTAATGGCACACTGGATTTGCATCTACAAATTCCTGTGAAACGATCACTAGGCTCACATATTGTGCTAGGCCACAATTCAGTTTTTTTAGCTCAGCATGTGAGAATCCATCCATTGTGGCTTAACAAATACTATGAATCAAGCCTTTGTTGTTTGGGCATCGCACCCTGGCTTTAAAACACGTAAAGAGAACACTGAATTATTCAACAAACCAAGGCTGAAAAATCCTAGCTCAGTATAATGCAGAGCTTTCCAAACTGTGTGTCGGGACACGTTAGTGTGTCGGCTGCAGTTTCTGGGTGTGTCGCGGCTGCTGCTGCCTCCGAGCCCTGCCAGGATTCCGTGCAGGTCCTAGTGCCTGCCTTGTGCCTTGCTGCCTCCAAACCAGCTGTGATTCCGTGCAGGTCCTAGTGCCTGTCTTGTGCCCTGCTGTAAGAGTGTGTCGCGAAATGATGCATGTCTAAAAAGTGTGTCACCAACATGAAAAGTTTGGAAAGCTCTGGTATAATGTATGAATTCAGCCAATGTCTAAATTCAATGTTTGCAATGTCCTGGGGTAGGAGTAGTTAATACCAGATCCATTTTGTCAAGGAGCATGGCATGGTAAACCACAAGAAGTCAAAGTATTTTTAAATCATTACCACCTGTTCTGGATACTGAAAGAATGGGACTTGTACCCACATGAACATTCATATGCATTAGCTTTAGAATTCAAATAAATTCAGAACTATGCCACTTCTGCAATGCAAAAAAAAAAAAAGAAAGAAAAGGAAAAAAGGAAATGCAGTACCAGGAAGAGGACACAGATTTACACAAGCTCATCTCTACTTATTGATACAAACAATTATATATTAAAAAAGTATTTATACTATAAATACTGTAATAGTAGAAAAATCTGAATAGATACATTGGACTCCTGGTCATTCTGCTGCCAGGTGCTAGCTGTTGATGGATAGCTTCAGGGTTTCCATGCTATCTGTCTTATACTTCTCAGCCTTGAAGCTAAGTCTTGGCTTATACAACATTTCAACTAGAGGATTTTTGTCTGTATCACCACATGCGTAGCCAGCCTGTGATGGAAGATGGAGCATAGCAGAGACTGGCAACATAGATTGGTAGATCTATAGATCTAGATAGTATCTTCCGAATTGCCAAACAACTTAAAAACAATGTAAATTAATCATTTTAACGAGCAAACTATCACAAGCCCACCACATTTCACAAAATTTTACATATGAGATCTTGCAAGATTACAGAGAAATGCCAAAATCCTGCAAAATGTCAGTGGTAACAAGAAGGTTTTGCCATTATTACATGAAATTGTGCAAGTGAGATTGCTGAAGTCTTGTGACACTTTGGATATTTTATTTTTTTTACAGATCAATGACATTAACACAGTTGTGCCTAGTACTTGAAGAAGTTGCTCACTCAAGACTTCTGGTGGGGACATGACGGACTGAACAGCTGTGCTTGCGGGCTTCACAGGCAGAACTGACAATGCGGCAGGTTTTTTGGAGGCTCAGGCAGGTTTTTCCTGAAGCCCTGGAGCATTTTCATGGACAGAAAACGCTCTGAATCATCCCATTTGCCCTCCAGAACGGCAACTTGCAGCCAGAGGATCATAAACAGTGTTTGTGCTAATCTGGTAAGAGCCGCCAAGAGGCTGGGATGTCACCATTTCCAAGCCGTGCTGTAGCCTTAAAGGGACACTAAGTCCAGCCACCCCATTTCTAAATCACCCAATTTTTATCTTTTTAAGTTTATGTACCCTAAGAGAGGCTTTCTACATCAAGGAGAAGAGAACTCTCTTGGTGCTTATCATTATTTTTGGAATTAAAAAAAAATCTTTTTAAGTTTTTGCTTGTTTCCTATCTAAATATTAAGGAGGACTGGAAGTAAGTATTTGTCTCTCTATTACAGAGCTTTCCAAACTGTGTGTCGAGACACAAAAGTGTGTCGCCACACACAGTCTGGTGTGTCACCACACAACCCGGAAGCGCTGATCATCATCAGCGCTTCCGGGTTTTCCCGCGGCGACACACCAACGGCGGCGCACAAAAACCTGAAAGCAGCAGCAGTGCTTCCGGGTTTTTCCGCGCTGCTGCAACGGCGGCACTTCCGGGTTTTCCCGCGGCGACACACCAACAGTGGTTGGTGTGTCGCCGCGGGAAAACTTTGGAAAGCCCTGCTCTATTATTTCTGTACTGAATTTAAAGATTTTAATGTTTTCCTACATGTTGAATCTGCTGTTTTGAACCTTCAGCTTTCTGTCGCTACTTTCTCTGGGAAACTGCCTGTTACCAGACTCTCACTTTTGTAAACACGTGCTGAAAACTTTCCATTGTCTCCCACTTTCGCTGGTTGAGTACCTAGGAGGCGCCATAATTTACTGTGTGAGACATGGAAGATTTCAAGCAGACTTTCTCAGAGTTCCATCGAGACCTCAAACAGATCCTTTTGGATTCTTGTCAAGTTATTATGAAAGATATTCAGGACAGTGTGTGCTTTTTAGTTTGATTCTTATTATAGTGGACAGAAACATATAGAATAGTGGTAGGAAGGAAATAATTAAATAAGTATTGTTTTTTGGGGGGAAGTTGTTTAGGAGGTTTATATATTTTCTTTTTCTTTTAATATAAGGGGAGGGAGCAATTGTATTTAGTGATTTTTATAATGTGTTAATGGAATGATTTATAGAAATAATGCGATTTTGGTTTAAGATAGAGTAAGGATTAATTATGGAAAATTGTTGTATATTCTTGATGTTTAAAGTCGGAAGTCACCGCTTTATGTAATCTTTTAAAAAAGATTTCTTGTGTTTCTACACCTTTTCAGTTTTTTTCTTTTTGTAGTTTTTTGGGTTTTTTTGTAGTTTTTATCTTTGCTCTAAACTTAATAAAATTCTTATAAAAAAAAAAGAAGAAGTTGCTCACTCTTGGAGAAGAGGAACAAGCGCCTCCCTAAATCCAGTTGTAAATTCAAATGAAAAGCACTTTGCAAGTGGCTAGACCAGGGCTTTCCAAACTGTGTGTTGTGACACAATACTGTGTCGCCTGGGGGCCCCAAGTGTGTCACGTGACAACCCGGAAGTGCCGGCGGTGCTTCCGGGTTGCCGCGTGGCGGCAGGGGCTGCCCCTTCAAAAGGGCAGGCTCTGGGGACCCCGAAAATGCCCTCAGTTCCGGCAGGGAGGCGAAAAGCCTCCCCGCGCACGCACACGCAGCCAAGCTTTCCGCCGCTCAGCTGATGCGCGGGGAGAATTTCCACCCCAGCCCCCATCAGCTGTGCCGGCAGCGTGTGCGTGGGTGGGGAGGCTTTTTGCCTCCCTGCCGGAACCGAGGGCATTTTCGGGGTCCCCAGAGCCTGCTCTTTCGAAGGGGCAGCGGCAGCAGCGGAAAGGGCAGGCTCCGGGGACCCCGAAAATTCCCTCGGTTCCGGCAGGGAGGCAAAAAGCCTCCCCGCGCTCGCACACGCACGCTGCCAAACTTTCCGCCGCTCAGCTGTTCCACAGGAAGAATTTCCACCCCGGCCCCCATCAGCTGTGCCGGCAGTGTGCGCGCAGGCAGGGAGGCTTTTCGCTTCCCTGCCGGAACCGAGGGCTTTTTCGGGGTCCCCGGAGCCTGCCCTTTTGAAGGGGCAGCCGCTGTCGCCACGGCGAAAACCCGGAAGCACCACCGCCGGCACTTCCGGTTTTTGCCCGGCACTGGCCCTGGCGCTTCCGGGTTTTTGTGGGCCGGCCGTTGGTGTGTCGCCAACGGCAAAAGTTTGGAAAGCCCTGGGCTAGACAAAGGAATGTTTGAGCTCCTACCTCATATGCTCTGGAACAAATTTCATCTTGAAAACAAGTTCTAGAAATGGACTTTCGTCAAAACAAGCCCAGCCAAGCAATCCCCAGCCTTTTGTTCAACCAGGCACTTTGCGGGCACTCTTAAGCATAATTTCTTCATACAAGTAGGTCACATATAATGATTTCACAGTCAGTTCCAAACCCACTAACCGCTTCTCCTCAGCCACCTACCTACAGGTGTTTCCTGTAGAGAGATGTCAATTAAGTCCAACTTTTAATTAATTCCAAGCCTAGTATGTAGGCTTCTTTCTCTCTCGCTGTTTTTCCTCCATCCATATACTCATTTCATATAGTGCCATTGAAAGGATAATTCACCTTCTAGCACCCTTACTTATTCATAGCTTTGTGCTGAACAACCAGCTGGATGACTCTGATCCTTTCCCACCACACCCTAAACAGAACTGGACAGTACTTGTTAACCAGGAACTTTCCACCTTTACATAGCTATGAAAACCCTGTATACATACATACATCCCTATAATAAATTATTTATTTTAGTCTCTATTTCACAAGCTGGCTATAGGAATCAGATAATAAAATCAGAAGTATGTTGATATTTTCACCATGTGTG
Source organism: Charina bottae (assembly GCA_023362775.1). Classification (NCBI taxonomy): domain Eukaryota; kingdom Metazoa; phylum Chordata; class Lepidosauria; order Squamata; family Charinaidae; genus Charina; species Charina bottae. The sequence continues at coordinate 204,943,272 of JALMGJ010000002.1, read as the reverse complement.
TCTCTGTTTTATTTACTAGGCTGCATTCATTTTCCACCGTAAGCTAACAATGCCAGAGAGATTACATCCTATACATCTTCTATACATTTATACACCAGACTTTCCAAGTCAGGCATTCACTCAATGCCCACAACCTTACCACCAAAACTGGGCACCAAAATATTGATTTCCAGAAGTGCAATTTTTGGCTGTCTTTTGTTTTTGAAGACTGCAAACAGCTTCAGGTAGGCTTAATGAACTTACCCTCCATTAACTTTTAAACCCCCAATTCACCAAACAGAGATTAAATTTAGAGCTACACCTTCTATAGTGATATTTGCGCTGTTCCGATCACACTACCTGTGTTGCTCCAAGGCCAATCATTTATTAAAAAATAGAATACAATTGTGGCCTACACCAAAAAACAGATATCTAACCCTGCTCTACATCTTTCAGGAGGACTGCCAGTTCATATGGAGGGTACCCATTGGGGAAGGGTATTGAGTATTATATATATCCAGTTAACCTATACAAATACATGAAGCTTTAATTTCCTTATTCTGCTTGTGTGCTTTATTCTGAAATCCCTATTTTAAGAATAGTTTGGGAAGAAACAACGTAGCTAAAGAATAGGGATGCGTCAACATTTCCCCCCAACGAAGTCTACAGGACAGCCTGAAGGTCAATTAATAAAGATACTTTATCTCTGAATCATAAAAAGGGGAAAGAGAACCTACTAAATTTCTGATTAAGCCCCAGTAATTTGCCATACTACATATCAACTAAAGGCACAGAAGTGAAGAACTGACAGGGTAACTGTTCTATGGAACCTATAGGCTGTTCTGAGCTCTAGGATGGGAAAAGGGAGGATACAAAATGTTTTATAGGAGTCAAAGAGAAACAGGCCACAGAAATTTTCCATGCTCTGTGTCTCAAAACCATATGAAGCTATTATAGGCACATTTTCAAAACAGCCTGCAGAAGAGAGACTGCAAAGTATGTTTTAAATGAAGTGAGATAAGCAAGCCAAAACAAATCAAAACCTATACACGAGAACAGCTGAAGTCAAAAATATGCAGCTTTTCTTTGTCTTCTAAAGTTGTTAAATACAAACATTATTGGCAGACTATGTTTTTCCAATCCGTTGCCTTTCCCAATCCAAGGGTCTTCCATGTTAAGGAAAGGAAGATTTAATCAGAGCAGGGATATTTCAAAAGAAAAGGGACCTCCATTTTATTTTAAAGTTCTGTTAGTCTTTACGAGTATACATTTTATTGTACAGGGTGGAGATCCTGCCTCTATATAACAAGCAGCCAATAAGAAAGTTAGACAGCATTTGATACTGATTTGTTCATTTACTTTATTTTGGAGAATTGTACCCTGAAGCCACGTGCTGTGTGTGCAGGAGTCTGACCTTAACATGCTACAAGCACCCTCACAGCACAGATGTCCACATCTCAAAGAGAAAAGCATATCTAGCAAGTCATTTTGAGATGTAAAACAACACAGTGCAGGTAGTCCTCACTTAGTGACCACAATTGGGACCAGCAACTCCATCGCTAAGTGCTGCGGTCACTAAGTAGAAAATCACGTAACTGCAACAGACTTACGATGTCACTTCCCATTCAGTTGTTAAGTGAGACATCACATGACAACGACTTGCTATTTTACTTCCACGTTCTCTTTTTTTTAATACTAAATTTTATTAGGTTTCAAGAGAAGAATAAAAACTACAAAAAAACCCCCCCAAAAAACTACAAAGAAAGAAAAAAACTAAAAAAGTGCAGAAACACGAGAGAATTTTTTTTCAAATTTACAAAAAGGTGCTTCCAACTTTTATTTTTATTTATTATTTTATTTATTTAATTTATATGACCGCCCATCTCCCCCAACGGGGAACTCTGGGCGGTGTACAATAAAACATATTAAAAAATATATAAAATATAAAACACCAGTTTGTACAATCAATAATAAATATTTATGAAATCCAGATGGGGAATAGCATTGATAAACAGAAGGACATGATAGAATTAAGGGATTAACCACCCCCATGAGGAACTGTCATTTCCTCCTTCCCATACCAGGCGGCAGAACCAGGTCTCCAGTTCTTTCCTAAAGGTCGGGAGGGAGGGGATCCGTCTCAACTCTGGGGGCAAGGTGTTCCATAATGTAGGTGCCACTAGAGAAGGCCCGTCTCCTAGACCCCATCAGATGACACTCTCTGATTGATGGGGCTCGTAGCAGGCCCTCTCTGAATTATCAGGTGGGGTGGGTCGATAATAAGGGGATAAGACGGTCCCTCAGGTATTCTGGCCCCATGCCATGTAGGGCTTTAAAGGTGATAACCAACACCTTGAATTGTACCCGGAAGTAAACCGGCACCCAATGCAGCTCGCGGAGCAAAGGTGTTATATGTGCAGATCTTGGCGCAACCAAAATTGCTCGCACGACCGCATTCAGCAGCAGCTGTAGCTTCCGGATAGTCTTCAAGGGTAGCCCCATGTAGAGCGCATTGTAATAATCTACATGGGAGATGACGAGAGCATGAGTGACTTTTCGGAGGGTGTCGCGATCCAGGAATGGGCGCAACTGGCGCACCAGCCGAAGCTGTGCAAAAGGTTTATTGGTTAATTGTGAAGTGCGATAAGGGTTTTAACAGCAAGGATATACAAAAATTTTCCATAATCAATCTCTTACTCTATATTAAACCAAAACATATTATTATTATATATATTATATTAAAATAAAGAAAAAAAAGTTCATATAAACCTCCTAAACATCTTTCTCCCTTCCAAAAGATAAAAATATTTAATTATTCCCTTCCTACCACTATTCTATACATTTCTGTCTACTATAATAAGAATCAAATTAAAAAGCACATAAGTTGTCTGCTATAAATAATAAATAAATAATAGTACAATTTTAATAATCCCAATCTTAATAAACCCAAAAAACAAAGACAATTCAAAACAGTAATTCCATATCTTTAAAAGGGAATAACATCAATCAAATCCTTAAAGCAAACCAGATAAACATTCTTTAACCCTAATACAACAGTTTTAATAATTTTCATCTTAATAAATCCAAAAAACAAAGCCAATTCAAAACAGTAAATCCAAATCTTTAAAGGCAAATAGCATCAGTCAAATCCTTAAAGCAAACCAGATAAACATTCTTCAACCCTTATCGCACTTCACAATAAACCAAATATCCCCACAATGTGCACAGAGCTTTCCTCTTGAAAGAATCAAACAGCCCAACTGCCCCCCTCAAAGATTCCAGGTTCTTTTCATGGCATTCCACCAGGAGATCGATTTTACTTATGGCTTGCAGATCACTCTCTCCTTTAGATTTCTCCAACTCCACTATCCAATCTTCATCCAGCATCTCGATAAAAATCCCAATCTCAGTCTTAAAAAAAACCTTTCTATCGCTCTTAAATTCCTCAATTTCATCCACCACATCCCCAACCTGATAGCACATTTTAGATCTCATATTTTCAACAATGTCCTGGATATCTTGCATAAAAGCTTGATAGAAGTCAGAATAAATCTGTTTAAAATCCTGAGGAAAGTCAGAATCTGTCTGAAATCCTCCATGTCTCAAGCAGTAGATTATGGCACCCCCTAGGAGCTTAACCAGCGAAAGTCGAATATATGAAAGGATTCCGGAATCTGTTTACATAAGCAAAAGTAAGATATGCAGACAGTTCCCCAGAGAAAGTAGAAGCAGAAAACTGAAAGTTCAAAACAGCCAATTCAACGTGTAGGAAAATGCTAATATCTTCAAATTTAGTACAAAAATAATAACAGGAAGACAACTGTTTATTCTCAATCTTTGGTATTTCCTTTGGAAGGAAAACAAAATCCAAAACTTAAAAGAATTTTTTTTTAAAAAAAGTAATCCCAAAAATAACATTAAGCACCAAGAGAACCAGCTTCTCCTCGCTGTAGAAAGCCTCTCTTGGGGTACATATACTTAAAAAAAATACAAATTGGTGATTTAGAAATGGGGTGGCTGGTCTTAGTGTCCCTTTAAGGCTACAGCGCGGCGTGGAAATGGTGACGTCCCAGCCTCCCAGCTGGCTCTTACCAGTAGAAAGCAAAACACTGTTTGCGATCTTCTGGCTGCAAGCAGCCGTCTGGAGGACAGATGGGATGATTTCAGGTATTCTCATTGATCCAGAGAACGTTTCTGGGCTTCAGGAAAACCTGCCTGTGCCCGAAAAAAGTTACCGCGTTGTCAGCTCTGCCCACTGAACCAGCAGGCACAGCCGTTCAGTCCATTCCCACCAGAAGCCATGATTTTACTTCCACATTCTCTAACTCTGCTTGTTGGAAGTTGGTTGTGAAGCACAAAAATGGCGGTTACGTGACCACAGGACACTGCATGGTCATAAATGTGAGGACTGGTCACAAAGCTGTTTTTTTTACACCGTTGTAACTTCAAACGGTCACTAAACAAGGCAGTTGGTAAACGAGGACTATCTGTAATTCATCACGATACATTTTTCTTTCAGTTTATCCTAGGTTCTATCCTGTTTGTGTCTTCCAAAACTATGCTGCTGATTCTTGAATAAACATTTGAGTTATATGCTTGCAGCTATTGGAGTCCAAGATAATGCTGACACTGAATTAAAATTAACACTCATTTGCAATACCACCCTTGATAACTCTGCCTGATAGAAAAACATTTAAATTAAATGGGATTTACTCCTACATAAGTAAGTAAACTCACAATCCCAGACACACTTAGAATGCAATTGTATTCCTGATATGGTGCCCTTCAGAGATTTTTCCCACAACGTCCATAACTCTCATCCAGCATACTTAAAGGCCTATGTTTGGGTATTACAAGAATTTTTAGTCTAATACAGGGCTTTCCAAAGTTTTCCCGCGGCGACACACCAACCGCCGTTGGTGTGTCGCCGCGGGAAAACCCGGAAGTGCCGCCATTGCGGACTTAATTCTGATTAAGTTGTCACAAATATTTAATTCCTTTACAATAATTTCTTTCCAAGCTATAAAACTCTGCTGCTTTATAAAGCTTTAAACTTTTAAAAGTTTACTTATAGATTGAAACATCAATATATTTATGAGAGGACATGTTCTTTTACTTCTACCAGCATATAATAACAGCCAGCTTTTCAATGACAGACAGTTAATAACAGAGGGGATAAAAAAGAATTACAAAGAGACCATGAACATTCCAGTGAGTGTTATAGTATCATACTGGGACTGAATGAGCAAGAGATGCAATATGGTTGTTAGCGTTCTGGAGAAACTAAGCTCCATTCAGCCATGGAACCCATCTAATCCTAATCTATCTCCCGGGGGAAGAGGATGGGTGAGAGCCATACCCACTCCCTTAGCAATTTGTAAGAACAAGATAAAAATGTAATTAAAATAAAGTGTGTTGATAATGGTCCTCCTCCTAAACTGGAAAAAGATACCATTCTAGAGATCTATACTAACGTACAGTACAGAAACATGTTGGTAGATCTTTTCTTTAATTTTAAAGCAAGTTTCTAGAATTCATGGCTGCAAATAAGGGTTTGGAAGTGGGCAATGCTCCTGATTTTTTGGGAGATATTTCAGAAAACATTTTTTTTATTATTTTATTTTGTTTCGTAATCTACACAGCCCAGAGTAGTGCGGCCAATAAATTTAATAAATACACAAATATATAAATAAAATAGAGGGGGTTTCTCGAACCTGCATAATTTCCTTTTTTTTTCCTCATGAGAAAAAATAATAATAAAAATGGCAGAATTATACGAAGAAGTTACAAAACTTCTCATTTTAAATTTGGGAAGGGGTGATATATAACAAATTATAATAAACAGATAAATAATAATTAAACAGTGAATATACAGGAAAAAATAAATTAATAAGTGAATTAAAACTGAAGAGAAAGGGATCCATACAATATTGACAGAGAACTTGCTCAATCCTTTAACTTATTCTTAAATCTAGACTATATAGCAACATGTTGCTCTCTCTTCTCATTTTTATAATATAAAGACATTTAAAAATAAAGAAAGAACTCCTTCTTTTAACATCAGGAATGAACATTTCTTTCCCCTTGGGTAGAATAATCCCCTTTGCTAAATCTGAGTTCTTCATATCATATTAAACTCCACAATTTAGGAATATAATTCAACAGCATGTTTACATCTTTAACTGCTATATTTTCCTAAAGCTTTGTTAATGTATGTAATTACTTCTGCTTGTGATGCAGGTCTCATAATGCAGATTCTTAACTGGATTTGAGATACTTGACCACAGAATTTTAATTCTCATTTAACATATAATATAGCTCCACGTTTCCCTTGGGGCCATTTTTATGTAAACAAGAATTACCTGCAAAGAAACCTGTACACTGAATAGTGTAATATAAATTTTAAAAATGCAGCAAAGTTTCAATAACAGTCTTTATCATTCACATCTCCTCCCAGATGATGGAAGAATTAACATGTTTAATTACTCCTGCACTGTTTCCCACATGGTATGTTTAAATCCTGGGTGTGCAGCTGAAACATATACACAAAATGGGCGTAGGCATTTGTAGTCTCTGAGCAAGCCAATAATTCCCATGGCAAACATTTAGCTGATCTGAAATTATTTTTCCAATGTCTCTAAGACAGGACAGGAATCAAACAAAGTTGTTTCAGTCTAAAGTAATTCTAATGCTTTGAATGAAATTTGTAACCTGAAAATTAAACATTTAAAAATTGACAGTACTGTGGAAAACTATGTTATGCCTAAACTATTTGGATAAAATATTAGAAAGCCTCAGTGAAACATATCAGACACTGACTTCAATGTACAGTGGTGCTTAAAAGTTTGTGAACCCTTTTGAATTTTCAATATTTCTGCATAAATATGACCTAAAACATGATCTGTTCCCCAAACAAGTCCTAAACCGAAAGAGAACCCAATTAAACAAATGAGTCAAAAACATTATACTGTATTTCTTCATTTATTTATTGAGGGAAATGATCCAAAGCTACATATTTGTATGTGGCAAAAGTATGTGAACTTCTAGGATTATCAGTTCATTTGAAGGGGAAATTAGAGTCAGGTGTTTCAATCAATGGGATGATAATCAGGTGTGAGTGTAGGAAGTCCTGCCTTATTTAAAGAACAGAATTCTGGGTATTCAATATCAAAGTCTGATCTTTACCACACAGGTATGTGGGAGTATGTCATGACTAGAACAAAGAGATTTCTGAGGACCTTTGAAAAGCAGTTGTTGTTGATGTTCACAATGCTGGAAAAGGTTACAAAACTATTTCCAAAGAGTTTGGACTCCACCTGTCCACTGTCAGGCAGATCATGTACAAATGGAGGCAATTCAACACCATTGTTACCCTCCCCAAGAATGGTTGACCAACCAAGATCATACCTGGGTAACATCTAAAGAACTAAACGCCTCTCTTGCATTGGAAAATGTCAGTATTCATGAGACTACCATCAGGAGAACACTGAACAACAATGGTGTGTATGGCAGGGTTGCAAGGAGAAAACCACTACTGTCCAAAAAGAACATTGCTGCCCATCTAGAGTTTGCAAAAGTCCATGTGGATAAGCCAGAAGGCTTATCTGCATGGAAGGATGTTCTGTGTATGGATGAGACCAAATTAGAACTTTTTGGCTTGAATGAAAAGCGTGATGTTTGGCAAAAGGCAAACACGGCATTCCAGCATAAGAACCTTATCCCATCTGTGAAACATGGTGGTGGCAGTATTACTACTACTACTACTACTTCATTTTTATCCCACCTTTTTAATAGAACTCAAGTGGTAAACATACCTAATACTCCTGCCTCCTATTTTCCCCACAACAACAATCCTAGGAGATGGGTTGGGCTGAGAGAGAATGACTGGCCCAAAGTCACACAGCTGGCTTTCATGCTGAAGGGATGTATAGAACTCACACTCTCCTGGTTTCTAGGCCAGCACCTTAACCACTACACCAAACTGGCTCTCACGGTTTGGGCCTGATTTGCTGCCTCTGGACCAGGACAGTTTGCCATCATTGATGGAACTATGACTCCTGAATTGCACCAGGAAATTCTACAGGAAAATGTCAGGGTATCTCTCTGTGAACTGAAGCTCACGAGAAAATGGGTCATGCAGCAAGAAAACAACCTAAAACATACAAGTCATTTGAGCAAAGAATGGTTAAAGCACAAGAAAATTAACGTTTTGGAATGGCCAAGTCAAAGTCCTGACCTATAAAAATGTTGTGGAAGGACCTGAAGTGTGAGGAAGCCCACCAACATCCCTGAGTTGAAGCTCTTCTGTAAGGAGGACTGGGCTAAAATTCCTCCAAGCCAATGTGCAGGAGTGATCAACAGTTATCGGAAACATTTAGTTGCAGCTATTGCTACCCAAGGGAGGCATGCCAGTTGCTGAAAGCAAAGGTTCACATACCTTTGCCACACTGAAATATGTAGCTTTGGATCATTTTCCTCAATAAAGAAATGAAGAAGTATGTTTTTGACTCATTTGTTTAATTGGGTTCTCTTTATCTAGTTTTAGGACTTGTGTGGAGAACAGATAGTGTTTTAGGTCATATTTAGGTAGAAATATTGAAAATTCAAAAGGGTTCACAAACTTTTAAGCTCCACTGTATTCTCTGTTTGAGAGCCAGTTTGGTGTAGTGGTTAAGGCATCAGGCTAGAAACCAGGAGACTGTGAGTTCTAGTCCTGCCTTAGGCACAAACCCACCTGGGTGACCCTGAGCCAGTCACTTTCTCTCAGCCCTAGGAAGGAGGCAATGGCAAACCACCTCTGAAACACTTTGCCAAGAAAACTGCAGGGACTTGTCCAGGCAGTCTCCGAGAATCAGACATGATTGAATGGATTAAAAATAAAATTATCTGTTTGGGCCAGATGGACTAAGATTTGTTTTCCATAGACTTTTCCCACATATGTTATCATCTCAACAGCTACTTCAGAAATCAGTCTATATTTTGCCTTGAATGACATCTGAAGAGATTAAATTGAACTAAACTACACAAGTTCAGCTGTAATGACAGCTAACATACAAGTCATAAAAAACCAGGATAAGAAAGCATTAAATGGGGTCACATTGTGATTTTGTAGATGGCAAACTAGGAGTGGATCATAGGCAAAATGGCAAACTGTGCTGGATTCCAAGTCTCATAAACCAAACAATAAAGGTTAAGGAGCTTTTGGGACTAAAGTTAAATATAAAATGGGACTAAAGACAACCAAACTAATGACAACATATACAACAACCAGCCTTAGAATTGGCAATGAAGATACTGATGGGGTAGATAGCTTCTGCCTTTTAGGAACAACCATCAACAGTAAAGGAACAAGAAATCAAGAAATACACCTCAGACTAGCACTCGGTAGAGTAGCCATGAAGGACTTGGAAAAGATATTCAGATGCTGTGTTGAATCTATACCTACCATGGTTAGAATAGTGCAAGCAATGGTATTCCTTTTGACACTCTATGGAAGCAAAAATTGGACTTTGAAAAAGCCAGATAGAAAGAGTATTGACGTTTTTGAACTTTGATTTTGGCGAAAACTTCTGAGAATACCATGGATAGCCAAGAAAACAAACAAATGGAGCATCAAATAAATCAGCCTAGAGTTCTCATTCAAGGCACAAATGACCAGGCTCGAACTAACATACTACTGTATAAACACATTATGTGAAGACCTAGCTCTCTGGGAAAGACTCTAATGTTCAAAAAGGTAGAAGAAAAGAGAAAAAGAGGATGACCAGCAGCAAAGTGGATAGACTCAATTAGAGTGGCACTGTTGGAAGACAAGAAGGATCAGATTAGGGACAGATTTTCTTGGTGAAAATCTATCTGTGTAGTCACTAAGAGATGACACTGATTTGATGGCACATAATAAATTAATCAATGACTAATTATCCAGGAATTCATGTGCAACAGCATGAGGAAGTCGAAAGACTCCCCTCCCCTCCTGTAAACCACAGGACTAGATTTTGCCTCATTTAACTTCTACACTAAGTACTGCTGTTAATAATACTTAATTAGTAGGATCAAAGTGCCACTTCGTTACATATTTATATATGGCCTGTAGTTTCCCATTTTAGAGGAATCCCAATTACATCATAATGGAAGGCTGCCATCTAAAGGAACAAAATTGAGATGCAGCCATACACATCATACCTGAACTGAGCTGTTTGCATATGCACATGAGTTTCTCCAGAATCAACAAGTTATTTGCATTTCGGTGATGCTCTTTATGGTAGCAAAACTTAATCTGTGAATTTCATTCCTTGATACATCAGTGTTATGAAGGATTTTGTAAATGAACCACACACTATGTTTGAATAATGCTATAATGCAAGGCAGCATGATAACACATATTTTCATTTTCTCTTGGCAATCAATAGTATAGCCAATGCTAAGGTGTGGTTTGACCAGCCTGATTGTCAGATCATGGCAGTGATCAACATACTGGATTTTAAGAAAGATAAACCCCATCTTCAAGTTATAAGATCCTTATGGTGGATTACATTCTCTCCTCAGTTGACGGAAGCATACCATCAATTCATTACCAGCACAGTGACACCTAAACTGCCAAATAGAGAACATGTGCATTTGTTTTCTCTTCAGTACAAAACCCTTTTATACTGCATGCAACTTGAGACTGAGAAACAATGGGACTTTCTTTGCTTGCATTGTAGACAGAGAAATGCTAAAAGAAACATACATGATCCCTGCTGTACATACCCCAGGGCAGTGTAGCAATTTAGAGTGTCAGATTAAGACCAGAGCTCCAAATTCAAGAGCACACTCAGGGATGAAAACTCACTGGGTGACTCTGGACCAATCACTGTGGGCACTACCTAATGGCATCAATCAATAACATCTTTTGTTTGTTTGCACAAAACGTTACTCTTGTGACACGAGGCAGTTGGGACCTGGCACAATGGAACACCCCAGTGACAGCATCTACCAATTGAGCAAAGGACTGAGTTTGCTTCCCATGTGGATATGAAGCCACATTTGGTTAGTCCCTGATCCTTACCTCAACCTACCTCATACCCTATGGGAATAAAATTGGAGGAGGAAGTATTATGTAATCTGCCCAGAGCTTCTAGAGGGAGTGTGGGATGTAAATCTATACATAACATCTGGTGCACATAGATGTCTATTTGGATATAATTTCAGAGCATGTAAGCATTTTATTCTAAGCCCTTTTCACCGAAAACATTTGTGATCTTAAAACATGAATGATTTTTCAGAAGGGTCAGAACCATCATGAAAATCTGTTTAAAATTTAGTAACTGAAGTTTATTTATTTATTTAATGAATGTGTAGGCCACCCATCTCATATAGAACTCTGGGCGGCTCCTTTCGCATATGAAGTACAAGGATGAGTGGACAGAATCAGGTCAATGCAAGTGACCGTACCCTTCTTCTCACAAGGAACAGGTTAAAAGCTTCACCGGTTAAAAGTTCTTACTGGTCAAAAAAGCAAGCCCTTTAAAAAGAGGGCTGGAGAACCTCAGTGGGATGGAAGAGGCTTGAGAAACTTGTGTCCCAGAAGTGTTAGGAAGAAAGAGGATAGCTAAGGAGTTCAAAAATAATTAGAAAAGACAAGAGTGAAAGAAGAAACAAGTAAGAAGTAAGAAGACACCTAGAGACACTCTCTGGATGCTCCGAGCCCACAATAACAACAACAACAAGAATGGTGCCAGGGGTTCCACGGTGACATGGCAGCAACAGCACAGAAGGAGAGAAGCAGCAGGAGAGCTGCAGTGGTTTCAGTAAAGGCACGGATTATGGTAGCACTGGTGACAGGTGAAGAGCCTGGGGTGGTGACACAAAGCTGTAAGGCAGAACTTTCCAAACTGTGTGTCGCAACACGTTAGGTGTTGGCTGCAGTGTCTGAGTGTGTCATGGCTGCTGCTGCCTCCAAGCCCTGCCAGGATTCCGCGCAGGTCCTAGTGCCTGCCTTGTGCCTGGCTGCCTCCAAACCTGCCCTGCCAGGATTCTGCCCAGGTCCTAGTGCCTGCCTTGTGCCCTGCTGCCTCCAAACCTGTTCTGATTCCACGCAGGTCCTAGTGCCTGCCTTGTGCCCTGCTGTAAGAGTGTGTTGCGAAATGATGCCCTGCTGAAAGAGTGTGTCGCGAAATGATGCATGTCTAAAAAGTGTGTCACCAACATGAAAAGTTTGGAAAGCTCTGGTGTAAGGTGCCCAATGGAACATCAGCTAAGCTGGTAGAAGGTAGGCTCAGGACACACTGGAAAGTAAAGAGCCAGTTTGGTCTTGTGGTTAAGGTGCTGGGCTAGAAACCAGGAGACTGTGAGTTCTAGTCCTGCCTTAGGCATGAAAGCCGGCTGGGTGACCTTGGGCCAGTCACTCCCTCTCAGCCCAACTCACCTCACAGGGTTGCTGTTGTGGGGAAAATAGGAAGAGGAAGGAGTATTAGGTATGTTAGCCGCCTTGAGTTATTTATAAAAATAATAAAGGCGGGATAGAAAACAAACAAACAAAAAGGCTCTGGAAGAAAGAAAGCATTAGAAAGCAGGACACTTAAGGTAGTAGAGCAGCCCAGGGCTGGCAAGTAGAATAAGCGGCCAGGCCAAAAGGAAGAATTGGCAGGAGAGCCATTGAGTCAATGGCATGCAACAACAGAGCCCAGAGTGACCACACAGCTGGAACGCAGGGCAAGTGAACACAAGTGAAAAACAATTCAGCAAAAAAGGGCTCCAGGTTATCTGAAGCCTTAGAAGAGTCCAGGTAGGAGGTACAGAGGCCAGTCAAAGGCTGCAAGTGGCAGCCTGGGCAGCGGATCACTGAACCCCTGGCAGTAGCAATGAGTCACCTAAATCAAGGAAAGGGCCTTTGCAAGGTCTAGAAGACACAACATCCAAAACAGTCCCACCAGGAATAGGCCAGCCCAGCAGAACTAGCTGACAACTGAGACCAACTTCAGCACAAGATAACCAAGGGAGAGGGGGGGGGTGATGCCAGGGACTAGGATCAGGATCAATAATTGTTCGCCGCCCAGAGTCACTGGTTTGAGATGGGCGGCTATACAAATTGAATGAATGAATGAATGAATGAATGAATGAATGAACGAACAAACAAACAAACAAACAAACAAACAAACAAATAATGCCAAGACTCTGGAATAGATTACTGTATAGAGATTATAGCTGAAAGAAAGTCAAGTCTAAGGAAAGAATATTAGAAAGCTAAAAGTAGGAAGTATATGCGTAAGAACAAAATGCAAGTGTTTAGAACTTAGATAAAACTACAGGATAATAGACATTAACATAAAGTAGAAGAATAGCAACAGAGGCTAGGATAAAACTAAATCAGGAATATAGAACAGATTTAGAAGATATCCCATACAGGTTTATTTTAAATAAGGAAGGGATGGGTAACTTTTCTTTTTTAATATATACACAATTCACTTTTGCAATAAAAAACATTTTTTCCCCAAGGGAATTTGGCATGTCTGTTCTGCCTGGGTGTATACCATCCCTGAATTTATGAGAGCAGAAATGCCATCCAGGCACAATCCATTGCATTCCCCTCTTCATTTGCCACTGCAATGAGTCTGCAATGGTTTCACTGTATTATTTTCACCCCAAAGGTTTATCCAGAGGTTTAAATGCTATAACCCACCATGCCTTGGCTGATCTCAGCAAAAAATATGCCAGGCAAGAGCATTACGTACGTGCCATTGAGGAAATACATATAGCTTCTGCAGCTACTTAAATTATTTCTCCCCCATTTGCACATAATGCAAATTTGCACACAGATTCAGAGTAAATATTTATCTTTGCAATGACTCATTCGCCCAACCTAGAACTCACCCGGGTTGCTGCCAGAGGTTTGCATGTCGAACCACAGGTAGCAGTTCTCTCTTATTAAGAGGAGTGATCCCAACTGCAGCTTCAAGAATAGCTATGTACTTCTTATACTTCATCCCGTCTCTTTTAATGCAGTGTAGAATTAAGCTACAACCTGTATTTCGCTGCTGCATCAGAAATCATCTTGTCTAAGCAAGCTGACTAACCCACAGCAACGTTTTTCAAAATGGATTACACACGTTTCAAGCTGGAGACAGCAACATTTGGAAAAAGAGTAAAAACATTCCTGACAGATTCTCTGAAAACGTCACTGTTATGTAATTCCAGTGATCTCTGAATAAAGCACTAATGGAAATTAAGCAAGAGACAATCATGGCCCTAAGCCTGGTCTGATAATGGACACTCTCCAATTTACTAATCCTCAGCTAAACCTCCAAGGTTTATAATCTTCCAAGCCCTAAAGGAGAAGCAGGTGATTTCATCTTTCAAATGAAGTTAAGAGCTGCTACACTTTCCATGGACATTCCATACTTTATGAGCCAAGTTAAGGGAGGAAGGAAATGGTACATTAAATATACATTTACAGTAGTGAATGCAGAAGAGATGTGTAAGCAAAAGAGATGTGCTCAGAACTAAGCAAGCTATCTCAGCAAATGCTCTTTTGCAGCAATAGATTGCCTATGGTGTGTTTGGCAGGAAAATGTTTATAAATCAAGGAGAACATTTGGCACATGCATGGTCACACTTGCCCCCCATTGACTCCTGCTTTTAGGCCAGGACAGGCCAGAAATGACCAGCATAGCCCACAGAAATCTTTAGAAGCCTAACAAAAGGAAAAGCCTATCTCCAAGCAGTCCTGCATGTCAGGATATGTATTCACCATATATTCTATTGCTGAAGTTATTTATGTTTGGTGTAGAATTACTCTTATATTTATTCAGCCGGGGGCTTAAAGAATGAACAAAAGTCAAAGCATTTTGGAGCAACCTTCCATCTTCAGTTTAAAATCCTCACTAAAGGTAAAGGTTCCCCCCGCCCATTTGTGCAGTCATGTCCGACTCTAGGGGCCGGTGCTCATCTCCATTTGCTAGCCAAAGGGTCAGCGTTGTCCGAAGAGGCTTCCGCGGTCATGTGGCTGGCATGATGCATGCGGAACGCTGTTACCAACCCACCAAAGTGGTACCTATTATTCTACTTGTATTTGCATGCTTTCGAATTGCTAGGTTGGCAAGAGCTGGGGCTAGTGCGGGAGCTCACTCCGTCACGCGAGACTAGGGATTCGAACCTCCCAACTTGCGATCTTCCGATGACAATCCTGGTGTCTTACCCGCTGAGCCACCACGCCCCTAATCCTTATTAATCCTAATCCTCATTAGACATCTGCTAAATCTCTCCTAACAATTCTGAAGGGCTTAGAGTGCAGCTTTTTGCTACAAAGCATTATTCACAGAACCACAAGAAATGCAAAAGTTACCGTGCACCACAAAAGTGTCTATGCACCAGTAGCCATTGGTATCTGTGTTTTCATGAGTGCAACTGAAGGATGAGGGTTTGGGGAGGGGTACGTGTGTGTGTGTGTGTGTGTGTGTGTGTGTGTGTGATACACTACAAAAGCTGAAAGCTTTAAGGAGAAGCTGTTAAAATGAAATAGAAGTTCTCTGAACTCTGAAGTATATCCCTATGATTATATCAGGACATAAATATGATGTGCAAGTACATATAGTGAAAGGGAGGAATAGTCCTGAAGTAGTGAAAGTGCCATCTACATTCACAAACATAACTTTCAAACATCTGTGCAAAACAATTTAACAAAATAAAAACAAAAGTACAATAGATAACACAATAAAGATATTTGTGCATAGGTTTTCTTTTCAAGGAATAAGCTAGTTATTCAATGTTTAACCTGCTATTCTTTCATAGACCAGATCAGTTCTTTTTGTAACTTTTAACTGTCAGAAGATTTCAGAGAAATAGGATAGGGGTACAGAGACCACATAAGGCATAAGAGTTTCATGGCTGTAGGGAACCTCAACCAAGTTTTATCAATACTACAGGCAGTCCTCGACTTACAACCACATTTGGGACTGGAATTTCCAATAAGTCATTGCAGTTGTAAGTCGAGTCACCACGTGACTGGACCCGATTTTATGACCATTTTACAACAGTCATTAAGCAAATCACCATGGTTGTTAAGCGAAACCAGCTTCCCCAATGGATGCTTCTTGCCATAAACCAGCAAAAAAGTTGCAAATCACAATCACATAACTGCAGGACACTGCAAATGGTCGCAAATGTGAGCCGATTGCCAAGCACCCAAATTGCAATCACGTGACCACGGGGGTGGTACTACGGTTGTAAGTGTGAATACAGGTCGTAAAGCCCTTTGCCCGAGGCTGTCGTAACTTTGAACCATCATTAAACAAACGGTTGTAAGTCAAGGACTACCTGTATTTTAGTCAAGGGAAGGCAAGTTGATTGCCTTCAGATGTTTCAGATTTTAATTTCCATGAGATCTAGCCAGCATAACAGCTAACTAAAATCACTAAGTACAGTTACTCCTCCCCCTTATATTAAAATAAAGAAAAAAAGTTCATATAAACCTCCTAAACATCTTTCTCCCCTCCAAAAGATAAAACATATTTAATTATTCCCTTCCTACCACTATTCTATACATTTCTGTCTACTATAATAAGAATCAAATTAAAAAGCACATACGTTGTCTGCTATTATACTTAATAGTTGTTGTTGTTTATTCGTTCAGTCGTTTCCGACTCTTCGTGACTTCATGGACCAGCCCACGCCAGAGCTTCCTGTCGGCCGTCACCATCCCCAGCTCCCCAATGGTTGAGTCCGTCACCTCCAGAATACCATCCATCCATCTTGCCCTTGGTCGGCCCCTCTTCCTTTTGCCTTCCACTTTTCCTAGCATCAGCTTCTTCTCCAGGGTATCCTGTCTTCTCATTATGTGGCCAAAGTACTTCAGTTTTGCCTTTAATATCATTCCCTCAAGTGAGCAGTCTGGCTTGATTTCCTGGAGTATGGACTGGTTTGATCTTCTTGCAGTCCAAGGCACTCTCAGAATTTTCCTCCAACACCACAGTTCAAAAGCATCTATCTTCCTTCGCTCAGCCTTCCTTATGGTCCAGCTCTCGCAGCCATAGGTTACTACAGGGAATACCATTGCTTTAACTATGCGGATCTTTGTTGTCAGTGTGATGTCTCTGCTCTTAACTATTTTATCAAGATTTGCCATTGCTCTCCTCCCAAGAAGTAGACGTCTTCTGATTTCCTGGCTGCAGTCAGCGTCTGCAGTAATCTTTGCGCCTAGAAATACAAAGTCTGTCACTGCCTCCACTTTTTCTCCCTCTATTTGCCAGTCATCAATCAAGCTCGTTGCCATAATCTTGGTTTTTTTGAGGTTTAGCTGCAACCCAGCTTTTGCACTTTCTTCTTTCACCTTCGTCATAAGGCTCCTCAACTCCTCCTCGCTTTCAGCCATCAAAGTGGTATCATCTGCATATCTGAGATTGTTAATGTTTCTTCCAGCGATTTTAACTCCAGCCTTTGATTCCTCAAGCCCAGCATGTCGCATGATGTGTTCTGCGTACAGGTTGAATAGGTAGGGTGAGAGTATACAACCCTGCCATACTCCTTTCCCAATTTTAAACCAGTCCGTTGTTCCGTGCTCTGTTCTTACCGTTGCTACTTGGTCGTTATACAGATTCCTCAGGAGGCAGACAAGATGACTTGGTATCCCCATACCACCAAGAACTTGCCACAATTTGTTATGATCCACACAGTCAAAGGGTTTAGAATAGTCAATAAAACAGAAATAGATGTTTTTCTGAAATTCCCTGGCTTTCTCCATTATCCAGCGGATATTGGCAATTTGGTCTCTAGTTCCTCTGCCTTTTCTAAACCCAGCTTGTACATCTGGCAATTCTCGCTCCATGAATTGCTGGAGTCTACCTTGCAAGATCTTGAGCATTACCTTACTGGCATGTGAAATAAGTGCCACTGTTCGATAATTTGAACATTCTTTAGTGCTTCCCTTTTTTGGTATGGGGATATAAGTTGATTTTTTCCAATCTGATGGCCATTCTTGTGTTTTCCAAATTTGCTGGCATATGGCATGCATCACCTTGACAGCATCATCTTGCAAGATTTTAAACAGTTCAGCTGGGATACCGTCGTCTCCTGCTGCCTTGTTATTAGCAATGCTTCTTAAGGCCCATTCAACCTCACTCTTCAGGATGTCTGGCTCTAACTCACTGACCACACCGTCAAAGCTATCTCCAATATTATTATCCTTTCTATACAGATCTTCCGTATATTCTTGCCACCTTTTCTTGATCTCTTCTGCTTCTGTTAGGTCCTTACCATCTTTGTTTTTGATCATACCCATTTTTGCCTGGAATTTACCTCCGATGTTTCTAATTTTCTGGAAGAGGTCTCTTGTCCTTCCTATTCTATTGTCTTCTTCCACTTCCGCACATTGCTTGTTTAAAAATAATTCCTTTTCTCTTCTGGCTAACCTCTGGAATTTTGCATTTAATTGGGCATATCTCCCCCTATCACTGTTGCCTTTTGCTTTCCTTCTTTCTTGGGCTACTTCCAGTGTTTCAGCAGACAGTCATCTTGCCTTTTTGGTTTTCTTTTTCTTTGGGACGTTTTTTGTTGCCGCCTCCTGAACAATGTTGCGAACTTCTGTCCATAGTTCTTCCGGGACCCTATCTACTAAATCTAGTCCCTTAAATCTATTCTTCACCTCCACTGCATATTCCTTAGGAATATTAGTGAGCTCATATCTAACTGATCTGTGGGTCTTCCCTATTCTCTTTAGTCTGATTCTAAATTGTGCAATAAGAAGTTCGTGATCTGAACTACAGTCAGCTCCAGGTCTTGTTTTTACCGACTGTATAGATGTCCGCCACCTTTGGCTGCAAAGGATGTAGTCAATCTGATTTCGGTGTCGACCATCTGGTGAAGTCCATGTATAAAGTCGTCTTTTAGGTTGTTAATATACTTAATAGTACAATAGTTTTAATAATTTTCATCTTAATAAACCCAAAAAAAACAAAGCCAATTCAAAACAGTAAATCCAAATCTTTAAAGGCAAATAGCATCAATCAAATCCTTAAAGCAAACCAGATGAACATTCTTCAACCCTTATCCCACTCCAAAATAAACCAGAGCAGTTACAATGGACACAGAGCTTTTCTCTTGAAAGAATCAAACAGCCCAACTGCCCCCCTCAAAGATTCCAGGTTCTTTTCATGGCATTCCACCAGATCATCAATTTTACTTATGGCTTGCAGATCACTCTCTCCCTTAGATTTCTCCAACTCCATTATCCAATCTTCATCCAGCATCTTAATAAAAATCCCAATCTTAGTCTTAAAAAAAACCCTATCGCTCTTAAATTCCTCAATTTCATCCATCACATCCCCAACCTGATGGCACATTTTAGATCTCATATTTTCCACAATGTCCTGCATATCTTGAATAAGAGTTTGATAAAAGTCAGAAGAAATCTGTTTGAAATCCTCCATGTCTCACACCGTAGATTATGGTGCCCCCAGGAGTTTAACCAGCAAAAGTCTAAGATATGGAAGTGTGTGTTTACATAAAGTGAGAGTGAAATAGCAGACTGTTCTCAAGGGAAAGTGAAAACAGAAAGCTGAAGGTTCAAATCAGCTGATTCAACATGTAGGAAAATGCTAATATCTTCAAATTTAATACTAAAATAATAACAGGAAGACAATTGTTTACTCTCATTCTTTGGAATTGCCTTTGGAAGGAAAATGAAATCCAAAACTTAAAAGAATTTTTTTTTAAAAAAGGTAATCCCCAAAATAACATTAAGCACCAAGAGAACCAGCTTCTCCTCGCTATCCTTCCGCTTCCAGGTTTTTGCGCGCTGCCGCAACGGCGGCACTTCCGGGTTTTCCCGTGGCGACACACCAACGGCGGTTGGTGTGTCGCCACGGGAAAACTTTGGAAAGCCCTGCTATAGGAGATTGGGTTTCAACTTGTTTGGTATGTATGATTTCTCTTCCTTTATGCTATGCTTTATATGCTTCTGTATAATCTGCCTAAACTGTGTTTCTGTTTGAACTGTGGTTTCTGTTTAAATCGCTTTGCTTAAGTTTATAATAAAGCTAAAGTTTTTTTATCCACTGGTGTGCTTATTATCTCTGGATCTAAAAGAACCAATTGCCTGAGCACCTGATCACTGCTTAGACATTTGGCAATACATGTGCCAGCCTCCTGGCTGCTCTTACCAGTCGAGCGCGAAACGTTGTTTGCGATCTTCTGGCTGCAAGCAGCCGTCTAGAGGACAGATGGGATGATTCCAGGTATTCTCCTTGATCCGGAGAACATTTCTGGGCTTCAGGAAAACCTGCCTGAGCCCAAAAAAAGTTACCGCGTTGTCAGCTCTGCCTGCTGAACCAGTGGGCACAGCCGTTCAGTCCGCCATTCCCACCGGAAGCCCAAACTTCACTTTTCTGTATATGTAGCATTTTCAAAATTTTTCAGTGAGTTTCTCCAATCCATAGAGATATATTTTCTCCCAATTAGCAGAATCTAATATATCACTATTTCGGAAGAAAATGAACTGTTGTTTTGGCTTGAGGAGAAATTCACCTTCACATAATATTCCACATAGTTTAAATGGATGTAGAATGACAGAATTGGAAAGGATCTTAGCGGTTATCTAGTTCCACCCTTTGCTCCGTGTAGGATTTGTAGAGCAAAGGTTTTCAAAAATTTTCAGACAGCAGAATCTGTTAGTTAAAAAAAAATCCCAGAACCCTCATCAAAAGGCAAGGATCTACTGATAGAAAATTGGCTACACATTGAGTGAATTTTCTCCTTCCCCCTTAGTCTCTTGTGGAACCCCATAAACTTCTTGCAGATCCCAAGAGTTCTGTAGAACATAGTTTGACAAACCCTGTGCGACAGCATCTCTAATGGATGACCATCCAGGCTCTGTTTGAAGACCTCCAGAGAAGGTCTGAAAAAAAAGACCCATGTAGCCAAAAAAAAAAAAAAAAGCTAAAATACTATTTTAATTTTATTTTACGATATTCTTTGTGTGAAACAATCGGTGCAGTTCATCTTCTGAAGAATTATGGGTTACTTGAATATAATCCCATGTACAAGTGTGTAATCCCATTAATCTTATTAAAATTACTCCTTGTCCTACAGCCACCTTTAGCATCAGCGTTCCTTGATCCCTCTTGTGCTTGCTGCAAACTCTAATTTTGCACAATAAGAGGCTGCACTGACTAGTTTTAGAGAGAGAGCATATAATCATATTCCATGGTTAGCAGGAAGTGACCATGGAAGTGTAATTTGTACTCTGTTTTGCCTCCATTTGCAGAGTTACAGTAGGTCTCCTTATAAACAGCTTCCAAGCCAAAATTGTCGAGTTTTTCTGGATAATCCAATATTGTCATTTGGATCTATGTCCATATGTACCATAAAACCATAGTATAGCCTTAGAGACACAAGATTAATGTATTTTATCTATCCTTGGAAGGTTGGAAGTAGAAACAAATTCATTTCTAATTAGGTATAGTTCATCACTAATCCTGTTGAGATGTTAGGGCAGGGTTAGAAACGATAAGAATATACTATAAAATGGGATTCTTCAAAATAAATTAGAAATGGAACCCCAAATTAGCTAGCCGAACAAGACCCATGCCTAAAACCAAACAAAGTAAAATGCTGTCTTGCAGTATATTTTATAATTTCATTAACAGGGCAGCTCTGAGTTTTTAACTCACATCCCACTTAAGGATGAGAAAAAGACCTGTTAAGATCCTTTTGCCTGTGTACTTATTCTGACTATCCTTAAAAAGCTGAAAGTTCAGTGAAGTTCAGCACATTTGGGAATTAACTACAAAGTCTGTACACAATTAACCAACATGAAGGGTAACATGAGAGCCACTAAATTTATTCTATTGTGAAGCTTTCTCCCAGAGCAGAACAAAACAAAAGATACAGGGTAGGTCCATTAATAAAGTGATAGCAGCCTTAAGCACTGGCTTCTCTACTCACAATGTATGTACACTGCACTGTCATATCTACCATCTCATTTTTATTTTATTTTATTTAAGAAATGTATATGGCTGTCCAACTCACACAAGAAAGAAACTGGGAGGAGGTTATTAGTGTGCAGAGAGTAAGGAAGATGACCTTGATGGAGATATGCAGGATCAGTTGCCTAGGCCAGAGCTTTCCAAACTGTGTGTCCGGACACGTTAGTGTGTTGGCTGCAGTGTCTGGGTGTGTCACGGCTGCTGCTGCCTCCGAGCCCTGCCAGAATTCCGTGCAGGTCCTAGTGCCTGCCTTGTGCCTTGCTGCCTCCAAATCTAAATACAAGTAGTTTTAGCTTTCCTGTGGAGTTGATTTTCTGGTCTGGTTTACCTAGTGCAGTGCTTTCCAAACTTTTCATGTTGGTGACACACTTTTTAGACATGCATCATTTCGCGACACACTCTTACAGCAGGGCATCAAACCTGCGCAGAATCCTGGCCGGGCAGGTTTGGAGGCAGCAAGGCACAAGGCAGGCACTAGGACCTGCGCGGAACCCTGGCAGAGATCGGAGGCAGCCGCTGCGGTGACACACCCAGACACTGCAGCCGACACACTAGCGTGTCCCAAAACACAGTTTGGAAAGCTATGACCTAGTGGGATTGACATGGTAAAAGTTGGACTCAAAGTGGGAGAAGAAGAAGAAAAATGGGTAGCAAGCAAAGATGGAGTTCAGCAGTTTTGAGTCACTGAAGAAATGCAGTTCCAGGGTAATCCAAGATCACTGAACAGGATACAACATAGAAATCACTTTCACAAGGAGGATGGCATGATATGGAATCTGTCTACCCAGCAGATGCAGAAGAAGATCCAAAGGAACCAAAGAAAAGTTTAAGACTGCATAAACCATGAGAGGATGCCAGTTTTAACTGAAGTCCTTGACTGTTTGCGAACTTTCTAATACACTAGCAACTTTCCTAGCTACAACTCAGGATAAGCATTGTCACATCAGCACCAGCAATACTATTGTAGGTAGAGGATTGTTCTAGCATTCCAAGATTAACTATTTGTTCCTATAGCAATTCATTACTGTACATTGCTCTGAAGTACAAGAGGGGGAGGGGGAAGTTGAAGCTCTGTTTGTATGCCTTAGCTCAGAGCTTTCCAAACTCTGTGTCGCAACACGTTAGTGCAGAGCTTTCCAAACTGTGTGTCGGGACACATTAGTGTGTCGGCTGCAGTGTCTAGGTGTGTCGCGGCTGCTGCTGCCTCCAAGCCCTGCCAGGATTCCGCGCAGGTCCCAGTGCCTGCCTTGTGCCTTGCTGCCTCCAAACCTGCTGAGACTCCGCATGGGTCCTAGTGCCTGCCTTGTGCCCTGCTGTAAGAATGTGTCACGAAATGATGCCCTGCTGTAAGAGTGTGTCACCAACATGAAAAGTTTGGAAAGCTCTGCCTTAGCTGAATGCTGTTCGCATAATTATCTGGCAGAAAGAGTCAATCTTACAGAGAAACTAATGTTTTTGTGTACTACAAATAAAGAAAAAAAATTGACCAAGTGCACAAGGCAGCTTTTGTATGCTGTATCTTGTTTGATCAATCCCAAGAACTCATGACACTGCCATCTGTTTAAATTGTTTGCAATGTTATCCAAATTCTGAATTTATTATTTTTGTTCTTATAGTATAGCACTCAGATGAAGTTTCTCAAGAGAAGCACCAATCAATAAGATGATTAGTCATAATTAAGTCCTGTTCAGATTAATGGGATAGAAGTGAAATATAATGACCTGTAACCAATTTAGTCTGAATGCTATCTATACACTTCTAGAAACAATTTGCTGGAATATTTACATTAGAGTATTCTAATAAAGCATTGTTTGGGGTTTGACACATGTCATGTTATTAAGGTCTTAC
Source organism: Charina bottae (assembly GCA_023362775.1). Taxonomy (NCBI): domain Eukaryota; kingdom Metazoa; phylum Chordata; class Lepidosauria; order Squamata; family Charinaidae; genus Charina; species Charina bottae. The sequence continues at coordinate 204,919,489 of JALMGJ010000002.1, read as the reverse complement.
AACATGTTCCTTATGTTGGAACCCTTTGGATTATATTATTCAGACTGAAGCACTGTTATCACAGTAACTGCTATATTAGATTGCCTATGCTTCCCTAGAAAGTTTAAACTGCCAGTTTAATTAATGATATCTGGAAAGATATCTGCCCTGCCCTTTATACAGACCAAATTTGCTTTTAAAAAAGGAAAAACTAGGATGTTTCAGAAGTGTAGAAGCAGTGAGGCAAAGTTGATACAAGAGAACAATGTGAATATACCAACTTGCAACCAGTAGGGTGTTGTTTTATTTTCGTTGTGAAACATACTGGAGCTTTATTCTAACAGCCTCTAAGAAATACAGGAAATGATCTCTCTCAACCCCAGGAATTTTGAAGTACTTATTGTGGTACTGATGTGTCATTTCAAGCATGGCTGGAATTCAGAGATATATTTTTTTTCCTGCATAGAATTTCCTCAGGATAACAAAAGTTCCCATGACTCTCTTCAACTTTAACCCTTCTCCAAACAAACGGTGATTCACCAAAGAGCCAGCGCCTACAGAGTATCACCTTCCTTCCTAAAAGCACTTCAGTTGGAAACAGAAACATGTAGGCCCTAATCCTGTTAAAGAAACCTGGATCTGCAAATGCAACTTTTCTCTCCCTACCTGGGTAAGACTCAGTAGTGAATGAGGAGAACAGCGCCCCTCCCGCCTGGAAAATACCGAGTCCACCACCCCAACCAGCCAGCCTGAAAGCACAGGCAGAGGGAAAACACCACCCCCAAACCAAACGCAAAGAGGGGAAAGCGGCAGAAAGATCGATCGATCGCTGAGGGTATAAATTCCAGCGCGGGATTCATATTTAACTCCTTCCTAGGATTTATCACAGTCAGGACAGTGTTATTTTGCATTTACAGGGCCAGACGTTTCCAAGCAGAAAAAAATCTCAGCCGGAACTCTCTCTCTGATTCGTCCCCCTCCCCCTCAAGGCTGAACTCCAGGTGCAAACAGACAAAACATCCCATCGCAAACAAGCCCGGAATGGTCATTTCGAGAAAAACGACCAACTTCCATCTAACCGGATTCACGCTTTATCAGCCCTCACAATTGGGAGTTGCGAGTCCCGACCTCGAGGATAGGAGCGATTCATACCCTCCCCCCCAGTAGGGTGGCTTGTCACCTTTTGAAGTAGGTGCGGGAATACTACGGGGGGGGGGGAGAGGGGCGCATTGGGCGTCTCAATCCGGACTTTAAAATTACGTAACTGCGCTGCAGTTCGACCCCCTCACGCTCGCCTGGACGGCAGAAAGAGCTTAGAATACGAGCCCTGAATTTTTCGCACCTATCGCGCGCCCGCAAACACACACGCGCGCGCTCTTCGCCGTTTCTCAGCGTCTAAAAATTCGATTAAGAGAAGCGGGCGGTGGAGATGAAAAGGGCAATTTAAAAAACGGAGCATACGCCCACAGTCCCGACAGGTAAGAGAAAAAATAGTTACCTGGAGTGGAAAATAATTCGTTTGGAAAATTGCCCGGCACTTGGAAGACGACACTGGAACGTGTAACAGCACCTAGAGAGAGATAATAGCGATCCAAGCAGGAACCGCGCCTCTCAATTCTCCTCTGAGGTGGAAGCTGCCTGGGAGAAGGGAGGGTAGTCACTATTCCGGAGCCTTTTCTTTCCTGAGTCAGGCAATTTCCTGTTTCAAGAGGAGGAAGGGAAACGAACCTCGGAGGCGTGTTTTCTCCAGGGCGCGGCTGGTCGGTTGTGGCAGGCAGGTAAGCACGCTTACGCCGCTCGCCTCCCTCCCGAAAGGGAAGGATGAGGCCTCGGGCACCAGCCGGAGTTGTTTGGGAGGCACCTGCCTGGAGAAAGAAACGCCGCTGCTTCCTGGCGCGCGCACACCTGTGCAACCCAAACGCAATTGCCGTTCCCATCTCCGAGTGAAGATCAAGGCAAAGCAAACAATAAAAGGAAAGGGAAGGGAGGGGAGGGGACTGCCCGGATCCAGGGACGTGATTGGACAGTGAGGCGGCGCCGTTCGAGCAGGACTCCAGAGTAGAAGTTGGGGCTCCGGCAACAAAATACGCTGGAGGCACCCTCAAGCCCAGCAGAGGGTTTCGTATTACAAGGGGGGAGGCGTCGAAATAGGACTACAAAGCCCAGAGGCTAAGGTTACCGAACTACATCGCCAACCAGGTGTGCTAACTTAACCGTCCGGAGTCCTGCTTGGTCGCCTTTTCAGAGACTTCGACCCACCTCTCGGGCTAGGTCCCTGCAACACACACTGAACCACAAAGTAGCTGACCCTAGTTTAGCCGCTGGCTTTGTTCGCTCCCCTGGGCGTTTTAGCCGAAACGCTTCTCAGTCGTTTTCTGAGTTCGCACGGCCACAGAAGTGCAGCCGCGGGTGTCCCAGCAAATGCCCCGCTAGCTCAACGTAGCGCCAAGACAGCCTCTGAACCGCGACGGGAAAATGTAACTAAAGCGCGGTCTGACTGTTGATCCCCAGCCTTCAAAGGAGGAGCTTCCAGCATTTCGCGCTGGCCAGCGGTAAGCCCATTTCCTCCCCCGCTCGCTCTCATTCCGCCACCCTGACTCTGGGACAGGAAATACCGGTTCAAAGCAAAACTATGAGAGATGCAAGGAAGTCGAGTCAGTGGGAACCCTCGGGGCTTCGTCACTGTGCAGCCTTCGCTTGGCTTCAGCACGGGTCACAGTTGAAACTATCTTGGGAACGGGATTGCCCAAGTTTGTGAGACAGGTGTGACTCCAAGCAACTGGATACTCACTTCGAAGACTGGTTCAACCTGTAAATGGCTATCTGAAGGCCAACGAATTTGGATTGCAAGGATCCAGGTGACTACTGGATAGCAGCTAAAGGGTAAAGGAAAATATAACTTTTGGCTGGCATTGAGTGAATGCCAGTGTAATCTCATCAAGAAAGCAAATAATAGCTTGAGTTACCTACCCCTTACTTTTGTGGTAAGCTGGCTATATAGGCAGAACATGCTGAATAAAATGTAAAGTTAATGAATGAGCACGTGTTTGTAGGTAACAAACTCTGGGTTCTGGATCTCCCGGATGTCACACATTTCAGATTTCCATGCACATACTTGCTGACTCTGCTTTATAACATGGTGGTTCTAGCAAACATAGATAATGTGTCTGAAGACCTGGGGTAATCTCATACCTCCATAACCTTGTGGGCAAAAAATGTGGATGTCCGTTGTGACACATCAGATACAAGCAAATTATGTTTTGACTTAGTGTGTTTGAATACAGTCCGAGTGATGGAGTGGTCTGCTTCTGTTGACAACACATCATTTAAATGATTGAGTTCACATAATATAAGGTAAAGGTAAAGGTTCCCCCCGCACATTTGTGCAGTCGTGTCCGACTCTAGGGGCCGGTGCTCATCTCTGTTTGTTAGCCGAAGAGCCAGCATTGTCCGAAGACGCTTCCACGGTCATGTGGCCGGCATGACGCACACAGAACGCTGTTACCTACCCACCGAAGTGGTACCTATTAATCTACTTGCATTTGCATGCTTTCGAATTGCTAGGTTAGCAAGAGCTGGGGCGAGTGCGGGATCTTACTCCGTCACGCGGGGCTAGGGATTCGAACCTCCGAACTTGCGATCGACAAGCCTGGCTTCTTACCCACTGAGCCACCACGCCCCTTCACATAGTATACTAAGGCAAAATATCCACTTTAGCACATGGTGTGAATCATTGTTTACCCTTGATAGCTCTAATCATACCCAAATCTGTCAAAGATGATAATATTAATTTGACCTTTATTAATCCCAAGTCATTCCTCACAGAAATATCAAAACAAACAGTTGTAGCTTGTCTTCTATTTGCTGAAAGAGAGTAAGGAGCACTTCAGTCCATTTCATGCCATTTAACTTTGATGCAGTCACATTCATGAAGATTCAGGTTTGACCCCTGATGGAGTCTGAATTTGACATGTTTAGGTAACACCCCCACACAGTATACCCACACAGCTTCCATCTCTTCTTAAATCTGTCAAAAGGCAAGCAGCTAATAACAGTGGACTTGCATAAACAATCATACAGTTGTGCAATATTGGAACCACCTGAATTCCTTAGGATTCAACCTCTGTTTAGTGAGGGTTTCTAATTGCTTTGTAGAGCTACAATAATGTTCAGACCTCCTCTCATTTTTGCACATCTCACAGTTCCATTAACACTGCTAGTGAACCTGCATCATATGTCCCAAATGTCTCAGATGCTAAGCACAACTGATACAAAGCCTCTCTATGCAACGCTATGCCTTGCAAAGATGCCTTGCAATGAGGAGAATAAAGCTGTCTGCTGAAGAAGGAAGCACAATGCTCTGGGTCAGGGGTCCCCAACCTGTGGGCCGCAGCCCACTAGTGGGCTGTGGCCTATTAGGAACTGGGCCACGGGGCTCCTGCCCACAAACCCCGCCCCCTTCTGCACGATTGGCTCCCACCTGCAAACCTTGCCCCCTGGTGCACGCAATTGGCTCCCGCCCACAAACCTCACCCCTGGTCCGTGGAAATCCCGGAGACCCCGCCCCCCAGTCCACGGAAAAATCATCTTTTGAAACCGGTCCCTGGCGCCATAAAGGCTGGGGACCCCTGCTCTGGGTGGATCTACCTCACTAACTATTTAACTGGCCAGTGTTATCAGCACAAACTCCCCTTAGTAATTGGTACTGAACTGGTTCTCTTGATCTTGCAAAGATCAGTGGACTAGGGTACTAAGGCTTATAGATGGTCTCAAGGCCCATTTCTAGCATCATGTCAAGCCTCTTAAGATAAGATGCTAAGGATCTATCAGAAGCAATAAATATAATATTCCTTTTTTTTTAAAAAAAAAAAAAAGCCAATTTCCAAATCATTTGGATGGGCTTGGCAGGAAAAGATGACTTTATATCATATTTGCCCCTGTGGGCTCACCCACATAGCAACACCACAGCCCATTCCTCCCCTCCCATCTTAAGATGGGGGGGGGAGGACATTGGTATGAAAGGTGCTGCCCCACAGTCTACCTTAATCATGCCATGACAATGAGGCCAGTCAGCTTCCTTCCCAGAACATGCTAGATGCTGTGAATGAGCCTCATCAACTTCACCCTCTTGCTCACCATACACACTGGAACATGTAACAGACTGCTACTCATCGAAGAGAATATTTGTAGCTCCAAAAACACTAGAGAATTCCTGGAAGCTTGGCACTCAGACAAAGCAGCCATCAACAGACACATAGAGGTAAACAACATTTACATACCATCCAAAAGGGACAATAGAAAAGCCAAAAGACCAGAACACTTCCTCGCCAGCAATCAACACCCAGACAGGCAAAGATTAACACCAAGATTAATACCAGATGAACAATCAAACAGTACATTATACCTTAATCAAGGAATTATTAACTTGGTCTAACAACCAAACAGCAAACAACAGCCCAGTCAAGGAACTCCCAAGGAGTGAACACCACCTCCACCAACACAAGCAGGACAAGCCACGATATATAAACAGAAAGCAAGTCCCACTCCCTTTTTGCACTGAAGATGTTGCCTAGTCTGGCAATGAAACGTCTGCAAGAAAACAACAAGGCTCAGAGAACACCAAGGACTCCACAGACTGCTACTCTGCAGAAGTTGTCTGGTCATGGCAGCACCCACTCCTTAACTCAAGTGGTTAATTTAAAGGCAACTATCCCTCTCTGAAAATGGCTGTGGAAGCAGCTTCTGGTCTCCTTCATTGCCAAAAGGGCAATGGAGAGGTACAGAGCCCAACAACCGAACACAAGAGGGCCATTCTGCAGCAGATCTGCCAGACCAAGTGGAGCTGAGCAGATCATCAACCATGACCAGGGCCAGATTAAGTCCAACTGATACCCTAAGCACAGCCCAACAGTGGTGCCCCTCAGCCCTTCCATTGCTTAACTGACATGAAGACTCAGTGCTGAAAACTAAAGTTGAGTGTGGCAGTGAAAGAGTCAAGGGAATGCTAGCTAGGGGGGGAAACTGTGGTGCCCCCCACTCCCTTGGTGCCCTTAGTACATGCTTGTTTTGCTTAATGGTTAATCCAGGGCTGACATGACCATATCACCTCCTTCATGCCTGTGAATTGTACAGATAACAGGTGGTCTTGTTTTCCCAGTCTGTACTTACAAAGAGTAAAACAATTACTCAGTCCTGGGAAAGTAGAAAGTGTGACACAGAGACTCAGAACAGCTCTGCCTTGATCTTAAAACGGGGAACATGAAGGCTTGGGAAGGCTTTCAAGATTCTGTTAATATACCCTTCAACAATAAAGTAGCATTCCTGGAATCCGTGCAGTGTGTTTCTTGTCCTGGCCTACCTCAAAGGGCTGACACTGGTAGATCATGAAGCCACAGGCTAATTTTAACACAAATTAGATCTCCTACACATGCTCTTCCTGTCTTCCATTTTGTAAGACACACATAGAAACCTTTATGTGTTTGTGTTTCTTTATGGCTGAGCATCTCTCCACATGCTCACCTAGAATGTCTGGATGTATTGGAGAACAAAGTGTGATGCTGTCACAGATCTATAATATCAGTCATATCAGTTTATCGCTGTGCCTTAAGATTTTGTTTCCTTCTTCCTTCGCTTGTTTTTAGTAAGATTACAGTTTCCTTGGGAGAGACTTCCTCTTATTGTGCTTGCTCAGTGCTCACATTTTGATACAATAAGCTGTACTAGGGATATCTATAATACAAGTATCCACCATCACCAATAGAAAGTCATTTGAACCGAGAACAGCCAGTCCAGCAGGAAGGGCATGTTACGGACCCCGCCAGCTAAAGAATTCCGACTGGCGGGGTCGAGGAGGGCCTTTTCTACCGTTGCCCCCACCCTGTGGAACATCTTGCCCCCTGAGGTGAGGTTGGCCCCCACTCTTCTGGCCCTCAGGAAGAGCATCAAGACCTGGCTCTGCCAACTAGCTTGGGGATCCAAGAGTGATAGGCGGCCCTGGGGGTGGTTGGTGGCTTAAAGACGCTCTCTCCGCCTTTTAGTTTCCCTCTTTTATCTTCTATCTTTTGTATTTTTATAATGTTTTTTTTTTAATGACTTTTTATTTGTAAGTTGCCCAGTCACTTTTATAGTGAGATAAGCGGTGTATAAATTCAATAAACAAATAAACACACACACACACACACACACACAAATGTTTATTCCCAGTCCGAGATACAGAACTATGGATATTTTCCTTTGAGTCAGTCAGCATTCACTGCCCCAGAGAACGATCACTCTCTTAATGGGGATATCGGGAGGCTTTTTCCCACCCAAATTTTTTATTTTTTCTGCAAATCTTGAGGCTCCCCCCCAAATTCCCTACAACTTCCCTCATGTTACCCATGTTCAGATCTGACAAATATTATTAATAAAAATCCAAAGTGCTCTATGTCAGAAGATACATTCAACATTTCTAACATTTGAAAGAATGCAGAACTCCAGAGGTTAGATGCGTTGTAGCATTTTTATAACAAGGAAACAATAGATCCTATATCATTGTTCAACAATGTACTCTTTACAACAAATGCAGGCTGAGGGGGAAGAACTTACCTTTCTCTTGTTGAACTTTGCCTTGTCCAGAGTAATTTAAGTATCAGGCAAGCATGAACATGATTCAAGTCTCAGCAAATATTTTTAAGGAGAAACTTGTCGAAGAGCTAAACTTGGGGGTTACAACAGTTTAAAAAGACATCCTGTTTACACAGTTTTTAGTTATTCACTTTTATTAAAATTATTAGATTCTGGGGGGGGGAATGACCCACATTCCTCTTTGCTTTAGCCCCTATAGCACAAATCTGTATTAACTTGGAAAGCCATTATAATGATGCTACTAATGGAAGAATGACTTATTATATACCTTAAGGTAAAGGTTCCCCCCGCACAGTTGTGCAGTCGTGGCCGACTTTAGGGGCCGGTGCTCATCTCCGTTTGTTAGCCGAAGAGCCAGCGTTGTCCAAAGACGCTTCCACGGTCATGTGGCCGGCATGACGCGCGCGGAACGCTGTTACCTACCCACTGAAGTGGTACCTATTCATCTACTTGCATTTGCATGCTTTCGAATTGCTAGGTTGGCAAGAGCTGGGGCGAGCGTGGGAGCTCACTCCGCATGCAGGGCTAGGGATTCGAACCTCCAAACTTGCAATCTTCCGATCGACAAGCCTGGCATCTTACCCGCTGAGCCACCACGCCCCCTATTATATACCTTACTACCACCCTAATTCATTGTTAGAGGACATTATGATTAAAGGACACTGGAACTACAAAAACTAGGTCAGTGTTTAAGAGAAAAAGTTCACAATACATGAATCTTCTTCGCTCTATTCAAAGCTTGGAAGCAATTCTCATAATGAGATAGAGAGCAAACCAAGGCTAAGAGACTAATTAGAGAAAACCGGATGTTGTGAAAGTCAGCCATCTCGGCCCCATATAGGTGTCAAGTGCTAACCATCATTATTTCAGTTTTGTCCGAGTTCAGTTTCAAATTTGCATTCATTCTTGGGTTGTACGTAACTACAGCAGCCTCCAGTCTGTGGACAGGATTTGACTTGCAAGCTTCCTTCTCTAGCCTGAGACGGTCCCACAAAAGCCTTGTGGTTCGTCCAAGGCCTGTGTCTGCGTCCCACACCAAGGAGAGGTTTCCCAAAGCAGGTAGATCTTGCTCCTCTGCTGCCCAGCAGGAAAGGCCAAGTGTGAAGAATGTGTCTCTGTGAGAGCATATATCAAAAAGGTTTCAGAAAGCCTGGCCCCCGCTTTTTGGTGTTATTTGGTCCTCAGAAAGTTATAGGAGGTCAATCCAAGGTTGGGCCTGAAGTTCCTCACCTCTGAGCTAGAGAATAAGAGCTTATACAAATGTTCTCTAAGTCTGTAATTTAGGACAATGAATTGAGGATAGCTTTTGAAGCAGCCATGACAGCCTTCCAAAGGATGTGGCTGTTTTAACACTCTGAGGAGAAGTCTTCTGGTCACAGCAACATGCTTTGCAAAACACTTCTTTCAAATGCTCTGCATAGTCCTAGTTTCTTTACCCATCTTAAAATCTAAACTTGCATTGAATTAATGAAGATGTTTCACTTAATCCCATAGCTTTTCTATGCAGTTCACTATTAATTTAATAACTTCAGGTTTTCTAATTCTATACATGAAATAGGTAGTCTGCTTCTTAAAGTAATAAATATCCCACTAATTAGATTCACTTTTATAAGAATTATTGGATAACTTCATGAAAAGGCTACTGAGAAATTGTTGTATACAATGGCATTCTATGCTGGGGCATAATATGATATATTGGATGTACCACTTAACTATACCAATCCCATTGAATATTTCCATTATTATAAAAGTTATTGGTAGTGGAGTGCAGCAAAAACATCCAGTTTGGCTGGCAACCCTCATGCAAATATCACACTTCTTCAATTGGATACCATCTTGCAGAAACATTTCACCATCTTCATAATGCTGGTAGCATTAATGTATCCAAATAATTTAATGCAGCTTTTCCCATCATAGTACCTTTCAAATGTGCTAAAGACTACATGTCCCAGCATTCCCAACTAGCATGGCTTATGGTTGCATAGTTCAATAGTAGTCCTCAGTAGTAATTCCAGTGTCATTCTTAACTCTGGTTAAGGAATTAGGATGCACTGTTGTGTTTACAACACAAGAGAAAGAACCAAAACATGTAAAGCCAAAGACAAATACATTATTTTTTCCATTGGTGCTTAATAAAATTGGTTTCAACAACAAATGTTTTGAGAATTTAAATTTGGACAAACATATTAAAACTAGTATTCAGTGGGGAGGAAAGCAACAGATCAAAGTTCAAAGTCTTTGGATTTTTATAGATAGATATCAAGAATTATGCTCTCTTCCAGCATGTGTTAAAGTTGATAAATCCAGTTCAATTTCTAATGCAAGTGAAAATTCCTTTGACAATAGATCATGAAGAGAAACACCATCATGAGAATAAACCCAGTTTTTTCCAGTCCAGTCATAACGTTTAGGGCCACTGTGAAAAATTAAGACATAAATCTTAGAAGAGAGCTAAAATTTAAACATTTACAAAATATGATGGAACAATGCATAAAATAAAAGCATAGGTCCACGCTACTCATAGAACTCACACATTAACCCTGATTAAAATGTGAGAAGACTACTGTATATTCTGTTGAACAGCAGAAAGGAAAAGAAAGGAAACTTGACAAGTTCTTGATTATACAGTTCAAGTTCATCACATTCCTTTGGATACACTGGAATTACACCATTGTATTATACTCATGGCACACACCTCTTCCTTCCTTGCTTTACAACTGGTGTATCTCTCTAGCATAATCAAACTAAAATTTACCTTTTTGTCCTAACTGGAAATCTACCGTTTGAATAATACCTGCAACAGCACCCAAGTTTGCACAAATATCTGGTTAACAAGACTACTATAGTTTTTTTAATCACTGTGAAGTTTTAGTTTTTTCACTCATTCTACAATAAGAACTTAAAAAGTTAGCTCAATATGAATTATTCAGTACATAATGCAGTTTGCAAAACACTTGTATTTACCCCTCCCTAGAAAATATGGTTGAATTTTCCTAAGACTTTCATAGGTCACTTAATGTTTTTTAAGCTACAGGATAGATTTCTTTCAGTCACCTTGTATCAAAAATTAGTATGTAATCTAATAGTATGGCTGGATTGAATCTGCTTGCTGGGTTATTTTTACATGTACTTAACTGAGTAACTACCTTGTAAAAATGTTTGTCAGCTTTAAGGTAAAGGATCCCCCCGCACATTTGTGCAGTCGTGTCCGACTCTAGGGGCCGGTGCTTATCTCCGTTTGTTAGCCGAAGAGCCAGCGTTGTCCGAAGACGCTTCTGCGGTCATGTGGCCGGCATGACGCATGCAGAACGCTGTTACCTTCCCACCGAAGTGGTACCTATTAATCTACTTGCATTTGCATGCTTTCGAATTGCTAGGTTGGCAAGAGCTGGGGTGAGTGTGGGAGCTCACTCCGTCACGCGGGACTAGGGGTTCGAACCTCCGAACTTGCAATCTTCCGATCGACAAGCCTGGCGTCTTACCTGCTGAGCCACCACGCCCCCATGCTTTATGACTACCACAACCATTGGTGCATAAATATACATTGTTAATTCCAGTAGGACATCCCTATGAAAAATGTGTAACTAAGGTGTTCTTCTAGAGCAGAGCTTTCCAAACTGTGTGTCGCGACACAAAAGTGTGTCGCCACACCACCCGGAAGCGGCGGCACGCGCGTGCACGGCAGCCGCCACGCACGCGCCGCCGCACGCCCCTCCCGCGCCGCCACCGTGTGCGCGCGCTCCGCCGCATGCCCCCCCGCTGCCGCCGTGCGTGCCGCCGCACGCCCCCTGCGCCGTCGCCGTGCGCGTGTCACCGCCGCCGCCGCTCGGTGTGTCGCCAGCGGCAGCACTTTGGAAAGCCCTGTTCTAGAGAATAGAAATTGACAGCTAGTACTGTTTTCTGACACTCTTATCATTTGGATATTGTGTGCTTACAGAAGAAATGACACATTTAGCTACCTTCAGTATTTTATTTACTTAATTGATTTGTAAGGCTACAACAGAAAAACAATTGTTACTGAAAATTATATAAACAAAGGATGGTTTACTTCTTCCATAATCAAATAACACCCAATCAACAGTCTTTCAACTAAAAGAAAAGCATCAGCAGGTGGTAGCATTTAGCTGACTTCACCTGGGCTTGGAAGCTAAGCAGGCTCAAGTTGGTATATGGATGAGAGACCGCTAGAAAATCCCGGGCTAGGTGCTAAACAGGGAATTTATGTTATAATATGGCAAAGTCTAGAACCTGGACAATTCAGATTTAGAAATTTCAGAATGATACATAATAAATTAATCATGCATAAAGATTTGAAGTTCAACTTCAAACTTCCAAATCATTGTAACCTATAGACTAAACTCACCTGGTTGGAGAAGAGAGCCATATCTGTTTATTTGGTGTCTGTTTATTGATCACATAAGTTCCCATGTTTCCACCCAGTTTCACTGTTAGTACTCCATTCTACAGAACAAAAAATTTTAAAAAAACTTTGAACAATCTCACTATGCAAGACGCTTTTCAGATATTAAGTAGAGGCTACTTCAGTAATTAGAAAAATTACTCATATCATTGTTAAATGGGTACACTTCAATCAAATTAAACTATTTGCTTCATTTGATTCCCTCTTCTGCTTTTATCAACCTTGCCTGTATCAATTAACTTCCAGGAATTTTAGCAGAATATACACGCTGGTTCCAAATCACACATATTGTAAATGCACTCATATCTGCCGAATTGCAAAACATAAAATGGCATCTCACTTGTTACATTTTTTCCCAAGTATGCCATCTTGTGGTCTCACAACACAACCAGTCCATTAACTAAAAATAATTATCAAATTAGAAGAGAAAAATAGGTGCTTCCAGATGACATCCTCCTCCTATTACTGACCACTGTGCAATTATTTTTTCATTTCATTCCTTAACAGGTTTTCTGCAGTTAGAAAAAAGAACAAATAGTAGGAAAATAGGCAAGTGTTGCAGAAGGAAAATAGTATTTTCTGGAGTCCCCATAAGATAATGTGTTTGAGACTTTAATCTGGAAGTACCTAGTCAATATGACAGGGAAGGAAAGGAGAGAAGAAATGTGCGCGTTGAAGAAGGCTGACCAGTGATTTCACTGCCCTTGAGAAACACTGCCTCAGATAGTAGCTTTAGAATTCTGGAACTGTAGCAGAATCTCCAATATTTACAGTCATAAATAATAACATATAACAGAAGTGTTTTTAAATGTTCTATCTGAAAACAAGTTAGAATTTACAAAGAAATATAGAAAGCAATTAACAACATTATACCCCAAAGGAGACATCGTAATCTTCAGAAGTAAACGGCTTGTCTGCCAAATCCTCAAAGAAATCTGTTAATGATTCCAGTGTTTCTTCAGCAAGTTTTTCATAGGTGGTTTCATTTAATGAGCTGTAAGTCATGTGAATAAAGATTAACTCAAATTTACTTGTTGAGAACAAGGGGAAGAGAATATGAACACACAAAGGAAAAAAATCTAGACTACCTGAAGATATTTGTCACTAGCTAGTGCTGGAAACATTTCATAAATTTCATTAATAAAGGATGAGGAAAAGTTTATAGACCATAAAGATTGAAATCAGCCGAGATTTAGTTCTAGCTGAGACTTGTAAATTAAGCTTGCATTGTTTCATGAAAAAAGAAAAAAAGGACTACATATTGCTCAATAGATCATTAATGGAGGATGCTGCTAAGGTGGTGGTACTCCTGGTGAAATGGAGCATTATATACAACAGGGCAACAGTAAAGTATACCCTTCAGCACCAGTAGGAAAACAGAATGATGGACTTACTCTGAAGCAGAACAGAGAAAAGAAAGGAAAGGGTAAACTTTAGCCAGGAACTCCTGTAGTAACCTTCTGACAGAGCATAGGACTGAAAAACTAGGAAGATGCTCTCTTCTGCCATCTAGGGGCTACAAAAAAGGTTATTTGGTCCTGCCTGTCAGATAAGTGATAGGAGCAGCTCAGCTAAGAATATTAATGCTACAATACAGTAAGAGAGTTTTATACTAAATTAGTGAGGACATGTGGTTTCAGTTAAGGATTCCTTGAACCAACATTCCCCAGCTCACTAATTTAGCTTTGGAAAAAAAACACAACACAATACATTATCAATTGTATATACAACATACCTTTTGTCTATGAGAGTTCCTGTGCTTCTTTCAAATATAAGCTGAATACACTTGACTCTGTTTGTCAGAACATGGTCTAAAAAATGCAGATGAGCATCCTGTGAAAAAAGTTTCCAGCAACTTAATTACAGCTTTTGCCAAACGGGTGACCTGCAGATGGGTTGGGGCTACAACTTCTGGAATTCTCAGGCAGCATGGCCAAAAAGAATTCTGTGAGTTGTATCTTGAGACATTTGGAAGAAGACTGCTTTAAAGGTGGCTAGAAGTAAATACCATGATTTCAAGGTTGTGTTTTGTGACACACAAAACTGAGCGTGGTAAATGAGCATGGCTCTATTTCATGCTGTGGGAGATACTGCATTTTAACCATGATTCAAAGCTTACCATGTCATCCAGATCCCAAATAGTCATAATTTAGGGATTATGCAAACTATTTGCACCAAACATTTATTGTTGATAATCAATTCAACAAACCCCCAAATGATGATTTTGGATTCAGATACCATAGTTAAGCCAAAAAGCTTGATTAAAATGCAGCATGTGAGGATATGAAATGACAGAATGTGCTCAACTATCTTATGAACAGAACCTTAGAGATGTGATCCTTCAGTCCTCATGGTCATACCAAGTATTATTATCATTAACAATACTGACAGCTCTTTATTCCTTGATCCTGCTTGCAAACTAATTTGAGCTCCTAAATGTCTATGCAATCTTAAATTGATCTGAATTGGCTTTTCTAAATCCATCTTCAGCTGTTTAAATACATCAACCAGTCTGTTTAGCCTTATTTATCATTCCTTACAAATATAGGTATTAACTTTTTAAAAAGATGTTTTATCCCTTTATTATTTTTATAAATAACTCAAGGTGGGGAACATACCTAGTACTCCTTCCTCCTCCTATTTTCCCCACAACAACCTTGTGAGGTGAGTTGGGCTGTGTGTGTGTGACTGGCCCAAGGTCACCCAGCCGGCTTTCATGCCTAAGGTGGGACTAGAACTCACAGTCTCCTGGCTTCTAGCCTGGTGCCTTAGATACTCCACCAAACTGTCAATATCTTGGGGGAGGGTGGGGCTTCACTCAAGTGATGTGTATCCAGAGAAAATATAACAAGTGAAAATACAAGACAACAGGTCATTTTTAGTGCTGTACAGCGAGTTGGCAGCACAGCACCTGAATGAAACCTAGAGTGTCTCAATCACATTAAATGCATTTTGTAGAACTAGTGCTCTCTGGACAAATAAGCTGGGTCGTCACTGAGATCTATCTCCCACAAGACCTGTTTAGGTACATGCAGAAAGAGCCATGTGATTGAGTTTGGCTTGCCCCATCTTGACCACAGAAAGGTCTTTATCCTACAAAGGCATGAGAATGACCTTTTGGATATATATGTGTACCCTGCACTAGAAGTACTGGTAGTATTTTTCTCCCAGTAACAATACAGATCAAAGCCCATGGAGTTGATTCAGTCCCAGAACTATTCTCTTTGATTGGTACCAGAACTATTCTTCCATTTGCTTATCAAAATCCAAACAGAATTCAGACCAAGCTGAGTTAGACCAGGTCACCACTCTGGTGAAGAGAGACAGAGAGAACTGGGCAGTGGAGAGGCAACAGAGAGAGAGGGACTATCAAGTCCATCCCTTCCTTCCCTCTCTCTAGGGCAGAGCTTTCCAAACTGTGTGTCGGGACACGTTAGTGTGTCGGCTGCAGTGTCTGGGTGTGTCGCGGCTGCTGCTGCCTCCGAGCCCTGCCAGGATTCTGCGCAGGTCCTAGTGCCTGCCTTGTGCCTTGCTGCCTCCAAACCTGCTGTGATTCCACGCAGGTCCTAGTGCCTGCCTTGTGCCTTGCTGCCTCCAAACCTGCTGTGATTCTGCGCAGGTCCTAGTGCCTGCCTTGTGCCTTGCTGCCTCCAAACCTGCTGTGATTCCACGCAGGTCCTAGTGCCTGCCTTGTGCCTTGCTGCCTCCAAACCTGCTCTGATTCTGCGCAGGTCCTAGTGCCTGCCTTGTGCCTTGCTGCCTCCAAACCTGCTGTGATTCCGCGCAGGTCCTAGTGCCTGCCTTGTGCCTTGCTGCCTCCAAACCTGCTGTGATTCCGCGCAGGTCCTAGTGCCTGCCCTGTGCCCTGCTGTAAGAGTGTGTCGTGAAATGATGCATGTGTAAAAAGTGTGTCACCAACATGAAAAGTTTGGAAAGCTCTGCTCTAGGGCCATCTGATTCTTCTAACAGCAGAAAAGGAGGGGGGGGGGTGAAGCAGAAGTTGCTGAGGTCTCTGAAGTTGGAGCCTTAGGAGATATTTTCCTTTCCTGAGTTGTGGGAGACTATGACAATAGTTAGAGCACAAAGTAATAATAGCAGAATAAAGGCACTGACATACTGAAAATCTGTGTAGTTGTTAAAACACTCAGCATTTTCTGGGACATAAAAAGCTTCCCCTTTACTTACATATGCATCACTGGCTCTCTTCAGATCAGTGTTCTCTTTTCATCATCCAGGAACTCATTTTTTTTCTTATAGCATAAACACCCTACATCATTTACAGATACTACCTCTGCACTCATGTAATAGATTAAAGGGATTGCTGCCTCTACTCCTGGGAGTGAATGTATCTTGGACAACAGCAGGAAGATTATTCTGCTTTGTGCACAAACTAAAGCACCAGGGTTATGGAAACGCTCCAAGCATAGGAGGTCATTTATTGAACTACTGTTTCTTTTATATAAATCTAAATATGAATATTTAAATACTTATACAAACTGGGTAACTGATTTGGATTCCTAAAAGTGAAAAAACAAAGGTACAACTCCTCACCCAATATAAAAGCAAACTAATCCTGTGGATAGTTATTCAGGAGTAAATCCCATTCTATGCAATGGAGTTTAATCTTAAGTCTGTCCATCTGGGCTTTAAGCACAAGTTAGAGAAATCAATAAACTATGCTTACTTTTTTTCCCCGAGTGCAAGCAATAAAAATGCATATGTTGCACAGGATACAAAAGTATTTCTTGAAGGCTGATGATTCTGTTGCATTCACACATCATTCAAAACCACCCACCGGATTGGCAAGATATCATTACTGTATGCAAGTAGCAGACGCTGGGCGTCCATTTAATGGTGCCTCTGGCCTCTCGGGTAACCACGCCCTCCCTTACTGTTTCAGCATTCGAGTACAGAATTCGTCAGCCTTTACAAAGGCGTCAAATTTGCCCTCCAAGAGCTTCAACGCCCATGTGGAGAAACTTGCGTTTCCTCTTCCTCCTTCCCATCCACGGCATTGCATGGACGAAGGAGGTGAACAATTATGGCCTTTTTATTTCAGACTATCAGTGGCCTCCACACCAATCTACGGAGAAGAAACTCTAAGTTATGCACTGGGCTCGTCGAAGGACTTAATTCCCCAGCCGTATCACAGAGAAGGTATGGCGAGACTGCAGAGCCCCCAGCTGCCCCTCAAAGTCCCGCGGCGCCTGAACCAGGAGGGCGGCTTTCGCCTCTCGCGCCCTAAACGCCGCGGCGGAAAGCCAAGCGCGCTCCCTCTCCTGGGCAGATCAGGGGCAATCCCTTCCTGACCGAGACGACGCCTGTCTCGCCGAGAATGGCGGGAAATACGTTCAGATCCTCCGCCGAGGCCCACGCCAAGGCGTACCCTGGCCTTTTCCCGAAAAAGACGGTCCGGGCAAGTCCCTGTGGGCTTCCTCCGCCGTCCTCTGCATGCCCGCGCAAGCTAAGCACACTCACCGGCTGGCTGAGAGAAAAAGAAGCAGCTGCCGCCGCCGCCGCCGCCGCCGCCGTGACTCTTTGGAACGACCCCGCCGCGGCCTCTTTCCGCCGGCCCAAGCCTTTGCTTAGTCTGCGGGCGACGAGCAGCAGCGCTGCGGAGTAGGCGCAGGCTCTTCCCCGGCTCCACATGTTGCAAGGCCGCCGCTCGGGAAGAGGCCTTGCTTCTTGCCGCGGGGGCCCCTCCGAACCACCGAGAACGAGGGTGGTGGGTCGGTGGAAGCTGGCGAAGGCACGCGGCTGCCCTCTTACGGTGCCCGAGAGCGCACCCAGGAAAAGGATCCGCGGCGCTTTGGCGTTTGACATTTCCAAGTGGGAATCGGGCAGACGTCTTTTTTTGAGCCTTCCTGCCGCATTTCCCCCCCCTCGGATGGCTTCTGTGTTGTTTACTGCTACGTGCTGACATACATGAAATAGAACTTTTCCGTAATACAAAGAAAGTTACCATTTCAGTGACTGTGATTAACCGGTTTACCTTATTTATTGAGGGAGCCACAATTTGCGGGGTTTACAAAACACATTAAGTCATAAGCCATGGTGTAAGCATAATCCTTGGTTGTGTTGTGGAAACACAGAAGCAAAATCGGTTATTGAGTTAATCGTGGTGCAGTTACCATGTTGTGCAGATAGTCGCTGTGTTTATATGGGAAGTTTACCCATGGTTAATAGATTGATGGTTTATTCATCCCAGTTGCCTGGGTCCACACCAGACACAACCATAAAGTAAACAGGTCTTCTTTCAACGTGCTAGGCTAAAATGTGGCTGGCTCGTTTGTCATTCTGCGCATTGTGCAAAAAGCGGCAGTGCAGAACCACCTTTTTAATTACATGTTCTGTGGCTAAACTTACAACCTCAACCAGAGGAAAAATCCTGTTCAAATTAGGCTGCTGCTCTTTTCTCTTGTGCTATGCTTGGTGGTTGTTTGCCTTCCTATGCTAAGTAACCAGACCAGAATAATTACAGACATTGATAAACATTCTACATCATGCTGATTTTGCCCTCAGATTAGAGGGACTGGAAAAGTAAACAAGGCCTCCGCAAGGTAGCTTAGTGAGGCACTTCACACTGCAAAGGCAATGTGATTCACCTTGTTGGAGACTCAGAGCTTAGCAATATGTCTATGAAGGTTCTCAGTCATCCAGGTGAAATTGTCTGTAGCTTGAATCATGTCAACTGGATTTCTATTTTCTCAGTGGAAACGTTTCGCTCCTTATCCAAGGAGCTTCTTCAGTCTGAGCAAACTCAGAAACTCAGAAGTCAGAGCAAACTTTGCTCAGACTGAAGAAGCTCCTTGGATAAGGAGCGAAACGTTTCCACTGAGAAAATAGAAATCCAGTTGACATGATTCAAGCTACAGTCAGAGCTTAGCAGTTGTCTCGTTTCACAGCTGCCTGTTAGCCTCCTCTGGTGGTTGCAAAAGCCAGAAGAGCTGCTTGCTCAGGATCTGGGTGCATGTATAGGTCATCAGACTAATCAAATGCAGAGGGAGGCTGTAGGAGCAAAGGAGAGTGAAGCAAAGCCCTCAAGTGAGGGGTCACCCTGCTCTGGGAAGGAGCCCCAAGGGTGTTTCATTCAAACGTCTGTCGAAGCAAAAGAGGCACAGTTCTGGATATCTGCACAACCCTATTGGAAAATATCCCTTTAAAAATCACCCTGGAAGAAACAATGTGCCATGGCTTTGGAGAAATCAAGTTGAACAAGTTCTGAAAACCATACAAAGGCAGAGTTAAAGACTCTCTGAGTGACCTCAACTCCTGATAAATACACGGTCACAGTCAGTAGAGCAGAAGTGGTCTGCTCTTCTTCCAGAGTGCTTTTTCCGTTCCCACCGAGCCTATACCTGTAGCCCTAAGACCTCCCAGTGGTCTCCCAATCATAAACTAACCAGCCCTGACACTGGTTTGCTTTTACACCCAAATTTGTCCAGGTGCTGCCAAACCAATTACATAGCCTTAAATGCTGGGTTGGGCAGGAAAAGAGTTTCCATTCAGCACTTAAACGGTTCTTGAAAAGAAAATATTGTTTTGGATAAGCGGAATTCTTCACTCCTTTAATCGTTTTTTTAAAATAAAATGTTTAGTGTACGGAGGAACCAATTATTTAAAGATGAGTGATTATTATTTTTTGGAGAGTTATAATGTAAATATTCTGAGTGGCTTAAGTACCTGTCAGAGTCTCCCAAAGGATCATGTACCAGGCCAGTACTTCAATATATCCTCCTGGCCACTCCTACCCGTTTTCCCCTGAGGATCCTTTCCCAAATTGTGAGTAGATAGCACCTTGCCCAGTTCTCACCTGAGTTATCTGTATTTATAGTGTGTTAATTTTTTTTATCCGTTCAATCATGTCCAATTCTTGGAGACTGCCTGGACAAATCCCTGTAGTTTTCTTGGCAAGGTTTTTCGGAAGTGATTTGCCATTGCTTGCTTCCTAGGGCTGAAAGAAAGTGACAGGCCCAAGGTCACCCAGCTGGCTTTGTGCCCAAGGTGGGACTAGAACTCATGGTCTTCCAGTTTGTAGCCTGATGCCTTAACCACTACACCAAACTGGCTCTCAGTGTGTTCATTTTTTTT
The DNA here is from genome assembly GCA_023362775.1 of Charina bottae. Taxonomy (NCBI): domain Eukaryota; kingdom Metazoa; phylum Chordata; class Lepidosauria; order Squamata; family Charinaidae; genus Charina; species Charina bottae. Next base: position 204,899,373 of record JALMGJ010000002.1, on the reverse strand, counting down.
GTTTATTAGTTCAGTTGCTTCCGACTTTTCGTGACTTCATGGACCAGCCCACGCCAGAGCTTCCTGTCGGCCGTCACCATCCCCAGCTCCCCCATGGTTGAGTCCGTCACCTCCAGAATATCATCCATCCATCTTGCCCTTGGTCGGCCCCTCTTCCTTTTGCCTTCCACTTTCCCTAGCATCACCTTCTTCTCCAGGGTATCCTGTCTTCTCATTATGTGGCCAAAGTACTTCAGTTTTGCCTTTAATATCATTCCCTCAAGTGAGCAGTCTGGCTTGATTTCCTGGAGTATGGACTGGTTTGATCTTCTTGCAGTCCAAGGCACTTTCAGAATTTTCCTCCAACACCACAGTTCAAAAGCATCTATCTTCCTTCGCTCCGCCTTCCTTATGGTCCAGCTCTCGCAGCCATAGGTTACTACGGGGAATACCATTGCTTTTAACTATGTGGACCTTTGTTGTCAGTGTGATGTCTCTGCTCTTAACTATTTTATCAAGATTTGTCATTGCTCTTCTCCCAAGAAGTAAATGTCTTCTGATTTCCTGGCTGCAGTCAGCGTCTGCAGTAATCTTTGCGCCTAGAAATACAAAGTCTGTCACTGCCTCCACGTTTTATCCCTCTATTTGCCAGTTATCAATCAAGCTGGTTGCCATAATCTTGGTTTTTCTGAGGTTTAACTGCAACCCAGCTTTTGCACTTTCTTCTTTCACCTTCGTCATAAGGCTCCTCCTCGCTCTCAGTGTGTTCATAATGACCCATTTATAATAGAGCTTAGGACTCAGCTAGTTGTAAAGTATCCTCTCTTGCACATTCCACCTCCACACATGCTCTTTGTCAGCCAGACTTTGTGCATGGGCAGGAATCTGGAATTTTCCACCCAGGGATTTTCCTCCAGGATGACACCCACCCCATGGTATGTGGGAATGACCTTGGGAGACAGGAGGAAGAGCCACAGACTGGGCAACCGGTATGTAAAAGGTTTCTCAGCCCACAGAAGGAGAGGAGGCATGGGAAGCATTTCAGACGGGACCCTCCCTAGTTTTCCAGAGAGTAAAAGGAGAGGTGAGAAATACTTGCAAGATTCTGTTCATACAACCTTACAATAAAGATAGTACAATAAAATACTCATTATTGTGCTTCTTGTCTGGACTACCTCAAAGGGCTAATATCCCGCCTCCCCCCGAAATCATGACAGCCCGTGCCCATCCTGTTTAGCTGACAGACATGTCAGTAAATGGCTGCCCCTCTATTAAAGTATTAACATGTTGGTTTGTTCAGTTGAGAATTCTAACAGTATAGGAACATAGGAGGTTTCCTCATACCGAACTATTTCTATGATTTAAAGGAAAATATTATTTAGTTCACCACCACATCTGCAAAGGCATTTCCAACTTAGTGTGGGATTTGCTAGTGTTACAGTATAAGAGCACCATGTTCCATTCTCTATACTGAAATGTTTCAGAGTATAGCACGCTCCTCTACGCACCTCTGTGTTATGCTCCCAGATCCAGCTATCCAGTATATTTTTAGCAGGTGCATCCTTCTTCTCTTCCCTGAGTTAAAATATGTGCACTTATGAGAACAAGTGACTCAGCAGTTGGCTGATCGTGGTTTTTGTATTTTGGGTTCTGGCAGTGCTTTGAGGGAAGTAGGTAAGAAGACCAAAGGGGGGGAGCACTGAGTGAAAAGAGCAAAAGAAAAGCCACCCAATTTCTCCTTTCTAGTTCTAATTGTAATTGGTCTTTATTTGAAAACAGGAAGCATGAAGACTGTGTTAGAGGCCTACGATAGCAAAGTAGGGCAATGCAGAGCTTCAGACTGGGAGGCAAAAAGGTGCTTTGGAGTCTGTGGGATGTTCCCACAGCACTTGTCTGCAACTTCTTGAAGCAGCTGCATTTTTTCTCTTGTATTGTGCAGCAGACTGCAGCTGCAGTGCAATCCCAGGGAAAGATCTATATGATTTACAGAAATGCAGACAGGTGCTGCTTGTGTAGCTTCGCATGCCCTGGAGCCCCTTTTTCACTTCCAAGTCTGCAGCGCTGCACAACCTTCTGACCTAAATACGCGCAGTTCAAGCATTAAAGCAATCCTTAATTTTTGCAACAGCCCATGCTCACAAAACATCTAAAACCATAGCAAGCTGAACTGTGGTTTACTGAATTAGCCCAGTTGCTTTGAATCGTAGAGAAACCGCCATCCCTCAGTTTATACAAGGCACTGACCCACAAACTAGCCAGGCATGTTTTAACCAGTTCTTCACTGCAAAAACTGCCTTTTTCAGAAAGGAGATTGTGAAGTGCGGTTGCTCATTCTGAATGTCAAATGCATCAGCTGGTGAAACAGTACCACATCTTTAATTTACCACATCAGCTTGGACAATACTGAATATTCTTACAGAGGCAGAGAGGATGAATCCATAACTTGAGACATATATTTTATGCCATGATAGAAGCTGTGGATGCTGAATTAGACAAATTTGGAATAGCATTATAGAAGAGGTAGATGAAGATATAAATTGAATAGCCAACATGTTAATTGTGCCAAATAAATATATTAATGAAATCTGTCTGTCAAGCTGAGGATAGTAAATAAAGGCTGCAGTGAGGGAGTGCCAACCTGTACCAACAATAAACCAATATTTTGCATGCTATGCAAGGTGCAGAGATTTTTGCTAAATTAGTTGCCACTAAGGGCGCAGACTTCAGCAGGGTACTGTCTGGTATATGGATGTCATTGTTGTCTATGTGGCCACTGTTGATAGCTCTATGATAGACTGACAGCAGTTTCTGAGAGATTCCACTAACGCACTGCAGCAACCCAGAACACCAGAAAAAAGAAACAGATCATCTATACAGCATCTTCCAGCGAAATGGATACCCACTCAACTTTATCAAAAAGTGCCTGACCACCCAACCCACTACAACACAACCAACAGAAGCTATAAAAGGATAACACTGCCATACATCAGAAACATCTCAGAAACTACAAATAGACTGTTACAACCACACGGCATCACCGTAGCACACAAACCAACCCAAACCCTTCAGAACATTGTATGTAGACCAAAAGACCCAGTAGCCCAAGAAGAAAAAACAGGAGTTATCTACAACATGCAGTGTAAGGACTGTAACAGCCACTATGTAGGACAGACTGGCAGAAGACTAGCAGAACGCATCCACGAACAACAACTAGCAGTCAGAAGACATAATGAAAACTCTTTAATCTCACAACACATGGACAGACTTAACCATACTTTCAACTGGGAAACTGAGCATCTTAAACCAAGCCAAATCCAGAAATGCTAGAGAATTCCTGGAAGCTTGGCACTCAGACAAAGCAGCCATCAACAGACACATAGAAGTAAACAACACTTACATACCATGCATAAGAGACAATAGAAAAGCCAAAAGACCAGAACACCTCCTTGCCAGCAATCAACACCCAGATATGCAAAGATGAACACCAGGATTAGCACCAGAGGAACAATCAAACAGCACAAAATTAATTAATTAATTAATTAAATTTCTATGCCGCCCATCTCGCGTAGTACGACACTGGGCGGCATAGAAATGACAAGTCGCTAAAACAATTCAATATAAATACATACAAATACAAATACAAGATATAAAACATAAAATATACCCTAATCAAGGAACTATTAACTCAGTCAATCAACCAAGCAGCAAGCAACAGCCCAACCAAGGAACTCCTAAGGAGAGAACAACACCAACACAAGCAGGACAAGCCATGGTATATAAACAGAGCAAGTCCCACTCCCTTTTCACACTGAAGATGTTGCCTAGTCTGGCAGTGAAACGTCTGCAAGACAACAAGGCTCAGAGAGCACCAAGGACTCCGCAGATTCCATAAAAGAACACAAAAGCAAATGGCACTTTGGTCTTCAAGAAATGTTACAGGTCTTCCTTTGAATCAGTTAACCATGCCAAAGGTGATAGTGTTTTAATCACAAGCACCTGAGAAAGGTTCCAGCTGTCCTGGAATGCCGTGAGGTAGTGATCCCTTCTCCTTCCAACATGAGGCCTCCTGCATTTCAGGATCCTGGGGTCAGAGAGAGCAGCTCAGTGGAAGCCAGAAATCCTGATGTGAATTTCACTCAGACGATGAGAACCTGAAGTGGCAGAGTTCAGATTGGCGGATGTATGTAGTTTGGGGTGAGGTATTCTGTAGATGGTTTAGTCTGTTTTATCTTTGGAATGGTAATATTCTATAATGTTAGAAGAGTTGGTTTATTACTGTTTGTTTGTTTGTTTGTTTGTTTGTTTTTATCTAAGAGGGATGTAGTATAGTTCTACAAATCCCAGGAGACAGAACAGACAGACAGACGAAGTTTGGAGAGATGAAACAGAGAACTGTGATAGTGCTATGTCTAAAGCTGTTATATAATCCAAAAAGTTTTAAGTTACGATTCCTCTGCAATCTATGGTAAGAATCCTCTAAGAAAAAGCAGAACTATAAAATACAGAAAAGGTGCCATACCCTGGCTCACCGTCATACTTTTTTAAAAGGATTTTTAGATCAGAATAGTTTTAGGAAATGCAGTATCAGGTATGGTTATGGTGATACTTTTTATATATACAGTATATGCGTGTGCACACGTATACGCACAAGCTTAAATTCCATGGACTAGGAGGCAAAATTGAGCACTTTACATACTTAAATATTTGTAAACTGTTAAATAATGCATTTTACATGGACTCTTTATTTACGCATGAATACCGTTTGGAAGAAATAAGCAAACGTAAGAGCTGGTCTGCAGGACAAGATTTCAGTGAGCGAAGTCAGAAATTCTCCCACTTATATGAAAGAATATTTTCTAAGCCATAAAACCTTAGATCAAAGTGCCACGGAGAAAGGGTTATGCCCAATCTGTTCTACTGATTCACATTTTATATTTCCCAATGGTCTTCCGTAAATGTTGTTTTTGAGATATTGTAGCTAGGAGGAAAAACCTGTCTAGGCAGTATTTGCATGCTGTGGAAAATCTACCTATTTCTGGAATGCACATTGTAAACACAGCAACCCTGTGTGTTTCCATACATTTTGAAATTGTATTTTTAAACTTCTTAAAATGTTGTATTTCACTGTCCAGATTCATAAGGCATTTTCAGAAAACTGAAGCTTGTGGTAGTTTATTTAACATTAATCAAAAGTTCTATATTTCCTCAAATATAATGTCAGTTATACACCTGCTTCTCCATGAGAAATAAAACATGAAATCGGTTTTATTTTGGTTTAGCATTCAGCTTTGCAATCATGTTCTGTGTAAAAAACAGATTACAAAAATTCCCCTTTCTCATCTAATGTACTACAGCAAGCATTCTAGAAAATGGGATTTGATACAGAATAATGCGTCCATTTAAGTTTAAAGACCCCCAACAATATTTATTTTGAGAACAAAATACTTTATTTGTCAATAAAACTATAGTTTACAGTAGAATATACTAAATAAATTATGTAATTTATCCTTTACAAGCAATATATCTAATCACAAATATTTCAAAGACAATATATGTACACAACATAAGGCTTTGTTATAAATAGCTTTTTTATTCACTAATAAACAGTGAAAATTTCTTTATAGAAGATAGTTTCCATAAAGTTATGTGCAGACATACTAACTCTTGTATGAAATTAACAGATGAGCAATCATAATTCTGGGGGAAGGGGAGAGAAGCAGAATTGATTTATAGAATAATCACCACTGTGAAGATGGCTCTTTAAATAGGAAAGGCAGATTAGATATTTTTGTCCTTGATCACTGAATACATGCAAATGAAAATATCACCTTCGAGTCCTGAAAAGACAATAGGAAAAGTTGAAGCAGCAGCTAAAAAGATGGAATATGCAAGGCTTCACATTTCAGCAGGCAACAGCACGCCATAATAAATTGTGGAATATTTCCCATCTCATCTGCTGAGTCTAGGGGGTTATGTCTGTAGTTCAAGAACTGCTTGATGATTTCTATAGAGCTGTGTTGATTAGGACTTTGTTTACCAGGCTTAGCAAAATTTTCCTCATAAATCTGGAGTGCAGAAAGTGCTTTTGTTAAAATATACTCATTTTCTTTCATGTTCTGTTACTGTAAAAGAAAAAAAAATGAAAACATTTTACAAAGAACAAACAAAACCCAGTACAGTAGTCTTTTTTCTTACTTAAATGTGTAAAGCTGGAAATGTTTTGCTGCCTTTGTACACTGCTTTTTGCCCTAGGATAGTTACATATCAGCCTTTCTGTAGTAACCAGAACCTTGGTCTAATAATCATATTTATTATACATTAATGACAGCTACCTGCTACAATTATGTGTTTTTCTTCTTCTAAAAACCCAAAATGGTACAAGCCCATTTTTGAATATTACTTGGGCAGTTAAAACTGAATCTCCAGTGGCAGAATAATATTTGGGACATTTTTATGTTCTGCTCCCAACTGTTACATGTATGTCTGCCTGCCCACATCCCCTCTCCTTTTCTCTCCCTCTCTCTCACTCTTTTTGGGTGGGTATTCCAGTTTGATTATATGTGACCAAATCTACTGCAATTGCAGATTAATTGGTACACAGGTGGATAAATGCTGGAAAAAAAAGCTCCCTGTAATAAATGACCTTGCCCTATTTTCAATCTTTAGAAACAGAAATGTAAACTATTAATAATATCAGAAACATGCCGCCTATATGCCTGCTGAATATTCCTGGTAGAAAACATAAGTGACTCAATATCAAACTGATAACATATCACTCTGTCTTCATGGGATACACTTTATTAGAAAAAAAATGTCTGTGTATTTCAGGAAGGTAGCATCTTTGAGTTGAAGGGCTGTACTGCCCCCCAGGGAATTTCATGGGAGGACTGGTTGTGGGGCCACAATATACTATCACACGCAGAGTCAGAATTAAGATACTAGAAAGTCTGGTCTCAAAGGCTGTTCCTTCTCCATCTATTTTTAGCAATATCAGTGTTTCTCTTCTGCTTAGACAATAGCTTATAAAAATTATACTAAACTTAAACTCCGTGAGCTCCAAACATTTTACTATATGACTTCACATTAATTTTGTCATATTGGCATGAACTATATTAACATATTCAGTTTTAAATTAAAATTTGCATAGGCTTCTAATATTTTTTAAAAAAATTCTAACTGCTACTCAAAACCATTTTATCTAAAAAACTTATAAACTAAAACAAAAAACAAAACAACCCCCAGGCTATTTTTATAGGCTTACATGAACTTAATATCTCTGATATAATCAATCTAACCATATTAACAGAGAAATAAATGTTGGGAAGCATGCTGAAAACCTAATGCTGCTAAAAAAAATGTACTCAGCAACTATAAATTATACTCAGTTATATTGAAAATATAAAAGAAGGGGCGTGGTGGCTCAGCAGGTAAGACGCCAGGCTTGTTGATCGGAAGATCGCAAGTTTGGAGGTTCGAATCCCTAGCCCCGTGTGACGGAGTGAGCTCCCGCACTAGCCCCAGCTCTTGCCAACCTAGCAATTCGAAAGCATGCAAATGCAAGTAGATGAATAGGTACCACTTCAGTGGGATGGTAACAGCGTTCCACATGCGTCATGCCAGCCACATGACCGCGGAAGCGTCTTCGGACAACGCTGGCTCTTCGGCTAACAAACAGAGATGGGCACCGGCCCCTTGAGTCGGACACGACTGCACAAATGTGTGGGGGGAACCTTTACCTTTTTATATTGAAAATGCTGGTAACCATCCATGGTTCCTGGCATGAGGCATAGAGTACATATTGTGCAGCATAATTAGGTAATACATGGGATACTGATGATACTGCATAACACATTATTTACTAACGGCACGTGAATAGCAGTATTGTGGTACTCATTAGAGCAACCCTTCCCAGCCTGGCATCCTTCAGATATGTTGGGACTACAGTTCATAGGGAATGCAGTCCTAACACATGTGGAGGCTGCAAGGTTGAAGATACTGTGCTACTGCGTAAAGCCCCTAAAAATGTAGAATTGTGTTAAGGTTAATTATACAGCCATCTGCAATGGAAGTACTCAGTAGATTAGAGAAGCTATCAGTATCCTTCAAGTAATGCAAACTACACTGTATTCCAAACTCAGATATCCAAAGTCATGTGGGATAGCAATATTTTAAAGGTCTCTAAATCAGTGCAATATCAGAGATAGATCCTTTGTATCTCAGAGAGGCTGCTGAGATATGTATTAGAAAGCACATGTCAGTCTAGATTTTTATCTCTGCATCTTCTGGAGATTGTGAAACTAAAGTGTATGTAAAGGAAACAGTGATGAAACCTGGAAAATTCTAAGTGAGAATGTATATACTGTATTGTTGAGCAAGGCAAGAAATTAGACAAAGAGAATTATCTGTTGTCCCTATCTTCATATATGAGAGAAAAAGAAGTTGGTTTACTGTTCAAATCTAAGGCCTTATTAGTTGGCATTCTCACTTTTATATTGCCTATTAATTACATGAAGGCAGATAGCTGGAATTGTGCTAGTAGGTTATTATAAAGCTAGCAGATCATGTTGGTAATTAATCTTTTCTTCAGAATCTCTTGTATTAGATTTATTCCCATGCTTTAAAACTGGGAGTGATGTTTTTGTGACCCATATTTTTTCCCATTTAAATGTAAAACAGGTACTGTAAATGTTTTATATTTAAAAAGTTTTAAAAGCTTCATGGGCACAACTGATCTATAGTGCAGTTAAATTTACAAATCTAAAAAGATTTTTTAAACTGAACTTATGTAGCTGATAATTGTGGTAATTGGCAGTACATTATTGTATTGTTCTGAACTCCCCTGGCAAATACAAAGTTAGAAGTTTCATACAAACATATATATGAATGACCAGTCAAGTCAAATAAAAGATTCCTGTGCTATTTTATCAGCAATAGGTGGCAGCATTGTGTTTTGAAAGATAATAAACTTGTTTACCGTTTCTTTGAAGACTTAGAATATACTAGTTTTGGCAGTAACATTAATTCATGTAACAAAATAGTTGCAAAGCTGATTTTAATACCATCTTGCTAAATAACTGGTAAGATATTGATGGTAACATTATAATTGAATTATTCCATGCTCTGCATGAAATTATTAGGTTTAACACATGCATGATTTGACCTTATCAGGTGTGGGAAGTCCCAACATACAGCAGGCCTGGAAAACTGTTCACAGAATATATCCAGTCATCGTCAGGATTAAGCTCTGTTAAAAATATGCTTATTCTTATTTAGTCTATCAATCCCTCCAGTAGTGACACATATCACAGCCAATGACCACAGAAGGTGATCAAAAGGCACTGAGATTCTATGCTAGGCCATATTCTGGCATTCCACATCTGATGACACTGAATCTTTTACTTGTTTTGTTTAACTTTTGACTTCATGTTCTTTTTTCCCCTCCCTGTATGTTTTGAATTTATTGTGGGTTATCTTGCATTCATGTACAAAGATGGTCATAACAAAAAGATACTAAATCATCTTAGAATAAAGTTTTACTTTAAAATGAAAGCAGAGATTTCTAACAGAATCTTGGCTGCTTGGATCAAGCTTTTCACTGAGAGTAACTAGGGTGCCTGTGTATATGAATGCTAACTCTTGGACAAAAAAGCAAAAACAAAGACTGTTTATTGGTGATTTCCACTTTTTGTTGCTTTGCTACAGACATACTTTGATTCAAGTAGAGGCTGCTGTATTGTAAGACTCACAAACAGTTCACTTCTCAAAACGAATCACTAAAGTGTCAACAGAGTGCTTGTGGTGCATACAGACAAAAAAATATACTAATACTTAAACCTTCTCTCTCTCTCTCTCTCTCTCTCTCTCTCCTCCCCCCCCCCTCTCTCTCTCTCCATACATATGACAAAAAAGAAATGCCACAGAAGAAGCATTTACCCACTTTTACTACACACACACAGACATATATGTAAGTTCAGTAAGAGAAGCTCAGAGTTAAAGCAGCTGAGTGAATTTGTAGTTAAGTAACAACCTGTATTTATTCTGAGTATTGTAGTTAAAATCAGCCAAATCTAGAACACTAAAGCTGCACTTCCTGAGCAGAAGACTGCACTATGCTATCTTTCTACAGTTCCCCTGCAGGAAACTGTTAAGGTTAATAAAAATTAAAAATGGATTCAAATGTCCTGACATCTGCCATGTTGAATATGGAGGTATTGCTGACTTAGGTAGTTGTTGGAAGCTGCTCTGACATTATTCATAACAGTTCCCCCTCCACAGAATCTGTACCATTTTTTTTAAAAAAAGGTGTATTTTATTTCTTAAAATATAATAACTTTAGTAGCAAGACACACTTACTACTGAGTACAATCCTAAAACGGGATTATTTATAATAGTATTCCCAAACATGATCTATTTTAATCAATATATGAATGAAAATGAAGGACTCTTGGTAACTAACAGAACAATCTGTTAGAATAACCAATTTGCTAATTCAATCACAGCTAAAAAAGCTACGAAGAGAAAATGTTGCTCCCCAAATGGTCAGAGACAGTTTCAAGCTGACCCATGGTCTTCTTCATTACTGGGACCCTTGAAACACAAAGACTGTGCATTACTCAATCAGTGGAGACCATCAGAAATGACTTCCAACCTGTGGTTCATCCCCCCATGTTTAAGACTTGTCACTTAAAACATCTGAGTGTTGACAAGTCAGCAAGGTGCCATTACTGCAGCTTAATGTTAACCTAAGCTGCACAGGGAATCAGAAGTGCTCAGGAGGCAAGAGTTGGGTGGTGGGATGAAGCGAGAGTTCCCACTTGGGGGAACAGACTCTCCCATGCTTTGCAAAGTTCCAGTGCTTTACTTGAAAACCATTTACTGGAACTGAAAATAAATCCATTACCAAACAAGGATGTAAACACCATGTATGGAGGTGCTCAGAATTAGAGCATTCTGCATTATCAATTTTGTAAAAATACAAAGAGATAAATTGGTAAATACTTTATATTTTCTATATTACGGGAAGGTATACTTAAGAATGAAATATCTACACTATACATGAGCAGATTACAACACACAATGATTCAAAGTCAAGTTGAAACAGTCGTTTCGGACACCTCTTCACGGAACAGAAACCAATGCATCACAATATCTCTTTTAATTTTTCTTAGATTTTTTAGAATTTTAAGTGTTTTTTCTTTTATTCTAACCAGATGTGAATTTTAGTTTTGTTTGCTGGTCTAAATTGATTTGATTTGATTTGATTTGATAATATAATTTAACATAGCTTTACATTCTCGTAGTGTTATACAAATTCTAGTATTACTTATGCCCTTTTATAGCTATTTGCCCTAGTTATTTATAGTATATAGATTATTCATTGTAAAATTAATTGTAATTTTATAGGATTTTTTTTTTGCTTTTTAATACCTGTACTCTGTAATTTTACCTTAATAATTTTATCTTTATCTTATTCTATGTTATCAATATGACTTTTTATATTTATTTTATTTCTATTTTAGTGTAATTGTTATGTTATTAGTTGTATGCTGGTCTATGACCGAAATAAAAAAAAATTGAAACATAAACACTTTAAAAATGTAATAAAAACACAAGTAACATTATTGGACAACTTACTAAATAAACATCCAGGACAGAAGCATTATCAGTCTCAGTTTCCACCGTGCTCTGTTCTGAAGTCAAGCAGATCGCACTGTCTTCTAAAGTGAATGTTGAACTTGAAGGCAATCCTTTACTGGATAGAAAAAGAATATACAATGAACATTAATACAATGAAGAACCATTTTGGCCTTTTCTTCACATTTGTCAAGCTCTGGTTAATGCTGGGTTGCCATGCAACTGTACCAAAAGATTATTTAATCAAAGTCCAAGCCCTTCGGCATCCAGAAACTTGCCAGGCCTCAATGCTGCAGTATTCGGGCTGCTACTTGCAGCAGAAGAAAAGTTATGAGAGGCCTGGAGAAAAGATTATAACAAGAAACCTTTGGTTTAGGGAGAAGAATGCTTGGAGATTAGCATAATACAGTTGTGGCTATTAAGAAGGATTTATATGAGTGCTGATGAACAGTTCTCCAGCTTTTTCTCCATAAACACAACCTCCTGACTTTTGATTTCACTATATATTTCTAACATGCATTATATTAAAATATATAACAGGAACAAGAGGAGTATTCTTTTGGATAATAAAAAACCCTGCCTAATTATACATCTTCATTAGATTCCAATGCTACACAAACAACCTCCCAACATTACTTGGGGGAAAAACTGGTCAGGTATAAATTGTTGCTTGTAGTGTTGTTTAAAAATAAACTCAATGTATTTATACATCACGATTTCCAAAAGTCAGCAGCCTAATGGCATCTCTGCATTCTTTGTCTGTTTATACACATGACATCTACACACAATTTAGGAGCTGTTAAGTTATTATGGTTATTTGGAAACAGGAAAAGCAAAACCTGATACACCCATAGAATGAGGCAGGCTCCAGAGTGAGTGGTATGTCATGGCTTTTCCTGTTTGATTCATCTCATGCTATAAATATATTATTACAGCTGTGACTATATAATCTGTAATATTAAAGAGTTTATTCATGTGTTTTACATAGATTTTACAGCCATTAGTAATTCAAAGAAAGAAAAATAAACCGTAACATTTCCATAAAAAGCTGAAGGCTGTAGACACCTTCTATCAAAATAGGAAGGGAAGTACTCCTATAACATAATACATACACACACCTGAATGAGAACGAAGGCAGTTCAGGCAGCTCTATATCCACAAGACTAGTCTGGTTTCACAGATAAATTACTATGGTTTGAGCAAGATTCCTATTCATGTATGAGACACCTCAATGGAGCAGGCCAAGGCTTCACCATGCTTTAAGAATGCAGGGGTTCATAGGCTCAAGCCCAAAGATACAGGGCATGGCTAAAGCATTTACTTCTGCAGGGCTAAAAGCCAACAACTGTGGCACAAGAGCGCTTTAGAAGCCATTATTTCTGGACAGACATTGCTGGAAATATTGCTAGCTTCCAACCACCCATGTTTCTGACTTGTTTGCTGAAGCCGTGGATTCTTGAGCTGCTCTCCACTGGATGCCTCATCTCTGAATGCTGACCTAACTTTTAAGTTTACCGTGAATTATTGGCTTTCTGCATTTCAGATTATTTATCAGTTTGCTTCCGAACACCCTAATCATGTCTGAGAAAGGACTGGGAGAATGTAACTAGTGCCACCTTAATTATAGCACCGTCATAAGCAGTTATATTCATTTCTTTGTTAGAACTGTATCCCACTTTTTCCCCAAAGAGCTCACAGCACTCCCTTCTCCACATTTTTCCCATACAACAATTCTTTGAGATAGTTTAGCCTGAGAGCTAGAGACTCATCCCAAGTCACTTAGGGTCACTGAATATAAACTTGAACCTGGCCCTTCACACTTCTAATTCAAATTCTTAAAAACTACACAGTACTGGACCTCCTGTTTTTAAATTTTATTTAACAATTGTTATAACTTGCCCCAATCCCCAAAGGCTATGGGGGAGTACCAAATACAAGGAAAAAAGGAAAACATCATATTGACAATAAAATCCAATCCAAAGCCTATGATAGATACCTTCAATCAAAAGAGTTGTGGCCAAAATCCCACTGAGGTAAAACCCCAAATGGGGGCTGCACATATTTCTTATCTTATCCACACCCTAAGTACCTCACAAGAAGGGGGGACTCTCAATAGGCATTCTCTAGATCAGAGCTTTCCAAACTGTGTGTCGCGACACAAAAGTGTGTCGCCACACAGTCTGGTGTGTCGCCACACAACCCGGAAGCGCTGATCATAATCAGCGCTTCCGGGTTTTCCCGCGGCGACACAGCAACTGCAGCGCACAAAACCCGAAAGCAGCAGCAGCGCTTCCGGGTTTTTGCGCGCTGCCGCACTTCCGGGTTTTCCCGTGGCGACACACCAACGCCGGTTGGTGTGTCGCCACGGGAAAAACTTTGGAAAGACCTGCTCTAGATGATCAAACTGGATGGGCAGATTTGATTCTGTTGCCTGTTACATCCCAATGCTGTGCTATGTACAACTTTAAAGGTAATGATCAGTCTAAATAGGAATGTCTATTTCAAGAATCCTAAAGTCATTTGTAAATTTCCTCCTAAATAGCCCCATTAAGAAGCTCAATATGTTATAAATAAATTAAATAGCCATCTCACAGTTAAGGGAGATGAGAAGCTATCATTATATATACTGTATATTAAAAAAAATGAAAGCAAGCAACTTCTTTAGTTGTTCAAAGTAATAACTTTGTCTATTGAAGGCAAAGGAGAACAGGCACGCTACCCCCTAATGCAGTGCTTTCCAAACTCCCGCCGTTGGTGACACACCAACAGCGGCAGTGGGGGTGGTGTGGGGGTGCGCGCAGGGGCGGCGGTGTGCATGGCGGCAGCGGCCTCGTGTTTTCCGCTAAAACCCAGAAGCGCTGATGGCGCACTGCTGCTGTCACCACTGCCGCACGCGCCGCCGCAGGGGTGGCAGCAACGCGCCACCACCATTTCCGGGTTTTGTCGCAACGCACTAAAGGGTCGCGACACACAGTTTGGAAAGCTATGCCCTAATGTGACTTGTTTAGCCAACAACTATAAGAATAAAGCAATCAGACCTCTCTTCCATAACAACTTTAATTCTGAAAGTGAACAACAAAATAGTGTTTCCATTTGTGCTCACCTGTACACTGAGCACAACAACTGCGCAGGAGTAGAAGGTATCTGTAATACGTAGCTGGAGAACACGTATTACAAGGTTAAAGCACCTGTATCCTTCTGGTCTATAAAAAGCTATTTCTGAGCATACATTGATCAAAACTAATTCCTACAGTCAAGTTTATTTCATTAAGTACACATAGTCAAAGATATAAATGACCTATAGCTATTCCTAATTTGATTTTCAATTATTATTGGTTAATTATTTTAAATAGTATATTTAGTAAGTCTGGAAATACATCTCCAAGAAATATTGTTTTTGTTCCTATGTAGGTGCTTAGATAAAATACCAATGGAGAATATCTAGGTTTCATTACCTACAGCAGACAGACAGAGATCAATTTCAGAATTTAAATTTGCATGGTAAAATGATGTATCCCATTACATCATGTAAATATATATTCCATTACATCACGCAAATAAATCTTGCCCATCATGACAAGACATAAATTACGACTGTTTCTTACAACATTTAATACTATCAAATCCATCCAATTCAGTTCAGTTTAACTAATGAAATACCCACGTATATTTCTAGAAAATGGTTGAGACAAGATACTAACTCTATACTAATGGCAACCGGTTCTTCCAAGGTTATTATTTCAAAGGAATATTTACTTTTCTTCCTTAGAACAGCTTGCTAATAATTGATTTTCCCAGAGAACTTAGAAAATTGGTGTTCTGCTGAAATGGAGGATAAACTCAGAGGGTTTTTGGAAATATTTTTCACAATGCTGAAAATACCTCACTTTTCAAATGACTTTTTGGCATAGCCATTTACCTATTTTGATCTCACTTGTTCTCAGGGGCAGCATCATACTGGCACCTAAGTTCAAATTATTATTATTTTCTCCCCTCTTCATGTGGCTTTGATTGTTCCCATGATGAACCCACAAAGAAACCAGATGCTACAATAGTGAAGGAGCAGAGAAGAATGAACCATAAAAGAGTAAAAAGATGGATGAAGAACACTGCCCTGAAAATAACCCTATGCTTTCTTGCAGAACATAATGACTTGCATTCCAATAAACTTAATATAATTTTGTAGTATAGATGGTGCTCTGTAGGTAAAGCCATTTTAGTGTGGTTGTGTAGTTGGTAAAAATCTATCTATTCCCCTTACAATAACCTCTTGTGTACCCACCATGGCTCTTCTGTAAAAGTTACCTAAATGCAGGTATAATCTATGTCCACAATCATATTTAGAAATCATGCAGAAATATATTTTGTTGCAATTATGTACTTTTAGAAGCATCTCAAATACACGATTACATATAGTATATACAAACTACAACACGCTACTATTTTCCCTTAAACTGATGCTGTGAATAACCTGGTGAAAGATTAACTGCTGCTAACACTTAAAGTCTTAAGTCTAACAATTTTTTCTTAACACAAGAATACTGTATCTTTACTGAATAAAACCCTCCCTATGTAAGCATGACATTTTGTCAGTTAGAAAAAAGCCACACAGAAGTCCTAGCAAGCTGATACTTTTATGTATAGATTTCAATATGCAAGGAGTGTTGAGAAGCTGCTGTAAAATTGTAAAATTGTGCTGTGACATCAATGAAAGGCGGGCTACTCATAAATACAGTGCAACTCTCTGCAGGAGGAGCTTTTACATAGAAGCAAATGCTCAATGTGAGCCAGAATTCTGCATTATAAAATCATGGGTCTTCATATGTGGAATTCTACACCAGGACAAGGTTACTATGTCATTAGAACAGCCTATGGCTATGAATCTATATTTACAGTATATTACAATCATTCTTCTGCAAAACACTGCAGTTGTTACCAGAAAATAATAAGTGGAACTGGTACTTTTAATATATTTTCTGCCTTAGAGCAAAATTGATTGAAATTAGAGGTTCTTTTGTGTTATCAAATCTAGGTTTATTGCAGAAGCATGTCTACATTATAGATATTTATGGGGGACACTGAATACCGCCTACTCCAAACAGCGGCCTGACCTATTAGAACTACAGGGGTGAAACTGCTGCAAATCCCACATTTTCAAGAGGTTCGGGGGGCTGAACCAAGCAAGCAGTGCTTTTCTGTGGCAGCATAAACACTGTGGAACACCCTCCTGGTGGAGATCAAACTATACCCCTCCCTGATTGTTTAGAAATGGTTGAAAACAGAATTGTTTTGGAGCACTTTCCCCTGAGCGTATATATTATGCCATCTTTTACTTTTATTTTTGTGTTCCTTTTGACTGATTGTGCTTTTGCTGATATCATTTGTTACGATCCTGTAGGGTTTTAAGTGTGACCACTGATGTTTTAAATGTTTTCTATTTATATTCCATATAAGCCACGAAGAAGCATTTTCATTGCGGTGGGGCAGAAATGTGTTAAATTATCCTCACAGAATGTGTCCAAAAACATTGCTTCCAGGTCCACAGGTCTTGGGCAATTAGAGTAATTTCAAGTCATTTGATCTGTGTCATAACTCTGTCAATCAACCAAGCAGCAAACAACAACCCAATCAAAGTACTACCAAGGAGAGTACAACACCCCCACCAACACAGGCAGGACAAGCCTGGGTATATAAACAGAGAGCAAGTTCCACTCCCTTTTCGCACTGAAGATGTTGCCTTGCCTGGCAATGAAATGTCTGCAAGAAAACAACAAGGCTCAGAGAGCACCAAGGACTCCATAACTAAATTTGCCAACGCACTTAGAAACCCTAGCTTATTTAATAATTTATGAATGTTTTGCATTCTGTGGTACAGACAAGCCATTGAACTGCTCTGATTTGCTATGCAGAATGCTAAAACTGGGCATTAAAACAGGTTGAAAACAGACCTAAAGAAGTTATAGCATTTTCTTTCATGTATAATATATTATTCAAAAACTATATATTATTTTTTAAGTTCAACAACGTAATCTATTTATTCTCTCACTGTATTTAGCTGCTGTTAGTTAGTGAGAACAGGATGAAAATTTGAGAGAATTACACCCATGGTATCAAGCAAGAGCATCTTTTAAAATTGCCCTTCCAAGAAGCCATAAAACCATCTTCAAGTTGGTTCCAAATTTTGAGCCTGGGATTTTTATTAGAACATTCAACCTAATCAACAAATTAATTTACATTTAAATCTTTCTGATGGCTTAAACATTTTAAAAATATATTGCAAGAACCTTTATCTTCTTGCTTTTTTTTGTAAGTACTTGCTTTCAGCACATACCAGCAACTTTGATTAATGAATATATCTAATGATGGTTCAGTAAATTTATGCATAGGAATTCCAGAGATGGAATATTTCCCATGTTCTATGTGTTACTCATAATACTCTGAACCATATTCTACAATGTATGACACTGAAGAATCTACATTGCTATTTTGGCATTCCTGGTATCAAGAACTGGTCCAGAAAAGTTAGCATAAGCATTCTCTTTATGCCCTGTTGACAACTTTGAGAATCTACACAAAACTATTTAGAATGAGCAAATGATTGCAGTATTTATTTATTTATTTGATTTTTATCCCACCTTTATTACTTTTATAAATAACTCAAGGCGGCGAACATACCTAATACTCCTTCCTCCTCTTATTTTCCCCACAACAGCAACCCTGTGAGGTGAGTTGGGCTGAGAGAGAGTGACTGGCCCAAGGTCACCCAGCCGGCTTTCATGCCTCAGGCGGGACTAGAACTTCATTTGAAGTTTCTGATGTGATCATTATGCTGTTCATTTTTTAAATTTAGTAGTTCTATTTTGTAAAATTTCTAAAATTTTCTTTTTTAAAAAATTATCTGTAATATCTGGAAAGTTACAGCGGCCTTTAACTAAAAACAATAAAACATTTATTTAGTTGCAAGAATTTCTATCCCTTATCAGTCAATAGCGTTATCAAACTTTTTAAGCACTCAGAATACTGCAAAATGCTTCCACATTGTCAAAATAAATGTGAAGCCAGAGAAAAATAAATGCATCAGCATTTATCTCAATTTAATTAATTTCTTTAGTGAAAGAAACTCCACTGCATTACAAAATATTTCAGCAGGTAAAATACTAATAAAGTTGTTTGACTTTATAATCCCCTTAGGAGTATACAGGAGGAGAGGGAAATCACTTTGCATCCCCACTTTGGCTAGAAAGACACATTTTAGGTGTGTGTGTGCAAGTTTGGGCCTGCTTGATTTTGGATCCAAGACACAGCCTTGCTTTTTCTGACATTAGGTTTTCTGAATTCTCATGAATGTGTATGTGACAACTAATGGTAGTATGAATAGGACTGTTCAAGTCAGCCATAAAAGTGGGAAATAAACTTGAGCCCCTAGAAATGTCTGGTGAAGGAAAGTTCTTCCCTTAACAAATATCACCAAAGGTATTTGCTGAATTTTCAGGAGGTAGCTTCTCTACCCCTCCCCACAGATGGTAGCAACACAAATAAGTGGTGTGGATTTAAAATTTTAAAATTTTGGAAACTGCTCTTTTTGCTTCACTTGTCCAAGATCCAATTATTTCTGAAGCATTTTGATTTTATATTTGGATTTTGTTCAAATTGGATGCGCATTCATAACTTTGCAGGTTTTGGGTATTAAAATAGAAATTTTTGAGAATGGAAAGTTAGAATTGTATTAAAGAATTCCTAATGTAACACACATTGTTAAGAACGAGTATCACATAGAAATGTTAAAAAGATTTGCTTTAGTAATTCCACAGAAAGTATATATGCAGGATTTTACACCAAGAGTATTATAGAACTAAACTAACTAAACTAAACTGTTACATAATTCTTAGAGGAGGTAATTTAAATCTAACATCACCTTTTGTCCTTTTATAATAAAAGAAATCCTTTACAAATCTTTTAACCTTGGCAACAGGCCTTGAAGTGGCATTATGGCTTATTCATATATTTATTCTATATACAGGCATTTCTCTAAGAACACACAAAATAGCAAGATTCCAGTGCAACAAACTTAGAAATAAGCTAGTATTTGGTTTTCTAACCACCAAAAGAACTTTTTGCTTTCTGAAACGCAAAAAAGTATTCCTTAAACCAAGCTTGACTCTTGACTTCATGTGATTACATGGATGTACCAAAGTTGTGTTCTTGGCAACAGTATGAAAATATTGTTTTTATTTCCCAGTGTAGTCTACAGCCTGGGAATCTCCTGTTGGCTTCCTATTCCAATAATAAATAAACAAGCCCAATTCTGTTTAGTTTCTCAAGATTAAGTAAGGTTATTTGGTGCTGCCACCTACTGTGATATTGAAGCAAGGCCCCACTCAAAGGTGAAATGTTGCACCCAGCCCCCCCAAATTTGTGTCTTCTTTTTCTGGGCATCATGCTTGGTTGTCATCTCAGCCTGCTCTCGGCACTGAAATCCCATACAGTAGCTGCTATAGAGATTCTGTCTCAACCAGTTCAAGAAAACAAATCTTAGTAGACTTTTTCCTGTTTAGCGGCTTAAACAGGTTATGCTTATAATGTATTAATGTTCATTTCAAAGCTTGTTAAAAAATTAAATTTCATCAAACACACTGCATGTATTCATGATTTGGGTATTAAAGTGAATCATAATAAAAATAAAATCTCTGCCCTACCCTCCGCCAATTGTGTTTGTAAAAAGCAGTCACGTAGGTTGGAATAAGAGGTGTGGGGATTCCCCAGGCCAATCTCATTACATTCTCTCTGATGATGCTAACATGCAACAATGTATGTTGCCCTATCCTATCCAACACAATTGCTCTTTCCAGAACAGGTGAAAAACAGGTGAAAAACCGCTACAGTAAGTACAGTATGAATCAGCCATGCTCTGCATAATGCAACAAACTGATGGACAGTGGAGTTAGGAAGAATATTCCATCTTAAGGAATGTGAATATCCAGCTGTATTTCATCTATGCCCCTCTTTCAAAGTTAAAGAGCTAGTAATATAAACTTCTGATGCCTATACCCTATAGGGCAGGGTTTCTCAATCTGTGAGGGATACCTCCCTTAGAGAGATGCAGACAGAGTCCAGGGGAGGTGTTAAGAACCTTTTAGTTGGATATTATAAATCCACCTGTCCCAAAACACTAGTTTCAAGTGAGTAACGTGGTGATGGAGGCACAAACTTTGCTTTTTTATTTTTTATGTCTTTATTAAAAATAAAGTTTCACTGTATTGTTTTCATTTTCATTTGTTTTCATTTTGGTGTTTGGATTTTTAAGGGGAGTGTGTACTTTAAGATTACACTATAGGGAGGTGTGATAGCAAAAAGTTTAGGAACCCCTGCTATAGGGTATCTGTAGCTCCTACAAACATAAATGCTTCCTTCATTACAGGTTAGAACCCTTTAGTAGATATCTACTAGATTACTGCATATCTTGGCCATCTCTATCCGGGTGCTTTTCAGATGCTTGGAACTAAAACTCCTATAATTCCAAGCCAGCATCTCCTGCTTCCTACTAATGTATTTACTTTCTTGCTTTCATAGTCAGAATAGCCTTGGAGTTACAAAACAATGGCTTCTCTCTTTATATGTAGCAATGTATTCTACTCTGTATTTTAATTATGGATATTTAATTAAAAATGCCAGTTGCTCCAAATTAACAGAGACTGTAGATGAAAATTATTACAATTTACATTCCATGTTCCTGCCTAGATGGCAGAATGTAAATCATAGCCATTATCATCAACACCACCACCACCACCTTCTTTATACAAAAGAAAGGTAATTCTGATAGTGGAAACAACCAAGTAGTCCACTTGGAGAAAGAAGACAGGTTTGTGTGATGTTTGCTGCCTTGAATTGACCAATTTTTTTAATATGGTGGGATAAAATAACAACAACAACATAGTTACAGATATGAAGAATAGGTTTTTTACTAAATAAAAAAAATAGTAAAATAGTTTTTACTCCTTGCTCATCCTGCTTCAGAGAGGTTTAACTATATAGTTTGTTTTATGTTGGTAATATATTCTGTAATAGAAAAGTTTCGTTTTAAAAAGCAAAAATAAGGCTTGATACATACAGTGGGGCAAAAAAGTATTTAGTCAGCCACCAATTGTGCAAGTTCTCCCACTTAAAAAGATGAGAGAGGCCTGTAATTGACATCATAGGTAGACCTCAACTATGAGAGACAAAATGAGAAAACAAATCCAGACAATCACATTGTCAGATTTGGAAAGAATTTATTTGCAAATTATGGTGGAAAATAAGTATTTGGTCACCTACAAACAAGCAAGATTTCTGGCTCTCACAGACCTGTAACTTCTTCTTTAAGAGGCTCCTCTGTCCTCCACTCATTACCTGTATTAATGGCACCTGTTTGAACTCGTTATCAGTATAAAAGACACCTGTCCACAACCTCAAACAGTCACACTCCAAACTCCACTATGGTGAAGACCAAAGAGCTGTCGAAGGACACCAGAAACAAAATTGTAGACCTGCACCAGGCTGGGAAGACTGAATCTGCAATAGGCAAGCAGCTTGGTGTGAAGAAATCAACTGTGGGAGCAATAATTAGAAAATGGAAGACGTACAAGACCACTGATAATCTCCCTCGATCTGGGGCTCCACGCAAGATCTCACCCCGTGGGGTCAAAATGATCACAAGAACGGTGAGCAAAAATCCCAGAACCACACGGGGGGACCTAGTGAATGACCTGCAGAGAGCTGGGACCAACGTAACAAAGGCTACCATCAGTAACACACTACGCCGCCAGGGACTCAGATCCTGCAGTGCCAGACGTGTCCCCCTGCTTAAGCCAGTACATGTCCGGGCCCGTCTGAAGTTTGCTAGAGAGCATTTGGATGATCCAGAAGAGGATTGGGAGAAT
The DNA here is from genome assembly GCA_023362775.1 of Charina bottae. NCBI lineage: Eukaryota > Metazoa > Chordata > Lepidosauria > Squamata > Charinaidae > Charina > Charina bottae. The sequence continues at coordinate 204,876,844 of JALMGJ010000002.1, read as the reverse complement.
GTCATATGGTCAGATGAAACCAAAGCAGAACTGTTTGGTAGAAACACAACTCGTCGTGTTTGGAGGAGAGAGAATGCTGAGTTGCATCCAAAGAACACCATACCTACTGTGAAGCATGGGGGTGGCAACATCATGCTTTGGGGCTGTTTCTGTGCAAAGGGACCAGGACGACTGTTCCGTGTACAGGAAAGAATGAATGGGGCCATGTATCGTGAGATTTTGAGTGCAAACCTCCTTCCATCAGCAAGGGCACTGAAGATGAAACGTGGCTGGGTCTTTCAGCATGACAATGATCCCAAACACACCGCCCAGGCAACGAAGGAGTGGCTTCGTAAGAAGCATTTCAAGGTCCTGGAGTGGCCTAGCCAGTCTCCAGATCTCAACCCCATAGAAAACCTTTGGAGGGAGTTGAAAGTCCGTGTTGCCCAGCGACAGCCCCAAAACATCACTGCTCTAGAGGAGATCTGCATGGAGGAATGGGCCAACATACCAGCAACAGTGTGTGCCAACCTTGTGAAGACTTACAGAAAACGTTTGACCTCTGTCATTGCCAACAAAGGATATATAACAAAGTATTGAGATGAACTTTTGATATTGACCAAATACTTATTTTCCACCATAATTTGCAAATAAATTCTTTCCGAATCAGACAATGTGATTGTCTGGATTTGTTTTCTCATTTTGTCTCTCATAGTTGAGGTCTACCTATGATGTCAATTACAGGCCTCTCTCATCTTTTTAAGTGGGAGAACTTGCACAATTGGTGGCTGACTAAATACTTTTTTGCCCCACTGTAACATTTATTTAGACCACTTTTCCTCATCCAAAAGTAACACTGCGGTCTCTTTTCAAAGGCAGCTTTCCAGAAAGTCTTGCTGCATTTAGAAGAACAAGTTTTAATGTAAGCAGCTAAAGACTGACATGAAGTTAGCTCATCTCCTCATAGGGATGCCAGCACCTTAATAGGCTTGAAGTCACTGAAGATGAACCTGACATGAAACCCCAAAACTTTTCAATTACCTTCATCTAAATTGAAAAGAGGGAAAAAAGAGATAGTCCATTCTTCAGTTACTTCAAGAGAAAATACCAAGGTTTTCAAACATTTCAACAAAACTCCCAGCAAACCACATGATAGGTCAGGAAAGTATGGAGTATAATATTCTTAATTCCCAAGCAGAATTTACATAAATAACAAACTCTAATTTTTAAATTTATTTTCTGTTCTATAAATAACAGCTAAATTTAAGTTGTAGTTTAGGAGATTTCTGAAGCATCTTTGTACTATAGCTAGAGGAGGGGGAAAAAGGTTGAGAACTTGATACTAACCAATACAGGGAGCAAAATAAAACATAAGCTGCAATGATATGTACACTTACTTGGGAAGAATTACCTTGAACTCAGTGAGGCTTAGTTTGAATAGACAGATACATAATGGCATTAAGGTTCAGAAGCCCAGTGAGGACCCAAATCTGCACTGATTGAGATGCTACAGAGTCAAAAAAGCTAGTGTGAGAATACGAAGTCTAGCAGCTATTACCAAAACTATAAGCAGATACATATTGTACCACCTTCCCAAAACAGACAAGCCTCATCTCATTTGCACCTAAAAAGCACATGAAAATGGATCAGTTTTGCAGCAATAGATTGCTTAAAAGTTTCTCATCTGAAAGTCAAGTGCTCACTGGAACATTTGCGTTGTAACCTTACCCTTTAATAAACACTACTAATCAGATTCTGAGAGACTTACTCTTTGGATTAACTGTTTCCAGTCTAGGTTGCTAGGAGGGAAGTGTGACAGCTAATTTGATTGGGATCCTAGCAAGGTGAGGAGAAACTAATCCATCCTTCTACACTATGGTACAAACTGAATATTCAGATTACCTGTTAGAATAAAACCTAGTTCCATCATGTTGATAATGGTCATCTACATAGAGAGAAGAAGAAGAAATCGTGGTCGCTAAAGAAGCTGCTTCAAACAGACATGCTGTGCTTGGCACTAAATCTGGATGATGTCGAGAGGCTAATACTGTACAGGAGAAAAGGGGGAAAAAATGTCATTCCTGCAGAGAGATTAGTACACGTAAAAGTTACAGGCTTACATGCAATGAAAACACACAAACAAAGTAAACAAAGGCTGTGTAGCTTCATTAAATGGTGGTTTATAAAGTTATGGATGAATATCGTGGCTGTGTATGCCTTCTTCCTTTTTAACCCCTTGTTTCATTCTGCCTTTGAACCAAAGATCTTGATGTACATTAAGACAAGGCTCAGTCTTAATGCATGTATGAGAGCCAGTTTGGTCTAGTGCAGGGCTTTCCAAAGTGCTGCCGCTGGCGACACACCAGTGGCAGCGGTGGCGTGCGCACGGCGACGGCGCGGGGGGTGCGGCGGCGCATGCGTGTATGGCAGCTGCCATGCACGCGCGCGCCGCCGCTTCCGGGTGGTGTGGCGACACACCACGCTGTGTGTGGCGACACACTTTTGTGTCGCGACACACAGTTTGGAAAGCTCTGGTCTAGTGGTTAAGGCACCAGGTTAGAAACCAGGAGTCTGTGAGTTCTAGTCCCGCCTTAGGCATGAAAGCCGGCTGGGTGACCTTGAGCCAGTCCCTCTCTCCCAGCCCAACTCACCTCACAGGGTTGCTGTTGTGGGGAAAATAGGAGGAGGAAGGAGTATTAGGTATTAATCGAAGAGAGTATTAGGTATGTTCGCCGCCTTGAGTTATTTATAAAAATAATAAAGGTGGGACAGAAAATAAATAAATAAATATTTACTCAGGTTTTTTTTAGGTAACCTGCTATTCTTTACCATTATTCTCCAAGAAGAGCTTAAAACATTTTCCCTCTTGTTTTAAATGAGAGGTGCACAACTATTTCAGGTCAAGGGTTGCATTTGAGCTTTGGTTGACATAGCAGGGGGTTCATTTGAAAGAAGCAGGCAAATCTAGCATAAAAGCTACATTTCATGTAATTTGATTAAATGTACGTATAATTCAATACAATTAATATTACTTTTCAGAAGTATTAAAATTACTTTGACAACTTTTGAAGGGGCTCTTAAGGGCATACTTAGGGGTTTGGGGGGGGGGGGCTTCATTATTCACTATTCTTCTGGAATGTCAGACTGTCCTGTTCTAAAGCTATCACTTTTTTTTTTTAGCAGAAGAATGGAATCTAGAGCATCTTAGGTTCTACCGAAAATTACCTTCTTCATCAAGGCTACAGTAACTTTGTCCTTCCGTGAGTAAATCATGCTTTTCATCTTTCCAGTCTTGGCTAACTACTGACATAAATTCTTGTGATGTAGCTTTCAGAGCAGCAATGGAATTGCATCGTTTCTTGGAAGGAGAAGACTTCAAAGCTGGATTTTAAAAGAGAGATAATGAAGGTAATGTAAATATAGATTGCTTTTACAGCCAACTTTCCATTACATAGGTCTTCCTTTTGCTGACTGTCCCAAAAGAGGGTCAAACAGATTACTCAAATAACTGCCATTTTCTTAAATATGACACAATAATTCGTCTTCAGAAAAATCCACTATATATGCCAGTATAAATCTGAGAAATAACAGCTTTTAGTTATAGGTTAATAAAACTTGAACTTGACTTTTAAATGGCAAGGAGTTACTAAGAGGCTAAGTATCGGTTATAATAATGAATAGTATTTGTTCAATTTTTGTATCTGGCATGTATTTTACAAGAAAAACAACTATATGGTGCTACAGACAAAAATTCCCTTGCAAATAAAGTTATAAGGGAACAAAACAGATTCAAAGTATGATCCAAAGTAAAATTCAAACTATAGTGCACTATTCTTGATAGACAAAATGATTTAAGAACTTCCGTGTGAAGTTTAATGTGATGCGCTACAATATTCATATTTAGTAATAAGATGAAATATTCATCTGTGCTTATATAAATAGGAAATGGTATTGTCATCTAAAGATCTGTACCAGGTGACAAGGTTGCATTGTGCTGCTCCTCTGGATAGAGCATCCCAATGAATGTTAAGTGATAGGCATAGGACACAAGATATTGAACCCAGCCTCTCCCATACCCCATCCAGCCTGCATCTCCTGCTCAGTCAAGAAATGCTGAGTTCAAGTGCATGTTTCTTCTTTAAAGGGAGTGGGCAGAGATATGGGTGGCATGAACAGGATTATTTTCCATACCAGCCTGACTAGTATAATATCTGGCACACACATAGTTATGGAGTAAAACAGGGGTCTATTAGAATGTAAGGGGAATTCCTATACTGTCTTGTGTGCAATGTAGTATGTAAACAATCTCAAAGCCCATCAATAATGTTTTCCATGTTTTATAATACCCATTACATTGAATTTTGTAAGCAAGTGTTTAGATCACACACTATTAATTGCTCTAGCCATAAAATTTCAAAATTCCATCACATAATCAGAATACTAAAGAAAATACAGCCACAAAATACTAGAATCAAGATACAAAGGGCTCTGTACAATCCAACTATTGAAAACCGTTTATCTGCAGTGACTTGGGGGAATTCCAGGGCTCCAATCTGTTCCAGAGAGTGAACTGACTTCCCCTGCAACATATATACACATCATTCAGCCAATGACATCAGTTTGGGTGCATGCAATCAAGCCAGGATGCAGCTTCCTTTTGCTCCTGTCACATGTCTTTCAACAAGGAAATTCCATTTGCAACCATCAAGCATCACTGCAGAAGTGGCTGGGTTTTGCTTTGATCTGTCTTAATGTTCAATAGCTAGGCAAAGATTGACTGAAACATAGCTGTTTACCTATTGACTAGAAGACCAGTTCTAATTAGCTACTGGTTTTCTGTAAGCATTGAAAATTCATAGCCTAGAGGTACCCAGTGGTCCTGAATACTTTAATATAGCGGTCCTCAACCTTTCTGGCATCAGGGACCGGTCGTGGAAGAAAATTTTTCCATGGACCAGGGGGGGTGTTTTTGCAGGCGGGAGCCATTCGCGCACACCATGGGCGGGGTTTGCAAGCGGGAGCCAATCGCGCACACTGGGGGGGCGGGGTAATTGCACACATCGGGGGCGGGGTTTGCAGGAGGGAGCCCCGCGGCCCACTTCCTAACAGGCTGCGGCCCACAGGTTGGGGACCCCTGCTTTAATAGTCCAGAACTGCCCTCTCAAGGCCTACTCCATTGCAGATTTGAAATTAGAAACTTGAGCAACAGAAAGCATCATTGTCTGGAACTTAAGTATATAAGATATGAACCCCTGCTAATCAGAACAAAGCTCCATCTAATCCAGGATCCATTTTGTCTTGCAACAGGCAGTTTAGGAGTTTCTAAGAAGCCAACATCAGAGGCTTTTTGCTGTCTGCCTTGGCAGCATGCTTACAACATCAACATGTACCAATTATATTTTATTTTGTACTGACAATCCAACCTGAGAAATTAAGTCATCATGCAGAGGTTATTTTCAAGTGATCCCTCTAGAAAAAAGGTAATAAGAGTGGCTTAAGTTTGTTAATAATATGGTGGTACCTACTCTGATTTTTTTTGAATACTCTGGTACTCATAAACTTTAAAAACCTGTCAGCATAAAAACTTGGTCGGTGGACTGAAACTGTGTCCTACAAGGGAAAAAAAAAGATTTGTCAGTAAGAAAAATGGGGGGGGGTGTTTTATAATATACAGATCAAACAACAGAACATGAAACTAAAATTTAGTGTTTTCTTTTCACTGTTGACTTTTCATTGGCAAATTCTCAGCATGCCAATACTGAGAGAATATCACATCCATTTAAAAAAAAATTACAAGAGCACTTTGAAGGATATTCAGCAATGACTTGAGAGTTACTAAGGTGACTCTCCGATTCCTGACACACCCATAATGAAAAGACATTCCAGATATAGTCGTTTAAATAGAGGGCAAGGTCCTAAGCACAAACGAGGTGCAGATCTTATTGCTAAACAGAAGAGAAGGGGGAAAGAGAGGAGTTTTCCACATCACATTAACCACTGACATAATTCTAAAAACCATCAAGATGACTTACTCCATCATAAACGAGTGCTTTCCAAGAATGCTCCAACTTCTTTATTAACCTGATGAAGATATACCACAAAAAGGAGTTTAGTAAACAATTATCCCTCACCTTGGAACAGTATCACTTTAACTGAATCACTGCACAGAAAGCAAGAAACATTATTTTAAATTTACCTGTAAGACTGCAAGATATCAATAATGCCCATAAATAGCAGCAGTTTTTCTCCTCTGTAGCTTTTAGCTGGAATGCCTCCCATTCTGACAGAAACAACAAAATAAGTCATTGTAAGGCCTACTTTCTAAAGTAACCATAGAAATATATTAACAGCGTTAACACATTTAAATTTAACTCATTTCTTTTTAAAAAAAACCCTCTTGATATCTGCAGTGAAAAGGTTGGTATCATATGGTAGTAAAAAAAAAGAGGTAAAGGTTTCCCCCGCACATTTGTGCAGTTGTGTCCGACTCTAGGGGCCGGTGCTCATCTTTGTTTCTTAGCCGAAGAGCCAGCGTTGTCCGAAGACGCTTCCATGGTCATGTGGCTGGCATGACGCGCGCAGAACGCTGTTACCTACCCACCGAAGTGGTACCTATTAATCTACTTGCATTTGCATGCTTTCAAATTGCTAGGTTGGCAAGAGCTGGGGCGAGTGTGGGAGTTCACTCCGTCACGCGGGGCTAGGGATTCGAACCTCCGAACGTGCGATCTTCCGATCAACAAACATGGCGTCTTACCCGCTGAGCCACCATGCCCCTATCATCATATGGTAGGGGCAATACAATTGTTGAAAATGGATTTAAGCAACAGACTCTTCCCCTCCTCCTCTTTTATTTACTTCCCTCCATGTTAGACAATTAAGATTATGCATTCCTCTGACATATTTTTCCAAACAGCTGTGTCATAGCACTAATAATACTAGGGATTTAAGGATGTGTGTGCTTTTGTATATATAAAGCGCATGGATAAATCCATCGCTTTGTGGCAGAACCCTTTCAGGGATTGAGTGGTGATGACCTTCTGGGCTAAGAGGCCGTGGTCTAATTATCTGCTATCCTGACACTTTGCCAGCAACTGTGCCTGGCATCTTCAGAGGTTAAAGTGATCTGATCTGTAGTGCATTTCGTAGCAGTTCACAGGCAACATTTTTTTAAAAATCAGTTTAATTTAATCTATCTTTCACTGTTCATCAATTGAAGGACAGACTGACCCATTTTAAATATAGTACTCGGAACAGAGGAAAAATGTAAAAACATCCAGTAACTTTTTGTTTTCAAAGTGTTGGCTTTTAGAGACTTACGTATTGGTATTTTCTGTGATGACACAATCCCCTGATTTTCCTGGACCTTGAATTGACTCCATAGCAGTGGAATAAAGTACTCTTTGTCCTCCTGGGCGTTTAGAATCAGACATGTTTTGAGAAAACTCGCCTTCTCTCTCTTTTGCTGCACTGTCCAAGATGTGAATTCCAAGCAGCAAACTATAATCCATGATTTTAAAGCTTTCCAGCACCTAGGATCAGATGTTTTAGATTGAAAGCTGTTACGCTGCAAATGCTACAAGAGTTTATAAGACAAATGTAAACACATTGAACTGATAGACAATAATTACTGAAATTTGATATTCCAATAAAAAAAAATCAAATCTAAATTTAAGTACCATTCTATTGCCAGGCCCAGAATAAACAGGATTCCCCCATGTCTAAAAACAGTACAGCTTTATTGCTTTCATATACCCTTAGCAGACATGTCCCTGGGTCTGAGCCTGGTGTAGCAGGTTCTCTATGAGTCAGAGTCAGGTTTTATTCCTGGTCACTAAGATAATTTTCCCTTTTCCAGAGGAACTTGACTATGGATATTCTGAAGGTCTTGTTTTCAGGGCAGTTGGAATATTCACATCTAATCTGTGACCTCCTATCTGCTTCACCATCAAAAGCGTCAAACAGAGTCTCTGCAAAGTGCAAATTCTTTTAGATAATAAAATCCCCACGTGCTGAATTTAATGAATGAATTGCAAACAATACATTGATTCATTCTTATAATAGCCAGTTTTTCATTTTGTGGCTCCAAAGACAAGAACAATACTGCTGGGTGCTACGTTTCTCTTCTTTCTATGCTCAGCTCTGAATTCCCACCCGTCTAAGCTGGTTCATACACTAAAAAGTAGACGTGAGCGAAGTATTTGAAAGAGCACCCCTAATCGAAGTATTTATTATGATAATAATAATAATAATAATAATAATAATAATATGTTAAAATTTTACCCTTGGAAGACAATCTTACTCGGCTACGAGTGATCGCCAATGAACTCGAAGCATTTAAATAGCTGCATCATTTTGAAGGCTTGGCATGGCTGCTTCAAAGGCTGTCTCAGGCTATCTGTGCTTGTGTATGCATGTACACCCACTTTATTGATAGTGTTAGCAGAAGTGTTACCTGCACAGGTTTCTGAAGCACCCATGCAAGCCTTTTTAAGGATGTGACTGCTTTAATATTTTGAGGATATATGCTTTGTTTACAGTAACATGTTTTGTAAATCATCTCTTTTGAACACTTTCACGCCCTGCTAAAAAGCTGAGACATCACTGGTATAAAAGCATCTACATATCTCCTTTAATTCACTGAATTGCATAATCAATCACGAATTCTCTGCATTAGTTGTATTATTAGCAGTAATTTTCCATTTTCAGCTGAGATTACATTTCATTCTTCATTCTATATTTAATACATGAAAAGGGGGAATGCAATTCCCTAACCATCTAAAACAATGGAGAGGTAGTACTTAGTTATGATGGATTCTCAGTGAAGGAACTCTGGGCTCACTACCAAAATATTCTTCTAATATAAAATGGAAGCTCTTCATACTAAGGAGAAGCCAGCACTGGGCACAATGTAATGTCAGATGTGACAGATATGTGTTTATTTATTTATTGCCTTGCAAAGGATTAAGCTAGCATTTCTGTGATCTTTGAGAAATCGTGGAGGATGGGCATAGTACCAGATGCTGTCAAGGTGATGCATGCCATATGCCAGCAAATTTGGAAAACACAAGAATGGCCATCAGATTGGAAAAAATCAACTTATATCCCCATACCAAAAAAAGGAAACACTGAAGAACGTTCAAACTATCGAACAGTGGCACTTATTTCACATGCCAGTAAGGTAATGCTCAAGATCCTGCAAGGTAGACTCCAGCAATTCATGGAGCGAGAATTGCCAGATGTACAAGCTGGGTTTAGAAAAGGCAGAGGAACTAGAGACCAAATTGCCAATATCCGCTGGATAATGGAGAAAGCCAGGGAGTTTCAGAAAAACATCTATTTCTGTTTTATTGACTATTCTGAAGCCTTTGACTGTGTGGATCATAACAAATTGTGGCAAGTTCTTGGTGTTATGGGGATACCAAGTCATCTTGTCTGCCTCCTGAGGAATCTGTATAACGACGAAGTAGCAACGGTAAGAACAGACCACAGAACAACAGACTGGTTTAAGATTGGGAAAGGAGTATGGCAGGGTTGTATACTCTCACCCTACCTATTCAACTTGTACGCAGAACACATCATGCAACGTGCTGGGCTTGATGAATCCAAGGCTGGAGTTAAAATCGCTGGAAGAAACATTAACAATCTCAGATATGCAGATGATACCACCTTGATGGCTGAAAGCGAGGAGGAGTTGAGGAGCCTTATGAGGAAAGTGAAAGAAGAAAGTGCAAAAGCTGGGTTGCAGTTAAACCTCAAAAAACCAAGATTATGGCAACCAGCTTGATTGATCACTGGCAAATAGAGGGAGAAAACGTGGAGGCAGTGACAGACTTTGTATTTCTAGGCGCAAAGATTACTGCAGAGGCTGACTGCAGCCAGGAAATCAGAAGACATCTACTTCCTGGGAGAAGAGCAATTACAAATCTTGATAAAATAGTTAAGAGCAGAGACATCACACTGACAACAAAGGTCCGCATAGTTAAAGCAATGGTATTCCCAGTAGTAACCTATGGCTGTGAGAGCTGGACCATAAGGAAGGCTGAGCGAAGGAAGATAGATGCTTTTGAACTGTGGTGTTGGAGGAAAATTCTGAGAGTGCCTTGGACTGCAAGAAGATCAAACCAGTCCATACTCCAGGAAATAAAGCCAGACTGCTCACTTGAGGGAATGATATTAAAAGCAAAACTGAAGTACTTTGGCCACATAATGAGAAGACAGGATACCCTGGAGAAGAAGCTGATGCTAGGGAAAGTGGAAGGCAAAAGGAAGAAGGGCCGACCAAGGGCAAGATGGACGGATGATATTCTGGAGGTGACAGACTTGACCGTGGGGGAGCTGGGGGTGGCGACGGCCGACAGGAAGCTCTGGTGTGAGCTGGTCCATGAAGTCATGAAAAGTCGGAAACGACTGAATGAATAAACAACAAAATATACTGATCTTGTCTTCATATAGGAAAAAAAGAGAGGAAACTATAGACTAGTTAACTTGATGTTAATACTGGGCAAAACTCTAAAACATATCATTAAATGGTCAGTTTGTTAGCACTTAGGAAAGAATGTACAGTAGTGCTTGGCAGGACCCAGCATGGTTTTATCAAGAACAAGTCGACTTGATTTCCCTTTTTGATAGAGAGACCAGTTCACCTGACCAGGAAAGACAGTTTGCATCGTAAACCTCAGCTTTGACAAGGCCTAATAGAGAAGATGGCAAGGTGATGTGGGGTGCCCTACACTACAATTAGAAAGACACAGAGCTGACTGAACAATCATACTCACATGTGTACATCAGTAGCTCTGTGTCAAACTGGAAGTAGGTGACAAGTGGCATACTGTAGGGCTCCATCCTAGGCTCTATGCTATTTAACATAAAATGGCTTGGGTAAGGGGTTAAAAAATAGGATGATCAAATTCACAGATGACACAAAGGTGGGAAAGATAGCAAATACTGACTTCCATGGGAGGCATGGTGAACCGAAGACGCCTCTGCAAAAGTGGAGCCGATGACTGCAGCAAAGACCGAAGAACTGGTGAGTACACAGTCCTCTCTGGATAAGGAGAAGACGGGAGATTGCCCGCATGTGCTCTGGACGGCTGCTCCTTGCAATGAGACCGCCGGACAGCAGTCTTTCACGGGTTTGAGTGCCAGGAGATAAAGGAATTAGCCATCTTGCTCACAACCGCGGCGAAGCCTTTTAAAGGACACTAAGTTCGCAAGCCTCACTTTCTAATCAATTTTGGAAATTGCCTATTAACCATCTTAAAGTTATTAGAGACCTTCGGAATGACAAGTTTGAAAAGTTGCTGGGTGAGTTTAGCTTCAACTCTGAAGAAAAATTAATTACAAGCTTAAGAACTTAAATAATTTGAAATAATAATTGACTTTTACTATAAGATTTTGGAATTAATTATAAAAAGAAATAGCTTTTTGTGGGGACCAGAATTATTTTGGCTATCTTGGCTCGTAACAAAGATAAGTCACTTTATGATTTTAGAAACTGGACACTAGAGGGGACTAAAGATTCTAAGTAGAAGGAAAAAAATACAAGCCTGGTTTTGGTGTTGGTAAACTGGGGCTTACAAAATTGCACAAAACGACATAACATTGGAAATCTTAAAGGAGATCTTTGAAGAATGGAGCCAGAAATTAGTAGCTACAATATCAAGAGTGTCAGTAATAATGTCTGATTCTATGGATAGATTATGTCCAAAAGTTGCTAATGAGGGAATGACAGATGTGAAGCAAATTTTGTCTGACAAGACAGAGAAAGTACCAAAAGTGGAACTACAAATGACAGGCCAAGAGAATGATTTGGAAAATGACGCTTTATTGGATATACAAAAGAAACTGAGTGAAGTTTTAAAAATTAAAGGGGAAATACAAATTATAAACCAAGAGAATGACCTGGAAAATGTGTCAGTTACATCAAGAGTTTTCTTATTGGATCTACATCCAATGTCAGTTACATCAAGAGTTTTCTTATTGGATCTACAGAAGACACTTGTTTTCTTATTGGATCTACAAAAGATGCTTGTTAAAGCCTTGAAGAAATCTGTGTGATGGGATAAAGAAGAATTGAAGAGAAATCAAATCCTATGACATTTGAATGAACTAAAGCGTAAGACTTTAGTAAAAGGAAGGAATATAAAGTTGGTTTATTTGATCAAGGTTAATATAAGACATTTTGTTTGCAAAGTTCTGGCAACCCTTTATGGACTTTTTGCTGACACCAGGATTGAAAAGTTGATGTTTTATGGATTTGCTTATAGATAAGGGATGGGATATAGGATGAATGTTTGAAACATTATAGGGAGACACATGTTTGAAACCTTATAGGGAGTGAAGAGTTACTAAATTTGTCAGTATTTGTTGTAATGAAGGTTGGAAGTCACTTCTTTATATATTTCCTTTCTTTTTCTTTATATATTTTTTCTTTTCTCTTTTTTCTTGCACTTTTTATTCTTTCTTACTATTTTTTCTTTCTTAGTTTAGTTTGTATTAGTTTTCCTTAGTAAAAATTATATATAAAAAATGAAAAATAGCAATTATTAAAGGACACAATCAAGATTCAGGAGGATCTTGACAAGTTGGAATTGCTTGCTGGAAGCAACAAGATAAATCTCACCTGGGACAAATAAGTACAGGATCAGAAGGGGAACTGAACTGGGCAATAGTACATGGGGAAAAAATTAGGAGTCTTGGTGAATCACAAACTGAACATAAGACACAGTGTGATGCAACTGTGAAAAAATTGCAATGTTAGGCCTGCATCAACAAAGTATAAAGTCAAGATCAAAAAAAGTAATTGTTTCTCTCCATTCTGCAATAGTGAGGCCACACCTGGAATACTGCATCTAGCTCTGAAAGTCACCTTTTAGAAAAGACAATGATGAACTGGAGCATGTCTAGAGCAACCAAAATGATGAAGAGGAGTGGAGAAAGAAAAACTTAAGAGGAACTGTTGTATGTGTTGGGTATGTTTAGCGTGGAAGAGAAAACTGCAGAGAGACATGATAGAGCTCTTTTCAAGTATCTGAAGGCTGTTGAAAATGGGGCAAAATTGTTTGAGTTGTTTCAGAAGACAGGATAAGGAATAATGGGCTTAAATTAAAAGGATGCAGATTTCAGTTTGACATCAGGACAAATTTCCTAATGGTAACTGCTGTTCAACAATGGGGAGGTGGTAGACAGAATGACATCTGTTGAGATGCTGTACTGGATTCCTGGACTGGCCAAGGGGCTGGACTTGGTATTCTCCAAGAACCCATTCCAATCCTTACATTCTATGATCCTACAATGTTGTGAACATCATACATAACAATTTTGCTGTTGTTACTTGACTTGTTTCCTTCACTTGCTGTGTCAGTTTGACTCCAGAGAAAGAATGTGTCAGTTACATCAAGAGTTCCTGATTTTTTAAAGATTTAACTGCTTCTTCTAGTTCCTGATTTTCTAAAGATTTAATAGCAATATCTTGGCCTACATATTGATTATATGAATAAGATTAATACTGTGTCTGCTTAAAACCTTGGCGCACCCCATTGCCCCTGTATGCCTACCTATGATACCCTCATTGTCCTAAAGAAACCTTGTGTTTCATGGCGTGGTTCTGATACATAGAACCACAGAATAGAATCATAAAATTTAAAGTAGTCAAACCCACTGCCCAGAACAGGAATCCTCATCCTATTCCAGACAAATGGCTATCCAACCTTTTCTTGAAAACCCCCTATGATGGAACCCACAACTCCATACACATATGTGTAGTTGCACCAATTGAACAGTTCTTGGAATTGTAACAGAATTCTATACACAACAATTTTCCTAATGTAATTATTAAAAGAATTTCAAACTAAACTATGATATTATGTTATGGTAAAGGAGACACAAACCATATATCTTCACATTTTAGAATCATTTTCATAAAAACTGAAAAATTGTTTTTAAACTGATATAATATAAATGGCCTGCCAACCTTAAAACGAAATATTTTTCTTTCTTTACAAAAAAAACAACAACCCAAAACCATCTTCCCACATCTTCTATTTAACTTACACCATGTTTATATTTTCAGGCAGAGCTATTACTAATTTATTATTAACAGATGGTTTGTTTTTTCCCTTCTGTGGAAATAAAACATGATTTCAGCATAAAGGACTAATAGCTTATTTGAACAAATTCCAGTCCCAATTGTCGTTGTAAGTCGAGGACTACCTGTATCCTATACTTATAATCAAACAAGCATAAACATTTTAAAAATGCAAACAATTACTATTCCTTACTTCAAGCAAACACTGAATCAGGAAGTTGAACAATCATTTTTTATTCTATGATCCTTGAAGACATTTGTTTGCATGTCAAAGCTTAAAGGATTATGACTGATTTTATTAACTGTCACAATGGTGTTCAAACATAAAAAAGCTTAAACTTAAAATGCATATATATAGAAAGTAAAATTTACAAACAACATTTAAAATACATAAATTCAATATAAAACATATAATACAGTAATAAATACAATTATACTGTAAAATATCTTACTTGAAGGAGGTTACAGATATTTCATGTTTTTATTATGAAAGTGATAAAATATATGGAATATTTTTCAGATAGTTATTTGCAATATATTTTGAGCTCTCAAGTTTCAGGATTTTTTTTTAAAAAAAATCACCCCTAAGTTTCAAAAGCAGAATAAATATAGGAGTTCAAAAGTCTGAAAAAACTTGCTTTTACAATGTAGATTAATATTTGGTTTGGATATTGACTGAATTTTTTTGGAAAGGAACCACTATCTTATTTTTCTTCAACAATGTTCTTTTGAGGGGGAGGGGTGGTATAATCCATTCAATCTGCTATGAAGCTATAATCTGCATAAACTTGAGTTTCCTGCTGATACATAATTGCTTCAGGGTTTGATACATAATTGCTTCTACTCTTTCCCTTAATATTTAAAATATTAACGAAAACAGAATTTGATCTCATTTTCCAATAGGGTGGGATCAGAAATGACATACAGTGGGGCGAAAAAGTATTTAGTCAGCCACCAATTGTGCAAGTTCTCCCACTTAAAAAGATGAGAGAGGCCTGTAATTGACATCATAGGTAGACCTCAACTATGAGAGACAAAATGAGAAAACAAATCCAGACAATCACATTGTCTGATTTGGAAAGAATTTATTTGCAAATTATGGTGGAAAATAAGTATTTGGTCAATATCAAAAGTTCATCTCAATACTTTGTTATATATCCTTTGTTGGCAATGACAGAGGTCAAACGTTTTCTGTAAGTCTTCACAAGGTTGGCACACACTGTTGCTGGTATGTTGGCCCATTCCTCCATGCAGATCTCCTCTAGAGCAGTGATGTTTTGGGGCTGTCGCTGGGCAACACGGACTTTCAACTCCCTCCAAAGGTTTTCTATGGGGTTGAGATCTGGAGACTGGCTAGGCCACTCCAGGACCTTGAAATGCTTCTTACGAAGCCACTCCTTCGTTGCCCGGGCGGTGTGTTTGGGATCATTGTCATGCTGAAAGACCCAGCCACGTTTCATCTTCAGTGCCCTTGCTGATGGAAGGAGGTTTGCACTCAAAATCTCACGATACATGGCCCCATTCATTCTTTCCTGTACACGGATCAGTCGTCCTGGTCCCTTTGCAGAGAAACAGCCCCAAAGCATGATGTTGCCATCCCCATGCTTCACAGTAGGTATGGTGTTCTTTGGATGCAACTCAGCATTCTCTCTCCTCCAAACACGACGAGTTGTGTTTCTACCAAACAGTTCTACTTTGGTTTCATCTGACCATATGACATCCTCCCAATCCTCTCCTGGATCATCCAAATGCTCTCTAGCAAACTTCAGACGGGCCCGGACATGTACTGGCTTAAGCAGGGGGACACGTCTGGCACTGCAGGATCTGAGTCCCTGGCGGCGTAGTGTGTTACTGATGGTAGCCTTTGTTACGTTGGTCCCAGCTCTCTGCAGGTCATTCACTAGGTCCCCCCGTGTGGTTCTGGGATTTTTGCTCACCGTTCTTGTGATCATTTTGACCCCACGGGGTGAGATCTTGCGTGGAGCCCCAGATCGAGGGAGATTATCAGTGGTCTTGTACGTCTTCCATTTTCTAATTATTGCTCCCACAGTTCATTTCTTCACACCAAACTGCTTGCCTATTGCAGATTCAGTCTTCCCAGCCTGGTGCAGGTCTACAATTTTGTTTCTGGTGTCCTTCGACAGCTCTTTGGTCTTCACCATAGTGGAGTTTGGAGTGTGACTGTTTGAGGTTGTGGACAGGTGTCTTTTATACTGATAACAAGTTCAAACAGGTGCCATTACTACAGGTAATGAGTGGAGGACAGAGGAGCCTCTTAAAGAAGAAGTTACAGGTCTGTGAGAGCCAGAAATCTTGCTTGTTTGTAGGTGACCAAATACTTATTTTCCACCATAATTTGCAAACAAATTCTTTCCAAATCAGACAATGTGATTGTCTGGATTTGTTTTCTCATTTTGTCTCTCATAGTTGAGGTCTACCTATGATGTCAATTACAGGCCTCTCTCATCTTTTTAAGTGGGAGAACTTGCACAATTGGTGGCTGACTAAATACTTTTTCACCCCACTGTATAAGTGGAATGAAAGAGGCAACACTTGAAAATAAATGTAATATTCTTTTGTGATGTACGCATCTCCTATTACTTTAATCCAGTTTAAAGCATGGAAAACGACCAAGATGATAGTGTTGGAGGTCCTGGTTTGAAAAATGTAGGTTGAAGAGGAGCCTCATAATACTTTACTCTTGTCTGTACTCTATATAATAATCACTTTATCACTATTTCCTAATGAATTTGAACACTGGATTTCATTCCTGCCTATCATAGTCTGTGCCTGATTTTTTTCTGCACAATTTGCATATCTCAAGCACAAGACATAACTAAAGAAGGCTTTGTTTTCAAATTTATGAATTAGAGATGAGCAAATTTGAAAATTTGGTAGGAAGGAGAAGGGGGAAAAATAACGTGAGAGCTGGACTACACATTCATAATTCTTTGTGTCAGTCAGAGTCTATATACAGAGAAAGAAATCTCTATCAATGACAACACCGAATTGTGAGCAACAACAGAGAGTAAGTAATCTGTTCTCTCATTTATACAGTATATCTATTTATCAGTCTGATATACTGTTGTATCACAAGGACTGTCAGTGGTTAACAGAACAATAAAGTCTATAGCATAATAATGATTAAAACATCCACAGTAAATAATCAATACAAAAATAGAAAATAAAAGTAAAACCACCCACACAGTGGCAACATCCAAATTCTTAAAACCCATCAGACTAATTTAGTGTTAACTAGCTTCCAGAAGGTTACAACAGAGGGGCATAATCTAGCCTCAAGAAGAGGCTATTCCAAAGTACTACAGTCATTACTGCTATTACTGGAAAGCAACCTCATGAAAATAGGGGCATCAACCAGCAGTTGTTCTCAGGAATGTTGTATTGGATGGGTCAACTCTGGTTGGAGAAGACAGTCCTGAAGGCACTAGATGCCAAGCCACAAAAAGCTTTGTACATTAAAACCAGCAGTTTGAAATGCATCCAGCCACCAATGCAGGGCCTGCAATAGTGGTGTAATATCACTGTGGCAACACATGCCAATCCAGCAGTGGACTGCTGTGTTCGAGGCCAACTGACATTTTTAAGTGGTCTTCAATCCTGCCATTTCATCTGCTCTTCTGAATTGCTACCTGGTGATCAGCAATTTATAAAAATGGCTCTTAATTATTTTAGGAAACAAATAATTAAAATCAGTTTTTGTGGGCAAGCAAACAAAAAGATTGTGAGAGTAACTTTTATGGACTAATCTGTAAGCCAGTTTTTGCATGGTGCTACATAACACCTTACTTTAAGCTTTCTCCACAGCCCTCTGAATGTCATACTGTAGTCCATTCTAATTGGAAACATTACCAACTGTCCAGAGAGAATTTTTCAAGAGGCAGGCAGAAGAGACGGCTAGGAAAATGTCATTAACAGAAAATATAAAATTAAATATTTATTTTATTTTTTAAAATTTTTATCCCACCTTTATTATTTTTATAAATAACTCAAGGCGGCGAACATACCTAATACTCCTTCCTCCTCCTATTTTCCCAACAACCACCACCCTGTGAGGTGAGTTGGGCTGAGAGTGACTGGCCCAAGGCTACCCAGCCAGCTTATGGCCATGGCCATCTTAAAAAGTATCGTAAATACCAACAACAGGAGATGTCATCTAAATTTAGAAAGGGCCTTCACCAAACAACATGAATTTCTAAGAATAACAACTAGCTTTGTCAACATTTCTACAATTTACAAATATTACGTCGTTAATAAAAGGGAAATTATGCTTTGCAAATAATTGAGTCCATATTTGTACATTTCCATGGCTCTGGAGAAATAATTAGCCAATGCCTTGTTGTAACACAAATTTTATCCTAAACAGAACCAGACAGGAAAATATAAATACTTGCTCTAATTTAAGGCAGCATCTCCAGAAACCCATCTATTGCTATTTAAATTCCAACATGGAACAGTAGAGCTCTCTGGGACCACTAAAGAATGAATGAGTAAATGAACAAAAGAAATGTTCTTTATACATTACTATTAGCACAATCATTTACATCCTACATTTTAGGATACAAATCCTATCAGGTACTGTACAACAGCATGCACATCTAAACTCACTCAGATGCACTTATATATTAAAACACATCCCCTACATTTGAAAACATTAGACTTGCTTACCCTCGTAACATTTTAGGAATTAAAGAAGAATGACTCAAAAATATCCAAATAGTGGTAACATAAAATACATTTTGAGTAAGTGTTCATCATATAACTTACATCCCACCCCAGTTCAACAGGCATGGGTAGCTCCCTTAAAGATATATATATTTTAAACGTGCACCCTTTTAAAGTAAATATATTTTACGCATTTAATCCATGTTTTAAGTATTTTAGGGTTTTAAGTGTTTTAGGGTTTCTCAACCAGGGTTCTGTGGAACCCTAGGGTTCCACAAGAGATCACTAGGGGTTCCCTGGGAGACCACAATTTATTTAAAAAATAATTTCAAAGTCGGGCAACTTCACCTTAAAGAGGTTTCATTCTTTATTTTTAGTTTAAGAACACTGTTAATGCATATATACAGGCCTATACATGAAATGAATATAATAATTTTGTAACTTCTGGCCTATATTTGAGCCTGAATGTGCAGGGGTTCCCTGAAGCCTGAAAAATATTTCAAGGGTTCCTCCAGGGTCAAAAGGTTGAGAAAGGCTGGTGTAGGGCATTTTTAAACATTCTTATAATTTTTACTACAATTAACCTTTTGACATTTATAAGAGAGTATTGACATATGTCTTCCCAGAATAGACACTTCTATGCATTCCACATAATCACTAATTGCCTGAGTTCATGGAATATTCCTTTCTAGAAACTACAGTGACAAACAATGTCCTTTGTTAGGAAGAACATCTGATGAGCTTGCAGCTGATTATTAGATCATCAACTTCATGCTTGATTTCCAAACAAAAGGTGGCTTCATGCTCACTAACAAGACTTGACACAATACTGCAGTGTGCCAATAAGCACGGAACTTTGCCAGAAGTGGTGCCTTTCTGCTTCTATAACTGCATTTCAACCATGTTACTTTCTCAGAGTATTTTTAACCAATAGAACCATAATAAATTCTTTAAGATCCAAGAGGCTACCATCATGTTGTTTTTATTTTATCACAAATGCAAAAAGTTTGTCACGTTTCACAAGAGGACATTCAAGAGTGCAAATGTCTTTGTGCACCATCATCACTTCCTCAAATTACTCCACATTACTAAAGATTACTTTTAGGTATGGCATGCATTCATAATCGTATCCAAAGTCTAACACCTGTGAGTGCATACATACACAGCCAAATTTCTTTCTCCCTTTGAGGTACAAATATTCATAAGCAAGTTTCTGCTTTCTACACAAACACAAATACATGGGTACACACACATCCGTAATTAATTAATGTTGTGATGGGCTTCATGTTAATTCCTAGGGAAGTGCTCTCTCTGTAAAGAATGTAGTATGTGAATCTAAAGTTGTTTTTGGCAAGCAAGGCATCAAACTTTAAAAGGTAAGACCCAAATATTTTGGCAGACTTTTCAGGTTCTGTCTCCCCCTGGGGAAAAAAAAAATCTAAAGCATAAGTAAAATTCATAGCCACTAATGTGCCGACTAATCTAAATTTATAAAAGCAAGAGAAAGAATACTTAAGCACCTAGATCTTTTATAGAACACTGCCATTTTACTTGAAATGTTCAACAGAAAAATGAAAAATATGGTTCAAAATAATTGTCTTTAGATTTTTTTTGTTCAAAGATGCTTTATATGATCAGTTTACTGTATATATATAATTATGCCTGTTATTACCTTCCAAAAACAAACAAACAACCCCCTCAAATAATATGCAATACCTTTCTGCGTAATCCCATCTCAGAGATGAGGAAAAAAATCTATTTTTAGCTGTGGCATCCTGCCTTTGAAACATTCTTGCTTTAATCTTTTGTCACTAAACAAAGATAGTTTCCCCCCAATTTTCTTAAATAATCTGCCTTTTACTTTTAACTATTGTTGTTGCTTTCATCACACATTTTATGTTTAATTTATTCTACTTGTTTAAGTTCTTAAATAATTTTATTTGAAATTAAACCCAATTTTTTAAATAGTGAAACCTATTAATAAAAATATTTATCATATATACACACACACATACACAATAAATGTGACTTCACTAAATACTATATAAAGTCCAGGATAATCAGCTTTATCCCAAGATTAACACTTGTGCTTTAAGTACTAATATAACTTTTGATTTTTCATTCTATACTCAAAATTTAAAACAGAGAAATAATTTTGTGGGGGGGGGGGGGGAAGGAGTGCAGCAAAATGGAAATAAATGCCAGAAGGCAGAAGATAATATAACAGGACATTATATGTGGGGCAAAGAAGAGTGTGACAGGCTATGAGAAGATTCAAAAGAAATGACAGATGAAAGAAACAGGACATTCCTACTGGAAAAATCTGGGATGGGGAAGAAGACAAAAGGAATACAATGAAGACATATTATTTTTATATCTTGACAAGACAGAGAAATAGTATTATAATGGATAACAAAATGGAACACAACAAAGAAGAATGTCTGTAAAAATATTTAGCCTCAAAAAAGTAACCAAATAGCTCAATGAAAATAGCAAAGGTGGCAAAATAAAATATTGACTGGGGGAAAAAAGACGACGGAGTTTTGAAACCTTGAGAATTATTAGTACACACATCTTAATTCACACCCCAAAATTAAATAAAAGTGCAATTTTATCTATCTCTGCTCATGATTACATTTTATTGAATTCAGTGGGATTTACTCTTGGCTTGGTGTGAACTAATTTGCAGCTCAAGACAAACTAAGCACAAACTTAAAGAATAATAAAAAGCGTCAATGTAGGAAGCAAATAAAATAAATATTTTAAAATAAGTAACTTGTCGTTCAATTTGGAGGCCACTCTAGGTGCATTCTACTTTGAGAACAGCAGAAAAGTTATTCAATAACATAGGTTTTATGAACCACAGGACACTCCATCTTCTTGCAATGTTTATACAATGCCCTGATAACAAGACAATTATGGCCTGATAATAAATGTTGAACTCAAAACATTTCACTTACTCGACAATCCCTTTGTAGTGTTTTCATCAGTGCGCTATAGGTTTCCGAGTCAAAATATAATCCTTCGTGCAAATCTTGCAAAAAATCCAAGTCTTTAAATGTGGGGTTAGACTTCTCTCGTTCTTTTCTGGATGCTCTTCTTTTGTATGTAGAGCCTTTCAAGTCAAAGTTGTAATGCATTTTCAGCGCTCGAGGCAGAACATTGTTCATCACAACTATCCTGATATTAATACCTCCCGACTGAACACAATACAGGCCATAAAATTTGGGTAAGAGCGTCCTTGGGTTCTGGTTGAGATTCTTAAAAAACAAACACAAAAAGTATCAGTGAACATTTGCAATACAGTATATCCCAGATCAGAGTTTTCTACACGAAAGTAAATATAGATAGGCAAATCAGTTCTATTTCAACAAGTTATGTTTAGACCCACCACTTAAAAGTTTTCATATGCTAATTCGAACATTCTAAACTTCAGTCAGGTGGTTTCAACTCTTAGAACTAAGGCAGGTTTCTCAAACTTTGCAATACCATGCCCACTAAAATGATTAATTAAATTTGTGCAACCTCTTCAAATAAAATTAATGATTAATTGTGTGTAAGGGTTAGATTAGAAATAAATATACCCCTTTTAATAATTCTAATATATATATATCAGGTCAAACAATAATAGAACCCTATAACTTTATAAAATGAAACCACTTCATTGGAAATAAGCAAAAAAATCTCCCTCAATAACATTTAAAACCATTTTTAAATGGGAATGATGAGCTTGTTTACTTTTGCTTATTCATGAAAGCTAGGTTTCATTCTGAAAACAGCCACTCTCAGTCACCCAGGGAGGGGGGAGAGAAAAAGAAAACAGGAAGTTCTTTGCCTTAAATTAGCTTCTTTTAAACTGCTTTTAAAATACTACAGCTTGCAAAACACTGGATGTAAATTGCTTCTGGCACTCTTTCTTCAGGCAGCCACCCTGAGATAACACCCACAGTCCATCTTCTCTTTCCCTTCCTGTCTAGTGCCTGCAAATCCCTCTCCCCAATCTTATAATTTCCTCCTCATAGCTCTCCTCCCTTCCTCTCCATCTAATTCCCTCTGCAGAGTGAGCAGAGAGGCCAGAGTTTTACATAGGAGCCTTCCGCCCTCAGGTACATTACTCCTTCTTTGAAAAACAAATCCAATGCATTAAAAAAAAGGCTCCGTAGTCTTATATCAAATTGGTAAGCCTGCCCAGAAAGGATTTGAAAGGAGGGCAACACTCTCAAAGCTTGAGAAACTAACAACTGGAGTAAACAACCTGTGTTTCCTCCTATTCCTTGGAATATGCCCTGCTGAAGACTGTTGGACTTGTTTCTAATTCGGTAGGGTTTGGCTGTCCCAAGAAGACTGGGCTATTCTAAGAGAATAGAAAGGGCTTTAGGATTACATATTCCCTTGACAAGAACAAATTCCATCTCAAATGTGGCTAAGTATTACTTGGACAGTTGTATTACAACTACAATGAACAATAATCAGATCTCCCCTTATACAGGAATTTCCAATTAGCTTCAAATCCTGATTTAAAGGCAAATTCAATTAACAAGAATGCAATTTAATATAGCTGCTCATGTTATATTTAACTATATCTAAGACAGCCATTAAGCAAATTTTGCATAGGTTTCTGTAGACCAGTTTTGAGCTTTCAATCTGCAGTGGCATCAATTTTTGTCTTGTAAAAAGATTTTTTCATACTTAAAAACTGAACAACCAAGGAACCTGTGTTAAGCTCTGAAACAGAGAAAATAAAAGTTATATCTAATAACTTACAGTAAAACTTACAGTATAATATGCCCTGTTCAATGCAAGTGCAATATAATGAAACAGGATGCAATGAGGTATTGTACAACATGTGATCTATCAGTATCATGATCAGTTATCCCACTTATTAAATAATGTTTGCCTATTAACCTCTGGTTTTATTATTTAATTTCACCCATTTCTTATATGCAATAAGACAGGAGCACAAATTTAGAGGGAAAAAGCCATTTTTAAAAGAACACAAGCAAGAGTTGAACAAGGTAATTAAACATACACAAACGTATACATAAAAAGAAACCAAATTAAAAAAGGACCTGAATATCTTTACCATGTAGTAGCCAGGCAACAGCTTCTGAAGGAATTCTGCTTCTTTGTGTTGAACCGTTTTGATTATGAATTCATCATCACTAGTGACAAAGAACAAGGATCCACTGGCACCAGGATTGGATAATTCTATTAGCGGTTCACTGCAAATTGAATACTGAATACACAAACAGAAATTTAATGCCATTCTGGGGGATGGAAACATAGAAGTATTTTTTTTAAAAGTACTTTATGAAAAGAGACCAAGGAGACCTTGGTGAACCAAGGTCTTCAAAACACTCCAGACTACTCAACTGTGTCAGAAAAGCAGGTCTAATTAAAAAAAATGAAACAGTAACAAATTCTTCTCTGTGACATAGTGTGCTACTTCTGCCACAACTGACATTTAAGTATCTTCTAAAGTGTTATTGGTGCTGACTGAAAAGGCTTCCCTAGCAGGCTTTTTTTCTTTAGGACCTTTTTGCATGATTTAGTGAAATATACAAAAAGTTTGCAAGAGCATATATATTTTCTTGCACAATTCCTTTTCTATGCAGTAGAATATATGCAGTGCTGGCCTATTAAAAACTCTCTAAGAATATGACAAATTTAACTAATAAGAATTAACTAATTCCTTTGGGGGCAAATAGGTTATTATCTTAAGTTATATTTCAAGTCCATGTTTTTGAAGCTGATTTGTGGTTAAGAAATGTGATGCTGTGAAAACTCAGGTCAAAACAAACCGCAGATTAATCCTATTTTTTCTCATTTGCAGTTTTGTAAAAGACAAAGATAAATATACTTCAATGGAGATTAAATGAATATAAATATTTGAGGTGGCATAGTTTAAGAATAAATAGATTAAACTATTATAAAGAATCCAGGTTAATGTGAAACAATAAAAGAAAGAAATAATGAGTATATCATGGTTAGAACACTTTCTGAACTGCCAATTTGCTCAGTTTTAGCTGCTTTATATTCTTGGAATATAAAACAGTATTCCTAATTATGAATATTTCCTAACATCTTTTAAAGTATGTTCTCAGTAGCCAAAATGGCCATTTAGGTATTCAAATATGAAAACTGTTATTATAGTTCCTTTATGTAGAGATTTGTTTATTTCATAATATGAGTTTGATAGACCCTGAAGCTAGGAAGGAGTCTCACAAGATAACGTTTCTATATGAATATTAGTTCTCTTCAATAAACTGCATATTCTCTAGGTGTACACATTTTATGAAAAGTGAAGGGGAACTCTTAAGTGGCAGATAAAAAAGAAGCACAATGAAAAATCAAAAGGTGTCATCAAAAATCAAATTCTGTGGTCAACATATAAAGAATGCACCTGCCATATTGAATGGTTTGGGAAATTCTGCTTAAGAACAGAATCACAGTGGCTCAGATGTGGTAATATGTGCCATAAATGTAGCTTAAGCACAGATTTTTAATTGCTCTGGGCACAGATTTCTAATTGCTCTGGATTGAATAAATACTACTCTTCTTCTTCTTCTTTTTTTTTTTTGCACTGTGCTCTACCAAAAATGAGCACATGTGATATTGCAGGGTTGTGCACTGCTTCCTCTTACACAACTAAAACATCAATTAAGTGGAATCTTATTTTGGCTGATTCCTAGCTTCTTGTTACATATGAAGAATCATGATGGAAAATAAACCATGAACTGCTCCTAAAGAAGTCAAGAATAAACTTTTGTAATTGGCTTAACAGCCTAGAATTTCTTTTAAACTAAAATTTCTCAGTTACATGTAATTACAAATTAGGCATATGGTAAAGCTAAAAATGAATTCAATTTTATTCTTCCTACTGGTTACATAGGAGGAAAAAAGGGGAGAGAGGAATATGCAAGCTCAGCACTTTGAAGCCTCTTTCCTGTTTGTCATATACAGTGCTATTAAATTACGTTTTAGCACTGCAAACAGATGTTTGTTTCTCCTGTTTCTCCTATCAATGCACTTAACATAGTATATTTATCTTACTTAGTGATGCATATTTTATTCCATTGTTTTTTATTCTATTGTTGTAACCTTGAATGTTAATGAAAAGAATATAATAAAGATGAAATGTCTTGGGAAAGATGAAATTCAGAGGTTTTGCCAGCAGTAACTTAACTGGCAATGAAACATCTTTTTCTATCATTTTGACAAGTTTTGTATCTTACAATACACTATTTATTACATGCCATATTAAGTACAAAAGTTGCACACAGTGCAGAGCTGCAAGCACAATGCAATACTGAAATATACTACAGCTCTTGTAGCTATTCAGAATAAGCTGCTCAATAGGGATCTTATGGGGGCAATTCACATGGTTCAGTCTGCAGTACATCTTGTTCCATGCATGTTTGGAGGGTTGCTTAATTTTCTAGGTGAAGGTTATGTTTCCCCATAAGGAAGCACATAGTTAGACAGTTATAAGGAAATTAATGAATTACGTCTCTTCACTAAAATTCAATCAGCAAAATCCACAGGGGTATTTAACTTCAATTACAGTATTTCTAGTAGAAATAATGACTTGAGCTGCAGCCACACTTCAGCTGGTGAACTACCAATTAACACATCAAATTTTAGGACAAGCAATTAAAAGCTGAAAATGGAAATGGTTAACCAGGAACTAAATGTATGGACCTCAAAAAGTCTTGATAATGTGTTGATCTTCGCCTGACCCAATCTGAAAGTACTCCTATAGACTACACTTACTAAGGAATTACTCTTAATGCTGTCCACCCCCATAAAAAAGGATACATAGACGAGTGGAATTTGGTGTGTGAATCAAACCAAAACTAATAAATAATACTGAACAATTCCCTTCCCTGTCGACTGAGGTGCACACCAAGAACATTGCTCAATCCAATCACAAATCAAAGGAATTGAGGGCACTGGTTTAGAAGCAGGAAGAGCTCTTATGTTCCCTATAGTTTGTGAGAAAAAAGGGAATAAATTCTTACCAAGTAGTCATCAGGCTTAATACCAAAAAGTTCTCTGAAGTAGCGGAAAGCTAGAGGAGCATAGGTCTTAAATCTAAAGTCTGGATAATGATGAGCAGGAGTCAGATTGCTTCCTTCACTGAGTTGAAAGAGAAATTTAAAATATCATACATACGCATATGCATATACATACACATTATATACTGTACACCTTAACTTTAATTTTACTAAAAATTGGAGCTTTTTCAGACTCTTCAGTCAACAGCTGTAACAAATCAAGAATGAACTACCATAACAGAATATGAAGATTTATTATATTTTTGGATCATTTTCATCCAATATTCTTTTTGAAGAAAACCAATGCCTTTTAAGATGTACAGGATTGTACTGTATACCAGTCAACTAACATCATCATCAGATGCTGATTATTAACATCAGCATCCCAATAACATTTCTCAGTGAAATACTTTCTGTACTTCATTACAATCTATATAGTTTAGAGGTTCGAAGAATAGAAGAGGATCAGCTTTTCAACTACGTCTGTATACTATCAAAATGTCTTGAAAGCTGACATTCAAGCTGAATTCATTCTTCATTCTGTTTTTACATTAGTTCTGGTTCTGACTCTCTTTAATTGCTTCTGAATGTTTTTAATAGGATTAATTATTGTATTTTATTTTAAAACCTATCTTCCCTGTCCTGTTCTTGCTGAAAAGAACTGAACAACATAATGAGATTTCGCAGCCTGTATTATCTAACACAACCTATGCCCTCTCAAGGTCAGGAGTGTGGCTTCCAAAACCTCCCCGAAAGTTGCCACCAAGTTGGAATTAACTTTTTAAAACGGCAAATTTTTAATTTAATATGTATTGCTCCAGAGCAAGTGGTAGCAAAGCAATCTAGCATAGCTATTCTCCGTACAGCAGCAGCAGTTCTCATCCCCACTAATTCTGAAGTTTCTATCTAAAACATATTTTTTCTGAATAAAACTATTTACTCTATTTCTAGCTTTTACTGTACTGACATTACAGAAGAAAATGTGAACTATTTAACTGAGCAAGGATTGTCAATACAAATTTTGCAAATATAATTCAATGGCTTAAATCTCATAGGAAAACTTAGCAATAGAGCCCATAAATTTAATCTGCATAATGATACAAATGTCATTAAAAAAACTCTACAAAAGACTCCATACATTACAGTATTAATGCAGTCCCATTTTTGTTTTGTTTCATGTTATGTGTGGCTTCTTGTTATTTTTCTTTTTAAGCAAATGGGCTCATAAATCCCAGAAAGTCGAAAGCAAACAAATCACATTCTGGTTTAGCTTGATATGTGACATGTGAAACATTTAGCTTGATATGTGAAAGTTGTCTTAAAAGATTTAACTGCTTCCCTGAACTGCTCTGAAACCCTATTTTTTTCCCCCAAAAAAGTTGCTTTTAGAATCATAAACTCTTATACCCAGAAAGTAAGCAAATCCAAGTGTCAGTCCACAAGATGAACTTAGATTTGAATTCTGGCATCAAGAACTCTGCAGGACTGTATTATACTACCTTCCTAGAACATTAACAGTGCTTTGTGGCTTGAATCATGTCAACTGGATTTCTATTTTCTTAGTGGAAACGTTTCACTCCTTATCCAAGGAGCTTCTTCAGTCTGAGTAAAGTTAGTAAGGGAATCCTTAAATATGTTTCTAGGCTGGCTGTGTGACCTTGCACCTGGGGCTAAGTCATGGTTATTTTTGAGATGTTTGTTTCTAAGTCCCTTTATCATCTAAAGGAGGATCGTTAAGATTACCCTGCTGCTGTTGAGCTTGTGAAATGGTCTTAATCTTCCTAGGCACAGAAGACAAAGCAGGAAGGAAGATAGGGGAAAGGTTATGCCTGAGGCCCCCACCTCTATTCAAGGAAGGATTTTCCAAGTTGGCATGAATGGATTCCTTGACCCCTCTCTCAAACCACCTATCTTCTCTGTCTAAAATGTGAACATTAATGTCCTCAAATGAGTGTCCTTTTTCCTTTAGATGAAGATAAACTGCTGACTCTGGTCCTGTGGTGTTACTTCTCCTGTGTTGGGCCATCCTCCTGTACAAAGGTTGTTTGGTTTCTCCAATGTAGAGTTCAGAGCACTCCTCACTGCACTGGATTGCATACACTACATTGCTTTCCTTGTGTTTTGGAGTTTGATCTTTGGGGTGTACAAGCCTCTGTCTCAGTGTGTTGGTGGGTTTGAAATATACAGGTATGTGGTGTTTGCCAAATATCCGTTTGATCTTTTCAGACACGCCAGCCATGTAAGGAATGACCAGGTTCTTCCGTTTACTCTGAGTCTCAGCCCTATCTGTCGCTGTTTTAGGTCTGGTAGACTTAGATTTGGTGAAGGCCCAATTTGGATATCCACAGGCCTGCAGAGCTGTTCTCAGATGCTGCTTTTCATTCTTTTTGGAATCCATGGAGGTGGGGATGGTTTCTGCTCTGTGTGACAATGTCCTGATGACTCCTAGTTTGTGCTGCAGTGGATGGTGGGAGTCAAACATCAGGTATTGATCTGTGTGTGTGGGTTTCCTGTAGATCCCTATTTCTAGCTTGCCACCGGTCCCAATGAGGACTTCACAGTCTAGGAATGCCAGTCTGTTGTTCTTGGTGTCTTCAACATATTTAAGGATTCCCTTACTAACTTTACTCAGACTGAAGAAGCTCCTTGGATAAGGAGTGAAACGTTTCCACTAAGAAAATAGAAATCCAGTTGACATGATTCAAGCCACAGACTGTTCCACCTGGATGACTGAGAACCTTCATAGACATTAACAGTGCTTATATTGACTCGCTGAGCAACAGACATTTGTAAAGGGAAGGCTGCAATCTTTGAAGAAAGGATTGAGAGAATAAGCATCTTTTAGCTATTCACTGAGTTCAGTTTTAAAACATACTGACTTCAAAATAAAGAGACTAATGAAGCATCTACCTATAAATCCCCTCAAGAGGACAAAATGTGAAACATATTATATTTTTATGATTAACTCTTGTAGTTTAATGTTACTTTCCTGTAGGAAATCCAGATGGCTCTGTATTGGCAGGCTCTTGCACTCCAATTAGAAACACATTTGGAATCTCACCTTTCAACAGTAAACCCAAGAGTTAGGCAAGTCCAATTAATCAATCATTATTTTAAGTCATTTGAGCTGTTGAATTTTTTTATATCTGCAGGTGACTGATTTAAAAAAACATGTATCAAAATGTGCTTGGAAAAGGCCTTTCAGGAGGAGGAACACTGAATGCAGTATCAGTTGTTTGAACCCCCAAAGTATAATTTCATCTTTTATTACAATGATCCCTAATTTTATTTCTTCTGTTGCTAGATTTTGCCCATTTTCTCCAATCAGACAGGAAAAGCAATTTCCTGAATTAATCTATGGAACTTCTCCAGGAAGAAGAACAATCACTTAAAAACCACCCTGATGGAACGTCATCATACCAACCAAGAGCAAAGCAGTTATTCAGTCACACTTTTGTGTCACCCTGATTACCAGTTGATGTGCTAAATATCTACACTTATATATGCCATTTAGTTGAAACCTACATTACATTTTCTTTGGAATTAAACAACAGTCTCTAGGGTTAACATGTTAATTCAAAAATATAAATAATGTGAAATAACATACTCTCCACAAATATGCAGAGAGATAGAGTTCCATTCAATGCATAAAGAACTGACTGCAAATTTGGTTTTGTAAAAAGACTTAATCAAGAAAAAGATCATTTTGCCATGTTGTCTTTTAGGTACTTCCCACCATAAACCTCCTGTCATTTCCCTAAAATGCAATGAGGCAGCGTTGAAACTGTTGATTCTCTGCTCTCATTTAATACCCCCATTACTCTTCTTATTCGAAACAGATTCTGACTATTTAGAGAAACAAGGATGAAACTCTACATGCATACATATAACATCAGTGTGATAACCATGTCAACTAAATACCATCTCCTTATTTCTCAGAATAAACTTTAATTGTACATGAACTTAAATACTTCCTTTCATCTATTATTATAAATGGCATATTCATAAAATAGTCTTGTCTGGCATTAATGCATAGTGTAATGCAATGTGGTGGATTTCGAGGCTGCTGCTGGTTCTCAGGAAGGAGAGAGCGCATTCCAAGCAGATAAGAGGTCTCGCAGTCTAGAGTCTTGGCAGGGAGTCAAAAAGAGTCAGAGCAGCCCCGCCCCAGACTCCCCTAGGTTATTTCCCCTTAGGTTAGTTAGGATAGCTTTAGCCTGGCAAGATTCTGTCTGCATGGTGAGAGCAATAAAGAACTGAGTTTGGAATACACTGACTCCTCATAGTTCTTGGGTTGCCCCTGACATCAAATACATTATTCCATGTTTCAGAATGAATTTCAATTTATTCTGGAAGTGAGCAATACCTAAAATAGTGACAAAGTTGTTCAAGTGGACAGTACAAAAATCTACACATGCCCAGAAAGATCAGTGGAATTTAAGCCAAATCTCACAGATTTTGTTTTGATTTTTTTAAAGTGAGGTGGGTACAAGAAAAATGTATATCCATTCTCCTTAGCAGTTTGTAAGGAAGACTGGTTATCACTGGAATTAATCAACAAATCTGGTACAGAATATTCTGGGAAATAAAAAATAATTAACTCATCCTTTACCTGGGAAGAAATACACTTTCGACTACATAGAAATCTTGCATAAGTACATCTCTGTCTGGTTTAGATGTAAGGTTACCCACTGTGTATCCTATTCCCAGTTGTATGGCACCTTTGATAGCTGAGGATGCAGTCTGCAAAAACAAATATATATTATATTTAAAATGGTCATCTTGCGATATATGATTTTATTAACCACCTTTTATAATCTCTAAGAATATTTCAATGTCCTGGCTTCCTCTACCTATAAAACAAGTTGATTCATCCAAGAGCATTTGTCAGATCTTGAGACAAATGATCTCAGAACATCATACCAGTCTACCAGAAAGATTAGAAAGCATTATTTGAAACCAATAGGTCACATACTCTTTATAGAGTATGTGACCTATTAAGTTCATACCTCAAAAGCTGCCTAGGAGTGAGGGGAAAAAATGAGCATTCCTCTGCCTGCACTCGCCCTTTTCACAGCAGATGGTCTATAACAGAAAGGAAGAACTCTGGAAATCTTCAGAGGGCTCTGGAATACTAACAGCTCCCATAAATCATTATGTAATTTTAGCAGGTGATGAAAAAGGCAAAAACGAGGCCCTTATTTTTCCAGTTAATGTACTCCTAACCTCTTCCTCTACTTTCCTTTCTTCTGCCTTTTCCCCCTTCCCTGCCCAACTGCTGGGAGCTCAGAGCCTGTAGTTTAGGAAGATGCACACAGCCATAATGTTATGCAGGCAACAGAAGAATGAACTCTAGCTTCTAGTGGGAACAAACAGCTGACAGGGCATCGCTGTCACCTCTGTAAGCCAATGATTACTACAACTATAGTGGCTGGATAACTTGCAAGGAAAGTAAATACCACCTGGGCTAAAATGCTACAGTGAAGCTGCACTGAGGGTCCCAATGAACAATGCAGTTGTGCAATTGGCCAAGCAAGTAATCACTCAAGGGAAAACAGCCAGTTATTGTGTTTCCGTGAGTCAAGCAGGGAAATCAATATACAAAGCTTACTTTTAAAAAGTGACTTTTCATGTCTGGATGATTTTCATAATGTGATGCAATTAAGAATGCAGTGATGATGGCTTTTTAAAAGAGAGAGAGAGAGAAGGCAGAATTCCTACAAATCTTCTGAAAAATGTCTACCTGCAGAAAGCTCTAAATGACAGATAACAAATATGTTCTTTAATAGATGAATACATACATTCTTCAGCAGCCTAACTATTCAGACTAATACAGAATCAATCAGATTTTATTTTAAATTTTTGAAGCTAACATGGCAAGCATCTGGCAGAGTCTTCTTCACTCAAAGCCAACAAAATTAAAATTATACACTTAGTTAATTAGATTGCAGAGGACGTCTGGCAGCTCAGAGTCATAAAACTCTAGAAACACACAGTCAGAAGCCCAAATGCAAGGACTAAGAGGACAGATATTTCTCTGTCTCTCTTTCTCACAGTCTAGTCTGATTTTATTGAACTTTTATAAGAAACAAAAGGCAGAAGTTTCAAGCCACCAACTTCTTCTTTTGGGCAACTACAATCACATTCATGGAACTTTATAGAAGATAATATATTAAGGCTTCTATTATGTTCTGGTTGCAGAGACTTAACTGGTGAGATTCAATGTTTCCAGTGGCAGAGTAGCTTTATTTTAAAAAAGGGCATACTCTAATGTTAATTTATTTTAAACTGAAAAACAATATATTGACAGATGACTGTGGAGCCCTTGGTGCTCTCTGAGCCTTGTTGTTTTCTTGCAGACGTTTCATTGCCAGGCTAGGCAACATCTTCAGTGCAAAAAGGGAGTGGGACTTGCTCTCTGTTTACATACCCTGGCTTGTCCTGCCTGTGTTGGTGGGGGTGTTGTACTCTCCTTGGTAGTTCCTTGATTGGGTTGTTGTTTGCTGCTTGGTTGATTGACTGAGTTAATAGTCCCTTGATTAAGGTCTATTGTGTTGTTTGATTGCTCCTCTGGTGCTAATCTTGGTGTTAATCTTTGCCTATCTGGTTGTTGATTGCTGGCAAGGAGGTGTTCTGGTCTTCTGGCTTTTCTATTGTCTCTTATGAATGGTATGTAAATGTTGTTTACCTCTACATGTCTGTTGATGGCTGCTTTGTCTGAGTGCCAAGCTTCCAGGAATTCTCTAGCGTTTTTGGACTTGGCTTGGTTTAAGATGCTCAGTTTCCCAGTTGAAAGTATGGTTAAGTCTGTCCATGTGTTGTGAGATTAAGGCAGAGCTTTCCAAACTGTGTGTCGCGACAAAAAAGTGTGTCGCCACACACAGCGTGGTGTGTCGCCACACCACCCGGAAGCGGCGGCGCGCACGTGCACGGCGGCAGCGGCATCAGCTGCTGCCGCTGCCACCACCGCCGTGCACGCACGCGCCGCTGCACGCCCCCCGCACTGCCACCGTGCACGCATGCGCCGCCGCACGCCTCCCCGCGCTGCCACCATGCGTGCGCGCCCCCCGCGCCGCCGTGCGTGCGTGCCGCCGCCGCCGGTGTGTCGCCAGCGGCGGCACTTTGGAAAGCCCTGGATTAAGGAGTTTTCATCCTTAATCACTCCCTTTTCGCACTGAAGATGTTGCCTAGCCTGGCAATGAAACGTCTGCAAGAAAACAACAAGGCTCAGAGAGCACCAAGGACTCCACAGTTCAACCCTGAGCTACAAATATTCTCTTCGATTGGTACAGATGACTGTGTTATTAATTAAAAATAACCAATCTTATAAATTGCACGATCTCAGTATATGGATGGCATATTATGTGAAATAGACTATGCAATACTGCTCCTTCATTTTGTTCAAATCAACATGCTTTGCTCTGCTTGTGTAAGAACCACCACAGTATCAACTCAAACATGTTCTTATTTAATGGGTGTATTAGGTGGAAAAAAAGGATCCACTCTTCATGAAATAAGCAGGTATCTCTTCTTTCTTACAGTAAATTCTGAAGACCACACTGAGTGGGAAAATGTAGTCTGTTTTATGAAATGGATAGTTTTGTTCATCTACTGTACAACAAAAAAGTAGTTATACTAAGTGGCAC
Organism: Charina bottae; assembly: GCA_023362775.1. NCBI lineage: Eukaryota > Metazoa > Chordata > Lepidosauria > Squamata > Charinaidae > Charina > Charina bottae. Next base: position 204,842,390 of record JALMGJ010000002.1, on the reverse strand, counting down.
CTTCTTGTCATGAAATAAAGGTTTTTCTATGCAGTTACCCATTTAATTATAGAAGTCAGTGAATACTGAATCTGAACATGCAAACCATTTCTATTTAAAATATAGAAAAGACAGAACTGGAAATAAAGTAAGGAATAAATCCTCAAATGTATGCTTGCTTATCATCCTAAATATAATAAGTAACCATTGTGTGACCTTTGAAATAATGTCAGTTAAGGACTTCCTACATGTGTGTCAACTCTTGAAATTCTAGTCCAAGATGTGTCAGCACATTTTTCTTATTTTACTGAAACTGAATGTCACATGTGAAATTGCAAATAAGTTTTGGACTCAGATACATTCACTAATGCAAAATATTTTACAAATTCGAGTCCCATTTAAACCGGAATTATTTTTGTTAGGAATATGGGAAGAACAAATGGGAAAACAATTTGTAAGAATTATGCAATATATGGTTACTGCAGCACGACTTGTATATGCGCAAAATTGGAAAAACTAGATTTTACCTACGATACAAGATTGGATCTTAAAATTGATGGATATGGCAGAAAATGACAAATTGACATGTTTATTAAAAGAAAACTCAAACTGTTACTATCTTAAAGAATGGAAACCATTAATGGATTATTTGCAACATGCAGGTGGAGCAAAGCTTATTTGGGGTTTTGAAGACTAAAATATATATGGATTGATATATTAGACAGGAAATGTTTTTGTATGTTATATATAGAACTAGCATGTAAGAAAACTTTTTTTTTTGAATTACTAAGACCAGAGATAAATCGGAAGTTGACTATATCTATGTCTTATCTTTTTTCTTTTTTTCTTTACTTTGGTATACACTTTTACTTCTTTCTTTGATTTGTATTTCTATTTCTTTTTCATTTTCACTCTTTTAACTATGTATATTTAAAACTCTAATAAAATTTGGGGAAAAAAAAGAAACTGAATATCACATATACTCCAGACTGGCTTAGAGTCTAAGGCAGAGCTTTCCAAACTGTGGTTCGCGACACAAGTGTGTCGCCACACACAGCGTGGTATGTCGCCACACCACCCGGAAGCGGTGGCGCGCACGTGCACGACGGCAGCAGCAGCGGTGCGGGATAAGTGCTTCCGCGTTTTAGCGGAGGCTGCCGCCGCCGCCATGCACGCGCGTGCCGCCGCACGCCGCCGTGCGCCATCGCACGCCCCCGCGCCACCACATGCCCCCCCGCGCCGCTGCCGTGCATGCGCGCGCCGCCGCCGCACTGCCACTGCCGGTGTGTCGCCGGCGGCAGCACTTTGGAAAGCCCTGGTCTAAGGCTTCTTTCTTGAAACCAGTTACAAATCAAAGAAATTAAGAGTCAAATAAGAGAAGTCAAAACAAATTAACTCTTGAACTAATTACATGAATTCCCTGCATCTCTAATTTGCACAAAAATATGGTGCTGTGGTAGTAGTAGAGAATTCGCCTTCAAAGATTTGCTTTATATAGATAGGCAGATCACACTCCCTTCCTTGCTTTTCCAAAGATTAGTAATCTTTGCAATTTCATCAACCTCCAGCAAGACATGTATGCAAACTGGGCATCATGATGGTGACAATTTCATGCAAACCATTCACCCAAAGATACATAATTTGGTGTGCTAGACCAGGGAAGTTAATTCAGTTTGGAAATATTGTATATACCCATGAATAAGCTGAGAATTTTTGTGCCAAAATGCACCCACCCAAAAAAACCCAGGTTCAGCTTACCTGCGGATGGTCTTATCTGTGACAATATATGGTAATACTTTTTAAAAGTACCTGTATTTCCCATATACCCACATATAAGCCCAGCCACAGATAAGCAGACCCTCAAATTTTTAACCAAAATACCATAAAAATGCAGGTGGCGCACTTTTATCCACAGGTGGCGCACTTTTCATGGTATTTTGGTTAAAAATTCAAGGGTTAACTTATCCGTGGATGGGTTTGTATGTCAGTATATATACAGAATGGAGTGCCCCAATGATGAAATTGCTAATCTAACAACAAGCTTCACAATGTGGTTATCAAGGATGGTAAGCATTATTTTATTATATCAAGTCATGTCATGAGTGTTAGTGCACATTTTATCTCTCATTATTCATAAGGCAACAAAGAATCCTAAGACAAGACAGTTTCTTGTACACTAAGTTTATATTTTAGAGAGATCCTCCCCCTAAATTTTTATTTTTTAATTTTATTTATTTTCTATCCCACCATTATTATTTTTATAAATAACTCAAGGCGGCGAACATACCTAACACTCCTTCCTCCTCCTCTTTTCCCCACAACAGCAACCCTGTGAGGCGAGTTGGGCTGAGAGGGAGTGATTGGCCCAAAGCCACCAAGCCAGCTTTCTAAATGCCGAGTTATCTCATTAGATAAACTTATTTCAAAGGTTTCTGTCTTAAATCATCCATCTAATTTATCAGATGGTTTAAGGCTGATTTTTATTGTTTATTTTTCTGAGTTTATTGTTCTTGGATTTTGTTGTGTATATATTGTTTTATTCTGGGTTGTAAACCACCCAGAGTTTGGTTTAAGATAGGTGGCTATACAAATGTTTTAAATAAATAAATAAATTTTTAATTTAAAACTACCATCTTGTATTTGATGGATTTACTTGCCCAAATCAATGAATTGCATGATTTAACACAAAAAACTGTGGCTATTATTAGTTCCTGAAGTACAATGCATGGAAAATGCTAATAAATCTCATGCATATTTGTATAATTATGCTTTATTTTATGGATAATTAAATTTCAAATCAAAAATAAAAGCTTCCATGAGTCCTTTCCATTTTCATACATACAGTATTCTCAAAATAGAACAAAGCCTCTGTAAATGACGCAGTTACTGCTCAGTGGTATTACTATAGAATGAGTAACAAGAAATTTTATATAAATAAAAAAGAACAATGCTAAAATATAACAGCAGCTAAGGAAGTGCTATAGGCTGGAGGAGGGAACATTTAAGAAAAAGGAATATTCTTAAGATAGATGTAAGTGTGGAGTCCTTGGTGCTCTCTGAGCCTTGTTGTTTTCTTGCAGATGTTTCATTGCCAGACTACGCAAAATCTTCAGTGCGAAAAGGGAGTGGGACTTGCTCTCTGTTTATATACCATGGCTTGTCCTGCTTGTGTTGGTGGGGGTGTTGTTCTCTCCTTGGTAGTTCCTTGATTGGGCTGTTGTTTGCTGCTTGGTTGATTGACTGAGTTAATAGTCCCTTGATTAAGGTCTATTGTGCTGTTTGATTGCTCCTCTGGTGCTAATCTTGGTGTTAATCTTTGCCTATCTGGTTGTTGATTGCTGGCAAGGAGGTGTTCTGGTCTTCTGGCTTTTCTACTGTCTCTTATGAATGGTATGTAAATGTTGTAAATGTATTAGTTTCGTAAAGGAGGATTGAGCAACCCTAATTCTTCAATGTCTTTTATTTTGTGTATTGTAAGCAAGTAATTTATTTTTTTTACAATAAATTACATTTATTGTAATCTATGTTTTATGGTTATTGTAATTACATTACATTACAATAACCATAAAACATAGAAAAGAAAAAATAACAAATTTACATGTGCTCAATATTTTGTGTGAACCAAACTGTTCTGTCTCTTAGGTTTGCATACTGATATTCTGAATATTGTCCAACTCACTTTAAAATTAGTGAGCAATTTTTAAAAGTGCAAATTCAGATTCATGCATATTTTACTTCAAAGCTTAGAAGCCTGCATATTCATTAATATGACTCTAGGGACAGATGCCCAGAAAAATTAGGCCAAAAATTCTTTTTGAAGATTGAAAAAAATCTGGGGAAAAAAGAGCTAAAATCAGTTTCTTTCCCAATTATACAGGGTTTTTTTTTTCCTTGCAGGTTTTCAAGAAAATAATCTACAAACTGGCTCAGTACGTTACTTTTAATTTACAGAACTGGAACTTCCAAGTAATTACCTCTTCCTTTGCCACATTAAACTTACAGAGTAAACACAGACTTGATTAAACAAATATTAGCTTCTATACAAGAGTGCACAATTACATCATATTTGCTGAAATGTGGGATATACTGCAACGGTGCAAGGTTAGCAGTGGTAAAAGGGAGCTTTCTTCAGAAGAAATATACAGAAATATACAGGTATGTGGTGTTTGCCAAATATCCGTTTTATCTTTTCAGACACGCCAGCCATGTAGGGAATGACCATGTTCTTTCGTTTACTCTGAGTCTCAGCCCTATCTGTTGCTGTTTTAGGTCTGGTAGATTTAGATTTGGTGAAGGCCCAAATTTCACAAGCTCAACAGCAGCATGGTGATCTTAACGATCCTCCTTTAGATGATAAAAGGACTTAAAATAACATCTCAGTATAACCATGACCTAGCCCCAGGTATAAGGTCACACAGCTACCTAGAAACATATTTAGGATTCCCTTACTAACTTTGCTCAGACTGAAGAAGCTCCTTGAATAAGGAGCTAAACGTTTCCACTGAGAAAATAGAAATCCAGTTGACATGATTCAAGCTACAGACAATTCCACCTGGATGACTGAGAACCTTTATAGACATATTGGGATAAAATAATTATTTCATCCCATGTTGTTTCAAGTATTCCAATATCCCAAGATTTTTTTTTTAAAAAAATATTCCATGTCACAGGGATATAGAGAGTGCATTCACTAATAAAATTAGAGACACAGACGCCAACCCTGCTGACACTGGCTGGATTTAAGTGAAATAAGATGAGTGGGAATGATTGAGGGCCAGTTAAGCACTTATTACAGTTTGTTTCGAGGTTATGTTTACTGTAGTTTTTAAATTCTTTGCTACAAAGAAGCTAAATTGAACCATTACAACATGGGTTGTAACAAAATGTTACCCCTTATGTGTTGTGTTTTCATATGCAGACAAGTTGTTTAATGCAAAAGTATGCAAAATGCACACCTTTAAACTGCATTATAGAAACCAGTGCTATGCTATTGAGCTTTCAGATTGCCAAATGCAAAAGTACTTTATTTGTTGATGTTGCAGGCAGGCAGTCAATTAAAGTGTATACATTTGTAGTGGCAATGCGGAGGACCATTGTTATTTTGAGTTTAAGTGACATATTTTGATTTTTCTCCTTCACACGAAGAAGCTTAGAGTTTATTTTGAGTTATACTAATGTTTAGCTGGCTTGTTTCTTATTTCTGTTTGAAATGGGGGGGGGGAGAAGAGAAAACCCCAATATTGTTTTTGTTAAGCACTAGTTTATCTGTATAGCTTCCCAGGCTCTTAAATTATGTCATAAACAGGTGCTCTAAACCCTGGGAACTATCCAGTCAAGGTCAGATCCTGTAGCCTCTGTACCATGGAAACAGGGTCACGAGGCTTTAAGGCCAGACTTTGATAAAAACCTGAGGATAGCCTTTTGAGTTGGGGAGCTTCTGCACAGACCTGAGCGCTGGGTGCTGTGGAAATGGAGCCACCCTGGGCTATCTCCACTGTCATTATTAAGGGGCTCCTGACAGCCTATGGGAGATAGGGTATCAACTTGCTTGGTATGTTATGATTTTTCTTTCTTTATGCTATGCTTTTTATGCTTCTGTTTAATCTGCCTAAATTGTGTTTCTGTTTAAATCTGTTTGCTTAAGTTAATAATAAAGCTTAAAATCTCTTTATCCACTGGTGTGCTTATTGTCTCTGGATCTAAAAGAACCAACTGTCTGAGCACCTGAGCACTGCTTGGACACTTGGCAGAACAACATTAGGAAGAAAGTTCACACTAATAGGCAGAGAATTAAACTTTACAAGAAAACTTGGGCATCTCACAGAGGAGAGCGAATACGCTATCAACTCCCCACTATAGTGCCTCCAGAAAATCAAAGACCTAAAAATAGATGAAGATGAAATTATGGTGTTGTTTGATGTCACTGCACTCTTTACATCCTTAGACCAAGCACTAGTGATTGAATCCATGATAGCAGTTCTACGTAACACACCTGACCTAACTAGATACACCAAGATCAAAATACCCAGAATCATGGACCTCATCAACCTCTGCCTCACCACCTACTTTCAGTTTGATGGACAAATATACCAACAAATCAAAGGAACACCTATGGCAAGGGTCGGAAATGGCGGCTCGCGAGCCAAATGCGGCTCTTTGGCCCCTTGAGTGTGGCTCTTCCGCAGGCAGGCGTGGTGGGCGTGGCGCGGCAGCGAGTGTGGCGGGGCAGGCGCGGCAGCGGGCATGGTGTGCGTTGCTGTGGGCATACCCCTGGCAACCTGGCAGCCGTCTCCAGCAGCCATCTTGACGACGGGCAGGGCTTTCCAAACTGTGTGTCGCATGACAAGCCGGAAGCGCTGAAGGGAGTGGAAATTCTCCGCGCCAATCAGCTGTGCGTCGGGAAGCCCGGCAGCCTGCCCGCGCGATTTTTGCCTCCCTGCCGGAACCGAGGGCATTTTCGGGGTCCCCGGAGCCTGCCCTTTCGAAGGGGCACTGCTGCCCGAGCTGCAGTGCTGCCCCTTCGAAAGGGCAGGCTCCGGGGACCCCGAAAATGCCCTCAGTTTAGGCAGGGAGGCTGCGCGCAAGCTGCCTCAGCTGTTCTGCGGGGAGAATTTCCACCCCAGGGCAGCGTGTGCATGTGGAGAGGGGAGGTTTCTGCCTCCCTGCCGGAACCGAGGGCATTTTCGGGGTCCCCGGAGCCTGCCCTTTCGAAGGGGCACTGCTGCCCGAGCTGCAGTGCTGCCCCTTCGAAAGGGCAGGCTCCGGGGACCCCGAAAATGCCCTCGGTTCCGGCAGGGAGGCAGAAACCTCCCCTCTCCACATGCACACGCTGCCCTGGGGTGGAAATTCTCCCCGCAGAACAGCTGAGGCAGCTTGCGCGCAGCCTCCCTGCCTAAACTGAGGGCATTTTCGGGGTCCCCGGAGCCTGCCCTTTCGAAGGGGCAGCACTGCAGCTCGGGCAGCAGTGCCCCTTCGAAAGGGCAGGCTCCGGGGACCCCGAAAATGCCCTCGGTTCCAGCAGGGAGGCAGAAACCTCCCCTCTCCACATGCACACGCTGCCCTGGGGTGGAAATTCTCCCCGCAGAACAGCTGAGGCAGCTTGGCGCAGCCTCCCTGCCTAAACTGAGGGCATTTTCGGGGTCCCCGGAGCCTGCCCTTTCGAAGGGGCAGCACTGCAGCTCGGGCAGCAGTGCCCCTTCGAAAGGGCAGGCTCCGGGGACCCCGAAAATGCCCTCGGTTCCGGCAGGGAGGCAGAAACCTCCCCTCTCCACATGCACATGCTGCCCTGGGGTGGAAATTCTCCCCGCAGAACAGCTGAGGCAGCTTGGCGCAGCCTCCCTGCCTAAACTGAGGGCATTTTCGGGGTCCCCGGAGCCTGCCCTTTCGAAGGGGCAGCCGTTGCCGCCGCAGCGACAACCTGGAAGCGCCGCCGCCGAAGCAGTCAAGCCTCTCTTTCCCTCCTTCTTCCAAACCTCCCCCGCCCCCTTCCACGCGATTGGCTCCCGCCTGCAAAACCCGCCCCCTTCCACGCGATTGGCTCCCGCCCGCAAACCCCGCCCCCTTCCACGCGATTGGCCCGCGCCCGCAAACCCCGCCCCCTGGCTCTCGAGCACTTCAAAATGTGCACGAGCATGTCAAAATGGCTCCCGGCAAAAAAAGTTTGCCGACCCCTGACCTATGGGATCACCACTCTCAGGACTCATAGCAGATATAGTAATGCAACATCTAGAAAGGATAGAACTCCCACGCATACAACCCAAAGTATGGATCCGGTATGTAGATGACACCTTTGTCATAATAAAAAAGGATCAACTGGAGGAAACACATGAAACCATCAACAACATCTTCAAAGGAATAAAATTCACAAGGGAAGAAGAAAACAACACACTACCCTTCTTGGACATCCTCATCAGTAGAGGAAATGATGGCATTCTAGAAACACAAGTCTACCGGAAATCTACCCACACTAACCAACTGCTCCACTACCAAAGCAATAACCCAACCTCCCACAAGAGGAGCTGTGTAAGAACACTATTCAGACGAGCACAAACGCACTGCAGCAACCCAGAACACGGAAATAGACCACTTATATAGCATCTTCCAGCAAAATGGATACCCATGCAACTTTATCAAAAAGTGCCTGACCACGCAACCCACCACAGCAAAACCAACAGAAGCTATGAAAAGGCTTACACTGCCATACATCAGAAACATCTCAGAAACTACTAAGACTGTTACAACCACACGGCATCACCGTAGCACAGAAACCAACCAAAACCCTTCAGAACATTGTATGTAAACCAAAAGACCCAGTAGCCCAGGAAGAAAAAACAGGAGTTATCTACAACATACAGTGTAAGGACTGTAACAGCCACTATGTAGGACAGACTGGCAGAAGACTAGCAGAACGCATCCACGAACACCAACTAGCAGTCAGAAGACATGATGAAAACTCTTTAATCTCACAACACATGGACAGACTTAACCATACTTTCAACTGGGAAACTGTGAGCATCTTAAACTAAGCCAAATCCAAAAATGCTAGAGAATTCCTGGAAGCTTGGCACTCAGACAAAGCAGACATCAACAGACACATAGAGGTAAATAACATTTACATACCATTCATAAGAGACAGTAGAAAAGCCAGAAGACCAGAACACCTCCTTGGCAGCAATCAACAACCAGATAGGCAAGGATTAACACCAAGATTAGCACCAAAGGAGCAATCAAACAACACAATGGACACTAATCAAGGAACTATTAACTCAGCCAATCAACCAAGCAGCAAACACCAACCCAATCAAGGAACTACCAAGGAGAGTACAACACCCCCACCAACACAGGCAGGACAAGCCAGGGTATATAAACAGAGAGCAAGTCCCACTCCCTTTTCGCACTGAAGATGTTGCCTAGCCTGGCAATGAAACATCTGCAAGAAAACAACAAGGCTCAGAGAACACCCAAGGACTCCACAGAATTAAACTTTGCTGACTCTTTCTCGTTGGCCTTCATTCTGTGGCTGTTTTGTCAGGCAGGCTGTAAAAATGTATTTAACTGTTGTTTCCATTGTTTGCTATGGTGATTTTAAAAATATTAACTTTCTAAAATATCAGCCTTGTGGCCAATTTTTCTGTAGAGTAGATGGCAGATAGCTCCTTGAAGTATGCTTACTCTTGCTTGTATATCGCTTTGTGAGGGTGTAGCCCTAGAAAGTGGCTGAAATCCTTCAAATAAATACCCTTGACATCTTAAGCAAAACATTTACAGTAGTAAGTTAAAGGTCTGTATTGGGTCAGATGGCCCATAACTAATTTGGGAATGCGATGGGAGACCAGAAACCAAATATAATTGTTCCTTTTTAGATCAGAGATCAGATCTAAACCACAACTCAAAGATATTCCTTTGATAAGGAACCCAATATTTTCATGGCCATAAGAAATAAATAAAATTCTGCCTTGGCTATTTCTTTCCTTGTCCTCTCTCTCGGGTCCGGCACTGTTTTTTACTGCAATCAGGATCAGAAAGAACTATCACAAACAGCTAGTTCCAGAAAGGGCAGCAGTACCCTTAATTTTTTTCCAAAAGGAAGAAGGCATAGCCTCAGAAGTGAGCATGTGGTGATTAATTTTCTTCAGAAAACAAGAGGAAAGGCATTGATTTGAGGCTTGTGCCCCAGAAGGTCCTGTCTGTAGTGGCCGGCAAATTGCTGCCTACCTATAACTGGACAGTGTTAGTCTTCCATATATCCAAACACATTTTCTTGTGTTCAAAGAACCACAAAGACACAAGAGAGAACAGTATCCATTCTAGCACTCTATAAAAGCTGTTAGAAAATAAAACAACTCTGAACAATTCTAAAGTGATATGAAACTTTAAAAACCTTTTTATATGTTTTCTCCTCATTTTGTTTTCCAGAAGAGGGATCTCCATTTTCAGCTATAGTCTGCATCTGAAAAGATTTAAAAACACAAATGCCTTTTATTTGTGGTGTTCTACCCCACCTTTTCAAGAAAGGTAACAGTCAAATTAAATAAAACATAAAATATAACACATCAATGTACAAACAACAACTGGTTTAAAATCAATAATCAGGTGGTGGTGCAGCTAAAAAATTTCAGACAGTGGGCTTTATGGATTGACACAAGTTGACTTTGTTGTTATTCCCCCATTCTCTGGATAGTCTTGGGGCCCTTAATTCCTAAGCCAAATTTTATCTCTGGATCCATCACAGGATATTCTAAATGCTATCAAAAGACACAGCAATAACAACAACCCTGGAAAGACTTCATCTGATGCCTAAAATATAGTAACTAAGAGAATAAGGAACAAGAAAGGGGCCTGTAAGAAAGATCTTAATTGCTGGGAGATTCATGTTGTGAAAGGTGATCCTTCAAACCCATTAGTCCCAGTCCCTTTAAGGCTTTAAACACTAAATAAATTAAAAAAAACATAAAAACATAAAAATAATAAAGGCGGGATAAAAATTAAATAAATAAAAAAAATCAATCCTCAACCAGGCTGGAAACAAATCAATAGCCAATGTACTTCTTTGAATACCAGGCTGATAACATGCCCAGGACAGCCAGCGCTAGTAAACAATGTGGCTGCTGTAATGGTGAGTCAAACAAATGCTTTTCAAGGGAAGTCCTATAAACAATGCATTCCTAATCTGATATGGGTAATAGCGGTCAAGCCATCTCTCCCCAACAAAGGAGTTCAACTGCATAGCAACCGAAGTCATATGGAATACATAAAGAGCTACATTTAGCTCCTATATAGGTAAAACTCTCACCCAAAACAAAGTGAACACCACCTGGACTGACAGATTTTTCACTAATAGCAGTGACTCTACCTTATCTTGATAGCCATCATTATTTATGATCACTATACTCACCCTAATACCCCCTAGATTGCATGGATCAATTATAATCCTAACCCAATATGGCTGGCATAGGTTCAGGCCCATTTGGCTTCACAGTTGGCTTCACAATTTACATGAGTATTCATACACCTGTGTATTTATCTGTTTCTATCTATAATCTAATGGAGGACAACTACAGAATCATAGAGGTGGGGGGGTATCATTTAGCCCATCCAGTCCCACCCCCTGTGCAGGAATCCAAATTAAAGCATCCCAGACAGATGGGTATCTAGCTTCTACTACGGATCTGATAAGTTTTTATACATAAATTGTATGCAATATTCCCAGTGATCCTTAAAACATATCTGGATCATCTCCATTCTGTAGCTGTGTAGAGATGCTGGGGGTGTTTCCTCTGCTGCACTGCGTTCATGTCTATGAACATGTCAGAGAGACCTTATTACATATAATCAACAATAGATGTTTAATGTAATTCTTACTTCTTTATGCATAGAATATGCACAAATATCAGTGAAAAGAAATAGATGAGATAAAAGGAAAAGAAAAACATTAGTAAACCCAGCAAGGTAAATATCAATTGGGAAGTTTAAAATTTTCAGTGGGGAGCAAAGAGCAAGGAGGAAGCAGGTCATAAAGACATGAGTAAGTATGGAATTCTGAAATCCCAGAGTGGCCACAGAGAAGTCCGTCTCCTGTGTCCCAACCAGCCAGGCCTCAACCATCACTAGACAAAATGAAAAGCCTTCTGGGGTATCTTGGCAAACATATAAACCAGTACGGATTATGACTCCATTTTCTTTATCTTGGACTCAAGATGTTTAGCTCTTTAAAAACAGTCACCAAAATGCTGGATTGGGCCTGCAAGCTGATATAGTTGCTATATAATGGACATAACATCCTCTCATGGATAAAATCTTAATTTAAGAAGGATCATTAAATATCTCATCTGGCTTTACAACAAGCTGATTGCAAAGCAACATTTAGAAGATGGAAGTTCACAGTTCATGCTATAAATATTGCTTTACTAAACTCTTCTTTGAAATTGCAATGTGCTAGTTAACAGATTGATGCGTACATTAAACATGTTATTAGTCAAGATGCATGTCCTTTTTATTTAGATTTCTGATCTACTGTTTCGGTCACCCAAAGAGCTACGTTGAACTCTATGGACATAAAACAAGAAGATGCTGATTAGAAACTGCACAGACTCTGCATACAGATAGTCCTCGCTTAGCGACCACTCGTTCAGCAACCCTTCAAAGTTACAACGGCACTGAACGATGGGGACTTATGAAGTTGCAGCCGTCGCAGTGTCCCCACGGTCATGTGATCGCAATTCGGGCACTTGGCAACTGGCTCACACTTTTGCCATTTGCGACCTTCCCTGCTGGCTTCCCACAAGCAAAGTTAATGGGACAGCTGGCAGGGAAGCTCACAAGTCGTTCCCATAAGTCGATCCCGCTCCCACTTTTTCTCCTGAGGAGCCCCCTGGGTGGCAGGGGAGGTGTGGGCCCCAGGCAGGCAGCTGCCCGCCCAGCTGCACTCACACCAACTCCACAGAGCCCACTCCCTTGCCCGCCCTCACACCACAGCGCCCACTCCCTCGCTCACCTGCGTTCACACCGCAGCGCCCACTCCTCTGCCTGCCCACACTCACGCCGTGCTGCTGCGCCCACCCCCTCCCACCTGCACTCTATAGCACTCACCTGCCCGTCGGCCTGCTTGCAAGCCGTATATGGAAAGGCTTGTCATGACTGGGACTTGCAACTTCCTGCCGACTTCCCCATTGACTTTGCTTGTTGGAATCCGGCAGGACGTTGCAAGTCATGGTCAGGTGAGGTCTTCACTTAATGGCCCACGATCCTTGCTTAATGATGGCAATGGGGACTGCCATCACTAAGCAATGCGGTCACATGATGTTGTGCTTTATGACAACATCGCTTAGCAACATAAATTCTGCTCCCAATTACCATTGTTAAGCAAGGACTACCTGTAATCACTAATATATTTTTCTACTCTTATTGTATGCCTAATTATAACAACAAGTAGTAGCAGATTGTTACCAATAATATTAGAATGAACGTACCTTTCTTAGCTATGTTACAAACAGTCTGCAGTTGAGAGAGGGAGTCAGCCCTTTCATTGATGCTGTCAAGTTTTCCAGAACACTGTTAAAAAAGAGTACTTTGTTAAGAAGGATTATTAAAGAAAACATTTACACAGAATTACAATGAAACAATCAATAGGGTCCTACATTTGTGTAAAATGTAGTCATTTATGTGTTATGACATTATTTTATTTATTTGTTTGTTTGTTTTATACTTTAAATTTAGTCACTGCCCATCTCACTCAGAGAGCGACCCTGGGCGGTTTACAATAAATCATTAACAAATTATTTACAATCGTTCTAATTATAACACATTTATGGAAAGCAATAGATGCATGCTACATTGCAGAACATTACTAAAACATACTGAAGGAGAATCTATTTCAGTAGACCTATGTGAGGCTGTCTGAAAGATACATCGAAAGGAACTATAAAGTTAGTTAGCTCATTCATATCGAAGGCTCACTACACACACATACAGTATATTATTACAGCAGCACAAACATGCATGTTTTGAAAGGGGGCTGGTAGGATTCTAATCAGTTGTCAATCTTAGCTTTACCTATCACGCTTTTGAGATCTTGCTTCCAATAGAAAAATGGATTGCATGCAAACACAGTAGAAACAGTTCATTTCCTATCCACTCCTCCATTAACTGGGAAAATAAAGTGGATATCGCATATGCAGCCAGTTTTACTCCTCTCTCTTCAACCAGAAGATAGTGGGTGTAGTAACTTACTTCCAGTCTCTGAATCTACCCACCTCTCACTAAATGGACGGGATGAGGAGAATAAAAGATCTAATGACTGAGAACTGCATCTCATTGTGGCAAGCAACTTTTGTACAAACTGTGTGCTTAATTACAGGGCTGCTCCAAAATAAATCCTATTTTCAGTATTTTTTCCTGTGGTAACCTTATAAATAGCATAAATTTAATGACATTTAAAGATGTTATCCCACATTATCATATAACCTTGTACCTGGATATTTTTGATTATGATAACATTTAATTTATGTAATCCTGGAATGCAATACTGATAATTAATATTTAATTAATACAATGCAAAACAATTGTATGGTATCTTTAACCAATTAGGTCATAAATTTTTATACACTATAATATACTAGCTAGTCTTTATGGTGCCCTATTTGGTTTTCACTGTAATAGATTAGGAATATGTAACAGGCAATTAATTAACTACTGAAATTGTCCCCCAAGAAAATAAAGCTATTTTTAAATGCAAACCCAGCAAGTATTATGTTATCACCAAGCGTTATATAAGATTTCTTGAAATTCTTTTTATATACAGTGGGGCAAAAAAGTATTTAGTCAGCCACCAATTGTGCAAGTTCTCCCACTTAAAAAGATGAGAGGCCTGTAATTGACATCATAGGTAGACCTCAACTATGAGAGACAAAATGAGAAAACAAATCCAGACAATCACATTGTCTGATTCGGAAAGAATTTATTTGCAAATTATGGTGGAAAATAAGTATTTGGTCACCTACAAACAAGCAAGATTTCTGGCTCTCACAGACCTGTAACTTCTTCTTTAAGAGGCTCCTCTGTCCTCCACTCATTACCTGTATTAATGGCACCTGTTTGAACTTGTTATCAGTATAAAAGACACCTGTCCACAACCTCAAACAGTCACACTCCAAACTCCACTATGGTGAAGACCAAAGAGCTGTCGAAGGACACCAGAAACAAAATTGTAGACCTGCACCAGGCTGGGAAGACTGAATCTGCAATAGGCAAGCAGCTTGGTGTGAAGAAATCAACTGTGGGAGCAATAATTAGAAAATGGAAGACATACAAGACCACTGATAATCTCCCTCGATCTGGGGCTCCACGCAAGATCTCACCCCGTGGGGTCAAAATGATCACAAGAACGGTGAGCAAAAATCCCAGAACCACACGGGGGGACCTAGTGAATGACCTGCAGAGAGCTGGGACCAACGTAACAAAGGCTACTATCAGTAACACACTACGCCGCCAGGGACTCAGATCCTGCAGTGCCAGACGTGTCCCCCTGCTTAAGCCAGTACATGTCCGGGCCCGTCTGAAGTTTGCTAGAGAGCATTTGGATGATCCAGAAGAGGATTGGGAGAATGTCATATGGTCAGATGAAACCAAAGTAGAACTGTTTGGTAGAAACACAACTTGTCGTGTTTGGAGGAGAGAGAATGCTGAGTTGCATCCAAAGAACACCATACCTACCGTGAAGCATGGGGGTGGCAACATCATGCTTTGGGGCTGTTTCTCTGCAAAGGGACCAGGACGACTGTTCCGTGTACAGGAAAGAATGAATGGGGCCATGTATCATGAGATTTTGAGTGCAAACCTCCTTCCATCAGCAAGGGCATTGAAGATGAAACGTGGCTGGGTCTTTCAGCATGACAATGATCACAAACACACCGCCCGGGCAACGAAGGAGTGGCTTCGTAAGAAGCATTTCAAGGTCCTGGAGTGGCCTAGCCAGTCTCCAGATCTCAACCCCATAGAAAACCTCTGGAGGGAGTTGAAAGTCCGTGTTGCCCAGCGACAGCCCCAAAACATCACTGCTCTAGAGGAGATCTGCATGGAGGAATGGGCCAACATACCAGCAACAGTGTGTGCCAACCTTGTGAAGACTTACAGAAAACGTTTGACCTCTGTCATTGCCAACAAAGGATATATAACAAAGTATTGAGATGAACTTTTGATATTGACCAAATACTTATTTTCCACCATAATTTGCAAATAAATTCTTTCCAAATCAGACAATGTGATTGTCTAGATTTGTTTTCTCATTTTGTCTCTCATAGTTGAGGTCTACCTATGATGTCAATTACAGGCCTCTCTCATCTTTTTAAGTGGGAGAACTTGCACAATTGGTGGCTGACTAAATACTTTTTTGCCCCACTGTAACCATTTGCATTGGACATTAAATAAATCCTTGGGGAAATTTTTTTTTTAATTCCGAATAGCAGTTTTCAACACATCACACTGCCACTATGTTCTTCAACAGAATATCCCATGATGGGAGATATTAGCATTAGTAAATTCCTAATACTTAGGGCAGGGCTTTCCAAAGTTTTTCCCACGGCGACACACCAACCGGCGTTGGTGTGTCGCCGCGGGAAAACCCGGAAGTGCCGTCCTTGCGGCAGCGTGCAAAAACCCAGAAGCGCTGCTGCCGCTTTCGGGTTTTTGTGCGCTGCCGTTGGTGTGTCGCCGCGGGAAAACCCGGAAGCGCTGATGATGATCAGCGCTTCCGGGTTGTGTGGCGACACACCAGACTGTGTGTGGCGACACACTTTTGTGTCGCGACACACAGTTTGGAAAGCTCTGACTTAGGGAATGCCTTGTTTCTAAATTCCAATGGATCTTCCCGCAGTGCTATAAAGCAGCCTTTCCATGCTGTGTCTCCATAAACTCTAGACCAGAGCTTTCCAAACTGTGTGTCGCGACACGTTAGTGTGTCGGCTGCAGTGTCTGGGTGTGTCGTGGCTGCTGCTGCTTCCTGGCTTCCACGCAGGTCCTAGTGCCTGCCTTGTGCCTTGCTGACTCCAAACCAGCTTTGATTCTGCGCAGGTCCTAGTGCCTGCCTTGTACCCTGCGGTAAGAGTGTGTCGTGAAATGATGCATGTCTAAAAAGTGTGTCACCAACATGAAAAGTTTGGAAAGCTCTGCTCTAGACAGTATATTTGAGGGCCTTTGTATCATCATCACAGAATGTTTATGCAACAAGTAGATTATCTCATCTATCCTTGCTCTCTGCCTACATAGAGCTGGATTTATATGTCATTTTTCCCCTTGGTTGTCAAAGCATATTCCTATGCATACCAACTTGAAAGGAAACCTCTTCAGAAAAATTAATTCACTGCTGTCCTGAAATAACTAAACCAAATCAAGTACAATATTGCCTTGAACTTTTCTTCCATTAAGAATATTCATGAATATTTGGAATGTAACAAAGGCTTGCTTGTTCCCAATTTATTTGGAGAAAATTCAATTTTTTTTAATGTGGATGTCATATTGCCAAGGTATAGAAGGCAGCGATTTCTTCAGCAGAACAACTATGCTTGCAAGTTAAACTGAATTAAATAAAACTGGGGTCTCCAACCTTTTTGGTCAAATATCACATTTGGAATTTTGACAACATGGCATGGATTTTTACGTCACAAAATGGTTACCATGGTGAACCCAACCACTCAGACAATGCCCAATTCCCAGGAAATCAAACTGGAGAGCCTAAAAGACAGATCTGAAACATCGTTTGCCATTTTTTTAAATCATGTGTGTGTGTGTGTGTGTGTGCACGCGCTTCCTAATGTAACACTTGTGTATTCATGAATGTTGTTTGCACTTCCCATTATCTTCTGAAGAATCAGGAACCAAAGATAACACTCAAAAGTACTGTTCCTACCCTGGGCAGCGGATAGCACTTTGACAAACCTTGTCTGAGTTCAAAACTAAGTGGAATTGGGCCTGATCAGAACTTGGATATGAGCATCTGAGAAACACCAGGGCTGCATTCTAAACTAGGAACTAGAAGGAGGAAGTGGCAAAGTATGTGCATACTACTGCCAAGAAACCAGCATGGTTGTGTCCATGATATCACAAGAGATCAAGCTCCACTTGAAAAAGATTTTACTTCTAGGTGCTTCTAAGCAAATGGGCATAAAAGTCTCATTATCATTTAAGACAGATGGAATACACTGACTCTCCTCAAACCAACAAAGTTCTGTATTTATTAACTCTGCATTTCCTCCAAATTTGATCCCTTAATTTCTTCTCCAGCACAGTGGGTCACTTTCCTGTTCATCAGAACAGGAAAAATGTTCAGAATACATTTTTCTGTTGGAATGCATGTCCACCAATTCTTGTCACTTTTGTGCAGCCCTCTTTGATTACAGCAAAGGGACATTCCTGGAGTGCCATAGTATTTAAGCTGCCCAGCATGATGCCAACCAGTCTTTTCAGAAAGTTCAGAATAAACAAACCTTGCGAAAAATATATTATGGGGGCAATACGAAGACCCAGAATGAATTTCTCAGAGTTATGGAATAGGGCAAACTACTCGTTGAAGATCTACTTGAGACATTATTCAGACAAGTATTTATTAAAAAGCATGGAACTATAGAGAAAGACTGTTTTAAGAACTTCTGGATGTATCCTCTGCATTTCATAAATTGCAGGAATGAACCAGATTGCTCAGACACATACCCGTTTAATAACATGCAAATTGAGATCCTATTAAATGCCATCTAACAAACAGGATAAAATAATTCTTGGTTACACACATGCAATTATTAAGAGCATTAAAAGCTTTTGTATTTAAAGAATCCATATGAATAATCAAACTCATATTTCAATAGAAAGGAATGACACCTAAATATAGAAAGGGTATTCTTGTTTATTTATTCATGACCAAGACTTTTTTCCAGTGGAAGACTTTATATAATTATCTGTAGTAAGAATAATTGGTGAGTACAGCCAACAAAGTCTTTAATGTGCAAAATCTGTAAACTGCATTTCTCACGCAAACAAGGTACAAATAAGGATTTGCTTCTTCTTTAACAGTGGCATTTTACTTTGCCTTTCCTCTTAGTATTATGTGGCTTATTTCATAGCAGTGGATATCAGAATAAAAATACAACTTAAAGAATTATATAAAATAAATCGTAGGTAAAGGTAAAGGTTCCCCCCGCACATTTGTGCAGTCATGTCCAACTCTAGGGGCCGGTGCTCTTCTCCGTTTGTTAGCCAAAGAGCCAGCGTTGTCCGAAGACGCTTCCACGGTCATGTGGCCGGCATGACGCACGCGGAACGCTGTTACCTACCCACCAAAGTGGTACCTATTCATCTACTTGCATTTGCATGCTTTCGAATTGCTAGGTTGGCAAGAACTGGGGCGAGTGCGGGAGCTCACTCCGTCATGCGGGGCTAGGGATTCGAACCTCCGAATTTGCGACCTTCCGATCGACAAGCCTGGCATCTTACCCGCTGAGCCACCACGCCCCTCAAAAAATAAATCAAAATCACACCCAAAGCATACAACACCAAAGCACTGTACTGCATAATCTTTTTTTGCCAGGAAGTAACCTACTGATCTCAATTTCTATGATGGGTAAAGATATTAAAAGTGCAAAAGATATTTATACTTTATGTACTGAAACTGAGTGTTTCTCCAAGACTACAGGGCAACAGATAATGATAGATAAAAACTAATAACCTTGGGCTTCAACTTCAGCATCACCAACTGAAACTGAGTACTGCAAGATAGGATATGATTAAACACAAAAACTCTCTCTGTGTTTTAAGATAGGAATCAGACACCTCCCTTAGCTGGCTTTCTCCCAATCTAGAACATATGTGAATATACAAAGCTACCTTATTGTTAGTCCAAACCAAATCACTTGTTCCAAAAGGCAATGGTTCTTCAAGGATGCAACAGCTAATTCAGACTGAATCTGGATTTCTGTAACCCAAAACAGGTGCTCTGTCACTAAGGAAATGCTCCTTCCCCAACTGGCTGGAAAGGTTGAGAAAATGCCTGATGATCATAAGCATGGAACGTTGCAGCACATGATTAAAGTGATATTTTAGTTTCCATGTACAGGAAGAAAAGACTAAATATCAATGTCCTATTCAAAGGAGAACCAATTATGGTCAAATGCAAATATCTCCCCCCCCCATTGGATATCCACTAATCCTAATGCTGTAGATATGATCCTGGGCTGGAGGTTGAGCATGTAGTCAGCAATGTCCTCTATAAATATTCTTTCCACTCCATTATTTTGCAGAATCTCATGGCCTGAATATTATTATTATGTACTTAGGTGAACCTACTCCAATTTGCCTATGTCCACTAACGTCCAATTTAGTGCAGTTCATTTCTGCTATGAGAGATTCAAGTTTTCCTTGGTTTATATTTCTTATATTCCATGTTCCAATTGCATTTCTCCTTGTAAAATTAGGAGCTCCTCCTTCTATATTGTCACCAAGAATATCAGACTTCTTTGTAGCTTTGGTCTGGTCATGTTATCAGCTCCAGGTCTACTCATAAATGTTCAATCCCCCCCCAGTAACTAGTGAAGTGCTTTTTGATTTAGGCAGTCTCATCAACTGACATGCAAGCTTGTCTAAATGTTTTAGCATTCTCCGTACAATTTGCTTGGCAACAATACAGAAGTGGTTTGTCATTGCCTTTTTCTACTTTTGGGTTTCTAGGTAGATTGCTTCCCACATGCCACGGAGCCACTTCTGCCTTCACTTCCATCATGCATTACTCTCAGCTTAACTAGACATTACCAGCAGCTTCTGCTCCTTCCAGCTTCTCTCTCATGGTTATTGCACCTACAGAATTGTCCCACAATATCAAGATGGCTCAGTGGGTAAGGTGTGGTGGCTCAGCGGGTAAGATGCCAGGCTTGTCGATCGGAAGGTCGCAAATTCGGAGGTTCGAATCCCTAGCCCCGCATGACGGAGTGAGCTCCCGCACTCGCCCCAGTTCTTGCCAACCTAGCAATTCGAAAGCATGCAAATGCAAGTAGATGAATAGGTACCACTTCGGTGGGTAGGTAACAGCGTTCCGCGCGCGTCATGCGGCCACATGACCGTGGAAGCGTCTTCGGACAACGCTGGCTCTTTGGCTAACAAACGGAGATGAGCACCGGCCCCTAGAGTCGGACACGACTGCACAAATGTGCGGGGGGGTACCTTTACCTTTACCTTTATCAAGATGGCTTAACAGTAATAGATGACAGGCAACAGTTATTCTCCTTAACGGAACATAGAGAAATATCTGTGCTCACAGAGAAACTGGAGGAGCAGACTCTCATACTCCCAACCCTTTTTGTAATGAAAATATTTGTTTATGAAAATCCACACAGCCCTAGATATATGCATGGTGTTTTCATTTAAACCAATTAAAACCTTCTCAGCCTTGCAGCTTTAATTCAAAGAAAGCCCAATTAAAACCATTTCAATCTTGCAGCCTTAATTCAGAAAAGCAAAACGTATGCTTCTTATTGAATAGAGGCCCAATTCTCACAAAACATTCATAAGGAATTAATTTCCACAGAGACTGTGCTTAATTTCTATTGGCTAAATGAAAGGACCTTATGTCTGAGTAAAATATGTGTGTTATACATATATCTCACATGCGGAAGCTTTTGAGAAAAACACTGGCTCTTCCAGTATATTTACAAAATGGTGTGGGTGGGTGGGAAGGGTATTATAAGCTGAATCTGTCTTTATGAATAAAGCTGTGAAGACCATGAGACATATAAACACTGAATACAGATAGTATCCTTTCCCCATTGTATGCATTTTGTACACCATGAAATTAAACAAGCAAAATATACAATGGTACAGTCATGAGCTAAGTAATGACTCGTTTGCTTTCCATAAATCTAAATAAACAAGAAAACACAAAATGAAAGAAAATTGCTCTTTTGCTAAGAACAGGTTGTTCTTTTAGGCCTTTAGGGCAAAATTCAACAGCCTCAAATAGGTAGAATAGATCATGTATCTGTGTGCATCTTTTAAGAGCTGGTTCTTCCAGATGAAGGGCCAGTAAGCATTTCCAAACATCACTCTTCTATTGCAAATGGAATTTCCATCGACTGTCTTGCACTCAGGCAGCCTGAGCTTTTAGATACGATATGATCCAGCACACAATGGAATTTTCCCCAGATCATTGCATAGCCCTTCTCCTGACATTCTCATCCAGCACTTGGGTCATCCACTTTTGTGAACACGTGTTTGTAAGGCTTGTATCCTTACTTCTGAGGATATATTTATTTATTTAATTTTTATCCTGCCTTTATTATTTTTATAAATAACTCAAGGTGGCGAACATACCTAATACTCCTTCCTCCTCCTATTTTCCCCACAACAACCCTGTGAGGTGAGTTGGGCTGAGAGAGAGGGACTGGCCCAAGGTCACCCAGCTGTCTTTCATGCCTAATGTGGGACTAGAACTCCCAGTCTCCTGGTTTCTAGCACGTTGCCTTAACCACTAGACCAAACTGGCTCTCATATTTATAATATGTATAGGTATAGGTTAAATAAATAGGCACCACTTCAGTGGGATGGTAACAGCGTTCCGCGTGTGTCATGCCGGCCACATGACCGCGGAAGCGTCTTCAGACAACGCTAGCTCTTCATCTAACAAACGGAGATGAGCACCAGCCCCTAGAGTCGGACACGACTGCACAAATGTGCGGCGGGAACCTTTACCTTTATAGGTATAGGTATAGGTATAGGTATAGGTAAAGGTAAAGATTCCCCCCGCACATTTGTGCAGTTGTGTCCGACTCTAGAGACCGGTGCTCTTCTCCGTTTGTTAGCCGAAGAGCCAGCATTGTCCGAAGACGCTTCCACGGTCATGTGGCCGGCATGACGCGTGCAGAACGCTGTTACCATCCCACCGAAGTGGTACCTATTCATCTACTTGCATTTGCATGCTTTCGAATTGCTAGGTTGGCAAGAGCTGGGGCGAGTGCGGGAGCTCACTCCGTCATGCAAGGCTAGGGATTCGAACCTCCGAACTTGCTATCATCCAATCGACAAGCCTGGTGTCTTACCCGCTGAGCCACCACGCCCTTCATGTGTGTGTGTGTGTGTGTGTGTATATGTGTGTGTATGTGTGTGTACATGTATATGTATATGTATATGTATATGTATATTTATTTATTTATTTATTTATTTATTTATTTATTTATTTATCCTACTTATATCACCGCCCATCTCCCCCCATAGAGGGTATATGTATATGTATATATGTATATACACACACATACACATACACATATACACAGTGTCAAAGTCACTGTCCTGGATGAGACCCAGAGCATCCAGGAGTACATCAGTAAAATGGAACCTAAAGATGAGCTGCTGAGAGAATGCCTGAAGCAGCAGCAGACATGGAAGGAAGATCAAGCAGAGGAAGTGCCATGGCAAGACAAGATCCTGAATGGGATGTAGCATCGACAGATAGCTGAGGTGGCTGACATTGGGAAATCCTACCAGTGGCTGGAAAGGGCTGGACTAAAAGACAGCACTGAGACACTGATCATAGCAGCACAAGAACAAGCACTAAGCACCCGATCCATAGAAGCAGGGGTCTACCACACTAGACAGGACTCAAGGTGCAGACTGTGCAGAGAGGCCTCAGAGACAGTCCAACACATAGTGGCAGGGTGTAAGATGCAGGCAGGAACAGCATACACTGAATGGCACAACCAAGTAGCTGGCATTGTGTACAGGAACATCTGCACAGCGTATGGGCTAGACCCTCCAAAGTCCAGATGGGAGATTCCACAGAAGGTTGTGGAGAATGACAGGGCTAAGATCCTGTGGGACTTCCAGATCCAGACAGACAGGCAGGTACTGACCAATCAACCAGACATTGTGGTAGTAGACAAGGACCAGAAGACAGCAATGGTGATAGATGTAGCGGTGCCAAGTGACAGCAACATCAGGAAGAAGGAGTATGAGAAGCTGGAGAAGTACCAGGGCCTGAAGGAGGAACTGGAGAGGATGTGGAAAGTGAAGGCCAAAGTGGTCCCAGTGGTGGTAGGAGCACTTGGGGCTGTGACTCCTAAGCTGGGAGAGTGGCTCCAACAGATCCCAGGAGCAACATCAGAGCTTTCTGTCCAGAAGAGTGCAGTGCTAGGAACAGCTAAGATACTGTGCAGAACCCTCAAACTCCCAGGCCTCTGGTAGAGGACCCGAGGTTGAGGAAGACACATACCACCCATATGGGTGAGAAGGGAATTTTTTTATATATATAATTTAATTAACATGGGGCTAAAACTCCCAACTTTTTCAGGACAGTTTCAAAAATGTGATCAGAAACTTACTGCTTTTTTTCCTAATAAATTTCATAACCTGCCCTTTTATTTTGCTTATCAATTTCACAATCAGTCTAGAAAAGGGCACAATTCATTAAATTTTCCTCCTATAATTAGAGTGGAATTACAGGATTGCAACCAGATCTTTTGTATTTTGATTCAGAAGGAAATTGTAGCTGGGTGATACAAAATCTCTTCCACTTTGTAAATTCAGGATATGGAAAGGAACTGACTTTGCAGCACATTAAGTAGCACACACCTCTTTTTCTTAGAACAATATTTCCTACTCTGCCAGAAATCCAGATTTTTCTGTCCACACCTTTTCTTCCTACTTGAGGATGATTTTGAATTTAGAAAAAAAGTTTTAATGGAAAAATATAGGCTGATTACCAATGAGTTATGGTATCCATAAAATTATGTCAGTAATTATGTTACTTGGAAGCACTCCTGATAACATAAGGCAATGGGTTGGACCCAAACTTGCTTCCAGTTATATTTGCCTGCACCACATTCCACATGTTCTCCCCCCCCCAATTTCCAGAATTAACTTTGTGGAAAACAGACACCCAGGATAAGTATGAAGATAAAGCTTTTGAGACCCAATTCATTCCCCCCCCCCGCTCCCGAGTTTAAAGTTATGATTTCTTGTGGCGTCCATTTTTAGTAATGTTATTGCTATGATCAAAAAGATTTCACAGATTTCTCAGATGCTTCAAAGAACTTTCCACACCTTTGACCAGGGCATATAGATGGTACTTTTTAATCATGATAGAGGAACTGTCATGAGAATTGACAGACACAAGAGAATCCATAGACATCAAAAGTGCTCAGACTGCTTTCCAATCTCTGTAGGTTCCTGTGCTCAAAAGGGATCTAATATAAATCTAAGGTTCAGGAACAAAGGGTTAGCCCATATTAATAGGATTTGTGTACACTACAATCAGGGCAGGACACACATAACTGAAATTAATAAAATATGACCATGTGACATCATGCAAAATGACTGGCCATTATTTGGCTTGGATTATGTTTAGATTTATTTTGTGGTATAGCTCAGGGGTCCCCAACCCCCGGTCAATTCAATTTATTTTTCAATTTATTTATTACAGTCATAGACCAGTACAAATAAAAATACGCCATATGTAGCCAATAAAAGTTCTCAGCTATAATAAAATAAATAAAATCCATATCTAAAATTAGTTTAGCAAAATACATTTGTATATAAAATCAAGAAGACAGCCTATTTTACATTATGTTGAGTTCCATATCTTGTGGCATCCTATGGTTATTAATTATTAACTATTAAAATTAAGTGTTAATATCAAAATTTTAAATGAATAGTTATAAAAGAAAGTAAAATATTTATGGTAAGTTTTTCACTAAGTTACGTCGGCTCTTTAGTGCTGCTGCGCAGAATCTTGCTACATGCGCTGTGACTGTAATCCACTCATCTTTGAGCAAAATCTGAAGATACTCGGTTTCAGAACGGCCCGGATACCTCATAATTATCGGGGAAATAAATTTTATTCGAATATCTCTGTAGAATGAACATCGTAGAAGGACATGTCCAGTAGTTTCTATCTCTCCAGAATTACAAGGACAGAGCCTTTTATCCAATGGCCAACCCCCGGTCCACAGACCGCTACCAGTCCACGGCCTGTTACGAACCAGGCCGACATGCGGGGCTTCGAACCCCGCCCCCGGTCCGCGCGATTGGCTCCCGCCTGCAAATCCCACCCCCTGGTCCGCACAATTGGCTCCCGCCTGCAAACCCCGCCCCCCCGGTCCATGGAAAAATTGTCTTCCACGACTGGTCCCTGGTGCCAAAAAGGCTGGGTACCCGTGGCATAGATACTGAAACTCAAAAAAGGAAATTGGCATTCTCAAAACAGCAACACTAAGATTCATCTAGCACAGAGCTTTCCAAACTTTTCATGTTGGTGACACACTTTTTAGACATGCATCATTTCGCGACACACTCTTATAGCAGGGCATCATTTCATGACACACTCTTACAGCAGGGCACAAGGCAGGCACTAGGACCTGCACGGAATCCTGGCAGGGCAGGTTTGGAGGCAGCAACAGCCACGACACACCCAGACACTGCAGCTGACACACTAACGTGTCCCGACACACAGATTGGAAAGCTCTGATCTAGCATGTATCCTTTTCCTACTTTTAAGATTAAGCTACCTTTCAAACAACAGATTGCAACTTCATCACCATTACTGTACATTAAATGCCTAAATTGTCTTAATTGTCCTGGATTTAAAACAGGAAACCCAGGGAATAAGAAATTCATTCTGTTCTGGGCACATACTAACATTCTTTTAAAATGTCATTTAGGTTCCTTGGGAGAGAGAAAAACATAGTTATGTATTTCCAATATAAACATTACAAGCGTTTCTCCATCAGATGCTCTCTGAAACCCTTTTAATATTAGCTAACAGTTACAGTATCTCTTATACTGATAGTCCTCATTTAATGTCCACTCGTTCAGTGACCATTCACAGTTACAACAGCGCTGAACGAGAGGCACTTACGACTGGTCCTTGTAGTTGCGGCCGTTGCAGCATCCCCGTGGTCACATGATTGCAATTCAGGTCCTTGGTGACCAGTGTGCAGTTACAACATCACAGCGTCCTGCAGCCACGTGATCACCAAGTCAATGGGGAAGCAGGCAGGAGGTAGCTAATGGTTATCATGTGAGGTCCTCACTTAACGACTCACAGTGATTTGCTTAACTACAGCAACCAGGATTGCTGGGATGTTGCGCTTTACAACCATGTCTCTTAGCGACAGTTTCCAGTCCCAATTACCATTATTAAGTGAGGACTAACTGTAGTATACTGTACTACAGCAAAACTGCACTCAAAGAAGCTTACTAGAATTTAACTACCACTGAATGCACTGCTTATTTCAAATATGTTTAGGACTAGGTTACAAAAATAGTACCCCAAATGATGGAAGATCATACTCAGAGCAACAGTTAAACAAAATCATTTTGCAGTATCTTCACTACAGATGAATACTCTTTTTATGAACTAAATTAAAAAACAGAGAGGGATGCATACAACTATGAGAACCAAGGAGCAAATGGGATCCTCTACAGCAGGGGTCCTCAACCCCTGGGCCGCGGACCACTACCGGTCCGCAGTCTGTTACGAACCGGGCTGTCGTGTGGGTCTCCGAATCCCTCGGTCCATGTGATTGGCTCCCGCCTGCAATCCCCGCCCCCGGTTCGTGCGATTGGCTCCCACCTGCATACCCTGCGCCCCAATCCGCATGATTGGCTCCCGTCTGCAAACCCCGCCCCCCTGGTCCGTGGAAAAATTGTCTTCCACGACTGGTCCCTGGTGCCAAAACGGTTGGGTACCCCTGCTCTACAGTACAGCTAAACCTTGCCTCTGTGAATTTTTAAATTATAATGAAAAAAACCACATTTCTTGTTTCCCTCTCTAAATGTGAGAGCATTACTGCCCAGAGTTCCCCGGTTGTGGGAGATGGGCATTAATACAAATTTAAATAATAAATTAAATAATAAATTATAACATCTTTTTTAAAAATGAATGTTAATGAGTAGATAGGAGATTGTGCATGTGCTTCTTGCAGAAGGAGCTTCTTGAATAAAGCACAGGGAATACACTGTTAAGAATAGTGCTCCACAAATGTTAACTACCTAGTTTTCTGCTCCTGGAAAAATAGAATTAAGCTATCTCAACAATGCAAAGGACTTAATAATCATTTATCTTTTCCAAATTTTTCAGCTTTGTATTATTTTACTATGTTACCATGTTACCTATGTTTATGCTACTATTTACATCATAGCTTTCCAAACTGTGTGTCGCGACACTTTAGTGTGTTGCGAAGCCTTCGGCCGCACGGTGGCACGCACGGTGGCGGCAGTGTGCATGGCGGCGGTGGAAGCGGCACGCCATCAGCGCTTCTGCGTTTTAGCGAGGCCGCCGCGTGCGCCCCCGCCCCCATTGGTGTATTGCCAACGACGGCACTTTGGAAAGCACTGATTTAAATGCACTTCCTCGGGAACAAATTTCAAATAACATAATTTTAAAGAATGGTATCAAGTAGTTAGAGAAACATCTGAGCTATACTGAAAACAATACATACAGCCATGTAAAGAAAGAATAACCTTTTTAAAAAAAGATTCACTTCTTTGTGTTAAAAGATTAGTTGTACTAATTATAATAGACTGGCAATGCACTGAGAGACCATCTAGTTTCTCTTTTACAAAAGGTGAGACTAAGAAGCTTTTACCCTGGACCTGCCCTCATCACTGAAAACAGTCTCAATTAGACAAAAGAGGAAGTAGATGTTCCAATTACAATCTCTTCGCATGCAAGAGAAACTACTATTCATATGAGAAAATGCAAGCTTGTTTCATGAAAGATATATTGCTTTACAGCTGGGTTATATGATGAATTAAATACAGATAAGAAATAAAGCCATTATAAATGTAAACCATTCGGCATATTATTCAATTTTTCGATAAGGATAGAAATATACAAACATAGAGCCCATAAAAGATTTACTTTGACACAATCTTTTCCATAACATATTTGAAATACTCCTGAAAATAATATTTGCCTAAAATTAACCCTTTTGCCGTAATTTCAAATATCAGAGTGTTCACAAACAGGTTGAACAATAAAAAGAAGTGAACTAAGTAATGCAGTGCTCAACCTAACATTTTGGCTTATATCACACATTGAGTTGTCAGCGGGGCGCAGGATCAAGGGGCACTACTGGTCTTTGGGTGGGGTACCAGGAGAAAAACCTTATTTAAATGCATGTAATTATATTACATTAAAAATTAAATGTAGTTAATATTACTTCTCATACACTTTAGTTTTATTTTATTTTACCATTTGTCAGCTAGGTTGAATGGGCCACAAAGCCCTCACCCCACATTCACAAATAGCCAACCAGCATCTGGGTTTAAATCCACAACATTCCCAAAGAAAAATGCTGCTTCTGTCATGTATAAATGGTAAATCCCCCTCCTAAAAATGTTGCCTTTTTGGAATCAAGTGGAGATGCTGAATACTAGGTAAAGTTCCTACTACTTTACTGGAAGCAGGTAAAGGACAAAAGTAATATTGTCGTCTTCAGCTCTGGATTAAAAGCTAGTATCCAGAAGACGCTGGAAAAGTCCAGGGAAGCAGATGACTTGCTTCAGGAATTCACTTGCTCTAGCAATAAGTAAACAACACTACCCAATGTTATTTTTTATTTTTCTATTTGAATTGCTGCATAAGTTTTATTGTCTCTGGTATTTATGTTCTCTGTATAAACTCTACAACTGTGTGTTTTATGTAACTGGCACACTAATTCAGAGACTTACATTTTTCTTTCCTTTATTTTTTTCCCTACGGAACTACTTGGGAATTTTTTAAAGTTGCAATCTCTGTATTTTTCTATATGTGACTACTTAAAACTGAAATTGGATTTTCACATTCTTTTTTCCTTTTTCTTTTTAACAAAAAAGGTTTGATTGTATATTTCCTCTGAATTTGGCCTCTCTTCCAGAAGGATGATTCTCCTAGCCACACAACACAATGCTACAAGGCCAGAAGGTGATGCTATAGAATTTAGTTAATTTTTTCCTTTTAATTTGCAAGAACCACACAGGTTGTGGGAACCCTCTCTCTCTCACATGCCAGGCTTGTGGTGAGAGCTTTCTAGAAGACATATGGTGGCACCAAGAACTGCCCAGGCAGGAGGGGGAGCTAGGGGGTAAGGACCCAGAGGACTTCTGAGACAGGGGGTTGGAGACCTTTAAACTATCACCATATAGGCTCAACCCTTCTGCTACACAACATTTTGTGCACTCTGCATTAAACAACATTGGTTATGATCATGTAAGATACTAAAGAGTCCCCTTGTGGGGGGAGATGGGCGGTGATATAAGTTAGAAATAATAATAAAATAATAATAATAATAAATCATGAGCAAACAAGTTACAATTGGCTTGGTGAAATATGCGGTGCAGATAATTGGTGCATCTATTGTTAAAATTTAATAACAAACCTATGAAAAGGCTAAATGACTGGTAATTCAACAGCAAGCCAAAAGGGAAAGATAGGGATATTAAAATTTTACCTTGGATTTAACATTTTACTGATATATCTTTTGTTTTCCATCCTTGGAATAATTATGGACAGCTATTTGTTTTGCACTAACTTCAAGAATAATCAGTTTAAACAATGAACCAAATGTGTTGCCTATTTTTTACTCTGAAACCAGACCTGCTCCTTTTACTGAGTATTTGAAAACTGTACTCATTCAAATGTGGGGGAGGAAAAGAAAAAAATAATTTCAGAGAACAGAAAGCCATATTCAATCCATGTTGTTACTATTCAACTGTTAGTACGAATAAAAGACTATTTTTGATTAGAGCAATATATAAAGAAAATCAAAGCAATTAGTAGATATTTATGCGCATAAAACCACAGAGCAAATAAATTTACCTATTTCACTGTGCTGGTATCTGCAACAGGATCTAGAAATGCTAGTAACAGCTTTGCCAGAAACAAGTTATAAAATAGTAACACAGACAGCACACACTGTTCTATTCCCACATACAGTATATTCAATGTTTTAGGAAATTGTAACTTGAAAAGGTCTCAGTTCAAGCAGTTCAAAAAATGGCAGTAGAAGATTTCTACTTCTCTAGCACTCTGTAAGAGTGAACGCTTTCCTCCTAGACCTAAAGCACACTGAACACCTGAGAAACACACTAACAGAAAACTAAGGAATTCAGACTAGTGAAGAAGTGAATGGATATTTCAAATACAATTTGATACTGATTGTAGTATGACTTGTTTAAAAATGTAGATAATTCCATACAGTTGATACCATGACCACCAAGTACTATTCTTAGAGACACCCCCATGCACCAATCTTACACACAATTAAAAAAAATCATAATATGAAAATCTGAAATTTTATTTTGAAATAACTGAGTTTAGCATGTGCTTGTATGCTGTCAGCCTCATAAATAGGGAATCACATACAACATTGGAAATCATCTTGTGAAATTATGAAATAAATCCATTTTTATATAAGGTTGTCTTTAAATTTCCCTTTAAGTCTGTTTCACAGGCAGAACATAAATGAAAATAGAGTAATAACCAGGAAATTACTAGTCCACATGACACATATAAAAATATTCAGAGCTTTAAGTATCCATAACAATAGTAAAGCTGTATCATGGAAAACAGGCTGCCAAAACAAATTCAATTTTCCATTAAGTTCCGTTCAAAAACTTTTTTAAAAAATCCAGCAATACAGACTTACCTGAAGCTGATATTAATGCGAACTTGTAACTTACAATGACAAATTGCACCCATTTCAAGTGGAAGCTTCAAGGAGACAATGTTCCTTACAATCTTGAGGGAAATATGACATTAATGAGATATTAACTTTCCAGGATTAACCTCCAAAAGATAGGAGCTCCTATTCAGGAAAACTACTTAAAAAGAAATAAACAGATTCTCTCAAGTATGTTTGAGATTCCCCAAACATTGCTGAATACTGCCTTTTGTCTTAGATAGAATTCATAATTTAGATAGAATTCACAGAATTCAGCTATGTCAAACATTAGCCTACAGATGGCAGCTAATGAGATGTGGTTATCAGCAAGAAGGTTCACACAATAGTCAGTGACTCAGGTTTAACTCAGAATTGCACTTATTAAAAATATATTACGTTGCATGTTCTTCTTTTCATAGGAACAGTATTGTAGCAGTTGCTGTATCATAATGAGTTATTTCCTAGTTATATTTTTTGTTCTTTTTAATAAAACAATTAAATAGCAATGGAATTATTTCCCCCATTTCCTTCTCCCAGGACTATTTTGTAGAAACAGCAATCGTTCAAAGTATGTTTGTTTTTAAAAAGTAGGTTTAACATAAGAAAAAAAGTCTAAGCATGCCCCAAGGCTGTTTCACACATGATGATTTTCCTACATAAGATAATCTCTGTGTAGAACTTATTGTGTGAAAACAATAAATATAATCAAAAATAAGAACGTAAGCAGTGCCCTGCTGGATTGGACTCCTGGCCCATTTAGTCAACAGAAACATAGTGTGGATATTTACACTTGTTCTACAGCTGGCTGACACTGCTCAAAGCAGAATGTATTAACAAGGGTTAGGTAAGGGTTCATAACTTCGTAACTAGCAAGGACTACATGTGCCAAAGTCAAACAAACCACAGTGTGGGAGCATGTTTTAACACAAGGTAGGAAGTGAGCCACATCTAGTGGTTAGGTTTAGCTGATATATTTATAATCTATCTACAATTTTGTGTGTGTGTGTGTGTTATTGTGTGTGTTATTGATTTTTCTCATGGTTCTTAAAATATTACCATTATTTGTCATGACTTTTTTTTAATGAAGTGTGAATAAAAAACCTTTACCTACAGGCAAATTGCCACTTCTGGATCAGGGATATGCAAATACTGCTGATCGTTTTATCCATTAAAGTATCTTGGTTACAATTTTTTTTTAATCCGTTCAATCGTGTCCGATTCTTGGACAGTGCCTGGACAAGTCCCTGTAGTTTTCTTGGCAAGGTTTTTCAGAAGTGGTTTGCCATTGCTTCCTTCCTAGGACTGAGAGAGAGTGACTGGCCCAAGGTCACTCAGCTGGCTTACAAAACCTATAATCTTTTCAAAGCTGTTGTTTCCTTTCAATAATCCTTCCACTTTTGCTAATTATATACCAGATATTTGACAACAATGATTTAACACAGACTTGAAGCTAGAAGGCCTTTTGCTTTATGAAAGAGACAGGCAATCTTTAAAGCTTCAATTTTTTCACTTTCATTTTTAAATATTTCTGCCTTCAAGGGCAGCAGGGCTCATGGCTAGTGAAAAAATGAGGTCACAGAATGGACAAGCTCGAATTGTTGGGGTGGTGGTGGTGGAGAATATGGAGGGTCAGAAGAAAAACAGGTGCATTAAACCTTAATTCACCCATTTGTCCCTTATTTTAGCAACGCATTGAGAAAAATCATACTTTATCATTTTTGCTGCTAAATGTTGCTGGTACATACTGGAAGAACTCAGGGCCCATGACTATGGGTTGCTCATCCTGGTTTTAAAGCCAAAATTGACATCATTTCATTAAACTCATCAGATCATGTATACTTTCACATTCTTGACATCTTTCTGACACACTATTTCCTCTCTTCTTTGAATAATATCATTTCTATTTTCTGAAGGCTGGCCAGTCAACATTTCCTTTATTTATTGAAGAAGAAGAAAAAGTCACATGGTAGCTGAGTTAGGGTTAACCAGCAAGCTATGCTACCTTTTTCCATTTCCTTTTAAATTTTTCTTCCTAATTATGTTTAACTTAGAATCCTAAGTTTGATTAGACTTCTACATTACTTAAGGAGACAACATTCCCTCTGTTCTATTTGAATTTATCCTACTCTTCAATAAATGAGGTTTGCACAATATAACTGAAGCTGATCAGGTATATATATACAACCAATGCTAACAATGGAGAGCTTAGGGACAAAAAACTAATGCTGAGATGGTGGTTCCAAGCCTTGGCAAATAACGATGTTGCCATACGTGGGAACAAAGTTAAGCAAAACTTAAAACAGAGATAGAGGAAAAAAATTCCTGTGAAGTGCCACCGGTTTATGCAAAAAGTCCATTAGTAGCTATCAACCATACAGGTAGTCCTCAAGTTACGACGGCAATTAGGACTGGAATTTCCATCGCTAAGTGATGCAGTCGTACAGTTCAACATTACATGACCGCAACGCTTAGTGATGGCAGTCCCAACAGTCCTGGTTGCCATCGTTAACCGAATCCCACTAGTCGTTAGCCGGGAGCCTACCCCAATCCAAGCCACTCCCGGATTGGTCCCTCCCATCCCCGAGCCTTGGTAAGGTAAGGGACTGCCTCCTCTACAACTCCCCCCATCCCCGCTCTTTTGGCTGCCTTGCACTCCATCGCCTCTGCTGGCCTTGCCGCCCTGCGCTCCACTCACCCTGCCACCCTGCCAGCCTTGCCACCAGTGCCAGCCTTGCCACCAGTGCCAGCCTTGCCGCTCTGCGCTTGCTGGCCCTGCCGGCCTTGTCACCCCCAGCTGACCTTCACCGTCTTATCCTGCTGACGAGGCATGCCCTGCCTGGCCCTTTGTGAGGCAGCTGCTGGCTGCACCAGGCCTTCTTCCTGAGGCCGCACCCGCCCCTTGTCCAAATCGCGTGCAGCCTTCTTGCGAGGTTTTGGAAGCCTCAGAAGCCTTCCAAAGGTCAGCTGGGGGCGGCAAGGCTGGCAGGGCCAGCAAGCACATGGCGCAAGGCCAGCAGGGGCGGCAGGGCGCAGGGTGGCCAAAAGGGCAGAGATGGGGAGAAGATAGGCAGATGGGGGAAGTTGAAGTGCTCCTGCTGTTGTAAGTGCAGATGGGCTGCCAAGGGCCCAAATTTTGATCACATGCCTGCAAGGGCGCTGCAACAGCCATAACTCCAGGGACCGAGTGTAACTACCATTTATTCAGTGCCGCCATAACTTTGAACAGTTGCTGAACTAATGGTTGTAACTCGAGGATTACCTGTAGTTGGTGGAGTCAGAGCTGATGTTCATACAGGATTACATACTCTCTCTGGCATCCCACCCCTTCTCTACCTCTGTCACACACAATTGATAAAATATGTGATTCCCAAAATTATTGTCCAAAAAGTAAGACTGGACACCTGACTTTTAAAGAGATGATGCTTGAAACTGCACAAAATTAGGCTGGAACAAATTCCTCATGGCCATTTCAAAGTATTATAAACTTGGCTTTTGCAAAGATGTGTATCCTTTGCTTTTCCTTCATTATTTCAGAAAATACAGGTGCATTCAAACATATTAAAAAGAATTGACCGCCAATACAAACAAAAGCCTAACTCTTCATCTAGCTATGGTGAAAACAGACAATTTCCATCCCAACATGGCAGAAAAAAAATGGCTTCAATAATAAATGTCCCACAACAGCAACATACAACAATATAAACCTTCCTCTAATCTTATGTTCATTTATATGTAAATAAATGCAACTGAGTTTAATATGATTGATCCTCAAATAAGCACACATACAATTGCAACTGGAACGACACATGTTCACTCAAAATGATGTCTCAAGACGTGGGCAAAGATTTGTTCAAGCACGCAGCATATAAATAATCAATCTGAAGCCACAGGCATTTTGACTCAGAGAAGTCCCAGTAAAGCCAGTTAGACTTATTTCTGAATAAACATATCTGGCATTATAACTGTCTAGAGTTTGGGTTTTAGCTCTTCTAATTTTGATCCACAGGCTCAAATTATACTACTTGGGACACATTATGGAAAGGCCTAGCTCTATAGGGAGGACTCTAATGCTGGGAAAGGTGGAAAGAGAAGAGGATGACCAGCAGCAAGGTGGATGGACTCAGTTACAGTGGAAATGGGTGCACTATTGGAAGACCTGAAAGACCAGGTTAGGGACAGACTGTCATGGAGAAAACCTATCTATGTGCTCGCTAAGAGTCAACACCGACTTGAGGGCACATAATCAATTGATCAATTTTAATCCTATTGAAGACATCAGTTAATTAGGCTTCCTAATTGCTACTGTTTTATTAAGAACAACATTGGAAAATGAAGTTGCATATAAAGTAACTGGAGTGTATATATTTCTTTAAAACTTCTAGAAATATCCCTTTGGATTTGTAATGATAAAATGTCAATAGCTTTATTTCATTATTCTGACTATTGGCCAGAGCAATATAAAAGCATAAATTGAAGGAAATATACAAAATTTAAAGGCTTACATATATCAAAAATTCAACATATCTATAAAAACCAAATCATTTTCCTGCAACTTATGCAATTTAACGGACTAAAGCAGAAACAGATTTTGTGTCTATCTTCAAAGCTAGCCAAGCAGAAGTTAATCATTGAGATGATGCTTGTGTGCTATGCTGCATAGCACACAAGCTATACTGACACATTTGATAGCCAGATGAAAATAGATTCAGCAGAAACACCAGAAAAAAAGAGAAAAGACACATACAGTAATAGGGGAAAAATAAGAGAGTACATTTTCACACAAAGTAACTTCAAGGCTGATTTTTTTTTAATCAGGTTACCACCACAGCACACTCAGATTCTGGGCAAGGATCCCTAACTTACAATTGCCATCACAGTGTACTCTGACTAAATGGCTTGAGGCTTAAAGGTAAAGGTTCCCCCCGCACATTTGTGCAGTCGTGTCCGACTCTAGGGGCCGGTGCCCATCTCTGTTTGTTAGCCGAAGAGCCAGTGCTGTCCGAAGACGCTTCCACGGTCATGTGGCCGGCATGACGCACACGGTACGCTGTTACCTACCCACCAAAGTGGTACCTATTAATCTACTTGCATTTGCATGCTTTCAAATTGCTAGGTTGGCAAGAGCTGGGGCTAGTGCGGGAGCTCACTCCGTCAGGCGGGGCTAGGGATTCGAACCTCCGAACTTGCGATCTTCCGATCGACAAGCCTGGCGTCTTACCCGCTGAGCCACCACGCCCTCTTGTCGGCTTGAGGCTTAGCTTAGCCCAAAATAGGTGATGTAATTCAGTCTAGTTGACTGAAACTTATAATGAATATGTTAGTCTTTAGGGTACCAAAAGATGTATTACTGATTTGGCTGTAATACATTCACAGCATTATTGCAGTGGCAATTAATCCAATGTGATGCAGCAGGATTCAAAACAGGTACAGGATGCAGTTCAGCAGCTCTATACGAGTGAACCGGTTATTCTGCTCCATATTAAGGCTATCCATAATTGGACAACTAGGGATTTGTCCCAGTCTACCCCATCATATTTGCTACATTTCCTTATTCAGCATGTTTATGTTTATACAACTCAGGTTACTAAAATATGACATATTGAGGTTTTTAGATAAGACAATTTCTGGTTTACAAGAACCAGAACACTCGCCAAAGTTTTCAAATACAGAAGGAAAGAAAAAGAAATATTTTAATCTTCTGATTTATTATATGACAAATAGCATGACAGTAGCACAACTTATGCAGTGGTACATTGCCCTTCAAAAGTCCGGAGTCTCAGAAGATGTTTTTTATACTGACATTTCCTACCATTAAAGCTTAATTGACAAACTGCACCAATTAAAAACTTGCAGGGGATACAGTAACTCTTCATTATTCTTTCAAACTAACAAAATGGAAAAGAAGTTATGTAAAGGGGGTTGAGAAGTTATAATACTGATAGACAGACAAATGGGTAGACAAACTGAACAGAGCAGGACCAAATCTGGTGTAGGGGGAGAAGCTGCCAAAAGAAAATGTAGGTTTCAAAATGGACGAGATCCTGGTAGAAGCTGCAGAGAAAAAATCCTGAAAAATCCCTGCAGCACATCCCTATGGGAGAGGCAGTGAGTAGCTTCCCAGAATGTTGAGGACGCCTTCATTCTAAGCACTCCTTCCTCCTGGTCATGTGACCCAGAGAGGAGCACACATACAGTACAGTAGTCTGCTGTGCTTCCCTGTACACACACAGATGTAACACAAAGGAAAAACAAAAACACACACAGAAATCCAACACATTATTCATTATGCAGAAAAAAATACAGTGCCTCCTATGGCCACTAGAAAAGAGTTGGGAAAGAATTCCAGAATTCATGCTCTGCATACTTTTTCTACTTTGTTTTATAAGATGTAAATGGTTTTACACAGCTATTGACTGAAACGAGTGTTTTCTATACAGTAGTTGCATTTGAATCACACAATAGATAATGCAAAGCATTTCTTTACCAGATACAAAATGAGTATCCAAGAAGAAATGTACCAATTGTTTTTGGCAATGCTTGTATTTTCATAACATCTTCGGTGATAGTAGGAGAGTAATTGTAGGCTCTAATCCTATGCACACTTAAGGGAACTTGTTCCTGGGTAAATATGTAAAGGATTATACTGGAATGCATGAAGGAAATTTCCAAATCTATGGAAGAACTGCTAATGGTAGAGAAATAAGTGCATTCTCAAGCATCAGTGGAAAAAAAAATGACAAAAGCAATCCATTGGAAAAGCTAATTTTTGTCCACTTCTTAGAAATGAGGGTACCAATAATTTATTACAGCTCTCTATCACTTTGATTTTGTGAAAAGATTAAAAGATAGCTGCATTGACCTTTTTTATTTTTTAAGTTTTTTCAAGAAAAAATCAGGCATGGTTCTTTTTTCCAATTATGCAATGCAAAGAGAGAGGGAAGTCTACTACACTAACCTCAGTACTGAACATTAATGAGAAAAAACAGACTGCAAGGATTCACAGACATATGATGCATTGTGAAAATCTTACATCCCAACTTCGGTAAACAAGTTTTGCAAGCATAAGATCCTTAGCACAAATTAATATAGGAATTGAGTGTCTACTAGATTCTCACAATCTGTTGCAACTGATTAGGACAGTGAGAACTGAAGTCCTAAACATCTAGATCAGTGTTTCTCAACCTTGGCAGCTTGAAGATGTGTGGACTTCAACTCCCAGAATTCCCCAGCCAGCACTGGGGACTTCAACTCCCAGAATTCTGGGAGCTGAAGTCCATACATCTTCAAGCTGCCATGGTTGAGAAACACTGATCTAGAGTATGCTTCCTCCAGCATAGTTCTTCAACAGTTCTTCTGTTTTCGCTTTGGTATTTGTTTTTTGTTTTCCATAACTTAAAAAAAAAGCTGGATAGAAATTACAGAAGACTTTGTGTTTCACTGTATACACTTTAAGTAATTGGTTATAACTTTAAGCTATGATTTTATATTATGAGAGTGAGTCTAGTCCCTTCTTAGGTTCACACACTTCCCCTCCTTGCTTGTGCATAACCATGCGTTTGCTTCAAATCTAGATTAACGATACCTTAACATGTTAAAAGGGAACGTTTTGTGCAAAGATGGGCATAATAAAGGACAAAAAAGGCAGGGACCTAACAGAAGCAGAAGAGATTAAGAAGAGGTGGCAAGAATACACAGAAGAACTATACAAGAAAGATCTTAATATCCCTGATAAATACGATGGTGTGGTCACTGACCTTGAGCCGGACATCCTAGAGAGTGAAGTCAAGTGGGCCTTAGGAAGCATTACTAACAACAAAGCTAGCGGAGAAGACAGTATCCCAGCTGAGCTATTTAAAATCCTAAAAGATGATGCTGTTAAAGTGCTGCACTCAATATGCCAACAAATTTGGAAAACTCAACAGTGGCCACAGGATTGGAAAAGGTCAGTTTACGTTCCAATTCCAAAGAAAGGCAATGCCAAAGACTGTTCAAACTACCGTACAATTGCGCTCATTTCACATGCTAGCAAGGTTATGCTCAAAATCCTACAAGCTAGGCTTCAGCAGTATGTGAACCGAGAACTACCAGAAGTGCAAGCTGGGTTTCGAAGAGGCAGAGGAACTAGAGATCAGATTGCCAACATTTGCTGGATCATGGAAAAAGCAAGAGAGTTCCAGAAAAACATCTACTTCTGCTTCATTGACTACGCTAAAGCATTTGATTGTGTGGATCACAACAAACTGTGGCAAATTCTTAAAGAGATGGGAGTACCAGACCACCTTACCTGTCTCCTGAGAAACCTGTATGTGGGTCAAGAAGCAACAGTTAGAACCGGACATGGAACAACCGACTGGTTCAAAATTGGGAAAGGAGTATGACAAGGCTGTATATTATTACCCTGCTTATTTAACTTATATGCAGAGTACATCATGAGAAATGCCGGGCTGGATGAATCACAAGCCGGAGTTAAGATTGCCGGGAGAAATATCAACAACCTCAGATATGCAGACGATACCACCCTAATGGCAGAAAGTGAAGAGGAACTAAAGAGCCTCTTGATGAGGGTGAAAGAGGAGAGTGCAAAAGCTGGCTTGAAACTCAACATTAAAAAAACTCAGATCATGGCATCTGGTCCCATCACTTCCTGGCAAATAGAAGGGGAAGAAATGGAAGCAGTGACAGATTTTATTTTCTTGGGCTCCAAGATCACCGCAGACGGTGACTGCAGCCATGAAATTAAAAGACGCTTGCTCCTTGGGAGGAAAGCTATGGCAAACCTAGACAGCATATTAAAAAGCAGAGACATCACCTTGCCGACAAAGGTCCGTATACTTAAAGCTATGGTTTTTCCAGTAGTAATGTATGGCTGTGAGAGTTGGACCATAAGGAAGGCTAAGCGCCGAAGAATTGATGCTTTCGAACTGTGGTGCTGGAGAAGACTCTTGAGAGTCCCTTGGACTGCAAGGAGGTCAAATCAGTCAATCCTAAAGGAAATCAACCCTGACTGCTCATTGGAAGGACAGATGCTGAAGCTGAAGCTCAAATACTTTGGCCACCTAATGCGAAGAGAGGACTCACTGGAAAAGACCCTGATGCTGGGAAAGACTGAAGGCAAAAGGAGAAGGGGACGGCAGAGGATGAGATGGTTAGATAGCATCACCGATGTAATGAACATGAATTTGAGTAAACTCCGAGAGACAGTGGAGGACAGGAAGGCCTGGCGTGCTATGGTCCATGAGGTCACGAAGAATCGGACACGACTAAACGACTGAACAACAACAACAAAACTTGTTATCCATTACTATTTGTATTCAGCACAGCCAACCAACTTAGAATAGACTGAAACCCGCATAACAGTCCAAAATAAATAAGAAAAAAGCAGAAACAATAAAATAATATGCACAAAAGAAAATTCAAACACTGTCAATCTTTAGAGTTCTTAAAACGCCTCAATGTACAAAGGGTCCTTCACCTGTTGCCAATAGAATTACAACATAGACACCAAAAGAGCCTCTATCAGCAATATATTTTAAGTAGGAGATTAACCCTAAAAGGTGTTTTTCCTATGATCTGAAGCTGGTTTATTTCACTAATCATTGTTAAAATCAGTTTGCTTTTGACCAGGTTGAGACATGAAACAGTACCAAGACCAAAACACAGTGAACCTAAGACAGAACTGAAAACCTCTGAATTGCTAACAATTATGGATGGTGGGAGTCCTGGGAAGGTTAAATGCATTTTTATGATGCTAACCTGTAGCTTATACTTGAACTAGCCTAACGAATCACTCCTGGTAGTCAGAGGACCTTTGATAAAACCATTAAATCTCTCATCTCTAAACATTCCATATTTTAATATGAGATAGCTACAGACATTTTCTGCAGGTGATCTAATCCAACAACTAAAAAAGTTGGAGCAGGTGAGGGGGAATGAAAATTACCTATCTTTATTGCCATTTTTTTTCAACTAACATACTCTACTTCTTAATGGGAAAATTTTATTACACAAAGATATGCACAGCAAGTACACAAAGGTGTGTTTTGAATATAGTAAAAGAAAAAAACTCTCCTGCACTTACGTAGATTTCTGCATTAGCTATAGGTTCCAGGAAGCAATGCTATTTTAGGTAAACAATCTTGTGATAATGCAAGACAATCTTCACATATTGAGCAAAAAGCTTCCTTTAAGAACAGAAGAGAACGTTTGCATAATATCAAAGTATTTTTATGTTATCACTTCATTATTTTACTGTATATTTAAACCCAACCTTGTGCAATTGATGTCCCTCCTTTAGTCCAGAAAAAAAAAAACAATGCCTGAATACTTTTATCCTAAATTCCTTTACATAGTAGAATAATTTCTATCTTTCTCCCCAATCCCAAATCAGGATAACAGCTTCAATTATATTTTATAAGCAGTGTCTTATGAATTCCTGCAAAGGTCTATCAGTTATTTTTTATATACTTTAAACCATTTAGATATAGGTACCCTTTTAATTATAAGCAGTTGCTCCCTGCATTTAATAAAATTTAACAGCCAAATCCTAACACACAATCTTGAGCCCTCCCTTAAAACTCAGTGGGGTTTGCTTCTAAGCTAGTACATTCTACCACTGGAATATAGAACAAACACGTGGAGTAATTAATCCCTTTACATGTTTTAGAAAGATTCCTGACCTTCTTACAAGATGAAGAAACCAGAAAGAACCAACATCATGAATAGAAGGCACTGGCCTAGCCTTAACAGAAGTCTAACTGTTGCTCTTCTCCATACAGGACGCTTAATTACCAGAAGGCAAAACTGGATGTGTGGTGGGAAAGGACATGAAATGCTTTGATTCTTTCAGGCAGCCAAGACGACTTGTGTTCTTCCCCTGTTAAGGACACCTACAGAATTTGCAGGAAGTACTTTTTCTCGATTTTTTTTTTTTTTTGGTGGAGGGGTGTTGGAATACAAATCGTAGCACGTGTATAAGCTGGGCAATGACTATTCCAGAACATTTCTTTTACTTTCTTACATAAAATCACCCATCTCAACAACTTCCCCGAGCCGGGGAATCATCCACGCCTCGGCCACACCAGACAGCAGCCGAAACAGCACCTCCCAAACTGCCCACTTTGAAAAGCGCGGCGATGGATAGACGACCAGCCCCACATCCTGAGACTGAGTGAGAAGAATCTCGATCATCGCCCCCCCCCCCCACATTTCCTACCTCTTATTGGACGGTAGTTGCGTGAAAGGGGGGGGTGTATCATTTGGCAAAGACTGAGGCGCTGTGGGTTAAAGACAACAACATCCCTCCACCTGTTCAGTCCGTTCTGAAAAGCAAGATCAAGGGGTGGAGGCGGGGAAGGTACAAGAGCCCTTCCGAGCGCCGCGAATGAAGCCATGTCTCCCTTTCGCCACGCAGCCTCCACCTTCACCAATGAGCCTCCCCGCTTCTCCTTGGCGCCAACCCGTCCCCCTCCTCACCACGCAGCTCCCCAGCAGGCCAGGCTTAGGTTTTGTGGGCAGCTCAGAGAAAGGCCTCCTCCAGAAGCAGCGGCGGCCGCGCCGATTCTCCCGCACACCCACCTCCAGCACTTGAGAGACCGAGCTTGCCGCAGGCGACGCGGTTCCAGAAGCCAAGCCGAACTCCAGGCAAGCCGGCGCGGCAAGGAACGGCGGCGGCCAATTGCCTCGCGCTCTCCAGCTCAGCTCAGCCCAGCTCAGCCCGGGGCGTCCGCGCTCCTGCCCCAGTTGCGCCTCTGCGCCGCAGGGCAGCAGCGCCTCCCGACGGGCACGCGACCGGTTTGGTCGCCAGGTTGCAGCACTCGCCGCTTCCTCCTCCTCCTCCTCCTCCTGTCGCCAAGTCCCAAGCTGGGCTTCCCTTTTTTTCTCCGGCCCTGCTATGGGTAGAGATCTTCTCCTCGTAGAGGCTAGAGCTGCCTGCCAGCCAGCCAGCCTCCCCAAAGCTCAGCGCAAAAGCCTCTGCGGGCCTCGTGTTCTCTTCCTCCTTCCAGCTCCAGGTCCGGGCGGGGGGAGGAAGAAAGGGAAAGCGAGAAAGCCAGCGACCCAAAACTGCGCGGTCGGCTTAGGCCCCTCCCGTCGCCCGGCAGCAGCACCGAGGCTCTTCCCCGTTCCTCCCCCCACTTTCTTCGCGTCGCCTGGACGCCGCCTTCAGTTCTCGTTCTCTCGGCTTGCCCGCCGTCGCTCCCCCTCTTTCGCGCGCCCTCCTCAGACCGGCGCAGGGGGTTTACCTGGGAGGTCCCACCGGGGTCCTCAAACCGTGGCCTGTCGGTTTGATTGGGCTTCGGGTGAAGGAAATTGTTGTGCCCAACTTGATTTCTGCTTTCTGGCCAGGCCGCGTAGTCTCCGAGGTGGACTATGCGCTCTCCAATTATTGCTTACTTGTAAAATCTACAAAGGGCTCCAGTGGTATCTTGAAGGCAAGCAAAATTTATGATGCCACAATCTTTAGTCCATTTCCTCCAATGTATCTTTTGACACATCTGTTCTTCTGTGTGTGAGAGAGAAAGAGAATCATGTACTAACCTCCAAGGGCTTGATCTACAGCCAAGTTTGGTCTTTCCCAGGCATTTTCATAACTTTTCGTTTTGAGGATCAGAACAGCTTAATTGGCACAGTTGTTAATTTACCAACTTGGGTTTATTCTTCACAAGTCCGCTTCTCCTAAGCTCAGGACGCAGGAGACTGACATTTTAGTACTCTGCATGGAAGTCCTTGGGGTGCAGGATGCCATTGTAGGCCTTTGCATGAATTCTCAAAAGCAGTAAGCAACCTTGATCTGACATTAAAAATGGTTTAAGGTGAACAGCATCAAATCTTGAAAATCTGGGATGAAGCAAATATTAAGGAGCCATGCCCAAAGGTAAAAAATGTTTGTGGTCTTTTATGTAATATATTTCTATCTGCAACATTTTTTTAATGTTTTAGTGATGGCTTGCTCACAACTTAAACTTCTTGAGAGCAATTTGGATTTTGGTATTGTCTCTTATGAATGGTATGTAAATGTTGTTTACCTCTACGTGTCTGTTCATGGCTGCTTTGAGTGCCAAGCTTCCAGGAATTCTCTAGCGTTTTTGGATTTGGCTTGGTTTAAGATGCTCACAGTTTCCCAGTTGAAAGTATGATTGAGTCTGTTTGTGGATGCGTTCTGCTAGTCTTCTTCCCGTCTGTCCTATATAGTGGCTGCTACAGTCCTTACACTGTATGTTGTAGATAACTCCACTATGTAGGACAGACGGGCAGAAGACTAGCAGAGCGCATCCACGAACACCAGCTAGCAGTCAGAAGTCACTATGAAAACTCCTTAATCTCACAACACATGGACAACATTTACATACCATTCATAAGAGACAATAGAAATGCCAAAAGACCAGAACACCTCCTTGCCAGCAATCAACACTCAGATATGCAAAGATTAACACCAGGATTAGCACCAGAGGAACAATCAAACAGCACAATATACCCTAATCAAGGAGCTATTAACTCAGTCAATCAACCAAGCAGCAAACAACAGCCCAATCAAGGAACTCCTAAGGGGAGAACAACACCTCCACCAACACAAGCAGGACAAGCCCTGGTATATAAACAGAG
The DNA here is from genome assembly GCA_023362775.1 of Charina bottae. Lineage (NCBI taxonomy): Eukaryota > Metazoa > Chordata > Lepidosauria > Squamata > Charinaidae > Charina > Charina bottae. The sequence goes on along the minus strand of JALMGJ010000002.1, from coordinate 204,797,643 downwards.
AGCAAGTCCTACTCCCATTTCCCACTGAAGACGTTGCCTAGTCTGGCAATGAAACATCTGCAAGAAAACAACAAGGCTCAGAGAGCACCAAGGACTCCACGATACAGGATGTATGATGTACAAACTTGGTCATATGGTTTGTTTAGTTTTTGGTTTTGCACCTGAACAGGTAAACCACAGCCCATGACCTATATTGTAGTCTTTAGAGCACCCGGTTTGTGCTGCAAAAATTTGGTGGCAATCTGTCGATGAAGGTTCTCAGTCATCCAGGTGGAATTGTCTGTAGCTTGAATCATGTCAACTGGATTTCTATTTTCTCAGTGGAAATGTTTCACTCCTTATCCAAGAAGCTTCTTCAGTCTGAGCAAAGTTTGTAAGGGAATCCTTAAATATGTTTCTAGGTTGGCTGTGTGACCTTGCACCTGGGGCTAGGTCATGGTTATTTGAGATGTTTATTTCTAAGTCCCTTTATCATCCAAAGGAGGATCGGTAAGATTACCTTGCTGTTGTTGAGATTGCGAAATGGTCTTAATCTTCCTAGGCACAGAAGACAAAGCAGGAAGGAAAATAGGGGAAAGATTGTGATCTTGTACCTTTTTTCCTTTTGCATAATCTATATGGTTTGGATTGTGAATCTCCAGTATTTAATAATTTGAAAACAATTTTTTATAAATATTCAGAAGTGATACCTTCCGAATAGGTTGCATTAAAGTGAGAGATCCTTACAGGTGGTTATTCTGAATTTCAATTCCAAGCAGCAATAAATGCATTGTAAAGAGCTGTGTAAGGCTTCGTGCAGTACCACTCTGCATGTGGCAATTTGGGCTGGGGCCTACTATGAACACTGTACATTGGCTACTAGCCAGATACAAGCTGCCATTTAAAATTCACCATAATGACTGCGAGTATAGCATAATTCCAAAGTTTTCTGGGTAATCCTGGTACCAGGTAAACATATATATATATCCTGGTATATATTTATATATATTTATATATATATTTCTCACTCGCTGGATCGTCACCTTGTTGTGGTGAGTGGGCTTGTGTGTTCCCAATGAACCCTGTGAGCGAAGCCGTCGGGAGTCATGTACTCCTGGTAGGGTCACCCATGGCGGTAAGGTCCAGGGGGAGGAACCAGACAAAGAACGATCCAAGAAAGTCCTCAACGGCAGAACAGGCGGAAGATAACAAGGTGTATTGCTACAACGGCTGCGAAGGCGGATGAAGGCTGCAGCAGACAAAAGGTCACCAATCGTCATGGTATCCATGCCATTGGATTAGAGCCTTTTTCTGTGAAGGTTGTGTGCTGATCGTTGTGCACCGATCTCCACACATAAAACAAATTCACGCACAGGCGTCTTCCAACCACACCAAACCCAAAACAACCAAAAGTCCCATGGCGACTGACGAATGGCAACAGGGGCAGGACTGTGAAATCCGGAAGCTCCTAGTCATGGACCAGCACATGGGCGGTGGATACGGATTCAGTCGCCCTGACTCAAGGATCGAGGCAGTTGAGTAGTTCGGCAGACTGAGCAGCCCTATTTAGGATCCACTCTGCTCACCCCATATGGGGAGGGGGCTAGAAAAGGTGCCCTAAACATAGTCTGCCTCATTTTCTCCCTGACTGGATTACCGCGACCAGTGGGGTCACCATCTAGCGGTCGTAAAAAACACATGAATTTTGGAACATGGAATATACGGACACTGCAAGACAATATGGATAGTGAACGACCTGAACGTAGGACTGCCATTATTGCAAGGGAGCTGAGACGTTTTAATATTGATATAGCAGCACTCCAAGAAACTCGAAGAGCAGGAGAAGGACAGTTGAAGGAAGAAAAAGGAGGTTATACCTTCTTTTGGAAAGGACTGCCTGAACAAGAACGATGAATACATGGGGTAGGCTTTGCTATCAAAAACGACATTGTGAAGCTCTTGTCAGAAGTTCCCACTGGGATTAACGAACGACTCTCAACTGTGCGAATAAAACTCGCCAAAAACCAACAGGCAACTATCCTAAGTGCTTACGCACCAACACTAGATGCAGATGAGGATATCAAGGAAAAATTTTATACCCAGCTGGACACCATCTTATCAGAGATACCAAAGGAGGATAAAATTATCCTCCTGGGCGATTTCAATGCAAGAGTTGGGCGTGATTTTGATTTATGGCCAGGGATCATTGGGAAAGAAGGAGTTGACAACAGCAACACGAATGGAATCTTACTTCTGACTAAATGTGCAGAGCATAACCTTGTCATTACTAACACACTCTTTCGCCAGAAAAATAAATTTAAAACATCATGGAAGCACCCACGGTCGAAGCACTGGCATCTTTTAGATTATGTAATTGTCCTTGCTAGAGATTGCCGTGATGTACTTCTCACCAGAGCCATGACGAGCGCCGATGACTGCTGGACAGACCATCGATTAATTCGATCCACAATGGCCATAAAGATTGTCCCTCATCGTAGGCTCCAAGGAAGAAAACCAAGGCATAAAATGAATACACTGGCCCTTCAAGATCCTATTAAACGAGCTTGCTTTCAATCAACTCTCAAGGAACATCTGCCTATGGAACTTCCTGAAAATGTTGAGGAACACTGGACTAAATTGAAGACTTCTATTATTTCAGCCTGTGAAGAAACTATCGGATACCAGACTAAGAGACATCAGGACTGGTTTGATGAGAACGATAGTGAGATTGAACATATTATTGACAAGAAAAGGAAAGCCTTCCAGATATGGCAAAAAGATATTAACTGTGCCGTTAAGAAAAAAATCTACGCCAGTGCAAAGGCAGAAGTCCAAAGAAAAACTAGAGAACTTAAGAACCTATGGTGGATAAAAAAAGCCCAAGAAACCCAACATTTTGCAGATGCTCATGATGCACAGGGCTTTTTTAATGCCATAAAGGCCATCTATGGACCAACAAACCATGGTACAAATCCCTTACGCTCAGTAGATGGTGCTAAACTTCTAAAGGACAAAGAGTCTATTGCACTGCGCTGGAAAGAGCATTACTACAATCTCCTTAATCGTCACTCTACTGTGGCTGATGAAGTCTTCTTGCAAATCCCGCAAAAACAAATAAGAAATGAGCTTGCAGTACCCCCTAGTTTGGAGGAAGTCAGCAAAGCCACTAAACAAATGAAAAATAACAAAGCTAGTGGACCTGACGGGATTCCTGCTGAAGTCTTTAAAGAAGGCGGGCCTGAACTTACACAACAACTTCATAAGCTCATCGAAAAAATCTGGATGAGGGAGGAGATTCCAGCAGACTTTAGGGATGCCATAATTATCACTCTCTTTAAAAAGGGCGATAGAACAGACTGGAAACTATCGAGGCATCTCCCTTCTAGCCACAGCAGGCAAAATCCTGGCAAAGATCATCGCAAACCGTCTCCTATCTGTATCAGAAGACATCCTCCCTGAAACGCAAAATGGTTTCCGCCCTTCCAGGGGAACAGTAGATATGATCTTCACTGCACGACAGCTTCAAGAAAAATGCAAGGAGCAAAACCGCCCTCTGTACATGGCGTTTATTGATCTGACTAAAGCTTTTGATACTGTAAATCGTACTGCTCTCTGGACCATCCTTCTGAAAATCGGATGCCCTGATAAATTTGTGAACATCTTGCGGTTACTCCATGACGACATGATGGCAACAATCCTGAATAACAATGGCTCTCAAAGCGATCCATTTAAAGTGGAATCCGGCGTTAAACAGGGATGTGTTATTGCTCCAACCTTATTCGCTATCTTCATCGCTATGATTATGCACCTTGTTGAAGAGAAACTTCCTACTGGTGTAGAAATTATATATTGAACAGATGGAAAGCTTTTTAATCTTAGTAGGCTGAAAGCAAAAAATAAGGTAATTGCAACTTCTGTTATAGAACTTCAATATGCTGATGATAACGTAGTCTGTGCACACTCCGAGGAAGATCTTCAAACTATCCTAAACATCTTTGCAGAAGCATATGAAAAGCTCGGCCTCTCGATTAACATTAAAAAAACCAAAGTGCTTTACCAACAAATTCGAACCAATCCCTCTGCAGCGCCATCAATCCAGCTTAAAGGTGTGTCACTAGAAAATGTCGATCACTTTTCTTATCTCGGCAGCCATCTATCTACAAAAGCCGACATCGACGCTGAAATTCAGCATCGCCTGAGCTCTGCGAGTGTAGCTTTCTCCCGAATGAAGCGTAGAGTGTTTGAGGATCAGGACATTCGCAGGGAGACCAAAATGCTTGTTTACAAAGCCATTGTACTACCAACCCTTCTGTATGCCTGTGAAACATGGACCCTCTACAAACGCCACCTCCAACTTCTTGAAAGATTCCATCAACGCTACCTCCGAAAAATTCTGCAGATTACTTGGGAAGATAGGCGGACTAATGTTAGCGTATTAGAAGAAGCGAAAACCACCAGCATTGAAACAATGATCATCCAACATCAACTTCGCTGGACCGGTCATGTTGTTCGAATGCCTGACCATCGTCTTCCAAAGCAGCTACTTTACTCCCAACTTAAGAATGGAAAACGGAATATTGGTGGACAGCAAAAGAGATTCAAAGATACTCTCAAAGCTAATTTTAAAAAATGTAATATCAGCATTGAGAACTGGGAAGCCCTAACTCATGAGCGTTTCAATTGGAGGTCATCCTTTATTAATGGCGCTATGGACTTTGAAGAAGCACGAGTACAGGGCGAAAAGGAGAAAAGAGCTAAAAGGAAGGCACGTCAGGCAAACCCTCATCATGACCGTCTCCCACCCGGAAACCTATGCCCCCATTGTGGGAGGTTGTGCGGATCCAGAACTGGCCTTTATAGCCACTTACGGATCCACCGTTAAAATTTTAGCTTTGGAAGACAATCTTACTCGGCTACGAGTGATCGCCAATGATATCCTGGTACCAGGTAAACATATATATATATACTGTATATATAAGGTAGCCCCAGAAAAGTAGAAGAGGGGCGTTTTAGGGAGTATTGGCAAAGGGCCCTCCCTAAACATGTAGATAGTACTGTTCCTACTGATCTTGCTTTGGAGTAAAATATTAAGAAGCATGGTTTTAGCACAAAGTACAAATAGAGTAATTTTATGCAGCATTTGCAGATTCTGCTGCACCAGAAGAATAGAACCTGAGAGCGAGCTATTTATTTAATTATTATTATTATTATTATTATTATTATTATTATTATTATTATTATTATTAGCTCAAGGCGGCGAACATACCTAATACTCCTTCCTCCTCCTATTTTCCCCACAACAACTACCCTGTGAGGTGAGTTGGGCTGAGAGAGTGACTGGCCCAAGGTCATCCAGCCGGCTTTCATGCCTAAGGTGGGACTAGAACTCACAGTCTCCTGGTTTGCTATTGGCTCCTTCCTAGGGCTGAGAGACAGCGATTGGCCCAAGGCTACCCAGCCGGCTTTCATGCCTAAGGCAGGACTAGAACTCACAGTCTCCTGGTTTCTAGCCCAGCACCTTAACCACTAGACTAAACTGGCTCGCTATGAAGTACAGTGGTGGATTTGTACTAAGTAAGTATGCATGTTTGGATTTAAGTGCCATGTATGCTCCTTGATACTTCCAAACCTCTGGAAGTTTGCATTAAAACTGCTTCCACAAGGGTATTTGTTGTTTAGTAATTATTTCTAGTGATCAGACTCTAGTAATTCTAATAAGCTTTACTCAATATGTTTGTGCTTCTTATCATAATTGGACTTTGTTCTTGCTATCATAGAGCTGAGGCAAAGCAATTAAAGATAAGTGCAAGGGGAAGTTCTAGATAGAATAGAAATTGTTCTTTTTAGTTTAGTTTCTTTTACCCACTTTGACCCCAAGAGGCTCCTTGCCTTATGTATATGCATTTTTAGAAATAAATACATGGTTTTACAGACAAAACATACCATTGTAGAAGATAACCCCTCCTTTTGACACAGTTCTGTACACTTTCATCGGTAGCCATTTGTTACATTAGTTGTTAGGAAGACAGCAGCCTTTTTTAAAAGATTGAGACAAGTGCTCTGCATCTTTCCAACATTTTTTCTTAGTTCAGTTGATTACAAAAGGCCTTTGAAAATGCATCCTGTAAAACTGGAGCTTTGATCAATAACACTCCTTCTTTGAAGCAGAGCCACTTATTTTGATGAGACAACTTTGGAAAGAAACAGTTTGTGGACTGGAGCCAACATACTGTTTGCAATATTTTTGCTTATTTAATCAAAGTAATTCCTGGCATCATTGGACTTTCAACCAGGAAGCTCATTTTTATGTCACCAAGATATACAGTAAATAGAGTAGTGGCCATTTATGGAATGGGTGTGTTCAATATATTAACATAGTGGCAATATTCTTTTGGTTAGAAATGGTTTGTTAACTTGGTGAACCACATGAGGATAATAAAGTAAACCAGGAAAAGAAATTGTAGCAGATTCTCTTCACAATATGCAGTCAACACATTAGCAGTCTTTCCTAATCTATGCCTCCACCTGTTGTTCGAACACATCTTGACAGGGTCAGATTAAAAAAGCCAGTCTATGAGAAAGGCATTATTCAAACTCAGCAAACTATAACACCAAGCTAAGGCAAGTGGGAGGAATCTGATATACTGTAGCTGGATTGTTATACTGGATAAATCATTTTACTTTTTGGTGAAGGTAGGTGATAATGTGATAAAATAGTTAAGAGCAGAGACATCACACTGACAACAAAGATCCGCATAGTCAAAGCAATGGTATTCCCCGTAGTAACCTATGGCTGCGAGAGCTGGACCATAAGGAAGGCTGAGCGAAGGAAGATAGGTGCTTTTGAACTGTGGTGTTGGAGGAAAATTCTGAGAGTGCCTTGGACTGCAAGAAGATCAAACAAGTCCGTACTTCAGGAAATAAAGCCAGACTGCTCACTTGAAGGAATGATATTAAAGGCAAAACTGAAGTACTTTGGCCACATAATGAGAAGACAGGATACACTGGAGAAGAAGCTGATGCTAGGGAAAGTGAAAGGCAAAAGGAAGAGGGGCCGACCAAGGGCAAGATGGATGGATGATATTCTGGAGGTGACGGACTCGACCGTGGGGGAGCTGGGGATCATGACGGCCGACAGGAAGCTCTGACGTCTGGTCCATGAAGCCACGAAGAGTCGGAAGCGACTGAACGAATAAACAACAGGTGATAATGTATAATGCAGAGCTCACACAATAGCAATATTCTACCTCTGGGCCTAATGTTAACCTAACAATCACAGTTTAACCTACCATTAGTTTATGGTATTGTGTGTTGTATAAAGCTGGAAAATTGGGTTGAGTGAGCCACAGTTCAGTTAACTATGGGTAAGTGTATTATGTCAGCACAGCCCCAGTGTGGAGCCAAATAATGTCTCTAGTGAACATTTTAATGATCTTATCAATGTGACTTACTAAGTATAATACAAAGAAAGTAGTCGTATCCTCCTCTACTTTTAAGTCAATATTAAATAATGCTGCCACAGTAACAACTAGATAATCTTTTACTAATGAGTGCAATTAATTTCTCAATAGCACAAAGACATAAATAGAATATGGAGCATAAATTACAGAAACTATACATTTACAGCCTGAAGGTGTAGCTGAGTGATATGTTCCAATCTTACAATCTGTTGTAATCTTATCTTTCTCAAAGGATCATAGGCAAAAATATCTGGAGGACACTCTAGGGTTCCCAAGCTTGAGAGGACCATTATATAAACATATCTGAGCCACCCAAGGCCACGAAGTGAAATGCCACGTGTCCATTAATTAGGATAGATGGAATTTTAAAAAAAGGAATTTAAACTCTGGACCATTGACCTTGTGAAACATTTGTAAGTATTCCAAATTCTTATGGTCAATTCAGATCTTTGTAGGGTGTTCTACATGTTCAAGGAGATGGTGCTAAAGCTGAAAAGCTTCCTTAATGGCCAAGAGCTCTTTGCTAGAAACATCATAATTCCTTGCAGCTGGAAAGAGCTTCCTGAAAAGGAAAGAGCAGGAGAGGAGGCTGCCCTCAAGCTCTGGAGAAAATGGTCAAAGCACAGCTTTCAAGATAACATCAGCACACAGTGGGGCAGGAGGATCAAAATGACAGAGGAGGGGCTGACGTAAATGCTTTTTTCAGTTAAAGAAGGATTTTTGGCACTGGAATCCCACTTCCAGTTTTTCTCATATTAACTTTTGTTATCTCTTGCATTCCTAGTACCAAGATCAAGCAGGTTGATCCTAATCACATAAGCCACACTGTTTCTTACCCTGCAACTTCTGACTCCGAAGGGGACATTTGCATGACAAATGAAAAACACCCAACAATAAGGAGAGTTTGGGGATGGGGAAACTTCTTGAGAAAGAAGTAGAAGAGGGAAATATCTCCCCTCTTCCTGCAGTGTCAGAAGGAGGGACGGTTAAGAGAACCTGAAAGTGGGGAGATGTCGCAAGCTTCAGATGAAGAAGTATGGAAATCCCAGCCCCTTCCTGCTGTCCCCGATTAGAAAACAGTGGAGCAGAGAGACCTGAAGGCTGGGGAGATCTCGTCAACTCCACCTGACCAAGAAATGGAAATGGAGGGGCACTTGCCTTCAGACTCCCCACAACCAGAAGGAGAAAGGGGAAGAAAAACCAGACACCTCCATCTTTGGCGGAAAAAGTTAAAAATAGAGAAGAATATGTTGCAAAGGCTGAATTTGGCAAGGCAGCAAACAGTGATTTCCAGGCTAGAGCAACACACCCATGTAACACCACTGCTGCAGGAGCTACACTGGATCCCAGTAGGCTTCTGGATGCAATTCAAAGTGCTGGTTGTCACTTTTAAAACCCTACATAGCATGGGGCCAGGTTACTTGCAGAATCATCTATCCCCAATGGCTTCTGCCTGTCCCACCAGATCAGGCAGGGTGAGGATGCTCTGGTCCGCTTGGAGAAATAGTGTCACTTGGCTTTGGAAATTTGCCTTCTCTGTCATGGTGCCTGTCTCATGGAACAACCTCTACCTGGAGATACAAATAGCCTTGACCCTGCTGGCCTTCAGGAAAGCAGTGAAGACATCGGGGCCAAGATGTTGATGGAATTTACATGGTGTGACAGATTTATGAATAAGAGTTTTATCAAGGCCCAGCATTATTTTTCATTTTAAATTTCATTTTTTTAAAAATAATAATAATTGTATTATGTTTTTATTCTTGTTTGTCACTCAGAGCTCTTTCTGGTATATGGGCGGCCATATAAATTTGTTAGCTAAATAAGTAAGTAAGAAAAAGCCCAGAGTTTATGATCTGGAACATAGACCTATATAAAGGCTTTAACCTCACAGCACTGCAGACAGCAAATATCTCTGTGCTAAGGCTTCATTCTTGTCTGAAATAAAGAGCCTAATTAGTTGAGATGTATTTGAGAGTCTTCTGCCAACTAAGCAAATTCCTGAAGATGTTTGGAAACTCTAGACTGATTGCTGAGCTCTGATGTGAAACCTGACGGGCATCAAGCTGCTTAACCTTCATCTAGACAGCTGCTGTCTATTCAGGACTTTGAATTGCCCTTTTCTGGAACTGACTTTACTACCTTTGTAGATCACAGCTGTAGAAGACAGAGGGAATGGCCTTGCGGGACAGGAGGAAGAGCCACTGCCAAGGCAGTGGTCAAATAAAAGAAGCCTGAGTCCAGGGCAGAACTCTAACGTATGCAAACATCTTAGACAAGCCCCTCCCTAGTTCTCACAAAGATAAAGGGAAGGAGGGGAGAGTCACATTCAGACTTGCAAGATTCTGTTACTATAACTTTACAATAAAAGTAGTGCTGGTTTACTAGTCTGGTCTATCTTGAAGGGCTGACAACAGCACCCGCTATGGAAACACCTTAGAAATGGGTTATTAAATCAATTATTTTTATTTATTAAATATACATGTTGCCAAATCTGGAAGAGTCATGGTGGCTTTCAACAACGTAGAATACAATAAAATATCCATGGTAAAATAACACTATATAAAACAAATTCACAGTGAAGAAGATACTTCTAGCACTAATTCACAGTGGTTCAGATAAGTGAACAACATGACATTGTGGGATGGGCAGAGGGAGGCTAATTGGGAAAGATCCTTTATGTTCTCCTTTCCAGAGGTCGGTTGCTCTGCACCTCGAATCATTTCATCTAATGGCAACCAAAGTGGGATCAGTGCCAATTGATCTGCACAAAAAAGGAGCAAGAGTATGTTCAGCTGACTCCAAACTTTGTAGAAACACACATTTTAATAATACAAAGGGGATGCCTGCAAAACACTTCATGTCCAACTTCTTTGAAGAGCCAAGCAATGTTAAGTGAATGGACAGATTAAGTTGGTAGACATCAAATTGGCCTATTGAAGCTCTTACAGTTTATAATGTCCTAGACATGGGTGATTAGTGAAAAGTGAAATCTTAGCAGAAAATTCAAAAAGTAATAGCAAATAGAGATATATAATATCAAATGAACAAATAAATTAACAGCTTTGATAGCCATAAAATTAAAAGCAACTCAAAGAATTTAATGTACCCTCAAAATAGGTAAATACAAGAACGCATATCCATACCAAACACATTTAAACAATAAATTGGTCGTCTTCAGTAACCCAGGAATAGCACATTTATTTATTTATATTTCAAATTTAGTCACTGCTCATCTCACTCAAAGAGTGACTCTGTGTGGTTCTCTTACATATAGATGTGGAAAACCTTGAAACACAAAACCAAAATTTGCATCCCAACCAAATAAACATGAGCAATGTTCCCTTACTCCCAGTTAGCATAGCACACAATTCAGGGATTACAGTATGGAGCTGTAGTCCCAAACATCTTGAGGTCACCAGGTTGCATATTGCTACAATAACATAGCAACAACGTACATTTGTTATGAAAAGAGAACAAATTAACTCTGACAATAATTGGAACAAGATTATTCATATATAATTAAAAATTTAGATCAAAGCTAATAGCCAATAATATGTACATTCCTGAGAAATATTTTTTTAATGAAAAGGGTGAATTGAATAGCAGCACCTAGCTGATCTTGGTTGATCTCAAAAAATCAAGCAGGATTAGACCTAGTTGTGACCATCCAGAAATCATGGGGCAATAGGATAGGCTTGGAAGTTAAAAACAAAACCAAAAATCCTATAGGAAGACAGCAGTAAACCCCTTTTGCATGTTGCCAAGAAATCTACAGGGGTATCCATGAAATCACCAGGAGCCTAGCTTGGTTTGAAAGAGACTTCACCTTAGAAGATATTTTACCTTTTTTTTAAAAAAAAAATGCTATTTTATCACCAACTCTGAAATAAAATTCAGGTACCAATCCAACTGGCTTCTGTAATTGTCTCTGTGGCATGTTGTAGTTCACCTAAGGCACCAATAGGTTTTGCTTGGCCCTGCCTGAGAGGGGCTGTTTTTGCATGATATACTGAACCACATTAGCCAAGTGCATTTTAATGCTGTGCAAACTCAGCCCTTGTAGTTTAATGCTGTAAGAATTCAGAAAATCAGCAAACTATATTTATGTTTACTGTAGACAAGTGTTTTGGCTGAATAGACTCAGTATATAAATCAATGCGTTGTGAATCCAAAATGAAAATTATAGTAAGAAAAGACTATTGTGAGAAGGAATAATTTCCTCTCTAAACACAGACCTGGTTCACACTAAGCTATGATTTGCTCAACTATGGTTTATTGAATGAACTAGAACTGAGTGGATTCACATAATGCACTCAATACACTAGAGTTTATAAACTACATGGACTTGGTTCACATACTGCATGCTTAATCAAACCGAACCAAAACACATTTTGTCTGCACCTTTAAATTGCTCCTATTGTGTGTTCATGCCCATGTCAGCTTTAAAAAAATCTGTCAGCTGTCAGCTTTAAAAAAATCTGTTTGGACGGAGACATTTTGGCAACTGTTTGCAAAAGGTATTCAGTCTGACCTCCCACTGGATATATCCCCTGCCACGGCCTTCCCACAATTCTCTTCCAGAAAAGCAACTGGCAATTGATTTCCTTCCTATGTGTGGCCTTACTGGACATACAATATATACTTCTATATGTGTGTGTATACTATATATACATATATGTACACACACACGCACGGTATACCAAAAGTCAAGCCCCATAGCCATGTAATTATATAAATTACATGTTTGAATTGGTTGCCATTTTCTTCTAAACACTTCTTACTCATTTGACGATGACCTTTAAACATTCCTAAATACAGTAATATTTTCTCTGGAAAATAATTAATTAATTAAACATATTGTGATTGCCTATGGGGCCTGACTTTTGGTACATCCATCATACACACATTTACAAATGCATACAAAGTTAAATTGATTTTATATATACCAAACTAAAGCATCAAAATGCACATACCTAAGGGCAAAACACCCAGCTTTAAAATAAAAATTCCTTCATTACTGCCTTGTTTCTAATATCTCTAGAGCAGGGGCACCCAACCTTTTTGGCACGAGTGACCGGTTTCGTGGAAGACAATTTTTCCACGGACCGGGGTGAGGTGAGGTTTGCAGGCAGGAGCCAATCGTGCGGACCGGGGGCGGGGTTTGCAGGCAGGAGCCAATCGCGTGGACCGGGGGCGGGGTTTGCAGGCGGGAGCCAATTGTGCGGACCAGGGGGCAGGGTTCGGAGACTGGCATGGCGGCCCGGTTCCTAACAGGCCACGGACCGGTACTGGTCCGCAGCCTGGGGGTTGGGGACCCCTGCTCTAGAGCTACCGTTTCTTGGAATGCTATAATAGCATAATGGTTATAACACTTACTTTAAAAATACAAGAGTGTTTGCTTGATTTTGATTTTTTGAATTGATTTTTAAATTGCTATATTTCTTTGCCTGACCTGTTTATCTTTCCCTGAGCTTTTGTTTTGTTTTGTAATGGTTATAATACTTGCTTTGTAAATACAAGCTTGTTGGTGCATAGGTCAGAGAAAGAAAAATAATAATTAAAAAAAATTCTGCTGGATTTCAAATGGGCAAACTTTTATTTACAAAGTAAGTATTATAATTATTACCCTATTAAAGCATCTCTGATAAAAATAGTTTTAGAAGATATTGGAGACCATAGTAACCAGTGACTCAGTTGAGGGGACACTGAGAGGACGTGCTCTCTGAACTACCCAGTGAACTGCTGGAGTTCGCTTATAAATGAAGAAAAGCACATCAGCCAAAACGGACAGTAGAGCTGAGGGAACACAAGGGTGAAAAGAGAAATTTAAAACATTAGCAGGAAAATGCACCCTTAAGTCACATTTCTGATGGGAGGGAGGTGAATACAGAGTGATATAATCTGTTCCTACATTTCAGAAATGGTTGCTGGCACCTTCTGGTGATAGGACAGCAGAGTAGAGTGGATAAGCCCTTCATGCAATATAATTGCAATTTTTGTTCCAGTATTTCCTCTATAACAAAGCTTTCCAAACTGTGTGTCGCAACACTTTAGTGTGTCGCAACACACAGTTTAGTGTGTCGCGAAGTGACGGCACGGGGATGCATGCGGTGATGGTAGTGTGCATGGTGGCGGTGGCAGCAGCGTGCCATCAGTGTTTCCGCGTTTTAGCAAGGCCACCGCCGTGCATGCCGCCGCCGCGCCGCCGCTGTGCACGCACGCACGCCCCTGCACATCCCCATGCCGCCGCTGCCACCATTGGTGTGTTGCCAACGGCGGCACTTTGGAAAGCACTGCTCTATAAGGTTGAGGAGCAGCGGCATACCAAGGGGATGAGGGTGGGTCCATCCCAAGTGCAAGCAATAAGGGGTGTGCGCCAAAGACTTGGGGAGACTCCTGGTGACTACCCCCTGCAGTTTTCTTGGCAGACTTTTTTAGAAGTGGTTTGATATTGCCTTCTTCCTAGGGCTGAGAGAGAATGACTGACTCAAAGACACCCAGCTGGCTTTATAGATAAGGCAGGACTAGAACTCACAGAGGAACTAAAGAGCCTAGGAGAGTGCAAAAGCTGGCTTGAAACTCAACATTAAAAAAACCCAGATCATGGCATCTGGTCCCATCACTTCCTGGCAAATAGAAGGGGAAGAAATGGAAGCAGTGACAGATTTTATTTTCTTGGGCTCCAAGATCACCGCAGACGGTGACTGCAGCCATGAAATTAAAAGACGCTTGCTCCTTGGGAGGAAAGCTATGGCAAACCTAGACAGCATATTAAAAAGCAGAGACATCACCTTGCCGACAAAGGTCTGTATAGTTAAAGCTATGGTTTTTCCAGTAGTAATGTATGGCTGTGAGAGTTGGACCATAAGGAAGGCTGAGCGCCGAAGAATTGATGCTTTCGAACTGTGGTGCTGGAGAAGACTCTTGAGAGTCCCTTGGACTGCAAGGAGGTCAAACCAGTCAATCCTAAAGGAAATCAAGACTGAAGGCAAAAGGAGAAGGGGATGGCAGAGGATGAGATGGTTAGATAGCATCACCGATGTAACGAACATGAATTTGAGTAAACTCCGGGTGACAGTGGAGGACAGGAAGGCCTGGCGTGCTATGGTCCATGAGGTCACGAAGAGTCGGACACGACTAAACTACTGAACAACAACAACAAAAGAACTCACAGTCTCCTGGTTTGTAGCATGGTGCCTTAACCACCACATACACCAAACCGGCTCTCAGCAATGAAGTGGGGGAGGGACATTAAAAAATATTCCACTCTGGGTATCAATTATGCTAAGTACACCACTTTTGAGGAGACATCATTAGTTCCAACTATAGCTGGCTTAATTACTACAAACCGTTACTAGGCCTGTTTCCAGGAACTGAAGAAAGCACAGGGCTGGTCGTTGTTTTTAAGCTAAGCTTCTCCTCATACCCAGTATATTCTAGTGCAATTATTGTGATTGTCTTTGTGGGAGAAGAACATTGGAAAAAGAATGGAACTTCATCTTCAGCGGCACATCTCTACCAAGTTCACAGGCCTCTGGATCTGTGGGAGGAAACTCACTCAATACCATGGCATACAAATATATAGATATCTGACAGAAAAACTCAATTTGTTTTCCTAGTAGCTGCATTTTTCTTTCTCCTGTTTGGTTATATGTTGGACATTCTTGTTGAATAACTGTTTTCTTCTTCCAGAAATCCAGTTGATTAGAGATGCCATTTCAACAAAAAACAGGCCTATAATTATCTTTTGTCATATAGCAAATTTAATTATCTTTTTTGTTGCCCCCAACAAGTCTAAGCCAAATTTCTTTGGGAAAAAAGATGGATCTTCCTATCAAAATGGGGTTCTTAAAAAATACAAGATTTCTAGACTCATTCTATGAGTACATCCTTTTAATTTTCTTTTAGCGTCATATTCTTATCTAAAATCTAATTCTTAGTTCTAGCTCCAAAGAGCTGTCCCATTTATCATGTTTGCCCTGTAACACAGCGTAATGACTAAATTTTCTCCTTAGAGTCATATTCTAGGTTTCTTATTTAAAGTAGGCTGTTGCTGCCTTTTTGAGTTTCTAAGGCCTACAGCCTTTAGAGTAGAATTGTGTCTGAGTAATATGCCACTTTATTTTTTTGGAGGAAACAAATTGGAGAGAATCTGTATTATCTGAAACAATATCAAAATGGTAAAATGCAGTATGTAGGCAAATCTGTGTATCTGGAAGACAAGGCCTTAAATGTAATCTAACACAGTAATGTTATTCATTGACAACAAAGGAAAAGAGCCTTGGAACAAGTATGCTTTGCTTTTGAGGCTAAATTAGTGGGGGGGGGCTTCAATCTGTTAAGCTTCTAAAGTTGCCTTGCTGTATAATTTAATTAATTAATTAATTAATTTAATTAATTAATTAGTTAATTAATTAATATCCCACCTTTATTATTATTTTTTTAATAAATAACTCAAGGTGGCGAACATACCTAATACTCCTTCCTCCTCCTATTTTCTCCACAACAGCAACCCTATGAGGTGAGTTGGGCTGAGAGAGAGTGACTGGCCCAAGGTCACCCAGCCGGCTTTCATGCCTCAGGCAGGACTAGAACTCACAGACTCCTGGTTTCTAGCCCAGCACCTTAACCACTAGACCAAACTGGCTCTCATTTAATTATGTTAGGTTATACAGTAAAAGAATTTGAGTAAACTCCGGGAGACAGTGGAGGACAGAAAGGCCTGGCGTGCTATGGTCAATGAGGTCACGAAGAGTCGGACACGACTAAACGACTGAACAACAACAAATACAGTAGCACTTGAACGTTTCCTCTTCTACTTAACTTCAAGTTTACTCCTAAAAACATGCTTGTACAACTTCCCCAGGCTTTTATCATTCTTTAGACAACTGTCTTCTGTTGCTTTTATTCTGATATTGTTTTAATAGTTAAAATGTGTATGTCTATTTTATGTTCGGTGTACTGTTTTTTTACTTTCGTAAATTGCAGAGATAATTGCTTATAACTGGACAGAACAGAAATATTGTCACTGCCACCATACTAGGCCCCTTTAGCCAATATATTGGTAGAAATGGGGAGCAATGGCAGCAACAACAAAGTATTGTAGTGCATGACTGTAGTTGCTTCGCTTGGTGTCAGTATAATACAGTAATGGCATTTGCTGCTAAAGTATTAGTAAAATTAATCTTGTGGGACTCCCATGCAAGGAATTAAAAAGGATAGAATCAATGAAGTTAAAAAAATGAATTTATTCACAGAATAGAATCCTGGATTCATTTTGAACATATTAAAGAGGATTAAGACTCAAGGAAACCAACTAACTTTGCATATGTATAAATAAAAGCAGTTAAAATGACAGAAGAGGAACAACATCCTTCATCATCAGATATCTTTTTTCAGATATGTTGGATTCTATTTCTCATCTACCCCAAGCATTGACCTAAATATATAAGCAATTAAGGAAATCAGGATAGGTGAGATTAACCTATCAAAAAAAGAAGAAAGAAAGAAAGAAAGAAAGAAAGAAAGAAAGAAAGAAAGAAAGAAAGAAAGAAAGAAAGAAAAGAAAAAGTTACAATGAGAAAGAGCCAGAAAGGCCAGATGGATTTCCTTTCACCATCTGTTTGAGAATTTCACCCACACAGCTTACAAATTCAGAATTCTCCTTGATTTGAGTAGGAGTGACCTGCTTCATTGGGCTGTTCTCTTTAACCCGAAGGATGAACTACATTATTTCTGAAAGCTTTTATCAACTCTTTGTTTAGAAACCTGAATTCAGGACTTCAGAACCTAAAGCTGTCCATGAATAGGAAGAAAACCAAAGCTGGGGTAAGAAACATATATTTATCATCCTTTTTATGCAGAATATCAGATATAAATACTGCAACAGATATAATTACTGGCATGTGCATACATACATACATTTCAGACATATAATTAGAGAGTTCAAATTATGTTTTGAGCACAGTCACACCTGCACATCTTGTGACCGTGCATATTCATCTCTATTATGTTTACAAATTATGTTCTGCTGTATGTTGGCCATGTCATGTTTAATGTTTTATTTATATGCTTTCTTAACAGAAGGAAATTTGCAGAGTATTAGGAGGAAAAAACTGGTTCCATGTATCATGCAAAGCAAACTTCCTCCTAAGTTTATAGTAAGCTTACAACTCCCCATGATGATGTGTTTGTAAATAGTTAGGCACATTCCCACAATCAGAAAACATAAGATGGGCAGAGCTCCAGGAAATGTAGTATGCACAGAACCCCAATCAACTGTAGCAGTTAGGGCTGTGCAGCATTTCAGGTTTGATCACTAAAAGGAGCCTCTTCAAAGTATTTGGGTGCCCAACATAGCAGATATATAGTATCTGGGTTCCATGAAAATAAAAACAAAGGCCTGCTGGCTCTGAAAGGCAGAGCACTGACAGCCATTCTATGACTACCGTTATCAATGATAGGTTTTAACAATACAAAATATTGCAATCATACTATTGATGATTTCTACTGCTCTAATTGTAAAATAATAGATGAGAGGTAATAGGCTGCAAGAGAGTCATCTGCAGAAAGGTCAAAGGAGTCAAAATGGCAGCCACAACCACAGGATAGAAGCCCTGCCCCTTTTTAAACTGTGTTGTGCATGAGGGCTTCTATCGTGCACTCGTGACTGACATCTTGACTTCTTTGATCCTCTCCTACAGACACTCCTGGGCTGAAAGAGAATTTGCTGCTATGAAAGCAGCTTCCCCTTCGCTCAAAGGAAGAACTTCATCTCAAAAACGAGGGAGAGAAAGAAAACTATCTCGTGTAAAATGTTATTTTATTTTGGCTCCTAAGCCCAAACCTTTGAAAAGGCTGTTCCAGCCTAGGACTCCAGGAAACACACAGCTGAGTTGCTCTGTTCCCTTTGCCTCCACATACTTGAGTGGAGACCAGCCTCCACTTGACCACAGACTCTTTCTGGATTCAGGGAGGGAAATTGTGTCCCAGCTGGAAAGCTTCTGTGTACTTGCACATAGGATGCCTCTTATATATCAAATGCATCTTCTACATCTTGATTGCCTTCATGGGGAATAAAAAGGAACAAATGGGGGAAATCTTCACAAATGCTGTGAATGGTGAACAAATGCTTTGGTTTACTCATACATTGTCATTGTCCATGGTAAACTTATTCACACTGTGCTAGTGAAACATTTAAATGAAAAGAAACAAAAACTTCCAGTCCAAGCACACCCTTTCCCTCTGGCTTCACAGGTATGTCATGCAGGCATTTACCTTTTCTGTGCCAGGGTGCAGGGCCCTTTCAGCAGAAGCATTGCCTAGAAAAATCACAATGGGCTGAGGCTATGAGCTCAGTGTCTTTTGCTTTCCATAAAGTGGAAAAGTTTT
This sequence comes from Charina bottae, assembly GCA_023362775.1. Classification (NCBI taxonomy): domain Eukaryota; kingdom Metazoa; phylum Chordata; class Lepidosauria; order Squamata; family Charinaidae; genus Charina; species Charina bottae. The sequence continues at coordinate 204,778,813 of JALMGJ010000002.1, read as the reverse complement.
CTCCACCATGATGGGAGGGCTGAACTGCCAAGGCTGGAAGCAAACAGTCTGACACTTGTTGGGAGTCAGGACCTTTACCAAAATACAGCGCAGATGCCTTCCACTTCCAAAGCTGAGAAATGAGTAGCAAGAAATCCTTTACCATGTAAGGCTGAGAAAAAGAGACATTAAAGTTGACTCCTGGGCAAGGTACATATGTAGCCAGCTGGATGGCTAGATTCTGTAGTAACTGATCTTTGTTCTCTGGGCTTCCCATCTGCAATAAAACCAATTTTAGCTCTCAGAACCTTGTCCAGGACTCCTCTGCTGCCAGCTGTTGAGTTTCTAGAGAGAGATTTAGTGCTGTCCCTGGGTTGCTCCCTGATACACAAGTAGGGGGGAAAAATCACATTTATGAAAGCTGGCTGGTAACTAAAGAGTTATGAGTGGAGATTATTCTGATAAATCATACTGCACCAAACCTTTCTTGCAGCCCTGAGGAATTATTACCCAAAGGTTGAGGCACAAGCTTTAAGTAAAATCCCTACTCTCATTATTGAACAACTCTGGAAATGAAAGAAGTTTAGAAGAGTATACTGAGTAAAACAAATTTTTTATAAAGTTGTCTTTATTCTACTGTGTCTGATAAGAAAACAAGGATTTACTTCCTGAGGGGCTGTAATTGAGACAGATCACTATGATAGACTAAACTTTGAGACCACAAATCACATGGGAGCTGCTTAAAACAATTAGCCCTACATCCATTTCCCCTTAATGTTTAGAAATGGAAATGCAGGAGATGCCACTTACATTCTGTGTCTTACTCCATCACACCTCTGCAGCACTGGGGGCAGGAAATAATATCACATCAACATATTTCCACTACAAAATGAAATGGACGGGCACCAGGCTCCAGAGTCCTTATGTCTTCTGTTTTAGAGGTGTCAGGAACAAAAAGAAGAGCATTTCTATAAATCAATGTTTCTCAACCTTGGCAATTTTAAGATGTGTGGACTTCAGAAACGAAATGCTTAAAAGATTGCCAACAGATTCCTGATGCTTAGCAATACAAAGGGAATTGTGGATACCCTAATTAGCATCACTATTCCAGGCATGACTAAGCCTTGGTAATAGGATATCACAATCTCTCCATAGTGAGCAATCCTATATAGAACAGAAGTGCATACCATAACTCTTTACAATCAACATGACTGCTAAATAATTAATACAGCCCTGCCCACAAAATGTCTACAGCTGAAAGGCAAACATGATAATAATAAGAAAAAAAATACAAAAAAGGAAAACAAGATTGACCTCAATGAATCAGAAGAAAGACATTTCCTGGCAGGGACAGAACTTAGTAGAAAAAGAAAGGAAAATGATTGCTGTCATCTCTCAGATGGAACAGGGTTCTCCATTTTAAGACATATCCACACTTGCTATTGAAGCTGCTCCTGTGACAGCTTGATTCTAAGCTGGTTTAAGGAAATTGTTCTGGACTGAGATACTTTGGCAACAGCTGGCAAGGTATTAAGTCCAGACAGCAGTCTGCCACGTTCTCCCCTTGGACAATTCCCTTTTTTTCCGATTTATGAACCAGCAACCTCATAGTTACAGGGTGAAACTCTTAGTCACTGTGCTATTTTAGCATTAACACTAAAGGAAAGATTTAGCAATTACCAGAGTGCAAGAGGGTTTACAATAAAAGAATGTTTATTTTAAAGGAAGTTGTTGTATGTGACTGCATATACGCGTATTTTTATCCTTTAGTTTTACATACATACATTTAATTTAATATAGATGTATTTTTATACTTATGATATCTCATTCATTGGCGATCACTCGTAGCCGAGTAAGATTGTCTTCCAAAGGTAAAATTTTAACGGTGGATCCGTAAGTGGCTATAAAGGCCAATTCTGGATCCGCACAACCTCCCACAATGAGGGCATAGGCGGACTAATGTTATGATATCTATCTACCTACCTACCTACCTACCTCCAGGAAGATCCCCCCGCAGGAAGGAAAGCAATTAGTATTTGCTTTCCTGGTGGAAGGGCACACCTGATTTTGATTTTGCTGTCTATAGGAAATCCTATGGCAATATAAATCACTCTAGAAATCTGATGTCGATATGCTGATGCACTGAACTCTTTTCTTATGTCCCATCTATATACTGTATGTATGTATGTGTGTGTCCATAAACCTTCTATCAAAGAAAACACACTGAGACTCCTATGATCTCTGTAAAGCTAAGACAGAACTGTCAGAAAAAAAATCAAGTCACCTATCTTATATTTTGACCAAACAAGTCCTACCCAAAATTTGGGATATAAATTTGATTGGTTGATGCTCTTTCTAATCAGAAGAGGAAAAATACAGCCTAATCCCCTAAATGCAAGAGCTGGATCACTCCAGTGTCTTAGGACTTAGATATTCCTACCCACTGCTGGTTTCATCCACTTGATTATTCTAGCTAAGACAGCTTCTTCAAACTGGCACTTTCCTGATGTGTTGGATTAGAGCTCTAGAAGCGGGAAATATGAGAATTGTAGTTCTACACATCAGCAGCTGGAGGATACTCAGTTGATGAAAGCTAAAGTACTTGTGTGCTTGAACCTAATCTATAGTATATTAGTTAATCCTTTTTTTAGCTGGACACTACAGCTTTTTGTTGTTGCTGCTGCTGCTGCCCTCTTCTAGCATAACACAGACTGGGACATCACATCAGTAGAATCCAATAGCCATGTTCTGAAGTTTGAGTGACGTATACTATTCTGCCCCAAGTGCTTTGTCTTATTCTGCATTTCATTCCAGCCCTCTTAGGGCAGATCCACACTTTCTGCTTGCCTCATTGCCCATATAAGTCATCCACCACTTCCTAACTTCAGGAACAGATGATGTTGTCCTCCACCACTCTCAGTCAATTACAAATGTATCCCCCATCCATGTTTTCTCTCCTAACACATCTTATGCCTTTTGAGTGGGTGGTCTGCAGTGCTTGCTTCCAATCTAGTGACAGCTTCAGCTCTGATTGGCTGCAGTGCCTGGCACATCCCCTCCACTGCAGTGGCTGCCTGTCGTTGTCCACAACAATGGCCCATTAGCACAATGAGCCTTCCTTACCCCATGTCTTCCTATAATATGCCAAAGCTTTGCTTGTGCCAACACTTTCCATGTTAAACATGAACCACTCTTTTGTTTTAAGATCCTTCTTAGAGAGCAGAAATTTCTTCACCCCTTGAAGGTAATTTCTACTATGACCCTTTTTTAGATTTTCAGGAGAAATAAGGTTGTTCAAGAAGTAGATAGCTAATGAGAAGTGATAATAGACGTAGAAAGATTGTATTAGACTTGAGAAGCAATGCTGAAGAGGAAATTGTGGCTGGTAGGGAAAAGAAGCATCACATATGTAAGCAAGAGGAAAAGTTGAAGAAGAGGGCAAAGGAAGAACAACAGAAAGTATATGGGGATGTGTGGTGAAGAGCAAATAAGAAGGATGGACTGAGGTATGAGGAGAGAAGTCATATCTTAGAAATAATAACAACAATAATAACAACAATAATAATAATAATATATTAAACTTTTATGGAGAGATATTCCCAGAAAAATGTTGCTAGCCTCTTGAAGCCTGGCTAGCCCATTGGTTCCAGGCATGTCCTGAAGAAGACAAAGACTATCAAAGATGGTGAGAGATAAGCAATCCTTGTACCTAAAGTCTCCTAGGAAGATCACTAAGGACTTTCCCTAATCCATGCCTTCTTCTTTCCTTCCCAGCTTTCAATTAGGAAAAATTTTGTAATCAGGAGTCAAATTCTGATGCTTAATTGTAATATTTTAATTAACCAAGGAAAAAAGGAAAAGAGTTTAACTTGGTCTGATTCTTAAGTTTTATGCTCACAGATTTCTCAAATGAACATGAAAGGATGGAGAAAAGGGTATGTTTTGCATATTGGTAGCATGGCCATGCTTGAGAAAATGAAATGGATGATTGTGTGAGAAAAATACCAAATAAATGCAATATACCTGAAAGGAAGAGATATTCCTGGAATTGAGGATTGACTGAGGTCAGCTGTTAAATGTGAGTAGTCCAAAAGGGTGATCTTGAGAGTGTGATCTACTGATAGACATCAATAGTAAATGCGAGTAACCCAAGAGGTAATTCCAGAATATAACCTACTGACAGGTTAGAACAGTTAATGTGGGAAGACATCTCAGAGGTGTGACCTGCTGACAGGTTAAAGTAGTAAAATGTGGACATGTTCCCAGAACAAATCCACACTTAACAAAGGATATTTGGAAAAGGGATTCCCAGAGGGTGGGGGTGACTGATATCCCATAGTATGTGAGTAGCAAATGTGAGATTGTGCATGAACATATACTCAGCCCCAACAGCATCACAGTATTCCCATTCCCTCTCGAAATTCATTGTTCCATTGAACCCTTCCATCTCCCAGTGGGCATCCTTTTAGTTTCTGCCTAGGCCAGGTGAAGCATACTCCCCATGCTTTCCCACCCCTTGCCCACAATATTGCAATGCTTTCCTCCCCGCCCCCCATACTTAAGTTGCAACATAAGCATGTTGGAATGAAGTTATGAAGTATCAGTGAATGGTACTTTGCTTCTATGAAGCTGAACCATCAGCTCTTTCTTACTGCAAATTTTCTATGGACCTACAGTGGAACATAGGAATGAAGGAACACCCTGTTCCCTTTGCTTTGATCATTGTAGCATCAGAGCAACAATGGTACAATAAGGGGGAAAAGAAAGGGCCTGCATTTAATGTCAAAGGAGAGAGTGTGTGAAGAGAGTATGAAGGTATCCATGTGTACAAATATCTGGGAAAGCAAAGGAAAAGAAGGGGAACTAGTGAGAAAGGAACAATCCCTGAAAGGAGACCTGAATAGGGGCCAGTCAGCAAGCCTGCCCTGGCCTGCATGGATGAGAAGGGCAAGAAGCGGAGAATGACCAGCCAGGGTCTGTGGTGGCTGTAGTCCAGACTGAGCACCAACCCAGCCCTGTTATGAACCGGTGGTTAATCTGAACTGGAATTTTTAAACCCAGCTTCAGGAACAACTGGAAGCAGTGTTGGAGAGAAGCAGCTTTGGTTGCTGTGCATAATTGCCCTTGATTTATCTTCCCTTGCATAGCATTGATTTCCCTATTCATGTTAATAGCCACAGCCATTCCCTCCACAGCCATTTAAATCCTAAAATCCTCTGTCGCTTAGCCAAGCCTGCTACAAGCCACTCTAGAGAGATCCCAGAGTTCCATCCAGAGACTACATTTCCATGCAATCCTCCATTAGAAGATACCAACACCAGGCACCAGCAGGCTATTAGAGCAGCTGAATATCACAACTCATTTTACCTTGCACTTCTTCAGCATCCTTGCCATTTTTAGTCAAACTGCAACCAGCATCTGTTTTGAATGAAAAGGATCTTCATTTGGATTTCTTTGATATGTCACATGTAAGTGAGTTCTTTTAGCTTCTCAGTGCTATTAAACAATCAGCTTATTCTAGAGGGGAAGGATTCAGCTGTGTGGCAAGGTGGGAGACCTGGGTTTCTTAAAAATCTGCAACTGTGCTCTGAGAGAGCTCTGAGTATGACACAGACAGCCTTCCCACTTTATTGTTTATAAATTTAAATAATAAAATAAATAAATAAATAAATAAACAAACACAATTGTGATGTGGTAGGGATAGGGCTTGTTCTTTCAAACCCTGCCTGAGGGGGTGAGGTATTTTGAAAGAGCGCTGAGCCCATGGTCAAAAGCCTGCAGCTTCCCACAATCTACCAAACAGCGGTGAGTCTTCCCAGCTTTTGAAAAAATTGGCTCTCCTGCTTTACTGCACAGTTCCCCTGTCTACCAAACAGCTGTTTGGTGGGTTGCAGATTGCTGCTGGGTGCAATGATGGCCAGCAGCTGTGTCTAGCACTTCCTGCTGGGGAGAAAAAAAATGGCTACAGGGGAGCATGCCCAGCACCAGAGGACTGCACCACCTAGAAGTGGTCAATGGGCACATGGCTGTTCCTGCCATCTCCTGAATCCCTGACTGCATCACCAACAGAATAGTCAGTAAAGCCCCCCAATTTTGCACACTTTGAAACTGATCTGGATTGCTGAAGGTTTAAGGGGAAATCTGGAACAAGAAAGATAATTAAAGCCTCTCTCACTCCTGGGCAGAGGATGAGCTGAAGGTGATATCGTGGTGTTGAGAGCATAGGGAATGGCCTTGAAGGACAGGAGGAAGAGCTGCTATCAAGGCAATGATCAGATAAGAGGGGGTTGAGCCCGGGCCAAGAAAGTAACTTGAGGAACATCTCAGACAAGCCCCTCCCTAGTTCACATGAAGATAAAATGAGGGAGGGGCTTGTCTGAGACATTCAGACTTGCAAGATTCTGTTACTATAGTTCTTATGTATTTATTTTATTTATTTTTCCAATTCCTATCACTGCCCATCTCCCCCCAAAAGGGGGACTCTGGGCAGTTTACAATAAATTTAACATTAAAACTATAAACACATAAAATACAATATAAATAACCAGTATGAATAGAGAATAAAATTAGATATAAAATCCAAGTAGCGATAAGATCTCATCTAAGGAGGAGGGCTCTATGGCGCCAGCCACCTCCAGGAGGAACTATTGCCCCTCCCATCTCAGGCGAGGCGGCAAAACCAAGTCTTCAAATTCTTCCGGAAGGCCGGGAATGAAGGGGCCCACCTCACCTCTAGGGGCAGAATGTTTCAGAAGGCAGGTGCCACTGCAGAGAAGGCTTGTCTCCTGGACCCTGCCAGGTGGAATTCCCTTACCGACAGGGTCCGTAGCATGCCCTCTCTGCATGACTGGGTGGGATGGTTTGATGTTATGGGGATGAGACGGTCCCTCAGGTAACCTGGCCCCATGCCAGGTAGGGCTTTAAAGGTCATAACTAACACCTTGAATTGGACCCAGAAGCAAACTGTTCTTACAATAAATATTATACTCTATAGAACTGAGTACTCAGTAGTAGACTGGAAGAGACTTTCCTCCCCCCCCCCCCCAGGCTACGCATGCTGAGTTTGCAATTTTCTGAGTCTGGGTATTGTAGTCACAACACATCTGGAAGGTGTTAGGGATAGGATAGGATAGGATAGGATAGGATAGGATAGGATAGGATAGGATAGGATAGGATAGGATAGGATAACCTGAGGATTACTAGTTTTTTTATCCCTGTCCCTGTTCTTTGCTTTCTCAGCCAAGTACTTAACCAAGAGGCCATGGTACTTGTTCATAAAAGTATCTTCCTCTCAGAGGTATCCCCACTGATTCAGACTATTTGTCTATTTAGTTCAGTACTATCTTCTCTGATCAGCAGCAGCTCCTCACTGTTGCAGGCACAAACCCTCCCATTATCTTATACTTTTTAATGGGCAATGTTGGGAGTCAAATCTGGGCCATACAAAGTTTATATTCCATCATATAGTCCATCATCAAGTCACAAACCCTCTCCATCTTCCTCCTGAGTTTCTGTTCTGCGTTGCCTTGTCCAAGGCTATACAGCCATGTTTCTGCAAGAAAGTTGATTGATGGTCCAATTGCTTGAGTTCTAATAGATAAATTAAAGAATTACCTTTCTCAGATGAGAAGAACTGGCAGCCTTCTTTGTGGGTGGAAATATCATGTATTTATTATGATTTGTCAGAAATTTCTGAAATATATACATGTTTATCACGTGTTTTTAAAATGGTGTCTTCAAAAAACAATTCAGATACATTCATATAAATAATAATAGTTATCTGTTAGCAAGAGCCGATAAAAATGAAACTATTATTTGGTGGTGGTATTGGTGGCCATAATAACAATTATTTCAATCTGAAAACCTTCTTTCTTAATGTCTGTAGCTTGAATCATGTCAACTGGATTTCTATTTTCTCAGTGGAAACGTTTCGCTCCTTATCCAAGGAGCTTCTTCAGTCTGAGCAAAGTTAGTAAGGGAATCCTTAAATATGTTTCTAGGTGGCTGTGTGACCTTGCACCTGGGGCTAGGTCATGGTTATTTTGAGATGTTCATTTCTAAGTCCCAACATCTCAAAATAACCATGACCTAGCCCCAGGTGCAAGGTCACACAGCCACCTAGAAACATATTTACTAACTTTGCTCAGACTGAAGAAGCTCCTTGGATAAGGAGCGAAACGTTTCCACTGAGAAAATAGAAATCCAGTTGACATGATTCAAGCTACAGACAATTCCACCTGGATGACTGAGAACCTTCATAGACTTCTTTCTTAATAGGATTCATTAATGTACAAAAAATATGGAAGAAAGGGGTTAGGTGAGTCTCTGATGGGAGAAAATTTCAGGATCTGGGTACAGAAATTCTCAGCTGTTCCACATCTTTTTACAGACAAACCAAATGAGTTTTTAGACCACTAATGATCCATGTATCACAGTTTAAAGACTTGCATAGTGGCTGTAGATCAAAAAGCAATGAAAGCTTAGCAAGCAAGGAGGATCATGCAGGAACAGCTTATTGTTTGATTGCTCTACCTGGATCCAAAGCCTTTAGAATAATGGAGACTACTGTAAAAGTGATAGCTGTCCTGGCCTTTTGAATTGAGAGTTAATTTTAAAATTAATGCATTTCTCAGGTGATTCTCTTGATGCATTTTAAAAACTGTAGTCTGGAAGCCCCTTTCAGACTAACACATTTTATTAAAGGCATAAGCTTTTGTGAGCTACTGTACAGGTGCAATGGAAGGGCTAGACCAGGGTTTCTCAACCTAGGCAACTTGAAGATGTGTGGACTTCAACTCCCAGAATTCCCCAGCCAGCTGGGCTAGTCTGATGTCGGATTTAAACTGGGATGAGGCAGGGAGAAAGGGGGAAACACAGAAGACAAGTTGGTTATGCAGATCAGATTACATGTGAAACAGATTTTGTTGTTTATTCGTTCAGTCGTTTCCGACTCTTCGTGACTTCATGGACCAGTCCACGCCAGAGCTTTCTGTCGGCCGTCACCATCCCCAGCTCCCCAATGGTTGAGTCCGTCACCTCCAGAATACCATCCATCCATCTTGCCCTTGGTCGGCCCCTCTTCCTTTTGCCTTCCACTTTCCCTAGCATCAGCTTCTTCTCCAAGGTATCGTGTCTTCTCATTATGTGGCCAAAGTACTTGAGTTTTGCCTTTAATATCATTCCCTCAAGTGAGCAGTCTGGCTTGATTTCCTGGAGTATGGACTGGTTTGATCTTCTTGCAGTCCAAGGCACTCTCAGAATTTTCCTCCAACACCACAGTTCAAAAGCATCTATCTTCCTTCGCTCAGCCTTCCTTATGGTCCAGCTCTCACAGCCATAGGTTACTACAGGGAATACCATTGCTTTAACTATGTGGACCTTTGTTGTCAGTGTGATGTCTCTGCTCTTAACTATTTTATCAAGATTTGCCATTGCTCTCCTCCCAAGAAGTAGACGTCTTCTGATTTCCTGGCTGCAGTCAGCGTCTGCAGTAATCTTTGCGCCTAGAAATACAAAGTCTGTCACTGCCTCCACTTTTTCTCCCTCTATTTGCCAGTCATCAATCAAGCTCGTTGCCATAATCTTGGTTTTTTTGAGGTTTAACTGCAACCCAGCTTTTACACTTTCTTCTTTCACCTTCGTCATAAGGCTCCTCAACTCCTCCTCGCTTTCAGCCATCAAAGTGGTATCATCTGCATATCTGAGATTGTTAATGTTTCTTCCAGCGATTTTAACTCCAGCCTTGGATTCCTCAAGCCCAGCATGTCGCATGATGTGTTCTGCGTACAGGTTGAATAGGTAGGGTGAGAGTATACAGCCCTGCCGTACTCCTTTCCCAATCTTAAACCAGTCCGTTGTTCCGTGCTCTGTTTTTACCGTTGCTACTTGGTCGTTATACAGATTCCTCAGGAGGCAGACAAGATGACTTGGTATCCCCATACCACCAAGAACTTGCCACAATTTGTTATGATCCACACAGTCAAAGGCTTTAGAATAGTGAAACAGATTACAAGTACCTTATCCATTAACCATTGTAATATTTTAAAACTCAATAGTGTTCCTAGTAACTTCAAACTGAGTTGGAGAATTCATTGCCTCAAAAGTTTGGAGATACACAAAAAATCATATAGCTCATAACTGCCACTAGATGGTATTATTGCTATACAGATGCTGGTCACTGCAGAAAAGTAACAAGAAAAAAGGGTTCAAAGTCCTCAGGGTGAGGCATCTACACAGTTTATTTGTATTTATTTTAACAGTACTCCTCCACATCATTTAGCTTACCACATTTTTCTTAGCAGCCTTCAACCTTTTCTAGCTAATGGGGCACTCAATAATTCCATGTTACTGTTAGCTGCTATTTTCCTTTTTTTTTTAACAAATTTTATTAGATTTTAATTTTACATAGATAAAAGTTTGAAACAGAAAAGAAAATGGAAATACAAATCAAGAAAAAAGAAAAGATAAAAAAGTGTAGTAAAGGAAAAAAGAAAAAAAGATAAAGCTGAAACAGAATTTGGTCAACTTCCGATTTGTATCTGGTCATGGTATTTTAAAAATTTTATCTTACATGCTAGGTCTATATATAATATTAAAGAATATTTCTTGTCTATTACATCAATATATATATATTTTAATCTTCAAATCCCCATATAAGCTTTGCCCCTCCCGCATCTTGTAAATAGTCAGTTAATGGTTTCCACTCTTTAAGGAAATAATTATTTGGATTTTCTTTTAATAAACATGTCAGTTTATCATTCTCTGCCATATCCATCAATTTTAACATCCAATCTTGTATTGTAGGCGATATCTGGTTTTTCCAATTTTGTGCAAAAATAAGTCTTGCTGCTGTAATCATGTATTGCATAATCCTTGTAAATTGCTTCCCAGGTTGTCCATCAATTATTCCCAGTAAGAAAAATTCCGGTTTAAATGGAACTCGAATTTGTAATATATTTTGCATCAATGCATGTATTTGAGTCCAAAATTTCTTTGCAGTCTCACATGTCCACCACATATGGTAAAAAGACCCCTCTTTTTTTTTACATTTCCAACATAAGTTGGAGACATTTCCATACATTTTAGAAAGTTTTTGTGGGGTCATATACCATCTGTACATCATCTTATAAAAGTTTTCTTTTAAATTATAACACAAAGTAAATTTTAACCCTTTGGTCCACATATCTTCCCATTGTTGCATTTGAATATTATGGCCAATATTTTTAGCCCATTTAATCATACAGTCTTTAACTTGTTCCTCTACCATTTCACTTTTTAACAATAATTTATACATTTTTGCAATTAGATGATCATCTGTCTCACATAGTTGTATCTCAAATTCCGATTTGGTTTGTTCAAATTCAAGGTCTTTCTTATCTAATTTAAATTTCTCTACGAGCTGCATATATGAAAGCCATTGAAAACTGTATCCCTCTGATACCAATTCTTCTATTGATTTAATTATATATTGTCCTTGTTCTTTCTTTAAAAAGTCTTTGTAGGTTAACCATTTATCTTTATTTCTTACTTCTGTTCTGTAGAATGCTTCTTGTGTAGAAATCCATAAGGGTCTTTTATAACATAAGATTAATTTATATTTATTCCAGATTCTTAACAAGGATCTTCTAATATAATGGTTTTTAAAGTCCACATTAACTTTAACTTTATCGTACCACAAATATCCATGCCATCCATATCTTAATTCATGTCCTTCCAAATTCAATAATTTTTCATTTTTCAAAACTATCCATTCTTTAATCCAAACCAAGCAACAAGCAGCATAATATAATTTCAAATCCGGTAGACCTAGTCCTCCTCTTTCTTTAGAGTCTTGCAAGACTTTATATTTTACTCTTGGTTTTTTCCCTTGCCAAATAAACTTAGAAATATCTCGCTGCCATTGTTTAAAAGGTTCTTCTGATGCCAATATAGGTAGTGTTTGAAAAAGATATAAAATTCTTGGCAAAACATTCATTTTAATTGCTGAAATTCTACCTAATAATGATAATTGCAGTTTTTCCCAATGTTCCAAATCTTTTTTAATATCCATCCAAAGTGGAATATAATTATTCTTAAACAACTTAACATTTTTAGTTGTTAAATATACTCCCAAATATTTTACTTTTTCTTCCATTGAATATCCTGTTATTTCTTTCAATTTCTCTTGTTGGTGGTAATCCATATTTTTGGTCAAAACTTGCTATTTTCCTGATGTAGGAAGTTTGAAAATTTCAGACAAAAAAATAGTAGTGCAAACCAAGAACTCCTTCTTTTTCATGATTTCTCAATGTAAGGAACAGCATTTGGGCATCTCTAGCAGCAATTTGAAATAAATTATGTATGCTCCCACATCTTGCCACATTGCTAAATAAAGTGTATTTGTCAATTCAGGAGGCAAAAGTATAAATATAGTAGAATCCCTCTGGCTAGCCTATTAAAAGAAATAAAAGTTAGCAGATGGTGACAAGACTTAATCTAAGGGAGCTCAGCAGTGTTCAGCTCTAAACCCAATATCTGTAAATGTCAACTGGTTGTTTAGCAGTGACATATATCAGTCAAAAAGAATTAACTGAGCATATGCAGGCATGTTTTGGGCACCATCTTCAGCCATTATTTTTTAAATCATAGTTTGTTTAATAAACCACAATTGGTTGGGTTCTAATAACACACCACATCAAACCATTTCATAGCCCACTTAGTATGTGTGAACTCAGCCTCACTATCATCCCCAGTTATGTTGGCTGGACATGATGGAATTTGCAGTCCAACACATCTTGACAGATGTTGCACTGGGTCTTCTTAAATGTTGCATTAGGAAAACTTAATCTTGCGGGATTAAATTTAGAAGAGTCAGTTTCTGGGTATCCACAACACTGCATTGTAAATTTAATTATTGACTCTATTTATATGGCTGCCCACTCACCAAGTGACTCTAGGTGGCTAACAAGTTAAAGACAAAAAAAATCCCCATCAACCATAAACACAGCCTCATGTAATCTTGATTTTTACAACATGCTAGGCTAAAATGTGGCTGCCAAGTTGTGGCTCTGTGTGTCCTGTAAACCCAGTAAGCAGCTTTGATTTTAATTTGCCACATGGCAGCTTTGATAGGACAAAGGATTGTAATTGATTGGCCATTTCACTGTTAACTACGATATCTTCAGAAGCTAAAGTATGACTGCTTTTCTGTTCCAATTAATCAGCTGTGATCGCTGTTCATAACTGACCTGCCTATTGAGAACGAAGATACACACAAGGCTAGTTTAATAGATTAACCACTCTATAATATTTAACAAGAAGTTCCTGAACTTCTCAGAAACTTTTTGTGCTATCTAGGTATGTCTGCCAACAGATACATAGGCCAAAATCCTGGCCAAAACTTGACACTAATTGAAACCAATTTATCTACAGTACCTTGTTTCCTCAATCTTTAAACAATTAGGATCATAACATATCTTTCCAGTTGCTTTTTTTCTGGCCCTTGCTTTTTTGCTTTTCCCAAACAAATTATAATGGACTGGGAATTAAAATATGGCTGTAGTCCCAAGAAGAAAGTTACTCCATCAAAACAGATAAGGTGTTACTAAGTTGTTGATGGTTTGCTTATGGACTACTGTAAGCTGGATTCTGATTCTGCAGGAGATGGACTTAAAAAGTGGTTTTAATTCTTCTTCCATTAGAGGCAGGGCCTCTATTAGTGGTAGGGATCCACTGATGGCCCCAATAGTGATGAGTTCTAAATGGACCCTTAAAATTTGAATTTCAAAGTGCTTTTACCAATGATATATATCATTTGAGCAGGAGGACTACTGTGGGAATGCATGAATGCAATTTGCTTAGATGTTCTATCTACTCAAGACCAATAGTTTAGAGGAGGAGCTGAACAGAAAAAACATTTCTGCAAGGATTATGATAATTTAATTGCATTCTTAATTATGATATTGATGGGAAGCTGTTGCAAGTGAGATGGTAAAATCTATGGCAGATGATAGTAGATAGGTTTTAGTGGCATCTCCTATGCTATTGTAAGGGTTCTGAAAGTATACATTTCAGATAATATACTGCAGCTATTTATGGCCGCCAAAGAAAATCACATCTTTCCAGAATTCAAGATGCATGTTAACAGCATGTATTTTAAGTAATCACAACTTGGATTAAGAGATGTTATTTCCAGGGATGCTAGAGATACAATTTTAAAAATTATGTTCTGGCAGCTAGCCCCCTTTGAGGTAAACAAGATTGTTTTTCAAAGGGATCAGGCAGAACTTAAAAGGGGTGCCTCGCACTCACTGAACCTGGAGTACGTCAGCAGTTGTACAATTATTATGAGCGTCAAACCCAATGGAGTAGAACAATGTGTTAGCTGTTCCAAGCTGGGCTTCTGAGAAAGAATTGCTTCCTAAAGCAATTTTTACATAGTTGCATCTCCTTGGCAAGACCATTCTGCAACTGTAACTCATTATTAGTTAACCAATTTCCTCCCTTTGATTCTCATTAAGGATAATTCTTTTCCTGGTTTTCAACATGAGAATGCAGTCTGCTCAGTCATGCTGAAAAATATCTTTGCATCATGTGGTCTGAATGGCTAATGGTCAACAGTTTATGTGGCAGCCTATCCTTTTGCAGCTTCTCTTCCACTACAGCACAGCCACCTTGATCATATACCAAATGGTTTATTTAATCATGTTTGTTGAAAAAGCCACAGTTGGCTGGGTTTACACATAGTGCTAAGCAATAAACTATTTTTAACAAATTATGATTGATTTCACACAATGCATTAAGGCACAGTCAAACAAATCACATTATGAATTAGCACTATTTCATTACTACATTAGTAAATGTAGTAGCTGCCTGTTTTAAAATAGATCATCATACATCAGTGTTGTTTCTTTTCATGTTTCTTTTAAACATTTGTTTAGCCTCATTTTCAGTTAAATCTATAGGGAATGGGTCTTGAATCCAGAACCATTGGATTTAAGAGCACCATTAAACATCTTTGTAGCTTAAAGCCAATGTTGGATTGCAAAATGCCATTGATCATTTTGAGAGTGATTGAAAGCAAATGAATGGTTGAGAGATAAGGCTAAAGAGGAAAGAAAAGAAGAGAGACAAATCTATTACAATATTAATATTGTAAAAATCATGTATAAGAATTTGGTCTAGTGGTTAAGGCAACAGGCTAGAAACCAGGAGTCTGTGAGTTCTAGTCCCGCCTTAGGCATGAAAGCCGGCTGGGTGACTTTGGGCCAATCGCTCTCTCTCAGCCCAACTCACCTCACAGGGTTGTTGTTGTGGGGAAAATATTAGGTATGTTCGCTGCCTTGAGTTATTTATAAAAATAATAAAGGTGGAATAAAAATTAAATACATAAATACATAAATAAATGTTAAAGGTGGATCCAAGGTCTGGAAAAGCCAAACTCCATAAGCTAATCCCCAACTTCCTCCAAGTTGGAGGAAAATTCAGCATTTGAAACACCAGGTGGAACCACAGTACAGATGGATAATGCCTTTAGGTGCTTCACAATGAGGCCTTTAAAATACATTTGAGTCTCTTTTAATGTATTTATGTAAATGCCCATTTAAATATCTGATTTTTGTGCACTTGAAGAGGAACCACATAGCTGTATTAGCTTTCCAGTCAAGAGACAGGCTACAAATATTATAAATAAATAAGTCCTTTTACATGTTTGCAGCCAGAGCTCACTGTTCTTTTTTTTTTAATATAATAAATTTTATTATTTAAAAAAAATTTAAAAAATAAATTGACATAAAAAACATATACTACAAACTGACATACAATTACATGTATACATATAAATAGTAAAAGAAAAGAGTTAGAGAAAAAACAAAAAAATAAACAAAGTTTGGATAGATTTAAAAAGACTTCCTGCTATCCATCCAAAGAATCAAGATACTTATCTAGATTATCTTTTCTAAATTGAAAAGATTCTAAACAGAGCTCACTGTTCTTTGATTAGCCATAAGAAGTTCAGAGCCTTTAAAATTTGCATCTGAGACAGAGTGATACCAATATAAAACTAAAAACAGAAAAAGGGGGGTAGCCTTGAATTTTGTATACAAAATAACTAAAAATCCCTAAAAAATTTCTTGAAGTGCTCATCTCCGCTCCTCTCAAATAAACCTCATTCAATTTTTGATATTTAATATAATCAAAAACCTACTACTATAAATCAGGAGAGGATTTGACCTTCCAATCAGGGGTGTCTGCAGGGAGTGTTAAAAAAAAGTCAAGATGGTGGCTTTGGTCACATGGTCATACCTACCATCTTGATTTTTTTTTTTTACATCCCCTGCAGATGTCCCTGCTTTCACTGTTGTATAATATTGGCTGGCCATTTATTCTTGGAATTTTGGAAAGCTTTGGAATACTCTCTGTTTTAAGATTTGAGTTGATGTTGAATGGATAACATTTTTTTTTGATAAGTTATACTGGTTTGAGGAGGTGGAGTTTTCATGTAAGATTTATTTTATGTTTTATTGTTAGCCACCTGGAGTTGATCAATTGGGGCACTAACATTTCTTTATAAACAAACATTTTGGCCATCTTCCAAATACAAATATTTCTTCATTCTGGATAGATTCCAAGATCTTCATACAGACCCAAGAAAATCATATACATTCCTAAAAAGCAATGATTATTCAAAAGTTGAACTGATGGTTTGGCACTAATAGGACCCATATAATATGAGTTAATGTTCCAATGCCTAAATTGCACCATCAGCAACTAGAGAATTGCAACCAACTCTTATTAAACATTCTCTGAGGTTTTCCACTAAACAGGAAACAGTCATTCCTGTTGTATTAACTTCATTTTAAGATCAAAAGAAACTAGTTTCCCATTTTTAAAGTAGCCTTCCACTGATTTGCAAGAAGAGGACATTGAAACTAATTATTCCAAAGATCACATAAATAATTAACATAAATGCCATCTACTCACTCCAGCTTCTTATAAAAACAGATTACTGGCTTAGGAACTATAGTTAATTCTTCTAAGGCATCTATCAAAAACCAAGTAAATTGTTCCTGATGAGTTGAATAAACTTCCACGTTTATGAGAAAGAAATTCAAAATAACCCCACATTGAGTCTGTTTGATTAAGAGGGGACAGAAAGAAACTCTGAAAGCCTTTCAAGATTCTGTTATTATGCCTTATAGCAATAAACTAGCATCACTGGAATTCCTGTGGCATCTGTTTCCTGACGTGGCCTACCTAGAAGGGCTGACAATAGCAGATCTGTCACAGAGTTTGATCTGCTCAAAGCCTTACACTGGCCTGTTTATTTTCTTATTTGAGTTTCTTTTCAGATGCTGTTTGTGTTTTGAGTAGCTCTATATTTTTACTTCCTTTGCCACTGGATGTTTTATACGTGACAAAGCTGGAAAAGAATGTTTACATTCTCTATTTTTTCCTTTTGTTTTCTTTTTAATAACATATGATTCTATTAATATCTTGGGAGATTGGTCTACTTCCTCACCAAGGACAAAAGGAAGAGACTGTGGAGTCCTTGGTGCTCTCTGAGCTTGCAGACATCTCATTACCCAACTAGGTAAAATCATCAGTGCGATCTGATCATCATCTCACACTGTTGATGTTACCTAGTTGGGTAATGAAATGTCTGCAAATAAACAACCAAGCTCAGAGAGCACCAAGGACTCCACAGTTCAACCCTGAGCTACAGATATTCTCTTCTATTGAAAAGGAAGAGAGGCTGATTTCCCTAGTCACATGCCTCAATGTTACAGGCCCAGGAGGTGGTGCTATAGAATTTATGTCATAATTTCTCTCTCTCTTTCTTTTTCTCTCAATTGCCAGAAAGCATCAAATGTGGGAGCTGGAGACCCTTTCTCTGTCCCATGCCAGAGTAAAGGGGGAGAATGCCAGTTAAGGCATTCTCTGCAGGATAGGTAGTGGTAGTGAGAACCAGTTACTACACTGAGACAGGAGTTGGAACGAGGGTGTGTAAACCCAGAGTGCTTCTCAGAGAGGAGGTCTGACCTCTAGCCTTTAGCCCTATAGTCTCAGTGGTGCTGCCATACCAATAACGACACTTGAGAAACCACCAATAAACCATATTAAAAGGATTATAAGTCTCAAAGTAAATGTCAAGCTTGCAAAGGCTGCCAAGCTCAGGAAACTAGAACCACTTGGATTCCTGGAAAGATCTTATTGTTGGCAGGGTAATGTAACAGAATCTTGAAAGCCTATCAAAGTAATTTTCCCATACAGCTTATACCTAGTGTAACTAAGGTGGAGTTACTCTGAGTCTGTTCCTTATAATTTTCCCCCTCCCCTGGACTCAAAAATCTTTTCTGTTTCTTACCCTGTCTTGATGCTTCCTCTGTGTTCTCAAGGTCTGTTAGGCATTCCATCACAGTAATGTAGGCTGCTGGATTTCACCTATTCTGAGTTAAAGCTATTATATCAATTAGAAATCTAATCTTATTGGAACCTTAATGGTCTCACATAAATCCAACTTGAGCTGGATGTGCCATGAATAAAAATACAAGCTGTAATCTATGGGCCAAAGTAGACTTTTAATTATTGGCAGCTACATTTATCAAGGAGATAGGTCTGTAATTGAAGAATGTGATAGGATCATTGCCCAGCATAGGAAAAGACCATAATATACACTAATTGAAAATAGGGGATAACACTCTACAGTATTTAAAAAAAGCTTCATCATATACCTCCAATAAAATTGGAGATAAGAAGCCACAGTACTTATTATTCCCACCAACAGCTTTTTCCAATTCCATAGATTTAATTTTAGCTACAATTTTTAAATAGAAAAAGGTAATTAGATTAGGTTAGTAAATGCTTCCTGAGATAGTTGTAATTTTACATGTTGTAAAAAATAATCTGTCTCATCATCTGTTAATGAGAAACTGAAACTATGCAATAAAATTCAGAAAACTATTAACAGATTTAGAATCAGTATGTATGTGTGTGTGTGTGTGTGTATATATATATATATATATATATATATATATTTACAGAGGTTTCATGAATTAAAAAGAACAGTATTACATTACTTAGTTGTTTAAATCTAAAAATTAATCACTTGCTAGGTTTCCCCCCCTTTTCCCTGGAATGTTGTCTGGTACAGTGTAATAAAAATATTTTGGAAGCATGAAATATCCTGAGTTCATATTTGACAGAAAGAAGAGATCTTTATTTCTCAAGATGCATTAAGAGGTAGCAGTTCTTTGGTTTTCTGCTCTGGGGATTCAATATTTTTGGAAAAGTAGCATGACCTTGAATCTGTGCTTTTGCAGTATCTCATACCAAAGACAGTGAATCCCTGTGAAAAATCAAACTTGAACTATCTCTTCATTTACCTACTTAATAAATTGATCATCCAAGAGAAATACATTCAAAACATGTAAATTGTTAGCCAATAAAAGTAGAAGCTTTATGGGAGTGTTGCATGAAATAATTGTGTCACCTACAACATGTGCTGTAGATACCAAAAAATGAGGTGTCAGAAAATACTCTACACAAAAATAATGTATGCATTCAGAAGAAAGGAAGAGGTATTTATGATGAGAAGGAGCATTAGAACAACAAATATTCACTCAATTAAATTTGCACGTATAATTTTACAAAATATTACAAATCTTTGAATAAAATTAGGTTGAAAGAGAGTGTTATACTCCAGAAATGGATCCAAACGTTGATTCATGTCCTCTCCAATTATTAGTTCATTTGAAAACAATTATTTGTTTGGGAGTGTTTATAGGTAGAACATATAAACTTTATACTGTTAAACATTTATTTCTTAATCCAACAATAAAAGCAACCTTCTTCAGTTGATATTTCTTCAACAATCTGCAAACAAACCCTGATTAAAATAGCATTTTAGAGCAAGCCAGACAGCAGCATTAACATTCATTCCTCCATGGCTGAGTTGGCAGAAAAGAATTCCAACATAAATTGCATTGCCAATGGTTGAGTTCTAATCTGTCTCAGTAACAAGGCCAGTAGGTTCTATTCTAGTCTTATAGTTTTGATGAGGGTCAAATTAAGGGGAATGGTTCGTGGATTTCCCCAACTTCATTTTCCCGCATACTGAACAACAGGTTCCAGCAAGAAAAAGAGCCACCAATCGCTTTTTGTAAGGCGTATGGAGAAATTGCTGGCATAGAAGCGTTCCGCCTGACAACCTCTCAGGCTAATTCTGAAAACTGGAAGAGTGTTAAACCCATTTTAAAGAAATATCCTGGCTGCAGTGGAGGGGTGTGGGATGAAGTGTGAGGGTGTTTTCCTGGGTCACCAGAAGAGCTACCACCTGCTTCATCCTCTGCCTCTTTTCCATTTTGGAGGTCCAAATCTGATGGTGCTGATTCTTCAACATCTCATAATGTATATAGAGAGTTATGGATTTACTCTGCCCTTCTTTGTCTATCACTTTACCTGCTATTTGTTGATGTCTATCACATTCTACTGCCTTATTGCCCAGGGGCACATGCATAGAATAAATGGTGTTTTGATTCCTCTGGTAGATACAGTTAGCCAAATGGTAAGCTTTGCCCTATTCAATAACATATATCCTGTTATAAATCTCCCTTCTATTATAGTTATAAAACCTGTTTCATTAATCTTTGCCCAGGAACGCTCTCACACACATAAACAGAATGCTTCAACTTCCAACATGCCCTGCATGTAACCTGTCATCTGGGCTATTTTATGGCTTTGGCCATCTTCCAGAAAAGTGCTGGACCTGTGTTAAGATATAGCCCACCTGACAACTCACAGGCATGGGGAAAGGTGGTGAAGAGCATTGGGAAAGTTCCCGCTCGCTGCACCTCATAACCTTCTGCAGCACATACGGCTGTCAGTTGGGTAACAGGTCCAGTAGAGGGGCATGGGGTGAAGTAGGAGGGAGCAACTGATAAGTGCTGCAAGGGAATAGCAGTGTTGGCTGTGAGTGGCAATGGTGAGCAGCATCAGAAGTACAGTAGCCCATGAAGTAGACAAAATGGTGCCATTTCCCTAGGCTGACCATACTTCCTTGAGACAAAAACGGGACATTGGGATGGCAAAACGGGACGGGGTCTTATGTAATATTCCGTATTCATGAAAAAGACAGGGGTTCCCACCCCACCCCCAGTCCACACGATTGGCTCCCGCCTGCAAGCCCCGCCCCCGGTCCGCGCGATTGGCTGCCGCTTGCAAACCCTGCGCCCCGGTCCCTCCTTTGCCGTGCACTGATAGGCGGGAGGGCTTCCTCTTCCGGGATGCCTCCAATCGGCAGCTCCGGCTCGGATCCTCCTCCTGCGCCATTCCCGCCGGGTTTAAAAAACGGGACAAAATTGAGAGTTTTATCAAAACGATGGGACGGTTGAAAAATGCTAAAAAAACAGGACTGTCCCATTCAAAACGGGACATATGGTCAGCCTACATCCCCCCAAAGTAATAAAAACAGGCAAAAGTACAACCATGTGGAATCTCTTTCTGGTAGCAGCAGTGGAAAACCTATAGTGCACTTATTTAGGACAGAACCAACTGCATACAACTGGCAGAACATGGTTCTTCCATGGTTTTAATCAACTCCATGCATCCCAGGACAAGCAGTCTCCCAAGGGTCGCATTTTAAAGGCTAGTTGCATTTTAAAACACAAATCTAGTGCTCATTCGAAAGTATGCTAAACCCCTGCTTTAAAGATAGGCCTAGAGCGCTTTCAGAACAGGGCTACACAGTGTTATAAGAAATCCACATAATGTGTGACCAACACTTTTGAAAACATTGGCCAGCCATTCTAAAAGCAAATGCTTCTGCAGAAGCCGAGTGAAAATAAAAACTAAATACAAAAGTCACAACCACAAAGAGGGCTACAGATTACAGCTATTTCAGCTTTTCATTAACACAAAATGTAATTTCAAGGCCAAATATGTAAAACAAGCAGATGTTTAATTAGGATCTAGAGAGAAAAAGGTTGGCAGCCTCCAAATGAAAGCAACTGCAGTCACAACATATGGAAGAGTGTCAAACTTTCAGAGAATCTTTAGTGGTAAACCTCAGAGAAGTGAGATAAATTTCCATGGCAGGTATGCAGTTAGCTCGATAACAAAAATAGGAGGAAAGCTGTTAAACTTTGAAGATTCCTCTCAAGACCCAGGCTTCTTGCTTCAGAAAAGCGGTTTCTCTTTTTTTTTTGGACTTCCTTACTGTAACTTGGAAAGAACATTATACAGGACTGATATTTCCCCTCCTTCATGTAAGCGTTGTCTGAAACAAATCATTTTTCCTGGCAAAGTAGCTAAGGCCTACCAGCTGGACAAAAAAAAAGCTAGAACATCTATCTGATTATCTTTCAGGAAAGTTAGAACTTCATTTATTAAAACTTCCATAAAGGGAACTTACTGGCCTTGCTCCACTTGTTCTGGGATTCAAACCAGATGTAAATGGGAGATTTGAAGGCACTGCTGTATCCTGGAGGATTTAATACTTCAAATGTTAATATTATATTTAATAATATTTATTATTAATAATAAATATGGACAGACCAGAAGATTGAAGCTTTAAAACATTATAGGCTCAGGATCCACTTTAACCCTGATATAGTCTGGGCCTGAGACTCATTTCTTAGCTTTGTTTTAAAGATATATTTTCTATGGAGCTAATCTTATCCTCCAAATAGGCTGGGAACAAATCCATTGGTTGGAGACCAACAGGGTTTTTGTGAGAAATATTATTTATTTATTTATTTATTTATTTATTTATTTATTTGATTTCTATAGCCGCCCATCTCAACAAGTGACTCTGAGCAGCTTTGTTGTTGTTTATTTGTTCAGTCGCTTCCGACTCTTCGTGACTTCATGGACCAGCCCACGCCAGAGCTTCCTGTCGGCCGTCGCCATCCCCAGCTCCACTAAGGTCGAGTCCGTCACCTCCAGAATATCATCCATCCATCTTGCCCTTGGTTGGCCCCTCTTCCTTTTGCCTTCCACTTTCCCTAGCATCAGCATCTCCTCCAGGGTATCCTGTCTTCTCATTTTGTGGCCAAAGTACTTCAGTTTTGCCTTTAATATCATTCCCTCAAGTGAGCAGTCTGGCTTTATTTCCTGGAGTATGGACCAGTTTGATCTTCTTGCAGTCCAAGGCACTCTCAGAATTTCTCTGAGTGGCTTACAACAATAAAAACCATAAAACAGTTGAAGCAATTACAATTAAAACAATTAAAATACAAAATAAATATACATGGCTGCCAAGTAAGCAATGTGTGGATGCCAAGAAACGAGACCATTCCCACATTTGGGGCCCCAGGCCCGGGCACATAACCAGGTCTTCACAGCCTTGCGAAAGGCCAACAGGGTTGGGGACATTCTGATCTCTGAAGGGAGAATATTCCAGAGGGCAGGGGCTACGGCATACATACCGTTTTGAGCTTTTCCTGGTGGAAAGATGGCATAATAATATAAACAGTGTTGAAATAATGTTAGAAATGCAAAATATGGTTAGGATTGAACCTTGAGCATTTAAGGGCTTTGACTTCTGCGAAATAGCCTAATAATGTCATCATGTAGAAGGCAGTATCTCCTCAGTAAGGATGGGCTGCCCGTTAGATTAGAAGTTGAAAAAGTGCTTTAGAGCATGTGTAGTCCTTCAGGCTACAGCTGTTAGTCCATGCTTCTCAGAAAAAACTGTATCTTTTCCTTGCTTGCAAAGTGGCCACACAATCCCAGGAAAACATGCGTTTGAGTCAAAAGTCGCTGAGAGGGGGCAACAAAATGCTCCAGAGTGGGTGTGGGCATGCTGCTGGCAGCTCCTTAACTCAAAACTGTATTTTGTGGGGTAGCACAGGTGCTGGGTGACAGGTGCTGGGGCAGAGCCAGCTTCTTCAAGGAGGTGCCAATAGGTGTGATGTACAGCCCACGCCTGCTCCAAAGCCCCTTTTTGGCTTCAGACCTGAAGCGCTACATTTGTATTACGGTAATGTAAACCACAAAGTTTATTGCTACTTCAACCAGCATGTTAAAATTTACATTTAACATGTTAATTTTTTTTGGATTATCCAGATCTCTAAGGTAAATGTTAATGCAAAGTCTGCCTCTGAATAAATCAATTTACTCAATTAATGCATGGATTTAAATAAATAATAAACAATTATGTAGCAGGTAATCTGAAGTAAAAATCATCAGCCATTAAACATTCAAACCCAGCTGACATCTGGTCAGACAGGGTGCTGATTCCGCATTTGTATTAAAGTAATGCTAAAAGTATTGGCTTTTTAAAATTATGGTCATTGGGAAAGGATGCATTCAAGTATTCTCAATTTACAAGAATGCCATAGTTACAAGAAAACCCTAACTAGGACACAATCAGTTATTGTGATAGTAGATATGTGGTATTTGTTACAATCTGAAGCAAAGAAGAAGAAATAGGGACTGGACTTGAAAGAGAGGGCCCACGTCAGTCTGAAATGACGTTCTGTGTTATTGTTTGCAATAACAGAAAGCAAATCATCTTTATGTATGAATACAGCTACACCTCTTTTATTTTTTGTAAAACTGTTTTTAATTATTTAAAAAAAATAA
Organism: Charina bottae; assembly: GCA_023362775.1. Lineage (NCBI taxonomy): Eukaryota > Metazoa > Chordata > Lepidosauria > Squamata > Charinaidae > Charina > Charina bottae. Next base: position 204,754,273 of record JALMGJ010000002.1, on the reverse strand, counting down.
TTGTGTTGCTTTAATATATAAAGAAAAGAAAAGAAAAAGAGGAAAGAGGAAAGAGGAAAAAGAAAAAAGAAAAAAAATCAAAAACAGAGGAAACATTGAAACATCTCAATTGAAACATTCAATTTCATACTACCATTTTATAGAAAACTCAAAAGGCTTAAAAACATGATTGGCAAAAAGATTATCTAAATTCCATGATTTCATTCATAAATATTTGCATGCTGGGATTACCCCAGCATGTAAGTTTTTCATGGAAATAAGAATCAAAATTATACACACATCCTAAAGTCTTCCAAATGTGACAAGGGACCACATAGTAACTTTCTAATTATGCCCAAATTGATTTTTTACCTGATCACTTGTATTCAATAGGGAAATTGAAGTAAAATATATGCCCAAAAATAGAACTAAAAGTTAGAAAACTTAAAATTCCCATCATCATATGATAGGTATTGTTTAGATAAAGAAAATCCAGGGGTTTGTCCTTCCCATTAAAAAGAAAGACAAAACCTTATCAATCTGGTTAAAATAACTTAAATATATTAATATTAGATTACCTCTTAATAAAGATATCACTATGATATAATCTTCATTTTTACAAGATTTATCTTATCATATATATATATGATATTATATATATATATATATTATATCGTATAATATATAATATGATATGTATATACAGTATATTTATTTTATTTATTTTATTTTATTTATATGTTAACTTGTATTACCGCTCCATCTCCCCCGAGGGGGACTCTGGGCGGTTTACAGTACAACAATTTAAAATCTTTAAAAGTAACTACAATTTAAAATACATTACTGTATATGTATACTGTATATCCGTTCAATTGTGTCCGATTCTCGGAGACTGCCTATATAATATAATAATAATAATATAAATAATTATAATTATAAATAATTATATATATAATCAATATAACACTGATTAATTTCTTTCTCTGTACATTTGACTCAATATTATACAACTGAGTTTAAAAGCACCCACTAATATAAATCTCCCCCACCCAAAATTTCTGCAACCTAATTTTATGTTCAGCCGCAGTATCTGTTCCTTAAAAAAATACAATATTATTTTTAAGTTTCTTAACTTTACCAATACAAGTCCCTGGAAAGGCACCAGGGGAGGGAACGTTGTCCTACCAGGCTCAACTGCAGACCAATCACGTATACTCACTCAGTATGATCCAAGTGGCAGAGCTGGAGAGAGGATGGGGAAGGGGATTGTTGGCCACCCTGAGCCTCTGAGAAAAGGGCTGACTAAAAATGTCATAAAATACTTATGCTACTCTTCTAATGCCCAGCAGCAGCAGCAGCTAATTGGCATTTTAATTAGCATAATGACCAAACCTCTTGATTCTCTTGTTTGACTGTGATTATGCCTGTGTTTTGAAACTACTAGATTATGCTTTGATAGGACCGATTCCCTTTCCACCACCATCCCTAGCAAAATAGGGTCATTTCTTATAACAGGATGCTTGCTAGACATTTCCTACGAAGCTATTAATACTATTCGGCACTGGCATCTATTTTAGCTGGATGGTTCGCTACAAGGATCAACCTTTCTCTTAAAGGACTGTACCTTACCCCTCAAAGATCACGCCCCCATCACACTCACATGGAACTCAGCAGGTTGCCATGCAACCCTGGATGCCTGGATGATTATATTTCCCTGGATGATTATATTTCTATCTAATCTCCAAACGGCCCATTGGGCTGTGTCTTCTGCAAGACCTTATTGCTGGCAATTAAAAGACGTCCGTAAGTGCAATGCTGTATTTTCCCAGGTGTCAATGAGTGCAGGGTGTGCTCAGCACCTTCATTATTGCTCTAGGTCTTGTGTGTAGAGGTCAATAAGCTCTGCAGATAATCCGGCAGTAATCTTTACAGTCATCTTGTTCAATAGAGGCTATGGCCTCTAATGTCCACATTTACCCAGGGACCTCTGTCAGCAAATGTGCATGGTATAAAAGGCTGGGAAGGGCAAAACTCACAGGGGAAGACAAAATAAGGGAAAGGGAAAGTTTGAGATGGCCTTAATGAGGGAAAGCTGTGCAATATTTATTACATGGCTGCATGGAGAAATGCTGTATTGCCAGCATTTTGAATTTGCTGTTTTGGATGTGCATGAATTGGAAGTACAGCTCTTATTTGCAAGGGGAAGAACTCTGAATGGCACCAGTGTCGGAGATCAGTTGGCATGGTTCACTTTGTTGCTGCAGGCTTTATAAAATGCAGGAGTATGGAACAAAATTGAATTATTGTCTTTTAAAAACATGATTTGTTACAGAAAGGAACACTGTGCAGGCAATCTGCCAGCATTATTTTTTATTTGCTGCAAACTTTAAAAGAAATCTAGACATGTATGTACAGTATGTGTCTGCTGCTCTCTCTCTCTCTCTCTGTCTATCTATCATAGGCACCAGTCACTGTGACCAGAAATTCTAGTGCAAAAAATGTCTAAATATATACATACAAGATTGTTTCAGAACAATAATTGATGGGCTGCGCCCTGAGGATGTGGATGATCGGGCAAAGTGGTGTTTCAAGATCCGAAAAGCAGACCCCACGAAAGTAGAGGGAAAACGCTAGGAAGAAGAAGTAGTATGTTGGGGAAGGGGTATAAGTGCTGATGTGAAATCATCCTTTTACTTACATATATGCAGAAATTAACATGTGAAAAATGTGACTGTGCACCTCTAGCAACTTTTTAAAACTGAATTGTATTTAGAATGGCAATTGCCTTGACTTTTAATGTCCACTCATAAAATTCTTTGATCCCTGCTATTATACCCAGAACAAAGACCCCAATTTTCCTAAGATGCTTAAATCCATCTAAAGCTGAATTCTTTATCTGGGCCTAAATGATTGCATACCTTCTAGCAACTATTTCATTTATGTTCAACTATTCAGTTTATATGTTTCAGACTTCCAGATGGCTTGCTGAAACAACACAACAGGTAATATAAATGTATTAGAAGAGAGAAAAGACTGAAATGCATGTTGCAACCTTGTGAGAAGAAGGGGGTTTGCCTTGGGTGGAAGAAACCCGTCACTCTCTGCAGACAGCCCAACCGTTTCCAGGCTCGGAGGCAGCATCTTTCTTTCAGCCTTGCAGGGCAGGCTGCTTCCACGAAAAGGAGAGTTTCATGGGGTTCAAAGCACTTCTTCTGAATCATTTCTCAAGCATGTATAGCCCTCCTGGTTACCACAGGCTTGTATTAATGTATAAATACAAAAAGCCAAAACAAGTGACATCAGTAATAGTTCCAGCCATTTTGCTGCTGACTAATAAGGGGGAAGGCACTGTCAAAGTGTCTCCATTGGTCAGGCAACACTCATAAACATAATCTCTGAGTAATTTCATTACTTGATGGTAGAACAGCCGGTCCCTGGCGAAAGTTCAATGTCCTCATTAGGAAAACCAGATTCTTACATTAACAACTGAATACATTAATTCAGTTTTACTGCATATGGCAAAGCTGAAAGAAATGGCCATCGCTCCCTTGTTTGTGGTGTTATACATCCTGCTGGCTGAAACGCTGAGCAGGATAAAGCCCACAGGCCTCGGCATTAAACCATCAAAATCCTTCTTTGAACTTTACATACAAAGGTGACTTCCAACTTTCAACAGCAAAAATATACAGCAAATTTCATAGTCAAACCCTTACTCTTTGTCAAACCAAAATCACATTATTTCTATAAATCCTTCCATTAACACATGCAAATCACTAATACAATTGCTCCTTCCCCTTATATAAAAAGCTCTGTGTGTGTGTGTGTGTGTGTGTGTGTGTGTATATATATATATATTTCTAAATCAATTTCCCTCCCCCTTAAAGCAACATCCATTTAATTCCTTCCTACCAGTATTCTATATATTTCTGTCCACTATAATAAAAATCAAATTATAAAAATATGCAAGTTAACTATTTTCATAGTGAATAATCTTAATTTTTTCGTGTTTCACACTTTTTTAGTTTTCTCTCTCCTTTTTTGTAGTTTTTTGTTTTTCTGTAGTTTTTATCTTTATTGAAAACTAATAAAATTATATCCAAAAAAAAAAAATCCTTCTTTGAACAAAAAGTCTTTTGACACTTTTTTTTTCCGAAAGAGGAGAGCACTGCAGAGAGGTGGGTTTTGGGTTGGATCATGGGTTACTGAATAAAGCACAAAATTGTATTCACATAGCAGGCTAAACCAACCCAAACAAATCACACAATGATTTAAATGCATGTGTGAACTCAGCCAATCCAGGTGTGTATGTTTTGAGAACCAAATGGGGTGAAGAGCTATATATAATCCTTGAACTTCTTAGAGGACAAAGTACATCAATCAATCAGTGCATTGCAAAAACCACTCCCTGTAATTTGTTCCCTGTATCTGTTACTCAGATGTGAATTTAGTTATCCTGGTAAAGATTTCTTAATTACATTATTATTATTATTATTATTATTATTATTATTATTATTATTCTCACAATTGGCATGCTGCAGCCTGACATGAGATTTTCTTAGCAGTACTGAATTGTGACAAAACAGGTTTATGAAGACAGTATAAACACCAATATTTTTACATCAATATTTTTAAAAACATAGATATATTGCCACACCAAGCTGTAACATAGGCTAGATTATCATTGATTTATAGTGTTGAACCACTACCATATTTGTAGTGCTCTAAATATAAACAATATATTAAAAGGTAAAGGTAAAGGTACCCCCTGCACACTTGTGCAGTCGTGTCCGACTCTAGGGGCCAGTGCTCATCTCCGTTTGTTAGCCAAAGAGCCAGCGTTGTCCGAAGACGCTTCCACGGTCATGTGGCCGCATGACATGCGCGGAACGCTGTTACCTACCCACCGAAGTGGTACCTATTAATCTACTTGCATTTGCATGCTTTCGAATTGCTAGGTTGGCAAGAGCTGGGGCTAGTACGGGAGCTCACTCCGCACGCAGGGCTAGGGATTCGAACCTCCAAACTTGCGATCTTCCAATCCACAAGCCTGGCGTCTTACCCACTGAGCCACCACGCCCCTAAACAATATATTAGAGAATCACAATTTGTTGGAGATTTCAACCAGAGGCTTACAGTGGCTAATCCATATACCCTACATTATGCTAACAAAATTGGTGAGGATGAAATTGTGAATGTTTTAAGAAGATTTATGGAGGGGTCCACAACTGTTTGTAAGGTCCATTTGCTTTGCTTGATGACTATCTGGAGTTTAACCCCTAATTTCTCAATGTATATCTTGGGCACCAAGACTGAAAAAGTATTCTTCTGAAAATGTGGGGAGTTTCATTCTTTGAACTCTTGAGAATCACCAAAACTAGCATAGATGGATTGATGGTTTAATAAAGTGCTGCACCCAGAATAGCATTTGTTTGTTTGTTTATTTAAAACATTTACTGTATATAGCCACCCATCTTGTACCAAACTCTGGGTGGCTTACAACCAAGAGATAAAATCACATCTATGTACAGTAAATATATTAAAACCAAAGAGATTAAAACCAAAGAGATTAAAACCAAAAAACCTGGCACCATAACTAAACTTAGCTCACCCTACCCTAGAACTTGGGGGGAAAGCCAGAGTGCTTTTTGGAAGGTTAAAAGGGTCAGGGCCTGCCGAATTTCAGGGGGAAGGGTGTTGCATAGGGCAGGGGCTGCCACAGAAAAGGCATGCTTCCTAGGCCCCACAAGATGGCAACGTTGAAGGGAAGGGACTTGGAGCATGCCCACCCTGTCTGCTCTGGTGGGATGGGAGGATACCCTCAGGGAGAGGCAGTCCCTCTGATAACCTGGTCCCCTGCCACGTAGGGCTTTAAAGGTAATAACCAGCACTTTGAATTGCACTCAGAAGGAAACTGGGAGCCAGTGCAGCTCGTGCAACAGGGGTACTGTATAATGCGGGTGAACCTAGGGGCACCGATCACTGCACGCACCACCGCATTCTGGAGCAGTTGTAACTTCCAAGGACAGCCCCATGTAGAGCGTGTTGCAGTAATCCAAGCAGGAATGGAATCAGGCTCTGAGATGTGCTGAGCAAAATCACTATTAATGTATCTGGTTTTGTCCTCAAGGTTAGAATTTGAAAGATACGATACAAAATCAAAATGGATTTTTTTTGAGGGGGGAGCAAACGTTTACAAATGATGTTCTCTTTGTAACTCAGTAATAAAGTTCTAACCAAGGAGGGAAGAGGCAAATTTGTTTTCATGTCTGTTAATCTGACCAAGTGGGCCTTCTTTTTCGCTCCCAATCTGTCTGATGGAACAGCTGTTGCTAAGTGGAAGGTGGACGGAGGGCCATTTGATTGCTCGACGTATGAGACTGCTTGACGTATGAGACCACATTGCCTGTAAATTGTCTTTTACTAACCTCAGCTAACAATTTCTACAGAAATCATTGTTCACTTCAGATCCTGACATTTTGGAGAACCAGGGAGTCTGAGGCAGGCATTGAATGGGATAGGTAACATGGCAGCTGTTATATTCATGAAACAATCTTGGGTACGGTTTGCCCTGCTAAGTTAATAACTTGAGAAATCCGCAATGAAATCTAGGACAGGTGTGTTTTTTTTATGAGCTGTTACAAGGGACATGTAAAGATGAGTCAGAGAGCTCACTGAGTTCACTCTTATCAGGAATCTGGATTGGAAAAAATATATCATGCTCTTTTGATAAATGAAATTCCAATACAAATATCCAGCCAATTTTTCTTTTTTGACATTTTCATGAAGAAGATCTCTAAGCTCCATGGTGAAAGGAAGAAAGGCTTAGATTCCCACTTGCATGAACTGAGGCACTGCAATTTAGTTAAAGGGACATTTTTATTTCAACTTACTTAAGAGTACTCCATCCCTTGCAATAACCGAATGCCCCATTGATGCAGGACAATCTACGTTTTCTGCCTGCATGACCCGACTGAAAGGGCCTCAACACTTTTATTTAAGGTGATCTAACTGAACGTTCTGAAAGCTTTGAGGATCTTATCAAGCCAACTGAACACCAAAATAGCTCCAAAGTTCCCACTATTTCCCCTGTTCCAAAAGTTACCCTAGAGCAGGGCTTTCCAAAGTTTTCCCGCGGCGACACACCAACCGCTGTTGGTGTGTCGCCGCGGAAAAACCCGGAAGTGCCGCAATTGCGGCAGCGCACAAAAACCCGGAAGCGCTGCTGCCGCTTTCAGTTTTTGCGCGCCGCCGTTGGTGTGTCGCCGCGGGAAAACCCGGAAGCGCTGATGATGATCAGCGCTTCCGGGTTGTGTGGCGACACACCAGACTGTGTGTGGCGACACACTTTTGTGTCGCCACACACAGTTTGGAAAGCTCTGCCCTAGAGCAAATAAGAAATAGTGGAAACCAAAATATTGATGGCACTTTTCAAACTGGGGTCAAATCAGAGTGCTGGCTGGAAGCTGAGACTTTATCCTAAGAACCTGAAATAAGTTACCTAAAGGACTTTCTCCTCCCATACAAACCTTCAGGTCCTAAGGAATAAGAACACACATCCACATCCACTGACACACACATGGATAAAGAAGAACCTGTAAAAATAATATAATTAATATAACATAATACAGTACATTATTTTATTTTATTTTTATTTATTCAATTTGTATAGCTGCCCATCTCACATGTGTGACTCTGGGTGGCTCACAACCATTAAAAAGATCAACAAAAAAACAAATAGGACAAAATAGAAAACCATCTTAAAAACGTTAAGATATATTACTTTATAATTTTAGTACAGGTGTTCAGGGTTGCAACCATTCAACCAGGCTGTTTTCCAGAATACTCCATTTAATCTCTCCTCCTTCCCACCTGCCAATCAGCATTTAATAACCAGTGAATAAAGCCAGGTCTTGTAAATGCTTTTGGAGCTCTCACAGATAAATACTTAGGGTTTCTAAAACGTTGGGATTTCCCCTGTACCCACTGATATCTCACTTTTCTATATAGATGATGCATTGACTTGGAGTCTCAAGCTGCCCAGTTTCACCATCTTATCTTCTGCACTGGCAATACTCGCCTTGCAAGCCAACTATTTTGATTTGCAGAGTCTATCTATGAGCCAGCTTCTGTCCTATGAAATATTAGGCCTATGAAATATCTTCTCTTGGATGTGAAAGTTGTGTCTACACTTTGATTTCTGGGTGCTGCCTTGAATGTTGACTTTTGCCAGCTGTTGACCTCACGGTTGTTTGCATCCTTTTTGCCTTGGAACCTAACATCTGACAGTCTTTTCCTAGTTTACAAATTGTTAAGCTATAATATAGTTGTTTTTAGCTTATTGTGATGTGTGAAACTATCCATTATGGCTTTGTCAGAGCCAGCTTATTATAGCTTATTCAACAAGCCTGATTTTAAAATTGTTGGCTTTATATTACGTGTCTGTGTACCTGCTTCTGGAGCTCTGGAACACACAGCTTTATCTTTGACAGCTGCAGCTATTTAACAAATAAAGCTGTCACTCTTTCTGCTATGTCATGCCTTGTTTTAACTGACATCTGCACTGCAGGAGAAGTAGGCGCTTAATCCTGACTACAGATCGGAGTGGGGTATTTCTCCACTGACATCACCGAAGGCTCTGGTCTTTATGTAACTTATTGCTGCTGGGAACTTAGCACTTTCCAGGATCCCTGACAACTTTATACCAAGGGACTCTGTCACTATTAGCACAGAGGGAGAGAGAGATGACACAGGCAGAACTAGGACGAAGTTGATTTATAACAGGTCATGGAGTGACTGGCTGTTGGGTGGTGTTTGTTCTTCTCATTCAGTGCCCTTGATTCCTTCGTACGTGTCTCATAAACCAGATAATATATGCTTTCCAGGTGGTTTGTGCAAGGAGGGCTGCATAGTAAAATGTCTCCCTAGAACACGAATCCAGTTCAAGGACTTACTGTATATATGGGCAGCCTTAGGTGCAAACTATGATGGGAAGCCATAGAAAATCTATGTAAGGTGTTGGTTGCATTGTGTGTGTGACTATAGCAAAAATGTGAGGCAATTCATAGTAAGGCGGAGAAGACTTTCCTGTTATGGAAGGGTGCTTCCAGATAAGATTACGTGATGCTCTTATCCTGCTTCCTTCTTGGGGATATTATAGAGAGGGTGATTTCATTTGGAACCTACTTATTGTCCCCCCCCCCGTCTGTTATTTTTATTATTAGAGGAAACAATGGTTGTGCAACACTTTGTAGGAACAATCAACCAAGAACACTTGCAGAAACATTTTTTCTTCTTCTCTCTGTCCTTTGCCATTATTTCCAGCCAAATTTCATTTGTGCTTGGTACCCTAAAAGGTGCTGTGGGAATCAGTAGGAAGATCCCCCTTTATGGCATTTGCCCCCCCCCCGCCCCAGCCTTTAACATGCACTATAAAAACATCACTCAAGGAAATGCTAAATAGCAAAAGAAGAACAGTTAATTTTTCTTCTCCATTTGAACAGAGCATTAAGATTCACATGTTCTTTTTTAAAAACTTTCTTTTTTACAAGCAAAAAAACAACCACCACTTTATACTTTTGGAACAAGTTGCCAGAAGACTGAGAAGAATCTTGTAGTTAGGGCAGCAAGAGTTTGCCGAGTTTATGTTGGCAATTAAACAATACAGGAAGCATTTTTGTCTCTTCTTGAGCAGTGTTTTGATTATAAGTTAATCTCCTGAGATATTATGGCTGCTTTAAATGGTTAATGGGTACCTTAACACGTGTCCAAAGGCCGATCAGTCCGATTGTATAAAAGCTACACACAGAGAAGGAGAAATAGTCTAACCAGGGCAGGCTGTGACTAAGAGCAAAGATGTCAAAGAACTTCTTCTCGTTTGTCCGCTTGTTTGTGCTGTTGCTCGGCTTTGTAACTATTTGCTTAGGAGCCTTTTGCATCTCTAAAAGCGCCTCCGTGTGCAAGTGCAACAGTTTGCCGGTTGTGTATTTTCTCTTACCACTGGGGTTCTTTTTTCTCATTGCTGGGATCTTCTGGAGCACCTATCATGAAGCCAGCAAGCACCAGAGCTTGTTCCACAGCATTATATACGGGAATCCTAGACTTCAAGAAAGTCACATCACTACCATAGATAGGTATGTGTTGACAATTTCAGGCCATCAGCTGGCCCTAATGTTGTACACTCCTTTTGCATCTCAATTCTCCACTCTGAATTTGCTTCATTTAAGTTCTTGCTTTTCCTCCTGGCAATTACTCTCTAATTATATATGCTACAAACACCACTTTTTTCTTAAATGGCACCTCATCAAGTTAATTGTCTCATTTTATATGTTGCCTAAATTCTAGCTGCTTTTTGATAATATCCAGTATTTGTTTGTTATTTTTCCCCAACCAAATGTAAAGAGAATTCTCTATACATATTATTGTTGAACATCACATTTTAAATGCCCCCCCGTTTTCATTCATTACTTTTGATCTATTATCCAAGTTTTATATCCATATTGAGAGCCAGTTTGGTCTAGTGGTTAAGGCAACGGGCTAGAAACCAGGAGTCTGTGAGTTCTAGTCCTGCCTTAGGCACGAAAGCTGGCTGGGTGACCTTGGGCCTGTCCCTCTCTCTCAGCCCAACTCACCTCACAGGGTTGCTGTTGTGGGGAAAATAGGAGGAAGGAGTACTAGGTATGTTCGCCGCCTTGAGTTTTTTATAAAAATAATAAAGGCGGGATAGAAAATAAAATAAATAAATCAGGCTAGAAATGGGGAGACCATGGGTTCTAGTCCTGCCTTAGGCACAAAGCCAGCTTGGGCCAGTCACTTTCTCTCAGCCCTAGGAAGAAGGCAATGGCAAACCACTTCTGAAACTCTTGCCAAGAAAGCTGCAGTTGCCAGGAGTCAACACTTGCTTAGCTTACTTCCTACTGAGAAATGGAACACATATTTATTTATTTATTTATTATTTCTAACTTATATCACCGCCCATCTCCCCCCACAAGGGGACTAGTGTATATAGTGTATACTTTACCGGTTGGTTTCCTGCCTAACATTTAAGGTTTGCACCTTGTTCTCCCTAAGTGCTGGGGGCCATAGCAGTCTGGGAAAACTACCTCCCACCTACTTCCTCTAAGGGGAAACTCAGTTCTGCAATGATTAACACAAGTCCTATTGATTTAGTTGGAATTAAGGGTAGGTAATTTAGTCTGAATCTAACCGAATATGTTCCACAACTTTTCTCCTGTCTGTCATTAGCATTCTCACTCTTTCTTTTTTTCCTCATTCTCTCTTCCTTTTTCTACACTATAATTCATATTTTATTTTAAAGGAAATCTCTGTTCTTCCCTCTATGATAATCAGATGGTAGTAGAGAGATCATACTCAGCTTCCCTCATCCTTAGGTTCTCCAGATTTGTCAGACTACAACTTCCGTGATCCAACCCATCTAGAGAGAACTACTAGATTAAGAATGGGTGGTTTATTCTGTTTTCTATATATTTCCTACAACTAATTTGATCCTTACTTAACAATTTACTGTACTGGATTTTATTGACCATGCTAGTTTAGTGCTAGATGTGGACACAGCAAAACTAAATTCACTTTCCTGCTTAGCCACTAGAGGGCTTTGGTTGAATCGCCTGCTCTCAACTAGACTATCCCTCCCAATGGTTTTGAGTATGTTCAGTTACACACTCTTTTAAAGAAGAACAGCATGACAATACTTAGCTTCACATCTTCTAGAGCAGGTAAAGTGTACCTTTAAGTCCTGTGGGGTTGCTTGAACTCATGTAACATGCACCCTCATGAACCGATCACTACCCTGAGGTCCTGGATATTATACATTCTGAATTCAAATCAGAGCCTTTAAGAATACAGGGCATGACTCAGACCTATAGGGATTGATGGCTCTATAATATTTTTCCAAAAAGACAAGAACTTATTATTTTTAAAAATCAGCTGACCGTTTCAGCCATGTTCAGCACATGCTAAAGTGGTGTGCATTTACCTGCTTACTTTACATTTAAAATCTTTGGAGTCATATTCTGTGCCATTCTGCAACAGAAGATCAATACACTCACAATATGTTTCTCTTAAAGTCAAGCTGGCCTTTAGCCTGGCAAGCTTTGTTAAGGGGCTACAGATACAAAAGTCACTTTCTATTCTGTTATGTTATGGTAACAGTACCATAAACACTCACAATCGGCAAAGCAACGGCTCTATAAATACGACAGAGCAGAAACCTTGCTTAGATAACCAGAAGGATGTCACACTTTGGGAGACCGTAGCCTCATTAGGAAATAAATTTAGGAACACATCTAGACAGAGTACGTGTAGGCAATTCTTGTTCAAATACCAGGGGAATTAATGGAAGACTGGCACATAAACAGTCAGTATTAATCCAGTTCACTCCTCCTTGGCTGAGCCTTATCACGTTGCCATTAGAGGATACACCAGCACCCTGGTCTGTGATGCCTGTAAGGCCGTAAGGCAAAACAGCCGTCCAAACACCTGTCCTCCAAATTTTCTCATAGCTTCACCTAATTGAAAGCATTTTTGCTCCTGAGGTAATGAAATGATTGGGAGGGTCAGTTTTTTCCTGAAGTATGAAGAGAAGGGTCAATGTGAAGAATAAATAGGAAAGCCCAGGGTTGTTTAGTTTATAAACCAATATGGGATAATTCTAACACCAACCTCTTCAATAATGCGTGTTTCTTGTCTTGGCTGTCTTTTGCAGGCCTGATTTTTACCCCCCATCTTACGAAGACAGCACTGATCCGGGAAAGCGGACTTTCTCACTGCCAGTCTGCCCCCTGGAGCCAGAGAGGAATGCTTATGACATACCTCCACCTTTGTACACGGAAAGCAGCTTTGAATTCATTGAGGAAACCAGCGCTCAGGAACAGCACCCGCCTTCCTATGAAGTATCTGTGCAGCAACGAGCCACAAGGGATGACTCAACACTTGGAGAGGCTTCTCATGCACCTCTGTCACAGACCAATCGCTAAGAAGATGGGCTGTCAAAGGACTGGAGAAGATAACCCACATCTGCTATTCTGGGACAAAGACAATGTTTAGGCACTGTGTGCAAAGCATTGGTGATGAGGTGAAGAAAGGACAGTACGGTTCCATCACTGTGCCCTGGATACAAATGAGGGAGCGTTCAGTGGCTGGCAGTGTGGCATTCAGAAAGGTGGTGTCAGAAATAGTGTGGTCTTTTCAACCAGGAATAAAGCTTAGTATTGCTGGTATTAGGAATGATGACAAGTTCAGCCCAGCACTGCTGGCTGGTGGATGGAAACAACTGGATCTGCTTGATGATCTCATGATGGTTCTGTTCTGCCTCTGTTAAGCAATGCCTGCAACAACCAGCATTATCTTCTAAAGAAGAATAGCAGCATGCAATGCCAGGGGCAAAGAGTAAATGAAGAAATTTAAAGCAAGGGCTTCAACTTAGTGGTGAACATGGGAAATACAGATACAATAAAGCAAGATCAGTTACATTAGCTTTCATCAACCCAAGTGTGCTTCACATGTGTTTGACTTCAAGTTCCATAATCTATCACACATGCACAGCCTTTTGGGAACTGAAGTTCAACACATCAGAAGAGCACCAGACTGGAGAAGGTTAAGTTACGTTATAGCAAATATTCTATTCTTGGCATTCATAAGGAAGATGAAAGGCACTTTCCAAAGTTAAACTCTTAAACTTCTTTAGTGTTCTGCAAGCTTTCCTCTGTACCAAGAGATGAACTGGTCTTGTAACAGGGGTCTAGCTGAGATGACCAAAAGCTAAGACTTGGTTTACCAGAGTCCTATTCTACAGCTTGAGCAATCAAAAACTTTAATTTCAACTCTTACTATTTCACTGAAATTGCATTCAGAATTGGACTTGGATTTAAACTGCTTATCTGAGTTGTAGTTTGGTCTTGCTTTGTTTTTTTCCATGTTTAAATTATTGTGGTACTATTGTGCAGTATCTGGTATACAGGAAACTAAGTTACAGTGGAGTCCCCAGTCACACAAAAATATGAAGACAAGCATTCTATGGATAAAATATACTGATTAACTTGTTCTTAATTCAGTATTTATTCTTTTTTTAAAAGTAATTGTATCAATATTGCAATTAACTATTTTTCATTATGTACCCCTATTTAATCAACTTCACTACCTCTCAGATCTTTTGGGGGGAGGGATTCTCTTAGTACAATGCAGATATTTAACTGAAAAAATAGCCAACTAAATTATGGAAGTTTAGACAATTGCACTGTAAGATAACTAGCATTGGGATGTCTTCTATAGATATATAATTTTTAAAATACTTTTTTTGGGGTGGAATTTTTGCATCAGCTTTTTTTGTTATCCATTAGCATTACAGACTGAAATCTAATGAATTACCTAATAGTTGACATTTGTTGGTTATTGTAATGTTTTTTATTGTGTTCTGGGGCTAAACGGTTTACATTAATTGTTTAATACTACATTGCACTTTCTTTTTTTTCTTGTAATAAAGTTTTGTAATGAAATACATTTTCAGAGACAACTAGCATTTGCTTGGGGGGAGGGAATAAATGTGTATTTGTTTCCATTATAAAAAACAAATAGGAAGAAGGAAAGAAAAGTGTCTTAGTAACTTTTTCTTCTGCTATCCCTTCCATTGTTCCTTTACATAGCAGTCAAATCTTGAGTTTGTTTTTAGCGGGGTTAGCCTACCATTCTATGCATATCTACTACTGAATTCAACTGGATTTACCTCAAGAATTTAAAGACTCCCCCCCCCCCCCCCCGTTTCTGTAAGCCAGAAAAGGGAATCCCAATTCCTGTTTCCTGGTAAACAAAAGTATCTGCCTATTCAAGATGCAAAGAAAAAACTTAATACTCTAGGACACTGTCTTACATTTAGGGTAATCCACATGAGCATGACACTCAATCTATATTCAGTATTAACTTAGCTCCTACTTTCATGACAGGTTTAAGATGGTACAGTATTTTTTTTAAAGGAAATGGTTTATCACATGTGAAGGATAATCAGGGATTCTCCTCTTCTTTCTGCACTTCAATAGTGAAAAGAGCTCATTTCCAAGTGAAATGCTGTTCTGTGATCTAAACTATCAATTTGGAACTAGTTCAGAGGACAACAAAAACAATCGGGGAGCTGGAAACTATGTCTTAGGGAGAGAAACTAAGGAAACTAGATATGTTTAGCTTTAGAAAGGAAAAACTGGATTGAGCCTGACTCTTGGTGCCATCATGGACAAATCAATATAATTTTCTTGGCAGCCAATTAGAAGTGGTTTGCTTCTGTCTTCTTCTGGATGGTTCTGCAATTTCACAATCAAATTGACAGCCCTGGGATTTCCCTGAATCTAGTAAGATGCTGCCATCTGCTGAGATGGAAGCAGTGCTTGTAACAAAACAAAGGTTAACACATCTTCAATCCTTCTCCATGGATTGGCTCTAGTAAGTATCAATGACTTCAAAACCCATGGCAATACGCATGCATTTTAATTCAAAAGCTATATTCCATTTATGAAGATCTCTAAAGTTTCGCTCAGCATTTAGCTTGCTGCATGTAACTCCAATTGCAAATCTTTACACCTCTTATGAAAGGTCAGTGTGAGATAACACCAAACTAGCTACTTGTTGCTGTATGCAGCCAAAGGGCTATAGATATACTGTGCTACATTATATAAGAAGGAACCAAAAACATTTGACTTACAAAAAATCGGTTTAATAATACTGCAATAAAGCACTGTGCAGAGATAATCAGTGCCTCATTTACCTAGACACAGCTTAAAAAAACTTGTATTAGAGCAAGCTGTGTTCCATCAGCAATTTTAATGCAAGGCAAAGATAGGACACTGCAGTTTATTAAATGTCATAGTAAGTTTTGACAAATACCAAAAGAACCCAAGTCAATTACCTAAAGCACAGCAGCATTTAAGATTGCACTAGAAAGGAACATTTGGCCATTGCAATGTTACTAGGCTATAAAAGTTTCAGATTGCACAAAAGCCATAGTAACAACTGGCAAACAGCTGCACCTCTGCTTCTCAAGAAGAAAAATATTCAAATTAGTTACCTGTAGAAGTTTTTATGTCAATGTTTTGTGCTATGGATGGAACTGTGTTATTTTACAAGCTCAAGAACCATTTTCCATATCCAAGAATTTGCTGAGCAAGCCTCTTTCTCTGCCATATTATTCCCTGATGACTTATCCTATGACTTTCTAGTAAAACATTGGGTAAGCTTTTAGAGAGTTAAGTGAACTAGAGAAGTACTTCTAAAACTTCTATTATAGTTCCACTAGCAATCTAGATGGTGTTTTAGTTGGGAGAATCTCCCTCTTCGGCTCTACTCGGTTAAAAAAACTCACTCTCTCATGCCCCAAAAAGTCCTGTCTGTTGCAGGATACACAGCACTTGCTTAGAAGAAATTACCTGGAAAACAGAATTGTAATTCCTTTGTCGAGTTATCCAAAACTGACAAGGACAATATATTTTAACTCTAATGCCAGCTGTTTCCAGTCTTCCTGCTTTCCTTTTTTAGCCTTCCTCTACCATTTGAGGTTTTAGAGACAAAAGCCAGATTTTCTGCTGCTTTATAAATATACCAGAAAAAGGCTCAGGAGCATATATGGCTGCCGTATAGTTCTTGAAGAACCATCCTCTTGAGAAGATCCAAAATCCCATTTGTCAAGATGGGGAAATAATCTGCTGTAAAGGAGTGATTGTTCTTTAAAAATTGCTTCTGATATGTTTCAGAGACGGTGATGAGGAGTATATAGAAGCAAGAATCTTACATTTCCAACATACCATAAAAATTAAATAAGATGCTCATGTTATGTGGGATGGATTCAGTAGCAGAATCCTAGTTTGTTGAGTCATATTCTCATCTGAAAGCATTAAGCTTCACTGTGTATTTCCAACTATATAAGGGCATACAATCCTAAAAAATCCAGATTATGCCAGATATGTGACTAAATGTGATATTCAATTATCACATGCTTGCATTAGCCAAACAGCACTTCCAATCTAGTTTCTGAATTATGGTTATAAATCAGTGCATGATAATGGAACACACTACACAGAGCCATTTCCACCACGTTATCTAAATTCACACATTTGTGGAGTCCTTGGTGCTCTCTGAGCTTGGTTGTTTGTTTGCAGACGTTTCATTACCCAACTAGGTGACATCATCAGTGCTGATGAGTGTGGGGTTTGCTCCCTGTTTATATACAGTAGCTTGCCTTGCCATTTTTGGTGAGGGTGTGGTTTTCTCCTTTGTACTTCCTTGATTAGGGTATTTTTTTCTGCTTGTTTGCCTGATGTTAATCCCTGTTTATCTGGATGCTGGAGGGGATGCGTTCTGGTCTTTTTGTTTTAGCTTTTTTATTGTCTCTTTTAAATGGTGTTCATATGTTAGGTTTTTTAAAAGAATCAGGTGATCCTTCCCACATAAAAGTTGGAACTCTGCTGTGATAATTAGCCCTTTTAAAAAGTGGAACATAAATATATATTGAAAGCTAATTTTTAAAGATTTTTAATTAATATTAATTAAAAAATATTTGTGTGTGTGAGAGAGATAGTGAGCGTGCATAAGAGAGCATGAGCGTGAGGGAAATAGCCTAAAGATTTCCTTCTAAAAACAGAAACTGATAACAATAGGGCAGGGATCATTGTCAAGATAGCTCTAGTACAGAGCTTTCCAAACTGTGTGTCGTGACACAAAGGTGTGTCGCCACACACAGTCTGGTGTGTCGCCACACAACCCGGAAGCGCTGATCATCATCAGTGCTTCCGGGTTTTCCCGCGGCGACACACCAACGGCGGTTGGTGTGTCGCCGTGGGAAAACTTTGGAAAGCCCTGCTCTAGTAGCTAAATCCGAAGTAGAAATCTTCATCAATTGCTTCCTAATTTTAAAATGTGTTTTCCTTACACTGAACTTGCATAGAGCCGAATCTGAATAGGTGGTGGTTTAGGAAATAAGTGGGAAAAAGAAGTCACATTTTTAAATTACAAGCACAGAGACCTCATGCGTAAGCCATTTATGCTGGTGATGGTATTTATGAGTAACAGCAGACATGAACAAAACATGAAAACTGTTTGCCAAATAGATTGCTGCAAGGTAATTTTCCCTTTTAAATTCATAAGATTTAGTTACATAAAGCGTGTATAAATGTAGCAGCTGGTGCATAAAACTGTACTCATTATTCTTAAAATTTGAGCTGAGAAATTAGGAGTGGCAATTGCCAGTATGCTTTGGAAAAGATAATCAGCTAACTAAAATCTCAGGATAAAGCTGCAGAATTATGCATATTTATGGGGGATTACATTCTACGGCACTCAGTGGGACTTATTTCCAAATAAACCTGCAGAATATCAGGCTGGGCTACATATTTGTAATTAGTAGGGCTTAGAATAGCCCCACATGCAGATTCTGCTCGTGAGCTACACTTCTTGGACTCAGTGGCTATGTTCACACAACATGCTTACTCGTGATTAACTCAAACATTAGTTTACTTAACTATCCACATTTTCCAAATTTGCACAAATCACTGAACCATAAATTAACCACACAGACCAGGGTCACAAACCCACTAGGTTAAAAAGTGGTTGGCTAGTTTGAGGTTCACTGTATCATGCAAATACTTTGTCTGGTGTTCTTAAGAGAGGAAAAAGTTGCTGATGTTCTAGGTCGTTCCTCCCTTCTGGGACTTCAACCATCTAAAGTAAGAGTCCTGTTATATTTTAATTCAAAATCAGTCCATCATAACCCCCAAATGGGTTTAGAAAACAAGGTGACCTAAGAATAATATTTTGTTTTTGAGCTTTTAAAATTTTCCTTGACTATCATAACAGTGATTTCTTTTTAAATTATGATGGGAAAGTTTTAAAATATTATTACCAAAAATCTATGTTTTGCAGCCAGCTCTAGCCAAGGAAACATGTAGCCTATTTTTGCCTTGCAAATGCAAAACACAGGAATCTTTTCTATCATCTCTTATAAACAAATCTTGGTATTTAGAGAGCCCTATTTTTGATTATTTGCATCACAAGAAGATGCTAAAGCTATAATAGACAAGCGCACATTTTTCTTAATAATGAAACTCCAAATGAACTTTGTCCACCCACCTCCCTACAACTCCCCTCAAGCCCTTAGACTAATATAAGGCACAAAGAACTGGTGTGTTCGAGCAATGTCTTAATTCTTCCTTGTCCTCGCAAGTTTGGCCCTGAGCCAGCAATTCTTCTCATTCAGGTGATGACCGTAGGACCCTTACGACCTGTCCTCTCATGAATCTGAGATATTTTCAGTGCAATTGCAATGAGTGGACTCAGTACTGCCTAAAGAAAAGAGAAATAAAAGATGTTTTGAGGAAAACAAATTTAGATGTAAAAGTTTTAACTTTAAATCAGTGGTGGTTTATATACCAAAAAGTAGGAAGTTACTTAATGCACATTGATTATATGCATATATAAAGTTGCTGCACAGTCCGCCTACTCCATCCAATTTGTTTCTATACACTACCATGTCTTTTGAAATTCATGTTTAAAGTAGAAAAGGGATTGGATATTAAAAGTGCAAAAAATAGTATGTGACTAAAACATGCATGATGTTAACTGGAAAGAAGATAGCTGAATTATTTGTTCACACTAAGCTGGTAACCCAAGATGCTTTGAATATTTTGTCTCCCAGAATCATAGGCTTCACATAGAATATAACACAAAGCCTTGGACAACATTGCAAAATGCCAGCTTGACAACAAAGGAGGGGGGTGTTTGATACTAAAAATGTGATGTTAATTAAGCTAACAGGCTGGGGGCCCAGATGTGTGTCAGAGCCTGTCTCTTGGCTTTGTTGATGGTTATTTTATGATGCTTGGCTGCTATGTTTTTTTCATATTATGTACTTTATTTGTTTTACCTATTTTACTGTAAGCCGCACAGTCATGTATGTCAGATGGGTGGCTATATAAGTCAAATAAATAACAACAACAATAATTTGCATTTTCTTGGGATCTCATGCCAACAGTAAGCTTTCATTTGTGTAGAGATAGGATAACTTAAAAAAATTTTCAGGGAGGAAAAATGGGTATTTTCAGGAACAAAGTAGAAATTTTGAAATGATTTAAACGTTTAGCATCATTTATAGATTGAAAGTCATTACATTACGTTACATTAGGAACACAACATATATTATGAATAACCCCATAAAATTATCCATCTAAAGAGGGTTCTCCTCATCAAAGCTCCTACAAAATAGCATTTTGTATTTTCCTGAATGCCATCAGAATGGAGACCATGGTCTCCATAGTCCCTCCCTCCCCTCCCCTCCCCTCCCCTCCCCTCCCCTCCCTCCCTCCCTTCCTTCCTTCTCCCCCAGGGAGAGTTATTCCAGAGTAAGGGAGTTGCAACCAAGAAGACCATCTGCAGGCCTCCACCTCTTCACCTCCTGACGGGAGGAGGAATCCCAGAACGTTCCCCTCCTTGTTTAACAAGAACTGGCCAGGTAGATTCCCAGTGGAATACACAGTCTCAGTGGTAACAAGGATTCAAGTCAGTGTTTCTCAACCGTAGCAACTTCAAGCTGTATGGACTTCAACTCCCAGAATTCCCCAGCCAGCCATGCTGGTGGGGAATCTGGGGAGTTGAAGTCCACACAGCTTGAAGTTTCCAAGGTTGAGAAATACTGATCCAAACTATAAAGGACTTTATAGATGATAACTAGCACCTTGAATTGAGGTAGGAAGCCCACTAACCACCAGTGCAACCCTTGCAACATAGGTGTTATTCTGCTAAACTGTTTACCACTAGACAGCCATATTTTGCCCTAGTTATGTTTTCTGGTCATCTTCAAGGGCAGTCCCATTTAAAATAAGTTGCAATAGCCTGATGCCTTAACCACTACACCAAACAGACTCTCTATATCAGAGGTCCCCAACCTTTCTGGCACCAGGAACCGGTCGTGGAAGAAAATTTTTCCACGGACCGGGGTGGGGGGTGGGGTTTGCAGGCGGGAGCCAATTGCGTGCACCAGGGGTGGGGTAATCGCGCACACTGGGGGGTGGGGTTTGCAGGAGGGAGCCCCGCGGCCCACTTCCTAACAGGCCGCGGCCTACTAGTGGGCCGTGGCCCACAGGTTGGGGACCCCTGCTCTATATTGATGATACTTCACCTCAAACTCCAGTGTCTTCATGTAGATGTTAAAGAAAACTGAAGTGTCCAAAGGCTCAACCTCTCCCATGAATACCACATTTAAAAAGTTCTGCTAACCATGAAAAGACAGTTTAAAAATACAAAGTGTAGGAATTTTCTGCATTCTATCACACAAATCAAATATGGTGCCTTTTGCTTCTATAAATTATTTAATGAAACATTATTCTCAAGCATTACCTTTGGCAACTTCTGCTTTTATAAATTTATAAACCTTACTGTGGATGGGAAAATGCTGTAACAGAGGATGTGTTTACTTAATGTCAAATGTAAACTGTAATATTTCATTCATCTCTTTTTATTTTTTACAAACGAAATCAATACTGCAGTTAACACTAACCCAACAAAGGGATCCCATGAATTCTGTATCACAACTTTGATATGATTTTCAGGTTCTAATACTAACTAGCTGAACTTTGTATGTGTGTGAAAATCACATAATGGTTTTAGAAACCTCCTTCTTAAACAGAAAACTCAGAAAGGTTTTTGGCTGAAATCACATTAGCTTATCATAAATAAGAAGGAAACCTAAGCCTAAACACAGCTGTGTATTCCATCATGAAAATATTAACTTCTGTAATTTATTGCATTTTTTAATTGTATGTGATTCAAGTGATTCCAAGATCTATTTCACAAAATAGGTGACATCATCTTAAGGGTGGAGGACATGTTGCTTTAATATATGTCTGAAATGTTATTATCTTCACCTTCCAGCAAAATTCTGCATACTTTCTTTTGAAAAATGAAAAAAGATCTTCTGGAAAAAAAATGATATGTGGTGAGCTGGAAAGAAATAACTATTTATCTTTGTTTATAACTTGCTTTTTCCAGCACTGTTATCCCTGTAACTTAAGTATTGCAAGTACAATAGGCTTTTCTAAGATATCTCAGAGCCAGAGGCACTATGTAGCTCAGGAAAGGTCAACCTTCTTATAAGGCATACCTTTCCAAACTGTGTGTTGCGACACACTGCTGTGTCGCATCCAGGGCCCAGGTGTGTTGCGGGGGAACCCGGAAGAGGAGGCCATGCACCACGTGGAGTCCCACCCAGCTCTTGCCGCACCGCTGGTCTCTGCTCCGCGGCCAGCTCTCGCCGCAGAACCCAGGTAAGGTGCCAGCCCGGCAGGGCCACAACTGGGGGAGGCAGGGATGCGACTAGGCTGCCGTGTTGGGAGGTGGGGGGTGCAGGGACGCAACTAGGCCACCGCGCTGGGGTGGTGCAGGGATGTGACTAGGCCGCTGCACTGGGGGGGGCAGGGACGCGACTAGGCTGCCGTGCTGGGGGTAGGGGTGCAGCTGGGAGCCAATCGCGTGGGCCGGGGGTGGGGTTTGGAGCGGGAGCCAATTGCGTGGGTCGGGGGACAGGGTTTGGTGCCAGGAGGCAATTGCGTGGACCAGGGGGTGGGGACCCCTCATTACTGTGTCACAAAATTATGCATGGCTAAATGGTGTGTCACCAACATGAAAAGTTTGGAAAGCCCTGTTACAAGGGATGAAATGGGAATTTGGTCCTATAAAAACCCAGGAATACAGTAGTTATACATTCATTAGAAAAAAAAATTCTTACTGAGAAGGAATGGGATTGGTATTTCAACTTTTGAGAAATTATTGAGAATACTATCATAAAATGGCTGCTTAGTCTCCGAATATCATTTTTATGCAAGGAAGAAGGGGAAACTGGTGAGATAGACAGATGGATAGATGGAGATGGAGAATAGATCGATCAGAAACAGGGTACAAGGCAAAAACGTGACCTGAGCCCAAAATACAAAACCAAGTTTTTTTGCTTCAATAAAAACACTTGTATAAGTGAAAGCTTATATTATAAGTTATTATTATATATTATTTTTATATATAATATATATATATTATATATATATAATTATAATATAAGTTCACTTATATTATGTGTGAAAGTGTATAAGGGGCGTGGTGGCTCAGCGGGTAATACGCCAGGCTTGTTGATCGGAAGATTGCAAGTTCGGAGGTTCGAATCCCTAGCCCTGCGTGCGGAGTGAGCTCCCGTACTAGCTCCAGCTCTTGCCAACCTAGCAGTTCGAAAGCATGCAAATGGAAGTAGATTAATAGGTACCACTTCGGTGGGATGGTAACAGCGTTCCGTGCTTGTCATGCGGCCACATGACCATGGAAGCGTCTTCGGACAATGCTGGCTCTTCAGCTAACAAACGGAGATGAGCACTGGCCCCTAGAGTCGGACACGACTGCACAAATGTGCGGGGGGAACCTTTACCTTTACCTTATAAGTGAAAGCAGTATTTCATTTTCTCTAAAACTGTCTTCAAATGAAACACCTATACAGATCCTGCCCTCAATACATTTCTGTTCAGTTCACTAATTTCTCTTCTGCTAACCATGTCATCCCTTAATCTCTTTTTCTCACTACCAATCAAGACACTGCCTATCTCCCTTTATGCCAGCCATTTCATTCATGTCTCACCTGCTCTTTCCAGTCACCCCACTCTTCCCTTCTCTCCTCAATAGTTTACTCAGCATTTTAGAAAAACAAAAATGCTGTTTCAGGTTTGAACAATGCTCAGTTAATGTAAAATAGTGTCCTCTCCTGCATTCATTGAGGTTTCTAGCTAAGCATGTTGCATGAGGACAGCCATTGCCAGAAAGCATTTCATTAAAAAGAAACATCCTTCCCCCCCCCCCTTTTTCCCAGGTGGCAGCTGGAACTAAGTTTCCACAGAGTTCTGTAACGCCACAGAGAAACAGCAGAGAAATAAAAATGGGAGGCAGCTGAGCTACATCTATGCTGTGCTTTACCTCACAGCCACTTGTCCTTTGTTGTGTTCTCTGCACACCATTCTGAGAACTCACAAAACGTAAGTTAAAAAAAACCACTTTAGGGACAGTGAGTGTATGTGAAACTGCGCTACTTGTGAACTGAGATGATTCTTGCTATGTAGATCACAAGGCTCCACGTAAATCAATATGACTTTACTTCAAAATAAATAATTACACCTGCCTGAACCAAACTGGCAGGGATCCATGTGTTTCATTGATGTTTGTCTAGGTCAGAGCTTTCCAAAGTGTGTGTCGGGACACGTTAGTGTGTCGGCTGCAGTGTCTGGGTGTGTCACGGCTGCTGCTGCCTTTGAGCCCTGACAGGATTCTGCGCAGGTCCTAGTGCCTGCCTTGTGCCCAGCTGCCTCCAAACCTGCTGTGATTCCATGCAGGTCCTAGTGCCTGCCTTGTGCCCTGCTGTAAGAGTGTGTCATGAAATGATGCCCTGCTGTAAGAGTGTGTCGCAAAATGATGCATGTCTAAAAAGTGTGTCACCAACATGAAAAGTTTGGAAAGCTCTGGTCTAGGTCAATATTTCTCAACCCTGGCAACTTTAAGATACATGGACTTCAACTCCCAGAATTCCCCAGCCTGCCAAGGTTGAGAAACACTGGTATAGGTAGCCTATAGAACATTCCAAAGAATATAACTACTGGTGCTGTCACCATTTATTAAATATCTTAGTTTATTAATCCTGCAAATTATAATACATCTATTTGACTAAATAAAAAAGGAAGAGTTTGGGTCTTCATATCTGTTTCTTTCAAAACAGACTATCTATCATCTATCTATCTATCTATCTATCTATCTATCTATCTATCTATCTATCATCTATCCATCCATCCATCCATCCATCCATCCATCCATCCATCCATCCATTTTATATGACCGCCCATCTCCCCCAACGGGGGACTCTGGGCGGTTTACAATAAAATCAAGTTTAAAATACAAATATAAAATTACAATTTAATTAGCATAATATAAATAAATATAAAATCCAAATTTGGCGAATTGATTTCAAATAAAAGGGAGGACATTATGGTATTAACCACCCCCATGAAGAGCTGTTACTTTTCCCCTCCCACGCTAGGCGGCAGAACCAGGTTTTCAGATCTTTCCTAAAGGTCGGGAGGGAGGAAACCTGCCTCAATTCTGGGGGCAAGATATTCCAAAGGGCGGGCGCCACTACAGAGAAGGCCTTTTCCAACTGGGTTCTCGAAAAGTGCTCAACACCTATCATCACTAGCTGGCACATCAGGAGGCTAGGTGTTACAAAAACACCTAGTTTTTTTTAAAAAGGGCACACTGTCTTTGTTTTAGATTATGCATACAGTTACATTGTAGAAAATACCCCCCGTTGAGTGACACTGCCCTGTGTAAGAAGAAATGGAGACGCCTCCTAGTTGCTAAGGGGTGTGTGCAGGGTGTGTTTAAGATGGCAGCCGTGATGGTGCAATTGAAGCTCTACCTGTTTTATGTGTGTTGCACATGTGACAAGGCAAGTGGGCTTTGATCGCAGCCTCATGGCTGCCACCTTAACTTTTTTTATCATATGCTGCAGACAACCCTGTAGAGGCTGCTTTCTTCTTGTTGTTATTGTTCTTCCAGAATCAATAATAATTTTTCATAAGGTATCAACGTTTCCATAACAAAACTGCTGTTCCTAGGAAAATATTTTTCGGGAACATTCTGCTAAGCAAGTTTTAAATCCTATTATCTGACTCTTACTGAGTTATGTAAGAACAGAAATATATGGTACAGTTTGTAAATAGATAATCCAGTCAAGTATAATAAAATATATTTAAAAATAGTTCAGATATTGATTCAAAATATGCAATAATTATTTTATTATTCTGTTTGTCCTTTCATCTACAGCTAGTTGGGCACCACATGACACTAACGAATTTAGCATAGTCATAGTTTCACTTGATAAAGAAATCAAATCAAATTATAAGAGCACATAGAAGTTCAAGGTTCTATTTATTATAATTATCTAATAAAATGCATGCAAAGGTTATGGCTTTTGAATTATACTATGACAAGGAGGGGCACTTTCTCAACTAATTATTGGGAATGACAGGCATGATTTCTAGTCCTATGGCATTCAAACTGCTTGCTATTCCTCAGTTGTAAAGTGAATTAAAGGTTTTGTTCACATAACTCACAAAATTGTAGTTTGCGGAAAGCAGGTAATAGAAATAAAATAAATAAAATAAATTTGGTCTGGTATCCCAGCAACTGTCAGAGTAACCAGTGTTTCGCTTTGTTTCATTGATATGTTAAACAATGGCCTGATTGTAAGAACTGTCATCTGATATATCACCAAATACCTTAAAGCCATCTAGAGCCCCATGTTTTAGCTTATTCTGCATAATATTTGTGTGGTAATACAGTTTCCTTGTCTACTATAGCAAACAATTACTTCTACCAAATCTGTATGTGAACTGATCAAATGTAGTAAATAATTTCTAAAAGTAAATTGTGTCTTTTGCCTTTGTGATGTAGGGCAGGGGTCTCCAACCCCCGGTCCGTGGACCGGTCCCGGTCCGTGGCCTGTTAGGAACTAGGCCGCCATGCCAGTCTCCGAACCCCACCCCACCAGTCCGCACAGTTGACTCCTGCCTGCAAACCCCGCCCCCCTGGTCCATGGAAAAAATTGTCTTCCACGAAACCGGTCCCTCGTGCCAAAAAGGTTGGGTACTCCTGATGTAGGGCACAAACCATCTTTTAAAAACTGACTGAATTTCATGAAACCTGTGGATTAAGGGGATTAAAAGCTTACTAGAATTCTATAATTCTATAATTCTAGTAATTCTGACAAAACGTGGTCCACTGGAGGAGGGAATGGCAAACCACTCCAGTATCCTTGCCAAGAAAACCCATGGACAGTATCAAAAGGCTAAAAGATATGACGCCGGAAGATGAGCCCCTCAGGTCGGAAGGTGTCCAAAACGCTACTGGGGAAGAGCGGAGGGCAATTCCGAGTAGCTCCAGAAAGAGTGAAATGGCTGGGCCAAAGCCAAAAGGACGCTCAGTTGTGGATGTGTCTGGAAGTGGAAGGAAAGTCCGATGCTGTAAAGAACAATATTGCATAGGAACCTGGAATGTAAGATCTATGAATCAAGGTAAGCTGGATGTGGTCAAACATGAGATGACAAGATTGAACATCGACATCTTGGGAATCAGCGAACTAAAATGGACAGGAATGGGCGAATTTAATTCAGGAGACCATTATATATACTGTACTACTGTGGGCAAGAATCCCTTAGAAGAAATGGAGTAGCTCTCATAGTCAATAAAAGAGTGGGAAAGGCAGTACTGGGGTACAACCTCAAAAACAACAGAATGCTTTCAGTTCGAATCCAAGGCAAACCATTCAACATCACAGTGATCCAAGTCTATGCCCCAACCACTGATGCCAAAGAAGCTGAAGTTGATCGGTTCTATGAAGACCTACAACACCTTCTAGAACTAACACCAAAAAAAGATGTCCTTTTCATCATAGGGGACTGGAATGCTAAGGTAGGAAGTCAAAAAATAACCGGAATAACAGGCAAGTTCGGCCTCGGAGTACAAAATGAAGCAGGGCAAAGGCTAATAGAGTTTTGTCAAGAGAACACGCTGGTCATAGCAAACACTCTTTTCCAACAACACAAGAGATGACTCTACACATGGACATCACCAGATGGTCAATACCTAAATCAGATTGATTATATACTTTGCAGCCAAAGATGGAGAAGCTCTATACAATCAGCAAAAACAAGACCTGGAGCTGACTGTGGCTCAGATCATGAGCTTATCGAAAAATTTAGGCATAAATTGAAGAACGTAGAGAAAACCACTAGACCAATCAGGTATGACCTAAATCATATCCCTTATGAATATACAGTGGAGGTGAGGAATAGATTTAAAGGATTAGATCTGGTAGACAGAGTGCCTGAAGAACTATGGATGGAGGTTCGTAACATTGTACAGGAGGCAGCAACTAAAACCATCCCAAAGAAAAAGAAATGCAAGAAAGCAAAGTGGCTGACTGATGAGGCTTTACAAATAGCTGAGGAAAGAAGGGAAGCAAAAGGCAAGGGAGAAAGGGAAAGATATAACCAACTGAATGCAGAATTCCAGAGAATAGCAAGGAGAGATAAGAAGGCCTTCTTAAATGAACAATGCAAAGAAATCGAGGAAAACAATAGAATGGGGAAGACTAGAGATCTCTTCAAGAAAATCGGAGATATCAAGGGAACGTTTTGTGCAAAGATGGGCATGATAAAGGACAAAAAAGGCAGGGACCTAACAGAAGCAGAAGAGATTAAGAAGAGGTGGCAAGAATACACAGAAGAACTATACAAGAAAGATCTTAATATCCCTGATAAATACGATGGTGTGGTCACTGACCTTGAACTGGACATCCTAGAGAGTGAAGTCAAGTGGGCCTTAGGAAGCATTACTAACAACAAAGCTAGCGGAGAAGACAGTATCCCAGCTCAGCTATTTAAAATCCTAAAAGATGATGCTGTTAAAGTGCTGCACTCAATATGCCAACAAATTTGGAAAACTCAACAGTGGCCACAGGATTGGAAAAGGTCAGTTTACGTTCCAATTCCAAAGAAAGGCAGTGACAAAGAATGTTCAAACTACCGTACAATTGCGCTCATTTCACATGCCAGCAAGGTTATGCTCAAAATCCTACAAGCTAGGCTTCAGCAGCATGTGAACTGAGAACTACCAGAAGTGCAAGCTGGGTTTCGAAGAGGCAGAGGAACTAGAGATCAGATTGCCAACATTCGCTGGATCATGGAAAAAGTAAGAGAGTTCCAGAAAAACATCTACTTCTGCTTCATTGACTATGCTAAACCCTTTGATTGTGTGGATCACAACAAACTGTGGCAAAGTCTTAAAGAGATGGGAGTACCAGACCACCTTACCTGTCTCCTGAGAAACCTGTATGTGGGTCAAGAAGCAACAGTTAGAACCGGACATGGAACAACCGACTGGTTCAAAATTGGGAAAGGAGTACGACAAGGCTGTATATTATCACCCTGCTTATTTAACTTATATGCAGAGTACAGCATGAGAAATGCCGGGCTGGATGAATCACAAGCCGGAGTTAAGATTGCCGGGAGAAATATCAACAACCTCAGATATGCAGACGATACCACCCTAATGGCAGAAAGTGAAGAGGAACTAAAGAGCCTCTTGATAAGGGTGAAAGAGGAGAGTGCAAAAGCTGGCTTGAAACTCAACATTAAAAAAACCCAGATCATGGCATCTGGTCCCATCACTTCCTGGCAAATAGAAGGGGAAGAAATGGAAGCAGTGACAGATTTTATTTTCTTGGGCTCCAAGATCACCGCAGACGGTGACTGCAGCCATGAAATTAAAAGACGCTTGCTCCTTGGAAGGAAAGCTATGGCAAACCTAGACAGCATATTAAAAAGCAGAGACATCACCATGCCGACAAAGGTCCGTATAGTTAAAGCTATGGTTTTTCCAGTAGCAATGTATGGCTGTGAGAGTTGGACCATAAGGAAGGCTGAGCGCTGAGGAATTGATGCTTTCGAACTGTGGTGCTGGAGAAGACTCGAGAGTTCCTTGGACTGCGGGGAGGTCAAGCCAGTCAATCCTAAAGGAGATCAACCCTGACTGCTCATTGGAAGGACAGATGCTGAAGCTGAAGCTCAAATACTTTGGCCACCTAATGCGAAGAGAGGACTCACTGGAAAGGACCCTGATGCTGGGAAAGACTGAGGGCAAAAGGAGAAGGGGACGGCAGAGGATGAGATGGTTAGATAGCATCACCGATGTAATGAACATGAATTTGAGTAAACTCCGGGTGACAGTGGAGGACAGGAAGGCCTGGCGTGCTATGGCCCATGAGGTCACGAAGAGTCGGACACGACTAAACGACTGAACAACAACAACAACAACAAACTTGATGCATTTTATTTTAGCAATGTTCAGATTTGGGGAAGAAGTTACTTTTCTGGTAAATCATTTGACAGTTCACATTGCAAAATCATCTCATAATTTACACAACCATTCTGTAGATGTTCACAATGCACCATTTACTTAACTATGGTCACCATAAATTGTATTAGTTCAAAAGCAGCTGCAGGCCCCAGCCATCCCATGATGTCAGATGAATTTGGCATCTAAACTCATTTATTTCTGGCTCAGCTGCAATGTAATCCAAATGGCTTTTTTTTTTTGGGGGGGGGGGGGAGGGGAGGGGCAACCTTTCGTTTTGCAATAGTGAAACTCTGCGGAGCTTGTGGGCCATCTGTTTCCCCACTGGAAATAACTCTTGCGTCATCCTTCTTCCTGACTTCTGAGCCTTAACTCAAAATTCTTAAAAGCAGAACTTTTAAGGCAGGGGTTTCAATCTTTTTCAGGGTGTGGAATCTGTTGGGTTTTTCTTTTTAATTTCTAGAACCCCAGATCCACAAAATGGTAGCCATGGCATTTTTTTGCATATTTTTTTCCACTGTACTTTAGAAAAACTGCTATGGTTGCGGTCAAGTGAACCTGTTCTTTTTTTGCACTTAGTCCCACCCGGAGCCCTACCTAGCTTGAAAAAAAAAACTGTTTTAAGGGAATAGTGGAGTGGGAAGACATTGACGTCTTTCTCTGTTTCCCCTTCTCTTCTACAGTATAGGAGATGAACAGACATAAGCTTCTTGGAGTTTTTAAATTTTATTTTTTTCTTTCTTACTAACTGATTTCATTTCCTTTTTGTGTGGAGCGATGGTAGAAAACTTTTTTGTTGCTCCAGGATGGAGAGCAGCTTAGACAAGGTACTGGCCTAAGCAATGGCTTTTGGAAGAAAAGCACTGATTGCCTCAGAGGGTCCTCAGCTTTCAAAAACTGGGAGGAGTGAAGCTCATTGGCTACAGCCAAAGCTTCAGAATCAGAACTAGGAGATTCTCCTTTTTTAGTTAATCCCCTTCTATACACAATCCAAAATTTCTGCACAATGCAAAGCAATCAGATCTGTTCACACTAATATTATTGGTCTCTTGAAGTTTATTTATTTATTTATTTAATTTATATGACCGCCCATCTCCCCCAACGGGGAACTCTGGGCGGTTTACAATAAAATCACATTTAAAATAGGAATATAAAAATATAAAATTACAATTTAATTAATACAATTAAATAATTATAAAATCCAATTTGGCGAATTAGCTTTAACAAAAGGAAGGACATTATGGTATTAACCACCCCCATGAAGAGCTGTTACTTTTCCCCTCCCACGCTAGGCGGCAGAACCAGGTTTTCAGCTCTTTCCTAAAGGTCGGGAGGGAGGGGACCTGCCTCAACTCTGGGGGCAAGATATTCCAAAGGGCGGGTGCCACTACAAAGAAGGCCCGCCTCCTGGACCCCACCAGATGAAATTCCCTTATTGAAGGGGTCCGTAGCAGGCCCTCCCTGAATGATCAGGTGGGGCGGGTCGATGATATGGGGATAAGATGGTCCCTCAGGTATCCTGGCCCCATGCCATGTAGGGCTTTAAAGGTGATAACCAACACCTTGAATTGGACCCGGAAGCAAACCGGCACCCAATGCAGCTCGTGGAGCAAAGGTGTTATATGTGCTGATCTTGGTGCACCCAAAATTGCCCACGTGGCCGCATTCTGCACCAGCTGTAGCTTCCGGATAGTCTTCAAGGGTAGCCCCATGTAGAGTGCATTGCAATAGTCTATATGGGAGATGACAAGAGCATGAGTTATTTTTAGTTATTTTTAGGAAAGTTATTTTTAGGAAAGTTATTTTTAGGAAAAATATGTTTTGAAACAAACAAACAAAAAGTAATATATGAGCTTGGTTTGCCCAAGGTTTGGTGATGGCAAATACCATTGGTGGTTGTAAAAGAGGTTTGAAAAATGTATTATTTGGGATGGTTACATGGTTTCTGTTCAAGTAGTAGTTAACCCAGAGAATAAAAACCAAACATTTGAAGTATTTGTTTTACACATATTGTATTCATGGTGCTTAAGGCTTCTCATATAGATGAATTGCATTTCTGAATGTGTTTCAAAACTAATTTCAGAGACTGTTTCCTATGTGGTTAGCATAAGTTACCTTTGCATTTTGACCAGGTTTTGTTTATCTCAATGAATATTTCCCTACTTTTGATATAACTGGACTTGTGTGGACTAAATTGATGATAAAAGATGCCTAATAACTTTTTACTGTGCTGGAATGGATCACTGTTCTTGCTGCCATTGATAAACCAGTATAATTTGTCTTCTTTTTAAGTGCTGCTTAAGCAACTAAGAGGGTAATGGAAAATAAAGATGAAGCAAGAAAGATATATTGCAGAACAAAGGGAAATCAATCCAGAATTGTAATTACTATATTTACAATGCTTTCAAATGTCACTGAGATTTTATTGTATATTTCTATTTTTGAAACAAATATTTATAAAAGCATTGTTATTAATTGTTTTAAATAAAACTTCATTTTAATTTAATTTTAAATATACAAATACTTACATAAGCATATCTCATAGTTACAGTATATAGAGTCCTATACAGTGTTTTTTTTTCAAGATGTAAGCATTCTATAGTATCTACCTTTATTGATAGTGCTCTGCTGGGTAAAATTTAAATATCTTGGCAAATGAAACAGATATTGTATGGAAAGCAAAAATTCTGTACAATAATTTCAAATCATTCATTGAAAATAAGATCTGGAAACACTATTATTGCTCACTAATCAGAGATTCTATGTTACTACTAACAATACTGTATCTGTTCTTTATTTTTAACAGCAGCTAATTCAAAACTGTGATAGATGAAGCATTTTGTATTAAAGAGGAACCAATAGGAAAAAATCATTTTTAAAAATTCCTGCATAGGAGATGATGCCAAAATCACAGACACAGGGTCATTTGACAAAGTTGACAGCTTTAACTGTACAGTGTTTTTAGACACAGTAAAATCACAGTGCCCCCTTTTTTTTACCTCATAACCTCTATTTATTCTGCTTTAAAAGATTACCACAAAAAAGCCTTTTGTTTGATTCCAATCTTTTCTGCAAAAGTCCTTCCCCTTAGTATTAATTAGATGGTCAAAATACCTCAAATAATTAGGTGTTTTATTGGCAGAACATTCCCTATTGTTTTCCAGGTTATCTCAAAATACTTAAAAAAATAAATCTTGTAAAATACATAATTTCAGTTGCCAGTGGAAAGGAAGTATGACTCTTGCATGTGTTTCAGAGGCTGCAAAGACTATTAGAAATGCACTGCAGGTTCCCTCAGATGTGTCCGGAGAGGAAATCACTACATAAAGTCTTGTTTCTTTCCGTGACGCATCTCCAATTGAGTTATACCCTGCCCATACTGAAAAACAACTCTGTTAAATATCACTATGTTTAAATACGAGGTGAATGGTTGTAGGCAAATCTACAGCAATATTGATGTCAGGGGAATGAAGGAGTAATGGAGATTATGAGATGACTTGCATGCATAGGCTAAATTCACACATAATGCTAAGCAAAGATTTTTAGATACAGATTGCTGAAAAAGCTAAGCCACAGTTCAGGGAGATAAACATTTTAAAACAACTTTTTAGCTTCTAAGGGCAATAGAGTGTGTACTGTTAACCTGAGGAAATCAGGAATTTCTTCCCCATCTACTGGAGGCTAACACAACTCCTGTACTGTTTTTTTGGCTTTTTGTTAAATGAAAAATGATGTTGCTACAACTGGCAGGTTGCTGCCAACTCAGCAATACAATGTTGGGGGATGCTGGATGCCACAAAAAGTGCTCTGCAGGTCACTTATGACTCATGATAGCTCATTTCTGCAACAAGTGATGGATTCATGTAAAGCAAAAACAAACAAACCACATTATGACTTGGTGCCGTGTGTGAGAACCACTTGTAGTAGATTGTGCTGCATCTTCTAGTGGATTATCTGGACATCACTGTGGGATTTTTTGTTACACTGGCTGGGTGCAAAATAACCCAAAGCATGCCAGAGAGAGAGAGAGAGAGAGAGAGAGAGAGAGAGAGAGAGAGAGCGCGAGAGAGAGAGCGAGAGAGCGAGAGAGAGAGCGAGAGAGACAGAGAGACAGAGAGACAGAGAGAGAGAGACAGAGAGACAGAGAGACAGAGAGAGAGAGACAGAGAGAGAGAGACAGAGAGAAACACTTTGCTGCTCTAGCAACTGCAGAGAAACATTACTTGGGAAAGATCCTCAGCCTCATTATTCCTAGAGCCCATGGAAGAAGAAGTTGCTGCTCATTTTAAAGAAGTCTCTGCTTCAAAATGTTACAGTGAGAAGCACTTTCTCCAGATCTAGACTGGCAACCAGACTTCAAATCACCTTTCATAACAGTACAAACTCATTTAGACATATGCACAATCTTGCATGAACTGTACCTTCAACTTAAGTGAAATAGTGTGTCAAAGTACAGTACTAATTATGTAATCTCAGTAGGTCTGAGCTTCTAAACTTTTCAAAGAAAAATGCAATAATTAGATGCTCTACTTTTGAAATAAAATATTGGAATATTCTAAAGCCAGAAAGCTTTAGCATTTAGCTTTATCTCATACATAAAAGACAATGGAAAACTGATGTTTGATCCCCCATCTCATTTCAGTCATCTGCATTTTGTGTTAACTAGGATTTAGGATTAGTAATGCCCCTAACTTTTCCAGAAAAATTCACAATGTTAAAGAGAGTGTGCTGGGTGGCCTTTGGGGGAGGCTGTCTTACCTTGAAATAAAAGATGCTGAATGGTTCTCCCTTTCTTTAATAAAAAAAACAGCTTTGCTGCTACTTCAAGCAATATCTCAATTGATAACCAAGCATCCTAACAGCATTCCTGATATTGAGATATTTTCTCTTTTTCTGGTTCTTATGCACTCACTGCTTCCCCAATTTATTATTCTTACTGATGAAAGTAGCAGTAAAGTTTAAATAAAAACGGAAATAAGAAAACCATTGGCACCTTGCTCTTAATGGGTCTCTAGCAAAACATCCCATCTTAAATGCTCATGTGACCTTCTCTCCTACACGTCCCCCCTGAAAAAAATGCTGGGCTGAATATTTCAGCCAGTATTAGAGTACAGAAGTACTTTGGATGACTTGATAATTTTGACAATCTCAAATACCTTTCCAACATATAAGAGACAAGATTATTTTGCAACCGTGATAGCTATCCTGGATGCAAGGCTCAACCCTAACTATTTAGTTTCACATGTTGTTCTCATCCCCTTGAAAATTAAGATACTACACTTCATCCTACTCCTCTGGGAAAGTCTTCCTAGTAAACATTCCCACTAATCAGGCAAAACTGAGAGCAAGTATGAATCTGCAGACGTTGGCTGCTTTCTGCTAAAACACTCCTTTAGCCTTTAACTCCTCTTTAGTACAGAACAGTTTTTGTTTATAAATACAAAAGAACTCTCCAGCAGCTCCGCATTTCTTCCTTACAAGGAATCCAAAATTTTCTTGGATGTATTTCCCAACTGCAGTATTACTGCAGCAAGTCACTGGAATACGTTAGGAAAGTAATTCTCCAGATAAATTGGCTTAACAGCAAGCTATTTTAAAAATGTTGAATTTTAATTTAGATTTATGAAAGTAAAGAGAAAGGGAAAAATAACTAGGCCTCTGTGCATAAATTTTAATAGACTTATGTTCCCTTCTTTCCTTCCATGAGGAAATTTCATGTTAAAATAATGTATTCTATAGGCATGTGTGATGCACATAGAAGTAGTTTTATAGAAATAGGAAGAAAACCCTAAGATATACTCTCAAAACAATTTGATCTTACCTTTAAGGCTACAATTTTTTAAGATATAGCAGTACAAGCATTCTTAGGTTCTGTTTTAAGCAACAGGAAAAGCAGATGAAATCTACTCTTTTAAGTCAGGGATGTACAGCCTGACTGTATTTATTTGGAAATACAACCCTTTTGCTTTATGTAAGTATGCTTAGATTTGCAATTTTATTTAGGTGATGTAAAGGAAGCCATGGATCACTGGATTTCAGCCATGGAAACTTTTGTTCTTGCCAATGTTTATTCTTGAACCATATGATAGAGCAGTGTTTCTCAACCTTTGCAACTTTAAGATATGTGAACTTCAACTCCCAGAATTCCCCAGCCAGCCATGAATTGAAGTCCATATATCTTAAAGTTGCTAAGGTTGAGAAATACTGTGATAGAATAATAAGAGTACAGAGCCTGTAAATTATGAAGACTCAAATGAAGCCTTAAGAAAGTTTTGATTACTGCATTGGCTAGTTAACAATCCATGGTTAAAAATCCTGGCATAGCATTTGTGATTTCAGCCAGTGAGAGATGTCACGTGAGATATGATTGCAGTGAAACAGGGCATTTTGAAATAAGAAAGAACAAGAGATAGAGGTAAAAGTGGGACCAGCAACAAAACGTAGAATTCTCAGTACAGGGTCCTGATTGGGATGTTTCTGGAATCTTTCTTCCCAGTGAGGTTTTTTTTTAAACCGTTTTTAGGGTTTTTAAAAAAACTTTTGCAAACCTTGGCCTTCAGGCAAGTTTATTGATTCTGCTTTGCTACTCACAATTAATGCCCAATTTATACACACTGAAAAGCAACCTGTTCCTTAAATACTCTTGCCAAGGGTATAAGCTTTAGGATTTGTATCACTACAATGTCTTGTCACAAGAACTGTCACCAGAGAGTTAAGAGTTAAATTGCACCAAATTACTATTTGCTTATATAAATGCAAAGATTTAGGGTTTTACTCCAGTCTGAAATGATCTCAGTCAATGTAGGCAAAACCTGAAAGCATGTGCTCTCCAGACAGGGCTCACCCATCTCTGTGCCCACCTTCACAAGAACTGAAAGTGTATCCAGATGTTAATGCAGGCCACCTAGTGGGGAAGTCTGCCATACATCTTGGTTTCCTTTGAACATCTTAACCATATACAGGATATTTTTTTCCTTAGAAGTCTAAAAGTAATTCCTCTGTATTTACCTGTGGTTCCTTCTCATGTTTGCTGGGATCTTTTTCGTAGCTCTCCGCATAGATTCTAAGGGTGGCTCGCACATGGCTTGAAGCACTTAATCTAAAGATGAGTCTGGAAGCATCAGAAAAAATAATCCTCAGACCCTGCAAAGGGAATAAATATTTCATAAGCATGGAAATAGAATTCTGGAGAACAATCATTTGCTAATGTAAATTTGTAGTATACTGTAGCAATTAAGAGTTCATTTGCAACAATACAGTATTTGATTTTCTTATTCGACATGAGAACATAATGTTCGACATTATTCTGTATATTGATACAGTTGGAATTCTTCGGGTTATCTGCTGATTATAATAAAAATGATTCATGTTATGCCTACAGTTCGGGCTTTGGAGATTTTTTTCATTAATGAAATTGTCACG
This sequence comes from Charina bottae, assembly GCA_023362775.1. Lineage (NCBI taxonomy): Eukaryota > Metazoa > Chordata > Lepidosauria > Squamata > Charinaidae > Charina > Charina bottae. The sequence continues at coordinate 204,716,893 of JALMGJ010000002.1, read as the reverse complement.
TTTATAATAGCAAAAGTTAAAAATAATGCATATTTCTAATTCTCTTCCCACCTGCTGTGTTTGGAATCCACTCAGATCTATTTGCTGCCACTGGCAATGAAGGATGAGCAAAAGCTAAAAATTAAGCAAATTTCCAATTATTTCCCTTAGTCTTGTCCTGTTCTTACCAACTATTTCTCTTTCAGTGATCCCATGTTATTTGAAAAAACCTGCTCGACACACCTGTCTTTTGGTCACAGTGCCATCTACGGGATCCACGTATTCAAAGCTGGTTCCTTTCTGCACAGTGTAAACATTGTTTCCAACAGCGAACTGTTGATTAGTGAAAGATTTGTCAGTGATCAAGGCTTCCAGGTCTCTCATTATGGAGTATGCCATTCTAGGATCCAGTGCTTCATAATCAAATCTTGTATTGCAAATATGAAAAGAGAAGAAACATGTGAAAAGTTAATATGTATTATTTATTTATTAAATGTATAGGGCTGCCCATCTCATTTACATGACTCTAGGTCAGTGTTTCTCAACCTTGGCAAGTTTAAGATAGGTGGACTTCAACTCCCAGAATGGCTGGGGAATTCTGGGAGTTGAAGTCCACCCATCTTAAACTTGCCAAGGTTGAGAAACACTGTTCTAGGCGGCTAGCAGTTAAAATAGGATAAAAACTGAATAAAAACAAAGCCAATAATTAAAAACATAAATAACATAAAAAGTAGCAACCAAGAAACTCACAGCTTTCCACAATCAATATAGAAGAAAGAAACGGCTCACCCACACTATCAGGGCCCCCGTTTTGATGGCAGAGCCAAGTTTTTAATGCCTTGCGAAAGGCCAGCAGGTTCAGGGAAAGTCTGATCTCGGGGGTGGGATGATGTTCCAAAGAGCGGGCGCCATGGCAGAAAATTAGAAATACAATACAAACAGGACAAATTTAAATCTATTGAACCCCCTGAATCTAGTTCTGTTGGCCACCTGCCCTATTCCCAGATGGGGGACCATCAAGAGCCTCTGGCCCAGCTACTCTTCTTTTTAGCCATCCTCTTTAAGTATGTGAGGTATGTCAAGAGCCAGGGAAATCATAAATGGTCTCATAAATCATAAATGGTCTCATTTGCACTTGTAAAGATGAGAGGGAAGACAAGATACAATGTCTTAAATAGAATGACTCCATCTCTATCTATCTCCCACTTTTTATTGCACTAGCATAAATCTAATATAGTTGAGTACAATTGTTAAGGATATGCTAAATCTTGCCATGTTACAACCTGCAGAGGAAACATGCCTCCCTTTTCCTCCCACACCACCTCATCTAGAGTGGCTTGGAAATTGATCTCGTGAGGAAGGCAGTAGTTAAGGCAGGCAGGCAACCCTACAATCTATAGTCAAAGGCTGGGAGCAACACTGAAGTACTGTTGATTCATATCTTTTGACTGTGGGACAGGGGGAAAGAAACAGATTTCCCAGAGAAGCAATTTACAACTCCCTTAAACACACTGCGGCTGATTTGCTGGGCTATGAGATTGCCAAGGAAATGAACAAGGTTAAATAGGAAGTTTTCATTGTGTATGATAGAACCCTCTCTAAGTTAACACTGGAATAAAATCTTTCTGCAAGCAGTCTATGGTGTGTGGGAACTATAGGAAACATACTCCTATTATTCTATAGGGCACCAGGTGGGAAAAAGCTAGTTTAGAAATAGAGCTGTGGTTTTTCTTAATACTTGTTAACCTGCACAGCTTATTTGATTGGGAAAATATGATACAAATTTAAAATCCTTATCTAGCTGGGAGCACAGGAATGACAGTATTGCTGGTTTGGAAGAGAACTAGAAATCCATATCCCACATATAGCACATTATTTTTATACTACCAGCTGATGCATCCAGCCAATTTTACTAGGCATATTAGGCTACTGTTGGAATAATGATGGTATAAACTGTACTACTACAAGCTTTAAGATTAGACAATGTTTGTTTTATCTATTTAATGATTTTCCTTTTATAATAAAATGCAAATAAAAGTTCAGTGAAATTAAATAATGCAACGTATAAAACATCTTCAATGTCCTTAATGCATTTTTTAGCTTTAGAATACCTATATTAAACTAGTTTGCCTGGTTTTGAATTCTTTGGGATATGCTGTTATTCATTTCTAAAATGGCTGGAAGTGAAACTCCGTATCTTGGCTATAATTTTAATAGCAATCAAACTCTATCTGAATGCAGGAGTTTACAGTGATTACCACTTCTCCTTGCTGCAGTACAAACCAATATTGTATTGTCGAAGGCTTTCACGGCCAGAGTTCAATGGCTGTTGTGGGTCTTCCGGGCTGTGTGGCCGTGTTCTGGAAGTTGTGGTTCCTAACGTTTCGCCAGCATCTGTGGCCAGCATCTTCAGAGGGCAGGAGCACAGATAGAAACAAAATCTCTGTGCCCAGGTAGAGTGGCAATGTTCTATATATAGAGCTGAATTATAGGAGATTAGGTGGGGTTTTTTGTTGTGTTGAAATGTTAACGAGTGGCTGATGAGCGTGATTAGCATGTTCATTGTGAGAAGTATTCCCATGTCCTGGTGGTTGGACTGAGTTCGTTGACCTTTTGCAGGCTGTGTTTTTCAGGACTGGTAGCCAGGTTTTGCTAATTTTTAAACTTTCTTCTTTTTTATTGTAACTGTGCTGGTGCTTGTGAATTTCAATGGCTTCTCTGTATAATCTGGTGTAGTGGCTTTTGGTGTTGTCCAGTATTTCTGTGTTTTCAAATAGGATTTTGTGTCCCGTTTGCTTGAGAGCATGTTCAGCTACTGAAGATTTTTCTGGTTGCTGTAGTCTGCAGTGTCTTTCATGTTCTTTTATCCTGGTGTGAATGCTTCGTTTTGTCACTCCGGCCGTGAAAGCCTTCGACAATACATTGAACGCCTCTACGGGGAGGAAACGTTCCGACAGACACGGAGACTGGAAACACTCCGGAACAGAAAAGCACACCTTCTCTGCTCCTTAACCTTCCTAGTGCGATGCAGAGATACCAGGACCATTCCAGCTTTTCTCAGAACGAAAAGGACCTTCAAATCGTCACAAGCCAGCCGCATTTACGACCGCCTTGAACAAGCCCTCCTGCGCGAGAGAATTCACACAACCCGCCGAAACCTTGCCATCACAGAAAAAGATCTATTCGACACACATATGAGCCTTAGTCACAAAATGAGAAGCCAGGATTGGGACAAGATTGATACCATATCCTACAGAAAAATGGAAAAGGACATCTTTGACTACACAAACAGACAAAAGCAAAAATTCAACAAATGCCAAAACAGTCAACCAAAACCGGCACTGGATACTGCACGCATTGTCATCAATTTGACAGAACGCCTGCTCTCTCCTGAAGAAACCTCCATCCTAAGCAAAGGAGGAAACTTTGCAATTACACCCACCAGAATTCCAGTGGAAGATATCATTGCCAATGTGGAATCAGCCATTCACCAACGTCCAGAGGAAGAAGCAGAAGAAATAAGGGGTGAAGTGGCAAGAATCCTAAGGAAAGCAAAGCCCCCCCACCAGCAACATTACTAAGAAGGAGAGAAACGCCATAGAGACCCTCAATTCGGACCCAGACATCATCATCCTTCCAGCGGACAAAGGCAATGCCACGGTAATTATGAACATAGATGAATACAAAGACAAAATCAGAGAATTACTAGACCCCACCACATACAGAACAATAAGACGGGATCCGACCAGCAAAATCATGAAGCAAACCAACACACTGATAAAGAGCTCCTCCCTGCATCCCAACGTACTACAACGTATTTGCAAGACAGAAGCTCTCTCACCTAGACTATACGGACTCCCCAAAATCCACAAAGACTCGATCCCACTCAGACCCATTGTAAGTGCCATTGGCTCCCCGACATATGAATTATCCAAACATTTGGCAACCCTTTTACAGACCCACATCGGACAGACTCCATCCCACATCAAAGACTCAGGACACTTCATCAACAAAATCAGCACCCTAAAACTCAACCACACGGATAAACTGGTCAGCTTTGACGTGGTCTCCCTGTTTACCAAGGTGCCAGTAAGGGACACCCTGGCACCCATCAAGCAAATCTTCCCAGAAGACATTACAGCTTTATTTCAACACTGCCTAACAACTAGTTACTTTCAATGGGAGAATGAGTTCTACGAACAGATGGATGGCGTTGCCATGGGAAGCCCCCTGAGCCCAGTCATAGCAAACTTTTACATGGAACACTTTGAAAAACAGGCTTTGGAATCGGCACCCATTACACCAACAGTCTGGTTCCGGTTCGTGGATGACACCTTCGCAATTTGGAGTCATACTGAAGAAGAACTGGAGAAATTTCTGGACCACCTAAACGGCATCCACCCCAATATACAATTCACCATGGAAAAAGAAACTGATGGCAAACTTCCATTTTTAGATACGCTGGTCATACGCAATCCGGACCTCAAACTAGGACACAAAGTATACAGAAAACCCACCCATACGGACCGATATCTACACAAAAATTCCAATCACCACCCACGACAAAAGAGAGGCATGATCAAAACCTTGGTGGATCGTGCTAATCGAAACTGTGAAACCCAATTTCTCAACAATGAACTTAACCATCTGAATTGGGTCCTACAGGCAAATGGCTATTCCAAGAATGAAATAAAAAGAGCCATCAAACCAAGAAAACAACACCCAACTGAAGAAAAACAGCCCCCCACAAACAAAGTATTCCTGCCCTACATCAAAGGAGTCACTGACCACATGGGAAAACTGATGGAAAAACACAACTTTCAAACAGTCTTCAGACCCACCAGAAAAATACAACAAATGCTAAAATCAGCAAAAGACAAAAGGGACCCCCGCACCGCTGCAGGAGTATACCGCATACCATTCAGCTGTGGACAAGTATACATCGGAACCACAAAACGAAGCATTCACACCAGGATAAAAGAACATGAAAGACACTGCAGACTACAGCAACCAGAAAAATCTTCAGTAGCTGAACATGCTCTCAAGCAAACGGGACACAAAATCCTATTTGAAAACACAGAAATACTGGACAACACCAAAAGCCACTACACCAGATTATACAGAGAAGCCATTGAAATTCACAAGCACCAGCACAGTTACAATAAAAAAGAAGAAAGTTTAAAAATTAGCAAAACCTGGCTACCAGTCCTGAAAAACACAGCCTGCAAAAGGTCAACGAACTCAGTCCAACCACCAGGACATGGGAATACTTCTCACAATGAACATGCTAATCACGCTCATCAGCCACTCGTTAACATTTCAACACAACAAAAAACCCCACCTAATCTCCTATAATTTAGCTCTATATGTAGAACATTGCCACTCTACCTGGGCACAGAGATTTTGTTTCTAACTGTGCTCCTGCCCTCTGAAGATGCTGGCCACAGATGCTGGCGAAACGTTAGGAACCACAACTTCCAGAACACGGCCACACAGCCCGGAAGACCCACAACAGCCAATATTGTATTTCTTGCAAAAATTGAAATGATGGTTTGTGGTTCGACACACACATGCACTCATAATTGTGATTACTTTTATCATTATTTCTCAAGGGCATAAAACAGATGTTGTAAAAACTTGAACTAAAATAGCTATTATTCTGCTGATGACTCTTCACCTGCAGTAGTAGTGACGGCCAAATTTTGTCCAGTGATCTCTAACAATTTCCTCCACACCCTGCTTTCGAGCTGCCATGATTGAGAACCAAATTAAAACAGCCCAAAGTCCATCTTTCTCTCGGATGTGGTCAGATCCTATGGAAAAACAGTAAACATATTATATGCTAAAAGTTAATCTCAGATGGGAAACAGAGATACTACTATTCAGTGACTTACTGTTCTTCCCAAATATGTGAGAATATTCTTACTATATTAAATCCCAGACAACTAGGATTTGGACAATTGGTAGTTTTCAGTTATGCAATATACATAAAACAACAAACTTCAACTTCTCCAGAGTTTCTCCCTTCCTAATCCTTTGTTCCATTTCTTTATTCCATTTTTTTTAATTCCAGGCATTTAAGAGAAAGAACAGTTTATTAATTAACAGTATACATCCAGAGACAGCCAGTTTGGTGTGGTGGTTAAGGCATCAGACTAGAAACTGGGAGACTGTGAGTTCTAGTCCTGCCTTAGGCACAAAGCCAGCTGGGTGACTTTGAACCAGTCATTCTCTCTCAGCCCTAGGAAGCAGGCAAGAGCAAACCACCTCTGAAAAACTTCCAAGAAAACTGCAGGGACTAGTCCAGGCAGTTGCCCAGACTCCACACTGACTAAAGGCGCTAAAAAAGAAAAGAAAAAACCCAGAACAGAATTTGACTAAATTTAAGCAAGAATGGTTCCCCTATATATCATATGTCACACAACAAGGCAAACCCAGACACTAAGAATATGGTAAGGGGAAATAACTGACATAAAGACAGAAGTAATTTCAATGTTTATAAATATCTTGATGCAATCATCACTCAGGCACAATGGGAGGAAATCTATAATTTAATGTTGTTTTTACTGATTTTTTTCCTTTTTAATTTTTTTTCTCTTTTCTGAGTTTTTTCTTTTTCTTTCCCTTTACATGATTAAGTGCATGTATTTTTGGGACAATGACAAATGGTGGTAATATTAATATTACTATTTAGAGTTTTATATAGATTTTTAGTTATTTCTTAAGATGAATCTAGTTCTATACATTTAATTAATGAATGAAAATGAATTTTAAATTTTATGATAATTGTAAATCGTTTTGCTTATTGGCCAATCATCTACTATGTCTTTTTCCATCTTTTTTTCTTTTATGTAGCTATTTATTGTCCTTTAAATGTTATTTTTTTTTAAAAAAAGAGAAAGCACACATACCTACTAAGTATAATAGATGAAATATAAAGTAGGATGGCTTTATAGATAAATACAGATCATGCCAATATATACTTTGGAATATTCAGAGCTTATCACCAAATTTCTATCACCTACATTTCACTGAACATACATACTGTACATTTCAAGCAGAAAGCATACATTACCATTTCATGTTCATATAAAGTTAAGTAGCTACTTTTTTGAATCATATTTTAAATAGAGAGGGTGAGAGAAAAATCACTCAGCAATCCTGTAGCCCAACTCAAAATTGAAGTAGCTCTTTTTCTTTATAGGAGGAGTTCTCATGGCACATAATGATTGGCATTGGCATATTCAGTGGACGTGAAAATGATGAAACATGTCTGACTTCAAATGCTGCAACTTATATACTTGCATCAGATGCTGGGGTGCAAGTATGTAATGGCGGCATTTGGGCGATGATGGCACTGTCCATGTATTGTCATTTTGGCATCATAACGGTTTGTGGACAATTAGTGCTTATTTATGTAACATTGTTCTTCTCAACCTCCAATATGCCTTATGTATAATTTAGCATGTGTTTATTGTTTGGTATAAATGCTCATACGTTGCTAACACAGGACAAAATATTTTTCTATTGCATCAAAAAAGGCTACTAGACATCCTATATTTGCTTTTGCTCAACCATCAATAGCATGGTTTACAACCTCCAAGTGACTCTCTCTCACACACACACACACACACACACACACTCCTAGATAGATGGGAGTCTCTTTCTTGGCTATGAGCTAATTCACTGATTAGAAATAGTTCCCAGGTCCACTATAGGAAGTTCAGAATTAACAGAGATTAAGACCTGACCCTGAGTTTAATACATTCGGCAGAAATTTATTTGTGATAGTCCTTTTTACTGTTGTGAAATGGGCTGGGAGCTGTAGTTCAACAACATCAAGAACTGCTTTACAGAGTATTATTCTTACCGGTGCCAAAACTTTCTTCTCCGCAGAGGGAGCATCGACCAGAATCCATTAGATTTGAGAAGAACCTCCATCCTGCTGGTGTTTCATATACAGGTACTTTCATTGATTTTGCAACCCTAAAAAAATACATTACAAAACAGACCTTATTAAGCTACTATAGTTTTTTGCATATATGGATATATAGCTTATTTAAATACATTCATTTTTAAAACATATGAAACATCTATCCATAGAGATTTCCAAGTAAAGCCATGAATTAAAAACTGGATTTAGGTTCTGATCATAACAACCTACCACATGCCATTTAGCACAGTTGTTTAAAAGAAGCTTAAATACAGTTTAAGAAAAAATATTTCTTTAGACGAACAAAATACTATATTCACCTGAAAGTTGTAATATTTTTTTCCAAATAATTTACTCTTAAAATAAGAAGTTTGACTTGATTGATTCTTTGAGAATATAGTAACAGAGGCATATATGTTTTTTCTATGTCATCTTTCTTTGAGAATAGGATGTGGGAGTGGGAGTCATCTTAAGCTGAAGTTTTTTCTTTAGGGATGAGTTAACCACATAAGTGTTTGGTGTTTTTTTTTTAATACCTTCGAGTCAGTCTTGACTCCTGTTGACTACCTGGACTAGTTCCTGAAGTTTTCTTGGCAAGATTTCAGAAGTGATTTTGCTTCTGAAGAAAACATTGCTTCAGAATTCCTAGAATTTAAGCTGGGAGTTTTGTAAGCAAGCATCAACACTGTTAATCTAAAACTGATATGATATTAGTAACACATTACCCAAACACAATCAGAAAAAGACACAAGCATCTAAAATAGATATATACACAATAGAAGTTTAACCAAATTTAAGCAAGAATGGTTCCCATACATACAACACATCACACACCATGGCAAATATAATCACTTATAGTCTGGCTTCTAAGGAGGTCTAAATGTCTACAAATATTGTAAAGCAGCAAATGTATAAAGAGGGAGAAGCCAGAAATCCAATAGTTACTTTTTAATTTTCTTTTTCTTCTCTGTTTGTTGGTATTTTAATCCTTGTTAAATTTGCTTTATTTATCTAATTTTTTCTTTATTAATGTGTAACTCTATCTCTCAATACAATGGAGTTTTTAATACTAAGCAAGCAGCTTAAAATCAAAACTTTATCATATAACAAATACTTTGATGCAATTTGCAGAGGTTCTTGTTTCAATGTTATATTCAGCTTTGGATGAAAAAGTCAAAAAGTAGAGTATTCCTTATTACCTGTGTTTATTATTGCAGCATTAAACTCAAATCATGTATTCCTCTTTGCACCAACCATCTGTGAAATTACATTACTATAGAATATCCTAACGCATAGGTGACATTATTTAAAATATAAAACTAAAACTGCATATTAATACTATCACCTTTGTGGCATATAAATAAAACATATAAGAATGCCTGTGAAATTAAAAAGATATTTAGAAAAAGCCAGCTAATTTTACTGGGCAGAAAAATGGAAATTTTAAAATAAAAATAGTTTAGACAAAGAAAGCTTTTATCTTCAAATGCACTTAACCCACAAATATGACCGTTTCATCTTCAGTCAAAAGGATCGTATAATACAGAAGATTCAAGAGAGTATTATGTGCTATATCCTATGAACAGAATGGAGTATAACCAAGAACATCTGTGAGAACAGCACAGGACAATGATGATAAGGCATTCAAGAATTTTTTTGTAGCCTGCATATTTGTTAATAGAAAGTACTTCAAAAGTTACTGCGGTTACTCTTGAATTCAGTGCAGTTTTTTCCTCAAAGTATATGCAAAGACAGCAGTTTATTATTTAGTAAAAGCTTGCATAAGCCTGAACAGATAAACCACGAAAATGCTATCTTGTATGAAGAACTCGAAGAGTAATTCTCTCTGTTGTTCTGGAGATCTTATCTAAGATTTCTGAATTAAAAAAAAACTTTTTCCATTCTATTCAAAGTGTTAAACTCTGGTGCTTGTACTTCTCATCTGCTCCTAACAACAGTACAAAAGTGGCAGGTCTATGAAATATATGTTTAGTTTCTGGATATTTTCACTCTGCATGCACTGTGTTCCCTTAAAAGGCATCAAGTGTATATACCAAGAGTAGAACCAAGCAACTGCCAATATCCCATATATGGTAAGCACTGCAGCTACTACTCCCACTATCTTTAATTTATGAACCAAAAAAAAAAAAAAAACCCAACAACCAACCCCTCAGGAATGGCAGCTTTGACCCAGCAAACAGATAAGAAGGATGCTTCAGAAAGATAAGAAACAAAATTACCAAATGGCCTTCTCGAATAAAATATCATAGAATTGGAAGGAACTTACAGTAAAAGGTTGCCATTCCAGTATCCTTGTCACATGCCTAGTGATGGCTCAGCTGATTCAGGCCTTTAAACCAAGCCACATACTAACTTGTAGAATCTCAGCTTGATATTGTTTAGGACTATCAGACATGGGCTGCAGAAATCTGAATGGCTATGAGAAAGCAAGGAAGGGCTCATTTGTTTTCTCTGATTGGCTGGATTTTCACAGCCCAGATCTGATAATCCATATATTTTTAACACAGCATATCCATAACTTCAGTTACAGAAATCTTACCTTCTTTTATATACTGCATTAATGACACTGTGCAAATAAATATATTTGTTAAATTAAAATATTTAGTATTCTGAAAGGATTCCCTGCTTTCTAGTATAATTCTATACATATTTATTTATTTCTTTATTTTATTTAATGCATATGCCCATCCATCTCACCAAAGCAACTCTGGGTGGCAAAAAAGTTTCAACATTTAAAACAGTTATACATATAACTGTAAAAAAACATGCAACACATGATCAAAAATAAAGACAAAAACAGCAGCTGAGAAATAAAACCTCAGGATAATAACAAATCCCTGGGGCATCACTAAGTTCCCAACCTCCATACCAGGGCAAATGGCCAGGTCTCGAGTGCTTTCGGAAGGCCAGCAGGTGGCGGGCCATTCTGATCTTGGGTGGCAAGGTGTTCCAGAGGGCAGGTGTCATGACAGAAAAGGCACACTTCCTGGATCCCGCAAAATGCCATTTAATTTGATCGATGGGACTAGAAGCACAGCCCTCCTGCCAGATCTAACAGGGCAGGTAGAGATAACTGGAGAGCGGCAGTCCTTCAAGAATCTTGGCCTCATGCCATGAGGGGCTTTATAGGTGACAACCAGCACCTTTTACTCCAACATAATGAATAAAGTTAACTCCTGGGTATTTAAAACTTAATCATTCACAAAGCAGTTTGAAACCAATCTATTATCATCTTTGCTATCTACAGATCTGTGCTGACATCACAACGAGTGTTGTCCATCACTTGTGAATCTAGTGCTCACAGAGAACTTCATGAGCTGATTGATTCTTTCACTTCCTAGATGACCAACCGAGAGCGCAACATGGAGCATCCAATCAGTGCCCACATCCTGAGCTACAACCAGTCATGGAGGATGAGAAGAACAAGAATCTCCTGGCTCCCACTCCATACAAAAAGGAAATTAATAAATTGCTTCCCTCTCCCACTATCGTGCTGAAAAAAGGAACAGGTCTTTTAGAACGGGTCTGCAACCTGTGGACCGAGGCCCACTGGTGGGCCGCGGGCTGTTAGGAAGTGGGCCGCAGGGTGAGCCAGAGCAGCTGATTGGTGGAGGCCTGGTAGGGGAAACACCTCCACCTATCAGCGCGCGGCAAAGGAGGTGGGCTGAGGAGCAACCCCGCCAATCAGCCAACCCTCGCGGCAGCAGCGTGTGCGGCAAGGCTTTTTGCCTCCCTGCAGTTCAGTGCCGCATTTTTTTGTGGCACTGAGGGCATTTTCGAGGTCCCCAGAGCCTGCCCTTTCGAAGGGGCACCCTGGTGGGGGCACGGGGCAGACTTTTCCTCCCCCCCACTTTTGCTCCCCACGTTTTTTTCAGCCCCTACCAGGTAGCTCTGGCGCACCTCCGCTTCCCCGCCACACAGCTCATCAGCGCTCTGGCGCGCCTCCGCTTCCCCGCCGCACAGCCGATCGACGAGATTTTCCACCCCAGGGCGCCTCCCCGTCACTTTTTGCGGTGATCCGAGGCGAAAAGGCCTGCAAACCCCGCCCCGTCTGTCTGATTGGCTGCTGCCCACAAACCCCGCCCCCCAGTCCTTGGAAAAAAAATTCCGAGGGAAGTGGTCCCTGGTGCCAAAAAGGTTGCTGACCCCTGTTTTAGAAAGAAAAGATGCATTTCCCTCTTTCCAGATACTTTTTCCCCAGTTGTGGGTTCCAACAACAAAAGAGAAAGAAAATCATTGGGGGAAATGGACTCAAGGAAGGAGAGCACTTCTGTTCCCCTCTTCCCTGCCCCATCTACTTTTAAAATTGAATTCACTCCTCCCTCATAGTTCTTTTTCCTACCCAATTAAATCCATGTTAACAACGAACTGTTACCGTTTCAACCAGCTTACGTTGGGATTCCCTGAAATATTTATTGCTTGCTAATAATGTATTTTAAGAATACATCATTTGGCTAGTTCTTAGAATATTTTCAGACATACTTTCCTTCAACTCAGCCCCTGAAGTCATGGAAAATTACTGTTGTGCCAAGACAGCATTCATACAGCGTATTCTCTCTAATTCAAGTCAGGTTGTTTTGCACATGAAATATTTAAGCAAAAACACATACCCATCACACTATTTTCTTATGGGATAAATAACATTATGCAAAGCAAAGTAACGGACTACAAAATAAGCAAAAGAAACTAAAGGCATGTTAATAGAAAAAATATGTCGCTGAATCTAGTTTACACCAACACATTTATTATACTTCTCCATACATTCTTCCTTTCAAACCATCCTTGCTTCCACCTTGTTCCTGCACTAATTCATGTTTTGCCTTTTGTTCTTTAAACTTCTCATCTCTGTTTTTGAGGATTTCATCAACTCCATCTACTCGTGACTTTCTTGGTCTTCCCTCTTCTCTTCATTCATTCACTTTTCCTTCAGATACTTGCTTTGTGAGTCAAATTTCATTCTTCCTGTATAGTTATACCACACACACTTCTTACCACACTACCACTGCATTCAACGTACTTCAGTGTTTATCCCGACATACTCAACACTCACTTCCAGTAAACAAAGTGGTCAGATGCATACCATTATAGACAGCCACTTTTACTTCTTTTCACAAACAGTAATTCCTTGCAGTAGACCACATATTACCCACTAGCTTTCTACCTGCATTTGTATGTCTTAAAATTTATTCATCCATTTTCCCACCTTTGGTAGTGCACATTCTAACAAGGCACACAAATTCATGTACTATCTTTAGTTTTTTTTTGCCATTTATGTATAACTTATTCATACCATTATCCCTTTCAAACACAACTACCTTGGTCTTGGTCTTATTTTCAAACTAATACTCTTTGTTGCATCATACAATCTAACATTTGCTGCAAAACACTGAAGTTTCAACCCTACAAGATGGTAGATCAGAGCTTTCCAAACTGTGTGTCGCGACACAAAAGTGTGTTGCCACACACAGTCTGGTGTGTCGCCACACAACCCGGAAGCGCTGATCATCATCAGCGCTTCCGGGTTTTCCCGCAGCGACACACCAACGGCAGCGCGCAAAAACCTGAAAGCGGCAGCAGCGCTTCCGGGTTTTTGCGCGCTGCCGCAATGGTGGCACTTCCGGGTTTTCCCACGGCGACACACCAACGGCGGTTGGTATGTCGCCGCGGGAAAACTTTGGAAAGCCCTGTGGTAGATGTTTGTAGATGCCTACAAATATATAAACACAATCATATCCCCAGCACATATACCTGAAATCTCACCAGAAGCATTCCTTATATATTTTCCATAAATTCCTTAATTTCCATAAATTCCTTAATAACCAAGGGATCATCATACATGTACTCATTGCTAGGGGCTGAATCATTCATTAAACATTCTGTTTAGTCTCTTGGATGCTTTACTTCCATCATATACTGCTCTTACCACATTCAGCAACCAGCTTCAACTCTATATTTGTGTGCAACATTCCATAATTCAAGCCTATTCACTTTATCAAACACTTTCTCTAAAAAAAAGACACACATTAATATTTTTCACATTTAAACACTTCTCAATGACATGCTGAAGAGCAAAAAACTGATCTGCACACTCTCTGCCAGCATAAAGTTGCACTGTACTTTCCAAATTTTGCTCATTGACACCTCTCATACCCTTTCAATCAGAATTGTGCCAAACAACTTCCCATACACACTCAACAAACCTATCCCCCTGTAGCTTTTCCATTTACAATTGCTATCTTATAAAGAGGTCGAGTAATGGCATTTGTCTAGATGCCAGGTACAGATGGAGTCTTTAACACACATTAAACAAGTGCACAACCACCTTATAAGCAAACTATATTTGTATTTTAATATTTTTGCAGTTAGCCCATATTGGGGATTACATCATGGTGATAAGAGCAGCAAAACATAGCTACTTTTCTACTCTTATCACATTCACAGATAGCCCCCCAGCAGCCATTTTTAAAGTGACTCATTCCTTGCTGGGGAGAGTCAAGCCACAGGTCTATCTTTATAGTCACCATAAGGAATATACTAGGCAGTCTTGTCCCAGTATTCAGACATTCTATGGGTCTGGATGTGGAGGAACAGACAAGGCTCCACCATGACAGGACTGAGCCACTGGTATTTGGACCAGCCAGGTCTGGAGATGTTCTACCTTTAGTTCTGAGTAGGATCGCACTTCCACCTTAGGGACTGGCATGCCAGGAGCAGATGACAGCTGTGGCCATGAAGGCCTTTCCACAAAGTCATCTAGTGTGCCAGTTGTGCCCATACCTGGACCAGGAGACCTTTAGGACAGTCACTCATGCTTTGGTCACCTAACATTTGACTACTGCAATGCATGCTATATAGGGCTGCCCTTGAAGACCACTCAGAAGCTGCAGCTGGTCCAGAATGCAGTGGCATGGGCAGTTATGGGCATGGCATGCTATGCCCATATAATACCACTGCTTACTGAGCTGCACTGTTTACCAATAGGCTTCCAGGTGAAATTCAAGGTGCTGGTTATCACCTAAAAGCCCTTTATAGCATAGGGCCTGAGGATCCAGGTCTTTCATAGCTTCTGCCATCCTATATAATTGGGCAGAGTCAGCATGCTTTGGGCCCCATTGATGCCTCAACTTTTGACATTTTATTGCTATATTTTGACAGCATGATCTCAGGGTGCTGTGGGGGACATACATGGCCTCAGGTTCCCATCCCTTCATTAAACCCTAAAGCAGAGTTAACGTAACACTATTGATTAATTATATAACATACTATGCTTGAACAAGTGGTTCTTAAACTGCTTGACCCAATTACCCCTTTTCCCAATTGCGAATAACATCATTACATCCACAAAAACCCAGACTGTTGTTTTACATAAGCATCTTGGCAGTGGAAGTCCCAAACTAGATTCTTGACTTACAAATTGCTCTATTACCCCCAGGATATGCCCGTGGGTGTAATTATCCCCAATTTAAGAACCACTGAAGTAAACTACATTATGGTTTAATGTGCAACCTGCTGAACCACAATTTATCCAACCCCACTTTAGTCTAACCTAGCTTGTTGCATAAACCATACTAAAAAATATAAACCCTGGGCTTAATATATTGGCCAGGTTTGTACAATACATTAAACTAAAATTAAACAAATCATGCATTATAATATTTGAACTCGGTATCTTTGGTAGGTTGCAAGCAGTATTTTCAGATCATAGCCCTTAGTTAGTTACCATGGGAAGTGGGTTAAAGAGAGCTCAGTTCAATGCATTGTCGAAGGCTTTCACGGCCGGAGTTCGATGGCTGTTGTGGGTCTTCCGGGCTGTGTGGCCGTGTTCTGGAAGTTGTGGTTCCTAACGTTTCGCCAGCATCTGTGGCCAGCATCTTCAGAGGGCAGGAGCACAGACAGAAGCGAAATCTCTGTGCCCAGGTAGAGAGATTTCGCTTCTGTCTGTGCTCCTGCCCTCTGAAGATGCTGGCCACAGATGCTGGTGAAACGTTAGGAACCACAACTTCCAGAACACGGCCACACAGCCCGGAAGACCCACAACAGCCATAGAGCTCCCTCCCTCCCTCCCTCCCTCCCTTCCTTCCCTCCCTCCCTCCCTCCCTCCCTTCTTTTCAGTGTCTCAGGTTCAGTCTAGGACATTCCTGACCAACAGTCTCTAAGCCTTAAAAGTGTTATGTTCAAATGAACCTCGTTTCCTGCTTCTTCCTCAGCTGTGATTATCATTTCCCATAACATAAGAAACATGTCAATAGATTCCCACCGCAGAAGACATTAATGGGAAAAGATGGCTGGGAATTGCTAAAGAAGAAGCTATAAAAACACAATTGGAAATAATTCCAGCATGGAGAAAAACATGGAGAACAGCAAAAGAAGCCAATGTGGCCACACAAAATTTTAGTGAAGATCTGAAAACAAAAAAGACATGAAGGAAATGAAAAGAGGCCCAGGTCTCAAAGGAAGACTACTGAGTAAAGACTGCTCTGAATATGCTGGAGTTAGTAACAAATATGACTTTTTATGTACTGTATATTCAAAATAAAAGGGTGAAGATGAGTTTTAGCCATCAGATATTGGCCCTCAGTATAATGAAGAAGTATAACTCTTTACCACGTGGCTTAGAAATGCATATATTAATATTTACTTATTACATTTATAAAAGTAATCATGGAGCTGGGCAGCCCTAGTAATAAATATGAAATAGTTGCTCCCTCAGGCTTAAAGTTAAATGATCAAAGCGCCAGATTTTATACTATGTTGTTTACAGAGTCCTTTGATCACTTTTTGGGAAAAAATCATAAAAATATTCATTTCAAAACAATTTTGTCATATCTAGACAAAAAGAAAGGATACTGCAAGGAAAAAAGCAGTGCCAAGTTAGACATGTCTGTGTAAACAATGATAACATGGAAATGTTCATTTTGGTGGTGGAAGGAAAAGGTTTTACCCTTAGAAGAAAGGGGGGAAAATAGTTTTGAGTTATCTAAATTTACTCAGAGTTTCTGAAGACTGAGGCTCAATTGCACAATTTGTAAATGATTTCTACCATAATTAATCACTTAAGCAGCACTACTTACCTCACAGCAAAAGTGGAGAACCTCTTTGATTTTTTTCCCCTCAGCCTCTCTGACATGCAGAAGGCACAGCTGGTGACACAGTTATATAACTGAAGTCTAGTGTTTTGTTTCTGGAGAGGTTTAAAATGCAAACTAGGCCTATTAAGCCACATAGAGAATAAATAAACCTATTCTGCATTTTCTTAAAGGAAAAATGCAAAAAAATGTGCCTTACTGAAGATCAGAGGTTTTGCCACCAAATATTGTTCTGAGATTATTCTAGGGCTTGAAAAATGGGGGTAGGGGCTGCATGAAGTTGCATGGACAGTCCACCCCTGCCATAAAGCCAAGCCAAGAGCAAAAAATATCTGGCAGTGAATATAGGGTTGAACAGACTGTACAGCAAAGAGGACTCTTCAAACCCTCACGTTTATCAACAGATCAGAACAAAGACACCCGGGTCTAATTATTTAGACTGAGTTTATACATTACATAGTTATGATTTGGTTTAACTATGCTTTGTGGCCTAATAGTCAAAATTGCCTGTTTAATGTAATATGCAAAGCCAACAATGATAGCTTATAAACCACCATCACTAGGCTCACACTACATGTTCATCCAGGAGTGACAACCTTTTCCAGCTGAGAGCTATGCTTGGCCTTCAGATGATTTGCCAGGGACTGAACTCCAAAAAATAGTTGATAGTTCAAAGGCAAACACGACATTCAATTTTATTTCATTTACATTAAAAATTTAACTACAAATAATAGTAGTTGATGCTGTGAAAGCTGGCCTCTCATAGTCAAAAGTAAAGAGCCTGCGACTAGATCTAGCCATTATCAGGTCAAGGCAAAGATGGAAACTGTCCATTATCCAAAAAAGATTTGCTTCTAGCTCTTTTATGTAGAGTGAGCAGAAAAAAGAGATGCAAGAATTCGAATTTTGATCTAGTTTAAATTTGCATTCGATACACAACAGCCACTGGAATTATTTCATAATGGCTTTTCAGCTTTTCCACAAAAATAAAAGTTGTTCTTGTATTCCTGTTTATCTACTTCAGTCCAGCTTGTTGGGATAAAGCTGATGATTATGTATTTAATATTTCACCTCTTCTAAGATTTGGTAGAAAGTGTGAAAGTCTTGTGGGGAAGGTGCTTAAGGGTTTGGGGAACCATATAGAGCTAAAGCCTCAAGTTGGGTATCTCAGTATTAAAGCAAGTCCAAAAAATATGGCTTGGTGTAATGTGTGAATCCCTTATTAGCACACTGTGTCAAAAATAGCTTCTTGCCCCAGAAAGTATCTGCTCAGAAGTACATATTTCCAATTAAGCTGGAATCCAGGGCTGATCTTGAAAAGCTAAGCAAATTCAAACTAGTTAGTTCTTGGATGGGCAGGAAACATTAGAGCTGCAGGCTACACTGGGATATTTTAAAAAAAGAAATCTTATAAAGTAGCAATGGTAAAGCATTTCCATGCTGTTGTCAAGAAAACTATATGGATATAGCCATTAAATCACCCAGAGTCAAGCTCAACTTGAAAGAGACTTTATGTTTTTTCTACTTCTAAACAGCTAAACAGGGATGAAGACATATGAAGAGTGTGCCCTTTTATCTTTCAGTGCAAATTTCAGTATAAGACTTCTCATTAAAAATATGTAAGATCTTGTTTTAAAAACTTTAATAAAGGTACCAAAAGCAGTAATCAGTATTTGAAACATTATGCCCATGGCTGCTTCAAATCAAGAACAGTGAGTATATGATAATGTAGAAAAATGGCTAGAAAATTCAAGCATTTTAAACAAAGATTTGGAATTTGGCAGCAACTTTCCTGAAACAAAAGGGTTTTGCTCATAGCAAAAGATTTGGATTTCTATTATGTGGAACTGCACGCACATGCACTACACACCAACAATAGCCCTGATTTGTATAGCTTCTCTAGAAAATGATTCTGAAATACGCAAGGGTTTAATAGAGATTATTCTGGTTCATGAGGTCAGTGTCTCTGCCATTAACTGTAAACATTATATACTCAACTCAGAAATGGTCAATTTGTGGCCATATATTTCAACTCCTAGCAGACCCAACCAGAAAGCTTAATAGAGTGTGAAGCTGAAGGTGAATTTCAGAGATAACTGGGAAAATAAAAATATCTGGAAAACCCAACCTCTATACTTAACGCATCAATGTTAAAAACAGCAATTAAGTACTAGCTATAGCTGATAAGTTCTGTAATTTTTAATGAATATTTAGATTGTTGGTTGTTGTGGGTCTTCCGGGCTGTGTGGCTGTGTTCTGGAAGTTGTGGTTCCTAACGTTTCGCCAGCATCTGTGGCCAGCATCTTCAGAGGGCAGGAGCACAGACAGAAGCGAACTCTCTGTGCCCAGGTAGAGTGGCAATGTTTTTTTTTGTTTTCTATTTATAGAGCTAACTCTACCTGGGCACAACGTTAGGAACCACAACTTCCAGAACACGGCCACACAGCCCGGAAGACCCACAACAACCATCGAACTCCGGCCGTGAAAGCCTTCGACAATACAATATTTAGATTCATTTATAATTTCATATTGTTCAAAGACTATATAGTGTTAACACTTCTTTGGCTAACACATTTTCCCCTCTTTTAAAGAGTTGCAACATATTAGGCATTCATTATTTTGCTTAATTGTGTGATCTCTGTCTCTTGCACACATTCATATATATTATATCTGTGTGTGTGTCTGTGTGTATTTTATAAATGTGTATTAAAATGGCTTGTCATGTTTTATGAACCAGCTAGGCATACAATTTTTTTCCTTGCTAAATATAAAGATGTTTTTCTTTGTGCCTTTGATTTTCAAGGCTCTATGAGATCTTGATTTAAATTTAGAAGGGCTTCTTAATTTGTACTGGGATAAGTTTCTATGCCCCTTCATGGATTACTGCCTTGTCGTGGCGAAGGGGCTTGTGTAACTCAATGAAGTCCGGTCAAGAAGAACAGGTCATGACGGAGAGTTTTGACAAAACGTGGTCCAAAACTGGAGGAGGGAATGGCAAACCACTCCAGTATCCTTGCCAAGAAAACCCATGGACAGTATCAAAAGGCTAAAAGATATGATGCCGGAAGATGAGCCCCTCAGGTCGGAAGGTGTCCAAAATGCTACTGGGGAAGAGTGGAGGGCAATTCCGAGTAGCTCCAGAAAGAGTAAAACAGCTGGGCCAAAGCCGAAAGGACGCTCAGTTGTGGATGTGTCTGGAAGTGGAAGGAAAGTCCGATGCTGTAAAGAACAATATTGCATAGGAACCTGGAATGTAAGATCTATGAATCAAGGTAAGCTGGATGTGGTCAAACATGAGATGACAAGATTGAACATCGACATCTTGGGAATCAGCGAACTAAAATGGACAGGAATGGGCGAATTTAATTCAGGAGACCATTATATATACTGTACTACTGTGGGCAAGAATCCCTTAGAAGAAATGGAGTAGCTCTCATAGTCAATAAAAGAGTGGGAAAGGCAGTACTGGGGTACAACCTCAAAAACAACAGAATGCTTTCAGTTCGAATCCAAGGCAAACCATTCAGCATCACAGTGATCCAAGTCTATGCCCCAACCACTGATGCCGAAGAAGCTGAAGTTGACCGGTTCTATGAAGACCTACAACACCTTCTAGAACTAACACCAAAAAAAGATGTCCTTTTCATCATAGGGGACTGGAATGCTAAGGTAGGAAGTCAAAAAATAACCGGAATAACAGGCAAGTTCGGCCTCGGAGTACAAAATGAAGCAGGGCAAAGGCTAATAGAGTTTTGTCAAGAGAACACGCTGGTCATAGCAAACACTCTTTTCCAACAACACAAGAGATGACTCTACACATGGACATCACCAGATGGTCAATACCGAAATCAGATTGATTATATACTTTGCAGCCAAAGATGGAGAAGCTCTATACAATCAGCAAAAACAAGACCTGGAGCTGACTGTGGCTCAGATCATGAGCTTCTTATCGCAAAATTTAGGCTTAAATTGAAGAACGTAGAGAAAACCACTAGACCAATCAGGTATGACCTAAATCATATCCCTTATGAATATACAGTGGAGGTGAGGAATAGATTTAAAGGATTAGATCTGGTAGACAGAGTGCCTGAAGAACTATGGATGGAGGTTCGTAACATTGTACAGGAGGCAGCAACTAAAACCATCCCAAAGAAAAAGAAATGCAAGAAAGCAAAGTGGCTGACTGATGAAGCTTTACAAATAGCTGAGGAAAGAAGGGAAGCAAAAGGCAAGGGAGAAAGGGAAAGATATAACCAACTGAATGTAGATTTCCAGAGAATAGCAAGGAGAGATAAGAAGGCCTTCTTAAATGAACAATGCAAAGAAATCGAGGAAAACAATAGAATGGGGAAGACTAGAGATCTCTTCAAGAAAATCGGAGATATCAAGGGAACGTTTTGTGCAAAGATGAGCATGATAAAGGACAAAAAAGGCAGGGACCTAACAGAAGCAGAAGAGATTAAGAAGAGGTGGCAAGAATACACAGAAGAACTATACAAGAAAGATCTTAATATCCCTGATAAATACATTGACCTTGAGCCGGACATCCTAGAGAGTGAGGTCAAGTGGGCCTTAGGAAGCATTACTAACAACAAAGCTAGCGGAGAAGACAGTATCCCAGCTCAGATAATGGAGTTGGGGAAATCTAAGGGAGAGAGTGATCTGCAAGCCATAAGTAAAATCGATCTCCTGGTAGAATGCCATGAAAAGAACCTGGAATCTTTGAGGGGGGCAGTTGGGCTGTTTGATTCTTTCAAGAGGAAAGCTCTGTGCACATTGTGGGGATATTTGGTTTATTGTTAACTGGGATAAGGGTTGAAGAATGTTCATCTGGTTTGCTTTAAGGATTTGATTGATGCTATTTGCCTTTAAAGATTTGGATTTACTGTTTTGAATTGGCTTTGTTTTTTGGGTTTATTAAGATGAAAATTATTGAAACTGTTGTACTAGGGTTAAATAATGTTTATCTGGTTTGCTTTAAGGATTTGATTGATGTTATTCCCTTTTAAAGTTAGGGAATTACTGTTTTGAATTCTCTTTGTTTTTTGGGTTTATTAAGATAGGGATTATTAAAATTAAAAATTTGTCATACCTGGATTTTTGGAAAGTTTGCATAATGCTTTTCATAATCCTTATTTGGTCATTATGGTACTTTTCTTGCTTTAGATATATCCTTTATAGTGTATCCATTACTTAGAACATCATTATACTCTTTCTGTTTGAATTTCCTTTGTTTGGTAGTTGCATCACTTATGTTCTTAGTCCTATTCATTTAGTAACCTAAGACGTTACCTTTATTGTTGAGGGTAGTGATGTGATGTAGCATTTAGCTAATGGTCTGTAAGTGTCTTCTTTCTACACACTTCATGGTTTGGATATCAATCACTACCTTGCTTCATTAGAACATTCAAGAATGGGAAATTACTCTTATTCTCACTTCCATAATGAATGATACGGTCTCATGTTTTCCCTATAGGTGGTCTAACAATTTTATCAGCTCCTCACATTACCAGACAGAGAAAGTATCATAAACCTACCTAAACCAACATTTTTGTTGAAGACAGCTGGATTCTAAAGATGCTTGCTCAAAGGCTTTCACCAATATACTGGTAACAACAAAAGTATATATATATATAATGTAAAAAAAAATAATTATGAACAGAAGCAATTCCTTTGCTTTTTAAAAAAAATTACACTGTTACGACTTATTAATGCCTTTTATTTATACATTTCTGAACTTTGGGTGATTTTTTCCAATTGAAGTGGTTGAGAGCACAGCTAATCTTGTCGTTGCTATCTTTAGCTTGAGTGAGAAGCTAAAACTTAAACCAGACTGAAAGTCCTTGTCTTAATGTCTTTAAAAACAGCTAATTTCTATCCTTCTGAATGTCAGCTCTTGTAATTAATTCCCAGTCTGATGGAAATGTCCTGTTTCTACAAAATTTTAATTCCAGAACAAATACATTAGCAATTCAGTCTAAAAAAAGTCACGTTTTAACTATACTTAGTGCTTGTCCCATCATATTCACATTTATGGTATATTTGATCCTTAAAAGATCCATTATCTCAGGGGTCCCCAACCTGTGGGCCACAGCCCACTAGTGGGCCGCAGCCTGTTAGGAAGTGGGCCGCGGGGCTCCCGCCTGCAAACCCCGCCCCCCAGTGCGCACGATTGGCTCCCGCCTGCAAACCCCTCCCCCCAGTCCATGGAAAAATTTTCTTCCACGACCGGTCCCTGGTGCCAGAAAGGTTGGGGACCGCTGCATTACCTTACTGTATTTGTCTTAATTTGATGTTGGAATAGCATAACAAGCAAATGCATGTTATTTTCCATCTGCTAGATTTGGGCGTGGTGGCTCAGCGGGTAAGACGCCAGGCTTGTCGATCGGAAGATCGCAAGTTCGGAGGTTCGAATCCCTAGCCCTGCGTGCGGAGTGAGCTCCCGCACTAGCCCCAGCTCTTGCCAACCTAGCAATTCGAAAGCATGCAAATGCAAGTAGATTAATAGGTACCACTTCGGTGGGTAGGTAACAGCGTTCCACGTGCGTCATGCGGCCACATGACCGTGGAAGCGTCTTCGGACAACGCTGGCTCTTTGGCTAACAAATGGAGATGAGCACCGGCCCCTAGAGTCGGACACGACTGCACAAATGTGCGGGGGGAACCTTTACCTTACTTAGATTTCTCCTCAATTTATAGGCCTAATAGTAAAAATCACGTTTGTTTGTTTTGTTAGTGTTTCTCTAAACTTATCCAGTGAAATCATTTCTCTATGCTCTTTCTCATTTACAAAATGGCTATTACTATGAGTGCAAACAATCTTAAAACATCCTGTTCAGACATTTGCCCAAGAACCTCAACACAAGGCAGGCATAGATTCTGTGCCCCGAAACAAAATAAATTCTTTGAACCCAAAGGTTTCTTTCTCTCATATTCAAAACCACTGCCAAACCTTTCTCAGTTGTTCCACATTCCCAGAGTGCAAAATCTACTTACCTGTGACTTATTTTCTCTCTGTAAGGATCATCCAACTGCCTAACATGGAGACACACTTGGACTCTCTGTCTCCATCTCCCTCACACACAATCTCCCTCAAGACACAATGGCAGAGTTCACACACAATGCAAAGCCACAATTGATTTCATTGTGTCTTGTTGAATAAGCTATAATGGTTGGATTTACACATACAATTAAAACAATCATTTACAAAACAGAACGAATAGATTCACTGTTTTGTAACTGATCTAGGTTTTGGCTGTGTACTGTAGATGATGTGTGAACCAAATAATCTAGAGTACACAGATTTCCTCCTCTTTTATTTATTTATTTTATTTATCTATCAAATTTTGCCACTGCCCATCTCCCCCCAAGGGGGACTCCATTGTACTTCACTGCTTTGGAGCAAGTAGCTCCTTTCATTGTTTTTCATAGTCCTTATCATCTTAGCCCTAATCACTTCCTACTTCCACTACATTGGCCCCACTTTCCCCCAAATAATTTCCAGCCATCCAGAATTTACTATGCAGTAACAATGGGGTTAGTCACTTTTTCTTTTTCCAGATGGCTGAGAGCACTTGAAATCTAGTGAAATCTAGCCTCCAGAAGCCTACCATTTTTATTTCTAAGAATTTCTCTGGATTTTTATGAGCTGAAGAGACATTCAGAAAATGAAGCTGATAGATGGACACCAATATTTTAGCCTGAAGCATTTCTGGACCATTCCCCCAAATATTACATATTAAACTGTATGTAAATGAATAAATAGCCTTTTGAAGTATTCTGGATAATTCAAAAGCTTGCACACTATTTTGTGAACATTTTAGATAGCTATAAGAAAAATCCCTAATAAGAATGTTGCCATTTTTGTTATATACAAGCATTTCTATTTTCTATTCTTACCTGAGACCCAGTTTCTCTATCACTGAAAGCGTGTGGAGAATTTCACACATTAAATTCAGTACATTTTTTGTAAAATGAGAAAAAATATATAATGGAAGAGAGAATGCTGTTGCTAAAGTCTGTGCATCTCTGAGAAAATTTGGGGAGATCAAGTACTCTACAGGTTAGCTTTTGATTTTATGAATTAATATGAGAACCCAATTTTGACTCCTGGCCATTGCCTAGTCCCTGCAGTTTTCTTGGCAAGTTTTTTTCAGAAGTGGTTTGCCATTGCTTCCTTCCTAGGGCTGAGAGAGAGTGACTGGCCCAAGGTCACCCAACTGGCTTTGTGCGTTAGGTGGGACTAGAACTCACAGTCTCCTAGTTTCTAGCCTGGTATCTTAACCACTACACCAAACTGGCTCTCTGAGAACCCAATACTAAGAAGAAAATTATGAATCTTTTGTATCCAAAAAGCAGCTACATTCTCCAAATATTAACTCTCAGTTTTGACAGATTATTCATGTCAAATTGCACTCTACAGAGAGTTCTTGGCTGAAATTGCATAGTCATAATGTGCTTGGCAGAAAACTGACCTCCTAAGGAAGAAATCTTTTACACATAAGAAATATGATTGTTTTAACCATGGCATGATGGAATGCCCTTGTCATTACACGCTGCAATTATGAAACTCTGGACAGGCTACTAAATGGCTCATCCAGTCAAATCTCTAATTAAACGTTACATACAGCACCACATCTTTTAAAATTCTAAATCAGATTTTAGAAAGCAGTCAGGCTTCCATTTTTGAATTATATTAAACATATATACAGTATCAGAGAGAGAGAGACAGAGCAGTGGAAGTTTTAAGAGTGAGGAAGTTGTAACATAAAAAGCATTGCAGTAGGCAACATGGAAAGGCAATTTAGCCCTTCCAGTATATCTGAAAGGCAGTGTTTACAGAAGAAATACTTCATAACTTAGTTGAAAAGAATTGTTTCCTTCTCCAATTCTCCTTGGACAAACTATGTTAACAACATGATTTAACTGATACAGTGGAATTGATTTATATACATAATTTTCCTTACCTAGTCTTTTTTCATTCAACACCCCAAAACACTTGAAAGGGAAACTTTACTTCAAAGCAGACAGAAGTGCTATAGCTACATCTAGCACACACAAACGCTGCTGTCGTACAACTAGACAATGTTCACTGAAGGTGTTGAAATGTGCTCTCAAGTGGCTTGCAGGTTGGCCTTCTGGTGAACCAAAATACTGGCAGCAGCACTTCCATGACAGAATTTGCTTATACCAGGGCTTTCCAAAGTTTTCCCGTGGCGACACACCAACCGCTGTTGGTGTGTCGCCGCGGGAAAACCCGGAAGTGCCGCCATTGTGGCAGCACGCAAAAACCCGGAAGCGCTGCTGCCGCTTTTGGTTTTTGCGCGCTGCCGTTGGTGTGTCGCCGCGGGAAAACCCGGAAGCGCTGATGATGATCAGCACTTCCGGGTTGTCTGGCAACACACCAGACTGTGTGTGGCGACACACTTTTGTGTCATGACACACAGTTTGGAAAGCTCTGGCTTATACAATGAATCAAATAAGGATAGCTTCGGAATTCATAACAAAGCTACTTTTGCTAAAAAGACTAAGATGGATAAGGGCTTAAATTTTATTTTTAAAACAACACAAATTTGTATTTAGTGACTGGTGCTTTATTCTGAAGACAACCTAGAATGCTGTAGCAGTTCTTTTAGAAGGACCATCAGTTTAAATCAAAATAATGAAAAATCCACTAACCTCTAACCCTGGGTGGAATAAGCAAATATTTCCTTGCTCATCACAGTTGATGCTGATCTGCACTACTTACAAAGATCTTTCTTTTTACAACCTAACTACAACTGTAGTCATGTTATCTTACATAACACAAAAAATTCTGCCATAGCCAGACAATATTTTCAAGCATCCAATGTAAAATAAGTAGCCAGGTTTCACTGAATCAAATATTCATACAAAAGGTGGCTAAAGCTTATTTAAAAACCATTAGAACAGAAAAAATGAAGAATACTTATCAATTATAAAAATGCCTGAAACTTTTACAACCGTATGTAGGATTAATTACTTTATGAAATTGCCATAATCCATTTTGAATTTAATTGAGCATAAACAAACAAGTAGAACCTAGGCCTTTCAACATAAGCGTATTATTCTGAAATCAAAGCTTACATAAGATTTTGGGAAAACTCTATGGATAAAATATTGTTTATGAAGAAAAAAAACACTGATATATAATATACCTGAAATCTTATGAGAGAAAATCCTTGCATTATTCCATTTTAATGCAAGAAAACAATATACAGGTAGACCTCGCTTAGCAACTTTCTTGGGCAGCAACAGTTTGAAGTTACGACAGTGATGAAAAAGTAACTTTGCAACCGATGCCCATGTTTATGATCTTCGCAGTATCTCTCTCTTTCAGTTATATGTTCACCATTACAATAAATTAGTACACGTCTTGTGCCTGACACGTTTTTTTCTCTCTGCCCCATCTACTGGCAGGGCAGAGAAATTAGCTAAACAAGTGATTTCTAAGTGCTAAGGGCAAGTTAATAAACTCAGCTCTGTGACCTTAATTAGCCAGATGCAGCTGCTGCCTGTAACTGACAAGACTTTAATCAGTTTCACACCTTTGGCTTTTGTCTGCCGCCTAAGCAGCTTGGGGCTCTGAGCTGTGAGCATGCTAGGCAAACAGCCAACTCCAGCACATTGCTTTTGATGTGTATTCTGCATTGTGTGCCTGCTTACTCTCTTGTAATCCCTTCCTCTCCTCTCCAATGAATGTACATACAATCTTGCTAATTATCCCAGTGCTGGGGTGAGCATTCCAAAGGGCAGGGGAGTGGGGAAAAAGGGCTATAAGATTTGCCCTTTTACCTAGCTTCCTCATGAGTCAAATTCCAGAAACCTTCCCTGCCGTTTGGGTTCACCCGGCTGTTTGGGGTCGTATCCTTCTGATGCTGTAAAGCAAAGGAAAGCTGAAGTAAAATTGTAAGCACAGTTGTGGTCACATGATTTTCCACTTAGCAACTGTGTCACTTAGCAACCAAGTTGCCAGTCCCAATTGCAGTTGCTAAACGAGAACTACTTGTAAAAAGAAATTTTGCTCAGGCTAAACTCAGCATGTCTGTAAATTTCATATAAGCAATAAATCAAAAGTAACGATTGGCCCTCTGAATAATAGCAAGTAATGTATCTAAGGTATTTTAGCCCACTTTTTAATCCTGTTGGATTCTTCATTATTTAGCATTTCTCACAGCTGCTGGTAAATGGCACTATTTATTACACCAAATCACAAGTTTCATATTTAAAATATGGACACATACCAATCCATATTCAGAATCCTGTTTGAATACCTCATAACCTCTTCCTTAACTTACCACTCTGATTAGCACAGCATTAGTGCTCTGGGAGGCATTCTAGTAATTAACAAACTCATCTCACTTATTTAAATTAAGTAGGTGATTTCCTTAACAACTGGGAACTGCACTTTGTAAAAAGAAGATTAAGGAAAAAAAATGGGAAGCAGTCAAAGACCCCAAAGGGCAGGATATTGTTTTAATTCGCTTGTAAACCGCCCAGAGTCGTTTGTCGAGATGGGCAGTGAAGAAATGTGATAAATAAAATAAATAAATAGTGACACCCCCTAAGTGGGTGGGGCTATTTTGGGAGATAGATTGGAATAATGTTTAGCCATGTTTTGGGTGCATTAGGACAACTATGTCAGGCTCAGCCCAAGAACAACGAAGAGTCAGTCCATTCAAACTCCAGTTCTTTATTTGCTCACACCGTATAGACAGAATCTTGCCAGACTAAAACTACTCTAACTGACCTAAGGGGAAATTACCTGGGAGACTCTAGGGCGGGGCTATCCTGAACCTCTTTGTTTTCCCACCATTGCCTCCTGGACTGTGCCTCCTCTTAGCTCTTCCACCTCCTTGGAATGTGCTCCCTCCTACCTGAGAACCAGCGGCACCGCCAAAATCCACCACATCTGTTTATGTAACTGTTGTTTTATTACCTCCCTAAGCTAAGGGAAAATAAAATATGAGGGAAATCATGTCTTGGTGGTTTGCTGCTGAAATTTAGCTGCAGAATTTCTGGAGGTTGTAGGAATTGCAACCAAGGGGTTAAGAGTTGACTACAGCAGTGAATTCCCTATCCTTGTCCAGATATATAATGATACCAATGAATCTTGTCTCCTACCTGTCCAATGCAGTGCTGGTAGGCATACTCCTACCAAACCCTCGCACAGCCATCTGACGAAAATACGGAATGCAATGGAGATTTGCCGCAATAATGGCCAGGGAATCAGAAGGGTTAACAAAAAATCCATTTTGACCTAGAATCATGTAACGGTCCTG
The DNA here is from genome assembly GCA_023362775.1 of Charina bottae. NCBI lineage: Eukaryota > Metazoa > Chordata > Lepidosauria > Squamata > Charinaidae > Charina > Charina bottae. The sequence goes on along the minus strand of JALMGJ010000002.1, from coordinate 204,687,575 downwards.
AAAGAGAAAATAAAATATATTAGGTAGGGAGAAGGGAGAGGGGAACATCTGCAGTGCTTCTGCAAATAGTTGGATTCTCTCATTCTTCCATCTGCAGTCTAGCAAGGAGGAGGCCCAAAATTGCTATTTGGCTTTAGTCTGTTTCATGGTACTCAGATACATGGCTCAATGTAAATCCCATGGAGAATTTTAATTCGGTTGAATAGATTATGAAAAAATATAAGCTTTTGACTCCAAAGTCTTATATTGCGTCTTTTTCTCCTGGAAACACACTATATCTTGAGGAATAGTAACATTTTTTTCTTACATTAAGATTGATTAAATTGGGAAGAAGGAAGGAAGGAAGGAAGGAAGGAAGGAAGGAAGGAAGGAAGGAAGGAAGGAAGGAAGGAAGGATGGATTTAAGCAGCAAGGAGGTATCTTTTATCAATATTCATTCATTGGGAACTGCAAAATTAATTTTGAACTTTAGATTCTTACTTGTATCTTATAACAAAGCATAATACTATCAACTGTTTATTTTAGAAAGAACTGAACTGTGAAAACTTCCAACGATTATGCTCTATAAATCTTTCACTACCAGGCAGGAATTGTTCTCCCACAATCTGTTCAGCAAAGGAAAGATCAACAACTAGTATGTTATGATGAGAGAAAGAATTGAATTTAACTGGAAATATCAAATCTAGTACTAAATTTCCTTAAAATGGTCACGCAATACTTGGTAAAAAAGTTCTGCATCCCTTAAACAAAGGAGTTAAAAATGTGCCTCCAAAGTATTATTTACACTGGTTTCTTCATATGTTGCTTGTTGATTAAAATGAAAAAAAAAAAAGCCTTCAAGTTCAGTGTTCTAGAAAATACTGGGGATTATATTGGCAATAACTATGAATAATGCAAAAAGAAAATAAATTAGAAGTGAGGTGTGGTGGGGGTCCCATGGCTAGGTTCAGTTACACACACAATTTGTTTACCTGACACTTCAACCAGTTTTCTAACTCCAACTGCACTTAATGCCAAGCACTTATAATACTACCACAGAGATGCATGCATCTGTGTGGGAAAATCTATTTTGTGGAATATATATATATTTTACTTATGAACTTGGAAAATCCATGGTTGATCCTATGTAAGCAACCAAGTGATATATTTTGAAACCTTAAAATTTTTAGCACTGAACAATGTTGAACCACTGAGTCATTCAAAATATAAGGGAATTTTAAATTCTAAAGTATATACTGTAACTGATAAACTAAGCTATTGGTTTCTTCCGTGTTTAAATAAAGCCTGAAACCTATGTGAAAGCCCTTTCCCTGGAGAGCTGTAAGCCACTTTCAGCGATGAATTTGGTTTCCCCAAAACCTACCCCATCAGCATCAAATGCAGCTCCAAATCCATGCTCTCCTCCTTTCATTGCTTCCAGCAAAGAAGTTGCATACGTCAGGTTCGGATCAGGGTACTGGCCACCAAAATCTTCCAGAGGGACACAGTCAACTGCAGAATTAGCAGGAGCTCCTAATTCATCACACAGGATTCTCCGGACATAGGGGCCCATCACTGCAAAAGGGATTTGCCTTCAATTTAAAGACCATTTTCAAATAAATATTCAGAATGAACCTCCTTCATATATTAAAAAAAAATGGAATCAATTTGCATTAAACAGGGTATCACATTACTCTCGATTATTTATGTATTTATGTATTTATTTATTTATTTATTTAATTTTTATCCTGCCTTTATTATTTTTATAAATAACTCAAGGCGGCGAACATACCTAATACTCCTTCCTCCTCTTATTTTCCCAACAACACCCCTGTGAGGTGAGTTGGGCTGAGAGAGAGGGACTGGCCCAAGTTCACCCAGCCGGCTTTCATGCCTAAGGCGAGACTAGAACTCACAGTCTCCAGGCTTCTAGCCCAGCACCTTAACCATTAGACCACTGGCTCTCCAGTTTAAACAGGGTATCAAGCAATTCTCTATAAAAATGACTCTTTCTACTTATATACATATTTGGTCATCTGCACATGGAAAACTTAATCTCCTTTAAAAGGATGAAGGCTATGAAAGATCTATTGATTACCAAAGAATTCAGGGAATATGCAGAGACATATGTCACTCCAGAGCACAGAGCAATGTACAGCAGCAAATTATAGTAAAACCAAACTATAATCAATAAATCAATGGAAACAGAACAGGTACAGCATTAAGCACATGGATAGGCAACTCTTTCATTTTATTGTTCTACAATTACTGCGGAAGGAATACAGTAAATTCACTGAGTGGGAAGAGCCATTTTTGGTCCAGTTTTAGGGAACTTTTGGGAAGTGAAATGTCTGATGTGTCACAGTTGCATATTGCACTTACAGTATTTTGTTCTTTATTTCACTCCACGCTGCTACAGAAGTGGAGTATCTAAATTTGCAGTTTTCCACTGATTTCAGCCGCACAATTTGGTGACTCACTAGGGGCTCAGCTGGAGGCTGGTGGCCCAAATGCAGCCCATAACTGCCCACCCCAGTTCAGCTATGTATGACAAAAAGCATCTATTAAAACCAAACATATTAGCATGGGGATTAATTTGAAGGCAGTTTGGTTCCGGATTAATTTGTACTCTGGAAATTCCCAAGCGAAATATCATATCCAGATATTTTATAAAACGAGTGAGAACGCAGGGCAGCAATATATACCACCTAGTATATATTAATAAATAACGAACTTTATGTGGGGGAAACCCACAAAAGTGCTTAGGAAATAGCTGTATAATATCAAATCAGGTCAGATATTCTACTAGTGGACGTTTTATGGCAGGCAGTCCCATTGAAAGAGTTGTATTTTTGAGCAGTGGAAAGAATGGCCTTGGGAAATGAAAGGGAACTGATTTTAAGAAAAAGAATTTTGTTCTACCTAAACACTCTAAGTCCAGCATAGTTAAAGGAAGAGGCAGATTTACTTCTACTTCTGCAAAGAATTTTTTGGCGCTTTGAAAATATCCCCTTAGCCAATTGTTGAAGGTAATAGCTGTTATGAGGTCATGTATCTAAATGCAATTATAATATCTGTGGTTTTGAGGGGGTGGAGGGGAGATTGAACAGCATGTTTCTTAAAAGGAATTGGAAAAACAGGCAATGATTGAAATGTGATATCACTTTGCATATAAAAATTTAACAGAAGTATGCATTTCGACAACTTCATTGTGCTATAAACACACTTGCCATATTTAACTTTTCTAAAGAAAGTAATTAATTAATTACAGTAATTATTTTTTTAAATTAACTACAGTAATTAATTTTTTTAAAACCTACTATTGGCATTTGTTTAATTGCCCTGAAGAGGCCAGTTTGTGGGCAACAATGTACATATTTTTTTAAAAATAAAGACACCTGTCATCTTTGGCCCAGTTATTTTTGCCACATTTGAAGATTTTTTTGTTTCTATATTCTTAAACAAATAATCCGTTAAGTGCATATGTCATACCAGGTATCTATACCACTGCTATGAATAAATTATCTTAGCACAGGGATAACAACATGTATGTAGAGTTGCCAAAAATAGCTTATATTTTAAGGAGTCCTCTTACTCTGGGAAGTTAGATTTCCATATATATAGTTGATGTCCTTTAGTTTGTACAAAGAACAAAGTTATAAATACTCTTCATGAGTTAACTGAAACAAAAAGTGTCCTATACAGTACATTCAAGGACTGCATTTTCCCAGGGCCAATTAATCTTTCAGTTTTAACCTGAACAAAGAGCAAATATTTTTCCCCTTCATTCTTATCTCCAACATTAACTCAGTAGGAAACCTAAGGCATCTCTCCAACTCTGCCCCCTTCTCACCATATGCATAGCTCCCTTAAGATCATGTGATATGGGAGACATTTTGAACACTTTATTTATAAACACTAACAGTGTAATCACAAGCATTTCACTGTGTTAATTAAGGATCACTCTCTAGCAAATGCATTTAGGATTATAATCCAAGCTATAAATGAATAGACATAAACTTTATTTCGGTCATTGACCAATAAAAATACATTCTATAAAACAAACAAAGCAAAATTATCCCCTAACATCAATAATTGTTGGCAACCATTTGTGGGCGAAGCTTACACATAATGTAGCCAAATTTTGCTACTTTCAGAGAAATACATTTATCTTGGTTGTTCAACAGATAATGCAAATAAAAATTATCAGAGCGCCCCGGGAATTTAAATAAAAGAGGGGTAATCAACTGATGGCAAATATCCCTGTAGAACTGGCAATACAAAAGAACCATGGGCTGTGGTTTCTATGGCACCCAGGTCACAGGGGCAATATCAGGTCTCATATGGGGTTTTCCTATATTTCCCTTCCAAAACAGCTGTGGGGAAAATGAATAGTAATAATTACTGTATCAGTATTAAATTTTATTTTCAGTATTTTAAAAATCAGTAATTTACATATTGCATTAAAAATGGTGCTCCTTACCTCCATTCATTGCATCAATTCTGATCTTAAGTTGATTTGGCCCTGTTAGCAAGCCTCTAATAGCACTGAAATCAAAGATGGTCCGCAGAAGATTAAGGTAAACTTCCACAGAGTCTACTATCTCAACTGTGCACAAAAGATCAAACAAAGAATGTAAGTCAGGACACTTAACTTTGCTTAGTTTTAAGTACACACCAAATAAAAATTACTACTACAAAAACTTTATCACTGAGTAACTGAAAATCTATGTCACGGACACTTTGGGAATCAACCCAACACCTTTATCAAAGAACACCTCTCAATGTCCATAGTACAATTCTTGTTAGGGATGTCTGAACCATTCAAAAGGGCAAAGTCGCTCAACACTTCAGCAGCAGAATCAGTGGAAGTGTCTTTTGTTCAAGTACGTGTACATGCATACTCAGGCAACATAGTAAGGCCCTTGGAGTTTCTTTCAAGAATACAGTCCCTCAATGCTTTACTGTACCTTAGAGGGTTACTTCACAAAATGTCCCACTGAAGGTTTTTGCTCAGCCATAATTTCTACCTGGTACTATCAACTCTGAATATTCTACTATTGTCACCTTTTTGGATATTCTAGGAGTAAGCAAGAGAAAAACTTAAGACCAAGGCATGCGTAATAATGTCAGACTGATAAGGGCACAAGCGAAGATAGGTTTATAACTTCTAAAACTTACTATATTGCTTCCAAAACTGTTGGCACACAATAGAATAAAACAAAATATTAACAATATATGGAAAAGTCTAGAATAAAACCATGTATTAAAAAACACTCTATAAAGTGACTATGTGGCTCAGTAACACAACGACCACAAAAATCCATCATCAATTCAGCAAAGTAAAACAAAGGCTGTAGAATGAGAAACTGTAATTTCAACTTGTGCTTTAAGCTAAAAAGTAAAATGCCTGAAGAAAAAGATCTAAAATGGGAACGCTAAGCTAACAAGAACCAGAGAAACACAGAAAGTTAGAGGTCTGGGTTGAATTTCAGTCACAGCCAGTATAAGATCATTATCAATATGGTACAGCCTTTACAGTACTAAAGTTTACGTGAAACCTTCAACTCTCAAGGGACCTCCTTGCCCATCCCAAATTGTAAAGGTACATAATTAACTGTTAATAATTATTGTTATACCGGAACTAAACAGCTGGGTAACAAGGCAAAATCCACATTCCCATTGTGGATTTCCTGTTTCAGTTCTAAAATACTACCGTACCACCAACTTTTTAAAGGAAAGTTTTTAAGTTTTAATTGCAAATTCCCCACTATGGAAAATAATTCAATACCCCGGAAAGGCTTGAATTTGTTTTCCAGATCAAACTCCTGTCTTCCCAAACGAGATAAATCAATTCTCAAATCAGGGCAAATGGCATATTCTTCAAGGGTTTTGCTGATCTGGTAAATTTTATCAGAAATAACATCTGGAGCTGGACCTGAAAACAATATAAACATAAGATGTATCAATTCTTGAATATGCCCACAAAAACAGGGTTTAAACGGTCTCTTAAACACATAATAAATTTGAGATATTATTATAATGAGACACACAATAGGTTTAAATTAACATAACAATATTTTAGCAGTGCATGCATGTTCTATTAGATGTGTTCATGGTCTCTGCAATCCTTCAGATTAGAACTGTTCTGAGTGTCTGATGTTCAGTCTCCTGAAATATCAGATTAAACTCCTTGGGTTTAATGTCTCAGCAAATATTAATTAATATTAATTTTCTCAACCTAAGGCAATTATGCACAAAATTTTGCAGCCAATGGACAAATGTAGTATTCTGAGAACTTGCAGTGCTCTCACAAAATGGCTACCATGTTCTACACAGAGAATAACACATTCCATTTACCAGAGGAAAAACTGGTGAGAATGTTCCTTGTCACCCATTTTTTCCACACGGGATGCATTTTACCAGTTACCATCTATTAACTTTCGGAGAAGATGATGGGTATGCTTCCAAACTGGGCTGCAGACAATATTATTGTCTTCCCTGAAAGACTTGTGAAACCCCATTGCATTCTTGTAAATAAAACAAATGACAGGGATTAAAGCTTTGCTGCATATCAGATTCATATTTATTTATATATAATTAAAAGAATATCTTAGATAAATGAAATCTGATGGGACAGGAAGCTGTGCAGATATCAGCAGAGGTGTTTATGAGTATATCACTGCTTATCCCTGATCTAGTGCCTGGAACCTAGACGAATGAAAACATGTTTATTCAAAGATTTTAACTCCAAAAATAATAGGTGAAAAAGTCTACAAGCCTTTTAAACATTGTTTAAAAATACTGTATTTAAATCTAAGAAGTCTTAGAATATAGACACCTTATTCTTGAAATTTTACTTAATCATAGAAAATCTATGTGACAGGCAAATTACTTTTCTTACAAAAAAAATCAGAGTTTGTAATAAACTGCATCACAACAACTCTTACCTCCATTGGCAATGTTAAACTTTACTCCAAATTGTCCTCCAGGTCCTCCAGGACAGTGACTAGCTGTGAGAATAATCCCACCAGCAGCTTTGACCTTTCTGATAATGCATGACACAGCAGGAGTAGATAAAATGCCGTTCTGCCCAATGACCAATCTTCCAATCTAAACGCCAGAAAAACACAATGTCATACCTGGTTAATAGTGCATGATTCATTTATTAAGGAGTACCTCATATTTTTAAAAAGAGAGAGCTTAGTTCCAAACATAGTTATACTGCTTGACATCCAGACTACACAGCCAATATTTTAAGCCATTAAATATGATAAAACAGCAAGGATTCTCAACTGATTGTTCTGATCAACAAAGGAGATCTACATGTAAGTTTTATGCATGCACTGCTGATGCACATCTGCATCTATTTCATATTTGTGTCATCCAATGGTTTCATAAATGAAAGTCTAATAAATAAAATTAACATAAAAATATGAGAAACTTTTCATTACAACCTATATCCATAATTCACATTCATTAATATATCACATAGAGTACAGAAATGTTAGAACGATTATTTATGCCATGTTATAAAATACGGATAGATGACTAAGAATTTGACTTGATTAAGAAAAATCTATCTTAATAAAGACAGTCAGTGGTATAGCTTCACTAAAGTTGGGAAAAAATGGAACCTGTCACAGTTGAGAGCCAAGGATGGGGTCCATAATTTTGTCAAGTGAAAAAGTAGTCATTAGAAATCAACTAGTCTTCATCAGTATGCAGGAATCTGAGACATGTGGGTTCAACTGAAGGCTTAGACCTTTAATAGGCATGAGAAAGGACAGCAACTGTCATTCATGATAGCCTTTAGCGGGATCAAAGAATGACTGATAGCTAGGACCTGCAGCTTTCCCCGAGTCAGATTTCTGTGTTAAAAATAAAGGCCAGGAATACAGTGCATTTCCGAACACTTTGGCCTGCTGTGCTCTACTTGCCAAAATTAGTGTGAATCAAGATTGTTCTAATGAAGTAAGTCCTATTCCATTCTTACAGTATGACATAATTCTGGGTGTGCAGTTATTAGCAATTGACTCAATGTATTTAGCATAAGCAGGCAGACACTAATTGAGCTGTTCTTTCATAGCGTTGTTCTAATATTATTTGAGTTTAATACAGGAGTAACTTCAGAGGCAAATGCCCTATTTACCGACCTGGCACTATGATACAAATTGACAGGAGCAGAAGTTTTTTTAAAAAAAATTATCCCGCCTTTATTATTTTTATAAATAACTCAAGGCGGTGAACATACCTAATACTCCTTCCTCCTCCTATTTTCCCCACAACAACAACCCTGTGAGGTGAGTTGGGCTGAGAGAGAGGGACTGGCCCAAGGTCACCCAGCCGGCTTTCAGGCCTAAGGCGGGACTAGAACTCACAGACTCCTGGTTTCTAGCCCAGCACCTTAACCACTAGACCAAACTGGCTCTAGTAGAAGTAGAAGTCCTTCATTACACCCATAGACCAGCTAAAAAGCAGAAGAAGAAAAAACAAATTGTGAGACAGGAAATAAAAACTGCAGTAAAACGCAATAATTATGATACTGAAGTGGTTGAAGTATGGCATATTTAACAAATAGTAAAACAAAACTTAGCCACGTTAAGAGAAATAAAATCACAGTGACTAGATAATAATAACTGTAAATAAAATGGATCTGGGTGAATTGGAAGTCTGTTTAGATGTGGTATTATTAGCTTCAGCTAGGCATCTTTATCATGGAAGCAATATAATAAAATGTGGGTTAATATTTCAAGGTCTCCTTCATCATAGGGACAAAGTTTTTGTTCAAATGAGAACAGCTGTTGGGAGGGCATTAGGTCCTGCCAGATTAAGGTTCTTCTGAATTTGGGAACCATTATTTAACTTAAATACCTAGTTGGCTTGAAAAAGGAAAATATCTTTGGATACGGCAGCCAGTTCCTTGGCACACTATCTAAGGCAGTGCTTTCCAAACTGCTGCCGTTGGCGACACACCAACCACGGCAGCAGCGGCGGGGGCGTGCACGGCGGCGGCACGGGGGGGGACACGGCGACGGCGGCATACACGGCGGCCTCGCTAAAACGTGGAAGCGCTGATGGCGTGCCGCCGCCGTGCATGCCGCCGCCGCTTTGCGACACACTAAGCTGTGTGTTGCAACACACCAAAGTGTCGCGACACACAGTTTGGAAAGCTATGATCTAAGGGCAGCCACTGCATCCTCACACTCATCATCAGGATTGCTTTAAGGGAGAAACTGTAGCACTTCAGTTTCTTGTGCACTGTCGTACCCCAGGATGAAACCAAGTCATCACTTAAAATCAGAGGTGTCAATCCCCCAGGGGAAAAAAATGTAACTTTAACCAATAAAAGAAGATGCATGTCCAAATGTTAGTTTCAATTTTGGTCACATCAGCCTCATGACTTAAGTCCATGTTAGGAACACAACACATCATAGGATCTGAAATATATTCTTTAATATTGCATCCTCTCTAAAGGGTTGAAGGACCTACATGCTCCCAATTGGGCTCTGAATGAAAGTGGTGGTGCTGCACTCTAGCTGAAAATAGGTATGAATAAAGCACCTCTAGAGTAATAAAAGGACTGCAGGGCTATTGCTGACTTCTGTGCACTGAATACAACATACTCCATGTGTGCCCTGCATGAAACACTACCCCTAAATACTTTAAAAAAATGACTTGTTCAATTGGGCACTTTTTTCAATTGCCAGGCATGAATTTTAGGGCACTTAGCAAATACTAATATCTTAGTTTTTGCATAAGTAATTTGTAGTGCTTCTGTCCTGCAATATGCAGTTAAAGCATATAAAGCTTGCTTTAGACCAATTGGTGTCTGAGATAACAGCACAACATCATCCACCTAACTTTTAAACTAGAGTTCTCATAAAGTTTATATATAAGAAGAAGCAGGTGTCTATCTATGGTAGAGTTCTTAAGTTTGCACCATGTCTAGCGATAAGCCCAAAAGTGATTCTGAAATTGATAAAAGCCGCATATAGCATGGCTCCTGACTTAAAAGTATATCTTTCATCTAGATGCTGCAAAATAAGAGCGTGATCTAATACTGAATGTCCAGCTCTAAAGCCTGCTTGCTCTTCAACCAAAATATTTTCTGATTTCATCCATTCTAAGAGTTTATTGTAGAAATGCCTAGCTGTCTGAAAAATGAGAAACTTAAATTTAAATCATTTATTTCCTGAAAGAGGAAAGCAAGTTATTGGGAGCTTGTTAAAGAATGGAGCATATACGCACAGTACATTAAAGAGTTCACTGTGGTTTTTCTTTTTTACTTACTAAAATCCAAGTTTCAAAAGTAAGCTACTATGCTGAATATCAAATCAGCATAAGCAATTCCATTTACAACTCTCCCTTCTTTCTAAAGCCAGCCCTGGGATTCCTTTTACCACTAGTTGGTATGTAATCAAGTCTTCAGACATAACGATAATTTTGTTATGATACCAGTCTTTGTATGGTATGCAAAACAACAGCATCACCATATATGGGGTTCAAGAATGTGGCTTAGCGCCCTTAACATAGTGAGAAGTTAGCAGATTTTGTTGAGTGACATGAGCCTCAGGCTTCCTCCAAGTGCTACAGCTGAAAAAGAAGAGTGATCTGCACTCCCTCTGCACACCCAAATATGTTTGAGGTTGGGGAAGCCTATGATTAATTTTAAGTTTATGTTTGTTGGGCACTAACAGAGAACTCTTTATTTGTTGGAGGGAGATAGCTGATGCTCGTCTCTGTGCCTGCTTGGTATTTCATCCACCAAAAAAATATAGGAGAGTACCTCTCATCAGTTAGAAATTCAAAAGAGATGTATGGGAGATGTAATGATGCATTTCCCAGGTGTAGCACAAAACACTGAATCATGCTCACCTAAAATTCATCAACAAATTCAGGCCATAAAAATCTTCATTTAGTCACTAAACTCACTGAGTGATTTTGTATTTCTTAATTTACTTTACCTGACAGAGTTGTTATGTTAAAAAGGGCCTTATATATTCTGCTTCAAAATTCTTGGAAAAAAATATTAGGGAAAGTAAGGTGATCTCCGAGGACTGAAAACTCCAAATGCAGAGAGGCAATTTCTCTCTCTCTCCCTCACTCCTTCCTCTTTTTAAAATAATCAAAATGCAATGTAAATATTTTCTGAACTCACTCAGAAAAAGGACCTATCAAACATTCTTAATACACTAGACAAGATCAGATTTTCAAGCAATTACCAGGTAGAAAAATAAATATGTAGAAAGATTTACATTTAATTGGAAATAAACGTATAACTTATTGGGTAGATTGTTCTTCAAAACCTGATGCCCCCTGAATGTGTTGAACCACAATTTCAAATGCAAGGACTGCTGGCCAAAGATGAGAGTAGTATGTATGTGTGTATATATAGAGTGCATAAACTGTGGAGTCCTTGGTGCTCTCTGAGCCTTGTTGTTTTCTTGCAGACGTTTCATTGCCAAGCTAGGCAACATCTTCAGTGCGGAAAGGGAGTGGGACTTGCTTTCTGTTTATATACCATGGCTTGTCCTGCCTGTGTTGGTGGGAGTGTTGTATGTTGGAGTGCATAAAGGAGTCACCAGGTTGAGGAAGACTGCCATAATCAAGCTGGAATGAGTTAATAAGGTACTGCAAAAGCATAATAAACTGTATGGATGTTTTGGAATGAAATACAAAGCAAGTGCAGTGCCAGATTCTTTTTCCTGAAAAGTGACAGTTCATTTCCCCCCCTCGCTAAATGGTCATGCATAAAATGAAAACCATTCATCTCCCTGGGAATAAGGTAAACTAAAAGTAATAATATTTCATTTTTAAAAGATGGTATTAATGCAACAGTAAATATTTATAGTTTTTAGTGAGGGATAAGTCCCTCATGACTTAGCAGCATGCTTTGCAAACAAGACTTGTTATTTCTGCCTTACTGGGAAACAGTTGAGCTTTTCCAAATTCAGTCACCTTGCTCTTCCAAACTTTCCCAGAGAAGCAAGTAAAAGTTATTTTTCTTTGGGACTTTCATCGTTAGAAATTAAAGGAAGGAAGGAAACTATCTTTTTTGTCTTAATGAGGCTGTCATCATCACTGCTACCGTTTAAGTGAAATTTAAATGGATAAGGAAGAGTTTGGAATGGCTGTAAAAGGTAAAGGTTCCCCCCGCACATTTGTGCAGTCGTGTCCGACTCTAGGGGCCGGTGCTCATCTCCGTTTGTTAGCCGAAGACGCTTCCACGGTCATGTGGCCGGCATGACGCGCGCGGAACACTGTTACCATCCCACCGAAGTGGTACCTATTCATCTACTTGCATTTGCATGCTTTCCAATTGCTAGGTTGGCACGAGCTGGGGCCAGTGCGGGAGCTCACTCCATCACGCGGGGCTAGGGATTCGAACCTCCGAACTTGCGATCTTCCGATCGACAAGCCTGGCGTCTTACCCGCTGAGCCACCACGCCCCCTGTATGAATGGCTGTGCCAAATGACTAACAGGGCATTCTTCTTTGGCTGAGATTTTAATTCTAATCAGAGAACTGGGGAGGAACTCTTTCTCTGGTACCACCCTTCCCAAATCTAGAAGTCTGCATTAGAAGGCCATATCCGTAGATTCTAAGTCTTTCTACGACTTAGTTAAAGTCTAAGACTTTTTAAGACTTAGTTAACTTTTAAGTTAAAATAAAATTACACCAGAATCATTATCATCAGTCGTTTTTATCCTTTTAAAGGCCTCTTTCTGTTTGTGGAGCTGTTTTTGAAATCATGCCCCTTATCTCTAGATTGTAGTCTTGTCTTCACTCAGCCGGTTCTGCCAAGGGGAAGTGCCAATGCTAAAAGGGTGGGAAAATATACAGGGCTTTTTTCTTTTTTGACAGATTGCCACAAACTCTTGCTTAATCTTTCCAGTTCTTTGCTTACATGCATGTCTTGTGAATATTTACAAATTCAACTTTTGATCCCATCTGTTTAAAAATATTCAAGCAATTCATAAAATGACAGGTCATATATTTTTTGCTAAGTTAATAACAACATGAGAGTTGAGAAGATATGGAACAAAAGAAAGTCCATCATCTTGGCTTCAATTTCTTTAAGGAAAGGTGGAATAAAATATATAATAAATATTAAATAACCACTGGAATCAGAAACTATCAGTCATTATCACATACTTTTACTGAGAATTGCAAATACATTTTTAAGTTAGATTTGTTATTTAAAGTGCACTGTGACACAGCTTTTTGCATTTATGCAAAGCACAGCAAATCATTACATAGTGTTGTGTGACATGTTTTACACACCAACATAGTCTACAATTCTTCTACTAAAGGCATAAGGCACTTAGAAAGTTGGAAAACATTATCTCAGCTACAAGCCAGGATATGTAGTATTGTACAGACATAATTCAAGAAGTGACAACCTGAAATGGGAATTCTTGTTGAATGTGTCCTCTGATGGAAATGGAAGTTAGCAATAACTTTTATTTAGCTATTTACTTAGTTACTTATGGGACTTATAAGCCTCTCAGATCAGCTGAGAGATTCTGAGAGACATTTCTGATACTGCAGAAATGTTGTACTTTTTGTACACATCAAGTGTTTATTTTCTACATAGTGCTATATCTTCACCATTTTTAGTGTTGTTTCTGATAAGAGTGTCTGTTTCTCAAGTTCTGGTTTTAAATGTATGAGACTGCATATCAATAATATGACGGGCTACAAGCTTTATTCAAAGCACCATTCACAATTAAAATGTGATTTATTAGGAAAAGACAATACAGTTCAGACCCAAGTAAGCAGAAAGTGATGCAAATTGTTAAAATTCACGTGACAGTGATGTTGCCAAATGATAGGTACAGAAATCATGCAGCAGACTGCACATATCTGGACAAGACTATATGCACCTCAAATACATAAGCATTCTGTACAGATTTTATGTGGTTTGTTCTTATACCACTCTTCAAAGACACTACTGATAATCTGTCCATAAAGAATGAATAACAATTCTTTTAGGTGCTGCTTGGATTGAAGTAGCAAAACCCTGGAAAATATACCCTTAAATGTAAGAATGTATGAACAGGACTTGAGGGCTGTTTCAAGCTTTGTGCAACAAGTCAAAAGCCACAGTCCAAAAGTGAACAGAGTCAACATCCAACGGGCATGGAGCCACATTTAATGTTTCTATTTTAACATTTAACTTAATTTAAACTTTAATATTTTCATTTTTTATTTTGGTAGTGGTGAGTTTGAAATGCCAAAACTACACCACCAAAACCGCAGCTTAGGATCCTATGACACCAAGACTCTTTTTGCAACATCACAGCACTTTTACTAACAAAATACAGTAGACCCAAGCACAAGGTTGGGGAGACAATGAGTATTAGAGAGGTTGGCAGATAGGAGAGGCAAAGGATGTGGGAAATGCAACAGAGGCAAGTTCAGCTCTGGGGGGCAGCGAGAAATGCAAGAGAGAGCAGAGCAATGACTAGATATGTGGGAGGAAAGTTTCAGGTAAGGAGACTATGGGGAGATTGTATAGGCCAGGGGTCCCCAACCTTTTTGGCGCCAGGTTTCAAAAGACGATTTTTCCACGGACCGGGGGGGGCAGGGTTTCCAGGATTTCTGCGGACCGGGGAGCGGGGTTTACGGGATTTCTGCGGACCGGGGGCGGGGTTTGTGGGCGGGAGCCAATCGCACGCACTGGGGGAGGGGTTTGCGGGCGGGAGCCAATCGTGTGGAAGGGGGCGGGGTTTGCGGGCGGGAGCCCTGCGGCCTACTTCCTAACAGGCCGCGGCCCACTAGTGGGCCATGGCCCACAGGTTGGGAACCCCTGGATAGGCCATACATTTAATGAGAGGCTAGAACACTCCAACCTTAGGCCAGAATCAGGAAAGTTCTAGTGTACTTCAGATATGTAATAATATACAGAATGGGAATTTTCAAACTGGGTTGAATGCCTCCCCATCTGACCAACCAAGGCTAGAGTGGAGACACTGGTTGAAGTCTTTCTCCATGCACAGAATGAAAACATAATCTAAAATTGAAGGGAGACAACTTCACAATCAGATTACTGATCATTCCTATCCCCACTAGATCTTCCAGGGATAAATACAGCATTGTGTGCAAAAAGCAATTCCCCATCCTTGTATTAATAGATGCAGGAAAAATTTGGCAAAAAAGCCTTGAAGGCTTAACATGCAGTAGAATGCATTAAGTGTTTTATCATACTGCTAACTTTACAACTGCTATATAGTCAGTTGTTTTATTCTAAAAAAACCCAAGAGCTCATCCCTTGAGAATGTGACTGGTCAAATGTTTTGTACTTCCAAGTATTAGAAGCATTTAAGTGGCAGCCATGAACATGTTCAACTTTCTTCACATGGATCACTTTAGCTATTAAAATAAGTATCCCTACTTTGTGTACTGTATGATCAGGACAGTGTCCTACATTTAAAAAAAAGTATGTTGCTAGTTTATGTGCTTTGAACATACTGCCTATGGCAGAGATGGGATCTGAAAGACTAGCCATCTGTTGAAGCACCTGAGAAGAGTGTGCATTTGGTTGGCCAATTTTGTGGAGTATCATGAAGCACGACCTGTTCTTAAATGTTGCTCTACCAGTTTCAACTTTTTAAAAAATCTCAAAACAATAACAAAAATGTATGCATCTTAAGATATCTCGAAAGCCTTTGACACGGTGTCCCATTCTACTCTAGCCCATGTTATTAAATCCGCTGGCTTTCCTCCTCCATTAATTCAATACATTCAAAATCTTTATGACACTTCTACAGTTCAACTAGGTGAAACCTCAGTAAAATGTGGGAGGGGTGTCAAACAGGGAGACCCGTTATCTCCTCTTAAGTATAGATGGGGGAAGACCCTAGCTGAGTCCCTCAGCCAGCGATGGCTAGCTGGATCAACATCAGATATCCACTTATCCACTTCGGTGGGTAGGTAACAGCGTTCCGCGCGCGTCATGCGGCCACATGACAGTGGAAGTGTCTTCGGACAACGCTGGCTCTTCGGCTAACAAACGGAGATGAGCACCGGCCCCTAGAGTCGGACACGACTGCACAAATGTGCGGGGGGAACCTTTACCTTTACCTTATGCATCTTAAACATACTACATTTGGTGAACAGAAAGCTACAGCACAGTTGTGAGTTTTCTTTGTGTGAAGGAGCTCTTAGTCATGCAATCCCATTTTGCAAACTGTAGAAGCATACACCCCAAAGGGCTATACCTTGTTCTTTTAACAAAAATAAAAGCTGAAGAGACCGGGACACATGGGCAAAACATTCTCTAAGGCACGCTTGACCACAAGGCCTAGAGTTTTATAGATCACAGACCCTATGCATTCAAATCATTCATTGTTCTAAATTCTCTGTGTTTTGTCTTAAAAATAAATTGACTAGTTTATTAAAAAACCTCAACTCTTGAAATGCCTTGACCTTTAATACATTTCAGTGGAATATAAAACTATCAGTTTTCAACCAAAGCACTATTATTATCAGAATTCTAATGTCACATTTATAATTTGAAAAATGAAAAACATACTTAAAATTCTATATGAATTACTAGTTAAGCAAAAGTCTAAGAACTGCTACTTCAACCAGCCTGTTTTATAATTGTCATACATTTAAATAAATTAACTTTGATATGTACACAGACAAAAAGATTACACCTCAGACACTGCCAAGTCTTTTGCTTTTATATTCCTTATATGTCCTTCATAAGGAACGAGTTCATATCACACTAAGCCATAATGTGGCTTGTTTGTTTTGGCTTAGGTGTGTTCTGTGACACCATCCATTTTGGTTTCTCAACCAATGTTTATGGCTTGCCTTATTGTGTGAAGCTGGTATGTTGTAGTTTATTCAATAAACCACAGTTAAGAAAAACACTGCTTAATGTAATGTGTGAACCAGCTAATGTTTTCCCATTATAATCAAGTGCTGTAGTGCACTGACACTGAAAGTAAGTTACCTTATAGAAAGTAATACTGTATTGTTAATGCTTCTGGCTCATAACTGTCATTACTGGCAAGTATTCAAATAAGAGGCATGTTTTTAAGATTCTGGATCAAACATGGAATTTTTTCCCATACAAAGCATGTTCTTCAGCTCTTTCCTACATCCCACAAATAAGAACAGATTGTTTCCCTCACTTATATTTTTTCCTCAACAAATTTAACAAGATTAGATTGAAAGAAGTGTCAGCATTCATAACAAGACAGATATTCAAGAATATAATGAGCATTTAATTGCCAATTTGAATTCTAAATCATGATGGCATCTGATAAGGAAATGCTTCTGAAGTCAGGCCACTATGATGTCAAAATAATAGCACTATAGCCTCCAGTTATGAGAAAATAATCACAACAGAAATTATTACTGTAGTCTTCTGATCTGTCCTCCTGACAGATCTTGTGGGGAAGGTCAAGTCTGATGCACTACAAAAGAGAAGGAGGTTAGATTTGTTTTAATGTCAACAATTTGAAGTATTTAACCTGGGGGCTCCAAAATGCGTAGCAAAGAAAAGATTAAAGTGCTGATACTGTACAGTATGGACAAAATATCCAAGTAATGGAAGGGGACAAAGAAAGAATCTACTGGGTGAAGTATATGCTGTAAGGGTGATCAACTATATTCTGGGCTAGCTGAAATAATTGCCAGGAACTATTCCAAACAGACCTCAAAGGGCTCTTCCTCACTGCTGAGTTAAAATGCTCTCCAGTAGCTCTCCAGTCAACAAAACAATATGTCAGCACAATGTTTGCTGCCCCCATTGCGGACCCCTATTCTGCCATAAAAACAAGGTTCAATGAATTACACTGTCCTTACTTACTGTGTACCAAGTTAATAAAAGGGACTGGTGGATTCTCCTTCCTCCAAGTGTTACCTGGGGGCCATCAATCACTTTTGCTAAGTGGGGTGGAGTGAGTGTAGACAGTTGCTTAGACCAGTGGGTTCTAACTCCTCAGTGCAACACAGGATTTGTTCTCTGTTTATGAGGAACCCATGCAAGTCCTGACAAGTCCTATGCAAAGCACCAGTCAGGCATTACACAAGCAGATGTCTCTGCAGCCCAGGCCAAATTGGCCACGGAGGACCAAGCCCGGGAACCAGCCAGAAAGGGCCATAGCTGTAGCAACTTAAAGTGGCAAAAAATAACTGGGGAGATCCCAACCCCTGACCACATCAACAACCAAATGGTCAGTGAAGGCTAACAGACTTTATACATTAAAATTATGTCAGGATAAAAAACAAAAGATAGAGTTCAAACCTGAAAGAGTTAAGGATGACTTTAAGCTGTCTGGCAGTGAAAAATTAACATAAAGACATGGCAGAATTTTTTTTTACCAGGCCATGTTTGTGCCATTATCAGGAGCAAAAGAGGAAGAGACATCATTATCTGCATTCAACTCATCTAATAAACTCAAGAGTCCTATAGGTAAGATCAGCCTAACCATGATCATCTTGCAGTTTGATCTTGCTTATTCTGTCTTTTAACCTCCTTAATCTCCTATTTGTGCCTTGCTCTTTACAATCACTAGCTTCAGTTTATGTCTATTCAAGGTTATGTCTGGTTCATATGGGCTATTCTGTGAACATAAATGGGTTGTGTTTTTTTTGGTAACTTTGGAAGTGAGCAATCCACTGAGGTGCCAAGAGGTGCATCATCAAATCCAGTTTCTCATTATCAGTAGAAAATACATATGCTGGGCACTCCTCTTTAGATTATCTTTCTCTTTGTTAAGAGCGTAACAAAGACCATGTCAAACTACTACAGCAAATGTATGAAAGACATTTGCAGTGGATTTGGCTCAATGTTCTAATTTCCTTCCAAGGCAGATTTGTCTCCAGTACTTTCCCACAGCAAATCTACTATTGTCACTTCAGAGGGAGATTCCTTATTCTCTGAAAGCCAAGTAGAAGGTCAGGCAGATGTCACTGTCTCAGAAACATACCGTATGGCCTTCAAAAATATAATAATGTGAGAAGTATAGCTTGGATATTAAACTATCCCTGACATATTGAAATTTTTATGACTTTTAAATTTGTAAACTGGCCTTAATGATGTCTAAGTGCACATACAGTATTTCTTCCTGAATAGATTTACTGGCCTGATGGAAGTACTTTTAAACTAAAGGAATGTGAGTAGCCGTGTTTGGGAAACTGTAACCTTTCACCTTACAGATTTCAAATGCACCTTCCTCTATGAAATTATGGGAATATAAATAAATTACAGGAGTAATTTACATGTAGTTCACTGAAACATATTCTGCTTAGTTAACACAATTTCCTGGTTTCACACAACACACTGAACTAACCATACAGGCTGAGTTTGCACAATATGCTAAGCTAAACTGGTTTTGATTGGTTTGTACTGTAGCTCATTATGTCATGAGAAACATAACATAATGAACTGCAGAGCTAACAGAGCTCAAAGCAAGCAATATGCAAACTACGTATATAATCAGATGGATTCAGTGAATGAGAATAACGAAAACAGTGGAACACTGGATTAGAGGGGCAAAAGAAGGCTTCGAACAATGGAACAATGTGATAGATTTGGTGGATTGCAAGAGACAACACAGTGAAAAACCACTGCATTTTTTCCATACAGTATTGGAGTAAATATGTCAGAGATCCAAGGCATAACACAGAGAAACTGAGTGAGCCTCCAAAAGTGAGCCCAGTAAGTTCTACGCTTGGGGGCGTGATGGCTCAGCGGGTAAGACGTCAGGCTTGTGGATCGCAAGTTCGGAGGTTTGAATCCCTAGCCTCGCGTGATGGAGTGAGCTCCCGCACTCGCCCCAGCTCTTGCCAACCTAGCAATTTGAAAGCATGCAAATGCAAGTAGATGAATAGGTACCACTTCCGTGGGTAGGTAACAGCGTTCTGCGTGCGTCATGCGGCCACATGACCGTGGAAGCATCTTCGGACAGCGCTGGCTCTTCGGCTAACAAACGGAGATGTGCACCGGCCCCTAGAGTCGGACAGGGCTGTGCAGGGGAAACCTTTACCTTTAAGTTCTACACTACCAATAGCTGTTCTGTAATGTTGACACCAAACCAGTCACCAAGTCCTGTAGCACACTTTTATCATTACAACAGTCAGGAACTCACACAGATGTGGCAATGAAGGGCATGCTAGCAAACAGATCCACAGAGGAAAGGTAGAACAGGACATTATACAAATGAATTGAATGGAGGCCATAGATAACAGAAGGATAGGATGACAGAATATATATATCATATATAGGATGTGACAGAATAAATCATGGACTGCATAATAGATCCATAGGATAATGGCAACTTGGCATGTAACCAATTCATAAAATCAACTGGACCCAACAACATCCACCGACCATGATCATACCACATCTGCGACTTAATCCAGAATATTTACAATCTCGTTCTGAATTCACAATTCCCTGTGGATCTAAATTGGATTAGAAGGACGGACTGCCCTATCAATCATCATCATCATCATCATCACCACCACGAATTAGAGTTGTGGATAAATAATTCCCCTGTTATCCAGCTCTAGAAAGTTCGCCGCCAACAGAGCGCCAGAGATGCGCAGGGAGGTGCCGCCCTTACCCCGTTAGCTGCCGCCATCTGCACCACCACCTCGATGGCCGTCGTGCTGAAGTACCTGCCGTCGCTGCCCACCACCATGGTGCAGCCCTGGCGGTCGCGCAAGTCGATAGACGAGAGCACGCTCTGCACGAAGTTGGGCAGGTAGTTGCGCTGGCCCTCGAAGACCGCGGTGGGCCTCCTCAGCCCTCCGCCGCCCGTCGGCTTCTGGTCCTCGTACGGGACCGTCTGCACGGTGAGCACCGGGATCGGGCTGCCCTCCATAGCGCTGCGGCAGCGGCCTCTCGCTGGACAGCACCGCCCGCCTGCACTCCCGGCTCGGAGCTTCCTTTAGCCCGCGCGGCGATGCTTCTGCCCTGGACGCTCCCCTCGGGAGAAGAGCGAGATCCCCGCCCCGCCCCGCCCTGCCCAGCCGCCCACCGCGCCTGTTTCCCGCCTTAATCCTCTTTATGCTTCGGCGTCCTATGGCTGTTCATGATCCCAAAGGAAAGTTCGCCCCGGGGAGCGAAGGGCAGGCTTCTCTTCGCCTGGGGCCCTCGCAGCCGCCCTGCCCGCGCTCCCTCGCTCCGCAATGTTCTCCTGAACAAGCCAGCTGCCCTTTGCGAACAAGGACACGAGGGGGCTGCCAAAGCCTATTCGCAGGCGGCAGCCTCGGCCAGTAATAACCCTGGAAAGCGAAGCTGAAAATTGTTGTCCGCTGCCAGAGATGTAACTAGAGGCTGGGGCGTCTCTCTCGCTCTGTGAAACACATTTGTTCCAGAGGATCACATACTGTCAGCCCTCCAGCTTTCTATTTTGTACAAAGCCGCCCGACCCTTTATAGATTAGCTTGGCGTGCTTCTTGCTTGCTTGCTGGTTGGAAACGCTCTTTGGATATCCTAAAAGAGGGCTCTCGGCTGGAATCATAGCCCATACCTATGTAAGAGGGGTTTGCTCATACCCCCACACCCACACGATTCTAGGCTGAAAACACGGGCCCACCCTTCTGTTAGGACAATGGGATCAAACGGGATGAAAGATTATGTATTTTCAAGCATAGGTGTGACACATCAGCAGTGAGTGCAGCATTCCACATTTGAGTTCGTTTTGTAACTTGGATTTCGTTTATTTATTTTTTTCTTACTTTGGGCCTTGATAATCAGGTTGGCTTTCAAGTCGGCGTTTTTGAAATATTGTAAAAATAAGCTTCGGATTTTCTTTTTATAATAGGTGGCTTGTATGTGTTAACTTAGAAAACAAAAAATCTCCCCCAAATGGTAATTAATTAATGTAAACATGTCTGCTTTGTTCTTGAGCCAACTGAAGTTCCTAAAATGGCTCTTTAAAATTTTAAAGGCCCCACCCTCACGTTTGCACTCTCTAAGACATGAAAGGAAATGAGGGGGGGGGGGTGGAAGAAAAAAGCTAGATAGCCGTGATGCATGTAAATATACTTAGTTTTCATTGAATTGTATTAAGGTTTGTGCTGCATCTCTTGTCTTTATGGGTTGTCCTGTTCTTTGCTGTCCTGATTTCCCCCCCCCCCCGTTTTTTGTGGTTTCTGTTCTTTTTGCTTTCTTTTTATGAATTTCTTCCTTCTCTCTTCTCTGGGCCAGAAATCCAGCCAGGGAAAGAAGAAGCATCATTGGTAGTTATATAGAAGCCATTCCATGATAGCTTATTTCAGAAGAAGGGGTCATTTTGCTCCCTTTCCCCTTTGAGATTAAAGCCTAGGGCTCCATCCAGCAGATCAACAGGATTGTACTACATTATCATCATATTTTCGATCCCTTAGACAAGGCCTTTATTTATGCTGGACGGGTTGCCCAGACTAAAGCCCAAAATTGGGATAGTCCTGGTTAAGCTAGAACACATGCTAAGCTTAACACAATTTACCATCTAAAGAGCAGTAAGATGATTACGTCCAGAATCTAAAGTTACCCAATAAATAATGCTACTGTTTCCTCACTGTGCTATTTTGGGGATCTGTTTGGATCTATTACTCTGTCTGATGATGCCAGAGATAGTTGGGGACAAGGCTGCCTGGAATGATCGCTGTATCATAGAACAGAAGAGAATATGGAAGAAAAAGTGCATCACAATAAGAACACACTGACATAAGAACAATTCCGTTTCTCATCATGCTAAGGAAGGAAAGATAAGCACACTGTTCTATGTACAGTATGTTCCTAAGTAAGTATTTCTCCTGTATGTTTAAACGGGATGGACTTATACCTCAGGAATTCTAACCAGCAAGCGTTGGTCAGGCAGCTGTTGATTGTAGACACCGCAGGAAGCAATTCACCGGGCTCACTTGTAGAGTCCCAGGCTGTAACCAGGTAACCAGGTAACAGGCTGTAACCAGGTGGTGTTAATTAATATTAATAGTTAATTAATTTTTAATTTGATTAAAATCTAGGAAGAGTTTTATGGTAAGAACAAACACCCTTGACGGTACGCAAGAACAAAACCGAATTGGCAGATGGAGGAGAGAAATCACTGATCAAGGAATAGTTCCAGAGGAGAAGATGGCTGAGGGATCCGATCTCCCTTATGTCATTTGGAGGACTTTGAATAGGTTGAGGGTTGGAGTGCCTAAGCGCAGAACTAATATGTTCAAATGGGGATGTTCACGGATAATAATATGCAGTGTGATTGTGGAGAGAGACAGAATTCGGCCCACCTGCTGACCTGTCGATTATTACCAATAGCATGCACTGAAAATGATTTGTTTCTGGCCAATGATAAAGCTAAGAAGGTGGCGTCATATTGGCAGCTTAAAGTTTGATCTGGATATGAAAGAAGAAGACCACGCTTACCCATGGTTAACTTCATCATGGTTTACTCAACCCAGTTTCATATTATATGCTAGTTTGTGATTCAGGGCATAGTGTGGACACAATCATTATGTACTATGAGTTTGGGAAGATGTCTGTTAGGAACATGGGTGTCCACAAAGGGAGCAAATGATGGAAAGTGTATTGCGATGTCACTACACAAACTATTCCTTTTGTATATACGTCATGTTTTATATGCACATGTGTAAGGGATGAGCTTGCGTTATGACATCATGATATACATTTAGTCATTCTGAGGAAACCTCTGGACTCAGTGGATGCCTCTGATTATGAGAAGGGGAAGGGGGGCTAAAGACCCTTAAAAAGCTGTGTCCTGACTTGAGCAATATAGAACAGTTTGAAAGTTTTAACTAAAATCTTGTTAGTCAAGAAATAGGAGTTATTTAATTGTGGGGCGCGGTAGCTCAGCGGGTTAAACCGCTGAGCTGTTAGTCTGCCAACCATAAGGTCGGCAGTTCAAATCCGCGTGGCGAGGTGAGCTCTCATCACTAGCCCTAGCTCTCTGCCAACCCAGCGATTCGAAAGCTAAATAGCAAGTAGATAAATGGGTACCACTCACGTGGGGCAATATGCTGGCATCCTGTCGGGGAGTCGCCTCGGAACCGAAGACGAAGACGAAGATCTGGAGAAGCCCGTGGATGGCGGCTGAGGACGGCGGCAGAGGACGACGGATCCCAATTACAACTTCCGGGATGTCAGCAGCCGGCTCCGAAAGCGAGGCATTCTGGGGCTTGTAGTTCCGATGCCTGGAAAAGAAGAGCCAGTTCCCTCACCCCCTCCCTAATCGCACGGGTACTGTAATATATGATATGATTGTATAAATTGAATTTACATGATTGTAAGCCGCCTAGAGCCCTCCATTAGGGAGGGGATAGGCGGGGTATAAATAAGATAGATAGATAGATAGATAGATAGATAGATAGATAGATAGATAGATAGATAGATAAATAAATAAATAAATAAATAAATAAATTGTAGCTTGCTTAACAGCCTTGTTTAGCTGAAATACTTGGTCTTAAACTTATCTACAACACTGTGCTTACAGATAGTCTTCATTTAGCGACCACAATTGGGAGTGGCAACTCAGTTGTTAAGTGAAGTGGTCGTTAAGTGAAACTGCAACTGTGCTTATGATCTTACTTCAGCTTTCCTTTGCTTTACAGACCTGTGAAGGCTGTAAATGCGAGGATTGGTCATAAAGTTACTTTTTCATCACCATTGTAACTGCAAACAGCAGCTAAACAAGGCAGTCGGTAAAGAAGGACTACCAGCATTTGCTTGGAGGAAAATACCAAATGGAACTTACAAGTAAGTATTACATATAGAGTACTGATTCCACATGAGCTTGTATTCCATCCTTTGTTTAAGATATTTACAGTATATCCTGCCTTTGAAAATTTTCTCAGGTCAGATTACTATAAGAATAATAAAATGACATTTTAAAGCAGCAGTAAAAAACCATACAATTGAAGCTCTGGAGATAAAGCTGACAGTTAAACATCTCTGGGAAAATTTATAAAAATGACACCAAAATAATTTCAGATAAGCAGTTTATGGAAGGCTCTTCTGTAATCAGGAGACTGCTACTAGAAATCCCTTATGTCAGGGGTCCCCAACCTTTTTGGCACCAGGGACTGGTCATGGAAGACAATTTTTCCATGGACCGGGGGGGCAGGGTTTGCAGGCAGGAGCCAATCACGCGCACCGGGGTACGGGGTTTGCAGACGATAGCCAATCACGTGCATCAGGGAGTGGGGTTTGCAGGTGGAAGCCAATCGCGCGCACCAGGAGGCGGGGTTTGCAGGGCCCACTTCCTAACAGGCCGCGGCCCACTAGTGGACCATGGCCCACAGGTTGGGGACCCCTGCCTTACGTCATGCCTTGCCATATGTGCGATGACAAGACATGAAGAAACTGTGAGGCGTCTTCAGTGAATGGGTAACGTCTTTTGGAGACCAGCAATTCATCACTCTCAAACAAGCCATGAAATGCTTTAAGCACCAAGGATGGGGCGGTGCAGTTCCATGTTTGTAATGTAAGTCCTGCATACTGGAAGAAACTCTGAAACAAATTCTAGGATGTACAGTCAGTTCATATGGAGCTCTGGAACTGCCACAGTGCATAAATCAGATGTTTGAAAGCTATCAGTTGCTCAATTCCTAGTCTTGGCAAGTTTACCAAATGCTTTTAGTTTAAGCGTACTTTTCATTATATTTATGCAAGTGGGGATACACAACAAAATGTTAGTGTGTATTTTCCTCCCTTAAAATGGGTTTTGTTGTCCAAAAACCTGGTTATTTTGAAACAAGCTTTGGAAAACTATTTGGGGTTTACAAAGAGGCAAAGAAAATTTCTGGAATAAGAAAGAGAAATGCTTCCTTTTTTCCTTTCACTGCGCAAGAAGAAAAAGCTTGTAATCTCAGAATGCACATTCACCCACTCCCAGTTCTCTGTTTAAACCAAAGGTAAGCAGCACTATTCCTGTGGACAAAAAAGTGTTAAAAGATAACCTATTATCTTTAAATCTGCCAGATTTCCTACCCCACTGGACTTCCATTGTAAGTGAAAAGCGTTATCAATTCTATTGCTGTTCTTTATTATGAACACTTTTTTCTTGTCCTGAGCTATATTTAGAATTGATTGACATGTAAACTTGATGAAAAATAAAATAATTAATGTAACCATACATTCCTGTGTTACATTGCATATGGACATTTTCTGTTTATTTCCCTGCTGTATTGGGTAGTTTCTTAATTTAGCTGCATGATTATTGTGCATGGAAAGGCTAAGTGTTGAATAACTGCCAATAATTCTTTGTGAAAAGTTACAATAAGCTCCTGAGAATTACAGTTGGGGGGGGGGATTTTTTAAAGTTTTTTTGTGAATCACCAGAAAAATACTATTTTTATGCAGCTGTGTGCTTGTAATTACTTTAAAAACAGTCATAAAGGCTAAGACATGCATTATGTATTTTAATCTCACGATGATATTGATCTGAGATCACATTAATCAGACAGCATTAAATATGTATAATTCCAAGGTTTTCTTAATGTCCAGGGTAAGTATTATTACTTTAGAGCTAGTATATATGAAAGGGAGGGTCTTTGACTAAGGATACTATAGAAATGCAAACCTTCTCAGCCCACAACAGCTCTGGGTTGCTTCAGATAAGACAGTCAAAAAATGATAAAATGGCAAGAAATGATAAGGAATTACAAGGAATTATAAAGTAAGAAAATATTGTAACTTAGCTGGCACAGGGAGCTGTTGATCCTTAGTGATCACACGTCAATAATGGAGAATCCCAGAATTTCTAGCGCATGCAGCATGCTCTGGGACCACTTTGGATCAGGTTGTATCCAGACTTGATTAAGCATCAGAGGATTCTAGGATTTAAGTGGCTGTGTTGTGGATTGGTCACAGCCATCACTATGAATGGGTGATCTATGTTCAACAGGATAGATTAGAGCAGAGCTTTCCAAACTTTTCATGTTGGCAACACACTTTTTAGATATACATCATTTCACGACACACTCTTACAGCAGGGCACAAGGCAGGCACTAGGACCTGTGCAGAATCCTGGCAGGGCTCGGAGGCAGCAGCAGCTGCGACACACCCAGACACTGCAGCCGACACACTAACGTGTCGCGACACACAGTTTGGAAAGCTCTGGATTAGAGGGTGGGTCTGAAGGAACATGCAAACTAATAGGCATTGGCTGTTTCCTGGACACATAATATTTCCAGTACTAACATTGGGTGCCCAGAATTGGACATAATATTCAATGTGTGGTCTGACCAACTCAGAATAAATGCATTATGACTTCTCTTGATACTATAAATGTAAATATAGTTTCTGATTCTGTATAAATTCCGTTGTCTCCCATTTACTTTACTTTCAAGTGCCAACCCTGGCTCCAGTTGTCCCTTGCCTTCTCAAGCATTAGGGTAGACTAATCTTGGAAATTGTTCTCTTAAGGCAGGGGTCCCCAACCTGTGGGCCGCGGCCTGTTAGGAAGTGGGCCGCATAGCAGGAGGTGAGCGGTAGTGTCAGGAACGAGCCTGTTCCTGCCACCATGAGTCGGAGGAAGAGCAGCCGGTAGCAGGAAGAAGCTGGGAAGGCGCAAAGACAGAGCCTGAGCCGGAGCAGCTGATTGGTGGGGACCCTGAAGGGAAAACACCTCCTATCAGCACGCGGCAAAGAAGGGCGGAGAGGCGGTCCAAGGAGCGCGAGGCCCGATTGGCCACTCCTTGCAAACCCCACCCCCTGTCCACGTGATTGGCTCCCACCTGCAAACCCCACCCCCAGTCCACGCGATTGGCTCCTGCCTGCAAACCCCCCCATCTACGCGATTGGCTTCTACCTGCAAACCCCGCCCCTGTCCGTGCGATTGGTTCCTGCCTGCAAACCCCGCCCCCTGTCCGCACGATTGGTTCCCGCCTGCAAACCCCGCCCCCCGTCCGCGCAATTGGCTCCTGCCTGCAAACTCCACCCCCCGGTCTGTGGAAAAATTGTCTTCCGCAGAACCAGTCCCTGGTGCCAAAAAGGTTGGGGACCCCTGTCTTAAGGCACTACTAGCACCTTGGATATCCAGCTGCCTGATTAAGGGGGGGCAGAGTGGATAGCCTGGCAAATCAAATTTCTTTATTTCCTGTCTCATAATTTGTTTTTTCTTCTGCTGCTTTTGAGCTGGTCTATGAGTGTAATGAAGGACTTCTACTTCTACTAGAGCCAGTTTGGTCTAGTAGTTAAGGTGCTGGGCTAGAAACCAGGAGACAGAGAGTTCTAGTCCCACCTTAGGCATGAAAGCCGGCTGGGTGACCTTGGGCCAGCCAGTCTCTCTCAACCCAACTCACCTCACAGGGTTGTTGTTGTGGGGAAAAGAGGAGGAGGAAGGAGTATTAGGTATGTTCACCGCCTTGAGTTATTTATAAAAATAATAAAGGCGGGATAGAAAATTAAATAAATAAATAAGAAAGAGGCTTTTTTGACAAAGCCAGTAAGTAAGTAAGTAAGAAAAAGAAGAAAGAAAGAAAGAAAGAAAGAAAGAAAGAAAGAAAGAAAGAAGAGAGAGAGAGAGAGAGAGAGAGAGAGAGAGAGAGAGAGAGAGAGAGAGAGAAATGCTTTTCTGACAAAGCCTGCAAAAATTGTAGCAAATATTTCAGATTAAACTTGTAGTGTTAACCTCACTATTGCATACCCTCTTTCTCTCCTTCCCTCCCTTTAAACACCATGCTGACTACCGGCATCTGGGCAGCACTTTTGGAAAATAATTCAATGCTACTGTTGCTCTTAGAGAGGCCCACAATCATTTAGAAAATAATATATAAAAACCTTAAATAAGCCATCCACAATAATGCCACCAATCCTAAAATACAGTAATAAAAAAAATCAAAATAAGGTTTATTTAAACATTTGAAAAGCAAGCAAAAAAAGTATTCTGATAACAGAAATTCAAAACAGATGCTTGATGCCTGTATTTTAAAGTTTTCGAATATATTTGAGAAAGTGGTTGAATAGCGCCACCTGGAGTGAAAAGTCTTCATTCTATACCATATACTGTACCTTCAAGATAAATATTACCTTAACTGGAACATTACAGTGCAACTGTATAAAAATATAACTTGTGGTAACTTTGAAAAAAAGTTGTTTGTTAACCACTATTAGCATAAATTCAGGAGCAGTTTTCTCCCTTGTCAATAAAACATATCTTACGTCCTTTAATTGGTTGCAAACAACTCTTGTAATGTCTTGTCTGCCATCAAGACAAATTTCCAAATGGGGTGTGTGTGTGTGTGTGTGTGTGTGTACAGTATGTACACATGTATATAATTAGATAGACAGACAGACAGACAGACAGATTTCATTATCGGCCCAAGTCAATCCACTGCAGAATGAAGCCCTCTTCAGCTGATTTCCAACTGCTTTGACATGCCTTGTCATTTCTGAAGATAATTCAGTGGCCTGTTAGAACCAGTGAATGGAGCAGAGCTTAACGCTGTGTAAACTCATGCATAGAAAAAGGAATATTGTTTAAAAACACAGCCTGTGAGCACGTTAGAGAGATTCAGGTTCTTATTCTTACACTTTTAGCCCACCCAAGCATAAAGAAACACACGCTTAGACATTGCAGGTACAAAAGGTAAGTACAAAAGAGTTCTTACATTTATTTTGTCCAGGTACAGCCATTTCAGTGGGGGCGCAATGGCTCAGTGGTTAAGATGCCAGTCTTCTCGATCGGAAGGTCGGCGGTTCAAAACCTGAGCGCCGTGTGACAGAGTGAGCTCCCGCACTTGCTCCAGCTCTTGCCAACCTAGCAATTTGAAAGCATGCAAATGCAAGTAGATAAATAGGTACCACTTCGGTGGGATGGTAACAGCATTACACACGCCTCATGCTGTCCACATGACCGCAGAAGCATCATTGGACAGCCCTGGCTCTTTGGCTAAGAAACGGAGATGAGCACCGCCCCCTAGAGTTGGACATGACTGTGCAGGGGAAAACCTTTACCTTTACCTTACAGCCATTTCAGCAGAAAATTGGTTTCAGTTCTTTCTGTTCCCTAAACTGCATACCTCTGGCCCTGTTTGCTGCCAGAGGCTGCATGGAGAAAGGGGGAAAAGCCTCTGGAGTTGAGGCCTAGCGCATGGCCTCTCCATGGAAGGAGCTCAGACACATGTATCCTACCACAATGGAAGAAGAATCAGAGAGAGAGAAGAGGAACTGGGAGGGGCAACAAGCAGCTTCCTCTAGCACAGAGTTTGCCTCCTAGAGCAATCACCCATATGCTAATGAGGCATGCTTGATTTGCCGGATTCCAACAATTTCTAGTACACCTTGTGTGACTTACATCCTGTATTGATGTATGGCTGTAAAGCTTGATGTTAAATGCAAAATCAGTACAGAAGTTGAAAGTTACATAAAGAAGCATGGAGCTGCAAATGCTTAATATAATGCAACATGACAAGAAAAGAAATATAATTTGTTTATTTATCAGCTGAAACCATTCCACTGCAGGGTAAAGGCCTCTTCATTGAAGGTTATGGACTGTAATTTTGCTGGTCCAGTGTGGGTTAGTAGATAGATGCTTTTTTATTTCACAGTCTAGGGCTGAGAGATAGTGATTGGCCCTAAGGCACACTTAACCAGCTTCTGTGCCTAAGGAAAGACTCCTTTATCATTACACCATACTGGAGACAGAGAGAGAGACAGAGAGAGATAAATGCCTTACCACCATGTAGTGGCACATGAATGATCTTCTCTGGGCTCAGAAGCTAAGCAGATTTAGGTCTGGCTAGTACTGTGATGGGAGACCATTTGATTCTTTCCATGTACAGTAGTCATCAAGTTCACTCAAGAAGAGAATGAGAGCAAATTTAACACGTTGATGTAGCAAGTTGAGACTAAAAACTATTTTTTAAATTCTCCCCACATTGAAAGAAAAAAAAAATCCTACATACAGTATATACTCACACACAAAGATCCACAAAAATTTAACATGGCTCCTTCTCTGATCTGCTACTTTATTACAAATAGGGAATTTTTGTATGAGCAGAACCTTAAAAATATAACTTTCTAAATTTCACCAAAAAAACGCTTTTTGCTATCTTAATCTGATTCTGTATAATACATAGTTTGCCTTTACGTGAGTCTCAAGGAGGTAATAGCAGATTGTTTCGGTAAAATCCAGATCTCCCAGGTTCATATATAAAACATAGGATGGAGAGAGATTAGATTAGATGTTAAAAAGCAAGCAGATGACATGGGATGCTAAATTCTCCATCTACCCCAGGAGATGAGCTGCATTTGTGGCACCTGGCTACAATCTTCCTATTACCTCACTGCAGTCTGCTCCCCATGAACTTTTTTCCCTATTGAATTGAAAAAATCATCTCCTTTAGGAGGAGATGGGCAGTGATAGAAATTTGATCAATAAATAAAATAAATAAATAAAATCCTAAAATATTTTGTTGTCTGATGCAAATAATAAAATGGGGTCCCTCCATTCCAGGAATAGAAATTGATCGTACTGATAGCTGACCCTTGAAATTTTGCAGTGGGATATATTACTGTACTAACTTAAGCAGGCTAGTTTTGGACAGGACAGATTGCATAACGCATATTGATCTATCCTCCCAAGAAAGGTGATCTGTTCACATGAGAAATATATCTGACTCCCATGCAACAGGCAATCTAACTCAAACCACTCTGATTGTTTACCTATAGCCCAAAATAAGTTTTGATGCTTTATAGCAAGAATAAACTAAGGGATGGGAGATGTAGATAAAGTAGAAATGCAAATGGAGATCCCCTCAGTTCAAAACTGATGATAGTTGCTGAGAATGATGAGGAGTGTTGAAAAAGTAGTTGAAAGTAGAATGTAAGAATAGTAAAAAGTTATTCTTTTTAGCTGCTCTAAACAACCTGTTGATGTTTGACAATCACATCTAATGGAACGCCTGGACGTCTAGTCACTGCATGGAGCTCTGGAGCTCTTTGGATCAAGTTGTACCCAAACTTGGTTAAATGCCAGGGGATTTTAGGATTTATATAGCTGTGGGTGATTACAGTCGTTAATAAGAATAGAGTAATATATGGTAGGCATGGGAGGACAGATGAAAAGGGCTGTAGTAATACTGCATCCAGAATAACCCACAATATTTGGGGCAGAACAAAAGGGGAGTGGCTTGGAGCTTAGAGTGTTCAGCTGAGCTGAAAGGAAATGCAAACACACCCAAGGAGCCATAAACGGAAAACCTGGGAATCGAAGTGCCCTCATGCTATGCTTAAAATGGGATTTCTCTAGCCATTCCACAGCTTCATCTGAGCCATCTATTCCTGTTTTTATTTATTTAAAATGTTGATAACCAATTAAGCAATCCATTGGCATGAATCCAGCTCCAATCCAATTCTGATTCAATTCTGAGATAAGAAAGACAGTCTGTCAAATTGCTTTTTTTTTTTTTTTGAGGTCCAGTCACACTTCAACACTGCATTATAGTGAATCCTTAGATCACGGGGCACACGTACTTAGGTAGACTTTTCTCGGTTGCTGCCTGAAAACGTCAAGAAGCATGAAATTGCCTCTATATAGTGTGTTGTGCTTCACCACACCACTTCAGGAGGGGAGTGAGACACCCCATCAGCGGGGTGCGAAAGAGGGAGACGGGGAGGGTGACATTCACAATTCAGGGAGAAGCCTCTCCAGTTTTCGCGGCGGGGCGTGCTAAAGCAGAGCAATCAGAAGGTCAGATTAAAGATCCGACGCGTCCCTGAAACCGCCGTCCGCAAGCAGTTTGCAAAGTCCAGGCAGAGAATGGGCGCGCGGATCTAGAAGGCAGGAGACAGGCTCCCTACGCCGAGGATCAACTCGGGGTGACCCGCGAACAGCGCTGCGGGACTCTGACTGGTGCTGGAGCCCAGCAAGGTCCTCCACGAGGCGACGAGGCGCTCCGGGTGGGACAGCACAGCCGGGCTGCGGCTACTCGTGGCGGCGGGCGGCGGCGGCGGCGGCGGCGGCGGCATCCAAGCGCTCAACTGCACCACGGCAGACGCCGTCCTCGGGCCCATCATGATGCTCTCGATGCTGAAGGAGCACCTGCTACTGCCGGCGCCCTGCAGGCCGATCTCTCCCAGGGGCCGCTTGTCTTCCTTCCCGGCACGCTGGTGCCCCTTCCCCGCTTGCAAAGACCACCGTGCCGCTGCCCCTTTTCTCTCCGGCAGCGGCGAGGCGCAGGTGGGCAGAGACCCGGCCGCTGGAGGCAGCAGAGGGCCAGGCGGAGGCGGGAAGAGCAGGATCCCGGCGGCAGAGGGCGAGGTGGAGGGCGCGGGCAGCGCGGGTCGCTTGAAGCGCTTCCTGCGTCGGAGGAAGCTGCCGTTGTGGAACATGTCCTGCGAGGCCGGGTGGAGGCGCCAGTAGTGGCCTTTGCCCGGGCTGCCGGGCTCGCGGGGCACCTTGACGAAGCAGTCGTTGAGCGAGAGGTTGTGGCGGATGGAGTTCTGCCAGGCGGGGAAGCGCTCGCGGTAGTAGGCAAAGCGCCCGCGGATGAAGGCGCAGATTCCGCTCAGCGGCAGCTGCTGCTGCGGGCTCTGCAAGATAGCCATGGTGATCAGCGCGATGTACGAATAAGGGGGCTTGGCCAGCCCCTCGGTGGGTGGCGCCGCTGCAGCCGCCACACCGGGAGCCCGTCTCCCAGCTGCTCCCCTGGCCTGGCTGCTCCCGGCGGCGCGGATCCCGGGCTCCTTGGGACGGGGACGGCGTCCCCGGTCGCTTTCACCCAAGACGTCGACCTCTTCCTCTTCGTGGCTTTCTTCTTCATCTGAACTCCGGCCTCGGAGATGGTCCAAAACCGCTTCCTCGCCGGGCGGGCTCATATGAAGGAAAGATCAATCCAGCCACGGAGAGGTGGGCCGAGGAGGACCTGCAGCCGGCGCGGAGCCCAAATGACCCAGCTTTGAGGCTGTCGGGTCTTTTATTGCCCTGTTGCCCCTTCCCCGTCGCCTGAAGGGGGAGGGTCTCCCTTTCCATTGGCATTCCCCAATCACCGCGGGAAGGGGGGCGCGCATCACAGGGGGCCGGAGCCCCGTCTGCTTCTGATAGGAATGTCAAACGCACGTTTTTAACTCTGTAAATAAGGAATTGACCCCGATCGGCGATTGGGAACAGAGATCGAGAAAGACGGAGGGACAGATGATTGCCGACCCCTTATCCCAAAGTTGAACTCAGAGGTCCTGTCCAGTGTCCTGTGTGGGTGGTATCTTAAGACGGGCAAAGCGCGGCTCTCCAAATGATGCATTCTAGTCCACCAACCCTTGTTAACGTGGCTAATGGTGACAAAGTGGCGGCAGCTGTGGTCCAGAGAACATAATCCAACCAGCCCATTGGACGGTTGAAATAAAGGGAGCCGGAATATTTTTATGGAAGAAGTAGGAGCAAATTCTTGGGCTCAGAATTCTCATAGGGTTTTTTTTCTTCATATTTTGGTCAATGAATGTTGGCTAAAACGACGCGCGCGCACAGAGGCGCCCCTTCTCGCAAGCTTTTCCTGTCTGGCTGGTGGCTTTCAGTCCCGAAACCAGAGACTCTTCCAGAGAAGATCCTGCAGGCAATGGGGATTTTTGGAAAACAAGACAATCTGGAAACTCACTGAAAGAAAATAGGGCTTATTCCTGAAGTGGGAAAATAAACTGGGGAAGTGTTTCGGATTATACAAAGTGGGGAGAGCAGGTAGAGAGGGAACAAACGGTGGACGAAAAAACAAGTTTGCTATGTTTATAGTAGTAGGTTTCTTTCTTTTCAAATCATGGAAGTGACATCACTTTACAGATAGGAATGAAGAAGCTATTTCTAATTTTAAAAAGGGAAAAGTCCTAATCCGTAGTCAAAAAAAAAAAAAGGCACAAAAATCAACATTCTTGTCGACTGCCTATCCAGTAGATGCAGACATCAAAATATATTAAAATGATATAATAAATACATTTGGTATGACACAGCTAAATCCAGGAGAGCACTATTTATGCATGCCAGGAAAAACGTAATTATCCACCAATGAGTTTTGTCTCCAAACTCCAAAATAATAAGGGGGTGGGACAGGTAAACTTGGTGCAGAAAATATAAGAGAATCTTGCTCAGCTGATTTGCTAACATTACTCCGGGAATTGATCTATCTCAGCCCTGTTGTTCTTTCATTGTAAATTCTGCCATGTGCTTCAAATATCCAATTGAATTATCCATTCAGTCGTATCCGACCCTTGGCGATTCCATAAGCCAGCTCTCTCCATGGCTTCAAATATATTTGTGTTTAAAAATAAACAAGGGAAAAAATTCATCCTATCGCTATTTAGAATTGAGTTACTCCGCATATCAGTGCATTGATTACAAAGCCTGAAGTTTGTGATACCGATTGTCGATGAAGGTTCTCAGTCATCCAGGTGGAATTGTCTGTAGCTTGAATCATGTCAACTGGATTTCTATTTTCTCAGTGGAAACGTTTCGCTCCTTATCCAAGGAGCTTCTTCAGTCTGAGCAAAGTTGGTAAGGGAATCCTTAAATATGTTTCTAGGTGGCTGTGTGACCTTGCACCTGGGGCTAGGTCATGGTTATTTTTGAGATGTTTATAGTCCCTTTATCATCCAAAGGAGGATCGTTAAGATTACCTTGCTGTTGTTGAGATTGCGAAATGGTCTTAATCTTCCTAGGCACAGAAGACAAAACAGGAAGGAAAATAGGGGAAAGATTGTGCCTGAGGCCCCCACCTCTATTCAAGGAAGGATTTTCCAAGTTGGCATAAATGGATTCCTTGACCCCTCTTTCAAACCACTTATCTTCCCTGTCTAAAATGTGAACACTGAGAAAATAGAAATCCAGTTGACATGTGATACCGATTGTTTACAGCAGAGCTTTCCAAACTGTGTGTCGTGACACAAGTGTGTGTCGCCACACCACCCGGAAGCGGTGGCACGCGCGTGCACGGCGGCCGCCATGCACCGCCACCGTGCGCGCGCGCGCCGCCGCACGCCCCCTGTGCCGCCGCCGTGCGCGTGCGCCGCCGCCCCCCCGTGCCGCCGCCGTGCGCGCGCACTGCTGCACGCCCCCCCCGCACCACCCCCCCGTGCGCGCGCGCCGCCGCACCCCCCCTGCGCCGTCGCCATGCACACGCGCACCGCCGCTGCCGCTGGTGTGTCGCCACCGGCAGCACTTTGGAAAGCCCTGGTTTACAGAGTTATTTAAATGAATATTTTTTAATGTGCACACATTAATCAGCATTAAACTAAATGAAACAAATTTGTTTATAAGATGCCACTGCTCTTCACTGTAAAAGTAACAGCAGGCTGCCACTGAGCACTCTGTATTTTTCTGTTTAGTGCTTCTAATCCCATCAGTAAATCAGGCAACAAGACATCTTCTCTCTTAACATCACTTAGAACAGACTCTCACATTTGTTGTTGAACACATTTATCTTTCAGAATAATCTTTCCGATGTTAGTCTATTGCTTATTGAGATATACTGTTGAACATTTGATTTCAATCCATAGCTTGTTCAACTATAATACAATGCTGAATTACAAAATTCACCAAGATTATTTAAAGCTTTATAGAAATAGCAGAACATATTAATGGACTTGCAGTTATCCAAGTAGTATATTTTTAAAAAATTAATCAAACTGAAAAAACAACCTACCTTTCAAATTCACCAGAATGTATTATTTTCCTATCAAATTTTAAAAAATTAGAAATATTAAGGAACACGCTCATTTTGAAATATTTCAGATCTCTGGCGGCCTGATCTTATGCAATCTTGGTGCAACTGTATCAATGGATCTTACTCTTTATTAAGTATGCTTAGGATTTCACTTTAAGAAGACCAAGTCTGATTCTGCCTAAGAAGATGACCAAGTCTGATTTCACTTTAAGAAGAAGACCAAGTCTGATCCAAGGCATTTTGAGATCACCCAAGGTCAGCCAGCAGCTGACATTTTCTAAAAT
Organism: Charina bottae; assembly: GCA_023362775.1. NCBI lineage: Eukaryota > Metazoa > Chordata > Lepidosauria > Squamata > Charinaidae > Charina > Charina bottae. Next base: position 204,650,686 of record JALMGJ010000002.1, on the reverse strand, counting down.
AAGCACGAGCATTCAGGAGTGGTGTTGAGGATATTTCAAGCCTGCCTGTCAAAATATTTCTATTTTTTTAATCCTAAAAAGCAATTTCAGAAGGGCTGTAATCAATATAATACATATTGTCATATATGTGTAACAACTTACTTAAGAGTAAATCCTATTGAACTTGATGGAACTTCCTTCTGAGTAGACCTCCCTAGGGTTACACTACAAAGCGTCCACTGAAATACTGTGATTTTAAACATGTTGCACTTCATTTGGAAGAGCAAACTGATCAAAATGTAATTACTCTGAGGATGAGAAAATCGGTCATACAACTGGTATAGTTGAAAAGTAGATGGAAGTCTTTATTAAGATTTACATGAGATCTGATATGTTAGAACGATAAGGAGTGCTTTACTACAGGCAGTAATACTTAGGTCCATTAGCCCTTGTATCTACAGCTTCCAAAGAAGTGCTGCCTTACAGATTCAAGATTAACTCTTAGTCAGTGCTTGTGATGGCAGTTCAATCCCTAGTTGTCATACCCAGTCAGGCAACTGAGCAGAAGCCAGTTTACAGCATGATGGAAAATGGTGAGAAATGAATCTTTTTCTGCAGTTCGCTTTCAGCGACAAAAAATCACTGGCCAAGATCTTTCCCTCTCTTTCGAGCACTTTCAAGGGGTTCAAATTTCTTTTCAGGCAAAGGCTCACACTCACATCTTTAAGATAAGATTGTGTCATATCCATTTTTAAAACTTTTATCCCACCTTTATTATTTTTATAAATAACTCAAGGCGGTGAACATACCTAATACTCCTTCCTCCTCCTATTTTCCCCACAACCACCACCCTGTGAGGTGAGTTGGGCTGAGACAGAGCGACTGGCCCAAGGTCACCCAGCCGGCTTTCTAAAGACATCTATTCACATTTGGGCTGTGGCTTCCTTACTCCAGAAAAGCAATTTTCAACGTTCAGTAGAACACCCTTCCCTAATCTTTCTCCTGAGGTGCTGCTGATCAACTTCCATTATCTGTTGGCCACATTGGCTGGGAATTACAGGTGTTATAGCTGAACACATCTGGAGAGTCCCAGGTTGGAAAAGGTTGCGTTGGAGAGTTCCGGTCAACGTTTAATTTCTTGTAAGAGCTCAGTCCCAGCACCTCTTTACCAAAGATGGACTAGAGGAAGGATAACATTCCCATATGTGTTTTTTTTTTAAAAAAAAAACCCCAAACTTCTCTGAACAAAGACTGGGGAAGTGACATTTCAAGGATATACCCAAATTTATTTTATTAGAAATTAATTGCTCATTCTGGATAAACCCACTAGATCCTGTATATATGGGCAGCAGTTTTATAGGGCTCAAGAGGACATGTAGGCATTTAACTTAAAAAAAAAACCCCACCACACTGTGGATACAAGAATGATTTATTAAACATTTCAATTAGATTGGAAGGGAATAGAAGTATTTTCTAAAAGACCAGAAAAGAAAGGATGGGAGACAAAAAAAAACTTTATAAACTGGATTTTATGAAAGCACTATTAATGTATTGTCGAAGGCTTTCACGGCCGGAGTTCGATGGCTGTTGTGGGTCTTCCGGGCTGTGTGGCCGTGTTCTGGAAGTTGTGGTTCCTAACGTTTCGCCAGCATCTGTGGCCAGCATCTTCAGAGGGCAGGAGCACAGATAGAGATTTTGCTTCTATCTGTGCTCCTGCCCTCTGAAGATGCTGGCCACAGATGCTGGCGAAACGTTAGGAACCACAACTTCCAGAACACGGCCACACAGCCCGGAAGACCCACAACAGCCAAAGCACTATTAACTGTTCTCAACCAAGCTCCATTATATCAATCACACACCATCTGAATGCAGATCCTCGAAATACAGTGATAATGAAGGAAATCAGCTAGGACTCTCCATGATGAATAAACTTAAAATGGGTAGGTGAGGGCAAGTATGTGTGTGGGTATATTCCTGAAAACCCTATATCGATCTGCAATGTTTTAGTTTAGTTTTTGCAGTTAATATCAACTTAATTGTCTTGTCTAGACTGATTTGGACACAATGAATTTGTCCTTACTTTAGGTCAGAGCTTTCCAAACTCTGTGTCGTGACACAAGTGTCGCCACACACAGCGTGGTGTGTCGCCACACCACCCGGAAGCGGCGGTGCGCGCGTGCATGGCGGCAGTGGCAGCCGCTGCCACCATGCACACGTGTGCCGCCACACAACCTGCACCACCACCGTGCGCGCGCCGCCCCGCACCACCATGCATGTGCGCGCCGCCGTGCGCCGCCGTGCGCCGCCACCGTGCGCGCGCCGCCGCCGCTCATGTGTCGCCAGAGGCGGCACTTTGTAAAGCCCTGCTTTAGGTACATGTCTGGGTACAAAGGTGGTTTGCTGCCTCTAAAGTCTGCTACATGGGGTCTGTTAAACGGAACCAGCCTCCCCAGCCTCAGTCAGATGAACTTCCTACAATTAATTTGCTAGCTGAAGATTGGCTTGAATTCTGGAAGAATTATGAAAATGTTGGGAGCTGAAGTCCACAGATTTGGAGCATACCAAGTTTGGGAAAGGCCATGCTGAATCATAAACTTACCATGCTGACTTGGGTTAAGAAAGTTTCCTTCAGAATGTTTTTAGATTTGTAACCTGACGACACTTAATTCTATCAAATGACTGAATCCCCCTTTTTAGCATTATTCTCATTAAAAAAACCATAATGACTTAATTGTTAGTCACTAACCTAAAAAAGATAATCAATCTTATTAACTTGGTAAACTGAATTGGATTCTGCACATTTAAAAATACAACTGGATTATTTAATTATATTATATATAATTATATTCCAGTGCTTAAAATTCTGGTTATTTGAAGAAGTAAAATAAAATCTGCAGACTGCAAAGACCCCAAAATTTAATAGCTGTACAAACAACAACTATTAAAAAAGAAAAACCGGTCCAAGATATTTTAATAATCCATTGCTAAAAATGCAGAGTTGAAAAGCAGTTTTCTTCAGAAGTTGACATCAGCTATTTTCCTCTTTTTTGGTCACAGTTGCTATGAAGACATCTTTAAGGATATCATTATCCAGGTTTCTACCTAAGGACAAATAATATAAAATTGAAAACATTTTAATACATTACAATAGTTTGCTTTATGGAGAATGCAAAGCTTTCCAAAGGCTCTAAGATAGCGTAAGCTTCCAAAAACAGCATTCCGAAGGGAGCCACGTGGAGGAAACGTTCGCCGGAGAAGCTGGCTCCGAAAAGGAGTCAGCAAGGCGCTTCTGCTTCGCGCACGGCGGCTGGACAGAAATGGTGAAAGGTCGGTGCGGGGAAAGTTGGGGCAGCTTGGGGTGGTTTCGCGTGGCTGGTCTGGGGAGGCTGGGACGGCTGGTCTGGCTTCGTGCAGCGAGGCCAGGGCGGCTTGGAACAGCTTCGCGCAGCTGGACTGGGGTGGCTGGGAAGGCTTGGGACGGCTGGGCTGGCTTCGTGCAGTTGCAGTTTCGACCTGTGCTGCGGCTCAGGGGCTTCTTGCAGCCCCAGAGCTGCACGATGTCAGGCCCAGCCCAAGAACTTCAGAGAATCAGTTCAGCCAAACTTCAGTTCATTTGCTTACACCACAGCTTTCCAAACTCTGTGTTGCGACACTTTAGTGTGTCGCAACACACAGTCTAGTGTGTCGCCACACAACCCGGAAGCGGCAGCGGGGGCGTGCATGGCGGCGGGCCATCAGTGCCTCTGTGTTTTAGCGGAGGCGGCCGCCGCTGCCGCCACCACCGTGCACACCCCCGCCCCCACGCGCCGCCGCCACTGCCGCCGTTGGTGTGTCGCCAACGGCGGCACTTTGGGAAGCACTGGCTTACACCATATAGGCAGAATCTTGCCAGACTAAAGCTACTCTACCTAACCTCAGGGGAAATAACCTGGGAAAGCTCCAGGGCTGGGATATTCTGAACCTCTTAGTCTTCCCACATTCGCTTTCTGGACTGTGTCTCCTCTTATCTTGTCCTCCTCCTTGGAATGTGCTCCCTCCTTCCTGAGAACCAGCAGCATTACTGAAATCCACCAAACACGGTTCTAGGTCTGCTTGCCACCCCGCAAGGCAGGGTGCGGGGCTTCCAAAAGGGCAGAGATGGGGGGAGATAGGCGGGTGGTGGGGGTTGAAGGCAGTGTTTGGGGCTGGGAGGGACGAAGCCCGGAATGGCTTGGATTGGGTCTGTGTGCTCGGGCTAATGACTGGTAAAATTCACTTAACAACGGCAAGGGGAATTGCCAGGATTGCCATTGCTAAGTGATGCCATCTTGCTTTACAACCTCATTGCTTAGCGACAGAAATTCCGGGCTCAATTGCCGTTGTTAAATGAAGACTACCTGTACAGTTAAAAATATGATTTTGCTGCCATTATACCTAGACTGGGCCAGAACTGCCAGCTGTCATAAAACATTCAGAAACTGCTCTGAGACACATTTAAATAATTATAAAATGGCAGCAATCCAATTCACTGAATAGTGCAGAATCAATTGTTTTTAAAAATGCTCATGTGCACGCACACCACAAAGCTACTAAAAAAGGGAAATTCATGGCAATGAAAGGCAAAGTTTAGTACTGTCAAATGCCAGAATATCTGTAGAAACTAGGTACCTTAAACAATTTTATTTGAAAGTTTTAATTCATTTTCTGTAGTACTGTATCAACAATTTTATTGAAATTTTCCAATTTTTGTAGAATAATTTTATACAACTGGCATATGAAATGCACATATTCTTACCTATTAAGACCAATCTATTAATTCGTTCATCCTCTTTCCATTTCACAGTTGTTTCCTCTAGATCATAGAGCTCATGAACACCCTGAACTATCACTTGATGAGATTTATCTTTGATGGACACCAATCCCTGATTAGAATACAAAATAAAATTAGCAGAGTAGCTAGTGAAAGCTTCTATAAATTTAATATGAAGTTTGGTAATACTATGTATGAAACATATAAATAAAACATATTCTAATATCCTTGGTGTACAAGGAATTTATTGCCCTCACCTCAACAGTGATGGATGCTATATTAACCCTAAAAGGGAGGAGTAAAATCAGGGCTTTCCAAAGTTTTTCCCGCGGCGACACACCAACCGGCGTTGGTGTGTCGCCGCGGGAAAACCCGGAAGTGCGGCAGCACGCAAAAACCCGGAAGCGCTGCTGCTGCTTTCGGATTTTGCGCGCTGCAGTTGGTGTGTCGCCGCGGGAAAACCCGGAAGCGCTGATGATGATCAGCGCTTCCAGGTTGTGTGGCAACACACCAGACTGTGTGTGGCGACACACTTTTGTGTCGCGACACACAGTTTGGAAAGCTCTGGTATAAATATTCTTCACTGGCTAACATACAGTAGGATAGCATAAGATATGTAAGTAACTAGATGTCTGTTGTGTTAAAAACCAGTATAATCTACTTCTTCAAAACATCTATATATGTAGATATATACATGTATGTATACATATATATATGTAGGGATATAAATGTAATAAATAAATAAATAAATCTATAATATCAACAACCTTGTAGTGTGAAGATCATGAAATAGTTTCTTCCCTCATTATTATTAGTGTAATGTCTGTTCATGAAGGAACTATATCGCACATATCGTCCGGAAGGTACAGAGCTTTTGATGTTATTAAAATTTGATTAAAAGGAACCATATACTGTATGGGGCTGTAATACAACCCAGCAAAATTTTAGAACAGGGCCTTCAGTTGTTGAGCACCTCTGTTTCAAATGATAACTCCAAATTAGCATATGCCCTACTTTCTATGTATACAGCCACTTTTTGCATCCAACTAAAAACAGGAATGTTTTTGAAAGTAAGAATGATAATACTGAGTACTGAACCTTTAGTCTTATTACTTCCATGGGGTTACCTTTCTTGTCTTTTACATTTTTCTCCCACAACAGATTCTAAAACAAGATAAAAAATGATTGCAAGAATTATGCATTCATAATAAGATAGTCTTCCTGGGGTTAAAAAAAAGGTAAAGTTCTTTCAAATTCTGTTTATTTTCTAGGGTCAAAGATGTGTTACTATATAAAGAAAGTATGAAATAAATAAGTTGGATCTTTCATGCAAATAATATAGCACTTACTTGAATAAACACATTTAGGTGTTCTTCAGTTGCATTTCCTAGCACTTCGAAAGTGGATGTAACAATGCTCTGAAAATTGATATATAAAAATTGCTATATTCTGATTTTTAACAAGAGCAAAATACATTCTAATGATAAAAATGCTATATTAGCAATCTATGGAATCTGCAAACACAGTAATATAAAATTAATGAATAACATCCATATATAAAAGAAGAATGATAAAGCTGAAAACGTTACTTCTTTACCTATTTTTCCCCCAGAAATGATATATTTCATGATCGTATATATTTCTTTCCATAATAAATTAGAACCATTTAGAATCCTAAATGCAGTAATTAAATGCACACATACTTTCAGTGCATGTCTTTAAAAAAGGTAAAGGTTCCCCCCGCACATTTGTGCAGTCGTGTCCAACTCTAGGGGCCGGTGCTCATCTCCGTTTGTTAGCCAAAGAGCCAGCGTTGTCCGAAGACGCTTCCACGGTCATGTGGCCGCATGACACGCGCGGAACGCTGTTACCTACCCACCGAAGTGGTACCTATTTATCTACTTGCATTTGCATGCTTTCAAATTGCTAGGTTGGCAAGAGCTAGAGCTAGTGCGGGAGCTCACTCCGCACGCAGGGCTAGGGATTCGAACCTCCAAACTTGCGATCTTCTGATCAACAAGCCTGGCATCTTACCCGCTGAGCCACCACGCCCCTATATAACTATGTCTTTACATAGTTATAATAGAGCCATCTTCTAATGTTGTCTACCGTTTGTAGTATAATATATTGCTACACAAGTCTTTTAAAATTAGTCAACCTTTTTTACACTCTATTTACATATTTTCATATGAAACAAAGCAATTCCTTCCAACTATCCTAAAAAACTAGGAAGAGCCTCATAAAACAAGATTCAGATAAATGCCATTTGGAAATCTTAAAAAAAGTTAAATATTTGAAACACAGATGAATAAAAAAGGGTATATATGTGGAGTCCTTGGTGCTCTCTGAGCCTTGTTGTTTTCTTGCAGACGTTTCATTGCCAGACAAAGCAGCCATCAACAGACACGTAGAGGTAAACAACATTTACATACCATTCATAAGAGACAATAGAAAAGCCAGAAGACCAGAACACCTCTTTGCCAGCAATCAACACCCAGATATGCAAAGATTAACACCAGGATTAGCACCAGAGGAACAATCAAACAGCACAATATACCCTAATCAAGGAACTATTAACTCAGTCAATCAACCAAGTAGCAAACAACAGCCCAATCAAGGAACTACCAAGGAAAGTACAACACCCCCACCAACACAGGCAGGACAAGCCAGGGTATATAAACAGAGAGCAAGTCCCACTCCCTTTTCGCACTGAAGATGTTGCCTAGCCTGGGAATGAAACGTCTGCAAGAAAACAAGGCTCAGAGAGCACCAAGGACTCCAGATAAGGCCTAATTTAACTCCAGTTCCCAATTCAGTACATTTATTAAAGAATCAAGCACAGAGGTGTCAAAATAACAAAAGGCTAATTTTAAATGCCAAGTCTATAAAGCAGTGCTTTCCAAAGTGCCGCCATTGGCGACACACCAACGGCGGCGGTGTGGGTGGCGGCGGCAGCAGCCTCACTAAAAGGCGGAAGCGCTGATGACGTGCCGCTGCCGTCGTCGCTGCTGCCGCCGCGCACCCCCCCACGCCGCCGCTTCGCGACACAGTGAACTGTGCTATAAGGAATCCTGACTTTTGCCAATACTTAGAAGACAGTTCCCTAGGACTCCAGAGCAAGCACTGGCCTTTGTTCTTGGCCAGCCACTTGGAGAAAAAGCAAGTTTCCCCAAACAGGAGGTGTTCTAGGAGGGCTTGGAGTAGCTTCCCAGGAGAGAAATTTACCCTGGCCAATCAATACCTTGGATGACTTGATCCAATGTTTTCCAGGTGATTCCTACTATACCTATTTAGCATAAGGCTGACAAAAAATCTAGCAAGCAGGCAGGGAGACTGGATCCATCATGAACTCTTGTAGGCATTCCACTAAGAGCAGTTGCAAAGAATGGCTGATCACTGGCTACCCCACATGTTCCCCAATGGGAAAGACAAGGGACAGCTAACACTGCCCTGCACAGACAAAAACATTCCATGCAGGCAAAACAGGGAAGGCTGCCCCTCTTTTGCCCAAGCAGCATTTTGCATGGAGAAATTCAAGACATCAGAGAGTAAGACTGGTACTGAGGGCAGTGTTTTTCTTTTTTCTGACCTATCCTCTGACATCATTCAGTCCATCCAGGCAGATGGGGGGGGGGGGGGCTGGATCTCTTATAAAGTGTTCAAATTTAAAAAATCCAAAATCTAATTTCTTAATTTTTATTTCCCATCTCACTATTACTTGGATCTGGTAGCATTCTTCCTTGTCTCCCTTGATGACTGATAATGCATAGAGGGGAGGAAACAGACTTGCAAGATTCTATTATTACAGTCTACCAATAAAGCACATTTCTAGTCTTCCTCTGGGGTTGATTTTCAGGTCCGGTCTGTCTCGTGGAGCTGACATAACGTTAGGTGATGAAGGAAAAGGGAAATATAAAGGCACTGTATATAAAATTAACAAATGTTTACCAGTCATGCTTAGTGCAGACTTACTGCTCAATTACAAGATAGTATAAACAATTACCTTATCTAGGTGTGGCTGAGGTACTTCTTCAAGCTGAAATTTTTGCTGCAAACTTATAAGCACAATACATTTAACACCATGGCACCACAAACACAAAGCATAATCTGGACAACTGTCAATATCAGGGTATAGCAGAATTACAAGTTGAATGCTAAAACATGCATGCTTCGGACCCCTTCAACAACAGAATTCCATCTAGCGGGGTCCAGGAGGCAAGCCTTCTCTGCGAAAGTGCCCGCATTGTGGAACGTCTTGCCCCCGGAGGTGAGGCTGGCCCCCTCGCTCCTGACCTTCCGGAAGACTCTTAAGACCTGGCTCTGCCGCCTTGCCTGGGACGAGGGAGGTAATAGTACCTCCTGGGGGTGGCTGGCCCCATAATGTCCTCCTGATAGCTGATTTTACCATATCTTGGATTTTTATCTATTTTTTGTTATATTGTAATTTTATATGTATAGATTTTAACTGTTGATTTGTTGTAAACCGCCCAGAGTCCCCTATTCGGGGAGATAGGCGGGGATAAATTTAAATAATAATAAATAAATAAAACAAAGAGCCACGTGTTATCTTACCTTTTTCCTGATACACCATCAAAAGCATGAAGGTCTAACACATTAGAGATATCAACTCTAGGGAAAAAATAAAGTTAATTATGTCTTTTAAAAAGCATGTTATGGATACACTAAAACTGCATGAGCAGAATGCTTCTTGCTCAATAATGTTTTCCTGTGGCCCTTCCTCTCCACTGTAGCCTTTTATACTTTCTGGCCAGTCTCTCTGAATGCTTGGAGAACTCTTGAAACACTTTTGGAAGCGAATGGATGCGACTGTATCCATTCTGCAGAAAATGATTTGTTAGCCTCTGTTTATTGAATAAGCAACACTAACTGGGCTCACGCATGCTGCTAGCCAAATCCCCAAAGCAATATTATTTAGTGCAATTGGGGAATCTAGTCATAACGTAAATTTGTGGAACTCTGTATAAGAATGAGCTACTTCAGGCTTCAGTTTCACATCTTCCCTCTCATTTACTTTCATGCTAATATGGAAAGCCAAGCATTCACTTTTACATGTAACCTCAGTTGCACGTGATGTCCAAATTCAGGGAACTGTGATGATTTGAGAATAAACTAGGATCTGAAACTACAATTTGATCCTTACAATCTCAGTAACCCTGATTTAATCCAACCAATTTTGTTTCATTGGTTTTTACTTAAGGCACCCTGGGGGAAAGTATTCAGTTTAAAAATGAATACAGAACAATTTTGTTCATTGTTGATATAGCAGGTAAAGCAGAGCAATACAGATCTGATGCTTGTTATAGGTCATTCTCATTGAAAATATGAGCTCTTTTTATTAGAACTAAATACATAGAAAAGTCTACCTTCTACTTTCAGATTCTCTAGCACTGCAGAAATGGCTTACTTTAACTCTTCAATTTGGGAGAGTGTAAGAATTTTCACAGAGCTCTGAACAATTCTTTGCTGTCAGGAAAACAGCAGCACAGTCATTATAACACTGCCACTTCTCTTGTTCCAAAGCTTGTTCAGAAATATCTAAAGTCTAACTTTTGAGTTTAAAAAGCAAAGTCTTGAAAACAATTCCTTAAATTATTTTGCTTTATATTGCACAATTAGAATGGTATTGCTGGCATATTTTTTAAAAACTCAACACTCAACAAGAAATTGCAAACAGTTATTTAGTAATTACCTTCACTGTGGACACTTTAACAAAAGCTTTAGAATTTAAGAATGATTCAGCTTCTCCAACCAATTCCTAATGCTAGTTTTGAACGTAGAGATTTTTTTAAAATCTAAATTTAATACTATTACATTTTACGATGTGTCATGCTGGCAGAATAATTATGATCAATAAAAAGGCAAAAGGGCACCAAGGAAAACTATAGTATTGATTCAGAGCCTTAACAGAATTTTAAGTTAGAGTGTAATGTGGCTGGAACTATTTAACACATTCCCTCCCGCTTCCTAACTCAACAAAAGAAAGAATGACAAAGACTGTAATCCATATAAGCTAACATGACAGTCACTACAGAAAAGAATTTTCATAAAGCAACTGTTTGGCAGCAGGACATACAGTAAATCCTTCATCATGGAGCAGATCTGAATTTCTAATGAAATTATATCAATGGATCTGTTAATAGGATTAAAACGTTTGGAAATGCAGTATTCAGCTGGTGACCTGTTTAAAAACCTTTAGTAGTAGGTAAGACGATTAAGTAGATATAGTAACAGAAGTTTGTTTCATGACATTTTAGTTTCGCTATCAGGGAAAATATGGGTGTATTGCACTTGATAAGTAATATCTACAAGGTTCTCTGCAACTGTTATACATTTGCATATACTATTTGGAAAAATATTATCTAGAACAAATTATATAGGGGAAAAATGAATATAGTAATACATTTCTGATATAATTCAATATAGAATTAGATCATATGCCCCACAGTCTTTAGATAAGGAAATTACACAAGAACTGTATTTGCACTAGACTAAACATTTTGTTGTTGTTGTTGTTGTTGTTCAGTCATTTAGTCGTGTCCGACTCTTCGTGACCTCATGGAACATAGCACGCCAGGCCTTCCTGTCCTCCACTGTCTCCCGGAGTTTACTCAAATTCATGTTCATTACATCGGTGATGCTATCTAACCATCTCATCCTCTGCCGTCCCCTTCTCCTTTTGCCCTCAGTCTTTCCCAGCATCAGGGTCTTTTCCAGTGAGTCCTCTCTTCACATTAGGTGGCCAAAGTATTTGAGCTTCAGCTTCAGCATCTGTCCTTCCAATGAGCAGTCAGGGTTGATTTCCTTTAGGATTGACTGGTTTGACCTCCTTGCAGTCCAAGGGACTCTTAAGAGTCTTCTCCAGCACCACAGTTCGAAAGCATAAATTCTTCGGCGCTCAGCCTTCCTTATGGTCCAACTCTCACAGCCATACATTACTACTGGAAAAACCATAGCTTTAACTATACGGACCTTTGTCGGCAAGGTGATGTCTCTGCTTTTTAATATGCTGTCTAGGTTTGCCATAGCTTTCCTCCCAAGGAGCAAGCGTCTTTTAATTTCATGGCTGCAGTCACCTTCTGTGGTGATCTTGGAGCCCAAGAAACATTTACAGCAGGGCTTTCCAAAGTTTTCCTGCGGCGACACACCAACCGCCGTTGGTGTGTCGCCGTGGGAAAACCTGGAAGTGCCGCCGTTGCGGCAGCACGCAAAAACCCGGAAGCGCTGCTGCCGCTTTCGGTTTTTGCACGCCGCCATTGGTGTGTCGCCGCAGGAAAACCCAGAAGCGCTGATGATGATCAGTGCTTCTGGGTTGCGTGGCGACACACCAGACTGTGTGTGGCGACACACTTTTGTGTCGCGACACACAGTTTGGAAAGCTCTGATTTACAGTATGTGATGTTGCCTACAGTCTTCTGTTGACGTATATTGCATTTTGTTTCTTCCTGAATCAGTACCATACTTGAAAATATGTAATTAAAGTGCAAGTGGAGAATCTATTGATGTTTACAACTTCTATTATCCCTAACTAGCAATATCTAAAGGACCCCATACTCCCGTCCAGCACAACACAGTAGGAAACAGTACAGTACATTCAAATGTTAGCAAACGTTTAAACACTGCATTATAAGAGTTCAGAATCTAATGGTATCTTCATTAGGTCTCCTCATCAGTTGTGTTTTTGTTTTTGGATTTTTTTAAGGGTTTGCTTATATCAATTGCTACTTAGGGGTTGCGAATAAAAAGAAAGGCTCTTACATGTTTGATATATTACTTTCTCACAGATGTATTTTTTTCAAAACTAATTAATAACATTTATAAATTTTATTTTTAATTAATTTAGTAAAATTAAATTTAACTTAATAAAATGAAAATGAAAAAAACAGTAAAGTTTCATAGTAACTTGAGATACATTCCATATTTAATTAATTTGTTTTGTTACATGATTGTACTCAGTTTAATTTAAATTGTGTCTGGTTGTCCAAGGGCCCAGTAACAATGTTTTGAACAATCTGGTTGAATGGCCAGCTAAGGGTTGGACTAGATGATGTATTATGTTCTATCTAATCACATGTTCTCACCAGGCTAGAAACCAGGAGACTGTGAGTTCTACTCCCACCTTAAGTACAAAGCCAGCTGGGTGACCTTGGGCCAGCCCCTCTCTCTCAGCCCTAGGAAGGAGGCAATGGCAAACCGCTTCTGAAATCTTGCCAAGAAAACTGCAGGGACTTGTCCAGGCAGTTGCCGGGAGTCAACTTGAAGGTTTGCACATGCACACGCACACACTCTCATACGTTCTGCCATTCTGATGCAGTAAAACCTCTGTTTTATGGACCAGGTGGGAGTGTCTGTAAAGCCAAATGTCTGTTAAATAAAAATTTATGTAATTATATAAAATTATGCATGCAAGTTACTAAAATGTACACATCTTGCATAAAGTATATAAACATTGTCCAAAGTGATTTGCTGAACAGTGGACAAGTCTGTTGTTTGCCAGAGCAGTCTGAATTCAGATTTTGTCCACTGCATCCAAAGTCCACTGAATGGGGGTCGGTAAAATTGAGCTTCCTTGTCCACAGGCAGGCTAACCCTCAGACTGCAGCAACCTTAATGAGAGCACTGACACCAAACTACATTTTTTTCAAGCATCAGGAGCAATCAGAGACAGATATTACATTAAAATATAAACTGGTTGGGTACTGCCTGTGTATGTTGACTTCCTTAATAAAATAAACATTTCAGATTAATATATATTGTTCACATTAGTAGGAAAAAGTAGTTAATTTTGCATTGTTTTAATTACCTTGATCGCCGAGTTTCTAAAATTTTGGCAACTCCATTTATTGCTCTAACATTATTGAAGAAGAGAAGAGAAAAGATACGATAATAGAATACTTATGATCAGGAATAATTTATATAATTTATAATTTATAATTTACTTTATATAATTTAGATTCCTATGGGACACAGATCCTGTGTAACCTGATCCTTGCAAAAACAACAATACTAGACTTTACATATTATCAATTACCAAGGTTTTCTGGAAGTTTACAATAAAAATATAAAACCACAACCTCAAGAACATTAAACATTAATTTAAAATGTTCAACAGTAAAACCTAACTCAAAAGGTTTTTGAGTGTAAAAAGCGTTTTTAAATGCTCCCACAATTCAGAAGGGAGTACTTTTCAAAGAACTGAGATAGCTACAGGCAAGGCTTGATCTCAAGTTGCTGCAAGGTGAGTCTGCTGAGATGTAGATCAACTTCCTCATATGATAATCTAGAGCAGAGCTTTCCAAACTTTTCATGTTGGTGACAGACTTTTTAGACATGCATCATTTCGCAACACACTCTTATAGCAGGGCACAAGGCAGGCACTAGGACCTGCGCGGAATCACAGCAGGTTTGGAGGCCGCAAGGCACAAGGCAGGCACTAGGACCTGCGCGGAATCACAGCAGGTTTGGAGGCAGCAGGGCACAAGGCAGGCACTAGGACCTGCGTGGAAGCCAGGAGGTGGCAGCAGCAGCCGCGACACACCCAGACACTGCAGCCAACACACTAACGTGTCCCGACACACAGTTTGGAAAGCTCTGATCTAGAGATTCACAGAGAAATGTCATCATCGTATAATTAAATAAAAATGTATTATTTTGATTCTATGTAATCTACTGTTCCAGTGGCTACCAGTCATAGGAAAACAGCAATAAATATTTCAACCCAAATTCCCCAGGAACTACTCTATCCTGCAGAACTCATTAGTGCCTGAAGCCCCTCTCTCATTTTCTCAGGTGAAAAGCTGACTTTTTTTCCTATTGCCCTTGCATGGTTCATCTAATTGATTAAGTAGTTGAAATGCAATATATACATCTAAGCTTTAATTGTACTTGTACTTAAGTTTTAATTGTACTTGTTCAGAATTCCGAGTATTTTTAGTAAAAATACAGTATAAAATATTTTAAATACATATTGGAAATAAATGTATGCTTACCTGACAGCTGTTCTTAGTTTCATCAGTTCACCTTGTGCAACTAAATCTGTCTTGTTGATGATGATAAGATCTGCTAATCCAACTTGCCTATAGCAGAATGAATAAATGGAAAATAAATAACGTAAGTAAACACAAAGTACTCATTTGCCTATTAACACAAGTATCAACTTTTTATCTTTCAGGAGGATTATATTATAATGCTCAGGCACAGTAAAACAAATTAAACTGCAAATTGAAATAATAAACATTATTATTTCAAAACACTGAGACTGTAAACTGTATCCTAAATACACCACTGAACACTATGGAACTTACTTCTAAACAATTATACTTAGGACTGTACTCTTACTTTTTTTTTTTAACAAAAAATAAGCAGACTTCATTAGTCATTCTCATTACACTTAAGAGAAATTGAAGTACGGGAGAAGGGAAAATGCTGAATTAAGAATATTTTAAAGTTATTTAAAAGTAGCACACACCCATTCACTTATTCTGAAAGAATACACCAAGCAGAAATCTAAAGGTTTCCAGAACATTAAAAAGCGTAACCTGCCCCCACAGCTCTATATACTATAATTCAGAGAGCATTTTTCAACCTTGGCCCCTTTAAGATGAGTGAACTTCAACTCTCAGAATTCCCTGAGCCAAGAAGATGGGAGTTGAAGTCTACCCATCTTAAAGGGGCCAAGGTTGAGAAACACTGACTTAGGGTGCATGCAGTTTGGGTTTCCCTCTGATACGTGGCTTATTGGGTTGTGGAAACCCAGCTAATTATGGATTATTTAATAACTATAATTAAGCCAGTAATTAAGCTAACCGGAGTCTGTGTATCCATTTTTTTTTCATTCAAATGTTCATTTGGTTCGATCACAACTCGTTTTCTATTATGTTAAGATCACAAGGGAAGTAGAAATGGAGCTCTAAGGCATAGAAGCCGCTATTAACTCTATTGGCTATATTAAATTATATGAGCATTTTCACTGGACTAAATACATAATACATGTTGTAATAAATTGATTAAAAAACATAATTCAAACAATTAGTTTATTGGGTAACAGAATACCTAATAGAATATCAAATTATTTAATTCCAGTAGCAATGCTTATGATTAGTCTTCACAAGTATCGCTAGTTTTATTGGTAGAACACACCAATTAATACAACTATACACTACTTCGAACATTAAAATCTATGTGTACCCATCCACATCCATTGCATATATTGTAGGGAGCTGAGATTGAGAGATGGTAGCAGAAGATAGCAAATTTATGACTGAAATGAGATTTAAACTCATACTTTTAATCTCTATGCCATTGTTGTTTATTCGTTCAGTCACTTCCGACTCTTCGTGACTTCATGGACCAGCCCACACCAGAGCTTCCTGTCGGCCGTCACCATCCCCAGCTCCCCCGTGGTTGAGTCTGTCACCTCCAGAATATCATCCATCCATCTTGCCCTTGGTCGGCCCCTCTTCCTTTTGCCTTCCACTTTCCCTAGCATCAGCTTCTTCTCCAGGGTATCCTGTCTTCTCATTATGTGGCCAAAGTACTTCAGTTTTGCCTTTAATATCATTCCCTCAAGTGAGCAGTCTGGCTTTACTTCCTGGAGTATGGACTGGTTTGATCTTCTTGCAGTCCAAGGCACTCTCAGAATTTTCCTCCAACACCACAGTTCAAAAGCATCTATTTTCCTTCACTCAGCCTTCCTTATGGTCCAGCTCTCACAGCCATAGGTTACTACAGGGAATACCATTGCTTTAACTATGCGGACCTTTGTTGTCAGTGTGATGTCTCTGCTCTTAACTATTTTATCAAGATTTGCCATTGCTCTCCTCCCAAGAAGTAGACGTCTTTTGATTTCCTGGCTGCAGTCAGCATCTGCAGTAATCTTTGCGCCTAGAAATACAAAGTCTGTCACTGCCTCCACTTTTTCTCCCTCTATTTGCCAGTGATCAATCAGGCTGGTTGCCATAATCTTGGTTTTTTTGAGGTTTAACTGCAACCCAGCTTTTGCACTTTCTTCTTTCACCTTCCAAGAAAACCAAGAAGGCAAGATGTCTGTCTGCTGAGACACTGGAAGTAGCCCAAGAAAGAAGGAAAGCAAAAGGCAACAGTGACAGGGGGAGATATGCCCAATTAAATGCAAAATTCCAGAGGTTAGCCAGAAGAGATAAGGAATTATTTTTAAACAAGCAATGTGCGGAAGTGGAAGAAGACAATAGAATAGGAAGGACAAGATACCTCTTCCAGAAAATTAGAAACATCGGAGGTAAATTCCAGGCAAAAATGGGTATGATCAAAAACAAAGATGGTAAGGACCTAACAGAAGCAGAAGAGATCAAGAAAAGGTGGCAAGAATATACGGAAGATCTGTATAGGAAGGATAATAATATTGGAGATAGCTTTGACGGTGTGGTCAGTGAGTTAGAGCCAGACATCCTGAAGAGTGAGGTTGAATGGGCCTTAAGAAGCATTGCTAATAACAAGGCAGCAGGAGACGACGGTATCCCAGCTGAACTGTTTAAAATCTTGCAAGATGATGCTGTCAAGGTGATGCATGCCATATGCCAGCAAATTTGGAAAACACAAGAATGGCCATCAGATTGGAAAAAATCAACTTATATCCCCATAACAAAAAAGGGAAGCACTAAAGAATGTTCAAACTATCGAACAGTGGCACTTATTTCACATGCCAGTAAGGTAATGCTCAAGATCTTGCAAGGTAGACTCCAGCAATTCATGGAGCGAGAATTGCCAGATGTACAAGCTGGGTTTAGAAAAGGCAGAGGAACTAGAGACCAAATTGCCAATATCCGCTGGATAATGGAGAAAGCCAGGGAATTTCAGAAAAACATCTATTTCTGTTTTATTGACTATTCTAAAGCCTTTGACTGTGTGGATCATAACAAATTGTGGCAAGTTCTTGGTGGTATGGGGATACCAAGTCATCTTGTCTGCCTCCTGAGGAATCTGTATAACGACCAAGTAGCAACGGTAAGAACAGAGCACGGAACAACGGACTGGTTTAAGATTGGGAAAGGAGTACGGCAGGGCTGTATACTCTCACCCTACCTATTCAACCTGTACACAGAACACATCATGCGACATGCTGGGCTTGAGGAATCCAAGGCTGGAGTTAAAATCGCTGGAAGAAACATTAACAATCTCAGATATGCAGATGATACCACTTTGATGGCTGAAAGCGAGGAGGAGTTGAGGAGCCTTATGACGAAGGTGAAAGAAGAAAGTGCAAAAGCTGCGTTGCAGTTAAACCTCAAAAAGACCAAGATTATGGCAACGAGCTTGATTGATGACTGGCAAATAGAGGGAGAAAAAGTGGAGGCAGTGACAGACTTTGTATTTCTAGGCGCAAAGATTACTGCAGACGCTGACTGCAGCCAGGAAATCAGAAGACGTCTACTTCTTGGGAGGAGAGCAATGGCAAATCTTGATAAAATAGTTAAGAGCAGAGACATCACACTGACAACAAAGGTCCGCATAGTTAAAGTAATGGTATTTCCTGTAGTAACCTATGGCTGCGAGAGCTGGACCATAAGGAAGGCTGAGCGAAGGAAGATAGATGCTTTTGAACTGTGGTGTTGGAGGAAAATTCTGAGAGTGCCTTGGACTGCAAGAAGATCAAACCAGTCCATACTCCAGGAAATCAAGCCAGACTGCTCACTTGAGGGAATGATATTAAAGGCAAAACTGAAGTACTTTGGCCACATAATGAGAAGACAGGATACCCTGGAGAAGAAGCTGATGCTAGGAAAAGTGGAAGGCAAAAGGAAGAGGGGCCGACCAAGGGCAAGATGGATGGATGGTATTCTGGAGGTGACGGACTCAACCATTGGGGAGCTGAGGATGGTGACGGCGGACAGAGGGCTCTGGCGTGGACTGGTCCATGAAGTCACGAAGAGTCGGAAACGACTGAACGAATAACAACAACAAAAAAAAAGGGAAAATATCACCGCGCTTTGTACTGTGTTAAATATTAAGTCAAATCTTGAAGGGAAAAAACACACACAAAAGAACTAACGCACCCAGATTATATCCTAAAGGCATACTGGAAACTATACCAATATGACAGTTTTTCAGCTTTGAAAGAGACTCACACTTGGGCCCCTATTCCTACCTATCCCCTGCAGAAACCTTTACAACTGGTGCTTCTCCAATTTAGGGGGTGAAAAAGAGAAACAGAGTCAAAGCCATCCTGGTCCTCTGAAACCACAAACCAGTTATGCAAGATCTATTATTTAGTTTTTAGTTAGTTGCCATCAAATTGGATTTGACTGCTAGTGACTACACAGACAAATGTTTGCCATCCTGATCCGTCTCTTGTAATAACTGCTAGCTCTTCCAAAGACATTCTAGAATTCTCTTTGATTCTGTCCATCTAGTACATTACACCTCTGCTCTGCGAGCTGCATTGGTTGCCAGTCTGCTTCCGGGTTCAATTCAAGGTGCTGGTTATGACCTATAAAGCCCTATATGGCATGGGGCCGTGTTATTTGAGGGACCACCTCTCCCTGGTTACATCTACCTAGGCCATCAGGACTGGCAGGAGAGGCATGTTACGGGTCCTATCTACGAAAGAGTGTCATCTCAGTGTCCCTCCTCGGGGGGAGATGGGCAGTGATAAAAATTTGATAAATAAATAATTAAATCTAGCGGGACCCAGGAAGAGAGTCTTTTCTGCTGTGGCACCAGCCCTGTGGAACATCATGCCCCCAACCCAGACCTTAGATTAGGCCCAACCCTCCCGGCCTTTCGGAAGACCATCAAGACATGGCTTTGCCATCAGGCCTGAGGATCCCATGGAGGTATGCAGCCTGCGAGATGGCTGTATTGTCTGTAAGCTACTGGTTGGCACTCTCCTGCATTTTATGTTTAATTGTTTTAACTTGTTTTTAATGTTTTTTGTTGTCATTGTTTTTAGCTATTTATTTAGATGGGTTTTTTTTGTTATTTTAACTCCATGAGCTGCCCAGAGTCATGTATGTGAGATGGAAATTACTTTTACCTCTATGGGATATCACAGAGGAACAGTTTAGTAGAGGCATTCGTGAAACAAATACAGAGCAAGTAAATTGGATCTACAAGCTGAACTTTCAACTAGTAATGTTCCTCACTGATCCAAAGCTGTTTACTGTTTATGCACTTCCCATTAAATAAGCTATAAGATTTAGACCAGAGCTTTCCAAACTTTTCATGTTGGTGACACACTTTTTAGACATGCATCATTTTGCGACACACTCTTACAGAAGGGCATCATTTCGCGACACACTCTTACAGCAAGGCACAAGGCAGGCCCTAGGACCTGCACGGAATCACAGCAGGTTTGGAGGCAGCAAGGTACAAGGCAGGCACTAGGACCTGAGTGGAATCCTGGCAGGGCGAGCTTGGAGGCAGCAGCAGCCGTGACACACCCAGACACTGCAGCTGACACACTAACGTGTCCCGACACACAATTTGGAAAGCTCTGATTTAGACAAAAAACTGCAATATACTGATACCTAGAAGCTTCATTAATAAGGCCACTGGGTTTTTCTTCTCTCAGGTGCTGGAAAAAAGATTCAAAAACACAATTGTAAATATAAAGAGGAAGATTTTGTTTTGTAAATTGAGTCACTGACATGTACAAAATATACATTATGCAGCAAATACCTGGAATATCATTAGCTGTTTTTCATGTTTCAGTTTCAAACATCAGGTAAACAAAAGATTAAAGAGAAAAACTTGCAGGTATATGTACATAAAATAGTTGCCCCAGGAGATATACTAGTTCAAATGAACTGAGACTGATGTTGTCAATTCTCTCTATAATTATAACATTAGTAGAAATGTTAATTTGTGTTTTAATAACTTTGATTTCTTAACTTTACAGCAAAAATTCTGGGGGTGCTTTCTGAAAGGAAGATGAAATCCATCAGTTCTGGG
This sequence comes from Charina bottae, assembly GCA_023362775.1. Classification (NCBI taxonomy): domain Eukaryota; kingdom Metazoa; phylum Chordata; class Lepidosauria; order Squamata; family Charinaidae; genus Charina; species Charina bottae. The sequence continues at coordinate 204,629,973 of JALMGJ010000002.1, read as the reverse complement.
TGCCCACAGAAAACTTAATAAAGGTACCTATATTTCATTGTTTTATCTACTTGAAATACATTCTGTTCGACTGTCATCATGCATTCACTTAGTTTTCAATGGTCCTGGACTAAAACTATGAAACTAGTAGTTACACATATGCATTAGCACTTCAGTAACAGAGACAATTACCCCATGTTAATCACTGCCACAGTGTTTCAACACTTAAATTGAATATTAGTTTATTAAATTTATATCCTGATTTTCCTCCAAGAGCTCCTGGTGACTTATATGGGGATCTCCCTTCATTTTATCTACAGAACAGAAATCTTGTGAGATAAGCTGCGCTGAAGAGTGGGTGGCTCAAAGTGACTCCATGGCTAAGCGTGGTCTTGAACCTGGCTCTCCCTAGTCTTAGTCCAGCACCTTAACCACTATACCACACTGGCAATACAGATCCTTCCAGTTTGACATATTCTTTCAAGGAAAAAAAAAGAAGCAGCATGCAATGGAAAAGTCCTTTTCATAGAATGATTCTAGACTTGATCTTGGCCATAAGGCTGAGAAGAGATTTAATTAAGTGCAGTGGCAAATATTTTTAAACAGTACTGCATCCTTGAAAAATTATTTTCAAAATTGTTTTCTGATTAAATATATTGACAAGTACGTACAATAACATGAGAACTCTCTTTTGACCTTTTCTCTTTTCACTGATTCTTTTCCATGAAACACTGCAAAGCTTTGTAAATTTAAAAAGAACTGCATCCTTGGTTTAGGTCCTCAGCATTGTGACCTGTCACTGCAAGCTGTCCAATCATTTGCCTTTAGATTAAAACATGAATATTTCAGATTCCTTGGTGACAATCCCATTAGAGTGATAGTCCATGATATCAATTACCTTTTCAGTTTCAATTTGGCTTGCTAGCCACAGGGTACAATTTCTCAGCTTCACATGGACTAGGCTGGATCCATCAAGCATGACACTTCTAAATTGCTACCTATTATCCCAGTGTCATCACTTGTATTGCCTCCAGACTTTTTTCAATCACATGCCAAGGCAGAGGTCAGGCTTTGAAACCACAGGAATTGGACAAGTTCGCAAATTCCCTACACAAAGCAAAAGTTATTTATCTGGCATATGACTGAGAAAATGTAAAAGCTGCTATCCTACCATCAGCATGTCAAGCTTTGTACATGTTTACAGATTGAATAATGCAAGGGGTTGTATTGAATTCCAAAGATATCAAACATTATACATTTATTAGTTCAAAAACTTTTTGCAAGTTTTTAAAAATCTGTCTGCCAACTGTAAAAATACCTCCATATATACAACAATTAACCTAAGTATATTTATTGTAACGTCACTTGGCAGAATGTTCGTTCATACTGCATGAACTTTAAAACCCACTGTGGTATGGCGAATAATGATATAAATATAAATAAGTATAAATTTAGGCTGTAATTAATTGCTCAGATTTGGGCAAATTTGCTGCAGCGATAAATTAACAATAAACATAAATATATTTTTATACAATGATGTAAGAATTGATGATGATTAAAATGGAGAAAAGAACTAACAGGGAAGGGCTTAGAAGGCCTTAAATATGATAAAAATAAAGTCTCCTTCAGCTTGAGCGTGACAATTGCTAACTTCATGGAACCATCCATGTGATTTACTTGGCAGCTGTACAGAAGTAGTTTGTCACTGCCTTCTTCATAGGTGATTTTTGACCTCCCAGTCTAGCCTACAGCCTTGGTATGCTGGGAAAATCCTTAGTGAAGTTCATTTAATGTGAATAAGTTATACATCGACATGACCTCATGTTGCTAGTTGATTGTCTACATCAGAGCTTTCCAAACTGTGTGTCGCGACACAAAAGTGTGTCGCCACACAGAGTCTGGTGTGTCGCCACACAACCTGGAAGCGCTGATCATCATCAGCGCTTCCGGGTTTTCCCGCGGCGACACACCAACAGCAGCGCGCAAAACCCGAAAGCGCCAGCAGCGCTTCCGGGTTTTTGCGCGCTGCCGCAACGGCGGCACTTCCGGGTTTTCCCGCGGCGACACACCAACGGCGGTTGGTGTGTCGCCGCGGGAAAACTTTGGAAAGCCCTGGTCTACATCAAGGTCTCTCTTTTGGGGGAGATGGGCGGTGACGAAATTTGATAGATAAATAAATAAAAGGTTAAATGTATCCAAAAGCAAACACCCAACAGCCATACAGTCTTGGGGAAGAGTCAAGCAATCAAGGCTTGTTGAGCAAATTCTCCATTTCTTCTGCTGTTACCCAGATGGTATTCCAAACATCTGAGGGAGAATGACTGGCCCAAAGTCACCCAGCTGGCTTTTGTGCCTAAGGCCAGAACAGAACTTGGGTTTCCCTACTTAGTCCAGCAACTTAACCATCACACCACACTGGATCTCTCTTCTACTATTATCCAGATGGTTTTCCAAATGTCCCAGCAGTTCTAAATCTTTTTGCTTTATATTTGTGGGATCCTGTTTTCTGATTATTGTGTTATTGTTTTGTTGTTGGTTGGTTTTACCTGTGTGCTTGTATTTGATGCTGTCTGTGTGAGAGGGGTGCTTCTTTTGTAGCTGTAAGCTTTATGGTTGTGGTTGCAATGCACATAAAAAACAGGTGGAACTTCAATCACACTGACATGGCTGAAATTTTGACTTTTTTGACAATACCCTGCAGATACCCCTGGCTGACAGGTACAGTGAGGGTGCCCACAGAAGATCCAAAGCACCTTTTCTCTATTCAGATCCAAATACCAGATACCTCTAGAAAGGGGATTGTCGGAGAGAATAGACTAGACTAGACTAGACTAGACTAGACTAGACTAGACAAAATAGAATAGAATAGAATTGGAAAAAAAAGAATAGAAAAGGAACAGAAATGCAGTTTTAGCCTGAGATTTCATGCTTTTTTAAAGCTCCTCTGGCTAGTCCTCAGAAACGCAAGGCAAAAGGCTTAAGTGAAGCACAAAAATAAACTAGGATTCCTGGCTTAGACAAGCCATGTTTAAGCAAGACTGGATTTGTAAACCACCTGTCTCTAATTTCAAGCTGTGATTTGTTGCTAAGGTTAAGCAAAAGCCACAAAAAAACTCCAGGACAAAGAAGATATGGCATTTACATAAAAGTAAGAGACATACTACATAGTCAAGCATCCTAGTATATTAGGTAAACAAAAACCACAAGCTTGCCTTCTTTGCTATGTAATTGACTGTAGCCATATTATATTACCTGTAGCCCATGCTTTGCATCAACAACAGATATAATACCTACAAAAAGAAAGGAAGAAAGAGTGGATTTGAAGAATACCAATAGAAGTCACAGATGCTTTGCAGTTTTACATGGAATTAGGGAAAAACATTACTAAGGGTGCAGTAACCCTTCAAAATATCTCCTTAGATACTGACATTGATTAATTAATTACCATAGGCATTTTCAGGAATATTAAAAATTATTTTAATAATCTGCTTTTCTGCTTCTGGAAAGCAGAAAAGCCCTGCCTTTCCCTCTTCCTATAAGTCTCAAGGCTCCAAAGAGATCCGGAACATTTTTCAGAAAGAAACGAAAGAGGAGAAGGCAATAAGCTGGAACTTTCCAGTCAACCAGTCTTCGTCCCTTCCTATCAAAGAGAGAGAGAGAGAGGAAAAAAAAGTAAGAAGCTATTGCAAGTAAGGAGAAGAGGGAAGAAAGGAAGGGCTATGTATGGTTCTCGAATGAATGAATGGAGTAGTTAAGCTGGATATCTGAATGGACTAAGTTAGGCTGTTCCACAGGAAGAGAGCCAATACTTGTTTAGAGGAGATAATCTTAAAACAGAGAAGGAAAATCTGAATCAAACTATATGCTGGCAATGTGGTCTGTGTGTATTTTCTTTGTGTGAAAGAATGGAACCAATCGGGGGGAGGGGGATTTTCTTATTTATAGAATTAAGTTATAAGAATTTAATAAGAGGTGAATTGCCTCGTCTTCTGAGTTGTGAAATAAGTATTTTCTTAGCAAAGAAAACGGTTAGTTCAAAGGAGCAACATCTACATTTAAGATTCATCAACTTAATATCTTCTGATGTTTTGGGACAGTACAGTATTTTGTCATTTCCCATGCCTCATAGCCATTTTATGACAATGTCCACAAAACTTTCACAAAAATCCAAACATACTTAAATAGCTTAAAGACCACCATTGAACTATATTGTTTTGAACTCAATTCCATGATTCATTAATCTCAGGATCTCTCCCTCTCTCTCTACAAACACACATATGCACACTAAGTATTTAAATATTAATTTTCTTACCATCAAGATAAATGTCACTTCCTAATTCAGCATCAACCCAAAACATGGAGGCCACAGAACCTAGCAAATAAAACATGTTGAATATACAAAGATAGCTACAAATGTTTCCATTTTTTATATTCCAAAAAGAGGAAGAAAAATAAAAGAGCAAGAAAAAAATTATAAAGGCTATATTTGGTTTTAATCATATTTCTATCAGAATGAGTACTTCCAAAATATATGCAACATTTATTTGATTTGCACTGTAGGTATCAAAAACCTTCTAGCAGTAGCATAAGTGCTGTATTACTGCACTTAAAATATCATTTACAGAAAACATCTTAACCAACCTATAGTATTCCATTTTTAAAATACTCATTAATAAACATTAATTATATACTACAAAGCTCATTCAAAAATTAATTTATTATAGGTCACCTTATTTCCTTCTCCTTTTTTATATATTTAAAATTCATGTTCAATTTAATTTACAGATATCAACAGAAATCACAATGGGATGCACTTCCAATCAAATACTTAACTTTTAAAGATTAAGGATTAAACAATCTCCGTTTAAAAGCGAGTTCCATTCCCAAGGTCTGTCCGTAAGTCAAATTTGTAAGTAAGCCAGAACAGTATTATTGTATAATACTGTATAATACTATATAAGTAGTATTGTATAATTAACTTGAACCATTGTGTATTTAACTCAAATCATTGTGTATTTAACTCGAATTTTGCTACAATAGGCTCTGTTCTTAACTATGGGTCATCCGTAAACTGGGTGTTCTTAACCCGGGGACTATAGAATTCCAGAGATGAATTCTACTCCCTACAATAGAATTCATACAATCATTTTATGTTTGTTTAGAATTAACATTTCTACACAGATATACCTTATTTTTATCAGCATGAAACAAACAAATATTTGGAATTATTCTGAAGCAACATCAGTAATTAAAGGATAATTATACTGCTCAAAGCATGCTAGAATCTTTGGTGATTAACAGGTGTTTATATAGATTTTATCTTTTTAAATAAAGAACAATCCAGAAAAAACTATGAAATGAAATTGTGCAATATGCATTTTTTCTTTGAACAAATCTATGAACCATTATAGAGCAATGAAAACAGTGTACCAAACCATAATGCTGTTGAAAAATGATAGTTGATGAAAAATAAAAATCAATTTATTCTGATGTGAACTGATTCAATATACCCAAATGCTACAACATGAAGGATGCAAGAATTTGACAACTATCAAAGTATTGTCAAAAGCTCACAAATCTAGCTGATGTCAGGGCTGTCTTAAAAAATGAAGCACACATGCAAAAAACACTGGTATCTAAAGCTGTTCCAATATCTGAAGCTGTCCATCTGAATGGATAAGATGTAGCCTCCCAAGCGACACTGGTGTCAAAACTGAAGCACCTGTCAACGGTTTACAGTAATCACTCAGGCAAGATATAGCAAAGGCCTTAACATCTAATAGTTTTCAGGTATCTATTGATTGTTTTCTTCAAATGCCTAATAGTTTTCAACTTCACTGAAATAGGATTTGTTTACAACAAGAGCTGAATCAATGTCCTATCTTTTTTTTTAATGCCTTTGAGTTAGTGTTGACTCCTGGCAACTGCCTGGACTGGTCCCTGCAATTTTCTTGGCAAGATTTTTGGTAGTGGCTTGCTGTTGCCTTCTTCCTAGGGCTGAGAGTGAGTGACTGGCCCAAGGTCACCCAACTGGCTTTGTGCCTAAGGCAGGACTAGAACTCACAGTCTCCCCGTTGCTAGCCTGATGCCTTAACCACTACACGAAAGTGGCTCTCCTATCAATTATTTAGCTCTGAAATGGAGACTGTCAATTTCCTTTACATGAAACAACTGGAACGCCAAAATGAATTTCTCTTTACTCCCAAGCTACATTCAAGAGTTAATTAAAAGAGGCCCCCCGGTACTTGAGCCAGCTTTCATTCATTATAAACCATTTTTTTCAGTGAAAAGTCATGGCAAAGAAATTTTTTATCACAGAGTTGGAAGAGGCCATGTAGGCTATCAAGATAACCCTCTGATCCTTGCAGGATTCCAATTTAAAGCATCTGAGATAGATGGCTGTCTAACCTATGCTCGAACACATCTGATGACGGGAATCCCACTACCTCACTGGGCAATGAGTTCCACTGTTGACTTGCTCTTACTGTTAGGAAGCTCTTTTCACCTTCAATTGGAATCTGCCTTCCTATAATTTAAACCATTATTCTATGTCCTGTTCTCTGGGACAAGAGAGGGTGTTGAAGTCCACAGAACTTAAAATTGCTGAGGTTGAAAAACATTGATGTAGACAACAGTAGGACCAGAAGACCCAAAAATGCTGTAGAGTGCAACCACTTTCATATTCATATCTTATGCTACTATTATCTGGTTACAGATTACTTGTGGAATATGATGATGAATTATACAGTGATTTGTGTGGCTATTTGGTTTATTCAAATTCTTATAACAACAGGTATCTACTGTTTACCAAAATATCTATATTCACTGAAAGTAATTAATAATCATTTTTGTATGTCTTAAACACAACATAACCATTTTAGAGAATGAATGGGGGAATGAGTTGGAAAATTCAGAGAAGGCAGAGAATTGAAAAGGGTGAGGTTATAAAGTTGCAAGGAGAAATGGAGCCAGGTGAAAAGATGTAAAAGAGAACTGACAGCAAGTATTTAGACTGCCAGGACAAAGACAATGGGAACACTGAGGTCTGTAGGAAAATGGCTGGTTGTCTGTAAGCTAAAGAATTTGCTGAAAGGTACAAAGGAATTATAATAGAAGTAGTAGCAAAATAAATCCTAAAATGACCAACGTCAAGATATACTGTACATTTGAGGCCATGGGTGCATTGTACAATCTCTCACTTTTGAAAAAATACACCGTTTTCTGAACAATGGCCTCCTCTATTTTATAAGTGATAGTGTATGGGTATCAATAGGGAAACTATTAGCATCATCAATATCTGAAGGGCCAAAGGCCCCATTCTGGCTTTAATGTACCTTTTAAAAAATTTTTTAGCAGCAACAGACTAATTTGGTTATCCCTTTGAAGTTATGTTGAATAAGACCTGATCCTGCTAGATGAAACAGGGAAAGTGGACTTTAATCAGGAGTAACTCATATACTATTTATTATATACCATTTAACATATACTGTCAGCACTTTCAAGATTAGCTACACAGATTATGCTGCTTATCAATAGTATTATGTGGGTGAAGGCAGGTATACCACACCTAGCTCTTCTGGGGCCTGCCCTACTCATTAGATGCTGTCAAGATGGAAACAACGATGATTAGTTGACTCTGCCTATCTTTGTTCTGTGACTATTCTAATTTTGGCCTATACCCTAGCTAGATTAATAGCACATATTATAAAGTAGGAGCACACTGGGGCTCCCCTACAATTTACCTTTAATTTTACCATACATAATACATTTTTCAGAAAAAACAGTTTCATATTCATTCCCATTCCCCAGTATACCTGGATCTGCCAATCCTGTTGTCTCTAGCAAAATATAATCGAACTTCCCTTTCTTCTGCATCAAATTTTCAATTGCTTTCAAACCATTGTCCCTACATTAAAAAAAATTAAAGAAACAGGATTAATTGTTTTCATGTTACACTTATGTCAAATTCTGTATCTTGCCTGTAAAATATTATCTTCCAATCATGTATCTACCAGGAAATATGGTAGTAAACTTATTTGTTAAATAAGTATATAAGTAATAAATAAACTTATTTGTTAAATAAGTTTACGAACTAATTGTAAACCTATTTGCAATTAATTTGTAAATAATTAATTACAATTAATTAATTTACAACCCGATGTTAATTTTAAAAGTTTGCTTCATATATCTAACTTTCTGCATACTGTGTGCTCTCTTGTATCTTCTTCAAATTATTCATTGGTTTAAGATGAAAATGTCAAAAAGGAAGCTACTTATCAATACTCATTCTATTAAAATATAATCAAACTTATGCAATTTGCAATACAAATGACTCTTTAACTTAAGATTGTAATTTTATTATGATTTGCTAAATTTGCTAAACTTCATAGATCAGGCAAGAATTATTGCTATTTCTTTATCTTGGTTTATAATTTGAGCAATACTGGCTAGGGTTAGGGTTAGTTAGTTGTTAATTATAGCATTATAAAGGTAAAGGTTCCCCCGCACAGTCGTGTCCAACTCTAGGGGCCGGTGCTCATCTCCGTGTCCAACTGTAGGGGCCGAAGAGCCAGTGTTGTCCGAAGACGCTTCCGCAGTCATGTGGACGGCATGACGTGCGCGGAACGCTGTTACCTTCCTACCGAAGTGGTACCTATTTATCTAATTGCATTTGCATGCTTTCAAATTGCTAGGTTGGCAAGAGCTGGGGCGAGTGCGGGAGCTCACTCCATCATGGGGCTAGGGTCTCAAACCTCCGAACTTGTGACCTTCCGATCAACAAGACTGGCTTCTTAACCGCTGAGCCACTGGACCCCCTTACAGCATAATAACCAGATTTAAATACTGATTTTTTTTAGTACTGACATAACATTTCAAAGTGATAGAAGTTATTCCACCATGCAGATATATATTAACGTCTTTTTGAAAAAAGAGTATTTTTATTCTTTTCATGTTTTTTCTTTGATTGTACTTGCCAAATTAACACACTAATACAATTTTTTAAAATAAAAGACAAATGACTTGGCTTAATGAAAAAGTTTATTATTAAATGAGTCCAAGAACCATTTTAATACATCTTTCCATATAAAGGAAAAAAATAGTAATGAAAAAAATATTCTTAGTATTATAATTATTACAATACTAGATGTTCCCTAGCATAATTGGTCTTCATCGTGGGAAACACAGACTATAGTTTGAGACCATCAATATTAGAAGGAATAGGCAATTTTACCAATAAAAAAAATCCTTACTTTACTGAGCAGCAAAGACAGCCATTTCTGAGCTCCAGCCATTCTTCATAGAGTTCTCCACCTTGGCTTATAGCCAAGGATTTTTCCAATGCACTACCTGAAAAAAACAAGAAAAACTATAATAAAAATAGTACTTTTATTGAAAAAAAATTAAAAATGAAAGAATACTGTAATACGTTTCAGGCTTTGGATGGGAGAGGTACCTTGAATTCCATTATGGTCATTACTCTGCTATGCTAGGTTTGTTGAGAAAGTGATGCTAAAGCAGCCAGAAAATTAGGGAACACCCTAATTTTTCTACAACATCAAACTTTGTGTAACTTAGTAAATGGAACTAATTTCCTGAGTTGCTATACCTCATGTATCTTAATGTCTTTATTCAAGAACATAAACACTTAAGGTCTTCCTTAGATTATAGCAAGAGTGCACAACATTTGATGGTTCAGGGCTCCAACGTAGCCTTCCGGAGGACTCGGGAAGTTATCTGGTTTTGTTTAAAAGCCACCTGAAGGAGTTTAGCTGAAGCTTTTCTGCCTGTGTTTTTGAAGTTTGAAGGATGGGGATGGGAACAGGAGTCCCCCTGAGGAAAAGTTCTCACATTCCTGCCCCTAAACTCCCCAAAGTACAACAAATGAGTCATTTTCCAGTTTTCTGCTGGTTGGTTTGGGAGGTATATCATTTAGTCTAGGAAGATGACTAGTTGAATACTATTTATTCTGTCTACAGAGATTAAAATAAATGCTAGCCTAGTTCCCCAACGTATGAGCAGACTAATATGTTTCTAATTCAACAATTATGCTTTGTATTACTTAGAAGGCAAATTTTGCATCACCACTCTTAGAAAGTAAGTATGAATGTAAATTGAAGAAAATGTTTTATATTTATGAAATTACACATTTAGGCTTCAACATGAAACTTTTTTTTTGTTTTCCGCATACTTGCATTTTTACATACCTTCACCAAATTCATTTAAAATAACCGCTATTCTCTTGCTATGTTGTTCAGTCAAAATGTAATTAAGAAGAGTAGTTTTTCCTGCCCCTAAAAAAAGCAGAACAAAGTTCATTACACTAAAAAGGAACAATGATGGCCTAGTTCTTTATACTAAGGAGATATTTTGAGATGCCATTCCAATATCGGTTATTTATTTTCTAACCCATATAGGTTTTTAAGCCAGCAATATCTCCTATACTTGAAAAAGCAGAGTTTGATCACATATTTGGAAGTATATCTGGAAACCATAATCATAAAGTGTCCCAAAAGCTCTGTTGGGAAACCACCTTCTAACTCCCAGCTAGGAATACTAATAGTGGCTGAGTTTACACAAACCACTAAGCCCGGATTCTAAAAATCTGCAGTGCCACAATCATCTAACAACCATATAAAATAAAACTTTTTCATTGGAAGTAATTAAAATTCTATTTTAAAACCATATTTTAATGAGAAGGGTGTACTTGCTTACTTTTGCATAATTCCTGGAAATCTGGTTTCTATTTTTGAGACAGCCACTCATTTCTCATTTATTTTGCACTGATGTTTGCAGTTTATAACCAAAACTACAGAAAAATTTAGTTTGCTTCTGGCTTGCCCAGGCAGAGCATGGACAAGTCTTATTTGCATTCCTTGCTTTGCATGTGCAATCCCACCAAATAATGCAAACCGCTCCCCTCAAATTTGCTTGTGACCTCCTGGGGGGTTGCACACACCTTGAAAACCTCTGCATTAAATCATAAAATAATTTGGTCTTGAATTAGTGTATCATGTAACAATCACTTAATGTAATGTAAATGTAGCCTAAAGATTCTGGACTTGAGCTGTTGAATCTGAACTTGGCGAAAGCAATCAGACCAATGGGCCCCTGCCAGGAACTACTGTAGCCACTATAACCATGGTGAAGGGAAGGCAGAATAAGGGTTGCTATTGTGGCCATCTCAATGTCTTAGGCCTTCAAGATGCTACTCTCATGAAGATCAGCAGCCAGGCAACACTTTCCACTAGCCAGCCCCTGAGAAATTCTCAAGGATGGCACTAGCTATATTGTAACGTTTTAGAATGTGGGAGCAATCTTGTAAGCCTTCTTACCTGAATATTTCAAATAAATAAATATAATGTGAAGTCTACTATGCAAGTATTAGGTGTGAGCTGAACAGTGAAATCATTGGGTTGGCAAAATTTTGGCTTCCTTTCTCAGGACTTGAGCATCTGCATAAGGCTTCTACTTGTTCTTTTGTGTCCGGAGGTAGACATGATGCTTTGACAGCTAGGGTATGCTTGCTCCAAAATTATTCTGTAAATCCTGCTTTATATATTCTACTACCCAGGGGTAGATGGCACCTGCAGATATGCAAAATTTTCTGTGTGGCCAAAAGATTCCCTCCCAAAATTGCTATCAATTTATTATTGTGACAGAACTAGTTCAAGTAAAGTTATTCTTCATAAAAACCAAGAACTGTGACAAATCAGAAATACAGTCTATCACTTATTACCTAAATATCCTGAGATAATAGTAACAGGAATCTTAGCATTGTTGCTGGATTGAACGTCTTGTACATTGTCCTTTATTGCCGGTTCCCTTATGGGAATCAATTCAGGGCAATCCTCTTCTTCATCCATAGATGAACTTTCCATCTCTCACCTGCCAAAAAAATATTATGTAGAAAGTCTCAGGTCTACATTTAAGTAAAATATGAAACACAAGGCCCCAGAGGGATGGAGGAGGGGGAGGGGGAGGTGAGAATAACACATCACAAGTAGCTACAGTATTTGGCATCCTGCTTTTCCTTTCCATGAACTCCCAATAGGAGCACCATTTTGGCTTCTCCCTCTTTCATCCTGGAGAATGAGGCACGCATGCGTTGGTGGCTGCTGTTCGAGTAATGACAACCACATAAGGAGGCCTGAAGGTCAAATGCGGTTCATCATTAACTCTGTAAGAGGCTTGAACTCAGCAAGGTCTCTTTTCAAGGAAAAAGGATCAGAAAGACAAAGATGTAGCCAGGCCATTTCATGGACTTTCAGTAAGAATGTCAGCGGCTGTAGAAAACAGGAGACTCCCTCACCCCGTTTTCCCTTGAGCGAGACTTTCTGATGGACCGAATAGGATCATTTCGTGCGAAACTGAAGAAATATTAGTAAAGCCCCGCGCGGACCTAGAAAAACCATTAAACCCTATCGGGCTTCTATGCAGACCCAGATACACACTCGACAATGCTCGTGTTATGGTTAACTAAGCAAGCCAAGTAATACATTCCTACAATCCCTAACCCACATATCTCTTTTCCAATACCATCCTCTCCCCCTCTACTTCCGCTTACCGCTGGTGCTATTGTTCCCGCTGCTGTAACTCCTCCTCTCGTCTGACAAGTTCCTACCCCAAGTACGCATGCGCCCCTTTGTTTCCTTCGCCGAGGGTTGCGACCTGTCACCCTGGGAGGTATTTCTCCGCCCTTCCTGCATTCAGCTAGATTTGCAACGGTTTCAGCATTTTTCCTCAAATGCACCGTCGCGTCGTTGGAAACATCAGAATGAGTTGAAAGCCGCTGTCTCTGGAGTCGGGGGTTGGGTGTGCTTTTTCAACAGCTTGGGCTTGAGGGAACCGCTTCCGTTTCCAGGATCGGTACCTTTCTGGCTTGAGGAAGTGCAGGAATGCTTTATAAACTCTACGGGTCTACTGCTATGTAAGGCAACAAAACGGAGTAGACGGGAGAATGACTTTCAAGCCCAACCTCCCCGCCCGAGCTGCTCAAAAGCTTCCACTATGATCCCTAAAGCGAAGCTTTTTGTATTTCCACTCAACCAGGGAGTAATAGGCATTTCTCTTTGCTTGATTGTGCTGAAACCAATTTAACAATTCTGCACCTTGGGAAATTGATTTACAGCCGTTTGCAAAATGGAGATAAAAGAAACATTCCTTCATTTTGTATTTTGGAAGCCAAAAGTGCTACACTACTGTATTTATTTAACTCAAGCTTCATTGGCCATCATATGCTTCATTAAATCTATGCTTTGAAACTGTACCTGCTTCTCTAAATTTTCCTTCTATAGTGAATTAATCCTCTATTTCTCATCATAGATCCTATCATACTTGATTGCGACTTTCACATTATACCAGTCTTCATCCAAACCTGATAATTCATTTTCCAAAAGTGTTTTAATATTAGGTGTTTTACTGTAGACTTGCCATGTTCGTTCAGTTTTACTGGGCACCTACATGCCATCATCAAATTGTTGCCCTTATGTTTTTTGTTTCAAAGTACAGAAAATTTGATTTCTTTACAAAGAATAGGAAAATACTTCAATCACAGAAGTGCGGACTGCTCTTAACACTATGGTTTCAAAAGGTGTGCTAAGGTGAATTACCTTTTTCTTTTCCACGTCTCTGTCATATTGTAAAAGCACTCATAGTGGAACATACAGGTGGGAAAAGCACTCATAGTGGAACATACAGGTGGAAAAAGTGGTTTATTTGCTGATGTGTGGACAGAACAAAGATTGTGTAGTTACGTACATTTTCCCAATTCACTTTAGAATTGCTTTTCATGTATTCGTATGAGCAATGGTCCATTCCTGTTCCAGATAAGAAGCCACCTTAACAACAAATCATGACAATTACATACATATTCCCACAGAAAAGCATTTCAACTATTCAAAAATGTGTGAGCAGTATCCACAAAATGTATCAGGTTCAAATTTGAAATGACAAATGTATAGGATTCCACTTTCAGTGTTCCTTTACCAACATGATCAAACTTTATTTTCTAGCAGCAGCAGTTTTTTTTTTAATGTATTGACACCTTTACTGCATGCAACCTTTTTCTTCATGTTCCTCATTTCTGTATGGAACAAAAAAGGGTGACCATCTGCTATGCGCATATTACAAAAAAGGAAGGAAACCAGTGAGTGCGTTTGGGCTCTCCCCCACCATCCGGCAAAAAGAGTAATGAGAAATGTAAAACACTTAAAAGTATGTATAAATACTCATATTGAGCTGACCTGTTCTATTTCTGAGTCAGCTATAATAAAAATGCATAGCAGGGTCCTTAAACTATTGGTTTTTAAGTTTGTTGCTCTGATTCCAGAGAACAGTAGAAAAAAATAACCCATGTGGAGCCCAGAATAGTTTTGTTTGAGATGATTTTCTGCAGTTGCCATTGCTTACGAACTCCAAGCAACAGCTCTACTCAAGAAGGCAGAATCAACAGCTTTCAGGGGACCTTGAAGTAATATATTAATATTGGGAGGGACATCTAAGCAGAAGTCCAGGTAATGATCTTTCCCAGCAGCCATCAATGCTGGCTTGCACTGGGAGTGGAGGAGGAGAATGGATTGGAGGTAGAATCCATCCACTTGCTTTCAGTCGATTTCTTCCAGATCCAGGTGCACCAAACTCTCTTGTTTCATAGAGCACTAAATTATAGAAAGGTTGGGGTGTGTACCAAGATGATCTCCAAGGATCCCAGTAAAGTGTGAATAAGAGGTGCTTTCCTATTATGAGATTGATGTTCATAGGAAACTTAATGAAGTTCTCTTGCAGAGTACTCCCTATCAAGAAACGTTCATGACACGGAAAGAACCAGACGTTGGGAGGGAGCTTGCTTCTCCCACCCCACTGCCTGCCAGAAAGAACATTCAGCTTGAATTCTCTCTCTGGGACCACAGAGGGAAGAACACTCTCTCCTCTCTCCCCAGCAACAGGAACAACAGGACACTGTGTAATTCTGTGCACTACTAGGTGGTGTAATGTGCCATGAAGAGTAATTGTTATTTTGCAGCAAGTGAATACTGTAATCACATTGACATATGCCTGTATTTTTATTTATTATGGGAAATAATAAATTGACCGCTTGAGAGACAGTGGCGGAACAAAAGTTCTAATTAAAAAAACAAAACAAAACTGACAATGTAAGGATCTCCTCCACTGTGGGGACTTGGGACTCAATTCTGTGATCTAGCCGAAATGGCACTACTGTCCTTTCACACAATTATCATTTCCTTTGCCTCCCCTCCAAGCTTTCTTCTTTTTAGCAGCATGATTTCAGGGGAGGGAAAAGGCCTTTTGTTGTCTCTACTGTTCAGTGACCAGCAGTTAGAATCCTTGCTCATCTCGTGCAGGCATCTCTCTGTAGATCTTGACCTACTTCTGCCCAGCCCAAAGTAAATGTTCCTCCCTTTTTAAAAGGCAGTGTTAGTCTTGAAAGCATTAAATTATCTTGACTGATACTGATCATTCAAACTCCTGTGACTATTTATGAACCCACTAGATAGCACTTCAGATTAAATATAATTTTCTATTGTATTATAATCCAGACAGGGCAAGGATGAAAACATTAGGACTTTTGTTTATCTTTATTCATTGGGCATTGGGCTTTATTCAAAGCAGCTGTGAAAAGTGAGAAGTCAAGTGGGCTAAAGGTGTACTACATTACTTCAAACCCAACTGCAACCAGAGAGGGCAGTGACACATGGGTAATATCAGTGCTGGGACAAAAGAGGAGGTGCAGAGAATCTGCTCTTCCTCCCCCCCACCCCCCAAGCACCTATGAGATATTCTGACTTTATTTTCCCTCTTTCTTTTATATTGTACTAAAATGGAACCTAATCAAATGTCATTCTAATTGCCCATTTTCGTTTCCTGATTCTTTACTTCTCCCAGATCCCATGCCAGGCGAAGTGCGTGGTTTACTTACAACATGTCCAGATTTGCTCTGATAATCTATCATTAATTTGCTTGCATTGGTCTGCTACAGCGTTCATCTCTGCAGTTGCTCTTATTTCCTCCCCCCCCCCCCCCCCCGAGGCCTAGGCGCCAAGTTCAAGCCACTGGTGTTGACTCGCGGTTCAATGCGCGGCGCAGCTGCTTCCCAACAGCGCTTCTCGAGCCTCATCTCAGCGAGTCACTAAAGAAGCCACCTCTTTTGCTTTTACTGAAACCCGAATCTTGTACTCCGAGAGATAACGTCGAATTCTCCGCGATCGGCCGTCGCGTCCCTGAACGACGTCCATAGACTGGAAGCGCCAAGACTCGCCGGCGCTTGATTTAAGTGCAGCAAGAGTGACATCTACTGAACGGCTTTTACAGGCCCGGCGCTTCTGCAAGGAAGTGACAGGTTCGCAAACCAGCAAACGGCTTTCAAAAAGTAGCAGGGTAACTCCGACCCCGTACGACTCCCTCACTTTGAAAATTATTATAAGAATACAAAACAAACAACCTTATAACCTAAATGGGGTGGAGTGTTGTTGGACTTTTGTAGGGCGGGAAGGGAGCTAAAAATGAAGTAGGAAGAAAGCTTGATTTCAGCGCCGGTTGCTTAAAACAATCTTCCTCAGCCGGGTCTGTTCCAAATGGGTTGTTTGGGCCACAGCTCCCACAGCAGCCAGCAGCGCTTATGAAGCTTAGAAACTGCTTTAGCATATGGAGAGAATTCCAATATGACATTTAAATATTTATTGAACTGCAATTCTCAAATGCCCTTAGCTTCTTGTTTCTGGGCTTCCTCTTGCAAGTTCATACTCGACTGCAACACGGGCGGTTAGCAGTCGAGGCAAAATTTGGGGTTGGAGTTGGTGGTGCTACTGTTCCGGCGCTTCTGCCCTGAGAGATGCTATATGCCGCTTAGACGTGGAGCCGCCTTTCAGTTCAGGGAAAGCGGCGCCTGCCGCGTAGAGTTCTCGCTGCGGTGCTCCTTTGGAAAGCGCGCGGATGCGGTTCAAAATGGGAACCCAAGTGGCACAGCCCACGACCGCCCCAGCACTCTACCACCTCGTGCCATTCCCCAGAAAGATTCTCGCTGCCGTTCACCTTCAAGACCAATTGGAGCTTTGCGCCCATCTTCAGTTCCTTGCAGAAGCTGGGCCCACCCCTTTGGTCGCTTTCGACAAGGAAGGTGAGAAATGCGGAAGTTTCTACACCGAATTGACAGCCCGGCTCCCTTTAAGTGAACAGTCGCCGTCGATCTTGAAGCCGGGGAGGGTTTGCGTCACCCAGAGCTAATGGCTACTCTGCCCAGTTCCGATCGGAGGGCATTTGCTCTGAAAATCAACAGGTAGGGATATTTTTCTTGCACTTGTAAGGAACTTTTTCTCCTTAACTCTTCACTGGCAGCACTAGTTGAGCAGCTTTTGCGGGCGTGCCTGGAGGCTGAGTGGGTGGAGTGAGAGGACTTGCGGAGAAGCGCAGTTTGAGCAGTGCAGTTGGGTGTGGGGATGAGCTGCAGATCTGGTAACTCAACAGAGCCACCCGCCACTTTGAGGATGTTAACGAAGGTGCACGTCTCTGTATGTATAGACCAGGGTTTCTCCACCTTAGCAACTTTAAGATGTGTGGACTTCAATTCCCAGAATTCCCCAGCCAGCCAGCCATGCTGGCTGGGGAATTCTGAGAGTTGAAGTCCACACATCTTAAAGTTGCTAAGGTGGAGAAACCCTGGTATAGATGCTCACATTCAAGGAATTTATCCTGGCAATGTACAGAACTCTCCTATCCTAGATTAGTTACCACTTTGGCATGGTTAGACTCTAGATTCAACAGTTCCTTCCTTTGTACGCATTGGAAACCACCGTTCCTGAAAAATAATCATATAAAGACATTATTTGTATAGGAAGTTATTTGCTGTGTAAAAAAATCTTTAGTTCTGACAAGTAGAAGATGTCAAGGGTTTGGTCAGAACTTGCTCTGAGCCTGTTTATAATATCAGTAAATGTTTAACAGAATGTTTTACTTCTTTACGATTACTTAACCCAGAATAATCCAAAAAACTTCTTTGGAGTTTTCCTGTGGCCCACCTTCAGTATATTGATGTTTTCTTCAGCAGTTAAACTCTGCAGTCCACAAATCAGTCGTTCTTCCATTTTTTTTAGAATTCCTGTACATATAATGGGATTAAGCTGGAGACAAGACAGTGGGGAAACGACAAGTTTGTGGTTTCAGTGTGTCATGTTTTATGGTTTGTGCAATTGCATAACAGACAGAAATTTAGCAGAGACTGTTATTAAACACCACTAAATAGATTGACTTGCTGAATATCTGGTAGCAAAAAAATAAAAATCAAAAATCAAAGTTCTGACACTTAGAACTGGCCAGACTCCTAGAAAGTATTATTAGTTTCATGTGAGATTATTTTTTTCCTAAAAGGAATAATATATGAAATTAAACATATACTTATTGCTTTTGGTTTTAGACTGTATTTTTCAGTATTCTTTGCAACAATATATTTAGTGAATGAATTAACTTTATATCTCAGTGCATTCCTTGAGTTTCTTTCACAATGTGATTTTATATTTCAATGCATTATTTGTGTTTCTTTCACAATTACATTTTAATTCATTAGACATTTTGCTTTGCAAATATTACTGAATTGTTTGCAAATAGACATGGGAGATTCTGCAGTTCTTAAACTGCAATAATGATATTCTGGTAGCTGCATATTGCCAGACTTACAATTGAAATATCTAGCAAGTTATTTTTGAGGCTCATTTTTTAATCCAACATGGTACTACAATATTTATGTTAATATTTCAACCCTAATACTTTGTTTCTTTTGTCAATTTATACTGCTGCTATAATCCTCATTCAGATCCTTATGATATTGTAGATTGCACTATGCAGTGCTGTTTTTGGCCATCTGAAGTCATGATATCTGAGAGACAGTTTGGTCTAGTGGTTAAGGCACCAGGGTAGAAGCCAGGAGACTGTGAGTTCTAGTCCTGCCTTGGGCATGAAAGCCGGCTGGGTGACCTTGGGCCAGTCACTCTCTCTCAGCCCAACTCACCTCACAGGGTTGTTGTTGTGGGGAAAATAGGAGGAGGAAGGGGTATTAGGTATGTTCGCCACCTTGAGTTATTTATAAAAATAATAAAGGGATAGAAAATAAATAAATAAAATAAATATTACATAATTGTGTATAAACAGCAGCATGTTTGTTTACAGAGTACAATATAGATAAAAGTCCGACTGATATATACAGGTTTTAACTTTAGGTTCTTATAACCTCATTAGATCTCATGAATGACAAGAACACATTTCAGAACTGCTGTTTTTCATTTTAATTTCAAAATCCTTTCCCAAGATGAAGACAAATTTATTTTGTAAAAAAACCTCTATTGAAGTAGTAAATTACTTTTACTATAGAAAACAAAATGAAACAAAAGACCTCTTAAATTTTTGGACTGGAAATAGGGCAGTGTTGTGTGATCAAGGGAGAACATCAGGGTTGTTGGAGAAGGACCAAAATCTTACACATACTTCACAACAGGCTTTTGAGCCTTATTGTGCATCTTGCCTATTATAATTCTTCCTCTGCATTGCATTTACCAGTGTTAACTTTCTGAGGTGTTTCCTTTATTTTTCAAAAAGCAACCACACTTCACATCTAGGGTCAGATTCAGAAGTCTTCTAAGATCTATCTCAGCATGTCATCCAAATCAGGACTCTTAATTTGTTGTTTTCTTTACAAAACAAAACATAAAGCAAAGATTGTTCTTGGTTATCAATCATGGTATCTTTTGGAGCCATGAATGCAAACAATTCCTGGTTTTTTGGTTACTTTAATTCATTCTTTCCACTTGCGGAAAGAGCCCAGCTCATGTGATGTGCAGCACACAACTTATCGTCTGCAGAGAGCCATGAAAATGGCCTTGAGGGAAATATTCAGAGGCTGTTACAAAAACAAAAAGGGCAGAAGTATTTCTTGAGAGCCCTGGGGAAGGAGGTGGTTTTAGGAAGAGACTCAGGCTGGCTCCTCCCTGACTCACTGGGGTATAAGAAGGAGGGGAAAAAAACCACAGACTTGCAAGATTCTGTTAATATAGCCTATCTCAATGAAACTTCTAGTTTTCTTGTGGAGTCTGTTTCCTTATCTTGACAACTTTGAAGGTCTTACAGTTGTCAAACAATATAACCATCTGAGATCTTCAATGTTAGTCTGTCCTTCTTAATGGAAAATATACTGTATCAGTGTATTTTTAAATCTCTGCCAGTAAATGCAAGATCTTTACAAATTTGAATTAAAGATGTAATAGCAATGATCTATCACATCTACAAATTCCAAATATGCTTCATCATGGGGGTGTGCACAAAACGTAAAATGTGTTTTATTCAGGTCAGTTGTAGTCTGGCTGAACCAAAACCTAGAACATTTTTATTGTTCTGGCTTCAGCTCAGAAAAAATCCAGAGAGGTCTGCAATATTTTTCTTCATACATTTTTACATTAAATTTTGGACCGCCAATTATTTTTCTCATGATAAACATTGATCTCTGGGTAAACAGCATTTATACTTAATAAGAGAAAACCTAGCAATGGCAGAATAGCAGTTTGATATAATGCAATATATCCTGCAAATGTTGTCTAATGATAATAACATGAGAATGCATGAATATTTTGCACAAGATGCTAGGCCATGGCCAGCCCTAGCCTGTTGGTTTCTTTCATTGTTGCCTGGTAGACCAGCCTGGCCTTGGTTTGATTGGGATTTGGGTCACTCTGTCTTCCCACAATCCACTTGGTATTTTTGCTTTATCTTTTGTATATGGCAGCAGGGAATGCATGTTTTTAAGAGCAGGTGTGGTGGAGTCACTGCTAGAATAGACCCATTTTGTATTCATTCCTGCCTCCTGGTTCCATGTCTGGA
Source organism: Charina bottae (assembly GCA_023362775.1). Lineage (NCBI taxonomy): Eukaryota > Metazoa > Chordata > Lepidosauria > Squamata > Charinaidae > Charina > Charina bottae. The sequence continues at coordinate 204,609,117 of JALMGJ010000002.1, read as the reverse complement.
GGCCAAAAAGGGTATTGAGCCATAAGCTAATCCTGCCCTAGGTCTGAATGAAATGAGTCATTACAGGTTATATATGTAAGGCAGCCACAAACCATAGGTACAGACTGTGGGTAAATCAAATGTATTACACAATGTAATCAAAAATCTGAGTCTAGATGATAACTAAATACAGTTTTAGGTGTCACATGCCCCATATCCACTTGTATGTGACATCTGGAAGAAAATTTAGTAACACATGATATTCTCATTAAGTGTGGAAATAGCCATGCTGCTGTTTGATTTACTTGAAAAACTGGCTACTGAAAACTCACTAAGCCAAGGGTCGGAAATGGCGGCTCGCGAGCCAGATCTGGCTCTTTGGCCCCTTGACTCTGGCTCTCTCTCTCTCTCTGCCGCCCGACATCCGGAAAGCCGGTCTCCGGAAGCAGCAGGCTTCAGCCCGCCTCTTTGCTCTCCTTTGGCGCGCGCTGATTGGTGGAGGCTCAGAAGGAAGGACACTTCCACCAATCAGCGTCTCTGTTTCTTCTCCAGGAGAAGAACCCTGGAGAAGAAACAGAGACGCTGATTGGTGGAAGCTCAGAAGGAAGGATGCCTCCACCAATCAGCATCTCTGTTTCTTCTCCAGGAAACCCCGCCCCCTTCCACGTGATTGGCCCCCGCCCGCAAACCCCACCCCCTGGCTCTCGAGCATTTCAAAATGTGCACGAGCATGTCAAAATGGCTCCCGGCATAAAAAGTTTGCCGACCCCTGCACTAAGCAATCGTAAGTGAAGCTTTGAACAGCAGAAAGAGATGCAAATTTCCTTCTACCTATTTTTCAGTTCACATGTTGCTATTCAGTCAGACAGCATTAGTCTCTGGTAGCTATGAGATTAAAACAGCAACCCTAAATATTTATTCTTTTTTGTGCTTTAATCTCAGACATTTCCAAGAATGGGTTGAAGTCTCCTTCTGTTGAAATGACAAAACAGTGTTGAAAGAATTTATAATTAACCTCACAACCTGCAAAATCTACCTATTGTGTATGCTATCACACAGTGAAAAAAACTTTTTCTGTTTGTATTACAGGTATGGAATGCATGAGTTGGGCTATTCATTAAAAATGTGAATAATATCTAGTAGTTTCTACATGTACACTTGTAACCAGATTCCATACAATAGTCAGAACAACAGTGAATGAATTATCATGGGGTAGCATTTCCTTTTCCAACTATCTTAATATTTGGAAAAAAGTTATATTCTGTATAACTTTTAAAAACTTATAAAAGTACTGTTTTGAAGGAAACTAACCATCCATCACCAATCCTTAATTATGGCCTTTTAGACAGAAAACACCATATACATCAAATATATACAACACACAAAGACACATATAGAAACACATACACCTACAATATATAGATATGAATAAAATGTAGGCATAAAATACTATAAAAATTGACAATAATAATACAAATAATAGTGATAATCACCAAGATTAACAACAATTTTCAGTTGTAAATGGGTCAAATAGAACAAATAGAGGCACAGAATCAGAAAGGTACATCAGAGTCCTGGTTGGATAGAAAAAATGATAAATAAGCATAATATTTTCTGCCAGGGTAGATCTTAGAATGGGATAAATGGATGTCATCTGGGATTCCCTGTACAGAGAGCAACAGAGGAGCATATGGCTCAGGGACTCTACAGAGCCATCCCCACATGGGCATAAACCCTGACATAGAGGGATGTTTTTGTAATGCCCCCACAGGACTGTGAAGTGCATCCAACCTGGCCAAGGTGAAGGCCTGGCGAAATGTCAGTTTTAGAACAAAGGAGAGATAGGATGATGGCACATGCCCATTTGGAAAAAAAAAATCCATATACTGGTGGTTGGACTTAGACTGGTTTGGAAATCAGTATCCCAGATATGCTGGTTCAGAGTGACTCCAAAGAGAGACCTAAAGACTGAAGTTTGCTATTAGCTTTTGTTAACCAAGTTGATTTAAAATGGTCTGTAACCCTCCATCACATTGGTCAAAGAAGGAACAGCTGGTGGAAGGTTTTTTTAATCTCCCTGCTAGCAACTGCTCCTCCAGATGCCAGATTTCTTTGTAACGCATATTGAAAGAGAAGCATGCTCTGACCTCATATTCACAGGCTAATGCCTACTGGGATTTTATCATCACTGTGCATTGGTGTGTGTATTTTATTTTGTACTATGACCATCTTTGCAGGCTACCTGAAGGATTACTTCAGGATACACATCTTAAGACAAATAAGGTATAGAAATACATGTAACAAGGAAAAAGAAATTCACATTAACATCCCAACAAGATTTAAGTAAATAAAGTATTTGAAGCTTCCTTTTCTGACTTGCTGTTGATAAGAGACCAAACTCCACTATCTTGCCCAGATATGTGTTCTAATAGATGCTGAAGTTTTATTTCTTTCTACTAAGTTTTATATCTTTACTTTATACTGTAAAGTTCTTTAAAACACATTAGTTTGTTATGAATTCTTTTTTGACTTGGAATCTCACAAGGGCAGCCTTTTCTTTTAGCCATATAGCAACTGGCTTTTGTTTTACATCATGTTCTTGAGTCATCTGATAAATTCAGGGCTATCCTGTTAGTACACGTGTAGCAACCCTGGCAGATTGTGACACAGTTGCTTCCTATTGCTGATTTCCACTTTTGAACAAAATCTAAAACAGTGTCAAACTATTTGCTGAGTCTTGAGAACTGACTGTGACAGTATAGGAAATTAATAAAATCTCCTTATTTTCTTATCAAGCTGTGCATTTTATATCTAGGGTAGACTCTGAATACTTATCTGCTAAACAGAAATACTGTGCAAGAGAGAAAGATAAAGGACATTTGATAGTCAGATCTTCTTTATGCAACAGAATGGTGAAACTGATATCATTTGGCCCAGACTGCACCGTACCTTATATTGAAGTACTGTATTAAGTATAAAGCAGTTAAGCCCTGTTCCAAACTTGTCTGAATCTCAAGCAATTGTCCAAGTGTTACGTTCTATGAAATTCTATTATACTCTTAGCCCTTTTCAAGGATACTTGTGGCAAAAGGAACCTGGTTCATCTTCTCCTTGGTTCTTCTTATAGAGTGCATTTGTGTGGGGTTAATATCAATTCCTTATGAACCAGAAATAATTTGTGTTGAAATATGTGAAGCATTTCTATTTTAGCTTAAGTTTCTAATCTTCTGCACTAGAATAACTACAGTTCCTCATGTCATCTTCCTGATGTTTTTCCATCTCTTTCATTCATGAGAAAAATGCTGAGCATCAGCCAGATAGCAAAGAATAATCTTATCAAGGGCAAGAGAAAGACATTAGAAGATATTTCTGTTATGTTCTAAAAAGCAAGCGGTGATGGTGGGGATTCCTTCAGGCAGACCAAATCAGCACAAAGAAACATTGGCTGAGACACAGGGACACTTTATCTAGCTGAAATAGGCAGCAGCATCTGTAGCTGCAACACCACGTGCACTGGCGTTTGGAGGATACAGGAAAAAGAGCATGAGAAAGACAGTGTCTTCCTCAGTGAAGTGGGTGTCAACACTGCATGAGCACAACAGTCTGTCATTGGAAGGGGCAATTTTGAAAGTGCATAAAAGGATGTAACTGGCTTGATACCCTAGAGCAGGGTTCCTCAACCTCAGCCATTTTAAGATGTGTGGACTTCAACTCCCAGAATACTCCAGCCAGCAATGCTGGCTGGAGTATTCTGGGAGTTGAAGTCCACACATCTTAAAATGGCTGAGGTTGAGGAACCCTGCCCTAGAGCAGTGTTTCTCAACCTTGGCCACTGGAAGATGTGTGGACTTCAACTCCCATGCTGGCTAGGGAATTCTGGGAGTTGAAGTCCACACATCTTCCAGTGGCCAAGGTTGAGAAACAGTGCCCTAGAGGTAGCATACTTACCATTTTCATATATTAAGAAAGAGACAGCAAGGAAAGATAAAATAAAGTAGCAATGAGAATTGTCAGGCATTATCTGAAACCTGAGATACAGCAAGTATAGGCATAAGCAGTTCAACACAATATGCTTTGTGGGGAGGAGACATCAACATTTGGACAGGAGGAATTAGTAGAGAAACCAGGTATTGCAGGACCAGCTGTACTCACACCCTGGACTTGGTAGTGGGCCACGTACTCTAAGGCTGTTCGGTCCACATAAGCTATGGAAGATTTTTCTTCAGGAATAACTGGTTGTAGGATAGGGAATGGATCAAAAAGAATGGAGAATACTCATGAACAAAGGCAGACAGGGAAAATAATAAAACAATAAAAAAATCAGTAAAACCAAAATGCTATCTAGGTGACACTAAGGAGCAAAGAAGAGTAAATATCTGTAGTTTGGGGTATTCAATCCTTGTTTCTTCTAGTTTTCATTACCACCCTCATGGTAAACAGTTTGGAGACAATATTAAAAGTAAGACTAAATTTCTATCCGTAATTAAAATGAACTGATTTTGTCTATGGCCTTAATCAACATTTAGGGCACACCTCTAATTTGCATGTTTTTTTCCTACTCTTGTTTAAATTAATGAGCCATAGAAGAACAATTTGCAGTACATCTGTGCTCCATTAATGTGAAACCTGAACCCATTCATTCTCAACATTTTCATTCTCATTCCCAGAATTTTGCTTGATCCTCCTTCAGTCAGTTTACTTAAACAATTTTCTACTCTCTGACAGCCACTAGAGGTTGCTCATCTTCTGCAGAGGGAAAATTTAAGATATGAAGTTGCTTAAGATAAATTTGACTTTGGACCTGAACCAGCTCATCTTGGCAAGCTTCTAACTCTTTTTTTCAGTGTTGTGTCTTTCAACCTGAACGTTTAACTCCTTCTTTCATGTGATTCTAGCATTATTTTTCTTAGCTCTTTTGAATCTTCCAGTTTTGCCTCACATTTTCTTTCAAGCAGTTCAGCTTTTAATGCCTATTTGCCATTGTTTTTCACCAATTTCAAACCCTTTGCAAGCTGGGGTTAAATATGGGACAGGAGGAGAGGCCATGGGAGACAAACTGCTCCTATCCCCACCCTTAAGCCCCTCCATAAAAATCTGAAAAAATGACCAAATCAATCTGAAAACAAAAAAAAATGTAAAGATTTTTCAGGGGGGAGGATTTAGGGAGGTTAAGGATGGAGAAGGAAGCAGTTTGTTTTCCTGAGGCCTTCTGTTCTTCTTTTCATCCTTAAAACATGAGGGGGGGGAATAGTCCCAAAAATTCTAGATACACCCTTTCCAGTGATACTGCCCCAATCTTTGACAACCATCTGCAGCCCTCCTAAAAGTTGGGGGGCTAAGTTGTTGCCTATCTTGATGTATCTTGAACCTCCCTATACCAATTTCTACAAAATGTGTGGTGTTTCATACCCTCATAATGATCTAATGTTATAGCAAATTTTATCCACAAATAAACCATGGTGCTGTTGTTTCTGTTTTTCCATGCGAGATAATAGGAGAGTGGAGGGTTTTTTTTAGTTCATGTTATAGAATCAGAAAAAAGTTGGGATAGGTTGTCTCTCTTCCCACCTGGATGAATACAAAGTCAGTTAGGCTACTTCTGGAGCCAAGAGTCTGATTGTGAAGTAGGTCAGGTGGTTCTTGCACAGTCCTAATTATTAGTAATTTCAATCCTTACAAATCTATATGTTAATTACAAAAATATGGTTTTAATGTAGGGTAATTTTTTTCTTGATCCAGGTACCAGAGCAGTTGTTGGAAATCATTGCAAAAAATAGGAGATAGGGCTCAGATAAAGTGGTAGATGGAAAGCAAAGAGTCTCATTGCAAAACACACCTAGAGATGCAATGAACACATATACCTCCCAGAATACTTGCAATTTAAAGGCCCATTTCTATAACGCAGTGCTTTCTAAAGTGCTGCCGTTGGCGACACACCAACGGTGGGGGCGGCGGGGGCAGGGGCGCACGCAGGGGCGGGGGCGTGCATGGCGGCGGCGGCCTCCGCTAAAACGCAGAAGCGCTGATGGCGCGTCGCTGCCGCCGCCACCATGCACGCCCCCACTGCCGCTTCCAGGTTGTGTGGCGACACACCAGACTGTGTGTTGCGACACACTAAAGTGTCGCGACACACAGTTTGGAAAGCTGTGCTATAACGGTATGCCCATCATGTTTTTCTAGAAAAGGATAATTTTAATTTAAATACTGTGCAGTTTGTTCTTCTTTCCTCTCTTGCTCTTAATTAAACCCTTCTTAGGTTTATCCTTTTTTTCAACTCCAAGTTTTCAAGGAATCAGAAAAACCATTTGCAATAAAATCAGTCCAATTCAAAAGAAGAAGCAGGAAGTGCAAATGAATGGGATTTGGGGGAGGAGTTATTCTACAGGGGGAGGCACTATTCTACATTTAGAGGAAAAGTCTATTTTCTGCTGCTGCTCAACTAAAACTAGTAATGGTGGAGAAACTCCACATACAGAATAACTGAGTTGATTTGTATAGAGAAAAGTAGCCCTTAAATCACACAATCTTCAAGCTCTTTAGAAATTACAGTCAGAACTTATTTCTGCAAACAAAACTGGTGAAAGTGTTATAATATTAGCAATTTGGGCTTGGTGGAGTTGCCTCCAATTAATAATTTTGATTGTGTTTTCTAAATCAGTTGAAGTTTCTACTCAAAGTCAACTGCGTGTGAATGTACTACACAATGATCCAAATGCAATATTTCAGAAATAAATGACATGCAGACTTTTTTTTCCATTTTGGATGTACATACTATTTCTAGAACATACACATTCATTTGTGTATTGAAATTGTGACCAACAATCACCTTCTGGATATGTGAGAATTTAAGATGAACAAAAGATGAAAGGGCAAGTAATGACTTCCAGCTTTTCTTGCTAATTTTTGTGTAAGCTTTTGGCTTGGTCTTGTGGATCCCTGTGGTTTTTCAAGAGATTCTGACGTAATTGCAGCCATTATTAACTTTCCTGTTCACTGACATCAGTGGGAAAATGTATTCCTCCAAAGTTGTCAGCTGTAGAAGAAATAGAAAGGGAGGAAAAATTGCTTTGTTGAATAATGCCTGGTCTACTTATAAATGAAAGTATAGTGAAGAATTATTTATATTTAGTGGAAATCTTTCAGATAGAGTTCATTCCTCAAATACAGTGAGATTGAGTAGAAGAGTAGGTAGGAGGAATCCCTGAAACCCACTTATGTAACTGCTGAAATACAAAATGAGAAATTGAGTACAGTATTGTTTTCTTAGCTAGCAACACATTTATACCTGAGCACTGCATCTTTTATGTTTGCTACTAAAAGATGGAAGTAAAAGCACATGCTTCAATCCAGCAAAAGTTATAACTAAGAACTCTTAAAGGGAATAGAAAGAGGTAGCCGTAAATTCTTTAAATAAACCCACACTGTCTTCAATGGACTTCAGTCACAACTGTATTTAGCCAGTATTTGCCAATACGGTAAAGGTTAAAATAATGACCCCAAATTATAAAAAGTAGTGCAGATAGATATACATTGAAATCTGTCAAAAAATCAATAGAAGGCAAGTGTGCAATCTGAAAAAGTTCATTCATGAGTGGTGTTAAGCTATGGCTTCCTTCATCATGTTTTATTAGCTGGGTTCCCATAATCTGGGAACGGTGGGGGGGGGGTGTTGTGGGGAAAATAAGAGGCGGGAGCATAAGGTATGTATGCTGCCTTGAGTTGGCCAAAAATAAAGGCGGGGGAAAAAGAATAATAAATAATGCATAAATAATTTAAATAACAATAGCAGTAAAACAAAAATGAATCAATACCTTATGGATTGGTGCAAGTCTTTACATCTGCCAAGACTTGATCGTATGAGAAAGTTAAATCATCAATTCAAGCCTCACCTAGATTTTTCTTTAGCCTTTTAATGGAATAAAATTGTCCTGCTGCTGTGCCATTTGTGTTGATTTGTTGCCTCCCTGATTCAAAATGGAGTACCTTATTCTAAGGAAAATGGGCTCCCTGGTAACACCGCTTACTGCTAGTCTAGCTCCTATGGATTACTACCGTACAAATGTTTTGGGGAGGGGCTTTTCTGTGCCAGCCCTGCTGGCTGCCAGCCAACAAGACAGCAAGCTGGCTGCCTGCCACAGTCCAGAGATCTGCAGACTCAGGCAGAACTTTCAGAAGCAAACAAACAAATGACAAATCCAAGGGAAAAGACAAGAGAGACGGCACAGCACCAGAGCTGAGGCTTGAAAAGTTGTTCTTGGCGTTTTCTCTCAGGGAGGGAGGCCACTAAAGAAGCCCTGCTGAGCCACCGCCCAAATGCACAGCTAAGGCACATTACTTACTGGAGTCTCCTCTCCTGCCAGCCTGCTTCTTGGCCAGTCTATCTGACCTGGGTGGGTGAACCGCAGGGTCCGAAAGCTGTCCGTGGGTGCAGGCGGGGAGTCCTGGGGGGTTGCTGGATCTGCCTCAGCCAGAGTGGAGTTATTGGCTTCAACACTGCTGGAATCTCCCCCTTCAGTACTATTATCCCTAGAAGCCCCTGGCTCTACTTCCTCCTCCTTCTATAAGTCCAGCAGGGGCATAACAGGGTTGACTTATGGCCAGCCTCTCAGCACTTTAAGAGAAGTTTCTGGAGGTATGTTAACAACAAACATGCCCAGATTTACTGAGCGGAAATAAAAAAGGGAAACATCTGCAGCAGAGAGAAGAACCACAACTAGGTATGGTAACAGTTTATGTTCTGTATTTAAGATGTCAGTTTACTGTGGTATGATGTCAGACTAAGAAACAGACACCATGTGGGCCTAAAGCTACTTTTATTAGAAGGGCTATAGTAACAGAATCTTGCAAATTCTGAATGTGCTTCCCTTCCTCCCTCTTGTATCCTCATGAGAATTGGAGAGGGGGGTGGTCGGAGGCATTTTCACAAATCTCTATTTTGATATGGGCTCAAGCCACATTTATCTGACTGTTGCCTTGGTAACAGGTCTTCCCTCTGTTTGTCAAGGCCATCTTCTATACTTTCTGCAGTACAACAGCCTTGTATTCCTCTAGCTGTTCCCTCTACAGCAGTGTTTCTTAAACTTCTTTCTCTCAGGACCCCTTCCCACTTTTAAAAATTATGGAGGACCCCAAAAGAGCTTTTGTGTGTATGGGTTATATTCATCGATATTTGCCTTATTAAAAATTAAAACTCATGCATTTGTAGAATATTTATTTATTGAATCATGTAAAAATAACAATATTAAACCCATTAGATATTAATGTAAATAAAATATTTTTCAAGAAAAAACCTATATTTTTTAACAAATAAAAAAATTAATGAGAAGAGTGACATTGTTTTAAAGTTTTGCAAATATCTTCAATATCTGGCTTAATAGGAGACAGTTGAATTCTCATATCTGGTTCTACGTTTTATCTATTGCAATATGTTGTTTTAGTTGTAGTATATGATCTGGCTTCACACAAATATGTACTTGAAAAAGGGAGAAGTATTTTGACAGCCTTTTCAGAGAATTGTGGATATTCTTCTTTGATACTACACCAAAACTTGACAAAAGGTAGTTTCTCAAATGATAGTTGCAATGTGGAATCTGACATATCAATGAACTTTTCATATTTGATTACAATAAAACCTAGTGGCCTTTAAATTGATCTTTTACCCATGCATGATTTTGCAATATCATGATTTGATTATCTGGAAAAAATTGGTTCACTGAATTCTGTAGGTCTTCCAAATGTTGACACATTTCAGTTCATTGACCCCACTCCAACAAACAGTCCCAAACCTACAATATCCTCACCAGTCCAGGTCTTCCCTTCAGGCCACCAGCCACCACAATCAAATCAAAACAGTCCATCCAAGTCCTGCTTCCCACAAAGAGGGAAGAAGAAACTACCAAGATGGCTGCTGGACCATGTGGCTGGCCAGTTGGTTCTCCCACAGCACCCCCACCCCCGCCCCCCGCTGCCATCATCCACCTGGGCATCCAAGTCTTCCAGTCAACCAGGACTCCTACTCCCAGGGCTGTAGCCACAGCCACCACACCGCAGACAGCCAACCCAACCAACCAACTGCTGTCCTATTTCCACAGCGGAGGATGGAAAACAGGCCGTAGTCGACTTCTGCCTCACCACGTCGCTGCACCTTCAGGGGCCAGCCAAACACTGCCAGTCAGCCGCACCAAAAACAGCTGATCAGTACAAATGTGATGCTCATTCCATCACCAGAGTTGAAGATGATTGAACTACAGTTATGTTGGATTCTGCACATAAAATGGATTAGCTGGAAGAATTCTCTTTTCCTCTGACTCAGGCAGAAATGTATCTCAGGCATTGTTTTGCTCTGTAAGAATAATCATTATTACATATGTGTTAGAGGCCAGGCTTACTGTTATTGAAGGCTCCTGCCCTCATTGTTTTCTGCTGAAGTGTTGTCTCAGGGGAGCATGGTTTATCTATTCCATCCCCCTTTTAAGAACCTGTTACAAGCACCGAAAGGTATCTACTTTATATTTCAACAGTTTCCTTGTGCTTGGTTCAGAGGGTATATAAGCATATTGCCAAGCCACATATGATCAAGGAAGCAAGAATCACATAGATTTCAGTGAGAAGTATTATTGCAAGAATTAGGGGTAAAGTACAGAATCTTGTAAACCAGGATAGGCACCACCAGCCAGCCCTCTTTAATTAGCGAGTTCCTTAAATGTTTAGAACAGTGATTTCCAAACTCAGCAATATTAAGAGATGTGGATTTCAACTCCCAGAATTCCCCAGCCAGTGCTGACGGGGGAATTATGGGAGTTGAAATCCGTACCTCTTTACATTGTTGAGATTGTGTTGCCCATAAAACTCAGGCACCCGAGCTGGCGTGGAGCTGGAAAGAACCTAGTCCCTGAATTTGAGAGAAAAACACCCAATACCTTTGCAAAGTGGCTTTTTCACACACACACCCAACAATATGAATCGCAAATACTTCAGGCAAAGCAAAAGGCATTTTATTAAGGGGGATCAAGTCTTTATATAGGATACAGGAAACAAATGACACATTCAATATGTTATGTGTCAGAAAGCAACCAATCAAACAAAGATATTGATTAGACGTGAGAAAAGACAGACACCCTTAAAATATGTTGCATTTCCTCCTTTCCCATGTGGGTTTGTTTCTTTAACACTTGCAACACTCAGGGACTTCAGAATACAGCCCTATTGTTTGATTGACAGTCCCTGAAATGGCTAGTTTTTGCACATCAAAGGAAATGGCTTTGGCTGGGAGGAAAAACAAGGTTTCCTAAGTATCAAAAGGAGGCATGGATGCCATGCTAAAATGCTAATATCACCTTTATTAAAATGCTAATAATAAAGCCTAAAATTCTACATAACGAATCCCCCATTTGGTTTGCAAACTATCAATAGTTTGCTGAACCACTCCTATATTTAGTAAGCAGTTAACATCTGAAATTGCATGGGATCTATGGTTGGAGTGTTCTCTGGGGCAGAACTAAGAGAATAATGGCAAAACTGGGTTGCAGCAATCAAAGCCATTCCCACAAGCAGTAAATGTTTCATCCGCCTCAGTCTGTCATCCACATCCCAAGTGTTTTGATTTTCTTGAAAGGTTTCCCTGTTTCTTGTCAGGGTAGAATCTATTTTAGCTAACTTCTGTTGCTGGGTAATTAAGCCTTCATGAAACATGCAGCAGCTTTGATTAATGACCCCCCATGTTCCACTAGTAACTGATCTAAGGCCAGCCTATTTTGCAATACTACATCTTTCAGAGAAATAATTTCATCCTGAAGTAGCTTATGGCTCTTTGAGGCGTCATTAATAAAGATTTCAAAAGCAATAGACACATTTGCCACAAGTTCAGCTAAATAGTAAAATCCTGTCTACCAAATAAGAGGGGATACCCACCAGTTAGCACTAAGGGGCCCAGGAAAAATAGGATAACCCCTACCTCCATGAGGGGTTGGGAGGGTGCAGATCCAAGTTTTATTTTGCAGGCCAGCATTTTCGATCACATGGATCTTGAGCTGAACAAGAGTATAGCTCTCCAGCCTATCCCATCCCCATTAGCAGCCTAAAAAGATTGTAAAAGAAGCAAAAGTCCAACAGAAGTTATGGTTGCTTAGAAGTAAGAAGTCCACAAAAGAGTTCATCAGGCAAGTTCCAAGAGTCTGGCAAAGTCAGCAACAGTCCATTCTCTGCCTGTGATGAATCCAGGAACTTTTTCCTTCTACGGGGACAGTGGTTTTGGGCAGTCAGCAAAATCTGCAATGGAACTTTTTAAGCCACATGAAATCTCCTGGCTGGAATGGATGGATCTGGTCACTCAGAGGAACTGTGGCCTTCAGAGCTCTCTCTGCTGCTTCTGTAAAGATAGAAACTGTTTGGCAGTTAGTTCATCCCTCCCCCAACTATGGCAGAGAGCCCCCACTTTGTGAATCCTTGGCCTAGTAGAAGCTCCTGGAAGTTTCCACAGAGGCTCCAGGGGCAAGCCAGTCTACAATAGCTTGGGTACCACAATGTCCTTTCACACATGGTTGCTGAGCCAGAAGATGAAGAAGAGCACGTGAGGCAGTCAGTCACCATTGGGAGTCATCCAGAAGGGACAGTTCCAAGAAGCATCATAGAGATGTTACAAGTAGCAGTCTCAGCATCTGAAAGAAACTTCTCATAAGCAATAGCAGAACTTGAAACACAGGTGCAAAGTCTGAAAGACACAAGGTTGTTGAGCAGCCTATTTAGCAGCCTGATTAGCAAAGTGATTGCTTTTAGTAATAAAAGGAGAAGTGCATCCAAAAGTGAAATGACCAGGTTTGCGTGAGCAATCTGGCGGCCTGAGGTGGTGAAGAATCCTTTCAGCTTCCATAAGGCACCAGTACCGTGGCAAACACCAAAAGCATACTAGAGTCAGTGAAGATATTAACAGTTTTATCTTTGGCAATACCACCAGATTGAGTTAAGGCAATAAATTCAGCTGCTTGGGCTCCCAAGGAAGGTGGTAAGGGTTCCACCCAGCAGATTAAAAAAAAATTGCAGCCCCTGTTAAACAGCCACAAAGGAAGACCCATCCAAAAAGAGTTCAGTAGGGACACATTAGTAAGATCTGAGCGACGTTTCTCTACCAGGTTTATGGTCTGCAAACAGTCATGTTGCTAACTTCATTCATCTGTGGTCTCAGGAAGCAGAGTTGCAGGATTCAAAGTTGTACATCGCTTCAAAGTCAAGTTTGGAGTAGCTAGAAGCTGTGCTTCATATGCGGCTAAACACTGATATGTAAAGGCTTGAGTCTGACGTTCGAGGAGAATGGCAGCACCCTCATGAGGAACAAAAACAATCAATGGAAAACCCATAACCAAGTCTCTTGATATTTGAACAAGAAGGACAGTACAGCCAAAGCTCTCAGGCATCCTAGTGCACCACGAGCAACAGGGTCCAGCTGTATAGTGGGTTACAGGTTGCTCTTTAGTAGTCAGAGCCACAAAACGTTTAGCCAGCTTGCCAGATGCTGGTATCCAAGGCTTACAGAACCCTAGAGTTCCAAGTAAGGCTCTCACCTGGCGCTTGGTAGAAGGCAGTGGCAATTGAAGAATAGCCTCCACTCTGGCAGGGGAAAGAATCTCTTATTTCCCGTCTTTCTGTAATCTGTAAAGAGTCGTTGTGTACGAGATGGGCGGCCAAGAAATTTGATAAATAAATAAATAAATCTGGACTGAGCGACATTTATTACGTAAGCCGAACTCCGCCATCTCTTGACTGTTTGTGTCAAGTTCCTCCCGTTTTTTTTCTCAGTCTCATCACAATGTCCCACACATATTCTTATGCTTAAAGGAACCTAGTGTGATGAAAGCAATAGCAATTAAAACACAATACAATAAAACAGTAGGGCTGTGCAGTGCCTTGGATGTGAAGGCCAGCAAGTTTTGTGGAAGGGAAAGTGGAAGGCAAAAGGAAGAGGGGCTGACCAAGGGCAAGATGGATGGATGATATTCTGGAGGTGACGGACTCAACCTTGGGGGAGCTAGTGACGGCCAACAGGAAGCTCTGTTGTGGGCTGGTCCATGAAGTCACGAAGAGTCGGAAGTGACTGAACGAATAAACAAGTTTTGTGAACTGGGGAGTGCAAACATCACACCTGTCTATAAATCTTAAAACAGCTGTGTCTTTTTTTGCTCTTGCTGGGGAACCAAACCAGCTCAGGAATATATTGGTTTGAATTAAGGAGGAATGAAGGCACTGCCATACAATTACAGCAAGTATACTCAGATTAAAGTGTCTTTCCTGTTTCAGATCTGAAACCCGCATACCTCAACTTTCTATCAATGCTAAAAACGCTAACCAGGATAACAGGCAACAATTTGGTTACATTTGCGTCAAAATGTGCTCAAATATTTAAGAAAATATGGTCAATTAAATGTAACTGGAATATAATCAGTTCTCTTTGTCTTTTTTAAAACTGAAGGCATTCCTCAGCAGAAATAAGACGGCAGTTTGTGCATCAACCATCCCTTGGGCCATTCTCCCAGCGAAGTATCAGTACGCCTGGTTTTTCTTCCATTAATCTTGTAAGTGTGGAAACTGTTATTCATGTTTGTGCTTTATTAATCCCAGTTAATATGAGCAAGGGCACATATGTCTATGGGTTGGGACCAGGGGAAGGGAAGATAGAATACTGTTCAGGAAAAGGATTATGCCTCTCAACAGGGATGGAATTAGGGCAGAGCTTTCCAAACTGTGTGTCGGGACATGTTAGTGTGTCGGCTGCAGTGTCTGGGTGTGTCACGGCTGCTGCTGCCTCCTGGCTTCCACCCAGGTTCTAGTGCCTGCCTTGTGCCTTGCTGCCTCCAAACCTGCTGTGATTCCGCGCAGGTCCTAGTGCCTGTATTGTGCCTTGCTGCCTCCAAACCTGCCCTGCCAGGATTCTGCGCAGGTCCTAGTGCCTGCCTTGTGCCCCGCTGTAAGAGTGTGTCGCGAAATGATGCCCTGCTGTAAGAGTGTGTCGCGAAATGATGCACGTCTAAAAAGTGTGTCACCAACATGAAAAGTTTGGAAAGCTCTGAACTAGGGTCTGTGTCACCCAGGGCAAACATGGATTCCGCGCCCCCCCCCCATGGGTTATTTTGTCATTTTGGCGCACCCCCAGCACGGTGCCCGGGGCACATGCCCCACTTGCCCCCCCCCCCCAGTTGTGGCCCTGCTTCTCAAGATTCAACTCTGAATTCTCCCTTTATTTATTTTTTTTAATTGGTCCTTAGGGCTTTTGATTATTAGGGGTCCTGACAGACATTGGCTCCAATAAATTTATATTACATATAAGTCAGTGGAAGTTTGCTCATGTATTGAAGAGAAACTGAAGGGCTGGAGGATTCTTTCTGCCTAACTACTAGAAAAAAATGGATTACTTAAAAGTGACATTAACTCATCAGGATTGAGAGACAACAGGCTAGTCTTACTAATAACCATGATACTATGAAATCATGGGGAGTCAGTCTTTTCTCAGTGATGGAGCACCTACAACTTCAGGAGACAGGCTGTTCCATTGCTTAGTAGCGCTCACAGTCAGGAAATTCCTCCTTAGTTCAAGCTTGGATCCCTCACTGCAAAGCTTCCACTCACTGGTTCTTGTCTTACCTTCAGGTGCTAGGGATAATAAATCTACTCCCTCTTCCCTGTGACACTCTTTCATGTATGAGAAGCTCTTGCTTCTTTAAGCTAAACATACCAAGTACCTTTAACCGCTCTTCGTAGGATTTAGCCTTCAAGCTATTTTTGTTGTTCTTCTCTGCACTATTTCCAGTTCCTCAGCATCTTTTTTGTATTGTGGCGAGCAGAACTAGACATAGTATTCCAGGTGTGGCCTGACCAGTGCAACATAGAGCGATACTATCACTTCCTGTGATCTTGACACTATACCTCTATTGATGCAGCACCAAACTGCATTGGCTTTTTTGGAGCTGCAGCACATTGCTGGCTCATCCTCAATCTGTGGATTGATTTGTTCTACCAAAACCCCCAGATGTTTCTCGCAAGTTCTATTGCTAAGCCAGGTACCACCTATCTTGTACCTGTGCATCTGGTTTTTCCTTACAATTCTCAATCCTGAACAACATTTTGTTGGATAGGGCCCAATGTTCAAGTTTATCAAGATTCTTTTGAGCCTCTCTTCAGGGGTATTAGCAATTCCCCCCCCCCCCCAGCTTTGGGTCATACGCAAATTTTATGAGCATGCCTTCTATTTCCTCATCTAAGCCATTTATTAGGATGTTGAACAGTACTGGGCCCAGGACATAACCCTGAGGTTCCCCACTGCATACCTCCCTCCATGTGGACATAGACCCATCAAGGATCATGTGCTGGCTATGGTTGTTCAGCCAATTGTGAATCCATCTGGTAGTAGGATCATCCAGCCCTTGGTTATGATGTTCTGCTGAAAGTTTGTGTTATGGGATTCTGTGGAGCTATGCTATTCGAAATAACTCCATACTGTTTCTGATTTCTAAATTGATTCAGTTCTGTTTAAAATAGAGTACCATCTTTCACAATTTATGTTATATAATGCCTGTTTGTGTGGGCATTTAACACATGAATACCTTGAAATACCTGTATCTTAAGAGAACATTACAAACAGAGGAGTCTGCAGGATGTGATGCTTTTATCCAGTTTGGTCTAGTGGTTAAGGTGCTCGGCTAGAAACCAGGAGGCTGTGAGTTCTAGTCCTGCCTGAGGCATGAAAGCTGGCTGGGTGACCTTGGGCCAGTCACTCTCTCTCAGCCCAACTCACCTCACAGGGTTGTTGTTGTGGGGAAAAGAGGAGGAGGAAGGAGTACTAGGTATGTTCGCCGCCTTGAGTTATTTATAAAAATAATAAAGGCGGGATAAAAAAAATCAAAATAAAAAAATAAAATGACAAAAGCCGTATCACACCATCAAACCACACTGGCAAACTCCACTCCTTTTATAGCTGTTTTATAGCTCCTTTTGTAGATGTTATAATGCTCTATAAAAGGGTTAGACTAGAGCAAGGCTGTTTTTGTCATTTGTCCACTCCCTCTGCAGACATCTCTGATTACAAATTTTACTGTTAAGAGACAATTATTCCTTCTTGGTTTTAATGCCTGCTAGGGAGAATGGAATTTTGTGACTGCAGAATTTTGTTGAACCTACTATTGAATCTATCCTTAGACCTTTTAATTGCATTTTAAATAAGAATAAGCAGGTATTAGGAACTCACAGTTCTGAAAACTGAAACACAGTAAATATATATTTCCTGTCCCTTGAAGACATCTAATTCACTTCCTCAACTTGAGAAGCTGTGGGTTTAACTTTTCTGGTGGTTCTTTGGAGGATGAAGAGTGTGTGTATTTTGCTCTCAAAAAACTTTCTGCCGAGATGCTTACTTTTTGTTTCATCTACCCACCATTTTGATTGCATCATACTGCTAATTGTACTAAAAAGGTATGTTAACTGTTTCTCTATAAGCCTTAGGTTGCCTTTTATAGATAAACCCCCCTGCCAAAATCTTTACTACTGCTTTTTACTAATTGCTTTGATCTTCCTGTAACAAATGTTCTTTTCCCACAAATTTATCATTCTCTCAATAGTTCCTCGTTGGTCTGGGCATGTGCTATGTATACAGGCTATTGTGTTGCATTATATATTTAACCAACAAACCTGCTATTGTCTATAGTTAGCTATTAATATGTACATTTAAATATATATTAATTAATATTTATAATTTTTAGTCTAATTTGCTAAAGACACCATAAAAATTACAGTGGGGATAAAAGTGGTTCTACCCAAAAGGAAGACAATCCCAATCTCAAGACCCCCCCCCCCCAAGAAGTTAAGACAGAAAAAAAGGTTATAATACATCAAAAAAAGTCTGTATACCTATCCTAACCTTAACCAGCTTCCTTGCTTTGACAGCTAGAGTGGCCGAATAGAGTTCAAGGGCTTAACATATGAATCATTAGGAATTCATGTTCTGTTCAGGCAGCTGGAGATTCTTTACTGACTGAAGATCCTGATTTTTCTAAGTCCTCATTTGCACAGAGAGGCTCTATAGATGAGATTTTCAATTCAAAGACTCACAGAGAGTAACAGAAGGACAGAGCTAGTATGCTCATTGCAATCCTCCCAGTAGCAAGGACATTTGTACCTCTCTCAAATTTGCTAGCTTTTGACAATGTCTTCCTCTGTGACCACATTCTCATGGATGGTAAGATGACTTCCCCTCCCATTCACATCTTGCTGTGTAGCTTGATTATTAATGCAGGTCTGTAGCACATGGCACTTCCCTAATGAAAGTAGATGCGTTTTTTAAAAAAAATTATGAAGAATTAAATCTCATAGACTTAAAGAGAAATTAAGCCGAAGGAACAAAATGTAGGATTGAGCTAAATCTTCAGCAAGAGACTTCTTACATAGCTTTCCCTGACATTACTGAAAGAAGAAAAGAGGTAGAAGTAAAGGAAAGCTACGTTATTCAATTGTATAGCAATTTCTATACAATTTCATTTAAGTTAATGGGGTTTAAGTAGCTTAATTTTTTAAAACTGTAGGCTTAACAATTATGGTTATACATAAGAATTTATGTCTGATTTATGCCCTTTGCTCTTGATCCATAAAATGAATTTTTTTAGGTTGTTGGTGTATTTGAGGTTAATATTTAATGGAGACACAGCAACATGGTTTATATTCCTAAAAAAACCATGAACAAACTGTTTTCTTTTTCTTTTCTTTTTTTGGTAACATTTAGCCTCAGTTTTATGATGCTGTAGAGCCCGTGGATTTTGAAAGTTTCTTAATGATGCAGCTGAATAACCTAGATTCAGAACTCTTGCAAGAACTGGGTGATTTTTCTGAAGATGATTTGGAGGTGATTTATACTTCAAAGGAGCATAGGACCTTGGAACCATCATTACCAGAAGAAGGGTGAGAAAACATTTTTTTAAAGCAAGCAACTTAAACCTGTTTATGTTCCTGTTCTTTTGGGTTTTTTGAACCAGACGTATCTCTCCTCAATGGATTCTGGCTACGCAGTGGTCTGACAAATAATTTTTTATTGCTACATATTCTGGGATCTCACTATAACACTTCAAAGAATCTCTAGGAAAATAACTTGTTTTCAGAAACTGTACTCATAAACATTGATTTAACTAAGCATTTATTCACCCAGGGCAAACTCCCTGTTGTATGTCTCCTACACCAGAAAATTAAAACAGTCTTTGTAGTTTAAATCTATCCAATTAAAAATAATGTATGTGCAATTTTAAACAATTCAGAATTAAAAACACAATACAGTACAATGATAGAATGGTAGTCAATACAGTAAGTACAGAGTTTGAATTGATAAGAGTTTCAGATTTTCCCAGTTCAAAATATGGAGCCAGTATAAACCATTTTGATGGGACGTGATGGCTCAGCGGTTAAGACACCAGGCTTGTTGATTGGAAGGTCGCAGGTTCGGAGGTTTGAGACCCTAGCCCTGTGTGACGGAGTGAGCTCCCGCACTCGCCCCAGCTCTTGCCAACCTAACAATTTGAAAGCATGCAAATGCAAGTAGATAAATAGGTACCACTTCGGTGGGAAGGTAACAGCATTCCGCGCGCGTCATGCTGGCCACATGACCACGGAAGCATCTTCGGACAACGCTGGCTCTTCAGCTAACAAACGGAGATGAGCACCAGCTCCTAGAGTTGGCACTTATTGGGTTTGTTACTGAGGCAGAATAGAGATTGGCTGCTGGGACAGAGCAAATTATGTTGGCGTACCTTAGAGCCTAAAGGCAAAACTGAAGTACTTTGGCCACATAATGCGAAGACAGGATACCCTGGAGAAGAAGCTGATGCTAGGGAAAGTGGAAGGCAAAAGGAAGAGGGGCCGACCAAGGGCAAGATGGATGGATGATATTCTGGAGGTGACGGACTCGACCGTGGGGGAGCTGGGGATGGCGACAGCCGACAGGAAGCTCTGGCGTGGGCTGGTCCATGAAGTCATGAAGAGTCGGAAGCGACTGAACGAATAAACAACACAACCTTAGAGCCACCTCATGGACTGGAGGAAACTGGCTGTATGGATGCACACAGAATAACAGCAAAGCAGATATATTAAGGGTGGATTTTGCAGCTATGACACTTTGATTTGATTGTAACCACTTGCTCAATATTTGAAGAGGAACTCATTTCAGTAGAATTTGCTTCTGAATAAATATGCATAGGTTGGCTGTCGGCAATATCCTTCTAAAACATTCCATATCTGGTTTATGGGCATTATAAACTGGGCTAGGAATTAACCGTAAACATGACAATATGGAACTATTTTGAGTTCCTTTGAGTATCCATTGATTGGACTTGTAAAAGTTTGCTTTTGTGATAAGATCCCAGGACTGAACATTTTCATGCAAAGCATGTACTGTATCTATGAGCTACATCTTCTTCCTCTGATGAGATAAACAAAGAGATTATCTTATCTGTGTTACCATAGCATTTTCCCTCTCTTACTGAACTGTATTTTAGCAGGCCAGTGCTCCCCCAATCCCTTTCTTTGACATTTGTTTCATTATTTAGACATTGTGTGATTTATACTTTGGAATATAGTCATTATACTTGATACATACTCTCAGTGTCTTTTAATTTTGAACTTAGTTTCTATAGATGATATTTTCTTATTAATAACATGTTGAATAAGATGTTCAAAAATTTAGCTTGGAAACTAGATTTGGGGAGCACTTTTGTGTTCCCCAAATCTAGTTTCCAAGCTAAATTTTTGAACATCTTATTCAACATGTTATTAATAAGAATAACAGTTATTAAAGTAACAGTTTTAAAAAGTAACAGTTATTGTTATTATGCAGGATGGATAGCCATGTTGCTGATACTATACTTACTAGTTTTATACACTGATTATGCATAGAAATATTTTTGCTCCTTCCCAGAACTGAATTGGATCTTCATGTCCGGGACTGTGTTCAGACCTATATTCAGGAATGGTTGATTGTGAATCGAAAGTAAGTTCTTAATTTATAACTGAATAATTACCCAGAGAAAAGTTGAAGTCTTGATTAATTATCTAATTAATCAAGAAGTAAGGCAATTGCTCTCTCATTAGGTTTACTAACTGGATCGAGTCCAGAAAATATTACTGCTGCTAATAATGGTCTGCCACAGTTGTATTGGGGCATGCAACCATATTTGGATCCAACTAAAAATAATCATTCATGGTTGACAGGAAAAGGAAACAATAATGGTTGGGCTTTCATATTTGTGTAAATGCAGCAGCATTCCCCAGATTACCTGGGAGAGTTGTACATACTTGGTGGTTCAACCAACCCTCATCTGGAAGTACTCTGCACCATTAAAAAGTGACAGGAAGCTCTCAGGTGCAGCAAAGAGTGATCAGATCAGCGGCAACTCAAAATATTAGATGGCCATTCTATTATGTCCTACAAAACAATAGGGGCAGTGGCACCTGCCTTTTGGCTTGAGGAAGTATCACTGATATATTGGAGAGGAGCAGAAAGTAGGAAAAATAGGTCTGAAAACTTATTAGACCAAGGTACCATGGGCATGTTTCTCATGACAGTTTTGGACAACATCTGGGACATGGAGATTGTGTGGGGGAGGTGAGTGTTGGTGTTCTTTTGAAAAAAAAATATGCACAAAGATTGCCCTCCGTATTCTTCTGTAGTTGTAACCCATATAGCAATTCACTATTTCATTAAAACTTTATATTCCATGTAAGCAGTTTTTAAATTAATTTGGGGTATTGTATACATTTTAATAAAATTTATTTACATGACAGCAACTGATCTTTCATTTTCTCTTTTTCTAAAACTGAAATCTAATTGGTTATTTTATTGAAGAAATCAAGGAAATAATGAGGCTTATACCTTAATGAAAACGGGATCCAGAAGAGATATCCACAAAAGCCTTCGAAAGCAAACATTTGAGTCTGAAATGTTGGATTATCACGATTCCAATGATCAGGTATTCTTAAGAATAGCCTTGAAAGAATGCTTTGAAGAGAAAAATGAGGCACTAGGAAGTGGTGGAGCAAAGCTGTCAATGGAAGGAGCCTCTTTTCCCAAGAATGCCTTGGGAGCAATTCTGAGTCATACTACAGTGCCACTCAAACGGGACTTCTGAACTTCCTTCCCAAATTAGAAGGAATAGCACCAAGTTGATGAGGGAAATCTACCTGCTGCTTGAAAAGCAACAAAGCATTCTTTTTTAAACAACAGGGATATGGAAGAAGAGAAGAAAGTCACCTCATCTTTAAGTGTTAAGCTCAGTAGCTATCCAAAAGTTCTTAGGTATCTTCTCCCAAAGTATCTGATATTTTTTTTGTTCCACTGTTTTTGCATGAAATAAGTGGCCCTGTTAAAGAGGAGAGTTAATGGTTCCATTTAACATTTATTCCATGGTGTTGGAAATGTTGTTACTGCTACGAGTAAGCACAGAAATATGACAGAGAAATATTCAGTATGTTTAATACCCGTAAAACTATTCCCAATTCTCTTGAGCAGGGAAGTCCCAGACACTTAAAGGTCCTCTGTGATGAATCCAATAGAGCCACCTTGACATCTGGAGAAGTTTGTCTGCGCAGCCTCCCACCTGATCCCCGACTGACCAGCCTACTACAGACAGCCAGTGCAGAAGACATCCAAAGGCAAAATGAAGAGGCACGGCAAGCCAACAGGCCTACTGAATTGTTTGCTCTGTATCCCAGTATAGATGAGGTAAGCCATATATTTTCTGGCACAGCTATACTGCAACCATCTGGGCTTTCAAAGGAACTATAATACAAAGAACGCAACATGTTAGACAATAATTCCATCTAGCCCAGCTGGCATAATTACTGTAGCTATAGGAACTGTAGTTCAACAAATCTGAGGAAAAAGGTTGCTCTATGAGAAAACTCATAGTTTTATATATTCATATATTCATAGTATTATAGGGGCGTGGTGGCTCAGTGGGTAAGACGCCAGGCTTGTCGATCGGAAGATTGCAAGTTCGGAGGTTCGAATCCCTAGCCCTGCGTGACGGAGTGAGTTCCCGCATTAGCCCCAGCTCTTGCCAACCTAGCAATTCGAAAGCATGCAAATGCAAGTAGATTCATAGGAACCACTTCGGTGGGTAGGTAACAGCGTTCTGCACGTGTCATGCCGGCCAAATGACCGCGGAAGCGTCTTCGGACAACGCTGGCTCTTTGGCTAACAAACGGAGATGAGCACCAACCCCTAGAGTCGGACACGATTGCACAAATGTGTGGGGGGAACCTTTACCTTTTAATGAGGAAACTGCCATTGTTTTGGTCAGTTTTTCTGGCTGAGAATATTCTTAAAATATGCCAGTCTGTTGGTTCTACTATTCATGTTGCTCTGTCCTGAAGCAGCATGATAACATGGTTGATGGTGCCATACTGCATTTTAGAAGCACTGATTAACTGATTATGTGCCATCAAGTAGTTTTCGACTCCTAGCAACCACATAGATAGATTTTCTCCATGCTGATCTATCCCTAACCTGTTCTTTCAATATTCCCAAAGGTGTACTCATCGCCACTGTAACTGAGTGCATCCACCTTGCACTTGAATTGCATTCAGAAACATACCAGTGACCACTGCAGCTCCCCCAGCAATGATGTAAAGTCTTAGTGTCATAATTGCCCTGTGAATGTGTGGGCTGCTGCACTCTCAACCAACGTCCTTGGCTTTACTGTAATTCTGATGACTTCCTGTGTTTTCTGCATTAACTTTTTGCCTGACTACTTTTCTTATACAAGCAAGAAATGAAGAGATGATAATAGATGATGTCAGACAAAGTACAGGAAACTAAAATGAACCAAAACAAATCACTGTTCTTAATGTCTTTAATAGGAGGATTCTGTAGAAATACGACCAATACCTGAATGCCCGAAGGAGTATCTGGGCAATAGGATATTAGTGAAAGTACAGACACTGAAGTAAGTCCTACATCTGTGGTGCTAATGGGACATGTTTAGGGGGTTGGACAAGAATCAATCAGATGGCATATAGAGAAACCCACAGAACAGAATGATGGAATGAAATACTGTATATAAAGTAGGAAGTAGGAAGATGACAGGTCTAAAAAAAATTTCCTCCATGTGCTAGTTTTCTTCATTCAGGAAACTTTTTTATTTTGGGAAGTATTTTAAAAATTTACCACGTGCGGTCTACAAAACACTTTGTCACCTATAGATTTCTCCAGTTTATTTCTGCTTATTCTGTTGTTTGTATATACCAGTCAGTGTTATCTAGCTACAGTGTGTCTGTACATTATGTTCTTTTAAATTTAAATTTTAAGTCTAGCCTTTATCATGTTTAACTGAAGTTTAACCATGCCTCATCAGTTAATCATATTTGGTCTTTATTAGCATTGCTGCATTTTTTTTAGAATGATAAAATATAAAATGCTCTCCCTCTCATTCTACCTTCCAAAGAAATTATTGGGATGGCTGCAAAAACCTTTGTAATGCTATGGGTGGTGTCACTATGGGTAGAGGTTCTAGGTAAAAGAGGATCTGCAAACACTGGTTTTGTAGCATCTTCTTCCATCTGATTGGTTAGATCCCACTTGCTCTGTTCTCGAAAGAAGTTGTTTGGTTTACAGAGGGAAAAATGGGATCATCTTATTATTTATTATTAATTGAATATTGAGTGATCATTAATTTGTCATTGGAAATAACAGACATGCCTCTGCTCATAGGAGATGTTACATTCCATCTAAAACAAATACTGGGAAAACAAGAGAGCTAGGGTATATACTTACTGTATATATACATTAAAATGGTTTAGTGTTGGCACTGAGGATTAAGTAGATAAACCAAAACTAAGTTTTGAGTTAATGTATCCAGTACAAGTAATATTCTAAGTATCCATTGTGCTTGATTTTGTGTCACATGAATTATTTAATTATTAGTGCCTTATTTTCTCCTTTGCAGATTTGAAATAGAAGTTGAGCCATTATTTGTAACCTTAGCTCTCTATGATGTAAAAGAAAGGAAAAAGGTAAGAGTGTAGCAGCACTATTTTTCATTTAAATGAAACATTTTATTAAATATTTTGTTGGGATATTGGTGTTCGCTAAGCTTGGTTTTCTTCTTGCAAATGTTTCATTACCAAATTAGATGTCATTGTCAGTGCTTCGACGCAAGGAGGTGGAGTTTGCTGGCTTTCTATGTGTGGCAGCTTGTTCTAGCTGTTTTGATCAGGGTTGTTGTAGTTGTGTGCCTGTTTCTGATTAGCCTACCTGAGGTGGTTGGCTGTATTGTTTCATCTTAGATAGTTTCTGCCCATGGTTAATATTTTTTATGTAAGGGCTATACTTTGGAAGGTTACAAGTAACTTTTGGGCAACGTGAAAATTGAAAGTCCTCTTAGCCCTTGACCACATGATGGGCCAAACATTACTAAAACTCTGCAATGATTTAAAATAGCATGTCAAAGAACATTATACAGATGATGTCCATGTGTCATCAAGAATCATGCTCAGTTTGAAGGAGATTTAACTTTATACAGTGAGCCTCAGTTATTCCCAGATGCTGTTGGTAACTATGGATTCCCATGTTACAAATAGCTACTATGTGGTGAGTATTAATGTGTATATGTTAAAGTTATTTGGTTAAAGTATTCTATGCAGAATTAAACGCATGGCATTTTCTCCACTGAATCTGGCCAGAGAGTGGAAAAGTACAAGTTACAAAAGAAAACAATTTACAAGTGACCCTGCATTGAAAGTTTGGTTCTCAAAACATTCCAAACGTAATCAGCAGATGTCCCTCTATCTAGCCATAATAAACTCTTATCACGATTGTTCTCAAGAGAACTGTAGCTCGAGGGAAGGCCAATACACAACACTGCCATCGTGTGACGCTTTATAGTAAGTACAATTACTACCAAAATGCTATGCTGAAAGAGATGCCCATGTTTGAACCAATCAGATGTGAGCTATGAACCATGGGTATTCCTTCATACTTATGTTCTCACTTATGTTCTTTATATATGCTTTCTTTCTTTATGTAGACTGCTATCTACATGTACTTGTATCTGAACTGTAACCATGCCTGGTCTTTGCACAGACCATGATGTTTTTCTTTCCTCACTTCTGGTGATGGAACTCTGCTTATGCTTTGATTTTACCTTTTTGCAATAATGCACTATGCATCCATTATTGCCTTATGCTATCAATAAAGATATTGTTAGCCTTACAACACGTTGTTTGGATTACTTCAAGCCTGAAACCCCAAATAGTTAACCATCACCCAATAGTATAGAGGTTATCTAATCCTTCTGGGGACTCTCATTCTTCATTTTCGAAATAGACCACTCTGATTCAGGCCAGATGAGATCTACTTTGAGATCTACAAATATCCAGATCTGGAGAGAGATTGAAGTTTCATATTCCCATGGTCTAGAATGGGAAGATACAAAAATAGCTGTAACTATTTTCTGTTATTTTTCAGCAAAATGGGATATACTTTCTATATAAGGTAGAGCTTTATGAGATTTCATAGGATATACTTGAAATCTGATTTTAAAAAAACAGAATGTGCCCATAACTACAGCAGTAGTAATTCCTATGATGAGGGCTTGAATGCAGACCTGTCCATCACTGAAATCCAGTATTTCCCTTCTTCATTCCTACCATGTCCTCTTAAATAAAGGACAAAAGGTTTGGAGTTTCATCCCGATCCACCCTGGCTGTCAAGATATTGTGCTCATAGTTCCAGAGAAGTGGAACAGGATTGAAGCTTCCTTGATATCTAAGGAAAATAACACAGTGGATTTACAACCTTATGCTTTGACCCAAGGAAATGAAAATCTAGCCTGAATTACTTTGTTCTACCTCATGATTTGAACAAATTATTTTGTTCTATCTCATGAGGTTTGGACAAATCTAATACACAAACAAATTTTCAACAACTGTCTAGTTTTGTGAAATATAATTAGCTAATAATTTATTTTATGTCTTTATTCAACACACTTCTAGCCTGTCACAATGAACATGACTCTTAGTGGTTTACAGTATGTAATACTAATAAGCAATGAGTGTAGCAACTTCTAGAATTTGCCTTTTCTTTTAGCCATTTCTTCTTTATCCATCAAATTTTGAATGGTAGGTGAGTGGGAGGTTCTATGCACTGTTTTACAGGACAGGGAGTCTGATTTATATCTCCCCAATAATCCTTTGAATGGGTGGTTAAGATTAGCAGTAGTATCTGGATTTAAAAATGCATGGCTCTGCTATTTCCTAAAGCCAAAATGTTCATGGAGTCAGGAAGTTGGCTGCACATTCTAACACACTGGTACACCCAGAAAAGTATATATAGTACTGTATAATCATTACAGGTATTATTATGACAATATTGTAGGTAGCATGCTACAACCTACATGGAATGCATATTCTCTTTCATCTTATTTCCCTTTAAGATCTCTGAAAGTTTTCATTGTGATTTGAACTCTGAACAATTCAAAGGGTTTTTGCGATCCCATACACCATGTATTGACTCCTCTACTCAGGCTAGGGCTGCTGTATTTTCGGTAACATATCCTTCTTCAGATATCTACCTTGTGCTGAAGGTGAGTCACATTATTACTATTCCAATGATGGTTTCTTTCTTAGTCTTATTTTCTGACTTTAGCCAGAGTTGTCTGTAATGGAAGCAAGCAAGACAGTGTATACCAACATTGGTCCGCCTGGTGCACTCCAGTGGTGATAGCCCCCCGTTCTTTTTAATCCTAGGCAACATGACCATAGGTTATTCTGGATGGGGATAATGGGTCTGCTAGACCAACATACATAGACTGCATAAACCAAAGAAATCAGGCTTTTATTAGCTTTATGGAAGAATGGGATGCCACAAAATTCTGCTCAAGGGATGGTAGGGCAGTGTAGGGCTTCTGGTTTTCTGTCTTCTATCTTTTAAATTGGAAAAGCTGACTGTGTGTTATGTTCCAGATGTACATTATGGAAGTGCTAGTAAAATAATTTATACATATTAATAATATTTTGTTGTTAATTAGATTCTTTTTCTTTCGGTAGATTGAAAAAGTTCTTCAGCAAGGAGAAATTGGAGATTGTGCAGAACCCTACATCATTCTAAAAGAAAGTGAAAGTGGGAAGGTAGATAATGATATAAAGGTTTTTAACTGAAATTACACACCTATCACCCTGATAATAGGGATATTATGTGGCCATCTCTCTCTGTATTCTTGAGAACTTTTGCCGATTTTTATTTCAAGGGTGTACTAGGTATATCCAATCCACATTTGTTTTTCTACCCATGTCTTGAAATGTACATGAGCAGATACTCAAAAATTGATCTTATCAGGCAATTTTTATTCTAAAAAATATTATTATACAAGTATACCCTTCTTATAAGATAATGTATGTCCCCACTCTTGCCTAGGAAGCAAGCTTGCACTACCCAACAACTGAGAAATTGGCACAAAATATCTCAGACTTAAGTAAGTTTCCAACCTTACAAGCCCCATTAATACTAGCACTGTTAGCAATGAATTTGCAGTCTCATTTACTGATGTAAAATCTAGGATACCAGATTTCAATTACTTTCTTAAATAAATCTCTTGTTTCCCATTCAATTATTATTCTCAGTTTCTTTGCACTTCCATTTTAAATATAATTCCTAATTTCTTCTTACTGTTTATTGAACTAGGCTTTAGTTCAGGGGTGGGGAACCTTTTTTCTGCCAAGGGCCATTTTGATATTTATAACATCATTCGAGGACTGGGGGGCGGGGTTTGCGGGCGGGAGCCAATCGCACGGAAGGGGGCGGGGTTTGCGGGTGGGAGCCTTGAAAACAATTTTGCGTGGCAAAATGTAGCTACAACTCCCCTTCCCACCCTGCCCGCCACCAGCGTTGTATAATCCAGGGGGTGACTAGTAGCCTGTGTGCGTGAGTGAGCTGGGGAGAAGATGCAAAGGAGGAGGAAGCCAGCCAACTCGGAGACAAACCCGCTTCCCTGATCTTCTCTGCCTGTCCTTCGCTCCCTTGCAGCGCCTTGGAGACAAAGAGCCTCCCACAATCCGCCCCTTTCCTGATTGCATTGCAACCGCAACCCCTTTCTGGACCGGGGATCTTCTTCCCCGCTCCCTCGGCCGGCTCCTCTGTGCCTGCAAGGCGAGGCGGATCAGGAGCAAGATGGCTTTAGCTCGCGTTTGCATCTGGCTTTCTTGCTGCTGCTGCCTCATGGTCGCTGCTGCTAATGCAGCCGCCGCGCCCGCCGCAGCGGGCCAGACCAAATGATTTCACAGGCCGTATATGGCCCGTGGGCCGGACGTTCCCCACCCCTGCTTTACTTTGTCAATTTTTTTTTCTGACTCTGTTGGCTTTTGTTTTAAGTTATAATTTTGCATGGAATTTATGATATGACTTCCATGGGTCCCGATCTTATTTTTGCTGACCGAACAGAGCTTCTCTATGTTTATCTGCAGGGTAATAGAGTCTATGTGATTTTAGTATTGCTCATTCAGTGAAGTCACTCATGATTAGAATTCTTCTTTAGGTTTTTGGGAGAAGATTTTTGCTATAAACAATTAATTTTCTCAGGAAAATTCTGTTGGTGTTTCTTGTATCATTTCATACAGCAAGCCCAATTTTTCCCATTATTTCAGATGCTGTTTTATTTGAGTGGTTGTATCTGAGCACTGACTTGGACACTGATGGGTTAATACCCATGATTACTTCATTTTTCAATGTTTTTCACATCTTCAGTAAAAAAAATCTGATGCTCCTTTGATATCAGATGGCCTATTCCAGTCTATTTTAGTTTAAAAAAAAAGGTAAAGGTTCCCCCCGCACAGTTGTGCAGTTGTGGCCGACTCTAGGGGCCGGTGCTCATCTCCGTTTCTTAGCCGAAGAGCCAGTGTTGTCCGAAGACGCTTCCACGGTCATGTGGCCGCATGACGCACGCAGAACGCTGTTACCTACCCACCAAAGTGGTACCTATTCATCTACTTGTATTTTCATGCTTTCGAATTGCTAGGTTGGCAAGAGCTGGGGCTAGTGCAGGAGCTCACTCCGCACGCAGGGCTAGGGATTCGAACCTCCGAACTTGCGATCTTCCGATCGACAAGCCTGGCGTCTTACCCGCTGAGCCGCCACACCCCTGTATTTTAGTTTACTGATTCCCAGAATGTCAATACCTATATTCAGACTTGGCAGATTTGCTCAGACAATATTAAGTTTACCTTGATTCATGGTTATAACATTCCATATGCAATTGTATATACTGTATATTTTCCTTTTGCTTCTGGACTAATCAGCGCCTGGATGTCCTTTCAGTTTTAATGTAGCCACTTCACAAACACCTGTGCTACTAGTACTTGCCCTCAGTTCTTTTCCAGGAGCTTTTTAGATACCTCCTGACTTGAGGAGCTCATCTATTAGTATCACATAAACATTGTCCTGGTTGTGAATATTCATTTAGTTTTCTTGGCAAAACACTGGAGTGGGATTCCACCCGATCATTCAGAGAGGGCTTGCTACGTACCCCATCGATAAGGGAATTTCATCTAATGGGGTCCAGGAGGCAGGCCTTCTCTGTAGTGGCGCCCACCCTTTGGAATATCTTGCCCCCAGAGTTGAGGCAGGTTTCCTCCCTCCCGACCTTTAGGAAAGATCTGAAAACCTGGTTCTGCCGCCTAGCGTGGGAGGGGAAAAGTAATAGCTCCTCCTGGGGGTGGTTAGTACCATAATGTCCTCCCTTTTATTCGAGATCAATTCGCCAGATTGGATTTTATATTTATTTATATCATGTTAATAAATTGTAATTTTATATTTGTATTTTAAACTTAATTTTATTGTAAACCGCCCAGAGTCCCCCGTTGGGGGAGGTGGGCAGTCATATAAATTTAAATAATAAATAAATAAATACCATTTCCTTCTCTAGTCTGATTCCTGGTCTATGACATGCCCACCATAAGTGGCCCTTCTCAGGGTGTACATTCCCAACAGTATAGGTCATAGCTTTATTATGTATGACCGCTTTCTACTACAAGGTAACAATCTATTAACTCATTAGAAGGTATTCTACTGATGGGGAAAGTAACCTAAGTTGCTAATATACATTGAAAATCAACTTTCATATAGCTTTGCTTTGAATATTTAGATCAACATTTTATACAGCATGTTAGGTCGTTTCTTTTCTGTTTAATCAATCATTATGACTTTGACCAACATATATTTTTCTGCTTATTTTTTAGACTAAGGAAAAGATTGAGAAATTAAAACAACAAGCAGAGAACTTTTGTCAACGTTTAGGAAAGTACCGCATGCCTTTTGCTTGGATACATATAAATTTAGCAAGTTTCTTCAGTATTCCAACACTTGAAAAAGATATAGCTGAGTTAGAAGTTTTAAATGGTAAGCTTAAATATATTATAATAAGACTGCGTATATGTTATGTATTCATGCTAGATAATTAACTATTTTCTATTAACTGCATAAACATATAATACCATCGTTCCAGTTCTAATTTATAATTAAAATATCTACCCTCTTAATTATAATCTCTATGTAATTTTATAATTGTAGGGCTTAATTGAGTTATGTGGCCACATAGTGAACGAAAATTGAAGCATATCCTTTGACGTTATAGTGAATAGGACATAGCCATCTAGTTAAGTAAGTTCCAGCATGGTTAAACAAGTAGTGTTCTGACATGGAAGCTAGTCCTCATAATAGATGGACCATTGGAAAAAGACTCTCCACAGTGGTTTGTCTCCATCACTACTGTAATGTATAACACTCTATATCATTTAAGAGTTAGATCCAAAGATTCTCTTTAGCTGATACTAAGAGTCTTTCTCTGGAAATAATAGTTCAATTACAGGAAAACTCTAGTACTTCCTCATCATATTGTCTTATTAAAGGATTAACCCCATCCTTGAACATCCACCTGTGATAAGAAAATAGGATATGTTTATTGGCACTATACTTTATACTGTATTAAGTCATCACAGTAGCATCTTCACCATTCTAGCATATAAACTAATTATTAATTCTGTAAGATGTTGGGCAAATCACCAGCTTTCACCCTTTGTTTTCTTTCAAAATGGTGGTATATCCTGCAAGGTTGTTATGTAAATGAGATATTCTTTTCTTGAACAGCAGATTCAGTATGAATTATATATCCAAAATGTAATTACATATATTCTCATAATATGTGTTAAAAGTATATATGTTTCTTCAGTGAAAGGATGAGATGGTAGAAAATGTAAGGAAAATGTAAGGAACAGAAGAAGCCTGTTAGTAATTAATATTCTGAAATAGTACTACGTAGCAATAGCCATGTTTACCTTTTTCAATAAAGCCAAGTAAGATGCATTTGAAATTTCACATTTGAAGGAAAAGGGTCCATTGGTGATCGAAAAACGATGACAATGCAATCTAGAAAGTATTCTGAAAGAGGCCTTAGCTCAGATGACATTCCTGGCCCAGTGAACTTCAGAACCACCACTCTGACTGTCAACACATTTTTTAAACAGGTACAGTATGTTGTTGGGAAGTTCTTCCAGATGAGTAGTTCCAAGTGCCACTCATTCCTTGTTGTAGTGGTACAAAAGGGTTCTGAGTACTGGACTGGCCATATTACTACTATTGTCCTGATCTGTATACCTCTAAATTTTGTCAAAATAGATTAATAAGGTATATCAGAATGTTGGCTAATCAGAAATTGACGAAGGTTTTTTGATGATGATGATGATGATGATGATGATGATGATGATGAAACTCCTAGTTGGCAAAATATGTGGGAGTCTAAGGTAGTCTCTAGATTAGTGGTCTGACTTTTCACAGAATAGATTGATCAGACTTGGGATAAAAAATTGTTTTGGTTGCACTGTTACAGTCAGCAAGGAATACTGCATGTAGCATAAATATAGCTAGTCTACACTTTACCTATCTTTCTAAAAAGTGTTATGATAAAACCTTGATTGACCAATGCTATGATGGAGATCAATAGCTATAGGCCAATCTGATGATGACCATGGCATATGGAAGATTATAATCTGGAATGTAAGAGGAGAAAATGATAAAGATTTGAATGAAGGTGGAGTATTCTGTGGAGGGAAAATGAAGAATACATTCAGGGGAGTTAAGGTATAAGTTAAATAATGAAAGAAATAAAATGTATGTAAAAAATATGAACTGGTATCGTCTAGATCAGAGCTTTCCAAACTGTGTGTCGCGACACAAAAGTGTGTCGCCACACACAGTCTGGTGTGTTGCCACACAACCCGGAAGCGCTGATCATCATCAGTGCTTCCGAGTTTTCCCGCGGCGACACACCAACTGCAGCGCGCAAAACCCGAAAGCAGCAGCAGCGCTTCCAGGTTTTTGCGCGCTGCCGCACTTCCGGGTTTTCCCGCGGGTGTGTCGCCGCGGGAAAAACTTTGGAAAGCCCTGGTCTAGATGGTTGTGAATACATATGAAAGTAGGAATTAGATTGGTTTGCAGTCCAGGTACAGGTGGTCCTTGTTTAACATCCACTCATTCAGTGAGCATTTGAAGTTACAACAGCGCTGAATGAGAAGTACTGACAACAGTTCCTTGTAGTTGCAGCTGTCACAGTGTCTCTACAGTCATGTGATCGCAATTTGGGTGCTCAGCAACTGGCCCGCAATTACCACAGTGCCCTGTGGTCATGTGATTGCCATTTATGACCTTTGCTGCCAGCTTCCAACAAGCAAAGTCAATGGGGAAGCCAGAAGGAGGTTGCAAATGGAGATCACATGACTGTGGGACCTGCAACCACACCAGATTCGCTTAATGACGCAACTGGGACTGCTGGAACTGCCGTCGAAGTCGGCACGGTCACATGACATCGCATCTTATGACTATGTTGCTTAGTGATGGAGTTCCCAGTCCCAATTACCATCAGTAAGCGAGGACTATCTGTATATATCTGGACTGTCAAACAACCTAATTGGTTTCTGACTGTATGTGCTCAGAAAAAGGTCTCTATTTCAAATACTTGGTTTAAACATAAATCTTTTCATCTGTACAGGTGGAAAAAAAAGACATTTAATGTAAAAGCGTGATTGATTTGATTCTTTATGAGGAAAGTTTAAGAGAATTAATGAAGCATAAAATGTTGACAAAAGGTTCTGAATGGGGAAATATTTTTTTTAGTTCTGTCAAAAGTGGATTTTGGTAAAAAGGACATGGAAGGAAAGGAAAGAAGTAAAAGAAATTAGAGTAAGAGTAAAATGAGTTCAGGAAGAGAAAATGTGAGTCCTCTATGAAAAATTATTAGAAGATAATTTTATTTCCCAATACTGTAGAATGAATGGAAACTGGAGACAAGGAAACTGACATTGTCTGATAGTCAATAAATCTTAGTCATACTATATGTTTTTTATATGTAGTTAATTACAAATAAAGATGCAAGTTAGTTTTCAATTGATCATTATTCAAAAATTTGCTGTTTCCAGGAAGGAGATAGGCTTAGTGATGAAGACTTATTCAAGTTTTTAGCTGATTACAAGAGGTCTTCGTTGCAGAGAAGAATCAAGTCTATACCAGGTATGCTTAATGTTAAAATTAGATGCTCATATTATGTACTGGCCAGATCCCAACTATTTTTGAATTACCAACTTTTTTTCCAAGATAACCAATGGCTTATTTGTTTATTAGAGTCCCCAGTTCAAATGCAAGGGGGAACTACAATTTAATATGAGTAATGAAGGAAGCCAACAAGCAAAGAGAAGGATGAGCACTCCTCACTGGTCATCTTTCCCAGCTGCCGCTCCCATGGTTTATGTAGCTGAGAAAAATTGTCTGAACTAGGCTAAAGTGTTTATGGAGACACATTGGGTTAATTTAAACATACTAATATAAGAATAGTCATGTTGCATCCGTCTAAGGCTCTGGACAAGCTAAATGTTTTAAATGCCTAAAAGTTGTTTTTCAGTCTTCCCTGTCAGCCTTCCTATGTTTAGGAAGGCTAAAACTACTTTTATTAAGTTGGCTATAATAACAGAATCTTGCAAGTCTGATTCTAAAATGATTTGAGTCCAACCACAAGCATTTACTGAGCCTTAAGAAATGCCCAGAGATGCTTTCTTGCAAACTACTTAAGCTTACTTATTTATTCTGAATAACATTAGGAATTCTGTAGAGCTCAGTTTGATGCCTCTCTCTTGGCACTTTTAGAGGGTAGATGTAACAATACCCCTGCAGAGAATATGTCATTTAAATCTAGGAAGGTTGAATTAATCAAACATGTTTGTTGCAAGTTTTATTCTGATTCTTAGTCAAGCTTAGTTCAGCCAACAACAACAACAACAACAACAACAACAACTTACCAGGCCACCTGAATAACTTTCATATTAAATATTTTCTGCCTCACAGAGTTTCTAACATGACATATTTAGTTACTTAATTTTGCTTTTTAGCAATAAGAACTTGCTGGACTATGGGATTTTTAAAATGATTGGGCTAAAGTAAATTACTATGTTTTAAGTTTTGTGTATGTTTTTATTACATTTATTTCTGTGGTTTGTATTTTTGTTTGTACTCTGGCTTAAGACCATAATAAACTACTACTAATCAGCCAAGACCAATATTAGTTCTGCATTTTCTTTCTCAGTGTGGCCAACTGGATGCTTCTGGAGTGCTGGAGACATAACCCTCTCCTGCCATTATCTCCCTGCAACTAGTATTTAGAGGCATGCTGCCCCCAGCCTAGAGGTAGCAGTGAGTCTTCAATGACCTGTTCTTTGTGGATTTATCCTTCTCTTTTTAAAGACATCCAAGTGGGTGGTGGCCACCACCTTGTCTTGTAGTAGTGAAGAAGTTGGGCCCTCCCAACTTCCCATGAGGAGTCCCGCCTTCCCCGAAGGGCTTCTCTTAGACCCATTTGTCTTAGATCAAGCCCTGCCATCCTGTTCCCAGATTATCCCATTTCTTCCTAGCCATCATTAGGGTGAGCTTTCTCTGTTCTTTCCTCATGCCCATCTATTTTCCACTGAGTTGGATGGGCTGGGCCTGTTCTCATAAACTCTTGCTCATACGAATTTTAATGCATGCTAGATATTCTGTGGAGGGCAAAATAACAACTTCTTTCAGCCAAGTCGGGGTATATACATGCTAGACCAGACGTGAACCAGACTTGTTAGATTAGGGACTTTCTTCTGACTTTCTTACTTTTTATGTACCATACCACTTTCGTTTTATTAATTTTCCTAAGGTTTGCTTAAATTGGAGATCTCCCCTGCTCCAGAAGGCCTCAGTTGTTGTCTCAGCCCAGAGCTGTTACAGGTGAAGCCAATCACGGAGAATCGCAGTCGTATACATAAGGAGGTTTTGGAGTTTCCAGTACGAGAAGTCTATGTCCCCCATACTGTATATAGGTAAGATATTTTATCCCTCTTGCTGGATTAGGAGACTCATGTGTAAATCAAAGCAGATAGAAGTAGGTTACCAATCGAAGAGAAATAGGTTAGTTTTGTTATCTGGATCTTGATGAATAAATGAGGTTGTTGCAAACATGTTTTGCCTGTATTTGCCTTTGAAGACAGTTAGAAACAACAGCTAGTTGAGAATATTGTGGCTAGATGATTGTTCTGTATGTTTTCTGCAGCTTTCCCTCCATGGATACCTTTGACATCAACAGCTAACACTGTTTTTTTCCATGGTAGGAGCTAGTCAGTGGAACAACTTGCCACTGATGTTGAGGCTGGCCTTCTCATTACAGTTTCTTTTTACCTGTTCAGAGTCTCCTGAATTAGAGTTTTAATGGTTGGTTAGTCTGAATTTTACTGTGAAAGAATGTTTCTAAGTTGCCTAGAGCTACACAGTTGGAGTCTCCTATACATGTTAAAATAAATACAAAAACAAATATATAAATAACAGGCATTGGGCAAGGAAGAAAGACCCTTCTAGGTTTTTGTTGGTTCTCCAATTTATTGTGCTTGTTTTAACCTATTCACTGAGAGGTTCTTTTCCGGATACCTGCATCTTCCAAAGTTTTGAAGATTTGAAGACTGGAGAGAGATAATTGTAAATGGTGCTCTGATGATTATGGAATAATATCACATTGAAGTTTAGTTAGTACCTGTGCCGAGCTCTTTTGAGCCCCAAAGATTTTTTGTTTATTTTGTCAAATATTCAAAAAAAGTTTGTCCCTTTCTTTTAATCAGTTCAAGTCAACGTGTATGGTATTTCAGAGAATGGTATCTGCTGCTTCTATGTGTTTGCTTTTCCAGCTTTTCAACTTTATGATCTAAGCAGTATTTGCAATTGAAGTTCTTTAGTTCTTTTATTCAGAGCAGCAGCCAGCCAGTCATGCTATTTCCCAGGATTTCCTATTCCTCTATTTCCCCCAGGAGTTACTCAGAATGAACCCTGAATATGCTCAGCCCTGATTGGATTGCTGTCATGTTAAAAAAAGAAAACATTCTGTACTTCTACAGATCTGTGGTTTTATTGTATTTACGGATACTATTGAACCCTGCTCTGACCAGTTAGTCATTGCGGTCAGGGCTTGGTTGGAACGTAAGAAGCAGAAACTACTTTTCATGAAACAAAGATCATTGGAATGGGAAAAATGGAAAACTAGGACTCAGTTTAGATTCCCCTGACCACCTTTGGTAATGGCTGCTCATCAGTCCTCTCAGTGGCTCTGGAATGATTTGGGTCTGTGCCAGGTACCTCATCTGTTCCTCCTCCTTCCTCTTTCCTGCTGAAAGACAATGGAAAATAGCAACCAAGACCTGGATTGAAGGGGTCTTCTTTTTTAATTTATCCTAAGCCATTCTTTTTCCTAGCTGGAAAAACATAGAGTCCTTGGTTTTCCTAAGCTCATTTCATTGTAGCCACACTCGTCACTGCATCATGAAATGAAAGAAAGGAGAGCAAGAAGAAATGAAAGAGCCAGCAATAATAGGGAGCTCTACCAGTCTGGCTTTTCCTTAACTTAGGAAATTATTCAGGAAATTTCTAAGAATTCTCCAGAAATGGAGACTTGAATAGACTTATTCTAATTTCCTAACAAATAGGTTTTATATGTATCACATACAATAAAGAGAACCTCAAACCTTTGTTTACTGTAGTTAGTGAAATACAGTATTGTGAATAGTTACGTTCAGTATTTTATGGAGCAAAAACTACCTGCAACGTTGATGTTTTAAACAGGTACAAATTCACACAAACACATCTCTGAATCAGATTAAGGAAAAGGCGTGGTTTTAAAAGGATAGCAAGGAAATGGGGTTTTGTGGGGTTTGCAGTGCATTGTAACTGGCTGGATGCCTGTGTTGTGTGAATGCCAATGATAAGTTCCCCAGCAGAAGTGCATCCAGAGCATCGTATGGTAGGATTTATATATGTTGCTGCATATATAAATATATATTTACATTTACATTTACATTTACATTTACATTTACATTTACATTTACATTTACATTTACATTTACATTTACATTTACATTTACATTTATATATAAAGCAGTGCCGCTGCTCAGAGAACAGTACTGCTGATTTGCACATGCACACCATTTTCTAGAGAGATACAAACAAACCTTGTATATGCAAGTAGTTCAGTAATATTCTCTTTCAATTGTGGAGATTATTTAAGAGAGGCTCTACATTCAGAAACAAAACTGTAAACAATTTTGTGCTTGGTCTCTTTAAATAGAGGAATCGCCCCACTTTTAGCCCCCTCCGCTTCACAGCAAGAAACAAGGCATTCATAGAACTCCAGCAGGACAAAATATTATTGGAAAGGAAGTACAAGGATAATTAATTCCGTAGTGCTACTTTTTATCTATTTAACCAAATCACTTTGCAATTTTATTTTTTTTAAGTAAGACTTTTTTTGTCTTTTAGATAAAGACAGTAACTCCAAAAATACATTAAATATCAATCTGCTCAGGAAATATTTCCTGATATGCAACCAGAACAAACTTTGTCTCTTACTCTTGTGTTTGTATTTTCAGAAAAACGGTCTTTATTTAAGTTAAATCAAAGCTGACCACTTTTTATCATATTCTACTTAACATAATTCACATCATAAGAAATAAAACATTCACCTGTGAACTGTTTGTTTACTGCAGCACTTTCAGCTGATTCACCACTTCTGACATACTGTAATGATATAATAAGGAAGTCATGAGAATTATGGTATGGTGGTAACTCTGTGAGAATCTGGCTTGGAAGCTAGCTGTATTAGGAAATGTTTCCCATATATCAAGTATAGTTTTAACATATTTATTATTAGGACAGCCACCCACTTAAATAAATCCTAGCTCAGGAATGGTCTACCTTTAGATGGCTGGTGTTTTAATATTTTTTGTGAAATGAGGAATGAAGTGGACGAGATGTCAATGCAAAGTGAGTGGGGCCATCTTACGTTAGTGGGCCATTCCAAGGTCTCTTGTTTTCCCTTGATTTGGAAGAGCTCAAACTTTTAACACCCTGCTTATGAGGATAAGCATCACATTTTTTGGCATTAAAAATTATATATACACCAGATCTCCAGTTTCAACCAGACGATTACCTTATTAAAATATTTCACTGAAAATGTCAAAGAATATCCAGTAGTATTTGCATACCGGCACTCTAAAATATTTTGTGATTTTCTTTCCTTTCTGGAAATGGGTTTCATTAATTTTTAAATAAAATTGCTTTAGAATTGCATTCTTTTGTCCCTAAATTACCAGATCGGTAACATGCTTTGAACGTTATTTTTCTTAGCATCAATAGCATTCACAGGGCAGGGTTCTGTCAACATTGACAGGAAGGCAGATAGAATGTCACAATCCAAACCCCACCCGTTTGTATGTATATCTCTCGGGTTCAAAGGGAATGAGGTTTGCATTGTGGTGGTCCGTCCACCATCTTGTCAATTTTGAGTCCCCCACAAAACATCTTTTTTCTACATCCTTTCTTTTGCCTTTGCCAGTTTTGTTTCTTAAATAAATAATTTGAGGGAGGAACATATTCTTTCACTTTCCTGATAATTCAGAGAAATGCCAAGATACATTACAAAGCTGTGTTTTCATCCTTGTGCTTGGAGGCAAATGTTTAGTCTGGGTTTCTAAAAGGGATAATCTAAAAGAAAAAGTGTATTTGTCTTAAAAACAGTAAAATCCACTTTCCTATTAGAAGTAATCTTTCAGGATTTTTGTACATCAGTAATTCTCTGAAAGGTATTGCTGATGAGGGAGAAGAAAGTGAGAAACTGGCACAAGCATGATTATTTGTAGGGATGATTATGATGATGATTCCTCCCCCTAGAAATCTTCTTTATGTGTATCCACAACGGTTGAATTTTGCAAACCGCTTGGCTTCAGGACGAAACATTACCATTAAGATTCAATATATGTGTGGAGAAAATCCTGTCTGTGCAATGCCGGTAAGAAAGTTCATCGTTATTTTGCCTGTTCGGTTTGTGCAGAAGCATGTAGATCTATTTTCTATACAAATTTCCCATACAGTGCCTCTTCTCTGCATCAAATGCTTCCAGTTACCTTTGGATAAAACCAAATTTTTCCAGGATGCTGGTACTGGTTTCACTTAGGAAATGTTTTCAGCTCAGCCAGCATCCAGCGTTCTTGTACTGATGCTAACCCAGGTGAAATCCAGTGCTCTTCTCTATTAAACATAGCCCATTTCATTTAGACTGAGGCTGAGTTAACTAAAACTGCATAATTGACTGAGTGACAAAGTGTATCTGTTTACAGTTGAGTGGGGACAAGATTTAAGTAACTTTCTAAACATGATCAAAGAACAAAAATTAGCTATACTCTGATAGTTCATTTGCTAAAGCAGAGCTTTCCAAACTTTTCATGTTGGTGACACACTTTTTAGACATGCATCATTTTGCGACACACTCTTACAGCAGGGCATCATTTCGCGACACACTCTTACAGCAGGGCACAAGGCAGGCACTAGGACCTGCGCGGAATCACAGCAGGTTTGAAGGCAGCAAGGCACAAGGCAGGCACTAGGACCTGCGTGGAATCCTGGCAGGGCAGGTTTGGAGGCAGCCAGGCACAAGGCAGGCACTAGGACCTGTGCGGAATCCTGGCAGAGCTCAGAGGCAGCAGCAGCCGCGACACACCCGGACACTGCAACCGGCACACTAATGTGTCCCGACACACAGTTTGGAAAGCTCTGTGCTAAAGTATTATTTTGATCAATTTTGGGGGGGTTATAATTTCTTCCATTTAACAGCTACAGGGTAAAATGTTCAGTTTAAGTAAACTCATTTGATTGGAATTTTGTTTTACACAAAAGAAATACATCCCAGGAGCTTTTCACATTTATTTTAAAACTTAAATTGACTAACTTTTTGCCACTAAAAATTAACATTTTGTGGCCAAATTTCAGTTGTACAGTCTTGAGGAGGTCTGGGGACTGCAAAACATGGGTTGATGGAGCAGGAGGATACATATATCTTCTTGTCTTAAAAGATGGATACCAATTGTTTTCCAATCTGCCAATTTGACCTCTGTGTTCCTTGGAGGTTTGCTTGCTCCTATGCCACCAATTAAAGAAGGACAACATACCATATCTATTTTAAGGTTTTATGTTTTAAAATAATGGTTGCATAACCTGAACTTTATCAGAAATAAAATCAGTATTGCCGGTTTCAAATAAATACTTAATACTGGTATATTCTAGGGGAAAAATCTTTGCATCATGTTTATTTTTTAGGTTGCTTTGCTTAATGGATTATGTTTTGCTGTGTAGGTCATCTTTGGAAAATCTACAGGTCCAGAGTTTGTACAAGAGGTTTACACTCCCGTGACATATCATAACAAGTAAGGTTATTATTACCATCTGTAGCCTTAGGCTTGAATATATTTGCATAACAAGGAGTATTTATAGATGCAGGGTAAAAAAAAAGATAAAACA
The DNA here is from genome assembly GCA_023362775.1 of Charina bottae. Lineage (NCBI taxonomy): Eukaryota > Metazoa > Chordata > Lepidosauria > Squamata > Charinaidae > Charina > Charina bottae. Next base: position 204,567,233 of record JALMGJ010000002.1, on the reverse strand, counting down.
TTTCATGAAAGGTGTTTAAATTCAGTAATTAAAACAATTACTATGCATTTGTTGTCTTGAAACAACACAAAAACCTGAAAGATTTCCTTCCAAAAAAAGGAACTGTGAAAAGTGAAGCTATAGTGTTTCATGTTACTTAAGAGTGGTTGTATGGTATAATCAGGAATTGGCCCTGCTTTCTCTTTATCTTCCTTGTAAAGTGTGAATTCCCTTAAGCATAGTTTTACTTAACATTTGCTGCAGTGATGTTAATTGTGGGTAGGGCTCAGATCATCAATTTTGGATCTAAAAACATGGGAAAACTTTTCCTTGTTAATATCACCATTGATTCAATAGTTAATTGCTATTAAACCTGGCAAGAGAACACTGTGCTTCCCAGTTATGGGGAAAGGTCCTGATATTGCAACATAAACCTATGCTGGATTTTGGTCTACACTGATCAAAGAAGTCAGATTTTAATTATATGTATTTGTAAACAATCTTATATTTTGAATATATGAATGTAGATTTCATTTTCTTCTGGACCTGAACCAGCAATTCCTTGGTCTTTTCTTCAACATGGGTCTGATCTATAAATTCTATCGCATTTCCTATTTCTTTTCAGAAAACTTTTATTTATGATCTATGTGACAGATTTATGCTGTCACAAATCCTATCATATGCTATACAATAAAGCTAATAAATAGGTGAGGAAACCTGTAGTTCTCTTTCATGTCATAAGAAGGCTGTATGTTTGCTGCTTAAATATAAATACAAATATAGAGATACAGAAATAGATATCTGTTTGTTTAAAAAATATAGGTGTCCCGATTTTTATGAAGAAGTGAAAATTAAACTCCCAGCTAAACTGACGGAAAAACACCATCTGCTGTTCACATTTTACCACATCAGCTGTCAGTCAAAACAAGGAGCTTGTGTAGAAACACTCTTGGGTTATTCAGTAAGTCAATTTTGGTTCCTATCAGCAAATTCTTGGAAAAACGAATAGGCAGCATTTTTCATTGTTTCTGTCAACTGAAAGTACTGTAAAATCTCATTTGAGTTTAGCTTGTCTCCTGGTGAGTTCGTGGACACGTTCATATAATTTTCTTGGCAACATAGAAAATAGTATAGAAATAGTTTTCCATTGCCTTCTTCCCAATCTAGCCTACTGCCTGGGGTTTTGTGGTGTCACCCTCCAGGTGGCCCAGTCCTGCTTAACTTTTGGATCCAGACAAAGTTGGTGAAGTGCTGCCACATGCTGAGACCCTTCTGTCCACTATATGGAAGCAAAACGTCAAAGAATCATGTGTGAAATATAAATTGCATTGTATTACTAGACATGCAAGTTATTTGTAATTGGCAACAGAAGCAAGCAATTCGTTTATCATTTGTTGTGTTGCATATTTATTGCACATATCTGTCATTTCTATGCCATTTGTTAAAGTAAAACGTGATACGTTTTGCATGCTTCTGTTTTATGTGTATGGGTCTATATAGCATACTTTTCATAAGTGTCAGTGGGGTAGCCTTTTGCACAAAAAAATAACGGAGATATTTGTACCACCTTAAGAACTAACAAATTTATTATTGCAAAAGCTTTTATGGATCATAGTTCATTTCATCAAATGCATGTAGTCCTGAGAAAAGGGCTTTCTTGTATATTGTATGTTTTCTGCATGTTACATGTATTACATAGGTACATGCATAACAGAATATTGCATGTGGGTGCTTCATGGATGTTTTACATCACAGCAAACATCTATGTGCAATATGCATAGTATCACATTTTGTGTGTCTGTCAAGGTATTTTGCATGCATTTTTGGCATAAATAAGGTAGCATTTGAGTTATTTATTTTGCCATAGACAACCTGTATGTCTCGTAGTTTGCAACACACCTATCTATAATATGCATGGGATGTACTGTATATCATGTACATTTGTTATCTGTGTGATGTACTGTATGTGCCTGCCATTTAGGCTACGAATGGACTAGATGAGGATAAGTTGAAGCTCTGGAGCAAAAGCATATCACCTGCCCATAGGATCTTCTCCGTACATTTGTCTGGACTCTTGAAAAGCTTTGTGATTTTTTGGGGGGAGGGGGTATTCAAAATTAATCAGTAGTTTTTACAGAGGGATAGTTTTGGAGGCAGTAATGCCAATAATTGCAGTTTATGAAACAGACAGTAAAGGTCTTTGCAAGAACTGATGTGGGAAGGAACAGATTTCAGTTGATTTCTAATCCAGTTCCTTGGAATATAATTAAGCCTTATCAATTGTGCATGCAGTAATGATATAGCTCTCTTTCTCTCTTCATCTGTTTCAGTGGCTGCCAGTTCTGTTAAATGATCGGCTCCAAACAGGACATTATTGCCTGCCTGTTGCTTTGGATAAACTGCCTGCCAACTATTCAATGCACTCAGCAGAGGTAATGAGGAAAACCACCAAGAAACATTTTGCCCAATGGAAAGGACACAGTTAACATTTTCCCCTTAATATAACAACATTTGCCTTCCTTAAATGGAGGAGCACATACAAAGACATGTGATTTAAAGACACATATCTGATAAAAAAAAAAGAGATATCAAATAGAACAGAACACCTTCTTTGGCTTTCCTCCCACCTACAAGATTGCTAGACATGATCTTTTTAGCCATATATTGTTATTAAGATACGTCTTAGAACAGCGATTCTCAAACGTTTTGGTCTCAGGACCCATTTACATTTTTAAAAAATGATTGAGGACCTCAAAGAACTTTGGTTTATGTGGGTTATATCTATCAATATTTACTGTATTAGAAATTAAAACTCAGAATTTTTAAAATATTTATTTGCCACCACCCCCGGAGTCCCCAGACCACATGCTTTGAGGACCACTGTCTTAGAATATTTAAGTAACATAGAATTATTGGGGAGACACAATCTGATTCTGCAACATGAAATGGGAGTTGGTTTGTTTATAGCCATTATGAATACAAATAACGAACTGGGCATTTCTTTTGAATAAAATAGATACTTTAGAACATTTAATGGGAATTCTCCATTTGGCTCACTTGGTTTCATGTTAGATACTTTTGAATTATCCATTTGTTCCTTTAGGCTGGTGCACTAGCCACAGGTCTTTATAATAAAGAGGAATGATGGGAATTGAATTATTTGGGAAATTTGGGGAGAAGAACATTTCTAATGGGTGCCATGTTGGGGAAAATGCCATAACTGCAGCAATCTGGTAGGCTGGAAATGCTCTGAGTTGAGGTTGCAACTGTTAAAATGTTAAATACCCAGTGTCCTCCCTTCTGAATAAGATCTTGTCGTCACTTGGACTTTTATTTATTTATTCTCTACTTATATTTGTTGTTGATTGTAATGTTATGCTTTTATTGTTTTAATTGTTGGTTTTATTGTAAACCGCCCAGAGTTCCCCTTAAGGGGGAGATGGGCGGTCATAGAAATGTGAAAAATAAATAAACAAACTATAAAAGTTCAGTGTTCAGTGCAAAAATGCCCAACACTAAGCAAACATAAATGTGAATACAGTACATTGTGTAGACATACTGTATCTTTTGACCACCAATTTTATCTTCAATATAGAAAGTTCCTCCACAGTCTCCTCCTATTAAATGGGTGGAAGGACACAAGGGGGTGTTTAACGTGGAAGTGCAAGGTATATCATCAGTTCATACCCAGGTAAGGAATTGGGGGGGGGGGCATTCTATTCATGCAAAAATTAATCTTTTTTTTTAATTCATTATTTAACTGCAATGACTTACCTTCAAAACTTCAGATTTCACAAAGCTGAGGTTATCTAATACAGAAAGCCTCAGTAGGGTGGCCACTGTCTTTCTAGTTAAACCACGAAAAAGGTGAGCTGGAAAGATAATACATTGTGTGTAGATATGTAATTCTATAATTCTTTTGCACAGCTTTTTAAAAAACAGCAACAGTGTATTGCAAACACGGCAGCTGCACCTGAAGATTAGTGTGTACTCTCACTGTGCACAAAATTGAGTGATCAGAGCAGCCGTCTAGGTGAAAATGGTATCATAGCTTTTAACTGAATTCACATATGAAAAGAGCCATGGTAGAGAGAAGCAGATTTCCAGCATGCCTGGAAGTGGTCTAAACAGTCACCAAAGATTTATACCCCTCTTTGGCAGATGCTTATTAGCTTTAAAACAGTAAATTTTAATGAAAAACTCACCCCAAACTTTAGCTGTGCCAGTGTTATGTTAAAGGAGGTTCATGCATAATTGAAAACTAAAATGATTTTCTCTAACTATGTTCAACTTGAGGGTGAAAAGTTCTGGTGTTTTTTTTCTCATGGGGCATTTTTTCTGCTGTAGATTCCTCTCTGTATTGTCAAACTCTTTTAATCTTACTGGAAAAAAAATACAGATACTCATAGAGTTTAATAGAGTTCATTGATGTACTGTATATATGAAAATAAGCTTGCAGGTCGATTTGGAGAGCCAGAGTTTTTGCAAGAGAAAAGTAATAATAACACTGGTCTGCAAATATTATCATTATTTCCTGGTTTTGAAATAAAGCATTTAAGATTACGGTTCTTAAAAAAATCACACAATTATAGATTATATCAATTTTGAAGTTTTGTGAGATGGGTCATAATAGTTTTGGGTTTTTTAAATATTACTGTTAATGAAAAGACACTAGACCTTGGACTAGATATCAAGATTGGGAAGACTTTAAAACTTGGTTTTGCAAGACCTAGGTTGGTTCTGAAGATTTAAACTGTTTTAACTTCACAGAATTATGTATTATAACTGCAAAAATAGAAAAAAAATGTGTTTTCCTTTTCCACTTTGATAAATATTTGATAGGAGAAATTCAAGCTCTGTAATAAACATCACACATCATTTATATCTTTTTGGCTTGTATTTATAGGACAATCACCTGGAGAAATTCTTCACCCTGTGTCATGCTCTTGAAAGCCAAGTTACTTTCCCCATTCGAGTGCTGAATGAGAAGATCACAGAAGCCAGTCTTGAACATGAGCTGAAACTCAGCATTATTTGCTTGAATTCTTCCCGCCTTGAGCCTCTAGTGCAATTTTTACACTTGATATTGGATAAACTGTTCCAGTTGTCAGTCCAGCACATGGTTATAGCTGGCCAGACAGGTACCAAACGTTGCTGTTGATTTCTGAACCCATAAACCTTGTGTTAATTGGAATGTTTTTTTTAACAAAAAATACTAAAGCATGTTCTTTTCCAGACCAAGGAAGATTGATATAAAAAACAAACTACTTAACTGTCTAATAGAAATCAGAAATTGAAACTTTATAAAATTTCTTCCTGGATTGATAGGCCCTTTCTGCCACACCAGAGATAATTTTGCTTTGTTTTATGCAGATTTCATGAATAAAGTCATTGCTTTGAATACAGATTCAGTCTGAGTGGACTGATCAGTGGATCTACCTTAAGTCTGACTGAATCTGAATTCAATGAATGAGCTATGCATATTCAGTTCTGCTTCTGTTTTCCATCCATACCATCTCGAGCAATGCCGGATTAAGGCATTTTTTTAATGATGTGGACAAATTTTTGATTTCTGGATTATTTAAGGACTATATGACTTTGAACTGTAAATGTTTTGCATATTTACTAACTTTGAACATAAATTGAAATACTTTATTTTCAAATCAAGGTAGCATTTTCCAATGTAAAATTGTGATGAGATGGGTTTAAATTCAGAAATGTGCTTAGAAAGTCTACTAAAATGAGTCAGGTTTACACATAAACTCAACCAGGAAAATTACTGTTTTGTTGTTTCCAGCAACCTTCTCCCAGTTTGCCTTTGAGTCAGTGGTGGCAATAGTGAGTAGCCTCCACAACAGCAAAGATCTGAGCCAGGACCAGCATGGGCGAAACTGTCTCCTAGCATCATACGTGCACTATGTGTTCCGTCTTCCTGAAGTTCAGAGAGATTTTATCAAACTAGGTATGGTCTCAGCCTCTTGTAAAAGATATGTTATTTATAGTTATGGGTAGCAAATTTGTGCTTTTGATGCCTTGCTTATTTACAGGTGGAGTTTATAAATATTTCCTCAGATTTAAGCTCCAGTTGATTCAATAGCCTTGCACCAAGTAAGACTGCACAGGGTTACTGTTTCACTGAGATGTTTCAAGTGAAAACTACCGAGATATTAGTACCATAGGAGATCCAGTATACTTGGCTTGGCCAGCCTCCCCCTATCAAATTCATGTCATGCTGCCCTCGGTCTGATTTGAAAAACTCTGTGCAGAACACCATCTGGTGAGAGCTGCTGCTTAGGAATGACACAGGATCCCAGAAAGAGGAGAAAAGGGTGTCGGAGAATGGGGATCTCCATCCGCCTTTAGCTCTAACTCCAAGCATTCTTTGCAACAGTCAAGCTTGCAATACGTTAGTCACTTGAGGATATGGTATGGCATCCTGGATTTTTTCTAAAAAAGTTGCCCATTATCCTGTGGTGTTCAGGCAAACAGACATTACCATGAATATCCTGTATGACATCATTTTTAACCTACTGTCAAGGAATTTAATGTATTGTCGAAGGCTTTCATGGCCGGAGTTCGATGGCTGTTGTTCTGGAACACGGCCACACAGCCCGGAAGACCCACAACAGCCATCTGTCAAGGAATTGTTGCACACTATTCAATTTGCCAGGTACTAAGCATAGCATTTACTACTTACAGTAGGTACAGGACAAAATGCCACAAGTAAAAACTTGTAAAAGACTGTATCTTCTCCCAAGAATTCATCTCCTTTTGGGTGAACTACAATTGACGATCTCCTTGTAAGTACTATATCTTGCAGGAGACAGTTCTCACAAGGTCAAAGGAAAAAGCCTGACATCAGACTTGACTGCTCCAAAACAAGAGTCAGGTGAAAACTGTTCCTTCTGACCAACAGAGAGTGGTTTCAAGCAGAGCCGTAAAGGGGGACTAGCGGGGCCAGAATGGTGGGCAGAACCACAGATTGACCCTCTTTACATGCCTCAATATCATACGGATTATAAGGGGGTAAGGATTGGATCCATGGTTGCGCCCACCATTTTAGTCCTCTTGGCCCCCTGTTGCAGACACTTCAAGCCCGTGTAAGAATTTAAATCTTGATTTCACTGTAACTAGCACTTGAATTGGGCTCCAATCAAGAATATAGGATTATCAGAGGTTGTTGCAGTGGTGCTAATCTCTGATTGTGAGCAGGTTAAACTTCACAAAGGACAATTGTTGCTAATGCTTGGCTAGATAGGGCCACTATTGTCAGTCACTTCTAAGCTCTCTGATGACTAAAGTATGGGATTGCACGTCTGAACTATAAAAAACAGCCCTCTCTGCAATTTACTGAAGTAAGCAATGCAAAGAATGGGGTCAGGCCTGGCTTTTTTATTTTTATTTTTTGCATAAAGGCTTTTTCTTTCTCTGTATTGAAAATATTTATACCTTTTTAAATTAGAAAAAATCCAGTGTGCTCACATTTTAGCTCTCCTTTGCTCCTTGACCTGAAAGGTCTCACCTTAGAGAAAGAATTCTCACTTGTTTAGGGACCCTGTATAAACTGAGTCTGGCTAATTTTTCTCCTCCATTGTTGGAGTGCTGCTGTTACTTTAGCAAAAACATTCAGATGATTGTGAAAAGAAATGTAGAACCGAGTGGGTTGGTGGACCTCCTCTGGAGTGGAAAGGCATTAGCTTAGAGGGCCAGGATAGGACTTTTCCCTGTACAAAAAAGGGCAGAATTATCACTTCTAGGACCCAGAGAGGTCATAGTGTTTTTTTTTTTAATACCAACGGGCAGCATGATTTTTTTTTCTTGGCAGGTACAAGTGGAAGCGCAAATCTTCCTGAATCTCGTTATTACACATATGGTCGTACGGCTGCTGTCTCAGTGGGATCTCGACTCTTGCAGAGTCGGGCAACAAGCTGTAGCAATCCAGATATTGCTGGGACACAGAATGCTCCAGATGAAGAAGTGAAAAGCATCATGTCCTCAAAGGTAATAGAGGATACAATTCTAGAGTGCTAAAACTAAGGATGGAGTTTATATAATAAAGCCTCAAATGTAAGGACCTTCATTTAGTGGAACTTGGATGCAGTGGACAATATCTTACTTTGGACTTTACCTCCAAATAATAGAAAAGTCTGTTGTTTGGTGACTTGGTCTGGATTATTTTCACAAATGTACAGAACGTATCTAAAATGTGTATACATTTTATATCAAATATGCACATACATAGATTTATGTAAGTTAAATACGCCCAAATTTAATGGACACCCTTTCCCCCTGTGGGTCTGTTAAATTCACATTTTATTTGAATGTTTTTCTTTCTTGCATCTAGATTGAGATTGTCTGGCCAGTATATGGAAAGCACCAGGACTCACCCATGAGCTAAACATGTAATATAAATGGTTTTGGCTAGCTCAGCGGCTAGAATTATTCCCATACAAGACTGTGTGGTGGCCAGTTCAGTTTTAACTGTGCTGGTAATATTTTTATCATGTAGAAGATAAAAAATTAAAGCGTAAGGGGAAGAGGAATAAAAAAAGTAGAGATTAAATCTAAAGTTTAGTGAATTTACAAAATAATGAGAAAGGAAATACAGTAATGCAGATAGTTCCACCCTGTATACTGCTATGAAAATTTATGTGACTTTCATGTAATATCTTTTCAGTATTTTTATGCCATTATTTGGGATAAAGGCTAATAAACACCCGTCATAGAAGGCTGTATTATTGAATCTGAACATTAGCTTTCCAACTACTGCACTATTAAAATTATTTTATTCCAGAGAGCTATCTGGGGTGCAAATTACATATATAGTGAATATACCTGCTCCTTAAATGCATGGAGAAATAACTGCTCTGGGTATTAATCAGGGTTCTGGTTCTCATTTAACATTCTTAATATAAAAAGAGCTTTTCCCCATCCTCATGCTAGAGATGAATTGTATGTTTTTCTTCTTCCACTTTTGTTGCAATGTAGACAAAAGCACTTGAATTGGAAAATATAGTACTAAATTGGAACACATGGGGGCAGTCATGTGTTTAATTTACTGGGAATGTTACAACATATTCATTGCATACTTCATGCACAGTCCCTTCCTTCCTTCCTTCCTTCCTTCCTTCCTTCCTTCCTTCCTTCCTTCCTTCCTTCCTTCCTTCCTTCCTTCCTTCCTTCCTTCCTTCCTTCGCTGTAAAAGAAAAAGTAATTCTTTTTCTGTATGGCTTCTGGTCATTTTCTCCAGGTTGCAGATCGAAGCTACAGCCGGCTGTCTTTCTATAGTGAATCCAACAGTGATATGTCGAGTCCCTGCACAAGCGCTCGCCTATCCAAACAAAAGGTAGACTGCCACATAATGCAACACTGCTCATAGATAGACACTCTACACTCTACTATAAGCATGCCACTTTTCAATTAAATAATTTAATTTAAATATGTGTTAAATATTTCTGTGAGAGAAAAGGAAGATTCAGTGGTTTAATCCTTTTAAAAAAAAAGTCAGGGCAAAGTAATTTATCAGTTGAAATTCAGATGTTCAGGAATGAAATACCTGGCTCAGTCCTTTATTCATTTATTTTAAAATGCATATCCAGCCAAGCTTTCCCAGGGCAGCTTACCCTATGTTAAAATCACAATTTAAAGGATGAATCATAATGTCATTAATTGATAAATACTAATGACAGAGACATCACCTTGCCGACAAAGGTCCGTATAGTTAAAGCTATGGTTTTTCCAGTAGCAATGTATGGCTGTGAGAGTTGGACCATAAGGAAGGCTGAGCGCCGAAGAATTGATGCTTTCGAGCTGTGGTGCTGGAGAAGACTCTTGAGAGTCCCTTGGACTGCAAGGAGGTCAAACCAGTCAATCCTAAAGGAAATCAACCTTGACTGCTCATTGGAAGGACAGATGCTGAAGCTGAAGCTCAAATACTTTGGCCACCTAATGAGAAGAGAGGACTCACTGGAAAAGACCCTGATGCTGGGAAAGACTGAGGGCAAAAGGAGAAGGGGACGGCAGAGGATGAGATGGTTAGATAGCATCACCGATGTAATGAACATGAATTTGAGTAAACTCCGAGAGACAGTGGAGGACAGGAAGGCCTGGCGTGCTATGGTCCATGAGGTCACGAAGAGTCGGACACGACTGAACGACTGAACAACAACAACAAAATGTCAATACTATTAAATACTATTAATACTACTAATACTATTAAACCATACAAACACAATAAAAGAAACAATAAAAGCAAGAGCCACAATAGTTATTAAGCTTCTGTGCAGCATATGAATTTAAAGATAGTGTGTTAATATATTACAAAGGCAGAAAAAATAAAAATATATTTGCCAACACCAAAAGAAGAAATAATAAAGTTGGTGCCAGGCATGTCTCACTGGAGAGGACATTCCAAAATTGGGGGCTTTTCATTGAAAACATCTGCTTCTGGATAGCTGCTATTGTGTATCAGTATTGGAGGGCACCTGAAGCAGCACCTCTGAAAAATGATCTTAGAGTCCAAGTGGGAATCTGTGGGAAACAGCAGGGCTGTGAAGGGCTTTACAGGTTAATACCAGCATATTGAGTAGGGACCAGAAATGAGGTGGGAACAGGAAAATCACATAGAATTGGTGTAATACACTATAGAGAGTAAGAAAGATGACAGGCCTGCAACTAGGGTCTGTGTCACCCGAGGGAAACATGGATTCCGCGCCCCCCATGGATTCCGTGCCCTCCTGCAGGGTCGAGTCCCCCCTTACCCCCAACGCAGACGCCCCTCCATGAAGCAGCGCAGGGCTCCCCTGGGACAAGTGCCCCGCTCCTGGCTGCGATCTCTCACACGCCCCTGGCTCCGGGGGAAGGATCCGCTGCGCTCCCGTCTGCCTGGCCGGGCAGAGCAAGCTGTCCGCCACCGCGCTCCCAAGCGGGATGGTCCAGAGTGGGGGGGGGCGGCCCTATGGCCACCCCGGAGGCCGCGGCCAGCCCTGGGGAGCGGCCGAGCCCAGCCGTGCAACGCCCCAGCAGGCCTCTTCGCGGGCGGTGGCAACAGGAGTGTGGGCCTCCCTCAGGGCTGGCCGTCGAAAGAGGCATTTTGGCACCCCCCAGCGTGGTGACTGGGGCACATGCCCCGCCTGCTCCCCCTAGTTGCGGCCCTGGAAGATGACCTTGACAGAAATCCATAGGAAACATTACCAAGGCAAAAGGGACTGAAACATTTTTGAAGTCCACAATGGCCAGATAATGTTCAGAAGTGGCTCAACCAGACAACTCTTCAATTCACTGAAGTACTCTATAAGGAGTAGGAGGAGGTTCAGCACAATCAGACTTGCAAGATTTTATTATTATAGCCAGTACAGAAACTTCACTAACTACAAAATCTAGAGCAAACAGTAGTGACTGAAACTGGAGAGTAGGAACGTATGTCAGCCCTACCAGGTAGACTTTGTAGTTTGAGCTTTCCTGTAGAGTTGATTTCCTGATCTGGTCTTGGCAGCTCTGGGACTAGATACCTTTGCCTAGGTTGCTTCAAGGGCCCATTTGGGCTAGGATAATATGTGAAACTGAAAAATAAATTATAATTACAAGCTGAAATTGCAGACATATTTACTGGAATTTAAACCTCAGTGATCATAAGGGAATTTTGTCTGACTAAACACATACAGGATAATTAAATATTTTAGTTATTCCTCTCTAGAGATCATAATAAATCACCTTTCTCTGTTGCAGCAGAAAAAAGGAAAAGCAAATGACACAAGGGAGGTATTTTATATGGGATAAACATTTTGTGTACTATTCTGGGATTTAGGAATAGCAGAAAGCCAAATGGAAAGGGAAATCCCAGTTAACACACCAGTTAAAAAATGCGACCACGGTAATGTTTAATCTTTTAAACATTTTCTTTTAAACTTTTTATTTTGGCATTTAGCCAAAGTGCATAAGGTCATCCATGCATTCAGTCCATTTTAAGCTGTATTTGAATGATCTTCAAATAACTGCAAGGTGTCTAATTTCATTTTTACTAAAGCCAAAGGCTTCCATGCTGCTTTATGTGACAGTCTCCTTTTGCACATACCATTGTAGATTTAATCTTCAATTAACTTAAAATTAATTAAAATATAACTGCATTCCACAGAAGACTTAGACCTTCATTCTAGACATGCATGACCCAACCTATGTGTTGCTGGTCATGTGTTAACATATGTGCATCTAAAAATTAACAGTAATTCTTATTAATTTTTCTTGGAAAAAATTGCTTCTGATATTGTAATATTTATTAGGCTCTAGTACTGATTCATTTTTTCAAAGCTTGTTCTGATATGGTATTGGTTCTGCCATTGCAAAATGTATGGCAGTTAGAACAGACGGCCTATTTTTCCACCATCTCTTCTGCTATTATTTTTGTCAGTCTTCTAAGGGATCCCAACCACCTCCTTTCGCCTCCAGCAGCTCTTTCTATGCTTTCTTAATGTTTATCTGCATGTGTGTTCATGGACTAATACAAAAGGATTCCCTTTTGGATCTCCTACTTTCAGAGTTCTGCTTTGAAGTCTAACATTGAAAGTCAAGTTGTATTCACATTTGGGTTTTAATGTACTGTATAGCATTTTCATGAAGAATTCGCACTTCAGATGGTGGTCAGCACGGGCATAGTGAGAGAATCGGTCTTCAAGTATTCTTGGTTCTTCTTTGAATTGCTGGTAAGATTTTATATGGTCATTTTGTTTTCAGTAAAGGGAGTTATATGGTTTGACGTTCAACTAAAATAAAATAGAACAAAGCTTTACTATTTCAGCACATGGTTCCTTTCCACCACTAGGTAATATGGAAACGTGACTCATGAGCAAACAACAGCATGTCAGCAGCATGTTCAGGAAAGGAGTTGTGAGATGGGAATAGTTTTCAAGGAAGCAATAGCATTCTTCTGTTCACTTAAAATATTTTTTAATTCCAGATTATTAATCTAGCATGATCTCTCTATCAAATATGAACGAAAGTAAACTGGCCCAGATGAACTGTTTACTTGTTTAGCAAGTTAAAAATTATCCCTAAAATAATATAAAAAGTAAAGGTAAAGGTTCCCCCCGCACATTTGTGCAGTCGTGTCCAACTCTAGGCTCATCTCCGTTTGTTAGCCGAAGAGCCAGCATTGTCCGAAGACGCTTCCATGGTCATGTGGCCGGCATGACGCACGCGGAACGCTGTTACCTACCCACCGAAGTGGTACCTATTCATCTACTTGCATTTGCATGCTTTCGAATTGCTAGGTTGGCAAGAGCTGGAGCTAGTGCGGGAGCTCACTCCACACGCAGGGCTAGGGATTTGAACCTCCGAACTTGCGATCTTCCGATCAACAAGCCTGGCGTTCTACCCGCTGAGCCACCACGCATCTCCTAAAATAATATACTAGGTATAAATATGTATGTTTTAAAAAATCAAACCATTTAGAGGTCCACCCAGTGAGTGTCACATCAAACACATTAAACATATGTTATGTGCATAATGCTGGAAGCATTTTATTGATGTGCTAATGTTGCAATCATGGGCAGCAGAATAAGCGGCCCCGATGCTGGCTTCTTGAACCTCACACTGGTTAAGTTGCATTTTTTAAATCATGTATAAATCAAAACAGGAAATGTATGTACTACTAGACAATAGTATATTATAGTCTAGTAATCCACGTAATTATATATATTATACACCTAAAAGTTCTAGAATGGAATCCCACATTTTAAGTTTACCAGGTGCACTGCATGTTCTCATTTTAGCTGCAGAAATTTTGGAGCAGAATTTAGAAATGTTAGGTTCCAGCTTCATGAAATGTAGAGAAAGGATTCTTCCAAATGTGTGAATTCTCTCAATTCCACTATTTGCTCTTGTTTAAAAACCTCACATTTGATAAACAGTGCTGATGTTTCTTCAAGGTAAAAAGCATGGCTCAGTATGTTGACAATGTACGGAAGCAGGATGTTCCCCGCAGAGCTCGATTTTCCAACCGCTTCAAGGATGACATCACCACGATTGTCAGTGTTGTTACCTCAGAGGTTGCTGTACTTTCAGTCAAGACCCAGAAGGTAATTTAGCAATCTAGAATAAACAGCAGCTCAAAATATCTCACAATGGTATAATTTTATTCCAGGCAGATTGTTCCTGTACAATATCAGTTCATAATCAACTTCACTATTTAAGTTAAAATTCTAGATCATTGCTTCATTCTCTGAATAACAGAGATGGGCATCTGAATAACAGGTGGACATCATTTTCAGGTGGTTCCTATTTTAGGGAACTGAGAAACATCATGGAAGGGAAAGGCAGTGTTATCATGCACTTAGGGCTGCATCATGTGTAGGATAGTGTCAGAATTTTCAATTAGTTTTTGACTGCATGGAGTTTGGGGAGTTTTCTTCGTGTGTGTGTATTTCCGTATAGGTATGTAAGTATATTTGTGTGTTTGTATTATATATACTGTGTAAATATTTTATATATTACATATAATTATATACACACACACATACCGCACTGGACCAGCATGGTAGATTATGGTCCCTTACTTTCAACCAAGAGGCCTTCATCCTGCACTGGATTGATTTGGGCTGATAATTATATATAAGTGTGTGTGTGTATACACACGCTCATGTATTCTGCAATTGCTGATTTTTGGTAACTACAATAATGGGGGCAGGGATCTCACCCTTCCCAGAGTGGCTTGGGGTTCCTGCACAGGAAGGGTTGAATCCAGTGAGATGGCAACCAGCATTTCCAGGATAGAGAACTATTATGCAAACTTAGTGTAGTTGCCTCCTAAGATTCCCAAGGAGCATAGATTTATATAAAGACTTTGACTTCTTTGTACCAGGTAGGACAAATTTTACATACATACATACATACATACATACATACACACACACACATACACACATACATACATAGAGAGAGGACCCGAGGTTGAGGAAGACACATACCACCCATAGGGGTGAGAAGGGAATGTTTATATATATAGTAGTCAAGTTAAGTCAAGTAAAGACAATTGTTGAATAAGGAGTTAAGTATCTGGAGAGCTAAGATGTACTACTGTAACCACATGTGAAGCTTGACAAGAACTAACAGGAAGACTCCTGCTGAGTTGGAATGTGCAGTTTTCTTGGCAATAAGACAAGTAGTAGTTTGCCAATGCATTCTTCTGGGATTTGTTTTTAACTTCCTAGGCAATCGTCAACCACTAGTGGTCTTTCATCCAAGAACTAACCAGCTCTGACTCTGCTTAACCTTTTGAGACCAGCCAAGGTTAGTGAAGGACTGTCACCTAGCTGGGTTGTCACAAATATTTACATTCTGGTAAATTCTAGGTTGAGAGTCAGTTTGGTGTAGTGGTTAAGGCATTAGGCACAAAGCCAGCTGGGTGACCTTTGGCCAGTCACTCTCTCTCAGCCCTAGGAAGGAGGCCATGACAAACCACTTCTGAAAAAACCTTGCCAAGAAAACTGCAAGGACTTGTCCAAGCAGTCTCTGAGAATCGGACATGATTGAACAGATTAAAAAAAAGTCCTCTAGGTTATGCTACCAGATTGTACAATGCAAAGGCAACATGGGTCTGCCTTTGAAGACTGTCTAGCAACTTCAGAATCCAGTTGTAGGATGAGTTTTTTGGGACCAAGATTTGGGAGCATGTTTCTTGATTTCTTCCAAATACAATGCAAAGCATTACTGTAGTGTTCAACTTTAAACCCCTTAGCCACTTGGACATAAGGTTCCTGAAGAATTTCCCTCTTAAAATTATTATCTGAGCACTCTTTTCCACAGCAGTCTTAAAGCATAACATCCCACTTTTTGAGGTACAGAAAAATACACTATATAAAATTTGCTTCCTCCAGTGGTGATCACAATCTTGCCATAGAAACAATACAACAAATGATGCTGTCATTACTTACAGGACATATGAAGGACAGAGATTGGTGGAGCCTCCCAGCTTTATTTCTTTTTCCAGCTGTCCAGACCCTTAACCCTTTATTCAGGTTATTCAGCAGAAGACTGAAGAAGAGATTAGACTCTTCACTGCAGAGAAGAGATGAAGCCATATACACAAGAGATTATTTGCCCTCTGCAGGGCAACTACAGTAAATCAAATATTTTATATAGCCTGTGCTCCAGAGTTTAAACTATAGGCTTTTCCCCCCTCACCTTTCTAACTAACACTTAGCAGCTTGCTTGGTGGCTTTGGAAAGCTCTGACATGTTTACCTAATTGTCTTTTCTAGCTTAGGAAATGCCAGTTGCCAACTTACCGGATTCAGTCCTTATATCTTATATCTTTTCTGCTGCTGCACCCGCCCTATGGAACATCATTCCCCCTGGGGTCTGGCAGGCCCCAACCTTGATGGCCTTCAGGAAGGGCCTGAAGACCTGGCTTTGCTATCTGGCCTGGGGATCAGAGAGTGGTGTGGAGCCCATAAAACTCCTGTACTGTTCTTGTATGACTGTTCTCTCCCGGTGACTGTACTGTATGGCTTTTAATTGTTTTTAATGTTTGTGCCGTTTGTATGACTGTTTTATTTTATTTTTTTGTTACTGTTTATGTTTTCATTGTAAGCCGCCCAGAGTCACGAATGTGAGATGGGCGGCTATATAAATTGAATAAATAAATATCTTCCACTGAGCATCACCAGCTGGTGGGAAAACATCCATCCATCATTGGAATGAGAGAGGGGGCAAGTTTTAATGGATGACTACATTGATAGATTTAGCTATCTCAAAATTCCCTTGGGTTTTGCACAAGAGTATTATGTGGTTATGCCCTCTTTTTGAACACTAGTTTAGCACTATTCTACAAGGGTGCTAAACCCATGTTTCAAAAATAGCCTGAGCAACAGCTGACAGGTGCTAGGAGAGTAGTGCTGTGAACCAGCAGAAAGAAAGTGGGCTCTTTCTCCCAGTTCACTGTGCAACCGCCACCCACCCACCCCTCACCGGTCAGCTGCTGTTCAGGCTGATCCAAATCTGTGAGTTGATCCTCAGGTATCAGCTCAGAGATACGATAGATACGGGGAATGAGTCTAGTTTTAAAGAACTGGACTCTCCCTCCGCCCAAAGCAGAAGGGCTTTGTAAATCAGTGCCCAGGTAGTAGAGGGGAGGGGCATGGAACCCCAACCTAAAGTTACTAATAGATGTCAGGCTGTCCTACAATACTAACAGCAAAAATATAGTACTGATTATACAATGAGAATAGGATGTACGTACATTGGTAGTGATTAAAATAAACTAAACAAAAGAAAAAAGAGGAAAAACCAGTTAAAAAAAGAAAAAAACATCCATATAATATCCATGTGGTATCAGTATAGAACTAATTCAATTTTTAAGCTGATGATCAGTTCTAGACCTTATAGAAACATATTTCTTCTTCTTCTCATTTTTACAACATACAGACTGTTAAAATAGTTAGCAAACACATATCCTAAATCCAAGGTGCTTGACCTTGTCCAAACTGTGTACGGCCTTCATAAATCTGCGAGAAGGCCGCTTGTGATTTGGAGAAGGCCACATGCAATTTGGACAAGGGGCGGACGTGGCCTCGGGAAGACCACCTTGTGTGGCCAGCAGCTGCCTCATGAAAAGCCAGGCAGGGAGCACCTCGACAGCGTCAGGAAGAAGATGGTGAAGGTCGCTGGGGGTAGCAAGGCCAGCAAGACCGGCAGGGGCAGTGAACGCAGGGCGGCAAAGGCAGCGGAGTGTAAGGTGGCCAAAAGGGCAAAGATGGGGGGAGATAGGTGGGAGGAGTTTTAGAGGAGGCAGTCCCTTACCTTACCAAGACTCAGGGCTGGGAGGGTTAGGGTTAGCTTGTATTGAGATGGGTCCTCGGCTAACGACTGGTGGGATTCGGTTAACGATGGCAACCGGGACTGCCGGGATTGTTGTCGCTAAGTGATGCGGTCATGTGACATCACGCTTTACAACCGCATCGGTTAGCAACAGCAATCCCGGCAGTCCCAGTTGCTGTCGTAACTTGAGGATTATCTGTATATTAATCTTATTGGAATTAACATTGGAATCCCTCTTAAAATATACATTAATTCCAATGTAATATTCATTTCAACTGCATTAATCCTAACCAGAGACTTAAAAGTTTTTGCTATAAATTTATATCCACTGAAGCTGCATCTATGCATTGAACATATTGTGATATAGTTTGAGAAAATATCAACCCAAATATTTTATGGAGGCTCTACAAATTGTAAATTCTAATTTCATACAGTAGTTTATAGTTATTGTGGTTCCCAAAAGCAGCAAATTAAACTTTTTAAAATTAATAATGTAACCGAAGTATAAATCATAAGGCTGTACAATTTCAATAAACTTTGGTAATGACACTACATAATCCAAAATGGCCATGATATTATCTGCGTAGGTTTGATATCAAGTGCCGCTATACCTTTAATATCTTTAAACTGCTTAATGAAAGAAGCTAAGGTTTCAAGAACCAAATTAAAAATTAAAGGAGACAGGGACATCCTTCTCGAGTACTGTCCTGTTTCAGGTTTCAAATTCACACACACACACAGAGTTACTAGGTGAGAATAGCAATCTACTGAAGGCTGAGTAGGTAACGGCAGACAAGGAAAGGAATGTAAATCAAAACAGAATCTCTGGGAAAGAAAGCTTGCCTGGGTAGTTTCACTTTCAACAGAAACACACAGAAGAGAAGTCAATATCCAGTCCAAAGTTCAGAGAGCCAAGCCAGGTTTGTCAGCCAGTCCAAAGGTCAGAGTTTCAGGGTTTTTTATATACTATAAGCAGAATACACAGGAATGACACACCAGATCAGACAGTTGTTTCCAACAGAGAAACATGGGTCAGAACTACCTCTTAAATCAGGCTGCAGCCAGCTATCTTCAATTAAGATAGTTACTCCTTTGCTTGGCAAGGAACCTCATTGAGCGTCTTTGCTCTGATCTCTGCCCTACTTGCCCAGTCTGAGGGCTTGGGGGCCATACCTCATCATCTGACTGCTCCAGCTGTTCTGATGGTGCCTGTGTTTGATCAGCCTCAGGTGATTCCTGGCCTGTTGTCTCCGGAGGCTGACATTCCACTGTTTCAGCTGGAGCAGCTTCTTCAGATTCAGAGTCTGAGTCCTGGGCCATGACAGGTACCATGATATAGCGTGATAGGTTGAGAAAGAAATCTATTTGTAATGGCTCTAACCACAGGGTGAAGATACCAAATTATAATCCAAAAGACAAAAGGTGGTGGAAGCCCATATCTTCTTAGAACACACTTCATAAATTTAATCTGAATAATATCAACATCCAATGAGATTAAAGTAGCTGATTCTAATTTATCTGTTGCAGTGTCCAAAATATCAGTTGACAAATGGTTATTATCAGATGCTGGTCTATGTTTTATAAATCTATTCCTTATAATTGGTTTACCAAACAAGCCTGAAGTCTACAAATTTTCCTGAATCATTATTAAATTTTTTATACATCTGAATCCTTTTAATTAAACCCAGTCAGGTTTTATATTGCCAAACATGTGTCAAGTGTTCATGCTGCTCTGTGACATGTAGGAATCTTAGAATGATTAATGGAATCTCGAATGAATCGTACAAGATGTGCCAATTTCATTTACCTAGCTAATTTTATTCCAAGTATGTCAGAGGACTGGCTTCTGGGCCACCAACTGCATGCCAACATGCATTTTTGGCCTCCTGGGGATTGATGAACTCGTTTGTGTGGCCTGTCATGTTATGACACATCCAGACCCCGTGGGAAAAGGTTTAAGTGTGATAATAATAGTCCTCACCTGTCATTTTAATTCATATATAATTATATTAATCTATAATTATTGTGTAGAATTTACCTCAGAGTATTTGTAAAACACAGTTCTTTTTGTGCATTAACATTTCTTTTTCTTTTTTAAGGAAAGTGAACAGGCAGAAAAGATCAACATTAGCTTGGCATTTTTCCTATACGATCTTCTTTCTTTAATGGATCGTGGATTTGTGTTCAACCTTATCAAACACTACTGCAATCAGGTAGGCCTCACTACAAAAGTCACTTGAATAAAGGCCATATAATAGTATATTCCAACATATAATTTTCAAGTCTGCAGAGATCGCAGTTTTGGTTTTAGATTACTGTCTTAAGTGTAAAACAGAGAGAGGTCCATTGCCACTAAGAAAAATTCCAATATCCTATTACAGCATTATCTTGCTTAGCTGGCTGAAAATTAGGCAATGGTGTTTGATATTTCACATTCTTAAAAGTGCTTTCTCAGACAGGATGGTAAATAAAGCAAAAAACGAGGCTTTTAAAGTGAGGCTTAAAAATGGGCTTTTCCCAGTTTTATGCCATGTTTCTCTTAAGTATGGAACAGGTCTAATAAGAGAAGGATTGAATAATCCTCCAGATGCAGTGGCTTGTTTCTTTTTGTCTACAACTCTTGGGGAAACTCCTGAGTACAGCCCAAAACTACTTTTAATTCCTGATAGGATCCAAATTGCACATTTGCAGAATATTCCAACATTCCTTCTAAGGCTAGCAGAATGCAGATGTGGTTAGTATATCCAAGATTTTTCTTTCTCACCCCCACCTCTACCCCGCTTTTTTCTGCTTACCGTATTGTCTGGTGGGAAGTACTTAAGAATTCACAAATTAGCAGACTATTTTGTAACTTTGAGATGGCTTCGGAAAGTTAACTTCAGTTTGGAATTCATCAGCATGAAATCTTCAATTCCCCAATATACCATCACTTCCATCATCTCTGACTGGTTGGTGCTAGTGCTGATGGGAACTGGAGGTTGTCAAAATGTGAGGGAGACAAACTTCCCACCTCCATAGCAGCTTATTGATTAAACCATTCAGATCAGCTTGGTGTATTGGCTAATTAATTGGCGAATATCTCATTCAAAAGGATTCCTACATTAGCCTTCTTGCACATGGAAAACTAACTCATCAAGCCAAACAGTTAATTGAAATATCTAGACTAGAACCCATATGTAGGAAGAACATGTGTATGATCCTTCAGATGCTCTCTCAATTGGCACAGGCCCATTTGTACAATGATACAGTCTTCCTGAGTAAGTGAACTAGTTTTCAGTTGGGTAGAGTAGTGTAATTATGAGCAGTTCCTAAGCCCAGTTTTTATCAATGTTAGACATATAAAAATCCTTTCCCGCTCCCCACCCACCGATTAAGCAACGTTTTCAGATACTTCCTTTAACATTCTTGGCAGGCTATGGAGCTTTGAAACCTGTGCTGTGGAATTTTGCTTTTCCCCTAGGGCAGGGCTTTCCAAAGTTTTCCCGCGGCAACACACCAACCGCCGTTGGTGTGTCGCCGCGGGAAAACCCGGAAGTGCCACCATTGCGGCAGCGCGCAAAAACCCAGAAGCGCTGCTGCCGCTTTCGGGTTTTTGCGCGCCGCCGTTGGTGTGTCGCCGCGGGAAAACCCAGAAGCGCTGATGATGATCAGCGCTTCCGGGTTGCGTGGCGACACACCAGACTGTGTGTGGCAACACACTTTTGTGTCGCGACACACAATTTGGAAAGCTCTGCCCTAGGGCTTCTTTGGAAGACTAAGGAAGAAGGTTTTTGCGGGCTTTAAAATAAATGACCAAAAAACATTTGCTGTACATTGATGAAAGTTCAAATGTCTGAGTACTTTCAGTTTAGCCCTAACTGTTTTAGCTGAATGGTGATAAGGCCAAGATGTTTTGTTGAATTTGGAGTCCATCAAAGTACATTGCTGTCTCCTCTGCTATCAGCTGTAGTTCTTAGGATTCCTTTCATTCTCTCTTTAATTCTGACTTCATCAGCTTCATGTATTCAAAATCAAATTAAAGATGAGTTTTGCATTGGTAGACTTTGCTGATGTAATTCAGTTGTATTAAGGATGTTGCTACTAAGTATTGGCTATGGAATTTATAACACAAAATTTTTAATTGCACAGATGAAGGAAGTATAGTACAGAATTACTTTCTAGATAGAATTATGGCATTAACATAAAATGATCCATTTTATTAAATGTTGCCACTAGAAGAGAGGGTCTAATAGATGGAAACTTATGTGATGCAAGTATTAAATGGAACAATTGAATATATTTATTGCTTCTTGATTATTTTTATTGATTTAAGTGCATCTGTTTCAGGAGCAAGGCATTTCTCTCTGTATGCAAGTATTCATCATGCTTTTCTTTTCAATGTTTCCTTTCTAGTTGTCAAATAAACTAAGTAATATTCCAGTGTTGTTGTCCATGAGGCTGGAGTTCCTACAAATTCTCTGCAGTCATGAACATTACCTCAATTTGAATCTCTTCTTTTTGACTTCAGGATGTGCTCCAACATCTCCTTCTCCTTCTGTATCATCCCAGGTACTTCCTCTATTTTTTTAAAAAAATATACAATTTAATTTTATTGGGAGTGCCTGCCTTAGGAGATACAGAATATATAGGTGATTTGAGTTCTCATATTTCTTCTAATTGATTATTCATTAATATCTTATACATGTCATAATGAGGCTGTCATCCTTTTCCCTATACATCTGTATAGATGGAAAAGCAGGAGTATGTTTGCTGGCATCACCCCTTAATTTTGTCACATTCAGTAGAAGGTTCACATACATGAATGAATGAATGAATGAATGAATGAATGAATGAATGAATGAATGCAATTGCATACACATAGGCCAGATAATCCATTGAACACGTAGAACTCGGGAATGAAACCAGGAGCCACAATCCCTTTCTCCTTTTATATGTTCAATATACATAGAAAAAGGGCATTTATGGATATTTTGTAAACATTGGTGTTTTCTAGGAGGGATTGGAAAACTAGATTCCAATTTTAAAAAACAACAGCAGAATCTAGTCTGTCTGAAAAGGCAGCCATTCCGGCCAATCTTCCCACCACATAAGAGCTGAAAAGGTAGCAGATCAAGTCAGTTCTATCTGCTAAATAAAATCTTCTTATACATTCAACACTGACCAACACTGATTCAAAGGTGCGTGCACATGCGCGCGCACACACACACACACCCGTATACATTCAGGAATAACCCACAGAGTTAAAGTGCCTGAAGTCAACAGTAGCTTCTGCTTCTTTGGCATGGTTTAATATTGCAGCTGTCTGTCAGCTGAACCTTTGCCAACTTGGAGCACATCTACTCTGCAGCTAAAATAGTTCCAACTCTGTGTAGGGTTGAAATGTGTACATTGCTGTATGATAATCCAGCATTGCTCATTTGTACATAGGGTTATATAATGATCAGTCTCTGTCTTACCTGTTTCAGTTGTACTCAAGTATAAATTCATTCTGTTAAACTTCTGGATTTTTCTTTATTTTGTTGACGATATTTCTTTAAATTTCTTTATTTTGCTTATGATACTAAAATGCTATAGCCAAAGACATTTTTTATTATTCCTTTGATTTAATAAATGATTGTTAATTCAGTTTCCATATAAAATGTTTTAGAGATGAAATATTAGAGAGATTTTGTTTTGTTATAAAGTAGAGATATTTCATAAAGAGCATTTTGTCAAGTCATTATATTACTTATTTTTTTTAATGCAACTAAATAACAATCCTCACAATGCTCACTTGAGGGAATGATATTAAAGGCAAAACTGAAGTAGTTTGGCCACATAATGAGAAGACAGGATACCCTGGAGAAGAAGCTGATGCTAGGGAAAGTGGAAGGCAAAAGGAAGAGGGGCCGACCAAGGGCAAGATGGATGGATGGTATTCTGGAGGTGATGGACTCAACCATGGGGGAGCTGGGGATGGTGACAGCCGACAGGAAGCTCTGGCGTGGGCTGGTCCATGAGGTCACGAGGAGTCGGAGACGACTGAACGAATAAACAACAACAACAAATAACAATCCTATGTCATTAAATCTGTGCTTTTGATTTCAGTATAAATTATTGAATTGTTTTGCCTCTTTCTTTCATTATATTTTATTGTAGAATTCAAGTTCCTGCTCAAGTTTCCAGGACCAAAAACTTGCCAGCATGTTTGAGCTTACAGCAGATTATCGGCAGCAGCACTTCCTCACTGGGCTACTTTTCACAGAGTTGGCAGCTGCCTTGGAGGCAGAAGGGGAAGGGTAGGTCTCATTTTTTCTGGAGACCTGGATGTGTCAGCAATGGGTGCTGAACTGGGTTTCAGTCAAGCTTCTTGAAATACTCTATGCCAGAGCTTTCCAAACTGTGTGTCGCGACACAAAAGTGTGTCACCACACACAGTCTGGTGTGTCACCACACAACCTGGAAGCGCTGATCATCATCAGTGCTTCCGGGTTTTCCCGCAGCGACACACCAACTGCAGCGCGCAAAACCCAAAAGAGGCAGCAGCGCTTCCGGGGTTTTGCGCGCTGCCGCAAGGACGGCACTTCCGGGTTTTCCCGCGGCGACACAGCAACGGCGGTTGGTGTGTCACTGCGGGAAAAACTTTGGAAAGCCCTGCTCTATGCACTCAGTTCTTCTTTTCACATAGCCAGGATCAGTGTCAAGGGCAGTCACCCCTGAAATGGTGCAATCCAGCTTGGGTCCCATAGTAGTCTGAGACAGAGTTTAAATGAACAGAAAGAGAATTGACTGCCATGTTGACAAGATCAAAACCCATAGGCAGGTTTATAGTGTGTGTGTGTGTGTGTGTGTGTGTGTGTGTCATTTTTCAAGATATAATAAAAACACAAAATACAGAATATAGGACAGATAAAATACAAGTCTAAAAAAGAAACAAGAAAAACTGAAACAGTGCGGAATAGACAGAAAAAAGGTATAAGACAAGTGGCTTCTGTCTTTCTCCAGCACAGATAGATAGCTGTTATCATATATAAGAATAGAGTCCCATGTTGCTTCTCAAACTGTTGATCCCTCAAACCCAAGAGAAACAGCCCCAGTTTCAGTTGTAAGTCCACTTTGAGAATCTTTTGAATAATAGTACATATTTGGTTCCAGAATTTCTTAGCTTTTCCACAAGTCCACCATAAATGATAGAAAGTTCCTTCCTCCTGTAAAAATTTCCATCAAACATTTGTTACCCCACTATACATTATAGACAGCTTATCAGGAGTTAAATACCAACAGTACATCATTTTATAAAAATTCTCTTTCAAATTATAATTCACAGTAAATTTCATACCTTTGTTCCACATACTCTCCCATTGTTCTGTCATAATACAACAAGAATATACAGCAATTTCCATATTCAAACCCTTGCTCTATATCAATCCAAGATCACATTATTTCTATATATCCTTCCCTTAGCACATATACAAATCACTGATACAATTGCTCTTTCCCCTTTAACAAATCCAGTCAAATCGTTAAGAGAAAATGAAATCATATAAGCCTTAATATCAAACCAAGTACATATTCTTAATTTTTTATCCTACATCAAAATAGGTCAGAACATTTACATGTCTCCATGTTACACATAAGGCATTTTTCATAAAGAAATCAAACATCCCAACTGCCCCCCTTAAAAAGCCAGATTTCTCAGCAGTAAGCCTCCCACAGACCAGAGCCATTTTGTTCTCAACACAATCCCTCAGAAAAACAACCTCAGTATTTTGCAGGCCAAGCTGTAACTCCTTCATCACCAAAGTGTGTTTGTTGCCTGGTATTTCTGAAGAGAGTCTATTCTCACTGTCGGAAGAGAGATCTCCCTCTTGATGAAACTCTCCCTCTCCTAGCAGAATGTCCTCAGCCAGTTGACACATTTTAGAGCTGATATTTTCTACAATATCCTGAATATCTTGCAGAATAGCTTGACGGGTATCATGGAAAATCTGTTTAAACTCCCAACGAAGCTCAGAATGAAGCTCTGAGAAAATTTCCTTATGGTCATCCATGTTTCAGGCAGTATATTATGGTGCCCCCTGGATACTTGGCTGGTACAGATAAGATCTAATGCAGGGCTTTCCAAAGTTTTCCCGCGGCGACACACCAACCACCGTTGGTGTGTTGCCGCGGGAAAACCCGGAAGTGCCGCCGTTGCGGCAGTGCACAAAAACCCGGAAGCGCTGCTGCCGCTTTCGGTTTTTGCGCACCACCGTTGGTGTGTCGCCGTGGGAAAACCCAGAAGCGCTGATGATGATCAGTGCTTCCGGGTTGTGTGGCGACACACCAGACTGTGTGTGGCAACACACTTTTGTGTTGCGACATACAGTTTGGAAAGCTCTGATCTAATGGGTTGATGAAAGGCTTCCGAAAGTTATTGAGTGATATTGACAAAGGGGAAAGTATGCGAACCAGCAACTACGGCACTCGAGGAAAGTAAATGTGCTGGCTAGCCTCGGGTGTCAGGTTTCGCAGAGGCTGACAGCAAGATATCAGGCAGGAGACAAACGTCCGTTCACAAACCGTGAGTTGCAAGCCAGCAGAGCCAGAAAGCCAAGTTCAGGGATAGTCCAGTGGATAGTCAAGAAGTCACAAGCAGAGGTCAGGATTGGAGCAAGCAGGTAAACGAGAGTCCAGAGCCAAGGTCAAGGGTTGTAGCAAGCAGGTCAGTGATTGTCCAAAACAAGATCAGGAGTCCCAGGAATCAAGGCAAGATACAGGAAGTGGTCGCGGCAAGAATGCAAGTTGCTTCCACAGCCTTGCTCACAGCCCCTCTGCTAATTTATCTTGATGCACCCAGCTGTCGGCTGGCTCCTGGCTGCACTCACAGTCTCGCCTCTGTTGTTCCCTCGCAGCCAGATGGGCGCTCCTGCGCCTCTTCTTTAAGGCAGCCCTTAATCTCTGCCGCCTCTGCTGCTTGGGCGACTCAGGTGAGCTAGGTGTCTGAGTGGGAGCAGCTGGCTGCTGGCTGGAGGGCGGGGACAAACCACGATCCAGGGCTTGCTCCTGCTCAGCCTCTGGAGGCTGAGATGCTGCCACATCTCCACTCCCCTCTGGTACTGGATCTGGTTCTGGAGCCGGACGTGGATCTGGGACTACCTCTTCCTCGGTCTCCTGGGGGTTCCACAGGGGCAGCTCATCTGCTGACTCCTCGCTGGAGTCCTGAGGCAGAGGCTGGCCCAGTACAGTAAACAGAAAACTCAAAACGGCAGATTTAACGTGCAGGAAAACATGGAATCCTTCAAATTAAATACAAGAGTAGTAATGGGGAGATAATTATTCTCGGTCCTCCTTAAAATCCAAACGGGAAACAAGCCAAAGATTAAAAAAGAGTTTTGAAATTAATCCAGAAGTAATGATAAGCACCAAGAGATTTCGCCACTTCTTGTTGTAGGAAGCCTCTCTTGGGGTACACAAACTTAAAAAATGTCTAAACTAGGTGGTTTAGAAATTGGAAAGGCTCGACTTAGTGTCTTTTTAAGGCTGCAGCGTGGTCCGGAAATGATGGAGTCCCCAACTCCCGTCATCTCTTACCCGATTAGCGTTGTTGGCGGTCCTCAGGCTATGAGGCGACGTTCAGGAGTGCAATTGGGATGATTCCGAGCGTTTTCTGTCCATGAAAATGCTCTAGGGCATCAGGAAAAGCCCGCCTTTGCCCAATAAAAAAGCAACGCTGCCAGGTCTGCCTGCTGAGCTCGTGGGCAAAGCTGTTCAGTCGGCCATCTTCCCTGGAAGTCCCGTTTATAGAATGTTTACAGCCTTGCCACATCTAGAGATTTAGTATTATGCCAAGTCATAATACTATTAAATGATTAAATGATAATATTATTAAATGATTAAACAATTGAAAATGTCTAGATTGAAAATCATTTAATGGATGGACCACAATTGGCTACTTTCATACAACATGCAAAGTCGTGCTTTTCCACCAGTTTGGTTTATGCAGTATTCTAAATACCAAAGCGAATTAAGACACGTTATATGTTAACATGTTGTGTGAATTCAGCCACTTCTAACATTTGGGCTAATGTTGTAGTCTCCTATCTGCATCTGAGACCTGAGCATACCCAGTCCACAGCAACTCACAGAGCAGATCCTAGTCTTACAACTTAAAATTTTGGGATTAAACCTTAGCTTTTCCCAAAACATAGCTCAGTTTATTTTTATATAACAGAACTTGTACCCCTCCACATTGTGCTGAATACAACTCACAATGGTCCCAACCAGCAAGGCCAGTGGTGAGGGGGGAATAATGAGTTTTACTTCAGCAACTGCTGGAAGAGCCTCTAACATTTAGGAATATGTTCATTTGGTTCAGGAAGCTAGTTGTCAAATTATGCCAATCCTAACAAAAAGGATAAACAACTGGGCTTGTATTATTTTACTAGGCCATGAAGCTCCAGTACACATAATATGACTTGAAAATGTTTTATTAATCCCCAAGCATTGCAAGAATAGTAATTTTTATTAAAGAGAAAGCAAGTGCAACCTATGGCTTAAATTCTTTTCCTTAATGGGACATATTTTACTTACCTCTCAAAATATTTCCATATTAATTTTGTTTATCCTCTGTTATTCCTTGGACTATTCTATGATCATCTGATCTTGGTCCTTTTGTCTTGACAGAATAAGCAAGGTGCAGAGGAAAGCTGTCAGCGCTATCCACAGCCTGATGAGTTCACATGACTTGGATAAATCCTGCTTGAAGCCAGAAATGAAAATGAAAATTGCTGCACTTTATCTGCCTCTGGTTGGGATAATTTTGGATGCGCTTCCACAATTATATGATTTTACAGGCAAGAAATGATGATGATGATGATGATGATGATGATGATATATTTATAGACTGCTAGATGGTATATAAAAATGAAAAAGTTGGCTGTCTTTCCATGAGGGCTTACCATCCACCAGATGTGGGTTGTATTGAAATAGAATAGAATAGCCTTTGCTGATGACACTACGTGTTACCTCCTTTGCATTCAGCATGCTCACAAAATAGAACAGAAAATCAACAAATTTGTTCAGGAATTTGTCATTACAGTACAAGGTGATGACTTTGTTTTCACAAAATTTATTTACCTAAGTGATAATGAAAAATGGCATGGCATGTTTCTCTGAAGCAAGTCACAGAGTGTTTCCTTAGGTGCAAAGCTCATGCAGGAGATGATAAAAGCTCTCTGGTCTTCTTTTCTGCTCATTGCAGGAAGATGGAAGAAAGGAAAAAATGGCAGGAACAACTGCAGCTCTTGCCCCCCACCCCCCATTCTGCTTTTAAAACTAAATGATTATTCTTCCAGTATTTTGAAATGAAACTGTTCCTATTACTTAAAATACCTCTTGACTCCATTGAACCTGCTTGGCATATCCCCAGCTCCCTGGAGCAGATTTCTTCTGAGTTTAATAGTCCATTCTCTGTCCCTTGGAGTCCTGTAGATGGCACTCCATCCCCAAGACTTCTTGCATTTCTGAGAAGGACTGTCAGAAGGTGGACTAATTTTTCCTTAACGTGGTTCCAATGAAAATTCTCAGCAGCAGCACCAAGCTGGTAGTGGATCTGGAAGGAAATCTACCATTAGTAAGAAATTTTAGAAGGATTCACAAAAGCTAGTGTGATATGTTCAGTGTTGCCTATAGTTTGGCCCTTATTGGATTTGCTACATTCCTAAGACAACTTAACTGCCTGCAAATTAGCTAAACTTATTTTAACCTAGCATGTTATGCAGACCTGGTCCATCTGGTTAGTTGATAGTTTATTGTAATATGAAAGCCCAGAAAATTGAGTTAATTTAGTAAACCATGCTTCAGTTAACAATGGGTAAAAAGGTCACACAAACCCATATCTTTTCATCAGCATCATTGGAGCCACGGATGGGGTCTAGTGGCTGAACAAATGTGTAAGAGCAACTCCACAGAGAATTGTTAATCTATTAAGAGTCCATAGCATAGTGAGAGACATATGTTAGGGTGACACAGTGCTTTGGATCTGATTTTTAAAAAGTGCTTCAGAGTGCACAAAGGTGCAAATATAGCACCTGTCTGCAAGTCTTCAATGCCACTGTGTCTTTTCAAAACCCTGATAACCTCTGCAAGATCCCATGACTTTTACTCAGAGGTCATCTCCTAAGGATCCAGTTTTAATAAGATGTTGACAGTCTCCTTCAGAGAGAGAAAAAAAACTTGTTATCTGTGAGGCAAGAGGATTTCCGTTTCTCTGCTAGCGTAGTGGCTATGCACTAGACAAGATCATTCATATGCACAGGAACTTTCTTCCTGTGTAAATGTGATAAAGATGTGATTCAGTCCAGGATACATATTTTCAAGAACTAGCAGTTTTAACACTCTGAGTGGTATTGGTGTTAGCATGAACCATTTGAATAAATGCAGCAAAGATCTTTCAGCTTTTGTTTTCTCAATTTTTCCTTGTGTAATGTCTTTTTATAGTGTTCTACACTGCTGTCTAAATGGCTTTCTTAATGCCTAGAGGCTTCTGAGAGTGCATTTGTGGTTGTTTTGTCCATCTGTTGTTTTGGTGTCAGAGGCAGGACTGGATGGTGAAATTTATGTTATGGCTGTTCTGCTCCGAGCTCATAGAATGCAGGACAAGCAAAGGGAACACCATGAAGTATTGGGAAAAGAGCAAACAGAGGCGGCAACTTTAGTCAATTATAGTCAGAGAGAAAAGAAGAGCTAAAAAGAAAAACAAGAGAAGGAAGCAGATAGACAAGATAAAAGGAAGAGAACAAAGGTCACACAGTAAGAGAAACTAAAGCTATAAAGTAGTGACTTGGTTTTGCTATAGATGTTATAGATATATTAACTGTTGTAAAATTTACTAGGTAAAGAAATTCATTCATTCCAGAGTAAAAACAAATCTTCCTTTTCTTATCTAGATCTGAGTACTAGGTACATTTTACATGTCTCAAGCTTTGGTTTTATACTAAATATTCTGTCTCAAGGTGGTTCATACACAGAGAACCAGTTTGGTATAGTGGTTAAAGTGCTGCAGTAGAAAACAGGAGACTGTGAGTTCCAGTCCTATGTTAGGCATGTAAGCTGCCTGAGTCACTCTCTTTCAGCACAACCCACCTCACAGAGCTGTTGTGGGGGAAATAGGAGGAGGGAGCATTATGTAGCTACCTTGAATTGTAAAAATAAACATAAATATATGGATATAATGGATATAAATCAAATCAATTAACAAACAAATAAATAGGATCATAATCTGATGGCACACAGTACTCTTCTAAGCAGAGGGAATATTGATAGACAAAGTCCAGTCCAAAGTTCCAGGGCACGCTAGTCAAGGGATAGGGCAAAGTTCAGAAATCCTAGTGCAGAGCTTTCCAAACTGTGTGTCGGGACACATTAGTGTATCGGCTGCAGTGTCTGGGTGTGTCGTGGCTGCTGCTGCCTCCTGGCTTCCATGCAGGTCCTAGTGCCTTCCTTGTGCCTTGCTGCCTCCAAACCTGCCCTGCCAGGATTCCACGCAGGTCCTGGTGCCTGCCTTGTGCCTTGCTGCCTCCAAACCTGCTGTGATTCCGCGCAGGTCCTAGTGCCTGTCTTGTGCCCTGCTGTAAGAGTGTGTCGCGAAATGATGCATGTCTAAAAAGTGTGTCACCAACATGAAACATTTGGAAAGCTCTGTCCTAGTGAGTCTGTGTCCTGGGCCCACAGATATGTCATATAACAGACATTGTTTTCAGTGCTGGACTTTTTCACGCGGGGAGTGGCTTTTATACTAGAATTCGCAGGCTTCCATCCCACTCCAGCTAGTGTGCAGTAGCCTTGTTCAGGATGCAGATTATTTGGAAATGCAGAATTACTTTCAAATATAGCATTGTTGCCTCTGAGCTGCAACCTGGCACTTTCGGTCTGGTGATATTTAGTGCCGTGTTGCCCATGCTTCCATGGGATTGGCGTTTGTGTCAGAAAAACTGGAGTGGAGGATTGGGAGAAGCTGGTCTGGGGCTCCTGAAGGTTGGTTTGGAGTGCCGGAACCCAGATCTGCAGATTCGGTGATTTCTACATACGTACGTACAGTATCTTTATTATGACCATTGACCAGAATATAACAATCCACAGCAGTTAGAACAAAATAAATGAGTTTCAGTGGTTTCTAGATGCACCCTTGGTACATCTTACTCCTCTAAGGATAAGCCATCCAAAAAGACTTTGAATGGAGAAATTTGGGGAAACCTTTGGACCGCACCAAAAACCCCTTACAGAGAACCTGTGCTTTCCAATTTAGTTCCAGATGGTCACAATGGGAAAGGCCGTGCTGCATGGCCAGATGAAGAACAAGAAGCGGCAAACCAGATTCATCACAATATTGCTCTGGCTATTGCTGGGAATCAGTTTAACTTACGGTCCTCTGGCTCCTCTATGCTTACAATGGTAAGGCTTTTTACAGTAATTTACAGTGGCCACTCCCTGAATAGTGTTCGTACCAGTTTTATCTTGTAATGTTATTCATTATTACTAGTCTTGCTATCATGACTTACCTCATTGTCTCATTTGGGCTAGATTGGTAGTTATGTGCATGCTAGGTGCACTTTATTTTTTTCCCAGAGAAGAGGGGAAACTTCTTTTTCTTTCTCTGCCTAAAACAAGGGTAGGCAGCATAGTGCCCTCTAGAAGTTTGGAACTACAGCTACAGTTAACCCCTACCAGGGTTAACTGTGGCCAGGGATTATGGACTTTACAGTTCAAATAATCTTGAAGACTCTGTCATCTGTCCTAGCTTAAGGGAATTAATTGCATGTGATTAAGCAATTAACGTAATCTGTTGTGTAAAGCAGCAGTGTAAACTGATCTGGTGGTTGGATGTTTGAAGCAGAGCTTCTTTCAGTTGACCACTGGCATCAGCCATATAGAAAACCCAGCTGGAAGAGTTCCCTGTTGAGTTCCAATGAAGAAGATGTATATTCATCTAGGGGTTCTATGATGTTTATCCATTGGTCTTCTAAAAGAGAAGGTTTTCATTTCCTACATGAATCAGAAGTCACTCCAGCGAGCAGCTCAGTGACAACTGTCTGAAGTTTCATTTCAGTCAGACAAAGAGCTGGTGTCGTTTCTGCTGAGTAAACAACTTTATACTGGCAGAGGAAATCTCACTCACCACTTGAAATAGAGATATTCCGTGCTCAGAAATCAAAATGAGCTCGGGTTGCAAACTGGTGAAGGCATTGGGATTAGGATCAGGGAGATCCAGGGTCAAGTCTGCTTCAGCCATGGAAGCTGGAAGGAAGGGATCTTAGTCCAATCCCTTGCCCAGTGCAGGAATCCACTAAAGTACCTTTGACCCAGCTAGATACTCTCACTCAGCCTACCTCATAGGGAAAAATTGGAAGAGGAAGTACTCTCTATGCGGTCTTGAGCTCCTGGAAGAAAGACAGGATATAAATCTAAAAAGCAAACAATTAACATTAAAAATAAAGAATAATAAAAATGGCTGCAGCCATTTTGTCCCAGCTGTCAACTAGAAAAGGTATTCCAAGCCATAGTAAGAAGCCCTCGCAGTTTGCAGATGTGATGATCCTGTATTTTGCTCCTGCAGTAAAGTTTACTGTATTGGGAATCTTCTGATACTTTTTCTTTTTGCTACTTTGTGAGCTTTTCATGTTATCTCTTTCTAGTCCTGCAAATCATGCAACATATTAAGCCCTGAAACAACCCGTCACCTTTTGATCTGCTTCCTGTGGATCATGAAGAATGCCGATCAGAACCTTATTCAGAAATGGATTGCAGATCTTCCCTCTCTGCAGCTGAACCGGATTTTAGACCTTCTTTTCATCTGCGTCTCAGGCTTTGAATATAAGGTAGAAGGAATTATGTCCACATCTAGCTGCTGCCGCTCTGCACAAATTTATTTCTCCGATGCAGCTCCCCTGCATCCTTGGGTAAAACTCTGAGTTGAGTTTTTGAAGAGCTTCCAAAACATGGTTTTTGTTATTATGCCCTAAAGCAGGGGTGGGGAACCTTTTTTCTGCCAAGGGCCATTTGGATATTTATAACTGGGGACCGGGTGGGTGGGGGGCGGGGTTTCTGGGATTTCCGGGGGCCGGAGTTTGCGGGCGGGAGCCAATCACAAGCAATGGGGGCGGGGTTTGTGGGCGAGAGCCAATCAAGTGGAAGGGGTGGGGTTTGCGGGCAGGAGCCCCATGGGCCTTAGGCGGGAGCCCCGCAGGCCTTAGGCGGCCCGCGGGCCTGACGTTGCCCACCCCTGCCCTAAAGTGTGCTTGCCTAGAGACATAAGTTAATACCTTCTCTTTGGACAGGGCAAGCAAAGCTCAGACAAAGTCAGCACTCAGGCCCTCAAGAAATCAAGAGATGCAAAAGCTCGCCTGGAAGAGGCATTGCTGAGGGGAGAGGGGGCCCGGGGCGAAATGGTGAAGCGGAGCAGGCTCCTGGCTGGTATGTATGGTATGGTAGAGAAGAGAAGAGACCAACCACATTGGAACATGGAAGAGACCAACCACATTTCCCTGCAAGGAATATGTGGCAGTCTGAAAGCATTCTGGATCTCTGTGATTTCACAATGTTGGCTGGGTTCAAGAGTGTCACCAATTCATTTTAGCTGTGGTTGCAAGTATATTTGAAGCTACAGCCATGATCAGTGTTTGCATTTGCAGGAACTCTTGCCTCCTGAGGCCTTCCAGTTCCTGAGCTTCATATCTTTCAAGGGGGAAGTTGGCTTAATGCCTTTTAGCTCCCTTCATAGGAATTGGTACAATTTGCACATCACATGAAGTAAGCATGTAGATGGTGGAGGCATGGTGTGTAAAGAAATCATTTTTCTTCTGTGGTGAGGGGATTTTTATGACTGTTGGGCCTTCAGCAGCTTGGAGGGAAGCAACGATTTTGCACTCTACTAGCATTCCAAGGTTGTTGGGTTTAAAGATGATTGTAGATGGTTTTCAGGCTGCTCTTGTGGAATTGAGAAGGGAGGTGGTGACACTGTAGAAGTGCATGAACCCTGGAGGAAAGGAGCTGAATTTTATATTGCTAATTTGGACTGCCTAGGCATTATATTTTTTTCTAAAATCAAAAAGCACTACTCACTGATAAGTTATAAATGGTTATAAATACTAGATCGATTGGTGTTTGTGCCTGTCCCCCACCTTCTTTAAATTTACAAATGAACTTGATCATTATTCATCTTGTTCCTGACCTTCAGTTCTATAATGTGATGTTTCTTAGGAGCCAGTCTGAATGCCCACTTAGTAAGAAAACACATGATTGACTCAATTAGCTGCTGTAGGGGTAGTTGTCTTCATTGTTAAAAGGAGACTACAGGCTGTTTTCATTTGGTGGCCAACAGGTCAGGACTGGCAGAAATAAAATTCAGAATCGCAGCTCCTCAGCTAAGGATGTTTTGGAGGGTGTGTGTGTCTCTATTACAACCTTTCTACTTGTTGAAGGAAGGCAGCTGCAGAGATTGTCTCCACGTATTTTTTCATTAAGAAGATAGACTATGAATGATTCCTGTACCTCACTCGCAGCTGGACTTCTGAGCCTCCTTCCTTTGTTCACGTCTGGACTGTCTTTTGTTAGCTTTACAGTTGTCTCGATTCTGTGACCGTAGCCCTAGTCACGCTTTGTATGTCTTGAGAACACATTGTTCCCATCTGTCATATTTTAGTAATTTCATATCAAATGTGCTCGTTTACTCTGTATGCAAAAAGATACATTTCTCCTTGCTGCGATCACAGTGGATGTAGCTTCTTGTAGAAGCTCATATCACTTGAGAAATGTTGATGTTAAAGTTTCGGTGTGATTTGTGTACGTTGCCCTTGTAGGGAATGATAGGTTCCCAGGGTCGAATGAGAACTTACGATGGAGAAAAGAGCAGACACAGTGGCGGCAAGCAAATGAAATGCAAGATAAGTAAGTAATTTAATGAATGTATATCACCTTTACCAGAACTGCTTCTTTCAAAGGCCATCTAGGTTCACTCCCTGTACCAAGGCAGGAAATTCTATCTTCAAAGCATCCTGAACAGATACATGTGTAGCTTTCTGTAAAACTCCATAGAGTGAATTCTGAAATCCCTTTGTTCTCTTGTCACCAGCAGCAAAAACTCTCAGTACTTAAGGAGGGTAGTTTTAAACATATCTAAATCCCTTTGGGTGATGCACTCAGTAAAATGGGAATTACTACAGTCCTCTGTTCAAATATTACACAAATTCTTGTTTGTTTTTTCTTGGGTTTGTGAGAGCCAAGAACAAATAGAATGGAAGATGGTGGTAGTGTCTCTCCCCATTTTCAGCTTCAGGTGGATTTGGAGCTGGCAGCAAGGACAGACTGTTTTGTATGGAACATTTTTCCCCAGGCTCTTACACTTGAGGAAAAGGAAGGCATTT
Organism: Charina bottae; assembly: GCA_023362775.1. Lineage (NCBI taxonomy): Eukaryota > Metazoa > Chordata > Lepidosauria > Squamata > Charinaidae > Charina > Charina bottae. Next base: position 204,531,064 of record JALMGJ010000002.1, on the reverse strand, counting down.
CTCCTCCCAGCTTGAATCTTTAGTATAAAACAATAAAACCAAGTAAAATAAATAGTCATTTAAGCCACATCCTTTTCTTTATTTCAGCAGCGAGGGCCTGCAGAATGAGGTGGGAAATGTCTGGTAGTCCTAAGTCCTAAAGCAGATACCAAAATTAATTTGAGGCTAGTATATTTCAAACTTTAGATTTGTTTGAATTCTCTTATACAGCAAGTTGTGAAATTCAGCAGTTCATTGTACAGATAAAGTAACTTGAGCCATTCCACTAGAACACTAATCACTTGCTGTTTTGGTAAGAATCAATTTGAGAAGCTCTGGGCTGAGTTTTCATTTTATGTAGCAACTGTGCTTGCCAGGCATATGCATTTGTGGCCATAAACATCATAGTGTATGGGAAACCCACACTCTCATCCATCGACACCATGGGATGAGGTATCATCAGTATGCTGACGATACCCAATTATATATCTCCATCCCTGGTGAAGTAAGTGATGCAGTGACCACCCTATCCCAGTGCCTGGGGGCTGTGAGGGCCTGGATGGGGCACAACAGGCTTCAATTGAACCCTAGCAAGACTGAGTGGCTGTGGATTGATGGCCTAGCGTCTTCTGGGAAATTATCATCTTTGGTTCTGGATGGGGTAGCCCACTGCCCCACTCGGAACCGGTGCAGAACTTGGGGGTCCTTCTAGACTCACGACTCCTGCTCGAAGAGCAGGTGGCAGTCGTGGCTAGGAGGACTTTTGCACAACTTCGGTTGGTGCGCCAGTTACGCCCATTCCTGGATCGCGACGCCCTCCGAACAGTCACTCATGCTCTCGTCATCTCCCATGTAGATTATTGCAACGCGCTCTACATGGGGCTACCCTTGAAGACTATCCGGAAGCTTCAGCTGGTGCAGAATGCGGCCGCGCGAGCAATTTTGGGTGCACCAAAATCTGCACATATAACACCTCTGCTCTGTGAGCTGCATTGGGTGCCGGTTTGCTTCCAGGTACAATTCAAGGTGTTGGTTATTACCTTTAAAGCCCTACATGGCATGGGGCCAGAATACCTGAAGGACCATCTTATCCCCATTTTATCGACCCGCCCCACCAGGTCATTCAGAGAGGGCCTGCTACGAACCCCATCAATCAAAGAATGTCATCTGATGGGGGCTAGGAGACGGGACTTCTCTGTGGTGGCACCCACACTGTGGAACATCTTGCCCCCAGAGTTGAAACGGATCTCCTCCCTCCCGACCTTTAGGAAAGAGCTGAAGACCTGGTTTTGCCGCCTGGCATGGGATCGAGGGAAGGATAGTTCCTCATGGGGGTGGCTAACTCCTTAATTTTATAATGTCCTTCGTTTTAATTCCATCATCCATCTGGATTTATAATTATTTATTATTTTTACATTTATTGTATATTGATGTTTTATATTTTATATTTTATTTTAACTATTTTATTGTAAACCGCCCAGAGTTCCTCATTGGGGGAGATGGGCAGTTATATAAATTAAATAAAATAAATAAATAAAATAAATGTGCATTGGAGGCCAGAAGCTGACATTCAGATAGGAGCTCCGCAGTATGTTCTCACTTAGTCTGTGTCCAGCATGTGTCCGCAAACGTGTGTTAGCATCACAGATGCTTATTATTTATTATTTATAAATATTTATAGCCCATTCACTGTGCATAGTATCTTGCAATAGGTTACTAGACTAGGTTGCTTACTTGTTTCATTTCTGGATCTTTTATTTCTTTTATAATTTTTGTTTGGGGGCAACTTTGAAAAAAGCATTTCTATATGTCAGTTAACATTTAAAACATGGCAAAGATATGTTAACTCTGATTCGTAGTAGTAATGCTGTCTTTTGGGTTGCAGGATTAAATCCTATTCATCAAAGTATGAAATCCTAATACAAATTACAGTGTGGTTTCCATCCCTTTTGTAATTTTTACTACTCTTCGTCTGTAAAACTGGGGTTGTAATCCAGTGAAAAATGCAGAAAAACATTATTTTAGTCATTTGGTTTGTGCAGATGATAGTTAATTTCCATGTGATTGCTATACATCTTAAAAGAGTCTACTGCGGTAGAGATGGGCGGTGATAAATTTGATTAATAAAATAAATAAATAAAATAAAAGAGGATTTTTAAAAAAAATCTCTAAAGAAAGATTGTAAGATATAGCTTGTACACTCACTGACAAACACAAAGGTAACATTAGTTCCTCCTTTGAATTAGATCTCTCTATGTGACAAGTGCCACTTTCAGGTGATATTTAAGACGGTAAGTTTTTTAGGTGTGATGATAATGAAGGTATTTGAGGCAGTGCCTGGAAAATAACAGAGCAATGCAAGGACTTATTAATGGCACTCTGACAATTTTCTCCTTTCTATCCTTGTTTCAACCCCTTTTTTAAAAATATAGCTGATAATGAAAGAGAAGGATAAAATAAAGTTAAGGTCCTGGCCCTATTCAGGCATCATGCCAATGCATAGTTTACTATATGTCCATCTCCAAACAGTTGTCTAAACTTCCACGCTGATGTGCTAACAGTGCCTTAGGTGTCAGTCTTATAACACTTAACTGTGATTCTCACTGAAGTTAACACTGACCATAATTCAGGAGTATAAATGTTCCACTGATGTTCAGTTATTTCTGGGCATAATTTAAGATGTTTGTGAATATGCATCATGCTTTGAGGCCATCATTTTTGAAGGGGTGTCTTCTTCTACATGAATCCACCTGCCGTTTACCCTCAAAAACTGGAGGCCTTGCTTCATGTTACTTAAAGGCACGGTTGGTTGGACATGGGATATAGTCTTAGCTGTCAAACACCCTTCCTTGGAGTTCAGTCGCTTTCTTCAATTATAGCTTTTAGATGAATCAGTCATTTTTATTTCATCAAGTTTTCAAATGTTTACATTGCATATTGCTGCTATAATTGGTACATTGCTATTCTGTTAAGGCTGAGTTGTAGATTTTTGTAATCTGTATGGTAAAATGGTGACATTCTTCATGCATATAATCTATATCATAAGCTTTTTGGTGAACTAAATAAATCAACATGTATAACCTTGAGTGGGACATTTTAAAAAATCCTGGAAAAATCCAACAACAAATCTGTTCTGTGATATTGCCAAGAAAACTGCATGGGTACAATTGCCAAGAGTCAAGCTCAAATTGGAGGCGTCTTTATCCTTTAGACATTAGACATGCACTGCTAGAGATGCTTGTCTGATTTTTATTTATTTGTGTGCTATATTACATTTGAACATTGAACAAATAATTGAACAAATAAGCCCAGAGTTCTCACTTGAGGCACAAATGACCAGGCTCAAAATATCCTACTTCAGATACATTATGTGAAGACCCAGCTCTCTGGAAAAGGCTCTAATGCTGGGAAAGGTGGAAGGAAAGAGAAGAAGAGGACAACCAGCAGCAAGGTGGATGGACTCAATTACAGTGGGAATGGGTGCACCGTTGGGAGACTTGAGACTGGTTAGAGGAACTTCTGGGAAAGAAATGGCAAACTGAAGACGACGGAATGAAGAACCAGTGAGTAGAGCAGCTCTTCATAATTCCTCTCCAAACAAGGAGAGGACTTGAAATCGCCCACAAGTGCTCCAGACAGTTGCTCCTTGTGAGGAGACCGCAAGATAGTGGTCTCCAGCAGTTTTAGATCTCTGTGAGACGAGGTAATAGGCATCTTGCTCAAACCACGGTCAGCGCCTTTAAGAGGACACTGGGTTTACATACTTCCTTTTCTAATCACTTTTGGAAATTGCTTGTTATCTGCTTTTCAGCTATTAGGAACCTTTGGATCTACAAGTCTGAAAACACCGGGAGAGTTTCCTTCAATCCTTAGTGAAAGAAGTTTTAAAAACAAGTTTCAGGACTTAAAGAATTTTTTTTTCCTGGAATAAACAGCAAAAGGGTGATTGGAACTTTGATTTTGGAAAGTTACAAACGGACTAAGGGTCCAGATGGATTTGAAATAAGGTTTTGGAATTAATTATAAAAATCCTTCCTGTGGAAAAATGCTTTTGTTTTGAATTCTTTAAAAAAATGATAAGATGGGACTTTGAAGGTTGGACACTAGAGGGAACTAGAAAGAACTAAAGATTACAATTAAAGAAGAACACTTAAATTTGACTTACTAATACAGAACGAAGCAAAATATTTTAACATTGGACATATTGAAGGATGTTTTTGAACAATGGACCCAGAAGTTAATTTTAAGAGTGTCTGCTTCTATAGACAGACTGTTTAAAAGATGTTATGGAAGAGGAACAAGTTTTACCTGATAAGATTGAGACTGATCTGAAAGTGGATTTAAAAATGACAAGCTATAAGAATGATATGGAAAAAGATGCTACACTGGACATACAAAAGAAACCAGCTGATGTCTTAATAATTAAAAGGGATATACAAATAACAAACCAAGAGATTGACCTGGATCATTTTCCTGTATTGGATTTACAAAAGAGGCTTGTTAAAACTTTGAAGAATTTTGTGAGAAGGGACAAAGAAGAAACGAAAAGAAATCAAGTTGTAGTTGTTCATTATTTGAAGGGACTAAAGATCAAGATTATTAAAAGTAAAATTAAGGAATATAACATATAATGGTTTATTTGATCAAGGTCAAAATAGATATGTTGTTATCTCTGGTAACCCTTAGTGGACTTTTATTTATTTATTTATCGCATTTCTTCACCGCCCATCTTGTTACAAACTACTTTTGCTGATTAGGACTGAAATGACAAGGTTTTAAGGATTATTTTATAGATAAGAGATGGAATATGGGAAGAGGAGATCATTTGTTGTATTTTAAGAGAAGGTGATAAGTTACTAAAATTGTTTATACTTGTGATGAAAGGGGAAGTCATTTCTTTATATATTTCTTTTCTTTTTCTTTACTATATTCTTATTTTTTTCTTTTCTATTTTTCTTTCTATTTTTTTCTTTTCTGTACCTTCTATTTTTTCTTTTATTTTTTAGTTTGTATTAGTTTTTATCACTGCAATTGTAATTTTTAATAAAATTACTATTAAAAAAAGAAAAAAGGAAGAACTGGTTAGGGATAGATCATCATGGAAAAAATCTATCTATGTGGTTGCTAGCAGTTGAAAATTACTTGATGGCACATAATCAATCAATATTATATTTTCTTATATACTTAAAACTTCCATATCTGTTGTAGACAATTTTGAAGGTACTTTATCAGTTTTAAAAATGATGCCAAACCACAACTAACACAAAGATTTGTTAATACTTTTCAGACAATGTTTGTTGATTAAAACATTACATTAAAGTACACTTACATTTGCTTAACCATGTATCAAAGAAAAAAGAAGATAATATATTAAAGATAAGTCCAGAAATTGTACTTTTAGGACTAGTGGTAGGTTCCAATCCTGAAAATTGCTACTCTAATGTAAGATATTATTGTATTAATTGGTTTGTCAATGTTTAATAACATTTGTTGCTGTTACAGAACAAAAGCTGAGATTGATCAAGAATCTCTGATTAGTGGAAACCTGGCTACAGAAGCTAATCTGATTATCCTAGATATGCAAGAGGTTATCATCCAGGTGGGAAACTTATAAATGGCTGCAAGCCAGTTCCTACAGCCAGGGAAAATGGAGAAGTATTCAGTTAGTCTTTTTCTCATTGCATTGCACAACATTTAGATTGTTTTAAAGAAATAGGCTCATTACCAATGTTATTCTACAAATGCTAGGAAATGAAGCTAAATTGTTTTACAGTTCCCACCATTGTAGTCTAGAGAATGAGTTTGTAATATTTCGGGATGTTGTGATAATACTCCAAGCACATTAGAATAAATCTAATTTAGTGCACTTCGGTAACTGGCTGTGTTTTGATTTTCATTATTGAAATCTAGATGGCATTTTTTCAATAAGACACTGAAGTGGGAAGAGAAGAGGCACAACTGTATTATATACAAATTGCTTAAAATAGCCTACTCCTAACCTTTTGTTCTGGGTGTGTGAGGGACCCAGGGATATATATTATAATTATCAGAAACTTCACAAAACTACCATGCCTGGCACTGTTGTAGTGAACTATCCTAATCAAACCAATTTAGAAATTTTAGGTGTTTATGGAATCTCATATTTTGTTATCAGCAGCAAAAGTAGCATCAAAGAGAAAAGAGGGTGAGAATATTTTGAGGCATAAGCCATTGCCTCAAAATATTTTTTCTTTTTTTCTTTCTTATATTTATTTATTTAATTTAATTTAATTTAATTATTTATTTAGAGTGTTTCTACCCTGCTCTTCAGCTAAAAATGTTCCCAGAGCACTTACATACAATTGAAAAGAAAAGAAAAAGGATGATCTTTGTCTGCAATCTTATAATTTGAATTGAAGGAAAATTATATCTTTGTTTATTAGATATCTTAGATACTTTATTTTTTTCCATTTAAAATTATTTTCACCGCCCCTCATCCTGGCAGATTTCAGGATAGATCATAGCATGAAACAAATACAAAAATAAGACAACCTCTAAAACTGACAAACGCTTCATAAACAGTTCAACCTGATTCCTAAGTGAACAAACTTAACCCCAGAGCATGTAGGATTGCAGTCATAAATAGTCTATTGCAATGCCACAATAAACAAGATTGTGCCAAGATTGTGCCAATGCTGTATGCCATAAAATCCCTAAGAAGTCTCCCTTCCCTTCTGTAGGCAACATTAGCTATGGATTGCAAGGATAACATTTTTGGAGGTGTGTTGAAGGTCCTCATAAATTCTCTGAGCTGTGATCAGAGCACAACCTACTTGATCCATTGTTTTGCAACCCTCCGAGCGTTAATTGTCAAGGTAAGCCTTGGCTTTATTTTGTCTTCACATTCTTCACGTTCTGTTTGGAAGCTCAGCTCCATTCCCGCAGAATGGTACACTGTGGTTGGAATGAAACAGCCCTCAGCTTGGCTTTTGCACAGAATTGGTCACGCATGTCATGAACAACTAACTGGAATGGATGGGCTCCAATTTCCGAGGTATGAAAACGAGACAGATATTATGCATGGGGAAAAATCAAGTGGAATAAAGTGCGTGTTTGTTTTATAGAAGAAAAGGATATGTCAACTTTACGACAGAAAATAAATCCATGAGTAAACAAGTCCACTAGAGAGTTCCATCTGGTGGGACCCAGGAAGGGAGCCTTTTCTGCTGTGGCACCCACCCTCTGGAATATCATCCCCCCTGAGATTAGATTTGCCCCGACGCTGCTGGCCTTTTGCAAGGCATTAAAAACCTGGTTTAGCCATCTAACCTGGGGCCCTGGCAGTATGGGTGAGCCCAGTCCATTATTGATTTGAACGTGGGACGTTGTGAATGTTCTTGGCAGCTACTCTATGCTGTTGTTTTTTAAAGTTTGATTGTTTTATCCTGTTTTTATTTTGTTTTTCATTGTTAGCTGCCCAGAGTCATGTATATGAGATGGGTGGCCATATAAATGTATTAAGTAAATAAACAAACAAACAAGTAATTGGATACAAACTGGGACAGTATTTTGTAAAATGACTTGAGATCAATCACAACAGGCTTCTAATTGCTGTTTAGTTGAGGTGTAAGAGATGTATCATTTATTTGTTTGCATTCTTACAGTAACATTTTTTACTCTGCTCTTCAGTCCATAAATACTGTCAATTCTGTTATATACTGTACAGTATACTTAGCGAAACAAGTCCCTACCCACAACATTATGATCTAAAAGATATGCCACAGAAATGACAGGGGGTATGGAAGTAAGAGCAGAAATATAACGCTTCACATAGCCCTTCTTAAAAGCTAAGTCTTAAATAATGACTGGGATATATTTCAAGGAGAGAAAGAGCCTGATCTCTCATTGATTGCTCCACCTCCTCTTTGCATCTCCCTCTGCTGCAACTCAATGAAATAGCTGGATTTTCATTGCAGAAGCAAGTTCTAAAGGTCAGGAAGCAAAAAAGAAATCTACAACCCCAAGCGATATAGAAAAGGCCAATCAAAAGTGCCATGGGAATGGAGCAAATTTACACTTGGAGGTTTTCAGCTTAGAAAAAGGCAAGAAGGGGGGATATGATTGAAATTATGTCAGGTACGTAGGAAATACATAGGAAGATGCTTTTCTTTCCCTCTCTCATAACCCTAGGATCCAGAATCAATCACTGAAGCTGAGTGGTGGGATATCCAGGACAGACATATGGAAGCACCCCTTCACACAGCACTTAGTTTAAACAGTGGAGTTTGTCATTGCAAGAGTTGATGATGGCCACCAGCTTACATGGCCTTCAAAAAGAATGAGGCAAATTCACACACCAAGTTTATCAATGACTACTAGCCAGGGTGCCTACTTGCTACCTCCAGGACCAAAGGCAGCATGTCTCTGCATATCAGCTGCTGAGGAGCAACAGGAAGCAATAGAAGGACTATGACTCTCATGCTCTATTTGGGGGCTTTCAGGAGGCAGCTGCTTGGCCATTAAGGATAACAGAATGCCAGACTAGACTGGTACCTGGCTTGATTAGGACATCCTGATTATCATGGAATTGTAGAGATGGAAGCAACCACAAGGATTATGTAACCCAACCCTCCGCAATGGGCAGGAGAACCAGTTAAACCATCCATAAGAGGTGGCTTCCATACCCTTCATCAAAACCTCCATAGGCAGACTGCTCACTCTTCTATAGATCTTACTATCAGGAAGTATTTCTTGTATTTATATTTATATATGACATACTGTATAAGGTAGCTTGTAATAGACTCATTTATAAAACAGATCCATGAGTCTTTATGAAATGTCATTTGTAAATCATTTTCCAAATTAAAATAACTTCCTGAAGGAATCAGAACTATTATGGAAATCCGTCTTCCCAATATCATATCCTGATTGTGTATTTTATTTTACAATTGTTGTAAATTCTTTCCTGGTGACCACAGGTACTCTATGGCCTAGAGCAGGGCTTTCCAAAGTTTTTCCCGTGGCGACACACCAACCGCCGTTGGTGTGTCGCTGCGGGAAAACCCGGAAGTGCCGTCCTTGCGGCAGCACGCAAAAACCCAGAAGCGCTGCTGCCGCTTTCGGTTTTTGCGCACTGCAGTTGGTGTGTCGCCGCGGGAAAACCCGGAAGCGCTGATGATGATCAGCGCTTCCGGGTTGTGTGGCGACACACCAGACTGTGTGTGGCGACACACTTTTGTGTCGCGACACACAGTTTGGAAAGCTCTGCACTAGAGTTCTACAGTCATAAAAGTGGAGGATTTTAAAGGGGATGCAAAGGCTCCTTCTAAAATCACCTGTCGTTATTTGGTCTTATCAAAGAGCCCAATGCTCTTACCTTTAACCGTCTTTTCTCCTGCAGTTTGGAGAGTTGCTCTTTGAAGAGGAAGTGGAGCAATGTGCTGATCTCTGCCAGAAAGTCCTGCAGCACTGCAGTAGCAGTATTGATACGACTCGTATTCAAGCTTGTGCCACGCTTTACTTCTTGATGAGATACAGCTTCAGCTCCAGCAGTGTAAGAGAGGAGCATTATCTCTTTCTTCTATTCAGGGCCTGAATCACAGTGTGTCTTTCCACTTCCCTTATTTTTTACAGGATAATTACATCTAATTCTCCTTCTTTGGTTCCTTTTTTATGGTCCATTGCCAAATGTTATTATTTGCTATTTGCAGAGGGGTTCACTTTCAGTTGGAAATGACCTTTCTGTATTCCATGTGATGCCTTTTGGGATTTGGGGAAATTGGTACTATATATGATAAAAATCATACTTTTAATAATTATTTTTTACTTAAACGTACCAATGTTGTAACTCTGAATCTCAGAATTTAGAGTGATGGCATATTTAAAATTATCTCCATGTAAGCCATCAAGGGTTATTTAACTTCAAATCTCATTGGCGATCACTCGTAGCCGAGTAAGATTGTCTTCCAAAGGTAAAATTTTAACAGTGGATCCGTAAGTGGCTGTAAAGGCCAATTCTGGATCCGCACAACCTCCCACAATGAGGGCATAGGTTTCCTGGTGGGAGACGGTCATGATGAGGGTTTGCCTGACGTGCCTTCCTTTTAGCTCTTTTCTCCCTTTCGCCCTGTACTCGTGCTTCTTCAAAGTCCATAGCGCCATTAATAAAGGCTGACAATCTATAACTGGAATAAAAAGAAACAAATAACAGCATAAATTGGATTTGAGAAGATCATACATTTAAATGTGTGATTGCATCTCAATTGATTATTATTAATTTAGCTTGAACTTAGAATAGCTAAAGGAAATGCCATTATGCAAAATTAACAAAGCACAGCTTCCATGAAGTATGATTCTGTGGTTGCTTTCAATGGGACTGTCTCAAAAATAAGGATTCCATCCCATTCACTCTAAAGGAAATTATAAGAAATTCTATGTATAGGAACTAGAAAGTTGTAGACATTTTAAATCTCATGCACATAGAAACCAGGAACTTCCTACTAATGAAAAATCTATATACCTGGTTTGTATAACCAGCAGTTCACTTTTTCTCTTTCATAAAAGAACTTTGCAAGAGTGAAAATGCAAGTGACAATGTCCCTGGCATCTCTGGTTGGTAAGACTTCAGAATTTAATGAAGAATATCTCAGAAGGTCATTACGGACCATTTTGGCATACGCAGAGGAAGATTTAGACATGCAGCCAACTTTGTTCCCAGTACAGGTAAGGCACTTTGTGGCCTTTAATTCTTTTTCATTAATTTACACTTTCTATATTTAGGTAACTTACTGGGCAAAACCAATATTGCATGCTCATAAGCACCGAAGGCACTTGAGCAATCAGAGCTATATCTAATCTTGCCAATGATGTTTAGTAAAGCTCCATGGAAAACACTGTCGGGCTATTGCCGGTTCCTAGAGTGTTCTGGCTCTGCTCTTTCTCCTTGTTATTGCTCAAAGCAAGGAAGAAGCAGTAATCTCTACAAAATCTGTGTGCTTTGCAAATTACCCTAGAGGAGGATGAAGTAAATGGGTAATAGAAAAATGGTGGTGGAAGGTAAAGGTAAAGGTTCCCCCCGCACATTTGTGCAGTCATGTCCGACTCTAGGGGCCGGTGCTCATCTCTGTTTGTTAGCCGAAGAGCCAGCGTTGTCCGAAGATGCTTCCGCGGTCATGTGGCCGGCATGATGCACGCGGAACGCTGTTACCTACCCACCGAAGTGGTACCTATTCATCTACTTGCATTTGCATGCTTTCGAATTGCTAGGTTGGCAAGAGCTGGGGCGAGTGCGGGAGCTCACTCCGTCACACAGCGCTCAGGTCTCGAACCGCCGACCTTCCGATCGACAAGCCTGGCGTCTTAACCATAAAACTGCTATATTTAGTTAAGTAATGGTTGGCATGAAGTTCCAAAAAATAATGGCATTGAAGCCTGACATGAATAACATTTAAAATAACTGGATAATTAAAACAGTAATATCTCAGTTTAATAAATGTGTCTTTTGTCCCTGTCTCCTTTTTTTTTCTTGGTTTATGTGAGCCAGCAAACAAACTAGGAAAGCTTTTTTGAACTACAGTTCCGTATTTTTGTCTGAATTAGGAATCTCCTTAATGTTTTAGGAACATGCTATCATGTAATATCCTGCCTTTTTTATTTTCTAATCTATCAGTCCTAATTTACTGGGTTGGAGGAAATGGGAAACTATCCTTAATGGAAAAATTCTTGATCTGCTTCCCAGCTTGTGAAAAAGCAAGAATGCAAAAGCTGAGTGCTCAGGCAAAGGATGCATTCCTACCTTGATTTGTTATGGTGATATTTTCTCATTCAAATATGATTACCCTGACCTGGAACTGAAACTATGCTAATTGTGCCCATTTTGCAGTGCCTCGGGGAACATTACTGCATTATATAATAAGAAAGAAATGTAATACTTTAGAACAGAGCTTTCCAAACTTTTCATGTTGGTGACACACTTTTTAGACATGCATCATTTCGTGACACACTTACAGCACGGCATCATTTTGCGACACACTCTTACAGCAGGGCACAAGGCAGGCACTAGGACCTGTGCGGAATCATAGCAGGTTTGGAGGCAGCAAGGCACAAGGCAGGCACTAGGACCTGCGTGGAATCCTGGCAGGGATAGGAGGCAGCAGCAGCCGGGACACACCCAGACACTGCAGCCGACACACTAACGTGTCCCGACACACAGTTTGGAAAGCTCTGCTTTAGAAGTTATATTATATGATCCCATTTATGTTGGGTGTTGTTGAAAAACTGTGAAACCCCATTCTCAATATTCTTCATTGTAGGTTTTTTTCATTTCCTTATCAGTGATTGTCTTTTGAAATATGGGGAAAGAAACCTGAAAATCTATTTGTTTGAATTTGTTTAGGTGGAAGAATTATTGCGTAATCTGAATTGCATATTATCAGACACAGTGAAAATGCGACAGTTTCAAGAAGACCCAGAGATGCTTATGGATCTTATGTACAGGTTGAAAACTCTAGCATTTCTCTAGCATTTTAAAATTAATAAATCAGACCTTTACAATTTAGATTCTAGCTTAGAGACTTTTAATGTCTTGTATGGAATACCTATTTTTGTGAAGTGTTTATTACATCTTCCTTGGAGAAGAGTGTTCCATATTACTATGTTTTTAATCTAGGATTTTATTAAGCTTTTAATTCTTTTTATGTAACTGCCCAGAAAAGTTTTGGCATTGGGAAGATGAAAAACATTCATGTACTTATGTTCTTTAGTATGGAGCATAATGTGATTAATGTTCAATTAAGGGTATATATATATTTGACAAAAGTATATTGGTTGTATAGCATAGTTTCTCATAAACCTGTAGCATGGCTTCTCATAAAGAATCTGTGGAAAATTTAAAATTTAGAGAATGTGAATTTTTCTAGAGATCTCTAATCCCCTTTATTGGACCCAGGATGTCCTGGGCAAATCTACAGAGAATTCCAGTGATGATAATGATTAAATGAAACATTGTAATACAATTACATAACTGTTTTAATGTATTTTTTGGTTTTGCACCCTACCCAGAATCCATTGGAGTTGGATGGCTGTAACAAATTTCAATGCATGCATGCATGCATGCATAAATAAATAAATTTAAATATTTTATTAATGAAAAAGTAAATGTATTAGCCTGAAGCTGTCCCTTTATAGACTGAATTGGGCTGCATTCATTGAGAAGACATGTAGGAGGGACACTCATTGATTTTTTGTATTGGCCCATTAAAATTTGACTGGACCTTGAGCTGCCAAACAGTTTTTCTGTGGTAATGCAATTAATACTACTAAATTAATCAGATAAGTATGTTTAGAATACCAATGAGTAACGTTATTAGCACCTCTCAATTTGGACTAGAATTGGTTTCAATTGGAGCAGCCTATAAGCCATGTAAAGCAAATAACTAAATAAGTATATTCTAAGTTGTTTCTATACTTTTTTAGCAGCATGGTAAAAGCTGCTCAGTAAATTTATCTTTGGAATTTAGCATATAAATAAATGTTTCTATATAATGGCATCAAAGCTCATTAGAATCCTATTACAAAATGTAAGAAAGGAGATGTTTAGGATGGGGTTCTGGTGTTACCTTCCTGTTAGTAGTAAAAGAGGTTGACTGAGTTATGGAAAATTCTGTGGATTTTTTTTTTTTTACTGATGTGCCATTTTCAAGCCAGATGCTATTAATACTTCAAGTTAAAATAATATGACGTCTTTTTTCATTCAACTTGCAACCAAACTAAATATGCCCTTTATCGTGTTATTTTCTTAGAATTGCCAAAGGATATCAGACTTCGCCTGACCTGAGACTTACCTGGCTTCAGAACATGGCTGAGAAGCACACCAAGAAGAAATGCTATACAGAGGCTGCCATGTGTCTCATTCACGCTGCTGCTCTGGTTGCAGAATATTTGAGCATGTTAGAGGACCACAGTTATCTACCAGTGGGGAGTGTCACTTTTCAGGTAGGAGCAAATTACTCCATTCCATGCAAGTCTTTTCTGGTAATGTCTTGGTTAAGCTAGATGGGTCCCACAGATACTGAGCACATTCCCTGAAGCTTAGCAAGGGTGGCAGGATAAAAACCAGTAGTCAAAGCAGACTGCAGAAGTAAAGCAGGGGGAAACAGAGGCTACTCCTCACTAATGGTGCTGCATGGATCTTTCTAGGCAGGTAGGAAGCTTATAAGATTTAAGTCCTTCATATATACCCAGCAATCCCTGCACACTGAAAACTAGATATTCAGTACAGTTAGTTTGGAAATCCAAAAGCTTCTTGTTACATCTAGTAGCTCTATGGCATTCCCCCCACCAAAAAAAGGTATCAACTTGAGAGTTCTGTAACTTAGAGTCCTAACTTAGAGTGAGTTCTAACAAGGCAGAATGCAAGTCATAAAAAGCATGCTAAAGAAGCAGTCGACTTGTGAAGAGAGGCCACTACACAGATATTTGTAAGGTTATTTTACCTTACAATAACCATCCTATGTTATTATCGATTGTTATAGGGATAGGGATCTGGGCAGAGATGTAGTCCCTTGTTCAAACCCGAAGCTATGGAGAGCATGAATATGTACCTCCAAGGAACCACCCACACATGCCAAGATCTTGTATTTAAGCAAACGTAAGCCAGTTTGGTGTAGTGGTTAAAGGCACCAGGCAAGAAACCAGGAGACTGGGAGTTCTAGTCCCGCCTTAGGCACAAAGCCAGCTGGGTGACCTTGGGCCAGTTACTTTCTCTCAGCCCTAGGAAGGAGGCAATGGCAAACCACTTCTGAAAAACTGTGCCAAGAAAACTACAGGGACTTCTCCAGGCAGCCTCTGAAAATCGGACACGATTGAACTGATTAAAAAAACAAAAACCCAACTCTTTTGTATTCATTGTTTCCTGTCCTTACCTGAAGTTCAGTCTTCCTTCAAGTGTGTTGCGGTGTTTCCTATGAAATGAAACACATTCTTCAGTTTTGAAAGCCATCCTGGAATACTTTAGAACTGGCACATGCTAGTCTTATTAAGCACGATTGTCTATACATGCTTTCAAATCAAACTCTGAAGCAATAACATGTTTTATAGAAGATGAGTAATAGGTAAATCTTCATGTTTAAATTCTTCAAAAGAATTCAGCATTGCTTGTTAAAGTATTTACTTTAGGCAGCAGGCTTGTTCAGGAATAGTCAGGCAGTACATCTTCTGCAAAGCAGTTCATCTAAGACAGGGCTTTCCAAACTTTTCCCGTGGCGACACACCAATGGCGGCGCGCGAGAAAACCTGGAAGCGCCACCACCGCCACGGCACTTTCAGGTTTTTGTGTGCTGCCGCCGCTGCAACACTTTCAGATTTTCGCATGCCGCAACAGCGCTGTCCCTGTGTGCCGTGTAAAAACCCGGAAGCGCTGATGGCCTGCCAGCGTGCGCGCGGATGCGCACGGCGGCGGTGCACCATCAGCGCTTCCGGGTTTTGAGGCGACACACCTGGGCCCCGCAGGCGACACAGTATTGTGTCGTGACACACAGTTTGGAAAGCTGTGATCTAGGAGAATAAATGTTCTTTGTGGGTCTCAAAGACCTAGGATTTTATTTATTTTATTTATTTTCTATCCCGCCTTTATTATTTTTATAAATAACTCAAGGCGGCGAACGTACTGTAATACTAATACTCCTTCCTCCTCTTATTTTCCCCACAACCACCACCCTGTGAGGTGAGTTGGGCTGAGAGAGAGCGACTGGCCCAAGGTCATCCAGCCGGCTTTCATGCCTAAGGTGGGACTAGAACTCTCTGTCTCCTGGTTTCTAGCCCAGCACCTTAACCACTAGACCAAACTGGCTCTCTCTGTGCTTATAGACAGGATATTTAACTGCAAAAGTTTCTCCCTTAACACGAAGTCTGGCTTAAAATCAATGATTTATTTTGGAAATAAGACTCTTGGTGGACAGACTGTATTTTTCTATACAAACTGAAAACGAGCACCCACACATATCACTGCTTGAGGTATGAGAGATGAACAAAAATGAACATTTTTCTGTAAATGTGGGTGTTTATAGGCAAAAGGCACTGTGCAGCTATTTACCTTTTTACCAGGTTTTCAATAATACAAAACAAGAAGTGAAAGAAATAAAGGAAGACTTACAAATAGAATATAATGTCTAGAGTTGTCTACCGTCCACCTCCTTGTTCTCCCTTTCAGAACGTTTCCTCCAATGTCCTGGAAGAGTCTGCTGTTTCAGATGATATTCTATCTCCAGATGAAGATGGAGTTTGCTCAGGAAGATATTTCTCGGAGAATGGGTTGGTGGGGCTGCTGGAAAATGCTGCTGAGCTTTTTAGCACTGTGAGTAGCAGTATACTGTCTGTGTTTAAATATATATATATATATATATATATATATATATATATATATATATATATATTAATTGGATTTAGAAGCTGACCAACTCCCAGCAACTCTGGGCAGCTTACATCTCTAAAAGTAAGGTCGATAAAATGAAAGTAAAAGGCATGTACATCCAGAACAAACCATCTAATACATCAAAAGAAAACCAACAGAGGCTTGACAGCCATCTTAACCCCAGGCCTGGGAGCCAAGCCAGCTTTTCAGTGACTCGTAGAACAGCTGCAGGGTGGGATCTCCAGGGGGATGCTATTCTAGAGGACAGGCACTGCAGCAGAGAAGACACGCTTTCCAAGTCCTGATAGAAGACATTGTTTAATTTAGAATATTCATGTCCTGCCTATTTGCATTGCTTGGTAAAAAAAAAACTTAAGTGGGTTAAAACCTAAAATGGGTGGGTACATGAAGACACTGTTGCATGCATCTTCATGTGTGTAAGGAAATGCTTTGGTTGTCTTCTTTGCTTGAAGAAGTGAACATGAAGCTCTGTAGATTTAAGCACATTCTCTTCTTTGTTTAGTCACTTGTGCTGACAATCTCATCTAAATATTGCTTTGCAATGAAGCAATATAGTTACCATTCATATCCTGTGGCATATCATTTTGGTCCTAACTAGATCAAATCTAGATCAAATCTATCAAAAAGATTAATTTTGTCTGCAATTTAGTACAGCCTTATTGAGACTTAACACATTAGCAGCGGTCTGATTTATATATCACGTTAGGCAATTATGTACTTTACTTGATTTTGTTTAGCAAGTTGTGAAAAGTTTTGTGAGTGTGTGAACCTTGTCACTGTTGCATCATTGGACAAAATAGTGTACACAGATCATACCTATCTTAGTAAGGCATGATACTCTAAACATGGTAATCTGATGAATTACTGAAAGATTTACAATAATGTTTCTTCTTCACACAAGGGAGGACTATATGAAACTGTAAATGAGGTCTACAAGATTGTCATCCCCATTTTAGAAGCACATCGAGATTTTAGGAAGCTTTCTTCTGTTCACAGTAAACTCCAAAAGGCATTTGAGAGCATAATAAATAAGGTACTTTTTAGCTCCTTCTGTTGTTGGGCTACAGTGTTTGTATATTGATCAGGAAGATAAGAATATTTGCAGTACAAACCTTTTTTTCTCTATTCTAAATTTTACTTTGGTGGGGATGTGCTATTCAATAAAAATCCTGTCTGCTCTGCTGTCTGCATTAGGACAGAATTCCACTCCAGTGTTTTTTCCCAAGTAGATAAAAAGCTGTGTAAGCTATAAAAGCTTTGTAAATAGCACCTAAGATGCATACAAAATTTCTGCAAACTAGATAATTCTTTATGTAAATTGCTCTAAATCTTTGGTGGATTGATGAGATACAGACAGACACATAGACACATTTTTATCAGGTAAATAAAACAGCTGGCTGACTTTGTTGGTGTTGTGAATGAGAGCAGAATATCCAAACTCACCTTCAATGGAATCCTAGAAAATGCTTTTCACACAGAAAGTTCAAATAAGTATGTATCAGGTTCTGTATTTAGTTTTCCATGCATTTCAAATAAAGGGAAACTTAAGTGTAATGGACCTCCATCTACTGGTCTGTGGATGGAACATATCAAATTTGCATTTGGACTTAATCCCCAAATTAACATGCAAATCTATTGTTTCTGAAGTTTGTCTGGGCAAATCAATATAATTAACATCATCTGCAAAATCACATAATTACACAAATTGGTGCAAATGACCTACATATATATTATTATATTATATTATATTTATTATATTATATTATATTATATTATATTATATTATATTATATTATTACAATTATTATATTAATATTATAATTATATATAATTATGCAAATGACATACATTTGGATTTAACAGACACACTTTCCCTCCAAATGGTCTGCCTAAGTCCAGGTTATACAGAGAAGTCTATAATGCCAACCAAAGGCATTCATTCATTCATTAATTTAAGAAAATAATGACATAAGGATGGAATTCTCATTTACAGTTAACCTCAAATGTAGCTTTATTACCACATAGAGTTATTTTCCTTGATCATAATAAAGGCCTTATAGTTTTATACATGGGATAGAATTATACTGTACCTATCTCATGGTTTTATATATATGTGAAAACTCATTCATTTCAAATAGTTTTAGTAAAAAGATAGATAAAGTTCTTCCTTTCATAAAAGATGACTGAAACGTGTGTTTTTCTAATGCTTGCTTTTATGTGGATTTTTTGTGTGATTAGGAATGGTTTTGGGACAAATAGCTACTTTCTGGCTTCTTCAAGTTTATCTCATTAGCTTCTTTCTTTTAAATCTAGTCAGTTCTTCTAAGATACATCTTAAAAGTAAAATACAATTGCTCTTTGGAAAAACAACCATAGTTATGTAAAATAATCACAAAAGTCAGTTTTTACTGCTGCAAAAAGGCAGGTTTATTTCAGTGATTTCTTATTCATCAATCAGGGTCGAAAGAGAATGTTTGGGACTTACTTCCGTGTTGGTTTCTATGGAGCCATATTTGGAGACCTAGATGAACAGGAATTTGTTTATAAAGAGCCTGCCATAACCAAACTTCCTGAGATATCTCACCGTTTGGAGGTAAATAATTACACCTGTAATAAGAAACTGTGGCAGAAGGATATTCAGAAAGATATAGTTTTATAAACTGAATGGAAATGATAAAGGAATAATTACATTTTCAGTCTTGCCCAACCTGATGCCCCCCAATTGTAATGGGACAGCAACCCCTACAATTCCTTCTGGGGATTCTGAGATTTATGGTCCCTGCACATCTGGAGAATTCTGGTTTCAGCAAGCCACTTCACTTCACTGAATATTGTCTTAAACCTAGTAGCTTAACCTAAGCATCAAAAGATCTTTACAAATTGGAAAGCATTTATTCTTACGGTTTCCATTGCTCTCTAGTTACCTCCCCTTATTTATATGGCAATTGTGGCACTGCTTTCTATAGCAGTAGAAAAGCTCAGGATGCAATGAAAGAATTGGCGGTGTCAAGGAAGAGAAAGGATTCAGTGGGAATTTTTTAATATGAAGGTACTCAGTTTTGAGCCTTTCCTCTAAAATTAGTGAGCCTTTCAGGAGAAGTTGGATATACTCCCTTATCTCATGAGTGATTATAAAGGAACAATTTCTACCAAAACAAAAACAAGAAAAACCTTGTGGATTTTGTTCAGGCCTTCCGGATTTGGAATGAACGTTGGGAATTTATAATTAGTGAATATCAGAGATGTGTGTTTAAGTGTGTGACATTGAATTTTACTTTATATGGGGAAATAAAGCAGTTTAACAAAATATTGCAGTGCTTTTCCCATTTGCTCTAATATGTAGGATTTACAAATTAGTTTGGAGGAGTCATTGTCCTCCCAAATTGCTCTTTCTTACATGCCTGCTCTGCAGTGATTCTATAGAGGAATTCTGCCCCTTCTGGGGAAGGTGTGTGTGTTTGTTCAGAGTGTGTGTGTGTCTACTCATGATTTTGTTTCCTTCTCAGGGATTTTATGGTCAGTGCTTTGGGGAAGATCGCATTGTTGTGATCAAAGACTCTATTCCTGTGGAAAAGAACAAGTTAGATCCCAGAAAGGTATGGTAACATTAATTCCACGAAGTCTACAATTAGAAATCTTTTATTTTACAGTTAAAACCCCCTAAAGTCTGAACCTAAAATTAAGACAAAAATCTTGTCCAAATGAAAAGGGAGCACAGTCTGGCAAGGCACCAGCACCGTCTTGCAGGGATCCAGCCTCAGATGCCCATGGTGAACACTACCAGGACAGTATGGCAGAGTGAGGTTGGGGGAAGAGAGCCCAAAGTTCTGTCTTGTAGTATGTCAATGTGATCCTGCAAGATCCAGTCTTGCACACTTGGTGCTGGATTGCTAATGAGTGTCAGCTAAATAAGAGTAGGATCCAGGAAATGTACAAACAAATATCTTCTGTTTTTCATGTGAGTAATATGATGTGACTTTCAGTTCCTAGTTTTAGTAAGTTTGGTAATAATTAACATATGAGGGTCAGTTTGGTGTAGTGGTTAAGGCATCAGGCTAGAAACCAGGAGACTGTGAGTTCTAGTCCCGCCTTAGGCACAAAGCCAGCTGGGTGATCTTGGGCTAGTCCCTCTCTCTCAGCCCTAGTATTCAGGCAATGGCAAACTACTTCTGAAAAACCTCTTGAAGAAAACAGCAGGGGCTAGTCCAGGCAGTCTCCAGGAGTCAACACTGACTCGAAGGCTAATAATGATAATGATAATGATAATATAATTCACATATGAGGTTTACCCACTTTCCCTTCTCCCCAGGCCTATATACAAATTACTTTTGTGGAACCATACTTCGATGACTATGAGATGAAAGACAGAGTAACTCACTTTGAGAAAAACTTCGATCTTCGACGATTTATGTACACCACTCCTTTTACTCAGGATGGGCGTCCACGAGGAGAGCTGAGTGAGCAGTATAAGAGGAAGACCATTTTGACCACAATGCATGCCTTTCCCTACGTCAAAACTAGAATCAATGTCATTCAAAAAGAGGAGGTAATGCAAGCTTCTTAAGAAGGAGCAGGGAACCTGTAGCCTTAGGGCTGCATCAGCCTTCAAATCACCTTTTCCCTATTTTTGGAATTACCTCTGATTGCAACTGCTGAAGATACAATTTTCAGTCGTTTTAAGGCCAGGAAAAACTATGAAAACTATAGTGTATAGGGCTACAATAACTAGACTGCAAAAACACTGAGTATCCCTAAGTGGCAGCAGAAAGATACAGAAAACCCTAGGTCACTGTTGCCTTCTACTAACCTTGATAAGTAACCTTGATGCCTTGCAGACCAGATATGGAAGTGCAAGTCCTTAAAAAGGTATTAGAGGTAAAACAAAAACAAAATGAATCTCTAAAATTCTTGGGGGAAAAAACAACTTCAGTCCACACGTGTGATATGGACCTGCCCCACACTGGGGCTCTATATTTGTCCTTCCAGTCTTTTATTTTATTTTATTAATGCTTGCATTTTCTTTATGAATGGGCTATCATTATCCATCTTTGGTTTCAGTATGTGTTGATGCCAATTGAAGTAGCGATTGAAGACATGCAAAAGAAAACCCTTGAGCTAGCAGTTGCCACCAGCCAGGTGCCTCCAGATGCCAAAATGCTTCAGATGGTCCTTCAGGGTTCTGTGGGAGCCACTGTTAACCAGGTACGTAAGGATAAATAGAATACTTTTGCTTCTTAGAATACTATTTCTCTGTTCAGCCATACTGCATATTGGGAGAACAACAACAATGGCATAAATAGGTGTACACATACCCCCACTGGAAATCAACTAAGTTTTCCACATCATCCAATGAGTCCTGCGGCTCTACCAGCAGTATAATCCATTAGCATTCACTTTCTGATCTTTGTGATACTGTATCTAGGTTGTCAGTTCCAAAATGTTGCTACCATTAACTAGATTCTTCATGTTGATTTTTTTTTTATTCTGCCCCATCCTATTGCATCTGGGATTCCCCGAAAGTTCATTGCCCAACCAAAAGGCCCTTTTATTCTTTGCCATCTACTGGGTATTATATTCTAATTTTTGTATAGTTAACAAAATGTAGTTACCTAATACAGTAAAATGTTATTCTAATAAGGGACCGCTAGAGGTTGCTCAAGTGTTTCTGGCTGAGATTCCAGATGATCCAAAACTTTACCGGCATCACAACAAGCTGAGATTATGCTTCAAAGAGTTCATAATGAGGTAAGTAAAGAAGACAGAGATATCAGTGTGATTACACCGAGTGTATCTGCACTAGCAGATCTGGGTGAGAGATGGATTCATAATGAGGGCCAGTCACTCAGTCTAATGTACCTCCTAGGCTTATTGTTATGGAGATAAAATGAAGAAATTAAGCTCCTACAGAAAAGTAGGGGGGAGCATAAATCTAACAAGTAAAAAGTCATAGGCTCTCCACTGCAGTATAGAATAATCATGGATAAAATATATTTCCATATTTACCAGAGGAAAGGTAATAATCAAGTTGTCCCTGACTGATCTAGAATGATGTCATTAAAAGACTTATCCTGGTCAAGGATTTAATATTACTACACATGGCTTAATGTAGTTAAGTGGAACCAATCACCAAGTAACTTTTTTTTTCATAATTTGGGCAACAGGTGTGGAGAAGCAGTGGAAAAAAACCGGCACCTGATTACTGCTGAGCAAAAAGAATATCATAAGGAACTGAAAAAGAATTATGAGAAATTGGAGAACAACCTCAGACCAATGATTAGGAGGAAAATCCCAGAGCTATATAAACCTATTGTGAAATTTAACAGTATTTCAAGGTATAAAAATAATACTGTATTTCTCTCAGCCCTCCCAGGTAAACCAGACAGGAAACACGACTTGATGAGCTAATTCTACTTTATTGTAAGGCTACATTAACAGAATCTTGCAAGTCTGAAAGTACAAACCTCCCGTCCCCCCTATTTACCACCTGAGTAGTTGGGCGGGTCCTTCCTAAGTTTCTTTCTCTGGCCCTTACTCTGTTGCAGGCTCCTTTCTCTTTTATCTGATCTTTTGATTTTATCTTCCCTAGGCAGCATCTCTTCCCTCCCCCCCATTTTCCAAGGTCACCCTCACATTCCATCACAATTTCAGACGCTAACTACATCAAGGATGTGTTACGTGACATAGTGAGGAGCATCCAGTCAGGATCAAGTCAAAAGAATTGCTATATAGGACAGTCTTAATAAAATTGGATTTGCATAATAAGCTAACATAATCCCTATAATAAAGAAAAGAGTCTGTGGCATTAGGAACCTTAACCTATTACTGATTTAAGTTATAATTGCCACCCCAAGAATATATCCTCCATCCATGCCAGAACATATCCCTGTGGTACAGCAGATATAATTCAACTATTTCTAAATTGAAAAGAAGTTGTGGTTTTAAAGAATTAGTCTAGATCAAGGGTCGGAAATGGCGGCTCGCGAGCCAGATGAGGCTCTTTGGCCCCTTGAGTGTGGCTCTTCCGCAACTGAACTCACCCCCGCCTCTTCCACGCGATTGGCCCCCGCCCGCAAACCCCACCCCCTGGCTCTCGCACTGAGCGAGGCCTGGCGCGGCAGGGAGGCGCTGCTGGCCCAGGACGCGGTGCTGTCGGAGGCGGCGCAGGAGCAGCTGCAGGGGCTGCTGCGGCTGGAGATGCCGCTGCTCCGTGGCATCCAGGTGCTGGGCGAGGGCGCGGGCCCGGGACGCGAGCGGCAGGGCGGCGCAGGGCGAAGAGCCGCCTGCTCTCCCCTTGGCCGCCTCCGGTCCGAGCCTGGCTCGGCTCCCCCGGCCGCCGCAGGGCTCGGGTTAGCGGGGGGAGAGGACGCCGAACGGCGGGGTGGGGGGATTGATGGGGCGGGAGGGTGCACCCGGAGGGCCTCCCGCGGCCGCTTCTCCAAGGCGGGTTGCATAGCACGCGCTGCGCCCACGGGAACGCCTGGTCTCTCCGCTCCCTCCAGCTCCGCCAGCAGCGTCGCCCGCCCGGTCCTGCCGCCCGGCGAACCTCCGCCGGCTCCGTCCCCCCGCCGCCACCCGCCTCGGCCAGGCGCCCTGCGCCACCCTGCCGCTCGCGTCCCGGGCCCGCGCCCTCGCCCAGCACCTGGATGCCGCGGAGCAGCGCCATCTCCAGCTTGCGTTTCAAAAAAAAAAAAGCATTTTGGCTTTGATCAGGCCCACATGCAAGGTCGTTTGCAACCCAAAGGGGGGAAACACAGCCTCCCCCTCCCCGCAACCCCCGGAGCTGACTCTCACGCACACACGTTGCACACACGTTGACCTGGATAGCCCCTAGGAGGGGATGTCCGCAGGGGCCGCCGGCCGGCCGGCCTCCCTCCCTCTCCCCGCCCCAAGCCAGGAACTTTGGGGGTGAGAGGCCGCTCCAGAGCAGGGTCTACGGAAGGGGGAGGCGGCCCTGCGCTGTGCGTTACCGCCCTTCAGCGGCTCCTGCCGGGCCGGGCGGGATTGCCGGTGTGGCGGCGGCCGCCCTCGCAGCGGGCAAGCCCAGTAGCATCCCGCCAGCCGCCCCGCCTCGCCACTTCCCCAGGGACGTTCCCCTCCCCTTGGCCGGCCTGGCCTTTCTTTCTCGGCCTCTCCCTCCCTGGCTGGCGAGCTGCATGTGCTGGGCCCAGCGTGGCCTTTGAAGAGCGCTGCCAAGGCTTTGTGAGGGTGTCAGGTTTCCTGCCGGGCCGAGGCACGCAGGCCAGAACAAGCTCGCCTGTTCTTGGAAGTGGCGGCGGGGCCTGGGTTTCCTGCGCTCCCTCTCCGCCCCACTCGTGGCTTCCTCCCTCCTCGCCCCCGGCTTCACTCGGGGCAAGCGGTTGTCAAAATGTTTTTCTTAGGCCGTCTTCGGTGCGCTTCGGAACTTTTCCAGCCCCGGCTCTCTGGAGCGGGGAGGCGGGCCGCCCTCTCGCCCGTTTCCACCTCCCGAAATCAAGCTGAGCAGGAGAATTGGCCAGAAGGCAGGATCCTGCACCCCTTTTCGCTTTCAGGGCTTCCCGGGATGAGGGAGACCAAAGTTTTCTGGCCCAACAAAGGGGGGCTAAGGAGGGAGCGCCCTGCCGCTCGCGTCCCGGGCCCGCGCCCTCGCCCAGCACCTGGATGCCGCGGAGCAGCGCCATCTCCAGCCGCAGCAGCCCCTGCAGCCGCTCCTGCGCCGCCTCCGACAGCGCCGCGTCCCGGGACGCGAGCAGCAGGGCGGCGCAGGGCGCCTGGCCGGGGCGGTGGCAGCGGGGGGACGGAGCCGGCGGAGGTTTGCCGGGCGGCAGGACAGGGCGGGCGGCGCTGCTGGTGGAGCTGGAGGGACCAGGCGTTCCCGTGGGCGCAGCACGCACTCTGCAACCCGCCTTGGAGAAGCGGCCGCGGGAGGCCCTCCGGGTAGGCCAGCAGCGCCTCCCTGCCGCGCCGGGCCTCGCAGAGACGGGCCTGAAGGGGCGCAGAGGCCGGAGAGGGAGCCCCTCCGTCTCCCCTTCTCTCCCTGCCTCGCCCGCCCGGGATGCGAGCGGCAGGGCGGCGCAGGGCGAAGAGCTGCCTGCTCTCCCCTTGGCCGCCTCCGGTCCGAGCCTGGCTCGGCTCCCCCGGCCGCCACAGGGCTCGGGTTAGCGGGGGGAGAGGACGCCGAACGGTGGGGTGGGGGGATTGATGGGGTGGGAGGGTGCCGCGCTGCGCCCCGCCCTTGACGTCAGGCGCTGGCGAAGGCCTTTCCCCTTCTCGCCAAAGAGCCCGCGCTTGCTTGGCCACGGCGGTGGCGGAGGATGTGCGGCCCAGGGATCCTGCCGCAGATGGGAAACCCAGCCTGCTCTCCCCACCCGCTTCCCACGCTCTCCGCTCCCCAGAATATCGTGGGGCAAAGGGAAACCTGCCCGGAGGGGTCATCAGGAGCACAGGATCCGGCCCCAGCCCAGCCCGGCCCGCAGCTTCGGCGCCCTCCCCTCGCCATCGCGAAAGTCCCAGGCGACGGCGGGGACATGTTCGACCTGCTCGTGCAGCACCCGGGCGGCCTGGGCGAGCCGCGGGCCTGGCCGGGGGGGGCTGGCCGGGGCGGCCGCCCCGGAGACTCCACGGCCCCCCGGCTGCCAGAGAGGAGGAGAGGCGGTGGAAGAGCTGCAGCCGGGGGGCCGCGGAGTCTCCGGGGGCGGCCACCCCATGCTGCACGAGGTCGAACATGCCCCCGCCGTCGCCTGGGACTTTTGCGATGGCGAGGGGAGGGCGCCGAAGCTGCGGGCTGGGCTGGGGCCGGATCCTGTGCTCCTGATGACCCCTCCGGGCAGGTTTCCCTTTGCCCCACGATATTATGGGGAGCGGAGGGTGGCAGCTGTTTCTCCGCCACTCCCGGTGGGGCAGCCGGGCCGGGTTCGCAGAGCCGCTGGCTGCGCGGAGCCGCTGGCTGAGCCCCCCGCCCCCTTCCACGCGATTGGCTCCCGCCCGCAAACCCCGCCCCCTTCCACGCGATTGGCTCCCACCCGCAAAACCCGCCCCCTTCCACGCGATTGGCTCCCGCCCGCAAAACCCGCCCCCTTCCACACGATTGGCCCCCGCCCGCAAACCCCGCCCCCTGGCTCTCGAGCACTTCAAAATGTGCACGAGCATGTCAAAATGGCTCCCGGCACAAAAAGTTTGCCGACCCCTGGTCTAGATAAAGGAATGCAAAAAGCCAA
Organism: Charina bottae; assembly: GCA_023362775.1. Taxonomy (NCBI): domain Eukaryota; kingdom Metazoa; phylum Chordata; class Lepidosauria; order Squamata; family Charinaidae; genus Charina; species Charina bottae. The sequence continues at coordinate 204,504,484 of JALMGJ010000002.1, read as the reverse complement.
AACCTACTAATGAAATTTTCTGCCATGTTCAGTATTTTCCAGAAATTAATTTTGTGCCTGTGTTGTGTCTCTGCGTTGACGTTTCTATGGATGCAAATTTCCTGTGTCCTCTGGATTTCGATTGTATACATTTTATACTGTAGCCAGCTAGATTTAAATGCTCCTTTATATGAACATAGTGTTCAATATTTGAATAGATCACATGTCTTACATTTCTTCCAGTTTTTCATATATAAGATGGTGCACTGTATAAATATATGTTACCGTAATATATAATTATATAATCAGTCATATAATAATGTGTGTAGACAAGAAGTATATAGAATAATAAGTAGTTCTCAAAAATATATTAATCCTGCTTCAAGGGAATAACATATTTTTCTCAATGTATCTTCTGACACTCCAAGGAAGAAGAGACTTTATATGCAATTGGAAGAGGATAAAATCTCAATGTGTTATATGATTACTTTTTTAAAATCTCTCTCTCTCTTTCTTTCTCCACACACATTTCCATTTTCACTTTTTAAAATTATTATTATTATTATTATTCATTTCAGGGATTCTTTCCGTAATTCTAGCATTAGGAAGCATGAACAACTGCCCACGCAGAACTCTTAAGAAGAATAGTCTTATGAAAACAAGCAATCCTTCTGCAACAGATTCAAATGAAGGAAGATACTCGCTGGGGTACCATGTAGAAAGCTCTTCTCACAATTCCTGATGACCACATTTTGTCAATATCATTACCAGCAAAGTTGCTATATAGGAGTGGAAATGGCCATTAGCTTCAAGAGAGCAGATTGCTGAAAAGGTTTAGTTGAGTGTTTGTACCTCCAGAGAAAATATTCTTGCATTTTCTCCAAAGATTTAAAGGCCAGTTAATGATGTTGCCTAGTCTACGCAGTGTTCCCTCTTCGTATGTTTGAATATCTGTGAAGACTACTTTGTGGATCTTTGATCATAGCAGTCCTATGAAAATGAACAGAATTAATCTAAAAACCACTTAGCTTAATCATGGATGGCATTCAAATTATACAGATAAAACTGCCCACAGTTACTGTCTGAGTGAGATGGGTGGTGAATAAATTTTATATTTATATTATATAGGCAATATAAATATCAACAGTAACAAAATTTAATAAACAAGATTCAGCTAAAGAAAATCTGATTGAATTCAACAGGTAAATTATGAATATGTACAATTCCAATTTGTTATGTGAAATAAACAATATTAATTGCTTGATGGGAAGCATTGCAATGGGCCTGTTAAGAACTTATGTCATAGAAGCTGATGTTTTATCAAAAAGGATGAAAAAGCAAGTTTGATACACTTGAGGAAATAGGGTTTGATAAAAATGGAGGACCCACCTTAATTAGATTTTTTTCTTACTATTATAACTACAATTGTTATAAAAGTAGTACTAGATTTATTTTAATTTTAGAAATACGAAGTGCTTCTTGACAATCCCTTATTTCTGAATATTTGGTAAAAATATTTTTCCTTCCTGTTACATAATTGTACATATATTTGTGTATGGTATTGTGAAATATCCAAGTTTTTAAGAGGTGACTAAATATTTTGGCACTTTTATACTTAAGAATCTAAAATTAGTCCATACATTTTTTTAAAACATGAAATAAAAATATTATTTTAGTATGATAACATCCTTGTCTGATTTCTGGTTCAAATACAGTAGCACTGTGCCATCCTCTTTAATCTTCCAAACTCCATGCTTGAAAAAGAAGAAAGTAAAACTAAACTACAAGACTTTGGACATTTGTCTACTCTAAGCAACATATGTTCATCAGAAATAGGAAGCTGATAGTTCAGCTATGTGTATACTGCAGTGTTTGGTGGCAATGGATATTTACAGTAGATATTCCTGTCTAATAGATTCCACCTTTGTACCAGGTAAAGTGTTACTATAAAAATGGAAGTTCCCTGCCTGACCATTTTTCACCAAAACTGTTTTGTGTTTCTTCCCCAAAAGTTCAGAGTCAGGATTCATATACTGTAGAGTTCCTGTACATTTAATATTTCATGGGGCTTTTTCACAGATTCTGCTATCATGAATCTGTACGTATATATCTTCTTTGGTATTCCTCAGAAGACATCAATTGTGGACTGGTCCAAGTTTTATGCTTGTGGGGATCTTCTAAGTAATAACTACACCCCCCCATAGTATTCTTTTTTCCATCTTCCTAGAATGGAATTTGAAAGAAAGATTACATTTCCCCCCCCAGATCAACTAAGGGTGAACGTGGAACAACTCTGCATCTGAACATCATCTTAGGATGTGATCAGTTTGTCCCTCGTTTCTATGGCTTCATTAAACTCAGGATTATATGTAGCCAATACACAATAATTTCTCTCTACCGTAGCAGTATATCACAAAATTGTTGATTGGGCATCAGTGTTCAGCTAGCTTATTCTTCTGTTACACATTGCTCTCTTCAACTTGAAAGTAGCTGAATTGAAGTAAAAAAGCAAATAACCTTATTTACTCCTTTTTGAAATATTACATTAAAAGTCTACAGAAGTTTCTTTAAAGTAGCATTCTCATTAATATTGTATTGTCACTTGGGTAAAGCAAACAGTGAGATCATTTCCTAAACACTAATAATTTAACAGAGTCTTGGCATATATCAGCAATGTGCCTTTTTTTTAGCACTCTCCCTTGAAGTATTTTGGAATATCTTCAAGAATACAAAATCAACACTGAATAGGGGAAAGGGACCTAACACATTCCATTTGTTCACTCCTGTGTTCAACTTTGCCATTTGTACAATGTTTGTTTTTTATAAATAGTTGTGGAAAATCTCAAGCCAGAGAAAAAGGAAACTCAACCACTTACCTGTCTTAACTAGCCTGTGTTGTATTAAGATACACATACTGTACAGTGTGACTAGCCAGTGGGACAGATTCTGCATATGACCTCTGACAAGCCTGAACCAGGCTGTAGTTGATAAAAAAAAATATTAGTAATTGCTGGATGATGCCTTTTTTAGCACCAATCAAGACTTTAGAGTTTACAAGCCCTTTTATATAACTTTGATTGGGCCGAATAAAGATAGTGTCTCCAAACAGGAGCAGCTGGCTGACCTTGTTTGAGTTCAGAAGATAAGCAGGGTAAGGTCATTTAGGACATGGATGGGAGATTTCCAGGGACCACAAGGGCTGTATGCTATATTGATAAGTTAAAAAAAACAAGAAGAAAGAAGGTAACAGAAAAACACTTTTATTGTTGCCAGGAAAACCATATGGATATGTCCTTGATGTCACTAGGTGTCTAACTTGACTAGAAGGAGACTTTATACTGATGTGTAAAAAAGACATCTTCTAGTTGCATGTACTATTTTCCCCTTGGTTCAACATAACTCTGATTGATTTTTCTGTTGGTAAACTTCTTTTTGTACAATAAAGTTAGTGCCAATTAGTGTAACCAGCAGGTGTGATTAGGTATGGGCAAGAACCACTTATTTGTTTCAAAAATTATTTGTGTTCAGTTAACAAAAGTTACAGTTGAGCTGTGGTGCTCTTGCCACCTCTTCTGCAACCCTAACACCAGGGCTAGTTCCCCAATAGAAAACATCTGAGGAAGGTGCAAATAACAGATGACAAAAGACACAGTAAGTTCGGAAGTAGGAGTAGTGTCCTTCCAGTCCCCACTCTTGTTTTCAAAAGGAAAAACTCCTTTAGCAAGGCTGTAGAACTCAAGGTTCCTGTAGACCTTGTTCTCCTGGCCTTCAGGGTTTGCAATGAGGCCTTATATTTAGTGGGAAGTTATATAGTTATTTACCACTTAGCTATGTGGGGCTTTTTATGGGTCATGCTTCTGGAATCTAGTATTTTTGATATTTTTTCCTCTTGAGGACTGTTGGGTAGAATAGAAATGGAAGCAAGATGGAGTACAAGCCATTTCAAATTTGGCCTCATTCAAAGTTGGGGGATGAAAAGGAGAATTCTGAAGAAGAGTCAGATTGAGGGAAGGAAGTTTATTTATTATTTAACTTTATATGACCGCCCAACTCCCCCAACGGGTGAGTTCTTTTGGTACAAACCCAGAAGGACACACACCCCTCCAGGCCCAAGAATCTACCCTCTGGAATGAGATACCCTCTGAGATCTGTGTGGCTCTCTCCCTGATGCCATTCCAGAAGGCCTTGATTGTTCTTGTTGGACAAGTTTTCATACATGTATTGAGTGATTGGATGCCATCTTGGTTATTTATATCATAATGTGTTTTTAATTTGTTTCTGTTTGATATTGTGAGCCACCCGGAGTAATTTTGGAGTCAAGTGGCACTTAAATCTAACAAATAAACAAATAAGCAAGCAAGCCCTTATGCCAGGAGACCACCTCAAGTATGAGGCAATCACTGTCTCTTTCACCAGATTCTGAGGGCTTCGGTACTAGACGTGCACCAAGGCAAAATGCCACTGGAGTGAACATTTGCAACATTAGCTAGGAGCCCTTTGAAACACAAGAGGTTTCCCAGTGGAAGAAGAGTTAAATCACCAAGGCTAAGCCAGAAGCCACTTAAAAACGATTGTAGTTGGGTACACACAACGAGGTACGCCAAAACCAAACAGACCACTGTATACCCTAGTACAGAGCTTTCCAAACTGTGTGTCGGGACACATTAGTGTGTCGGCTGCAGTGTCTGGGTGTGTCACGGCTGCTGCTGCCTCCAAACCTGCCCTGCCAGGATTCCGTGCAGGTCCTAGTGCCTGCCTTGTGCCCTGCTGTAAGAGTGTGTCACGAAATGATGCATGTCTAAAAAGTGTGTCACTAACATGAAAAGTTTGGAAAGCTCTGCCCTAGTATGTTGCATGAAATAGACTTACAATCATCTCTCACTCCCAGACTACCTTTCTCAGTTAAGCTAAAACTAAACAAACCACCTATAGCTTTGTGCAGGGATTCTCAAACTGTGGGTCACAACCCTCTGTGGGAGTTTTATTAGCTGATCAGGCTTGCACAGGCAAAATGGGAGTACTGTCAAAACTCAGTCCTACTTAGCCTGGGCAAGCCTGCAGTGGATTTGCACAAAGTAGAGAGCAAAACCTGGAGGAAGTTTTGAGAGATGACTAAACCTGTAGATCTAGCCATCTGTCAAAACACTATATCAGAGCTTTCCAAACTTTTCATGTTGGTGACACACTTTTTAGACATGCATCATTTCGCGACACATTCTTACAGCAGGGCACAAGGCAGGCACTAGGACCTGCGCGGAATCCTGGGACGGTTCGGAGGCAGCAGCAGCCGCGACACACCCAGACACTGCAGCCGACACACTAACGTGTCCCGACACACAGTTTGGAAAGCTCTGCTCATCCATCCATCAGCTCATCCATCCATCCATCCAGTATAAAATTGTATTAATATATTATCCCGCTTTTATTATTATTATTTTTATAAATAACTCAAGGTGGGGAACATACCTAATACTCCTTCCTCCTCCTATTTTCCCCACAACAACAACCCTGTGAGGTGAGTTGGGCTGAGAGGGAGTGACTGGCCCAAGGTCACCCAGCCGTCTTTCAGGCCTAAGGCGGGACTAGAACTCACAGACTCCTGGTTTCTAGCCTGTTGCCTTAACCACTAGACCAAACTGTCCCAGGAGTTGTACAATTTTAAGTAAAATATGTTCCACATTTCAGGATCTTCTGCTATTACATTAAGAATTTACAGAAGTAAATATACAGTACTGAGGATTCAGTGGGGGGCGGTGTTGGGGACACAACAGCCATCCAGTTCTGCACCCCATCTAGCCAATCCTTGACTTCTTTAGGTTGGGCACATGCGTATACTTGCTTTATCAGAATTACTAATAACCATAGGCAGTTATTTATTTTAGAGCAAATATCAATAAAAGTTTTTAATGGGAACATGAGAGGTTAATAATCAAGAATATTTGGGGTTAAAGTTGCAGTTGTAACTTTTTATCTGCCAAGATCAATTCACCAAGATTTGTAATAGTCAAAGTAGTAATAAGAATAAAAAATGTTAATGGCCATGTTCTGCTTATATTAATCTAAAATCAGTTTATGAGAAAATTTTAAAATTAAGCAACTGTCAGTTTAGAAAATGAGAAAAAAATAAGTTCAAAAGCAATTCAGAAAAGATGAAAGGGAGTTGCGTTTTATATCGAACTCTTTATTCCAAGCTTATAAAACAGAGTAGTTATGATTAGATTTATACTGAACAGAGACTGAATAAAGAAAGAACGAACTCTATTTGAAAGCTATACCTTATAATGGTATGATTTCTATGGAAAACAGTAAACAGAAATATGGATTAACTAAAGTGGCTGGCCTGAGGAAAACTAGAGAAGGGAGAAACAAGGATTTAAATCATGCCTGATTGCAAATGGAGTAGATAAAAGAGATGAGGTTAACCATCACTGTGTCCTCAGGCATGAGATGAAGAAACAAGAGGTTTTGAGAATGTAGATAAAGAAACAATTAAAATGTTGACAGATCTACAGTATTGAAAGCCTACTGAGGCAAGCTATGGATGGCACATTCATTAGAATTCAAGAACAATCAAGAAGCTTGATATGTGACAAATTGGAAAGTGATAGCACTAAATTGTGAATTCTATTTTATTTACAGCATTTTTATACCCCCCTCTAAAAGAGTCTTGGGAAAACTGTAAGATATACTTCTTTTGTATCCATAATCTGCAACACCAAATCAGGCAAATGGCTTCACATGGTGCATTAAACAAGATTATGTGTTTAGTATTCTTTATTTTTTTTAATATCTTGCCTTTTTGTACAGAAGCTCGAGGCAGCATTTGTAGTCCTCCCCTTTTTCCCCACAACAGCATCCTGTGAGGTAGGTTTGGCTGAGAGAGAGTGATTGGCCCAAAGTCACCCAATGAGCTTCCATGGCTGAAGGGGGACTAGAACCCGTGTCTCCCCACTCCTTAACCACAACTCTACATTGGCTATTGTAGCATTGACTTGTATGCTGTAGGCTGGTATGGCTTTAGCTTCGTGTTGTGTGAATCAAACCATTCTAATTCATAAACAGTGACTTATGACGTCATGCAATCTTTGTCCAGGTCATTGAAAGCTAGCTTGTTGAGAGATACTGGACAGAAGAACTGGCTACAAAGAAAGAAAGATTGAAGAAGCAGCAGACAAAGTCAAAATATAAGGCACTCTTCTCTCTGTGGTCCTGACTTCCATAATTTCCAAGATTATGCTGGCTGGGAGCTATGAGAATTGAAGTTCAATATATAAGGCTGCTATACTATATAAATATATAATCTTTTGAAATGAACATGGAAACGTCCTTGTCATTATCTGCCGGAATTATCTTTGCAGAAATGATAGAGTGAATATTACAGAAATTTCAGGATAATAATTGGTTCAGACTGATAATCCAGTCATCTAGAGGAAAAAATAGAGCCTTGTAATAAAATATAAAAAGTGAGGTTGTGTATGTTCCCATATTAGTTATAAACAAACAGGACACTCCACAGGAAAATAAAACATGCAAGTATTATATTTACAAGAGCTGTGAGGTCTTGACAAGAGCTGCTGTGGCTATAGCAAAGGACTGAATGAGAAGAAACCAACCCATTAACTCCAAGAATATTTATTTGGAAAATGAACCAAGGATCACATGGATGTGTATTACATGAGAGTCTAGCCAAATCCAGGATTATTCAATCCAGTATAGTTAAACAACTCATAGCATATCATGATGTGTGAACTTTACCTAAGTATTACATCAAGTTTGTTTGCACATGAGATACTCCTGAGATTATTTCATGAAGTACTTAGTTAGGCTAGTACCTGTGGTACACTGTCTCAGGGTCCTTATTTCGGCTTTGTTAACACATATACCCATAGGTGGTCTTTGTGGTCCCAAATGATAAGATCCATTTGTGCAAGCTTCTTTTAAAAGATCTGCCCAGGCAATCACCAGTTAACAGGGTGCTCTTCTCTCCAATGCATCAGGCCCAGGTTCAAACACTTAGAAGGAAGTTATTTGCTGTCACTTCACATACCAATGCAACAGGTAGCAACTCTGGAGAGGGAACAAAATAAATATGAAATGAAAATAAAATAAAAGAAATTGTGAAACAATTCGAAGAAGCTTTAGACATTGATCCTTTAGAAGACAGTCATGGAAATACTATCACTGTTTGAAGCAGAAAGGATCTGAGGAGCTGATAGGAGGCATCTCCTTCAGCTTACATAATGGGCAGGGGCCTTTTTCTTGTCTAAAAGTCAGTTGAAACAATCTGAAATATGCTTTGTGCAGGCACAGAACCCATTTAAGGGAGTACATGGATGACCTTTGGAAGAAACATGTTTATAAATAAGCAAGCTGCTTTAGGGCAAGGCTTGCTCACACTGGGATTACATGACACACTGAAACAAACAGAAACCACATAGGCTGGATTTGCACAACAGACAGGTCACCTATTTGGTGTTCAGTGTGCTATGCAGATTTAGCTTTTATACATAGGCCATACTGTTGGAAGACTTTTAGGACGAAACTGCAGACAGATCCTCCTGGAGAAAATCTATCTATGTGGTTGACACAGACTTGATGGCACATAATCAATCAATCAATCAATCAATCAATCAATCAATCACATGAGCCACATCAAAAGTAACAGGCTGAACTGTAGCCTTAAATGCGATAAAAATGCTGCTAAAAGGGAATGTTTTATTTATTTTTTATTATTTTTATTGCTTTTTTTAGATAATAACAGAAAAACAAAAAACAAAATAAACAATACACAAAAATACCTACATTATAAAAAAAACGTAACAGGTGCTTTAAAAAGTGAGAAAAGTATAATAGAAAAAGTAAAATAAAATATGAAATATATCATTACAACAATAAACAGTTACAATTCTATATATATTTATCTAATGCAAATATGATGCAAATATATATCTATATTTATTTCTGATAGAATTAAATAACCATCATGCTTTCCCTAAACTACTGTATTTTTATAAATGAGTCCCATATTTCATTATATTTATTCATACAAAGTCTACGTCTATAGGCAATCCTCTCATAGGTGGCAAGTGTAACCAGGTCTTCAATCTATTGAGTAAATGGTGCCATACATACTGTACATTTAGCTTTCCAATGCTGCAATATCAGTCTTTTGGCCATAGTAAGGGCACGGAGAATCCATTTACGTTGTCCAGTTGTCAAATTCCATGTACTAGGTACGTAATTCAAAAGAATATTGTCCTCTGAAAATTTTAGCTTTTCTTGCACACATTTATATGATCCATTACTTTCTCCCAAAACTTAGTAAATATAGCACATTGTAAGAACATATGTTTTTAAAAGGGAATGTTTTATATAAAAATCACTCCTTGAAAAAGGAAACTTCTGAAAAACATTTTTACACATTCCCTGGAAGCTGTAGCCAAATATTTGAAGGCTTTTTTCCCAGGTTCTTTTTTTGTTTCAGGTATTAAGAACATTGAGGTGAAGATAAATTATAGGATGCCGAGGACCCTACATCAGGTCTCTTTAAAGTGCTTCGGGTTTTGAGTGATTGTGAAATTAAACATAAACGTTTGTTTTAGATTCTTCCACCTTTACTTTGGCACACATCAGGGGTTCTTAAAAGAAAAAAGGATGCTTGAGAAAAGGAACGTAATGTATTGTGTTCTGTTTTATGTTTGTAGAATTTTTTCCTTTTTTTTTCTGTGTTCTTTTTCTTGTATGTGTATTTTAACGGTGTAAAGAATAAAGATTCCAAAAAAAAGAAAGAAAGAAAAGGAACATATTCCCTTCAATACTTCTTTAGAACAGGAATATGTTCCTCTTAAATTGAATTGAAAGAGAAAAAAAATTAGAAAAGGAGTTACCTTGGCCTTTGTTTTCTGCTTAATATATATAGAAAACCAGACTTGTAAGTTGGCCTTTATGAATCCAACAAAGATTGTTAAAAGCTCAAGGATGAAGTAGGTTGTTTATGTTTACATATACAACAAAATAATAGGATAAAAACTTCACAATATAGAAATACAGACTTGTCAAGAAAACCAACTGGGCACAGCAGGGATCCTAGAATCCCCTAGATTAATTACACAGTATAATTATTACTAAATACAGTAAATATTTCAGTGAAAAATTGTACAAGACTTCTGGCCCTTGAAAACAAAAAACAGCATAAATGTTTGTGGTTTAGAATTCATACCATCAGCTACAAAAATTACATGAAGTTTCTATAGAATGGAATAAAATTGCAATCTTAAATGAGCTGTTCTGGATTTTTGTACCAGGAAGACTTGTTAGAAAAATATCATTAGGTGCCCTCATGACATTGTCCTCATGTTGTATTGAGCCCAATATTTCTATTTTGTTATCCTGTAATTTTCCTTGGCAAGGGCAATTTCTCTTAAATAGAGAAATTAATCATGTTACTGCTACAAGCTTGTGAATTCCCACATTGCTTATTTTTAGGAACACACTCCCCTTGATGTTTTTAGTGCAAGTGTTTTCTTGCCATGGCCCTTTCTTCTGGATTCTCCACCTTGACTCTTTCATCCCTGTTTGATGCTATGAGACTGCTTTCATTCTGGAATGTGCTGGTGTGACAAGAAACCTCTGGAAAAGTTAGATCTCCTTGAAATTAATAAGTGCACCTCAAGAAGAGAGGTGCATCTGGATGTAATAAATGAGGGTATCTATGTTTCTATATTAATTATAAACAAGCAGGACTCTCATGGGGAGAATAAAACTATGGCACTGTTGCATCTACAGCATCTCAGAGGGGCTGACAATGGGGTTAGCTGTTGAACTCATCATGTTGAAAGTGTAAAATAGGTAAATGACCTCAGATGTGATGGCCTTGTCTTCCTACCTCAAATTCTATCAAGCTGGTTGGTAATTTTGGACTCAGCTGGGCACAAATAACTTTTTCCAAAACTCATTCTCAAAAGACTCCTCTTCCACTGTGTAAAGCAGGGATCCCCAAACTCTTCAGTTCATTGACCTCTTCATGAAGCTTCAGATTGTTCAGCAACCCCCAAACATTTATTATATGTAAATACTTTAATAAATACTACTTTAACTAATAGTACTACTACTCATTGGCGATCACTCGTAGCCGAGTAAGATTGTCTTCCAAAGGTAAAATTTTAGCGGTGGATCCGTAAGTGGCTGTAAAGGCCAATTCTGGATCCGCACAACCTCCCACAATGAGGGCATAGGTTTCCGGGTGGGAGACGGTCATGATGAGGGTTTGCCTGACGTGCCTTCTTTTTAGCTCTTTTCTCCTTTTCGCCCTGTACTCGTGCTTCTTCAAAGTCCATAGCGCCATTAATAAAGGATGACCTCCAATTGAAACGCTCATGAGTTAGGGCTTCCCAGTTCTCAATGTTGATATTACATTTTTTTAAATTAGCTTTGAGAGTATCTTTGAATCTCTTTTGCTGTCCACCAATATTCCGTTTTCCATTCTTAAGTTGGGAGTAAAGTAGCTGCTTTGGAAGACGATGGTCAGGCATTCGAACAACATGACCGGTCCAGCGAAGTTGATGTTGGATGATCATTGTTTCAATGCTGGTGGTTTTCGCTTCTTCTAATACGCTAACATTAGTCCGCCTATCTTCCCAAGTAATTTGCAGAATTTTTCGGAGGTAGCGTTGATGGAATATTTCAAGAAGTTGGAGGTGGCGTTTGTAGAGGGTCCATGTTTCACAGGCGTACAGAAGGGTTGGTAGTACAATGGCTTTGTAAACAAGCATTTTGGTCTCCCTGCGAATGTCCCGATCCTCAAACACTCTACGCTTCATTCGGGAGAAAGCTACACTCGCAGAGCTCAGGCAATGCTGAATTTCAGCGTCGATGTTGGCTTTTGTAGATAGATGGCTGCCGAGATAAGAAAAGTGGTCGACATTTTCTAGTGACACAACTTTAAGCTGGATTGATGGCGCTGCGGAGGGATTGGTTCGAACTTGCTGGTAAAGCACTTTGGTTTTTTTAATGTTAATCGAGAGGCCAAGCTTTTCATATGCTTCTGCAAAGATGTTTAGGATAGTTTGAAGATCTTCCTCGGAGTGTGCACAGACTACGTTATTATCAGCATATTGAAGTTCTATAACAGAAGTTGCAATTACCTTAATTTTTGCTTTCAGCCTACTAAGATTAAAAAGCTTTCCATCTGTTCGATATATAATTTCTATACCAGTAGGAAGTTTCTCTTCAACAAGGTGTATAATCATAGCGATGAAGATAGCGAATAAGGTTGGAGCAATAACACATCCCTGTTTAACGCCGGATTCCACTTTAAATGGATCGCTTTGAGAGCCATTGTTATTCAGGATTGTTGCCATCATGTCGTCATGGAGTAACCGCAAGATGTTCACAAATTTATCAGGGCATCCGATTTTCAGAAGGATGGTCCAGAGAGCAGTACGATTTACAGTATCAAAAGCTTTAGTCAGATCAATAAACGCCATGTACAGAGGGCGGTTTTGCTCCTTGCATTTTTCTTGAAGCTGTCGTGCAGTGAAGATCATATCCACTGTTCCCCTGGAAGGGCGGAAGCCATTTTGCGTTTCAGGGAGGATGTCTTCTGATACAGATAGGAGACAGTTTGCGATGATCTTTGCCAGGATTTTGCCTGCTGTGGCTAGAAGGGAGATGCCTCGATAGTTTCCACAGTCTGTTCTATCACCCTTTTTAAAGAGAGTGATAATTATGGCATCCCTAAAGTCTGCTGGAATCTCCTCCCTCATCCAGATTTTTTCGATGAGCTTATGAAGTTGTTGTGTAAGTTCAGGCCCGCCTTCTTTAAAGACTTCAGCAGGAATCCCATCAGGTCCACTAGCTTTGTTATTTTTCATTTGTTTAGTGGCTTTACTGACTTCCTCCAAACTAGGGGGTACTGCAAGCTCATTTCTTATTTGTTTTTGCAGGATTTGCAAGACTTCATCAGCCACAGTAGAGTGACGATTAAGGAGATTGTAGTAATGCTCTTTCCAGCGCAGTGCAATAGACTCTTTGTCCTTTAGAAGTTTAGCACCATCTACTGAGCGTAAGGGATTTGTACCATGGTTTGTTGGTCCATAGATGGCCTTTATGGCATTAAAAAAGCCCCGTGCATCATGAGCATCTGCAAAATGTTGGGTTTCTTGGGCTTTTTTTATCCACCATATGTTCTTAAGTTCTCTAGTTCTTCTTTGGACTTCTGCCTTTGCACTGGCGTATATTTTTTTCTTGACGGCACAGTTAATATCTTTTTGCCATATCTGGAAGGCTTTCCTTTTCTTGTCAATAATATGTTCAATCTCACTATCGTTCTCATCAAACCAGTCCTGATGTCTCTTAGTCTGGTATCCGATAGTTTGTTCACAGGCTGAAATAATAGAAGTCTTCAATTTAATCCAGTGTTCCTCAACATTTTCAGGAAGTTCCATAGGCAGATGTTCCTTGAGAGTTGATTGAAAGCAAGCTCGTTTAATAGGATCTTGAAGGGCCAGTGTATTTATTTTACGCCTTGGTTTTCTTCCTTGGAGCCTACGATGAGGGACAATCTTTATGACCATCGTGGATCGAATTAATCAATGGTCTGTCCAGCAGTCATCGGCGCTCGTCATGGCTCTGGTGAGAAGTACATCATGGCGATCTCTTTGTTGTTGTTGTTGTTCAGTCGTTCAGTCGTGTCCGACTCTTCGTGACCTCATGGACCATAGCACGCCAGGCCTTCCTGTCCTCCACTGTCTCTCGGAGTTTACTCAAATTCATGTTCATTACATCGGTGATGCTATCTAACCATCTCATCCTCTGCCGTCCCCTTCTCCTTTTGCCCTCAGTCTTTCCCAGCATCAGGGTCTTTTCCAGTGAGTCCTCTCTTCTCATTAGGTGGCCAAAGTATTTGAGCTTCAGCTTCAGCATCTGTCCTTCCAATGAGCAGTCAGGGTTGATTTCCTTTAGGATTGACTGGTTTGACCTCCTTGCAGTCCAAGGGACTCTCAAGAGTCTTCTCCAGCACCACAGCTCGAAAGCATCAATTCTTCGGCGCTCAGCCTTCCTTATGGTCCAACTCTCACAGCCATACATTGCTACTGGAAAAACCATAGCTTTAACTATACGGACCTTTGTCGGCAAGGTGACGTCTCTGCTTTTTAATATGCTGTCTAGGTTTGCCATAGCTTTCCTTCCAAGGAGCAAGCGTCTTTTAATTTCATGGCTGCAGTCACCGTCTGCGGTGATCTTGGAGCCCAAGAAAATAAAATCTGTCACTGCTTCCATTTCTTCCCCTTCTATTTGCCAGGAAGTGATGGGACCAGATGCCATGATCTGGGTTTTTTTAATGTTGAGTTTCAAGCCAGCTTTTGCACTCTCCTCTTTCACCCTCATCAAGAGGCTCTTTAGTTCCTCTTCACTTTCTGCCATTAGGGTGGTATCGTCTGCATATCTGAGGTTGTTGATATTTTTCCCGGCAATCTTAACTCCGGCTTGTGATTCATCCAGCCCGGCATTTCTCATGATGTACTCTGCATATAAGTTAAATAAGCAGGGTGATAATATACAGCCTTGTCGTACTCCTTTCCCAATTTTGAACCAGTCGGTTGTTCCATGTCCGGTTCTAACTGTTGCTTCTTGACCCACATACAGGTTTCTCAGGAGACAGGTAAGGTGGTCTGGTACTCCCATCTCTTTAAGAATTTGCCACAGTTTGTTGTGATCCACACAATCAAAGGCTTTAGCGTAGTCAATGAAGCAGAAGTAGATGTTTTTCTGGAACTCTCTTGCTTTTTCCATGATCCAGCGAATGTTGGCAATCTGATCTCTAGTTCCTCTGCCTCTTCGAAACCCAGCTTGCACTTCTGGTAGTTCTCGGTTCACATGCTGCTGAAGCCTAGCTTGTAGGATTTTGAGCATAACCTTGCTGGCATGTGAAATGAGTGCAATTGTACGGTAGTTTGAACATTCTTTGGCATTGCCTTTCTTTGGAATTGGAACGTAAACTGACCTTTTCCAATCCTGTGGCCACTGTTGAGTTTTCCAAATTTGTTGGCATATTGAGTGCAGCACTTTAACAGCATCATCTTTTAGGATTTTAAATAGCTCAGCTGGGATACTGTCTTCTCCGCTAGCTTTGTTGTTAGTAATGCTTCCTAAGGCCCACTTGACTTCACTCTCTAGGATGTCCGGCTCAAGGTTAGTGACCACACCATCGTATTTATCAGGGCTATTAAGATCTTTCTTGTATAGTTCTTCTGTGTATTCTTGCCACCTCTTCTTAATCTCTTCTGCTTCTGTTAGGTCCCTGCCTTTTTTGTCCTTTATCATGCCCATCTTTGCACAAAACGTTCCCTTGATATCTCCGATTTTCTTGAAGAGATCTCTAGTCTTCCCCATTCTATTGTTTTCCTCGATTTCTTTGCATTGTTCATTTAAGAAGGCCTTCTTATCTCTCCTTGCTATTCTCTGGAATTCTGCATTCAGTTGTTTATATCTTTCCCTTTCTCCCTTGCCTTTTGCTTCCCTTCTTTCCTCAGCTATTTGTAAAGCCTCATCAGTCAGCCACTTTGCTTTCTTGCATTTCTTTTTCTTTGGGATGGTTTTAGTTGCTGCCTCCTGTACAATGTTACGAACCTCCATCCATAGTTCTTCAGGCACTCTGTCTACCAGATCTAATCCTTTAAATCTATTCCTCACTTCCACTGTATATTCATAAGGGATATGATTTAGGTCATACCTGATTGGTCTAGTGGTTTTCTCTACATTCTTCAATTTAAGCCTAAATTTTGCAATAAGAAGCTCATGATCTGAGCCACAGTCAGCTCCAGGTCTTGTTTTTGCTGATTGTATAGAGCTTCTCCATCTTTGGCTGCAAAGTATATAATCAATCTGATTTCGGTATTGACCATCTGGTGATGTCCATGTGTAGAGTCGTCTCTTGTGTTGTTGGAAAAGAGTGTTTGCTATGACCAGCGTGTTCTCTTGACAAAACTCTATTAGCCTTTGCCCTGCTTCATTTTGTACTCCGAGGCCGAACTTGCCTGTTATTCCGGTTATTTTTTGACTTCCTACCTTAGCATTCCAGTCCCCTATGATGAAAAGGACATCTTTTTTTGGTGTTAGTTCTAGAAGGTGTTGTAGGTCTTAGCACGGACTAGCACGGACTAGCACGGACAATTACATAATCTAAAAGATGCCAGTGCTTCGACCGTGGGTGCTTCCATTATGTTTTAAATTTATTTTTCTGACAAAAGAGTGTGTTAGTAATGACAAGGTTATGCTCTGCACATTTAGTCAGAAGTAAGATTCCATTCATGTTGCTGTTGTCAACTCCTTCTTTCCCAATGATCCCTGGCCACAAATCAAAATCACGCCCAACTCTTGCATTGAAATCACCCAGGAAGATAATTTTATCCTCCTTTGGTATCTCTGATAAGATGGTGTCCAGCTGGGTATAAAATTTTTCCTTGATATCCTCATCTGCATCTAGTGTTGGTGCGTAAGCACTTAGGATAGTTGCCTGTTGGTTTTTGGCGAGTTTTATTCGCAGAGTTGAGAGTCATTCGTTAATCCCAGTGGGAACTTCTGACAAGAGCTTCACAAGGTCGTTTTTGATAGCAAAGCCTACCCCATGTATTCGTCATTCTTGTTCAGGCAGTCCTTTCCAAAAGAAGGTATAACCTCCTTTTTCTTCCTTCAACTGTCCTTCACCTGCTCTTCGAGTTTCTTGGAGTGCTGCTATATCAATATTAAAACGTCTCAGCTCCCTTGCAATAATGGCAGTCCTATGTTCAGGTCATTCACTATCCATATTGTCTTGCAGTGTCCGTATATTCCATGTTCCAAAATTCATGTGTTTTTTACGACCGCTAGATGGTGACCCCACTGGTCGCGGTAATCCAGTCAGGGAGAAAATGAGGCAGACTATGTTTAGGGCACCTTTTCTGGCCCCCTCCCCATATGGGGTGAGCAGAGTGGATCCTAAATAGGGCTGCTCAGTCGTGGATACAGCTGCCGAACTACTCAACTGCCTCGATCCTTGAGTCAGGGCGACTGAATCCGTATCCACCGCCCATGTGCTGGTCCATGACTAGGAGCTTCCGGATTTCACAGTCCTGCCCCCGTTGCCATTCGTCAATCGCCATGGGACTTTTGGTTGTTTTGGGTTTGGTGTGGTTGGAAGACGCCTGTGCGTGAATTTGTTTTATGTGTGGAGATCGGTGCACAACGATCAGCACACAACCTTCACAGAAAAAGGCTCTAATCCAATGGCATGGATACCATGACGATTGGTGACCTTTTGTCTGCTGCAGCCTTCATCCGCCTTCGCAGCTGTTGTAACAATACACCTTGTTATCTTCCGCCTGTTCTGCCGTTGAGGACTTTCTTGGATCGTTCTTTGTCTGGTTCCTCCCCCTGGACCTTACCGCCATGGGTGACCCTACCAGGAGTACATGACTCCCGACGGCTTTGCTCACAGGGTTCATTGGGAACACACAAGCCCACTCACCACAACAAGGTGACGATCCAGCGAGTGAGTGTACTACTACTACTACTACTACTACTAATAATAATAATAATAATAATAATAGTAATGGATAGTTGACCCTTGGGGATCTATATTGATCACTTTGGGGAACCCTGGTGTAAAGATATGTTCAAAGGCATCAGACCATATATGATTGCATGTTTGTGTGTGTGGGTGCGTGAGAGAGAGAGAGAGAAAGAGAAAGAGATAGAGAGGAGATTCTCACATCATCATAATAATGAAATGTTGTTCCACCATGACTCTCCAGATCCTGCAAAATGGAAGAAATGGAAGAAATTACTATTGTTAATAAAGCAAACAACTGATGTTTTATAATAATAAATGATGTTTTATAATAATATAGGCAGCTATGATGTGGTGGGTTTTCTGTAATGTTTTATAGCTCAATAATTATTATGCACATTCCAGCATTTATGCCAAGTTGCACTCTGGCTGTAATAATTCCTCATTTTAATTATTGCAAGAGACCAGATCCCAAGGGACAGAAAGTTTTGACAAGATTCTGTTAAATAGAATAAGGAAGGAGTTACAGCCTGTTAAGTAAATTATTTCTGGAATGGCATTCTTGTGCATTCATGCACATATCAGGGATATTGTTGAGGCATAGACCCAGTGGGGAGATCTTGGATAAGATCTAACCTGTAGCAGCAACTCCACAGCACCACCTGCAAGCTGTGAAAAATAAATAGTGAAAAGTCAGATATTTGGTCATTCCACATCAGTATACCCCAATGGCAGGCAGACCCGTTTTGCCTTTTCAAGTTGCCCCAAATGCAAATGCTGGAAATGACATAGTATAGTGGGAATGCAGAGTGATCAGCAGTGCTTGTGAAATACTGTATAGTCTATTCAGTTTCTATACAGTAACATAAACCCTGCAGAATAATTTACCAGTTGGTGCTGCATTGTGCTGGTTTAGAAAGTTAATGGTTTTCTCAGTCACCTCCTGTCTACAAAAGAAGGAAGAAAGAGATATGGCAAAAGCTGAAAAGGAATGTGAAAGTTAATGCAGGAAATCTCAGTCTTTCCACTTCTGGAAATGTAACTAGGCATTCTAGAAATATGCCTGTTGGTCTTCCGCCTCTGTCAAATAATGGTGTAATACTATGATTTGCTCTAGCCTCTTAATTAAAGGCAGGATCTTCCTTTTGGTGGCCCAATCACGAGCCGTGGGCCTCCAGTGCCGGGTCCAGGCATGCCCCAGCCCACCACTACCCGCAGGGGCATCAGCATAGGATGCTGGCATCCCTACTTCTGCTATGGCAGCATTTATAGGCACCCCAATTGCTTTAGATGATGGAGAACTAGATCTTTCGCTATGATACAACCACAGACCAGAAATCAAGCTAGACAATGAAAGGGAGAACAATCCGGAGAGCTGCCGGTTGATGCTAGGGAGAACTGGCTCCCCTTCGGTTGGCACAATTGCACTAATGCTTCCCTTGATGTCTTTCCATTTCACGCGGCACCCAACTCTGCCAGTTATTCAGGGCAGGCTGTTTTTGTTAAAATACCCACAGACTTTGAAATGAGGTGGAATGCAGTGGCTTCAAAGCGCACAAGAAGTAAAACCGCACCACAGTCGGCATGTTGGAGCATGGGGGTGTGACTGGGAATAAACTGCCTCAAAACAAGGGGCAGTTTTCAGCACCCAGCTTCAGACCAAGTTGCACACAGGCCCTATTGAAATAGCTTGAATTCAATTAAGTATTAACTTAATTATTTTCCCACTGATTTCCAGAGAACTTAGAACTTGTGCTTACTGTATGTGACATGCTGAGCTCTAAAGCTTGGCAAAAATGAATTAAGTAATTGCTGTCTCTTCCCCTCCCATCAAGGATGTGTTTACGAGTTCACGTAAATGCTACAGTATATACCAGTGTTTCTCAACCTCAGCAACAAAAAAAAAGATGTGTGGACTTCAACTCCCAGAATTCCCCAGCCAGCCTTAAGCCAGGAGTAATGTGTGCCTTCGATTTAGACAAAATGTTCATTTACAATTAAACAGATTGTTCCATAATTGTTGCTGTGTAGGAGGGGAGAAGCAGCCGTGGAAATGCAATACTGATTTTCTTCCTTGTCTCCATGATATTGTCTTCACTTACTTCTCAGTCTATTAATGAAAGAAGCTTAAATCTTCCTTAACCATTCCTGTATGCATTGTTTAGAATTTACCTCCTTGCCTTCCTAGGCCAGTGCTTTCCAAACTCCTGCCGTTGGCGACACACCAACGGCGGTGGTGGCGGCGGTGCAGGGGTGCGCACAGCGGCAGCACGGGGACACACACGGCGGTGGTGGTGTGCATGGCGGCGGCGGCAGCAGCAGCAACCTCGTGTTTTGCAGTAAAACCCAGAAGCGCTGATGGCGTGCTACTGCCGCCACTGCCGCCACCACTGCCATGTACACTGCTGCGGCCGCCGCGGCGACACACCATCACCACTTCCAGGTTGTGTCGCAACACACTAAAGCAGAGCTTTCCAAACTTTTCATGTTGCTGACACACTTTTTAGACATGCATCATTTCGCGACACACTCTTACAGCAGGGCATCATTTCGCGACACACTCTTACAGCAGGGCACAAGGCAGGCACTAGGACCTGCGCAGAATCACAGCAGGTTTGGAGGCAGCAAGGAACAAGGCAGGCACTAGGACCTGTGTGGAAGCCAGGAGGCAGCAGCAGCCACGACACACCCAGACACTGAAGCCGACACACTAACGTGTCCCGACACACAGTTTGGAAACTATGCGCTAAAGTGTCGCAACACACAGTTTGGAAAGCACTGTCCTAGGCTTACCGTATCTGGACTGCAACATTCTGAATGGCCAGTAGATGGCAGCAAAGAGATACAAAAAATTCTTTGTTGCCATCCAGTGGTTGCTCCAATTTTTACAACAGAGGTATGGTAATCTTTTTTTATTATTATTATTTATATTACCGCCCATCTCCCCTGTCAGGGGACTCTAAGCGGTTCACAATAAAACAGTAAAAACATAAATAAAAATGTACAATATTAATAAATAATATAAAATCCAAGCATAAAAGATTATTTAAAAGCATTAAAAAGATGGTAATACTGGGGAGCTTCATGGGACCAGCCATCCCCAAGAGGAACTGTTGGCATTACCCTCCCAGGCAAGCCGGCAGAACCAGGTTTTTAAGTCTTTTCGAAAGGTCGGGAGTGAGGAAACCCGCCTCAGCTCTGGGGGTAAGATGTTCCAAAGGGCGGGCGCTACTGCAGAGAAGGCCCGCCTCCTGGACCCCGCTAGGTGGAACTCTTTAATTGATGGGGTCCGCAGCAAGCCCTCTCTGACTGATCGGGTGGGACGGGTCGATGTTCTGGGGATGAGACGGTCCCTCAGGTAACCTGGCCCTATGCCATGTAGGGCTTTAAAAGTGATGACCAACACCTCGAATTGGACCCGGAAGCAAACTGGTACCCAAATGCAGCTCGCGCATCAGAGGTGTCACATGTGCCGATCTTCTGGCCCCAATAACTGTCCGCACGGCCGCATTCCGGACCAGTTGAAGCTTCCGGATACTCCTCAAGGGTAGCCCCATGTAGAGCGCATTACAATAGTCTATGTGGGAGATGACAAGGGCCTGAGTGACTGTTCAGAAGGCATCTCAGTCTAGGAATGGACGTAACTGGTGCACAACCTGAAGTTGCGCAAAGGCCCTCCTGGCCACGGCTGCCACCCGCTCATCAAGCAGGAGTCGTGAGTCCAGGAGAACCCCCAAATTCCGCACTGGCTCCGAGTGGGGCAGTGCCACCCCATTCAGAACCAAGGATGACAACTTCCTAGATTCCGAGCGGCCAACAATCCACAGCCACTCTGTCTTACCAGGGTTCAGCCGAAGCCTGAACTTCGGTCTGAACTGAATCTTCCCCCTCCTAGCCCCCCAACCTAGATATTATAGGAACCATGCATCTATGGATGCAACTAGTGGGGAAAATCCCTTAGTGTAAAATTGCCTATATGCCAGTATTTCACCTTCACAACTCTAGAGACTTTTAAACACAACAGAGAAATACCTTGGAAATTGTGGGGAGATTTCAATGCTTGCTTACTGTTACTGTTTCTTCCATTCAACTTCCCGCTCATAGATTTCCCTCGTAACAATCTCTAGGGTTTTGTAAGCCACCAGCCAAACACACATAAATACGTGTACTTGAAAAACTTTGAGGGGTGCTAGCAATTTATTTCTTCCTTGCATGGGCTGGAGGTGGGGGTATTTTTGCAGCTCCACTGTAGTAGCTTAGGGAGTGGGACACTGGATGATAACTTTCCCCCTGTTCTATTGGTCAGCTGCTGTAACGGTATGTGGGAAAGACCTTGGGAGACGGGGCAAAGGGACGCCGTCAAGGGAATGGTCAGATAAGAGACAGCATAGCCTGCAGCTGGATAGTGGGCGGGGCAAGAGGCTCAGAAGGGACCCTCCCAAGTTTCTTGGGCTGTAAAGGAGATGGGAGGAGAATTGTACTTTCAGACTTGCAAGATTCTGTTAATGTAGCTTTACAATAAAGTAGAATTAGCTTATCTGGTCGTGTTTCCTGTCTGGTCTACCTGGTAAGGCTGACAGCTGGACAGTGAAGACTGATTAGATCTTTGGGTTCTTCATGTGTTCTGAATGTTTCAAGGTCAGCAGAACTGAAGAGTCATCTTACTTTGTGAGGGATTGGAGAACAGAAATGCTGGAGCTGGGTTGGGGAAATACCCTTTGTAACATAGAATAGTCTCACTGCTCATTTGGAGTACACAGACATCGAATCATTACATCAAAACTCACATCCTATTGACCAGCCAGCTGGCAAAACTAGTAGAAGAAAAGTTTGCCAACACAGGAGCTGATTTACTTCTCCTTGTGGACATGGCATGGACCCTGAACCTCATGTCCCTTTTTGATGGTCTCTAATATCAGAGTTTTTGATTTCTGCTTTGCATATTTTCCCATAAAAGTGGAAGTAAATGAAAAAGAAAGCAAAAATTTTAATAAAGTCTGTTTAAACCCTTTTGCTAATGTAGGCATATTCTGAGTTCAAAACACGTTTATTGCTAAATGTTTTCCCAGGGTTCCGTTGTGATTCTGCCTTCTTCAGGCATGTCATATTGTAATTAGAATGATATTGTAATGTTGTCACCTGAATTCAAAGAAATGAATCAGTTCTAAGTAGTCTGTGCTTTCAGTTGTACAATTTAAAGGGTGCTTACTCCTTCAAGGGAAGCGGTATTAGAAATCAAAAGAAAATATTAGGATTGAGAGGTGGATTTCTGTTCAGCACATGTATTATTAGCTGAATCATGAAACATAAGTTGAGTACATTTATAAATTGAATTTATTAATGAAAAGGATGCTGCTTTATTTTCTAGCAATTTAAAATGTATGCATAAAATATTAAAACAGTTTGAGCTTAAATACATTACACTAAGTGCTCATAAAGATGCTGTAAACAAGTGTTACAAAAAAGACCCAATGCTGGAACCTAGACATGGTTTCTAAAAATATGAGCTCTCAATTAAAATGCATAAATATGTTTCCTGTAACATTTTTAAAGGACATACGTTTTGTGTCTAAGTGGCTGGATGCTTAGTTTTAGGCTGACTATATTTCAGGATGGCAAAACGGGACGGGGTCTTATGTAATATTCCGTTTTTCATGAAAAAGACAGGGGTCCCCACCCACCCCCCGGTCCGTGCGATTGGCTCCTGCCTGCAAACCCTGCCCCCCAGTCCACACGATTGGCTCCCGCCTGCAAACCCCACCCCCCCGGTCCGCGCAATTGGCTCCCGCCTGCAAACCCCCCCCCCCCCGGTCTGCGCTCCGGCTTGGATCCTCCTTCCGCGCCATTCCCGCCAGGTTTGAAAAATGGGACAAAATTGAGATTTTTATGAAAATGACGGGACGGTTGAAAAATGCTAAAAAAACGGGACATCCCGTTCAAAACGGGATGTATGGTCAGCCTACTTAGTTTGCATCTACTTAGCATCATCATAATTCCTTGGTGTAAAACTGTGTGAAGCAGTCAAGTTGTGTAATCTCTCACTCTTGACAATGATAGAAAACTTTGCATTTTTAGGAGCATGGGAATCCCCTTTAAAACAAATAATAAAATGTTGTTTATGCCAACAGTTTTACATGGGAATGGGGGTGGGTGGGTAGGAAGGAGTTGTTAGCTGTGGCAGGTGTTTAAATAGTTGAAGAGTGACATTGACAACCACAAGAGAAGCTTCCTCTGGCAAAGGAACAATCCTTGAGAAAGGCTAACAGTGAGAAAAGGTCACGAGATGCCAGTGCCTGACAGTGAGACAGAAAGAAAGTGGGGAAATGGGAGAGACCTTGAATATAACAGCTGAGGCTTTGTCAGTAGTGGAATAATGTGCTTTGCCTGATCAACCAGCAATGAAAGACAAACTTCCTCACACTGCAAGCATTTGTTGAGCCCATTGTGAACTACTTGTTCTAGGCCCATGAATTAACCACTTCCTAATGCTGCTATACAAGGGGTTTGTAGGAGCAGAATGGTAAGTCAGCTCTTTCAGCCATCTTGCATACACTCTCTGAAGCCAGGATACTTGGAAAGCATGGAGAATTAGAATTTAGTGTAGCATCGCGGTTATGAATCAGGAACAAACTAACATTTCTAATGAAGTTGGTCCAAATGTGCTTTAAAAAAGCAATCCATCCTTATGGATATGCCTGATTCCAATGAAGAGTTTTTGATCACCTAACCCAAAGGTCGGCAAACCGCGGCTCGCGAGCCACATGCGGCTCTTTGGCCCCTTGAGTGTGGCTCTTCCACAAAATACTGCATCACTGTCCAGAACGGTCTAAATAGAACGCCGCTCTACAAATACCGTCACGCGCCCAGCTAAGCCTTCGGACGGGTGCGCGTGTATCTACGGGCTCAGAAGCCAGGGTGCGTGCGTCAAAAGGTGAGCCGCTCTTCTCATTGGCTGCTCGGACGGAGACGCGTCGCACCCAAACATTGCGGGGCGTGACCAATAGCCAAGCCCGATGCAGAGATCTCGAGAGAGTTGATCTGAAGCTGGCACCGCCATGTTGAAATAGGGAGAGGCCACAGCCAGTTTATGTCATTCTTCGGGGTTTTTTTATTTTCGAAAAGGAATGCGAACACCTCAGGGAAGCATTTGGATCGACGCGTGTTTTTAATTGTTTCCCCCCCTCCCGAGAAATCCCGGTGGTGTCAAAGAGGCAGGCGGGGGGACGGCAACGAGAGGATGGTGCAGTCCTGCTCTGCCTACCGTTGCCGGAATCGATACGACAAAGAGAAGCCCATCTCTTTCCACAAGTGAGTAGGGGCGGGGGCAAGAAAACGGGAGCGGGGGAGAGAGCGAGAGAGACGCTCTCTGGACCAGGCGGGAAAGGGAGACAGCGTTCGCTTCGCCAAGAGCAGCGGGCGCAGTGGGGACTGCATTGGCGGCAACCGTGAGGCAGCAGCAGCGAGCTAAAGCCACCTTGTGCCTGATCCACCTTGCCTTGCAGGCACAGAGGAGCTGGCCGAGGGGGCAGGGAAGAAGATCCCTGGTTGCAATCAGGAAAGGGGAGGCTTTGTCTCCAAGGCGCTGTAAGGGAGCGAAGGACAGGCAGAGGAGAAGATCAGGGAAGCGGACTTGTCTCCGAGCAATTAACTCAGAGATTATACAATGCGGGTGGGGTGGGGTAGGGTGGGGAGCTGCAGCTACATTTTGCCACCCAAAATTGTTTTCAAGGCTCCCGCCCACAAACCCTGCCCCCAGTACGTGCAATTGGCTCCCGCCCGCTAACCCCACCCCCTTCCACGCGATTGGCTCCCGCCCGCAAACCCCGCCCCCTGGCCCTCGAGTGATGTTATAAATGTCAAAATGGCTCCTGGCATAAAAAAGTTTGCCGACCCCTGACCTAACCTGATAAAGAAATGGCTTTACAAACTTACCCACTGAGAACTCAGTGGGGCATATTTCTTTGTAGAGTTTGAGTAATTTTATTCATTCATTCATTCATTCATTCATTTTCTATGACCACCCATCTCCCCCTCAAGGAGGGACTCTGGGCAGTTCACAACCAAACGACATCATTAAAATACAAGAAATACAACAATAAAAATATAAATACAATATAAATACAATAAAATCCAAGTGGCAGATGGTTCTTACAGTGATGCTAAAAATTTAAAAAATTTAAAATATTTAAGGCGGCTCTAAGAAATCAGCCATCCCCAAGCATGACCACTTTCCTTCTTGCCCCAGGCGAGATCACAGAGCCAAGTTTTTAATTTTTTCCTGAAGTCCAGGAGTGAAGGGGCCTGTCTTATCTCTGGGGGGAGGATGTTCCATAGGGCAGGCGCCGCTGCAGAGAAGGCTCGCCTCCGAGACCCCGCTAGATGGAATTCTTTCACAGAGGGGGTCCGCAGCATGCCCTTTCTGCAAGATCAGGTGGGACAGGACGATGTAATGTAATTTATTTTCTTCATACTTTACCTTGAAATAAGTTCCCTTGAGTTCTGAGTTGGCACAGAACACAGCCTAAGATTAGGGAGGCTTCAGAGGGATTTTTGAGAAGCGAAGTTTTCCATTTTGTATAGTCTCTGTCCACTTCCAGTGTTGATTTCAATTTAATATTTCCAAGAACATTAAGCACATTGGTATCTGGTGAAACAGCCTGTTGTAGAATGGAAGAATCAGGGGAAATAATACATGCCAAAGAGACTCAAACCAACATTATCTGGCAAAGACAAGACAGTTCCCTTACTAGATATAGGTAACCTATAAAATATTCCAGCCTAGGATTAATCTCACAGCATTATACTGTACATGCAGTATCCAACACTCCATACCTTATGCAAATTGGTCTAAAGTTGAGAAGGTTTTGTTTTGTTTAATAGTGATTGAGTCCTAGAAGCCTCTATCACTTAATCGAAAGAAAGAAAGAAAGAAAGAAAGAAAGAAAGAAAGAAAGAAAGAAAGAAAGAAAGAAGAAAGAAAGAGTGATTGATTGATTGATTGATTGATTGATTGATTAGTGTTTGAGGCCAACACCTCCTTTAGTGCACTGAAATATAGTGGATGCCAGTTATTAACATGACTGATGATCCAGACCTGTCCTATTTTTTTGCAAGTGTCAGAAAGCAACAGCCAAGGATACATTATTGCTCAAGTTCATTAATTATACAGGCTGCTGGAAAACACGGACATCTGTTGACACCAATGGAAACAGGAACGTGGTGTTGATGTTGTCACAGAAACACAGTAGCTTTACATCAAGGTCACTGCTGCTCAGGGGCACTGGAAAAAGGACACACAACGGAGAGAGTGCCTGTCCAGTGGCCAGTGAGAACAGGTTTGCTTCCTTAACAAAAGGAACAAAAAGTCTCTTTTAGTTAAAATATGAAAAATTCCAATTAATCTTCCTGTAGTAAAAGGACAGCTAAGAATACTGCTTATATTTTTAATGCCAGGCTCAATAAACCAATACATTTAATAAACAGGGAATATCTACTAAATCAGGGCTTTCCAAACTTTTGCCGTTGCCGACACACCAACGGCCGGCCCACAAAAACCCGGAAGCGCCGGGGCCAGTGCGGCGCAAAAACCGGAAGTGCCAGCGGCGGTGCTTCTGGGGTGCCGCTGCGGCGGCAGTGGCTGCCCCTTCGAAAGGGCAGGCTCCGGGGACCCCGAAAATGCCCTCGGTTCTGGCAGGGAGGCAAAAAGGGAGGCAAAAAGCCTCCCCCTGCGCGCACGCTGCCGAGCTTTCCACCACTCAGCTGATGCGCGGGGGAGAATTTCCACATTGAGAAATCAATGTACCCCTTGATTTCTTCCCAAGGGCAGGGAAGAACGCCAGAGTCCATCAAGCCGGGGTATCTGACAAATTTGGTTCTAATCCATGTAACCTTATATTGCAATAGATTTGTCTGCCCTTCAATCATGCTTTCTCCCCATCTATCTTTCCTCTTGGCCCAAGGCATGAATGGGACAACTTTAAATCATTATTAGGTATACTGGTTTTAAAGCAGCACTGACGTAGATCAGTTTCAGTTATCCTCAGTCAGTTGCACAAACAGTCGGAGTCTGCTTCCCTTCTTTCTGACAGTATTTCTGCCCTGGTGTCTTCAAATATATTTCTTTATTTCACATTTTTAAAACTTGGGAGACACCTAAATGAAGTGCAGGAGGAAGGGCAGACAAGACAGCTTAGGGAAGCTAGACAGAGTCCTGAAGTGAGACCCACCCCGCTCTTCTACAACGGTCTGCTTGGAGGATGTTTTTGCTGCTGGATGCTAATGTCCTGAAAGGTGATGTCTGTGTAAAGAGGAGAAAACCAAGAACCTTGCCTATAACGGTTGGCACACACAGACCAACACCACTCAGCAGTGACTTGGAACACCTGCAGAAGAAGCAGGACAGGAATTGGCAAGTTTTATGCTGGGATTGTTTTGTGCTGATTCAGGGGTGGCTGGGTAATAAAGCTGTGCAGATTTTTGGATTCCAAACAGGTGCTTCGAAGTACACAGCGGTGCAAACATAGCACTGGACCAGAACTCTTTAAAGCAGCCACATCTTTTGCAGCACCAATATTTTAGGGTTACAGGGTATATACTGCAGTCAGACGTTTCCTAGCACCTCTAGCAAACCTATTCCAGATGCTTCATGGGGCTCATCTCTCAGTTTCAGCATCCGGGACACTTAAGGGCAAAAAATATCGACCTCCTTACAATTAAGTAGATTGCAGCCCAGGAAGGCATTGAGGCCAACCTGTAAGCACATTCCAAGTTTTGAATCGTGCAGCACTTTTCATCTGGCCGGAATAAAGCGGTAGTTTATTGCCAGCTGTCATTTTCTAGCTTATTATTATTAGTTGTAAAATTTGCCCTGGCTTCCCATCCACCCTCGGAAGGACGCGAATGATTCCCTCGTCCAAACAAGTTCGCCGTTCCGTGACCTGGTGTCCTCCCCCAGGTCAGCGGTAACCCGCCCCCGCGGGCTAAGTTGCCATGTGATCGGAGATTCCTCGTCTATGGAATCCCTGTCGGCGAAGGGGGCGGGAGAGCGTGCATTGTTGGTGTGGGGCTGTAGCGCGCAGCCGCAGTGCGGGCGAGCCGGTGTGTGCGAGTGTTGGGCGAGCGAGCGAGCACGAACTGCTTGCTACAAAAGACGCGCGAGAGGAGTTTGCTGGCTGAACTTCGAGGCGGCGCCAGCTGCTGCCGGACGGCGATCCCTCTTGCCTGCTCTCCCTCCTCCTGCAGTCTCTCTCCGCGCTCCTCGGGTGGGCTTTCGCGGTGGAAACAACCGGTGCCTGGCACGTCTTTCCCCGAAGGAGCCGCCTGCCCGAGGACCCCCTCCCCCGCCTTCCCTACCGTGGGGACTCGCGCTGCGCTGCCTCCTCCCCTCTCCTCGCAGGTTAAAGGACAGCGAGGTGAGTTGAGTCCTTTCTCTGGTGGGTCCGCTGGGAGTTGCTTTGGCCCCCGGACTCGGACGCGAGGCGGGAAAGAAGGAGGGCTGCGCGTCGCCTTGGTCGAGCCGGCCGAGTTGGGTCGCCCGAGTTCACTTGGTGCAACTCTGCTGTAAGGCAGCGCGCGCGAGGCGCCCCGGGCGAGCCAGCCCCACGCCGCCGCTTCGGTCCTTCCTTTTTTCGTTGGAAAACCTGGGCTGCGGGGACGCTACGGAAGGATTTGGGCACTTCAAAAAAAACCAACTCTCCTCCCCTCTCCCTTCTGTTGTCAATAATGTTCCTGTGCTCGTCTCCTCCTCTTGTGCGTTGTCCCCCTGCCTGGAGAGTGAGAAGGGGGCTGCCGCTGCGGGAGGTAAAAGCCGGGCTCTTGCTTTGGTCAGGTGGTTGCCCGCAAAACCTCGGGCTGCTGCACGTTTTTTCCCCTCGTTCTTGCTTCGGGTTCCCCTTCACTTGACATTGCAACGGCCAGGGCCCAGAGGGAGCGGAGTGCACGAGAGTTGGTGACTTTCCTCGGCACGCTTTCTTTCTCTCCTCTCCAAATCCCTTTTGTTGGCTCACCTCTCCCTCTGTTCTTGGGAACAGCAGGATGAGGGAGGCTTTTGTTCTGGAAACATCAAAGGTACTTGAGGGGGGAGAGAAGGCAACACATAATTTCCAAGGCAAAATTTCTGTTAGCATTTCATTGCCTGTCAGCACTGGCTTGGCTTTCCTCCCCCCCCCCCGTTTTTTTTCCCAGAGTGAGCAAAAGAATGAAACTTTCTTTCCCTCCCTCCTGGCTGCTGTGTACAGTGAATTACTTAATTAATGAAACTGCATATTAGACGTGGCTGGGAGCAGATTGATCTTATGCTTAGTTTTATTACTGTACCCAGATATCTATCTTGAGCAGCCTGCTGTGTGTCTTTAGAAGAGTAAAAGTATTAGCTATTGTTGTTATTATTTTAAAGTTAAACATTCTAAACTAAGGACTGAGATTCACTTGCTTGCCACCTTAAAAGCCATGGTTACTATCCAACTCTGCAAACAGATGTGTGTGTGAAATAGGTGAATTATTCATATGGTTAAAGAAAATAAGCTTTTGAAAATTGTCCATAAGTTTAGGACATGTTAATGCCACTTATGCACACACATGCACATGTGGGTACATCTAGGAAAAATGGTAAAAATGGAGCTCCATAGTTTATGAAAGAACATATCTTAGTCCGCTTATGAACTTCTGGTAAGGTATAGAAACTACTTACTTATTCTTGCTTGAAAGTGGAAAATGTTTAAATTTAGCGTTTTCGAAGTATGTCTACTTAAGAAGAAAATTTTTAATCTAGTCTTTTGGTTTTTCTGCAAAACCAGCTCACATCTATTTAATTTATCTGAGGGATAATGTGATTATTATGATCATTTCCATATGGTAGTTTTCATTCAGTTTGCACCTGCCCCCATTCTTCACAAACTGATTTGTGACTGACCTTCAATTGTGTTGTTCTGGCCAAGAAATCCTGAGAACTGGCAGGGAATATCACAAGCCAATCAGTTCTTCTTCCAGCTGATGAATAAAGGCAAAAGAAAATACTCCCTCAAGTAGAGCTCATACCCATGTTGTTTTCTTGACAATAATGTGGAAATGGTTTGCCATTGCTCTACTTCAAGAAGGTTTTTGGACTTCCTAGTCTAGTTTACAGCCATGGGATTTCCTGGTAGTCTTCCATTGAAGTAGCTTTTGGAAACCAATCAAGATTGGTTAGGTGCTGCCCCCCAGAGGGACAGCTGACCAACAGAATTCACACAGTGGGACTCAAACGGTGCCCCAACCCCCTGAATTGTCACAGCTCCTGAAATAACAAAACAACTTCTGTACTCTACACAAAAGAAATGCTAGAAACCATCTCACCAGTACATTTTGTTTCCATTTGTCTTGCCATTTGCCAGATAAAGCGTCCCCGTGGCGGAAGCTATCCTGCTGTGAAGGTAGAATTCCTTTTGCCAGCTGTGATGCCAGAGGGTAGCAGGAATCCTGTAATCCTGCTAGTAGCTGTAATCCTGGTTAGAAGTTGCAGGGTAGAGCTTTGGCATGGGAGGAAGAGCAAGAGAGCATAATGACTTCCTTGAGCCCGGAGACTGGAAACACAGTGAGACAAGAGTGGATGCGTTTTGCTTAGGTACCAAACCAGGCACTTTTTAAATACTTTAGGCAATCTTAGTTTGTAACAGACCCTGTGCAAAGTTAGTTACATCACTCTTGTCCTCCTTCCCTAGAAGGACTCCTGGTCACAAAGTCCCTTGGCCTGATGCTTGGACTTGGTTAAAGTATATAAAGTTCTATTTTCTTCATTGTCCTTACAGTGGATATTTAGTTAGGTGGCCTTCTGGTGAGTCATTTATATTCTTCTTTGTATGTTTGGGATTGCCCCCAATGGTGTAAGGCAGAGCTTTCCAAACTGTGTGTCGTGACACAAAAGTGTGTCGCCACACACAGCGTGGTGTGTCGCCACACCACCCGGAAGCGGTGGCGTGCGTGTGCACAGCGGCCGCGACGCGGCGGCTTCCGCGTTTTAGTGGAGGCTGCCGCCACTGCCGCCGTGCATGTGCGCGCCGCCGCAGGCCCCCCCCGCGCCACCACTGTGCACGCGCGCGCCGCCACATGCCCCCTGCACCGCCGCCGTGCACGTGCGCCCCCCCCTGCGCCGCCGCTGGTGTGTCGCCAGTGGCGGCACTTTGGAAAGCCCTGGTGTAAGGGTTGGTGCTGGTTTTCCACTGTCTAATCCTCTGGAGATCTCCTTCTCTGAAAGTAAGGATAAGTATAGTGTCTTAATAATTTTAAGGAACTACGGGACAAAGTGAGTAGTCATGGAGAGATTAAATGTTTTAGAGCAGGGGTCACCAACCTGCGGGCTGTGGCCCACTAGTGGACCGCGGCCTGTTAGGAAATGGGCCGTGGGGCTCCCGCCTGCAAACCCTGCCCCCGGTGCGTGCGATTACCCCGCCCCTGGTGCGTGCAATTGGCTCCTGCCTGCAAACCCCGCCCTCCGGTCCGTGGAAAAATTTTCTTCCACGACTGGTTCCTGGTGCCAGAAAGGTTGGGGACTGCTGTTTTAGAGGTCAGAACACAGTATGTTTATGGCTGGGGTTTAAGAAATAATGACAAAAGACTGGGAAAATCTGAAATGCCCAGCCTCAGGGGATGCACTGGGTGCTTTTCCTCTCTCTTCCTGTGTTTACATGGTTTTGAAAGCTTATTTGTTCAGACAAGTTTTTAATATATTGTGGTCAACAGTTGCTTAAAAGCTTCTGCTTTTAAAAAGCTATTTTGTGCTAAAGTGTTTACTGTTTTGATTGTTGCCTTTACATTGTTACACCTTTTTTTATAAATAATAACATACCTTGAATTATGAAACTCCTGGTATGTTAATTCTTTACAGCTATTTCTTTGAAAATTCTGAGAACTGTATGGTAACTAAATCCCAGTTCAGTCAAATTACATTTAAAATATTCTACTTTAAATACTTGAAACACCTTTTCTTTAAAAACAACAACACAACAACCCTATTTCTGTAGGAGAAAAGCTATACTTCACCCTGCTCTCTCCTTGTTGTTAAGAATGCTGACTACCCTCTGTAATTTCTTCTTTCCTAAGTATTTCCTTTTCACAGCTTTTGGGGATTCTAACTATAGTTGCTCTTTGCCTCTCTGTTGTATAAATCAGATTTTTGAAACTACAGTTCCCTTGAAAACTTTATTGCATATTACCTATTGTTGCACTGATTGTGGAATTGGTTTGTTTGGAGTGCCTTCTAGCTCAGTGCTAACTAACCATTTAGGCTGTGCAGTGCTTCAGAATGCCCAGGGGTGTGGACATAGCTCTGTCTGCAGCTCCTTAAAGCAGCTCAGCTTTTCCAAGGATCCAGTAGCAGCTGCAGTGGGGCTCTGGGTGCACATGCAGGTAATCATCTGGGAGTAGCTTCTGAACCACAGAAGAATGAAATCTTCAACACGACGATTGATGGATCGCAGTCTGGTGTGTCGCCACACAACCCGGAAGCGTTGATCATCATCAGCGCTTCCGGGTTTTCCCGCGGCGACACACCAACGGCGGCGCACAAAAACCTGAAAGCGGCAGCAGCGCTTCCGGGTTTTTGCGCGCTGCCGCAACGGCAGCACTTCAGGGGTGTCGCCGCGGGAAAACTTTGGAAAGCCCTGCTTTAGAATATAAACTTTGTTTCTTTTTTCCATCTTTATCAGTTAAGGATTCTTGGCAGTCTGCTTTGTACCGTTAAGGAGGTGAGGTATATTTGTATATCTGTCCTTTCTAGTCTGGGGACTGCTGTTTTTTTACCTTGCTGGTTTCGACCCTTACAATGGCTGCCCTAGCAGTTCAGGTGGATTTTAGCCAATGCAATGCAATTCTGTATGTTTTGGATGAGGTTGCACAGGGAGGGCTAAAAATTAACCCAAGCCATATAAATGATTTATTTGAGTGGTTTATCGTATAAACCATTTATTAATTAGAGATCATACACTACATGAAGCTGCAGACCTAGTGGAATTTTGTAAGAAGTAGACTGTTTACAGGGAGTCCTTGCTTAACAACCGTTCGTTTAATGACGATCTGAAGTTACAACGGCTTCGGAAAAAGTGCTTTACAACCTGTAGTCGCACTTACGACTGTCGCACCACCCCTGTGGTCACGAGATTGCAATTCGGGCACTTGGCAGCTGGCTCACCTTTATGACCAGTTGCAGCATCCTGCGGTCACGTGATTGCAATTTGCGACCTTTTTTACCAGTTTCTGGCAAAAAAACGTCCATTGGGGAAGCTGGATTCGTTTAATGACAGGTGGTTTGCTTAACGACTGATGTAAAAATGGTCGTAAAATCGGGTCTGGTCACATGTCGACTCGCTTAACAACTACACTGCTTAACCAATTTTCTGGTTCCTATTGTGGTCGTTAAGTGAGGACTACCAGTATATGAATAAGAGATCTAACTAGTTTGTCTTTTGTAAAAGTAAAGGTAAAGGTTCCCCCCGCACATTTGTGCAGTCGTGTCCGACTCTAGGGGCCGTTGCTCATCTCCGTTTGTTAGCCGAAGAGCCAGCGTTGTCCGAAGACGCTTCCATGGTCATGTGTCTTTTGTAGTTGAACCTAATTGTACCTAAACAAGAATGAATGCATTTATTTCGAAGTCTATATTCCACTAATTATTCTGTGCTGGACTAGTAACTCTAGATTAATATAAACAAAAGTTGGACTACAGCCTCCTGAACACTTATGTATGTGGCACTGAACACAGCTTCCAAATAGGTATGTATAAGGTTGCATATAGGTACACAGTTGTCTGTAAAGGTTAGCATGTGTCCTCCATGTGTATTTCAGATTGGACTTTCCCTTTTGAACTTTGTCACTTTGGTACAGTGAATGAGGAAAGAGGTCTGTAGTGGTTATAGTCTATGTTTCGGTACTTAATTCTGAAGTATAAATAGCCGTTCAGTTCTAGTGAGTCAGCAATCTGTTTAGCTAAGTACAGTAAATTCTAACAATGATGTATGACTCAGTAACAGGGTTTATACATTGTGTGAAGCCTTAGTTTGCTTAATCGTGGTTAATGAAATTGCATTTGGTTTTGTTTATAGTGTAAGAACCTGTGTGGCACAGTGGTTTAGGTATTTGACTAAGACAGGGAAGACCCAGATTCAGGTTTACCCTCAGCCATGGATTCTCAGTGAATGATTTTGGGACATCACTGTCTCAGTCCAACCTACTTCATAGGGTTATTGTAAGGATAAAATAATGTTACAGATTTTTCCCCCCTATGTCAATAGCCTAGTAGGGATAAAATGAAGGGAGACTTTCATGTTATCATGTAAGCCAACTTGAGGGAAAAGATGATATAACTATAATAAATAAATTCATTATCCAGGTGGCTGGGTTCAAACAACATACTGAACAAAAATGAACTAACCCCATTATAGCTTAGTACAGTGTGTGAGGTCAGCCATTGGAATAACCTCTTTAATACATTTTACATATTTCTTGTATAAAAGCAGAATGAAGCTAACAGCTGTGGTACGTATCTGTCACTTGTTTATTTCTAAAAGCTATTAAACTTGGATGCTGGTAAATTAGCAAGTAGAATGGACTGCTAGCCAGGGTATTAGCTGGATGTCTTAAGAAAAGCTGGATCAACCAACTCTTTCAAGTTGCTGATGTACCTATTTAAACTGAACAGGACTTTTTAGGGAAAGGTGACCAAGAAGACCTATTGGGTGGCTGCATGGTATTTTACTTAAAGATTTTATGGATAAAATCATTCATATTTGGTTGGAGCTAGAAGCCAGCTGGACAGAGTCTGAAGAGTTGACCAGGATGATGTCTTTTGATGTCATCTAGAAAGAGTTTGACCCTGCTGAACCTAAGGAAGTGGGAAAATGATCCCTGTCACCTGTGGTCTAGACCACTACTCCACCTGGCTTGTGTGTGCTGCCAGGGAAGGGATGAGGAATTGGATCTGGGCCATGGTGAACGCCTTATGCAGGAGGGAGAGATTCTGGGGCTCTGAAGATTGCTATGGTGTGCCCCTTGCTCAAGAAGCAGGTTATTTGGACCCTTTTCTGTTGGGGTTCAGGCCTGGGTTTGGGATGGAAACTGTAGGAGCTTTGGCAGGGCCAAGCTGAAACCAACTACCCCAATCACTTCTTCCCAGGCAAAACAGAGCACTAGCTCAGCTGTATGGTATCGAAGTGGGCAACTGTCCCATCGCAAAAACACTTTCCTTGGAAAACTGCACTGTCAACTTAACTCTAAAACATTTAGAAGGCAAAGGAATGCTAGTAAGCTGGGAGATAAGTAGAGTTCTGTGAAAGCATTCTTGTCCTGGACTCAGGCCCCTTTTATCTGACTGTTCCTTGGTAGCGGTTCTTCCTCCTGTCCTCAAAACCATTCCCTCTGCCCTCTACAGACAGTGAGGGTTGGGGGGCACCATTCCGCTGTGGTTCCATTCCTCCCGGAGTGGGTGATTTTAGTTGATGCATGTGTGAGAGGAGAGATTGAGCCTGTGGGCATTCCAACATGGAGTGACCCAGGGCTTGACTATTTCCCCATCCTCCTTAACATATACATGAAGCTGTTTGGAGAGCAGTTTGGGTATAATATAATCTCAACCCCAGACCAAATGAGAGATACAGAAGTTGATCTGATGTCTGGAACTGTAAAATCTGGATGGGGAGAAACTTAACCCAAAGAAGATGGAGTGGTGTTAATCCAGAAGTCGACTGAAGCTAAGGAATTGTCTCTTTCCTGAAAGAATTGTTCTCCTGAACTCATAGCTCCTGCTGGAACAGCAGATGGAACTGTGGCCTTTGCCTTTACCCAGCTATTGGGTGGTGGATCAGTTATGGCTCATCAGGAGGCACTGGCAACAGTCACTCGTGCCCTTTTTTACCACTTGATTGGACTACTGTAATTTGGTCTACGTGGGACTGCCCTTGAAGGCCACCTGGAAACTTCAGATGGTACAAAATGCAGATATAGTGTACTAGCAGGAACATCCCAATAATGTCATACAATGCCAGTACTATGGGAGCTGCATTGGTTTTGAGTTTATTTCTGGGTGCAATTTAATATATTGGTAGTAACTTACATGGCTTGGGACATGAGTATCTGTGAAACCTTTTGCTCCAACTAGCATCTGCCTAACCAAGGTATGCCAGCAGTGAGTGCCTTCTGATAGTCCCCACTTTCCACAAGGTGCGGTGGGCGGGAAAATTCTCTGCTGAAGCTCCTCTCCCCTGGAAATAAGATCTGCTTATTCACCATTAACATTCAGAAAGCCTGTTAAGACCTGGGTATTTAGGCAGACATTCAGGAACTGAAGAATTGATGAGGAATGTACTTGGGATGTGTGTTGGTGCTTCTTAATATTACTGTACTGTTAAAGAGCTTTTGTAAGCCACTTAGATTGTTTTGGTTGAAACAGCGTAAAAGCACGTGTAATAATAATTTAAATAATTAGGGAGCATGGTACCATACAGAAAAACATACCCTTCATATTTTCATTTGTGCATTTGTCGTCCATCACTAGTCTCTGTATGTTGTCTGGACTGAGACACAATTTATCCTTCTGGCTCAGTCAGCTTCTGGATAACCCTTTCATAGATAGTGAAGGAAAAAATGAAAGCTGTAGGTGGGTATTGTCAGCCTAGTGATTACAGTGTTCTCCAAACATGTGAATGACTTAAATCTAGTGACTTTCTGTAGATGCAGCCAAGGCAAATTCTGTTGGGAAGAGCAGTAATCTAATATAATCTTCTGAGGGGTAAAAGTAAAATTTGTTGGAAGACCATCCATTCCTATGGATTCTATGGTAGGTCATATCAAATCCACCAGATCATTACCTGGATGCACCAGATCAAATCCACCAGATCCACCTGGATGACTGAGAACCTTCATAGACATACCAGATCATTAAATTAAGTGGTATGATTTCCCTGCCTGTCTCTTCTGAGACTAATTATCTATCAGAATTATTAATGCCCTTTCCAGATTAGACATTGGTGCTGATTACCAGTTACTTTGGTTGGAAAGGAATATATAGCTTAATGTGCTGTGTGAACATAATCATTGTGGTTTGTATACTATAGTTTATGACATGTACAATACAGCCAATTGTTATTCATTCAATACATTTATGGTTGAACAGCCTGTGTGTGTGTGTGTGTGTGTGTGTGTGTGTGTGTGTGTGTACTGCAGTATGCAAATCAAAATGTTTCTTTAGGATTCAGGAAAAAATATACATTAAGATCTGTAGTCATAATTACTATTTCCATGGCTATATAACTCAGAAACATTGCTTCTGTATAATGCAATGTTCTGACCTTTAAGATAAATCTTTGGTTTGGTTTGTAGTCCAGATCTTCTCAGTAAACTTGGCATTGCAATGTCCATTCAGATGTCTGCTTTGACAGGAACTGAAAACATGCCTGTTTTTATGAATAAATGAAACAGACTATTACCATCAGCTTTGCTTTTGCTTTTCTAAACAGTAATATCTGTGGCCTGTCCATGCTTACTCTGTGTGGCCTGTCTTAAATAATAGATGTAGGAACTGAAATGAAAATACTCTAATGAAGAATTTGCCTGGTAACGGATGCAAGCTTTTTTTCTTCTACGGCTGCTTACAGTGCAGTACAGATAAGGCTATCAGAAATGGGCAGCAGTTAGTTTCTTTGTTTGTATAAAACCAATCAGTTAATTGAGAGCAGTTATAAATTTAAGCTGTCGGTAGCACTCATTAGAGTTCAGTCATTTGGTTAATAGAATTAAATAATGTGGTTTAATGAGAGTTGTACATATACTTTGATATTAACCATTCATACTTGCTATATTTTTTTTAATTGAAGGAATAAACCCATGAGATTCTTAGGTAAAGTTATAGAAAGAGAGTGGGTAACCTTATTTTAGCTCTGTCCCTTAGAATTATATGTCAATGTGTGGCAGTATATATCTTGTTGAATAGAATAGAATAGAATAGAATAGAATAGAATAGAATAGAATAGAATAGAATAATAGAAAAACTAAGGTTGTGAAAAGGTTCTTCTAACTGTTGGCACTGATCCGTGCCCAGCTGTATGGTGGAGGGCATTAGATAAAATCCTGTCTCACGTGAATGGAAATTCTCTTACATTATTGTATCCATTTTTCTCCCCAACATCTCTTTTGCACCCCTAAAGTTGCTCCTAGCAGTTCCCCCAACCATCAAAAGTAGATTTTAAGGCTATAGGGGACTTTTTTAGGCAAGGGCTCTTCCAGTAGTGTTAGATTTGGGAAGGCATTACTTCTCAAATGATTTTTAAGGAGGTGGTGGTTTTAGTATACAAATAAATGTTTAATTTATTGTAAAGATGGGAGAAGATATATTTGGAGAGAGTCCATTTTTAATGTATTTAAAACTGGATGCTGTGTCTATTTTGTGAATAGCCATGTTCATGGTAGTTTTTCTTAAACAACTGTACATTTGTTTTGGCAATCAGTTCTGACATTTTGTCAGAATTCTAGTTCTAACTTGGCTGCATTTACAAAGATGGTACTAACTTAAATATATTGTACATAGGCTATGCAGACTAAGATGCCATCAAATCTTGAAAAATAAACTTGTCTCTGATTTGGGGAGCTGTTAAATGGAAACATCTCAGAACCACCATCACTACGGTTACCTCCATAGCTCAGTAGTATCAAAGCAAAGTAAGGCTCATCCTTTTGGGAAGGGAATCTGGGTGTGGGCAAGCTCATGAGTCCGTGGGTATGAGACAGACACAACCCTGAATCTTCTTCATGTGTGTATTGTTTATACAATTACTTTGTGTCCCAAAGCATCAGAGACAGAATGCCCCGCTATCTTACACAATTGCAATTTGGTCCAAGGCAATCATGTCCATAAAGTGATTTACAACTACTTCCTCTACTTGAAGAGTAGCAAGATTCAGTAAAGTGTGGGAACAAACAAATGCCTTTATGGCAAAGAATAGCAATAACAGTTACTTAACTATTCAAATCTAATTGGAGGTTTTTTTTTAATGATGTGACAAAATAACACAAAAAGGCATGCAACCTTTTGTTGTCCATTGAACTCATTATCAAGCAAGATGTTACCAAAAATGGGACCTGGAGAAGAAGCAAAAAAAAATCCAAAATTAGGTCACCTGTTTAAGCCCTGGAATCAATGGTTGTGGACTAAAAGCTGAACCAGTGTTAGATAATGTTGGTGTTAAATTTCAGCCAATCTTTAGGGATAAAAAAAAATGTTGCTTCTCTCAACTTTGGAATCATAGAGGATCATATGTTTCTTGCTATGGGCAATGCATGCAAGCATCTTGGCCTGGCAGAGAAAGAAGGACATTTATCTTTACAGTACATCAACAAAGCTACAGAGGAGGCATTCCATGTATGTAGTCAATTAATTCAAACACTGATTCCTTCAAATAATTATTGAATTATTGTAGGGAGTAAAGAGGATGACCTTCATGGAGTGAGGAAAGATCCATTACCAAAGCAACCAGAAGAAAAACATGGCTTAAGTCCAGGCCATGAGTGAGGGTTACAAAAACATCTCAGATATACCTCCCAATTCACATGAATATAAAGGAAGGAGGAGGGGAAGCACAATCAGGATTTCAATGTTATGTTGTTATAGCCAGTCTAAATAGAAGTAGATTTTAGTCTTCCATGGAGTCTGTTTTTTTATCTTGTCTACCTCGTAGGGCTGGCATCAATTTTTCAAGTTTGATTATGCTACCGTTCCTCCTTCCTTTATAATGTAGAGGGAAGAGGGAATGGCCTCGAAGGACAGGAGGAGGAGGAAGAGCCGCTACCAAGGCAATGGTAAGATAAGATGGTAATAACTAGGGAAAATGTCTCAGACATGCCCCTTCCTAGTTTACACAAAGATAAAGGGAGGGAGAGGGAAGCACATTCCACTTGCAAGGTTCTGTTACTATAGCTGTTACAGAAAAAGTAGTCCTGACCTAAATGGCATTGGTTTCCTAGTCTTGTTTACCTTGTAGGACTGACATACATTCATATGAATTGGGGGGGGGGAGGTGTATGAGACATTTTCATAATCCTTCATTGTTTGGGTTTAAGCCATGTTTTCCTTCTGGTTTGTTTGGTAAGAAAGAAACCCTCTCTCTGTCAAAATCGTCCTCTTTACTGCCTACAATTACTTACAGGTAGTCCTCGAGTTACAACCATTTGTTCAGCAACCGTTTGAAATTACGGCAGTGCTGAACAAATGGTACTTATGCCCGGTCCCTGAAGTTACGGCTATTGCAGCGCCCCTGCGGTCACATGATCAAAATTCAGGCACCTGGTCGCCTGCCCGCATTTACAACCGCAGGGGCACCACCTGCCTATCTCCCCCCCATCTCTGCCCTTTTGGCCGCCCTGCACAGTGGCACTCTTCGGCGGGGACGATGGTGCTGGGGCTGAAGTAGAGGCCTGGGGCCTTCAGGAGTCTCAGCTGGCCGCCACTGCCCCTGGGCCTCTACTTCAGCCCTAGTGCCGCTGCTGCAGAGTGCTGCCTGAAGCCCCGCAGCACTGCCAGCTACCCCAGTGCCACAGCGCAAAGCTCCGGCTGCCCCTGCCACTCTGTGCTCCACTTGCCCTGCTGGCCTTGCCGCCCTTGTTCTGCTCGCCCTGCTGCCGTGTCGGCTTTGCCACCCTGCGCTTGCTCGCCCTGCCGACCTTCACCATCTTCCTCCCACTGCTGACGCGGTGAGCTTGGCCTGGCCCTATGCGAGGCAGCTGCTGGCCGCGCCAGGCCTTCTTCCCGTGGCCACTCGCACTGTTCTCCAAACAGTTCATGCTGTTCTCATGATGCTTTGGAAGACTTCTGAGACCTTCTAAAACCTCGCGAGAAGGCTGCGTCTGCCGTTCTGCAAATCATGCGTGCCGTTCTCGCATGCTTTCCAAAGCATCATGAGAACAGCTCGTCAGAGTGGTTGAGCGAGTGAAGTGCAGGGCGGCAAGGCCAGCAGAGACGATGGAGTTCAAGGCAGCCAAAAGGGCAGAGATGGGGGGGAGATAAACGGGTGGGGGGAGTTGAAGAGGAGACAGTCCCATACCTTACTGAGGCTTAGGTCTGGGAGGGGCCAAGCCAGGAGTGGCTTGGATCTGGGTGGGTCATGGCCTAACGACTGGTTGGATTTGGTTAATGACGGCAAGCGGCAGTGTTGGGATTGCTGTTGCTAAATGATGTGGTCACGTGATGTTGTGCTTTAAGATGACATTGCTTAGTGACGGAAATTCTGGTCCCAATTACCATTGTAACTTGAGGACTACCTGTATTCGGGTGTTTAAATATGATGATGGGGTAAGATACCTGAAGAGTCTCCAGATGTTGCTGAATTATATTTCCCAGTAGCTTTAGTCAGCATGATCAGTGGTGTGGGATGTTGGTAGCTGTATTTCGGTAACATCTGGAAGGCCACCCATCTCAATTCCTACTTTAAACCTTCAGAGACTGTACTGTGTTGAAATGGGATACAATTGAAATTTGACTGAACTCAGCTTTCACATGAAGCTGTTTTGGAGTTCTGCCTGAAGCTAGTATGTTCAGACTTTCTCCTGACTTCTGAATAGCCATTAAATATCTTAATTAGAAATGCTGCAGGAATTCCCCAGTTTATCCTGCTTCTAATAAATCTAAGCTTATGTTTTTAGGACAGTTCATATGTAATCCAAGTATATCATCCCATGTGACAAGAGCCATTTTTTTATCCTTTTGCTGCTTTAAGTAGACCATTGATTGTTAGGACAGATTCTATGAACTAAACCATGTCTAGACAGCAACATTCCTTGGTTTAATTTAAAAGAATAAGGAAACAATTAAGAGCAGTGGCTTCATACCAACAGATTTAAGTATTGGCAGCTTTTGCTGCCTTTCTCTGATAGTAAAGAAAATGTTTTGGAATAACTGATGAGTGGTTAAGGTGCTTTCCACCAGAAAAGGAAAGGGATTTTATCAATGTCTGTGCAAAGGAAAGCCTGAAGGGTTGGTTGATTTGACTCTATTGAGAATGAAAGTCCTGTAGTAAGTGTTAAAAGTTTAAAAGGAATAAAATACTTGAGTCAGGGCAAGTGAGGGTAAGAAGTATTGTATAGGATTGAGAGATGTAGTACCATCTATGCTTTTCCAGCAGGTCATATCTGGAGCAGCTGTGTATGATGCTGTCTTTGGGGGTAGATAGTCAATTAGGATCATCCATTGTCATCCAGTGATGCCATTAGAAACCTTCCCTCCCCCGAAAAAAGGCAATATTTGATTGTTTTGCTCCCACTTTTCATGGTTGTTTCCCCTACAATTAAAATGGCTTTGGCTTCTGTGTGCCTGGAGACTGTGGAAATGGAGGGGTGTAGTGGCAGAGGACAAGAATGAAATGACAGTGGAGGTAGTAATAGGGAAGGAGAAGATAAGATAACTGGTGTAGCTATCAAGTAAATGTGAAATTCCTGTATGTTCCAAAAGTTGAAAGTGGCATTGATCGCCTGGATCTGGAGC
This sequence comes from Charina bottae, assembly GCA_023362775.1. Taxonomy (NCBI): domain Eukaryota; kingdom Metazoa; phylum Chordata; class Lepidosauria; order Squamata; family Charinaidae; genus Charina; species Charina bottae. Next base: position 204,461,468 of record JALMGJ010000002.1, on the reverse strand, counting down.
AGCTCACCTGTCTCCTGTGGAGCTGTGTGATACAGTGAGCACACATGCACACAGCATGAGACAGGGCAAGCCTATTAAGAATGTGCAACTGATTAAGGTCAGTATATACTAATTATATGTTCTGCTAGGTAATAAACTGATGTTTATACTGAAAATGCAAAGAAGGCAGAGAAATTTAGAAATGAAATGCACAAATAAACTTGTGCCTGCACTAAGCAGAAAAACACAATACATAGGTATTTAATATCTGTGTTGACATTCAAAATGGAGTTTAGAGTATTGTAAAAAAAAATTCCCATAATTATATTGTGAAGGCAATGCTGGTTGCCTCCTCATCCCCCAATGAAATGTATTTGACAGATGCTGGACTGTGGAAAAGTCATGCTTGAGGAGAAGTTGCTTTTCCATCTCTTGAGATAACTGTTCACTACCTTATTATATCAGTTACAAAAGGTACTCACATTAAGGGAAAATTGTGGAGTTATATTTTTTCGCTTCAAGGCATATTGAAGAATATTATTTTTACTTGAAAGTAGAAATAATCTTTCTGTGTATATATACTTAGGATATTGGTTGTGTTAAAGGAAACTTCTAGTCCAGTGTTTCTCAACCTCAGCAACTTTAAGATGTATGGACTTCAACTCCCAGAATTCCCCAACCAGCACTGGCTGGGGAATTCTGGGAATTGACGTCTACACATCCTAAAGTTGCCAGTTTGAGAAACACTGTTCTAGTACGTATGGCTCATATAATGCATTGTGTCTAGATTTTAGATAAATGTGGATGGCTCTTTTATGATAGGCTGTTAATTAGATCTCGTTAGTGATATTTATTTATTATACTTCCTATTATAAAAACTTGCAGTCAAATTGCTAGTTTGCTCCTGGAATTGCTTTATATTTTACATACCACTGTCATAATAAAAAGTTAGCATGTAACACTAACGAAACAAGGTTCTCTTTAATTAGAAATGACTAGATGGAAACAAATATATTCTTGGTGGGAGTAAGGAATGTTGCGCTCTGCCACCCACAGCAAGGGATTTCAGGAGAATACTGTGAATAAATGCCTTGCTTGTATGAAGCTCACAAATTTTATGACTCGTTTTCATTAAAGTCTTTTTATCTTAATTTTTTTTAAAAAAACCAGGCAATATAACATCATACAGTTCTTCTAGACACTCTAAAATTATGGTAATCATTTTTGACAGCTGTGATCAAGGCTCTGTAATTTTTTTAAAAAAAATATTGTTAGATCAGCTATGGAACAATTTCATACTCTCATCTGCTTTCCTCAGCTCCAGGTTTCTATATTAAACATTGCAATTACAGATATTTTCTACCAAGAACTAAAATGGATAGGGAAACAAAACACAGTTGCTTCAAGTAGAAAAGCACTTAAATTTTTAGTTTTTGTATGGAAAAGGATTTAAAATAAAGGAAAAGGTGTTTCTTTTTGTCACCCTCCTGTGTATATCTTCCTTATATATAATGAAACTATTAAGTTTCCCTGAACTTCTCAATCAGTTCTGCAAGAATGGTTGGTTCACTGAAGTATACCAAACTGAGGAGTAATATGAACTTGAAGCTGATTTTATTGGTGTAACACTGGAGTGTAATTCACCTGTATCTTCACTTTGTTAAGTTAAAGAAAACAACATTTCTGTCTGGCCTTCTACCTCAGCTTCTTGGGAAGAAAAGTATTAGCACGTTTCCTTGGAAATGGTTGTATATAAAAGGCTAAAGAAGGAACGATTTGCCTATTTTGAACAGAACTAACTGGTTTGTTCAAGTGGTAGCATTCCTACTTTGTGGATATCTTTCCATTTTTTTTCCCCTACAGAATTCAGTGCCAGATTCCAGGGCAACGGTGACAGCTGGTTAGTGTCCAAAGTCCTTGCCTGTTGTTTAAACTTGTATCAGGAAATGATTTGTCAGAAGATCAAAGCTCTGATGGGGTGAATGAACTCATTGACCAAACCGCAAATTTGGCCTCAATGTAAATATTGTCTGAGATATTTATGAGATCTGTCAGTGGTCTTGACACGTGAATGATTTCTGGCTTTCTTACAGATCTGACATGTCTAATTTCATATCAAGTGTCCATACAGACTAACAAAATTGTATTTGAGAAAATAAGGTATGGTAGTGGACTAATCTTAGTTTCAAGAAGTAATTAATTGTGCAGTACTCTAAAGTTGCTATATTTCTCTTGGGAATTTTTAAGATGCTGTTAGTTTCTTTGAGATAATCTCAGAAGTACTCTGCAGGAAGGTATAGAAGAGTATGGAGATGGCCTTGAAGAAGGTTTTTAACAGCTGTAACATAAACACAAGCTTAGCCATGAAAAGGAGTAGGGAGTAAGAAAGAAACTCAAGATTGCCTGTCTTAATTCTCTTTGATATAAGAGGGATGTGGGAGAATTTCTGTCAGGTTTTCAAGATTGTTATTATATCCTGAAACAATAAAGCTGAATTCCAGTAATCCTTGCTGAGTCTGTCTTCTGACCTAGCTTACCTCAAACGGCTGACAGGAAGACATCACTATGCTAATGTCTACATGTATTTTTAGATAAATATGTTATTATATCAAGCAAAATAATAAGAAAAAAGAGATTACATATACTGTATATGACTATACAATAAATCCTCATTAGCCATGAAGGTTCCTTCCTTGGAGATTTCTTTTTCTTTTTTAATTTATATTTATTAAGACTTTTCATATAATAAAAGACAAATCGAAAGAAAGAACAGAAAGAAAAACGAAGTGTGAGAAAAGAAAAAAACCTAAAGTTAAGAAATAGATAAATGACTTCTGACCTTTTTTTCAACAGATAATTACAATCTTATTGTCTCTCCTCCCTCTTAAATATTTTGCAACCCCCACCCTCTCATTTTATCCACATCTTTCTAAATCTTCAAATCCATAAATATCAATTCATTTTTTTCTTCTTTTAAGCAAAAAGTCCATATAAAGTTTCCAGTCTTTCAAAAAAAAATTGTTGTTTGTTCTCTGACCAAACAGGTCAGTTTTGCCATTTCTGCAAATTTTGACATTTTCACAATCCATTCCCCCACTGTGGGAATATCATCATTCTTCCATCCTTTCTTGGAGATTTCTGATGTGAGTCTTTGTTCACTTTGATTCCCCCAAAGTTGTACACATCTTTATGTATATACAATGTACTGAACCACACGTAGGATGCACCCTTATGTGTTAATTGACTATTTAGGGCATAGCTTTCCAAACTGTGTGTCGCGACACAATACTGTGTTGCCTGCGGGGCCCAGGTGTGTCGCGTCAAAACCCGGAAGTGCTGATGGTGCGCCACCGCGGCCGTGCGCGGCCGTGCGCACGGCGGCGGTCCATCAGCGCTTCCTGGTTTTCGCACGGCACACCAGGACACCGCTGCCGCCACCGCCGTGTCGTGCGAAAACCCAAAAGCGCCGCCACTGCAGCGCTTTCGGGTTTTTGCACGCCGCCACAACAGCGGCGCTTCCGGGGTTTCTTGTGTGCCACTGTTGGTGTGTCACCAACGGGAAAAGTTTGGAAAGCCCTGATTTAGGTTCTAGCTGCAGTTATTCTGAAATGTTAACATTACAGTGTATTCTGTCATATCACAAATATGACTTCACTGTAATAGCGCTCATTAACATATTTGTCAAGTCCAGGAATAGGGATGTTGTCCTGTATCATATTAGCATAACCTGGTTATCTGCACAAGATTATATAATTCCTCCTTGTTTATTCAAAAATGGATGTAAAGTTAATGCCTATTATCTTTAAGATGATTCACTGTTTGAATTCTATATTGTAAACTGGTGCTGTTTTTTTCTAGAAATGCAGATTAACTGGCAATTGGGATAATTTGCATTGGAACATCAGCAGTTTGCATTGAATCTGGGCTAGAAACCAGGAGACTGAGAGTTCTAGTCCTGCCTTAGGCATGAAAGCCGGCTGGGTGACCTTGGGCCAGTCACTCTCTCTCAGCCCAACTCACCTCACAGGGTTGCTGTTGTGGGGAAAATAAGAGGAGGAAGGAGTATTAGATATGTGGAGTCTTTGGTGCTCTCTGAGCCTTGTTGTTTTCTTTCAGACGTTTCATTGCCAGGCTAGGCAACATCTTCAGTGCGAAAAGGGAGTGGAACTTGCTCTCTGTTTATATACCCTGGCTTGTCCTGCCTGTGTTGGTGGGGGTGTTGTACTCTCCTTGGTAGTACCTTGATTGGGTTGTTGTTTGCTGCTTGGTTGATTGACTGAGTTAATAGTTCCTTGATTAGGGTCTGTTGTGTTGTTTGATTGCTCCTCTGCTGCTAATCTTGCTGTTAATATTTGATATGTTCCCCGCCTTGAGTTATTTATAAAAATAATAAAGGCGGGATAAAAATTAAATAAATAAATACACACACACACACACACACACACACACACACACACACTATGTGCAAATTAGCTTAACTTGCCTAGAAATTTTGCATTAGCCCTGATGTGAACTGCAAAACATTCCATGGCAAAATAAAGCCCTGGAAGATGCTCTGCATCACTGTAGTGGTCTATGGGCACAACCAAAGAAAAATGGATGGATGGATGGATGGATGGATGGATGGATGGAATGTGCAGGCATGGATAAGTGAACACTTGTGCAGTGGCATTGCTGAGCCTGTAAGATGAAAGGTTGGAGGTTTCAAAAAAACCCTTCAGAAGCACACTATGCCTATATACCCTGGCCCTGCCTTCTGCCATGGCGTAGCTGCTTAGTAATTTCTGCTGGCACTGCCTATCTTCCAGGGGTACCTCACCTGGCAACCTCTCCTCTCACAAACTCCAGTCTGTGAAAGAGAGACTCCCACAACCTGTATTGCCTTTAGCAAATGAAAGCTACGCATGGAAAAAGTGAAACAATTTCTATAATTCAACTTTTTGGCCATATAATATAAAGGCATGTGACTGGTGGCATTAAACTTTCCTTCCCTCTTTTGGAGATAAAACAAAATAAAATAAACAAAATAAAACTTTATTTAAATATATGATATTTACAAGAATATATGCAGTGTTCTCAGCAGACTACTGTAGTATAATTAGTGATTTAATTGGGAGCTGATAAATCTTGCAAGCCATCTCTCTCCCAAGATGGCTTGCAAGATTTATCAGCTCCCAAGGAATTAGTTTAACATAGTCTAAAATTATACAGAATGACCTATATGGGCAAAGAAATATGAATAAGAATACTAAGGTTTATACCGTACAAACAAAATAAAAGAAAGGTCTAACCCAGATTCCTGGTTCAAAGGTTTACCTAATTCTATAGAAATAAAGAAGGTTTTTGAAACAGGCCTTCCCTTTGTTTCCCTTTACCTGGACTTTCCACTTCTTTGGAAATTCCAATGAAAGCTGAGTCTGTGGGAAGGTAGCAAATCTTACACATTCCCCCACCTTGGTCCAGCAGCTTCTGCTTTTCATTTTGGAATAATAAGCATTTTTCCTCTCTAGGAAGGCGAGGTATGTGTGGAGGGGAAGGCGTTCTCATTTTGCTTACATACCAAAGCCCAGCTCTTATCCATACAAATGAAGCTGGCTAGGAAGCTACAGTGAAGTAGGCTGGTTACCCACAACAACGTAGAAACTAGATGTACTCTGCTTTGTTAGGTAAATAAAAATAAAAGTAGAGGGTTATGTGCTTTCAGTTTTGCTGCAGTTCAAGCACCTGTTTTCCTTTTTCTTACTATTTTATTGGTTTGGATTGTTCCATGGCTTCAGAACATACCACCATGTTCCATATTTTAGCAATACAATATCAGTCCTTTATTAAGACAAAGGAAAACGATTAAAATCACAGAAGTTTTAAAAGGTTAAACATATTTGTTGCCATTTAAGTGCAAAATTAATAAGTGGATATTTTTTAAATGGTGCAATATTTCAGTATTTCAGAAATACAGAACACCTAGAAGCCACAGCATGAGCAGAAAGCTGCAAGTGATAAATCACTCCATTGATTTTTCTCTGCTTGGCTATATTTTTAATACCTGTCTTGTGAATAATCTAATGTTTTGACCTGGGGCTCTCCCACACACTTTTTTCTGAAAAGTCTAAGATACATTTCTAATCTTCCTGTGAGAGCTCAGAAAAGATCAAGTTGTGCCTATAAGGCTTGTATAATATTAATATGTATTACTCAAGCATGATGGAAAATTCAATATAAAGAATGAAAAATATTAATACTTCTATATTAAAGTTAATTCACATTCTGAGCATGTTTATGGAGTTGAGTAACTTAATTGTAGCACTTGTTGGTGTTAGAACCAGAGTGGTGCCACATGTTTTGGCTTGTGTCTGTACCACCTATCAGGTAATTAGGTTATGAAACAGTGACTTGGAGTATAACAACTCATAATTTTTCAGTGTATGGCAGATGTTATTGTGACATTGCCTAGGCTTGCTGTGGAGTACAAAATACTTCTATGAGCCCTAAGGCATCATTCAATGAAAGCTTGAGGTGTTTTTCTGAACCAAAAAAGAAAAAAGAAAAAGAATTCCATTCAGTAGCTAAGAATTTAACATTCCTTGTTTTATATAAAGGCAACTGTGGTCCAAGCTTGCACTTCAACTAAAAAGTGGGCAGAGGAGCTTGGGGTGAGCAAAAGAAGATTTTTATACAGAATAAAGATTATAAACTCTGCTCAGTTCTGATACTCAGGACAACTCTCTGAGCTCAGAATGTTTTAATTATAAATTAAAAGTCGCTCTCTGAGTGAGATGGGTGGTGACTAAATTTGAAGAATGAATGAATGAATGAATGAATGAATGAATGAATGAATCTCTTTTGCATGCAATGATCTCTCACTGGTGAATCTTAAGGATCTAATAAAAAAGTAAATCCTATAATCCCAACCCTACTTTAGCTTTCAATTCTTATCCATTCTCTACAAGGCAACATGAGTAAGCAGTTATACCTAGTTTTGTACCATTAACAATTCATCTCTATCCGTAATATAAATATGGTGATAGGAAAGGGAGAATTTTTATTAGCATTTTCTTTTGCTCATGGTGATTTGTTTAGTGCATATTTTGCATACAATTAAACATATTTTGGATGCTTTAGGTTTTGTTTTGCCATCATCCAGAGACTTGGTTCAGGGCTTCTGTTTTGGTTTTATTTTGTTCTGGAGGTAGGATCCAGCTGAGAAAGTCTGGAAATAATGTCAAGAATGATAGGGATTTTGTCTTCATTGTTTGAGAATCATTATTAATAATTTAATTATGAAAAGTACATGTTCATTAGTTAATTTTAGGGGAAATTTCTCACAATTTAAAATTTTTAGGATTTTAATTATGGACAATTTAGGAACTGTTTTTGATCCATTAGTATTTGTTTGAATTCTGAATTCATAGCCTTAGGTATCAGACTTGTTTTCTACTGAGATATTTAATATACTTTGTTGAAGATTTTTTTAAAAAAGGAAAATGTCAACTTATTATGCATTGGCTTTCTAGTGTTTCAATCTAAAATAACACCCACCTTCTCAGAGTGGTCATGTTACCACACCAGGGTATATTGCTAAACAGTGTCTTGTGTGTTAAGGATAGAGACTTGATTTATCAGAACAATGACATTTAGCAAAACAATTACTCATGTCCTTTGGGTGGGATTGATAAAGCACAGAGGCTACAGTCTAACGTACCCCTCTAAATTCATGGATGCACCCAAGTGGGCAAATTACAGTGTAGTATTTGGGTAAAGTGATATTAAAGGCAAAACTGAAGTACTTTGGCCACATAATGAGAAGACAGGATACCCTGGAGAAGAAGCTGATGCTAGGGAAAGTGGAAGGCAAAAGGAAGAGGGGCCGACCAAGGGCAAGATGGATGGATGATATTCTGGAGGTGATGGACTCGACCTTGGGGGAGCTGGGGGTGGCGACGGCCGACGGGAAGCTCTGGCGTGGGCTGGTCCATGAAGTCACGAAGAGTCGGAAGCGACTGAACGAATAAACAACAAAATTTGGGTAAAGAGACCATTGTTTAATGAGCCTGAAGTTGCTTTCTTGTTCTCATTTTTTTTATTCTGCAGGTGTAGGGCTATCTTCAATAAGTTGCTCCTCTGCCACATTTCTCTCTACCAGATGCACTGGTATTGTGAAGGAAGATGAAAAGCTTTAAGGCAGCTGTGCAGTTCTCTTTATCGGGACTCTCTTGTTAAATTTTTCAAGTGAACGTAATGTTACCAGTTTGCTGAAATGCACTTTTTCTAAAATGGAATTTAGCATTCTCAGAGATGAAATGTGTATGTTGCAGATCAAGAAAAGAAAAAAGTCTTATCACTTGGTGTAGATGGACTATTTTGTATATTAATACGTATTACTAATTACCAGGAGTGCTGGGATTGTGGTAGTTGAGCAAAGCAGTCACGTGGGCATCTCACTTAACGACTGCTTCACTCAACGACCGAGATTCTGGTCCCAATTGTGGTAGTTAATGAAGGACTACCTGTATTACAAGAGGACTTTATGGGCCTGTATTACTTTATGGGCAGAATCTTTTTCTATGTGACCCCCTTCTAGTGCCATACCCAAATCTTTTGGGCAGCCCTTCAGATAGACAGCAATTACTGAAAGTTCAATATTGTCTTAATTATTATTTACATACTTTTGCAAAAATATTTTAGCAGGGTATAGAATAATACAATAATTTATATCTTACTAAAGTGAAATATGCATCCTAGGTTGTCACCATCTCATGAAAAGTCTATAGTAGTACAGTAGATAAATATTTCCTTGATACAAAGGGAAATTCCATAGAAGAATTTTTCAATAAAATAAGGAAAAGTTTTATTTCAATAGAAGAAAGCAGGGATTCAGATTTTTTGATAAATTAAAAACAAACTTGCATGTTTTTTCCCCCCCAAAAAGCCTCTCTCCTTTTTTTACAGTATAGAGCCTGAAAACACGTTACAGGAAGGTCTTACAGATTGCGATGCAAGGTTTTGCAACCTTTTATAAGAAAAATAATAGAAAATAATTATTGTTTGCATGTCACTTTGGGATAAAGTTTTTATTATTTTTAAAGACAAAGATAAAAAACTACAGAAATGCTTTATCTTTTTTTTTTCCTTTACTTTTCTACACTCTTTTTCTTCTTTGATTTGTATTTCTATTTCTATTTCATTTTCATTTCTACCTTTTAACTATGTATATTAAAAACTCTAATAAAACTTTGAGAAAAAAACTACAGAAAAACAAAAAAAAAACTACAGACAAAAAAGAAAAAAAACACTAAAAGTGTAAAAACACAAGAAAAAAAGACTTTTAGAAAGTTATCACCAATATACAGGTGACTTCCAGCTTTCAATAGTAAGAATATACAACCCCTTAAAGGGGAAGTAAGTCCTGCTTCCCATTTCTTAAGCACCCAATTTGTTTTTTTAAGTTTTGTACCCTAAGAGAAGCTTTTCATAGTAAGAAAAAGCGGAATCTCTTGGTGAATATAGGTATTTTTGGAGATTTTTAACTATTAAAAAAAAGTTCTGGCTTGTTTTCCCATCTGGATTGTATTGAGGGCTGAAACTGTAAGATTGCCTTTCCGTTGCTATCTTTGGTGCTGAATTTGAAGGATGGAGTGTTTTCCTACACATTGCTTTTGATTTCTTATTTTAAACTCTTGGCTTTCTGTTTACTTTCTTTGGGTTGTCTGCTAGTATATTTTCCTTCGTTAATTTTGGATTAATTCACTAACCTCTATTTTTGTGAGTTAACTCTTTAGGGGGTGTCATAATTTACTGTTTGAACTATGGAAGATTTTAAAGAAGATTTTAAAGAAGACTTCATAGAATTTCGTCGTCAGCAAAAAGATTTTTTCAAAGGATTGTCAAGTTATTTTGCAGACTGTTTGGGACATTTGAGATGAGATTCTGGCTAAAATGGGTCAACTATATGAAAATATTGTGATGGAAGAAGAAGCTGGAAAAGATGGTGATTTTACTGCTATGAGGGAGATTGAAGTATTCCCAGCTGAAGACTCTGGATTGGTGTTTAGGGGGTTAAGATGATTGTTTAAGTTTAAGATTGCACAAGGAACTGCCATGCTGGAGAAATGTTATGACTATTTGAATCAATGTTATGGGAAAGAAGAGTATGTTATGTGGGAGTTTTTTTTTCTCTTTTGCTGGAAAGTTTGTATCTTTGGGGGTGTTGGGTTGTTGGATCTTTGTAAAAAAATGCTTTTGGTGTAATGGTGAAATATTTAAATGCCCTGGTATATTTTGAGGAGGGGTAAAAAATCGAGAATATTTAATTGGACTGATAATGAGGTTAACATGATTTACAGGATTCTTGATTTCTAAGACTTAAAAGGTATTGACAAGTTATAATAATATTTTATACTGTTTTTAGGCATAATAGGGTTAAGATTGTTTATTATAAAGGCAGACAATTTATTTGTTTTTACAATTTGATGCTTATTGTGTAGACAGAAGTATATAGAATAGTAGGAAGAAAAAAAATTAAATGGATTGTTTTTTAAGAGGGAGGGAAGTTTGAAGTGTGTATGTGTTTCTTTGTTTCTTTCTTTCCTTCTTTCTTTCTTTCTTTCTTTCTTTCTTTCTTTCTTTCTTTCTTTCTTTCTTTCTTTTTTATGTAAGGGGAAGGAGCAATTGTATTAAAGCACAGCTTTCCAAACTGTGTCGCTACACAATATACTGTGTTGCCTGCGGGGCCCAGGTGTGTCGCGTCAAAACCTGGAAGCGCTGAAGGCACACTTCCAGGTTTTCTCGCGTTGGTGTGTCACCATGGGAAAAGTTTGGAAAGCCCTGTATTAGAGATTTGTATATGTATTACTAGGGGGTGCGATGGCTCAGTGGTTAAGACGCCAGGCTTGTTGATCGGAAGGTCGGCAGTTCGAGACCCAAGCACCGCGTGACGGAGTGAGCTCCCACACTCGCCCCAGCTCTTGCCAACCTAGCAATTCGAAAGCATGCAAATGCAAGTAGATAAATAGGTACCACTTCGGTGGGATGGTAACAGCGTTCCGCGTGCGTCATGCCGGACACATGACCGCGGAAGCATCTTCGGACAACGCTGGCTCTTCGGCTAAGAAACTGAGATGAGCACCGCCCCCTACAGTCGGACATGACTGTGCAGGGGAAAACCTTTACCTTTATTTTATTTTTATTATTCAAATTTATTCCCCGCCCATCTCCCATGCAAGGGACTCTGGGCGGGTTACAATAAATAAAAATTTAAAAACTATACAAAATATCTAAAAACACAAGCAAAACATAATAAAATAAAATCCAGGATGGGCTTGGACCCGCAGAATAGATAGTAGAGCTATGGGGCCAGCCAACCCCAGGAGGCACTACCACCTCCGTCGTCCCAGGCCAGGTGGCAGAGCCAGGTCTTAAGGGCCTTCCGAAAGGCCAGGAGGGAGGGGGCCAGTCTCACCTCCGGGGGCAGAATATTCCATAAGGTGGGCGCTATCGCAGAGAAGGCATGCCTCCTGGACCCCGCTAGATGGAATTGTCTTGTTGAGGGGGTCCGAAGCATGCCCTCCCTGCATGTACGGGTGGGGCGGGTCGACGTTATCGGGACGAGACGGTCCCTCAGGTACCCTGGTCCTATGCCATGTAGGGCTTTAAAGGTAATCACCAACACCTTGAATTGGACCCGGAAGCAAACTGGCACCCAATGCAGCTCTCGTAGCAGAGGTGTTACATGTGCCGATCTTCTGGCACTCATAACTGCTCGCGCCGCTGCATTCTGCACCAGCTGAAGCTTCCGGATACTCTTCAAGGGTAGTCCCATGTAGAGCGCATTACAATAGTCTATACGGGAGATGACAAGGGTGTGAGTGACTGTTCGGAGGGCCTCCTGATCCAGGAAAGGGCGTAACTGGCGCACAACTCGCAGCTGTGCAAAGGCCCTCCTGGCTACGACTGCCACCTGCTCTTTGAGCAGGAGTCGCGAGTCCAGGAGGACCCCCAGATTCCGCACTGGATCCGAGTGGGGTAGTGCAACCCCCCCCAGAACCAAAGATGACAACTTCCCGGATCCAGGGGGGGCATCAATCCACAGCCACTCCGTCTTACCAGGGTTCAGTTGAAGCCTGTTGTTCCCCATCCAGTCCCCCACAGCCTCCAGGCACTGAGATAAGGCATCGACCACATCACTTACTTCACCCGGGACGGAGATGTATAACTGGGTATCATCAGCATATTGGTGATACCTCATCCCGTGGTGACGGATGATCTCGCCCAGTGGCTTCATGTAGATGTTAAATAGGAGTGGAGAGAGAACCGACCCCTGCGGCACCCCACAAGTCAGGGGTCGCGGGTCAGCTCTCTCCTCCCCTATCAACACCGACTGGGAACGGCCCTGGAGAAAGGAGGCGAATCAGCGCAAAACCACGCCGCCCGCCCCCAACTCCTCGAGCCGCCCCAAAAGTATACCGTGGTCAACGGTATCGAAAGCCGCTGAGAGATCTAAGAGAGCAAGGATGGACGCACTCCATCCCGCTCTCGCCAGAGATCATCCATAAGTGCGACCAATGCGGTCTCCGTCCCATATCCCGGCCTGAAACCTGACTGGAAGGGGTCCAGATAATCCGTTTCATCCAGAATCCTCTGGAGTTGCAACGCCACCACCTTCTCAACCACCTTTCCTAAAAAGGGAAGGTGGGAGACTGGGCGAAAATTGCCCAGGATTGTAGGGTCCAGGGAAGGTTTCTTGAGGAGGGGGTGCACCAGCGCCTCCTTAAAGGCAGCTGGGAACACCCCCTCACTCAAGGACGAATTAATCATCGCCTGGACCCAGCCACATGTCACCTCACTAGCTGATTTCACCAGCCAGGAGGGACATGGGTCAAGCTGGCATGTGGTGGCGTTTACAATCCGGAGGATCCTGTCTACTCCATCAGGCGCAACAGGATCAAACTGTTCCCAGATAACGTGGTAAGTACGAGCCCCTGGCATCTCCCCAGATCTTGTCTCACGCTTGGAGTCCAACTTGGAATGAATCTGAGCGATTTTGTCCTGCAGATGCTCAGAAAACTCTTCCGAACGGCCCTGTAAGTGGGTCTCCCCCTGCTCCCGACCCAAAAGTGATCTTGTAATCTTGAAAAGGGCCGTCGGGCAGCATTCTGCGGACGCAATAAGAGCGGAGAAATATTCACGTTTCGCCGCTCTTACCGCCACAAGGTAGGCCTTAACTGCGGCTCTAGCTTGTGTTCGGTCAGATTCAGTCTTCATCTTTCTCCAGCGGCGCTCTAGACGTCTCTTAACCCTCTTCAAAACCCTTAACTCTTCCGTGAACCACGGAGAGCAGCGGGTCGAGCAGGGCCGGAGAGGTCGCATAGGCGCGATCTTGTCCAGGGCTCCGGCCGCGGCTTTATTCCAGGCCGTGGCCAGGACCTCCACTGGACCGTGAAGCAAGTCCTCGGGAATAACCCCCAGCTCCTTCTGAAACCTCACTGGGTCCATCAGTCGCCGGGGGCGGACCAATCGAATAGGTCCCACCTCCCTGAGGAGTGGGGTAGCACAAGAGAGTCTCAGGGTCACCAGGGCGTGGTCTGACCATGACAATGGGGAAAGATGTAACTCTCCCCTCAGATCACATTGCCACTGCTCAGACAAGAAAACTAAGTCCGGGGTGAGACCACTGTCACGAGTCGGGTCACGAATAATCTGAGACAGGCCCATAGCTGCCATGGTAGCCATGAACTCCCGGGCCGCCTCCGAGGACCGTCCCAGAGACGGCAGATTGAAGTCCCCCAGAACCATAAGTCTGGGGAACTCCACCGCCAACCCCGAGACAGCCTCGAGCAGCTCAGGCAGGGAGGTTGCTACGCAGCAGGGAGGCTGGTACAGCAGCAACACTCCCAACTGTTCTCGTGAACCCAACTTGAAAAACAGGGTCTCACACCCGGTCACTTGTGGAGCAGCGCCCCTGAAGGCCACAAGGGACTCTCGGATGACCACTGCCACCCCTCCTCCCCTGCCCCGGTGTCTCGGCTGATGCCACACCCAAAACCCGGCTGGGCATATCTCCGAGAGGGCTACTCCCCCCTCTGGGCCCAGCCAGGTCTCGGTAATACACGCCAGGTCAGCCCCCTCCTCTATGATTAGATCACCTATAAGGGGGGCCTTGTTGTTCACCGACCTGGCATTCAGCAGTAGCAGTTGGAGACCGGAGCCCACGAGGATCTGCTTACCAGAGCCTGGGTATGAACACGGGGGGCCGGAACGCGCCACCGGTAGCAAACACCGGGGGCGCCTTCCCCGATGATGGCCTGCCCTCCGGTTCCCTCCTTTACCTTATATGTGTTAATGGAAGGATTTATATAAGAATGTGATCATGGTTTGATGTAGAGGAAGGGATTATGGGAATTGCTGTATATTCTTACTATTGAAAGCTGGAAGTCACCTGTATATGTAACTTTCTAAAAGTCTTTTTTTCTTGTCTTTATTTTTTGCATGTCACTTTGGTAGCAGAATAATACAGGGAAAAGGAAGGTAAATAGAATATTCTGTTTTTCTCTTTTCAAAAGTAAAGGCTAAATGTTCTTTGTAAAGACAGAAATATCCAATTAGCTGCATGTCCCAAGTTGCTAATAAAACTAAAAAGGCCTTTAAAATGTTAATTCAAAGTGCTATACCCAGTTAACAGTAGCTGTGTGGGTAGATTGTCCTTGAATTTTGTAGACTTAATTTAGCACTGCACAGTACTCAGTGACAGAAAACAGCTATAAATTGTCTGTGTGCACCCATGCATTATTGATAAAGGGTTAGAATAAAACTCCACAATTTCTTTATTTCATGTTGTCAGCACAACAGCTGGGTTATATTTGCTTTGTTTATTTTCTTTTCTTTCCCCACTATTTCATTTGTAGATTTTAAAGTTGATACTAGTTTTGAATGTTGCTCCTGATTATTAATTACAAAATATAGCTATTAAATGCCACCCACCAAACTTCGCAAAAGCAGTCGAGGAAGTTCCTCACACCTTAAAGACTAAAGCTGACAGTGCTATGTCAGTTTCTTTCTAACTCCAACCTATTTTTCTCTTGTCTTTTCTCAGAAAATATGAAAAAAAGTATGAAAAATGCCATTCATATTGCTCTGAAGCTGAGACTTGTACAGTACACAAATTTTGGTGGTTTCATATCACTGGTAGGAAATTTGTGGAGTGGAAACTACCTTTATACTTTCTTAGATGCTACTATTTAAGACTGGCTAACCCCTTGCTAGCTTCAGGTAGCATCTTTTATATTACACCGAAAAGCTAGCAAGGGCTCATCCAATCTCAATTTAAAAAACTCTGACCCATGCGTACGGGGAATTAGGAAGTAATTGGATGCTTGTCTGTGATATATTTTTTAATAAATAGTGTAAAAAATTTCCATTGCCTGATGATCTGCTTTCCCCATCCATATGAAATATTTCAGACATAAAATAAAATCACAGCTTCAGCGCTGACACACAAGCTCAAAAACATTGTTCCCGGTTTCAGAATCTACTAGAAAGATGTATCCTTAATCTCTTACCTTTCTAGGATGTAGCTCTGCTTATTACAGATGATGCTTGGAAAGCATCCTGTGTTATGAATCACCATGTCAGTATCTCTTCAGCTAAGGAGGGACAAATTGTTATGCTTCTAGTTTACATCTATTCTGCATGTTTTGACCCAAGAGTAGTCATATGGTATAGTATTGTCATGAAGTTGAACTGGGACAAAGAGTGTGTTCCATGATGTAGGAGGGAGCTTTTAATGTTCTTTCAAAACTTACCCCCATTGCCTACACAGCCTTGCAACAAACATGAAATGAAATCTTCCATGATACTACTTTAGCAGTCTCTTGTAGTTGCTGCTACTTGCTAATCAGTTGCAATAAAATAACATTTAAATGTTCCTTTAATGGTAGGTATTGTTCCAGATCCGTGCTCTGCAGGAGAAGCAGTGCATGAAAAATGGCAATTCAACTCAAATTGAAAAAATACTTTCATTGGAGATGCACCCTTCAAAGAATTCAAAGAGCCAGTTTGGTCTAGTGCAGGGGTGGGCAACGTCCAGCCCGCGGGCTCTATAAGGCCCGCGAAAGCAATCGATCCGGCCCACGGCAGCGGGCGCAACGGCAGCGGGCATGGTGGGCGTGGCGGCAGGTATGGCGGGCATGGCAGCAGCGGGTGAGGCAGCGGTGGGCGCAGCAGCGGATGTGGCGGGGGCAGGCATGGCGCCAGGCATGGTGGGAATGGCAGCAGGCGCAGCGGCAGGCATGGCGGGTGTGGTGGCAGCAGGCGCGGCAGCGGTGGGTGCAGCGGCAGATGTGGCGGGGGCAGGTGTGGCGGCAGGCATGGTGGGCGTGGCGGCCCCCTAGTGCGCGCAATTGGCTCCCGCCCACAAACCCCACCCCCTTCTGCCCGATTGGCTCCCGCCCGCAAACCCTGCCCCCCGGCCCTCGAGTGATGTGATAAATGTCAAAATGGCCCTTGGGATAAAAAAGGTTCCCCACCCCTGGTCTAGTGGTTAAGGTGCTGGTCTAGAAACCAGGAGTCTGTGAGTTCTAGTCCCGCCTTAGTCCTGAAAGCCGGCTGGGTGACCTTGGGCCAGTCTCTCTCTCAGCCCAACACACCTCACAGGGTGGTTGTTGTGAGGAAAATAGGAGGAGGAAGGAGTATTAGGTATGTTCGCCGCCTTGAGTTATTTATAAAAATAATAAAGGTGGGATAAAAATTAAATAAATAAATAAATTTCATAGACTATCTACCTCGACTTATATGTATTTTAATGTAAGATTCCTAGATGTGGTAAGTATCCAATATGGTTTGCAGCTTTCTCCCATAACTTATTGTCTGGTATACATACAACATGCTTAACCAGGTCAGCTAAAAACTTAGTGGCTGCATTTGTACATGTACAAAAGTTCATTAGCTTTAATCCTTTTTGGGAGGGTGGCGCAATGTGTTCTGTGCAGCCAGCCCATTTGATTTGTTTATGGTTTGTATTGTGCAACCCCCAAAAGCTGGTTAATTCAGTATCTGAGTTAACTACATTGTAAAAACAGTCACTGTCTATTTAGTAACTTTTTTTTCAAGAAACTACAGGTAGTCCTCGATTTACGACCACAGTTGGGACTGGAATTTCCATTGTGATGCAGTTGTAAAGCGTGATGTCACGTGACCGCATCACTTAGCGGTGGCAATCCTGGCACTCTGCATTGCCATTGTTAAGCGAATTCCACCGGTCGTTAGCTGAGGACCCATCCCAATCCAAGCCATTCCAGGCTTGGTCCCTCCCAGAAAACGGGCTAGAATACAGGAATCCAGTCCCGCCTTAGGCATGAAAGCCGGCTGGGTGACCTTGGGCCAGTCACTCTCTCTCAGCCCAACTCACGTCACAGGGTTGTTGGAGGAGGAAGGAGTATTAGGTATGTTCCTTCTGCGGGTGGTTGGTTTAGTGGTTTCCTCCTTTTAAGAACAGACCATCTTCTGGATTTTTATTTTTATTTTATTTTTATAGTAGTTTTAAATGTCTAGGTTTTATCTTTTATATTCTGAATGTAAACCGCCCAGAGTCTGCCATGGTAGAGATGGGCGGGGATAAATCCAAATAATAAATAAATAAATAAATAAATAAATAAATAAATGTTCACCGCCTTGAGTTATTTATGAACATAATAAAGGCAGGATAAAAAATAAATAAATAAAAATTAAATAAAAATGAAGGAAGGAAGGAAGGAAGGAAGGAAAAAAAAGAAAGAAAGAGAGAAAGAGAGAAAGAAAAAGAAAGAAAGAAAGACAGACAGTGACAGACAGACAGACATCACAACACATTGACAGACTCAACCATACTTTCAACTGGGAAACTTTGAGCATCTTAAACCAAGCCAAATCCAAAAACGCTAGAGAATTACTAGAAGCTTGGCACTCAGACAAAGCAGCCATCAACAGACACATAGAGGTAAGCAACATTTACATACCATTCGTAAGAGACAATAGAAAAGCCAAAAGACCAGAATACCTCCTTGCCAGCAGTCAACACCCAGATATGCAAAGATTAACACCAGGATTATCACCAGAGGAACAATCAAACAGCACAATATACCCTAATCAAGGAACTATTAACTCAGTCAATCAACCAAGTAGCAAACAGCAGCCCAATCAAGGAACTCCTAAGGAGAGAACAACACCCCCACCAACACAAGCAGGACAAGCCATGGTATATAAACAGAGAACAAGTCCCAGTCCCTTTTCACACTGAAGATGTTGCCTAGTCTGGCAATGAAACATCTGCAAGAAAACAACAAGGCTCAGAGAGCACCAAGGACTCCACAGAAGAAGAAAGCCTCACAAATGGCCAGCAGCTTCCAATGTGAGCTGCAGAGCGTGTGCCAGAAGCACCCACAGACTTTCCGGACTCTCTTTCATAGGGGAGTCATAATAGTCTTAGCCCACTTCTGCAGCAGCCTCTAAACCTTTTTCTTCATAGGAAAAATAATTTCTTCCTAGTATTTAAATAATTCTCTGCAAACTGGTATCTGTATCCTCAAGTTATTTTGTTAGAATAAAAGCAGCTGATATGTATACATTTGTGGGATGGCTTTGCTTTTGCATTGCCTAAAGGAAGCACCTGGGGTGAAGTATTCATTTTTTAGTGTTCCATAACTTGCTGACTTTTAATATAAGTCACAAAGCAATTAACCTGGCTGTGTAGTTTCTGTCAAGAACAGCTATTTCCTCAGTTAGCTAATATGATTGACAGAGGCTTGCTGGAGATTTACATTAAGAATAACTCATTCTTCAGAGCAATTTTTTCATTTTCTACTGGGAGTGATAAAAGTAAATCAAATATAGTGACTACATATGATTAAAATGCAGAAGTTATGATTTCTTATTTACTTTGTAAGTCTAAACAGGTTTACCCTTGCCTAAATAGTTCTCTTTGTAAAATGTGAAGGTGGCCTAAATAAAATATTAAATGTTTTGATTTTTTGTATATTTATATTTTTATAATGTATCTCTTTTAATGATATTTAATTCTTTTATTGTTTTAATGCGCTTGTAAATCGCCCAGAGTCATTTGTACAAGATGGGCGGTGAAGAAATGCGATAGATAAATAAATAAATAAATTACATTTAAGCAAAAACTAAATTCAGAACAAATGTTTAAGAGAATTTTGGAGAAATTATACATGTTTAATTATTTAGTCCTAACCTTTTCATTTAGTTACTAATTAGGCCACAATTTTCTAATGAATATTGTATTACTTATATAGCAAGGGGAAAGAAGAATGAAACTGGGAATGGGAAAAGGATTCTGAATAACATTTGGATTGAGTTAGGGACATCTGTGGGGGAGGTCAGAAAGGTCAAAATAGTAGTTTTTATGTGATATAAAAAGGGTGGGGCTTTGTTCACATGGTTATGGTTGCCATATTGACTACTACTACTCTCCCACCCAGACACCCCTAGGTTGAGTTGAGTTGAGTTGAGTCTGGATAGTTCTGCATTTATTCCCGGGGAGTCATTATACTGAATGACTGACAAAGACTGAATTATATAGATCACTCCTATATCAAGGAATTGGGGGGGAATGGTTGGATTTTTTATTTAGCATTTGTAAAACACAAGTTGGAATCCATTTTTCCCCCCACCAAAGCTTAGCTAAAATGAAAATATGGAAGAGATTGTCTTTTCCTGTCACTGAGTGGAGGGGTTGATTATGTCTCATCAAATTGGTGTCAACTCTTAGTGACCACATAGATAGGTTTTCTCCATGATGATCTATCCCTAACCTGGTCTTTCAGGTCTTCCAACAGTGCACTCATTGCCACTGTAACTGAGTCTATCCACCTTGCTGCTGGTCATCTTCTTCTTTTTCCTTCCACTTTTCCTAGTATTAGAGCCTTCTCTAGAGAGCTAGGTCTTCACATAATGTGTCTGAAGTAGGATAATTTTAGCCTGGTCATTTGTTTTTCCTGTATAATTGCTCTTGCTAGCATGAAATATGTCAATATATGGCTTTGCAGGTCCACTAATACAGGAAAACTAGCTTTTTCCGGTCTGGTAGCCTTCAGATGTTGTGGACTACAGCTATGGTCATTCCCAGCCAGCATGTCTGTGTTTTGTGGATTTCATGAGAATTGTAGTTCAAGACAACTGCAAAGCACCAGTTGAAGAAGACTGTTATATTTTTATTATTTCATCCCTTCCCAAAATTATGTGGCAATCCTTAATACTTCACTTCTGCCTCTCCTCCATATGATCTAATCATTCCTTACTAACAGTGAGTTCCCTTGCCAATATTTGTTGTGCTCAACTGTGTAACTGTAACAAAAGAAGAAAATGAGATTCATGCCTCAAGGTTGCTTTAGAAATTGAGGTGTTTGAACAGGGAGGAATGATGGGATGGGAGATAGAAGTTTTTTCTTTCCTCTGGAAATATAAGATGCTTGCAAGGTTTACTTTAGAATTAGATTTTTCATCCTTGAGCTAGTTCAGGAAAGCATAGGTTTAAACTTCCTTTTTAATATGAGGAAGACCTATCTTCCTGAAGCCGGAGATAAAATTGTGTAAAATTAAAATAATATAATATCATTTAGATCAATAATATAATATTTAGATCATTTAAAAAAAAAAAACAAAGTAGAATGCTTTTTGTTAGTACATATCTAGCAGATAGCAAACGGTTTTCTTTACAATTGTGTTTGGCTTTGTTCTTGCCATTTAATCAGCTGATGCAGAGACTGCAGGTATAACATTTTCCAAATGTTCAGCCAGAATGGACTTTTAACAGTGTTAGCACCTTGGCTTTTAAAAAATTTCTGGGTTATGGCACTTATCAATAAAAGAAGAATAAAATAGCTGGGACCACTGTCACCCCATTTTTCTTTCTTCTTATTTATAGATAATTTTTATGATGAAATCCATAATAAGCAGGAAGAGTTTTCTGGGTGATTGAAAGTTTGTGGAGAAAGCAAACAGTTTAGAGGAAAACAGTCTGGGAAAATAATTGCCGTAGGATCTTTTCCATTATCTTTGGCAAAATGTCATATCTTGGTAATATCTTAACAAGCTAGCTGAAAAGCATAGTAATTTGCACAATATTTTTGGTGATAATATGTCTCAAAATAACATGCCAAATCTTTTGTTGTTTTGTCAGTTTTAAGTAGGAATCCTGTATTTCGTGTCCTCTCTCTGCCTATTTCCCCTCTTTTAAGCTGTTTAGATTCAACAGGAAAAAAAAAACCTTGTTAATTCAGGAAAAAAAATGCTTTATGCCTAGAGAAGGACAAATCAGGTTCAGTCCTTTGGCCAAAGAAGGAGCTGATGTTCGAATACATGTTTCCCTCTTCACATTCTTTTTTCATTTTATGTTTGTTCAGTTGTGAGCTAATGAGAAGGGACTGACTTCTCATTTTGTCTCTTTACGGCATTTAGAAGATACTAAGTATTTTAGAACTATTTAGAGTAGCAATGTACAAAATGTAGACTGGGTTCGTACATCATGTTGGTTTATTTAGCTTTGGCTTAGTTTGTTCTGAGAGCCAGCCATTGTGGTTTATAAACCATGTTTTATGGTTTAGTGTAGTGCATGAACCTAGCCACAATGAACACACACAGTTTAAATGCATATTCATGAAGGATAGGTTTTAAAACTTTTATTCCAGTAGCTGTATAGGCCTTCATGTTCAAAGGCAGTACAGCACTAAGTATTAAGTGTTGTAATTGTCAGATTTCTCATGTGAAATGGCAAATCGCTTTCTGTACAAAACAAAAGCTTTCTCATACTGATAATGAAGCCAGGTGGCCAGTGATGTCACGTGCTTATTATTATTATGTCTAGCCCTGAAACTTATCGTGGGAAGAGTTGCCCACGTTGGGAGGGGGGAGACACATGCTTGCTTAGATGCAACACTGCCATCCTATGGCAGGTTATACTATGTGCCATGATCTATGCTTTGTGCTTGGTGTTTTTCACACCTAAGTTTTAACCAATCAGAACTTGATTAGAACTGTATTTCTAGCTGTGAACAATGGTTTCCTTTGCTTCTTGACATTCTAGCCATCTTCATGTGTTCTGCTCCTGAGGACTGAGAAGTGTGTAGCTATACCTGGCTATGAGAGTGTTGCTCTCCTAGGTTTGTGCTCCTTTGTGTGTCTGTCAGTGGAAGCAACACGGAAGATTATGCTGTATATTATTATATGTATATAATCTGCTTTAACCACAAGTAAAGATTTTATAGCTTTGAACAACTGTTCTTTGTCTGTTTACTCTGCGCCTCTTTCCCTAAGCCAGCATTCTACCTAACAGTAATTACTCTGAGTTGGTGGCAAACAATAGTAGGTGGTTTCATCTTCATGCTCTGCTTGTGGACTTCTTAGATACAGGATTGTGGATTTCGTGGACCTTTTGTCTGATCCAGTAAGGCCACGTGTTAGTTACATTTCCTTGGAGAAGCTCAAAGTGCTTCAAGATTGGCATTTCAATGTTATGAAGTTATACTTAAGAGAATGTTTTACCTTAGGCAACAAAATAAGCTACATACTTGTATGCAGGTTTGAACATGGATTTTTCATATTTAAATTATAGTTAGTCACTCCATCTCAAGCCTGAGAGTTTCAAAAGAAAGTTTGTACAGTATGTGTTTGCTACAAGGGAGAAGGAAAAGTCAACAGAAAATAATTCTAACACGTGTTTGCCTGAAATACAAAGCAATTTTGCTTTTTGTTCCCAATAGTTCCTCTTGATTGATTGCCCATTCTAAAGTATCTTAAGGCTTCCCTCACATCGCATTATAAAGAATAATGCCGTTTATTATGCCTCAGGGTTTCAGATACAGAATATAATTTTGCAAGCATTGGCTTATGAACCAAATGTGCAGGAGTCCTTGGTTAAAAACCTCTTATTAAGAAAATAGCAAGAAAAGGTCAGCAGTGTGAAAAGCCAAACATATAATCAGATCAGTTACATAACTCATTCAACATGAAATAATGATTTGGTATTAATTGAAGCTGGGGTGGGGGAGAAGTAGGAAGAGTCCTATTAGCCTGACTAGTTGTAACTTCTTCCAGTCTTATTCATTCTCAGATGAACATTCTAAGATATCTGTGATAAAGCATGAAACAAAGTGGAAAATAATGTTATAAATAAATGTATTTCAAGGGTTAATAACCTGGTTTTCTTCAAATTAACTCCCACAGTCCTTTGTCATTGCCCACATTGGCAGAAGGAAGTTCAGGTCTAAAGCAATGTGGAGTGCTCCAGTTTTCCTACCTCTGCTACAGTGTGCATGTTTCTGTTTAATTTAAAAAAAATGTTTTAGAGTTGAAGAGATAATACCAAAACAGCAAAAAGGTAATATACCTTGAAGAACAGGTTTCATTAAGATCCATTAATTGTGTAGAATGTAGGGATCGCCAGTGAATTTAACTGCTGGTTAATGAGGAGAATTCAAAATATAGTCAGCTCAAATTGCTAGGATTGCTGCTTGGGATACAACCACAAGCCACAACATATTAATGCATTATTGTTAATATAGTTTTTCAGAAGAATAACTGAATCTAATTCCATGCTTTGTTGTTGTGATATTTTTTTAACAAATGAGCATATACCTGGTAGTAATGTTTTAGTTTGAATCCCTAGCCCCACGTGACGGAGTGAGCTCCTGCACTCGCCCCAGCTCTTTGCCAACCTAGCAATTCGAAAGCATGCAAATGCAAGTAGATAAATAGGTACCACTTCGGTGGGTAGGTAACAGCGTTCCGCGTGCGTCATGCAGCCACATGACCGTGGAAGCGTCTTCGGACAACGCTGGCTCTTCGGCTAACAAACGGAGATGAGCACCGGCCCCTAGAGTCGGACACGACTGCACAAATGTGCGGGGGGAACCTTTACCTTTAACCTAATGTTTTAGTTTCCAGTTTTTATTTCTTACATTTAACGCTTTCATTCAGGTCACTTATTCAAAAGTAGACACGCAGACCATTATTTTGTATAACACGTCTGTTTATGCACAAAGGGGCCCTGAGAGTAGGAATATCTATCTGTGGAAACTGGCTTTTGACTGCAGAGTAACATTTTTTTAACACATTTTCTTTCTCTATGTATCCAAGGACTCATAGCTGATTTACTGAAATTAAAATGAACAATAGAAACATACAGGAACAGATAAAAACTCTGTTAAAATTCATAATATAAATTGATGAAGTTATTTAAGACAGTAAGATGACACCTTCTGCCCAAAAGTAAGTACTCAGATACAACCCAAGAAAGTAGAGAAAGAGCTCACTTCACATCCAAGTCGAGCCAGTATTGTGGTGATTGAAGTCTGTGCTTCAACCCACAGATATAGAGGAGGCAAAAGCTGAAAAAGTTTATGGTACTTACAACACCTTGTTGACACATCACCAAAAAAAAAAAGGTGCCAAACTAATTACAGGAGAGTGGAATGTTAAAGCTGAAAGTAAATTAGCATCTGGAATGGTGGGAAAATTTGGCCTGTTGCACAGACTAATAGAGTTCTGACAAGAACATTCAGTATTTATAGCAAATACCTTCTTTCAGCAACCTAAAAGACGACCCCACACATAGACATCACTGGATAGAGTAAAATCAAATTGACGATATATTCTGCAAGTAAAGATGGAAGAGCTCTGTTCCATTAGTAAAAAGGAGATCTAGAATTAACTGTTGTTCATATCACAATAAAAACATCAATACAAAATTTAAAATACAGAAAAAACCAAACTTGAAACAATAACGAGAAGAGGCTATCACTTGACACTATATTTTAAAGTTTGTATATGTGTTTTATTGGTCTAGAAATAAAATGAAACGGCAACTTAAACTGAAGAAAACAAAATAATCAGATCAACAAGGTACATCTTCAGCAATATTCCATATGATTATGCAGTGCAGGTAAATAATAGTTTTAATGGATTAGATTTGATGGATAGGGTGTCTAAGAAACTCTGGACTGAAATTTGCAACTTAAGGATGAAGCAAACAAAAATATCCCAACATTTAAAAAGCAAAAAAAAAGTGAAATGTCTGTTTGTTGATATATTGAAAATAGATGAAGGAAGGCAGAAAGGAAAAGGCAACACAGAGGATGATTTGCCCAACTAAATGCTGAGGCCCAGAGAAGAGTAGGGAGAGAGAAGGAGAAGGAATTATATCTAAATAAGCTGTATAAAGAAATTGTGGACACAAATTAAATGGGAAGGAAAAACTATTTTTAATAGTTGACTTGTTGCTATTCAAAACTTGGTATGAATTAACATTTTTGTTTTTTAAGTATGCCTTCTGTAAAACAGTTTTTTTTATGTTTTTTTGGCAGAGCTATATAAATAACAAAAAAGCCAAATGTTTACTACTTAATGCAGGGCTTTCCAAAGTGCCGCCGCTGGCGACACACCAGTGGCGGTGGGGGCGCGGGGGCGTGCGCACGGTGGCGGCGCGGGGGGCGTGCGGCGGCGCGTGCGTGCATGGTGGTGGCACGGGGGGCGTGCGGCGGCGCGTGCGTGCATGGCGACGGCGGCAGCCTCCACTAAAACGCGGAAACACTGATACTGCGCCGCTGCCGCCGCCGCCACCATTCACACGCGCGCCACCGCTTCTGGGTGGTGTGGCGACACACTTTTGTGTCGCGACACACAGTTTGGAAAGCTCTGACTTAATGATTTGTATGCTTTTAGCTGAAAAATTGGGATATAAGCATCTCTTTAGTACTTACTGTAGTTTTCAAGATAAATCTTCCTAGTGTTGAGAGAGAACGTGGCATGCAAATAGCTATAAATAATTTGTGTTCCGTATGGTGTAGGAGATGCATAACATTACTATAAATGAAGAGTATAGACAAATAGTAAATTCCATCTGTTTAACTACAGTAAATGAAAGATAAATGATCATTATCATGCTAATTATTCAACTTGCTCAGAAAGCCTGCCAACTATTTATCTGAGAGCTTCCTTCTGTCAATAAAGACAGGGATCCCTTCAGAAAAATGCAAGAAGGAAGACTTGTGAGTAATCTGTTCAGTCATATTGTTTTTTATGTGAAAAATAGAAAAAGAAATGTGTTGTTTTAGAAGTGTGTAGTCTTTCTCCAAAGATGGAATTTGACACTAGGAAGCTGGTGTGATCACTGTTGTCTAAATCTATTGGTTTTCTCTGTGTGATGTAGCTATAGCTATGTTTAAACGTTGCAGTAAGCTAAGGTCTACAACCTTTTTGGGCTGCTGGGCATGTCTGAAATTTTGAAAATATTCTGTGTGTGCTCAAAATGGCTGCTGGAAAAGCTTGTCCGTGCACAAATGGCTGCTATTGTGATGTAACATATTATGTGATTGCAGTATGATTTACAGTTAGGCTGACCATACGTACCGTTTTAAACGGGACAGTACAGTTTTTTTCACATTTCCCGACTGTCCCATCGTTTTAATATAAATGTCAATTTTGTCCCGTTTTTTTTAAAAAATTAGCAAAATGTCAGGCATGGCAAGATTGATTCAGCAAAGATGCAATTATCATTTAAAAAGTGCTTGATTGAGGTGCCTGATGTTGGGTGAGACTAGAGAGGGGCAAGGAAGGCAGAGAGAGAGGGAGACAGAGAGAGACGGGGAGAGAATCTTTGCCACTGCCTCTGCTCTGCTCTTATCTGGTCGCTCTCTGCTCTCTGTTTGTTTTATTAAAATGCGTTCGGGATGTGATCCCACCCCCTTTTTTCAAAAGTGAAACTGATTATTTCTCCAGCTCGGCAAGAGAGAGCCTTTCGTTTGGGATTATGGGAGAGAGAGAAAAAGGGAGAAATAAAAGCAGGAGGAGGAGGAGGGAAGGCAGAAGGAAGCCTCACCGGGCGTGGAGTTTTTGAATCCTCCCTTCCCTGCCTCTCTTCTCTACCCCCTCCCCTCCTTCCTGCGATCCGTAATGTTAACAAAGCCCGTGAGCTGTGCTTTCCCCATTCGCCTCCTGTCAAATACAGTCCCCCTCTACGTCTACCTAATTTTTTGTATGAGTTCTGTCACTGAAGAATAATTGTTAGCTCAATATGTTCATGTAATAAAACTTTTTCATTTTAATGAAAACAAAAATATTTTATATATACAGTAATCTGTTTAAGGACCAACAAATGGATCTTAAAAACTCTTTAAAACCTTTTTTATTGTCATACTTTTTCATGAATACGGAATATTACTTAAGTTTAACCCCGTCCCATTTTTGCCATCCCAATGTCCTGTTTTTGTCTCAAGGAAATACGGTCAGCCTATTTACAGTGATATATGAACGTAGTCAGTGACTGGCACATCTTAGAAAAATATTGTGCAGTAATCACAAATTTTTCAGCATCGTGTCCTGCTTTTATTCGAGAAATTGCAATTCATGACAATACTTGGTAATTTTTTTTTAGATTTAGATGTCTGTAAATTTAGCATGTTAAGAATTTTTACATCTGAAAACTATTATATTTTGGGATGCCTATGCAAGATTTTTTGTCCTTCAAATAACAGCTCTACTAACTGGATTCATTTTCTTCTTTTTAACATTTGCAGTTTGAACTTGGAAAATTTAGGAGCTATATTCTGTATATTCTGAACATGTAGGGTTTTACTCTGGCAAAGGAGGGAATTTATTAATTAAAAATTAATTACTTGGCATAGTAGATTTATGTACATTATAACTTTACATTCAGGAGGCGAGCCTTCTCTGCGATAGCGCCTGCCTTGTGTAATATCTTGCCCCCGGAGGTGAGGCTGGCTCCCTCGCTCCCGGCCTTCCGGAAGACTCTTAAGACCTGGCTCTGCCGCCTTGCCTGGGACGGGGGAGGTAATAGTTCCTCCTGGGGGTGGCTGGCCCCATAATGTCCTCCTCTTATATACGATTTTACCATTTCTTGGATTTTTATCTATTTATTATATTGTTTTAGATGTAACTTATGTTTATAGGTTTTAATTGTTGATATTTTGTAAACCGCCCAGAGTCCCCCGTTGGGGGAGATGGGCGGTGATAAATTTGAATTATAAATAAATAAAAACAATCCAATAAAAGCAAGTTGAAAACCAATATAAAAACATATAAAAACTGTCCATAATCAGTTTAAAACAGAAATCATGATCAGTGGCAGATTCATCCTACATCAGCTCAACAAAGCCATTATAAGAGCTCCCCACCACTGCCAGACCCCCAGGCATGGTGGCAGAGCTATGCTATGTTTTCAGGGTCTTCGTAAAGGCTAGGAGGGTTCGGCCTAATCTAAGGTCTTGGGGGGGCATGATGTTCCACAAGGTGGGTGCCATGGCAGAAAAGGCTCTCTTCCTGGGTTCCACTTGATGACACTCCTTCGTAGGCAGGACCCGCAACACGCCTCTCCTGCCAGTCCTGATGGCCTAGGTAGATGTAACCAGGGAGAGGTGGTCCCTCAAATAACACGGCCCCATGCCATATAGGGCTTTATAGGTCATAACCAGCACCTTGAATTGAACCCGGAAGCAGACTGGCAACCAATGCAGCTCGCAGAGCAGAGGTGTAATGTACTAGATGGACAGAATCAAAGAGATTTCTAGAATGTCTTTGGAAGAGCTAGCAGTTATTACAAGAGACGGATCAGGATGGCAAACATTTGTCTGTGTAGTCACTAGCAGTCAAACCCAATTTGATGGCAACTAACTAAAAACTAAATAATAGATCTTGCATAACTGGTTTGTGGTTTCAGAGGACCAGGATGGCTTTGACTCTGTTTCTCTTTTTCACCCCCTAAATTTGGAGAAGCACCAGTTGTAAAGGTTTCTGCAGGGGATAGGTGGGAATAGGGGCCCAAGTGTGAGTCTCTTTCAAAGCTGAAAAACACTCATATTGGTATAGTTTCCAGTATGCCTTTAGGATATAATCTGGGTGCTTTAGTTCTTTTGTGTGTGTTTTTTCCCTTCAAGATTTGACTTAATATTTAACACAGTACAAAATGCGGTGATATTTTCCCTAGCTCTCCAGTAATAAAGTGTAGAACATCTTTCCAAATGCATTGGGCCTGCATCTCCCAGAATTTTCCAGCGAGTGTATCACACTGGGAAGCTGGATCTAGAATAGAACCAGGCTTTTTCATAATGGTATCCAATGGTAAACCAAGTGAAAGAGAACCAATTCTTTTTCATTTGGTTTACTATCAGCAACTATTGAGGAATACTCTTTTTTCCTCTTATGATGCTGTACTCATATAGTCATTCCAATAAAAGGCTAATGAATCTTGTCCCTAACCTCTTGTTTTTTAAAGGGTGTTCACAGAATTCCTGCTTCATAATTAAGGTTTTGTTCAAGATTTTTCAAAACATGTACACTAGGTCTCATTTGGGACTTCAGCATGAAAAAAAAAATCCAGATGCAGAAGTTCTCCCCAAATTGAGCTTCGCCTTCATATACATCCAAAAATTATGGTCTGTATACCATAATAATTAGTTTGAAGTCAAGGATTAAACTGTATGTGAGGAATGTAAAAATCTACTACATTTTAAAAAATTGTTTCCCAGAATGATAATATGTGTCTTTGTGCAGAGTTGGTATATAACATAGGATTGTATTGCTTATTTAAAGCAGTATACCCACAAGAGGGCATAAGTGGAACACATCTTTCTAGCTGAGAGCTTATCTTACATGAGTTCTTTTAGAATTCGATACGTGATTGATATTCGGCTGTGACATTTGGTACAATCCTATACATACCTATTTATATGGTGCTTATTGCCAAGTGAGCCAAGGATTTCCCCCTCAGACAATTCCCTTACAGTTAACATTACTTAAAATTTAATTATTTAATTTATTTAAAGGCACATGTATGTATGTCTTTAAAACTCAATTAAAACCAAAAACTTTACATTATCTTAACAGCAATTTAAATATTATAATTATAGGTCAATTAAAATTAAATAAAGTAGCAGCAACTATTAAAAATTACAAACAACTCCTAAAATATAGTCATACAGTAGAAATCACCCAAAATAAAATGAGTTTTTAAGTGTACTTAAAACTTTGCAAAATTAAGGTCATGAACTCTTGAGTGGGCAGAGAGAATATTGGCATCTCAGACTAGGTAGTGAAATTATTTAGTTAAAGTAATGTTGAATGCAGTATCCTGGTTTGTCTGGGGAAAATAATGTCCTGAATTGGACCAACATGGTTTTTCAGAATAATAAAATTGTTTCTGGAGTTCTTTTACATGGACTTTTCTTATGATGTGCTAAACCTTTTGGAGGAACATTTTACAAAATGGTATAGACCTGTTGCTTGCAGCATTGAGGCAGCTTCATCTTTCAAAGGGAGTTCCACTGTACACTGAGTCCCTGAGAGATGTTTTCACCTTAAAATTTTGAACAGTGATTAGGAGGCCCTATACAGTGTTTGCATAGCCCTGATAATCAATTGCTTACAGATCAGGTTGCAGCAGTCCATGAGGTTGAATTGCCTTACTTTTAGATTACTTTAAAATGCATCTATTACTTTTATGGATTCCAATTTCAATATGTGATTCCCTCTATAAAAGGTAAAGGTACCCCCCGCACATTTGTGCAGTCGTGTCCGACTCTAGGGGCCGGTGCTCATCTCTGTTTGTTAGCCGAAGAGCCAGCGTTGTCCAAAGACGCTTCCACGGTCATGTGGCTGCATGACACGCGCGGAACGCTGTTACCTTCCCACCGAAGTGGTACCTATTCATCTACTTGCATTTGCATGCTTTCCAATTGCTAGGTTGGCAAGAGCTGGAGCTAGTGCGGGAGCTCACTCCGCACACAGGACTAGGGATTCGAACCTCCGAACTTGCAATCTTCCGATCGACAAGCCTGGCGTCTTACCCACTGAGCCACCACGCCCCTTCAATTCCCTCTATAGTATTATACAAATTCTGTGCAGTTTTTTTTACTGGGAGATTCCATATGTTTTTAGTTACAAGGATTTAAAAACTTATGCGCATTTTAACTCTAGCACTTATCAGAAGTAACGGAGACTTGAACCAGAATTGTAACAAGGTCAGGGAGTGAAGTGGCAAAGATAGAGAAACGTACTATCTTGAACTGCTACAAAATCTGGCTGTCTTGAGATAATAGCTCTCCAGTGGCTATTTCCTTTGGGCCAAAGGCCTTTCATGGGGTACAGGTTTTCCACTCCTAACATACAGTCACTAATTGTTACAGTTGTCCAACTAAGTTGGGTCTTTTGGCACCACAAATTTTCGAGAAAAGCTAGCATCCTACCAAATCTCTACTAAAACAATTAGTTTTATAATACAACACTTTGTAAACAGAAAGCCACTCTCCTCTCTAGAATTACCTCTTATCATTTGGCAAAGAGCAACATCCAGAGAGAACTGTCAATTAATTCTTTTTGCCATTTTTAAAAGTAATACTAACACAGAGAAATTCTCAGTGTAAATGAGTACATTGTGATGGTGTCCTGACTAAGAGTGAAGAACCACGCTGAGATGAAGTGCAGTAGCTCTAGTGTTTATTGTTCTACTCTGCTAGACAGAATCCAGCTAAACTGAAATGAATTCGCAAACGCTAAGGGAAAAAGCCCATAAAACTAAGGTGGTGCTTTCTTGACTCTCTCTCGAGGGAACCAAAGAGACTCCGTACTGCGCATGTGTTTGTCTCCCTGGAGAGGGCCCCCTCCTTCTCCACCAGCTATCTCCCTGTCAGATGCTCTTGTTAAGAAAATGTCATAGTAGCACTTTAGATTTTCCTTGGGACTGTAATAGCAAACAGCTGTGAATCTTAATTATTTATATAACTAGAATACATTGTGCATAAAATTATGACATACCTTTAATCCAATTTTTGTGTGTTCTGTTCAAGAGATAACACTTAGTTCTCCATCCTATCCATATTGAGGACCACTATTAATTGCTTGTATTCTAAATGCCTTTCAGCATGCAGAAGGAAGCTGTTCTCTACTCATAGAATAACCTTTTTATGCCTTATGTTGGAGTGTTGCATAAGAGAAAAACAAATCAGTCAAAAGATAATCTGCTGGAATAAGAGCTTGCAAAAGCATGATATCTGTTGTAGAATCTACTTACCACTCTGTATAATCTTACACAGAATTAGTAGAACAGTGCTAGTAGTTACAATTCTACTACAATTCTATTCTTTGGATCCAACCTAGTGATGTTCTGTTTTATCTTTGCAGCATGCTTACAAGATACCAAATTATCTGCTAAAATAGCTTCTTGATTAACTCCATCCTCAAATTTCAGCACAAGTAAAGGCTCAGCGGTTAAGACGCCAGGCTTGTTGATCGGAAGATCGCAAGTTCGGAGGTTCGAATCCCTAGCCCCGCGTGACAGAGTGAGCTCCTGCACTCGCCCCAGCTCTTCCCAACCTAGCAATTCGAAAGCATGCAAATGCAAGTAGATAAATAGGTACCACTTTGGTGGGTAGGTAACAGTGTTCCGCGTGCGTAATGCCGGCCACATGACTGTGGAAGCGTCTTCAGACAACGCTGGCTCTTCGGCTAACAAACGGAGATGAGCACCGGCCCCTAGAGTCGGACACGACTGCACAAATGTGCGGGGGGAACCTTTACTAAAGCCACCCTCCTATTAGTACTGTTCTAGGAGCTTCCCAAGATTGGATGGAAGTTCTAAAGCTCAAGGACACCATTGAGAATTTCTGTCTTCTTCTCTTTGCTTTATCTTTATCGACACTATGAAGAGGCTTTTCTGAAGCACTGCCTTTGAAGGAGTTATGTCAGTTGTGTGGTAGAAGGCAGCATTCTTGCAGTTCCCATGTAACTAATATCCTTTTACTGTTGTCTATTCTTTATCTGTTCTTTTGAGGATACTAATAAACTAGGATTGCATTGCACTTGAGAGTGTTTTGATGGAGTATTATTGAACATTTTTACTTGGATGTTATGAATACCATCTCAGAACTGGGATAGAGATAGGTATGTAAAATACATATTCCATCTCTGTCAGCTGCAACTTCATGCCTATTGACTTTTTATGGCTACTTACTAAAAGCATGAAGTGCAAAAAAAAAGGATTACAGTTTTAAAAAGTAAATAGGCATATAAAATACAGTTAAAAATCACACCAAACCATGGTTAAGAAGAATTCTAAAGACCTTGAAAGCTTTCATTTTCTTTTGTGTCATCTTCATTGGTCCTGGTAATGAATTGCCCAACTGGATTATGCAAATCAGCGAGGGCAATCATGACTTGTACTCAAATTTATGCTTATTACCATTTGTCAGGATATCTGATTATATCTGATTGTCAACAGGTCTGCTCAGAACCTAAGCAGAGTCAGGCCTTGATCGAAAATTGATGGGAGACAGCCAGTAATGATAAATATGGTCATTTATGGTTAAAATTACGTCTGCGCTGATAAGCATAACATATTTTTCCTGCTACAAGAAATACTAAACTATACCTTGTTTGTACATCTGGAACTATCAAAACATGATTTTCCTTCTAAATTACAGTTGCCACAATTGGATGTTTGATATAAATGTCTAAACCGAGACAAAAAGTTACCTGTGCAACTTTTTTTCCTTGCATTTTCTGTATAACTTTCTACACCTGATCATATTTATTTTATCTTATAACTATCTCAGGTAGAGCTATTTGGCTTTCCAATTAATCATAATTACTGATGCAATACCTAGTAGTAGTTAGAGCTTCCCATGAGGGTGAGGCTGCATATTTTTGCTGTTGGTGTACTTGCATTGGAAGAGTTACATTCTGTTCCCAGACACACCTTTTGGTTTTGCTTTTAATCAGTGCTTGCAAAAGGACATTTTTGTAGTTTTTGAGATAAAAATATTCTTTTGTTTTTCCTCACTTACCTAAATATTTATAGATTTTGCAATTCAGTGGGAAAAGAAAAAAAATGGTAGGAATTGAGAAAGAAGGAAAACAAATATAACATGTTTGTTTGAATGCTATGAATAGTTCATAGTTGTCATTATTCTTTAAATTTTAAAAAAATATTCACTAGATGGCAGTATGGATACTTAAAGGAATCTTAAATATAGGAAGGAAAACTGGCTACCCTTCCAAAAATATCCTACGTAGGTCTCCTAAAACACTGGACTGGACCATTCTGAACTGGAGCTGATTGTCTCAAGCCCTTTTTCTTAAATAATAATAAAAAAGGCAAGTAGAGGGCATATTTAGGGAAAGCCATATATAAAGAATTTGAGTAAACTCCGGGAGACAGTGGAGGACAGGAAGGCCTGGCGTGCTATGGTCCATGAGGTCACGAAGAGTCGGACACGGCTAAACGACTGAACAACAACAACAAATATATAAAGAAGTCTGATTCAGACCCCAGACTGTTAAAACATGGTCTGTGTCTTTTCTGGCAGTAAAAGAAATGCCAGCCACAACTCCAGTCCCTTTTTCTCACTTGCACTAAAACTGGGAATTAGATCAGCTTAGAGTTACTCTTTCAGTGAGGTGAGATAGGGAGGAGATTGATGTATCTCTATTTAGCACATAGGAAATAGTTTGGAGAATTGCCAGACTGCTCGTTTTAAGGTTCTGTTTTCACATATGTTCATTCTGGAACAAGAGGCTCAGAATAGGCATATATTTCTTCCTTGGAGTTTTTCAGGGGTTATTTTATAAACTGCCTGTATTTTTAATTTTTATAATGTTTGTTATTGTTTTTATTCTATTTTAATTCTGTTCACCACCCAGAGTCACTCGTTGAGATGGGCAGCCATATAAATTGGGTGGACGGATAAACAAACAAACATACAGTAGATGTCATTAAAATCTCCTGTGCTGAATGAACATAGTTAAGCAGTATCTTTACAAAGGCCAACCAGAATACCTTGGAAGGGGCTGCATATTCTCCAGAAAGCAGAAGAAATGAGGCTCCAGAGTTAGGGTTTCAGCTATGAGTTCTTCCAGCTAGCTTAACATGGAGAAGAAGGAATATGTGTTTAAATTCAGGGTTCCATTTTATCAACCTCTTGGATAATGTATTAGTTCAACAGTCGATTAGTTTTTAACATAGTATTAGAACAGTATATAATTTTGAATATGTGGTTTTCTGCATTGCATGCAGTTCTGTTATTCTGGCACAGACAATTTCTCTGATCTTACTTTGAAGTAGGCAGATGGTCCCGCCTCCATTATTAGATCCCTTTCTATCTACTCAACCCCAGTTAATTTCAGGCGGAGATTGTATATAAAGTCTTAGAAGTATAGTACACTTTTGGATGTTGAATTAAGTCCTTCCCCTGATTGCAAAGACTTCATGCAACTGAGTTATAGTTTGGTTTTTCTTTATTGCAGGCAGGAGACAGTGACAAGAGAAGTCTGATTTTTTTCATCCAATAAGTCAGTGGTCCCCAACCCCTGGGCCTCGGACTGGTACCGATCTGTGGCCTGTTAGGAACCGGGCCGCACAGCCCACCCATCAAGATCCGTGCATGGCCCGCCCATCGAGCTCCGCCCATGGCCCACGTGGCCCGCCCATCCCCCCCCATCTGTGGAAAAATTGTCTTCCACGAAACCAGTTCCTAGTGCCAAAAAGGTTGGGAACCGCTGCAATAAGTCATCACTTGAAAAGATATTCAGACCTGTCCTGAAGAATAGGTGTTTGCCATCTCTCCCATCACTCAAAGGAGTTGCTTAAAAGCTTTAGCTTTATTTTTTTTAAAAAAATAACATTAATTTGAACCAACATTCCTGATGAATCATTGGTTCTCATATTCAGCAGTGACCACAGAATGTTTCTGCTTTCATCAGAATGACAAAATCAGCATAACTGCCTTTTGGAAATGTATGTGACACAGTGACACTCATAGAAGATAGGTGGGGCTTGTGTTGCTGTGCTGCAACACTGCTTCTGTCCGTCTGATTTCCCTGCCCCCTCTTCCCAGATGCTACCACTGATACTTGCCTATCAGTAGATCAGATAGAAAATTCAAGGTGCAATTAATAGAACTGCAGGAAGTAGCTTTAGCTGTAGGAAATGTTTAAAGGCCTTAAAAATCTAATTCTTAAATGTGGGAGATGGTTTTCTAAACTGTTATGTATAAAATGATACCCAAATCCCTTGTTCATCTTTTTTTAAAAATAAATGAAAGTTGACCTCCCAAAACTAGAGCAGAGGAAAAATAACCCCATGACATTTTTGCCACTTGGCTTTACAGGTGCTACCTGAATTCTTCCTGCATGCTGCTGCATGTTCACCTGAAAAAAATGAGACTGCCAGGAGGGCCTCTTTCAAAACAGCTTGTCACCCAACCAAGATTTTAAAAACACACGCACACATTCCAAACTAAAGAAACTTTAAAAAAATTAAAAGATACGTTTTTAAATTTGTAGATAATTAGTTACAGTATTATGGAGCTTTCCAGAAGGGGAAGTGGACTATTACAGAAACAAGCATGTATAAGGCAAATCTTTTTAAATAAGTGGCTTGGATTAGAAATAATTTTATCCCTTTTTCATGCATGAGTTTGTGGCACATTTGAACCAAAACTGAAGTATGTATCCATTGCTCATGGTTATGCCTTCACTTCTGCCTATTTCCCTTGCCCAGATCTGTTGAATTCCCCTTGATTCATCGGAACAGAATTAAAACTGCAAACATAGAAGTTGCATGCATGAATAATTAACTTTTTACCTATAATCAGAATTTGGATCTTAATTAAAGCCAGTAGTAAAGCCAAATAGATTATATGTCTTAACTTTAGAAAAAGGATTAGAGATGTCTACCTGGAATAGGAAACAAGTTGTAGATCTACAGCAGAGCTTTCCAAACTTTTCATGTTGGTGACACACTTTTTAGACATGCATCATTTCGTGACACACTCTTACAGCAGGGCATCATTTCGCAACACACTCTTACAGCAGGGCACAAGGCAGTCACTAGGACCTGCGTGGAATCACAGCAGGTTTGGAGGCAGCAAGGCACAAGGCAGGCACTAGGACCTGCGTGGAATCCTGGCAGGGCTCGGAGGCAGCAGCCGCCAGGACACACCCAGACACTGCAGCCGACACACTAATGTGTCCCGACACACAGTTTGGAAAGCTATGATCTACAGGGCTTCATGTTTTTACAATACTGCTACTGCTCATGTCAGTGACTGTAAGATTGGTTCTTAGATAAGATGATATCCAACTTCTTGGCTGAATTTAAAAAAATCCGCTTCCCCATCTATTTCTCTGTCTTGCTGGAATAAAAGGGCAATTGGAAATAAAAAGGAGTGACTGTCATAAATTAAAGCTTTAATGTTGGTGTACCCTAAATTAACAACCACAAGATTTAGTTTAAACCCTGTTTCAGAAATTACTCTACTTTGCCTTAGACTGATTCGGAAACACCATGGTATGACTTGGGCATTAAATCCAATTTTTAGTGTGCAATCCAATCTGTGCAAAGTATCTTTTATTTTAGTTTTTTTTAAAGAAAATTGTTAATAAATAGGATAGAATGTACAGGCAAGCTACACTCTTTTGAGGGGATTATGCCTGCCAGTTTCCAAAATAATATTTATGTAGGAACAACCATTCCAGTTTATTACGAAAACTGGTAATTTTTAAAAAATTATCATGTGTTTTTACAGGTAAGTTATTTTGATAAAAATAGCCATGGTAATATCGTAGTTAAGATGCTGGACTAGGAGTGAAGAGACCCAGATACTAGTTTTCCTTTATGCATAGAAGCCAGCTGGGTGATCTTGGGCCAGTCCAAATCATTGTCAGGCTCTGATAAGCCAGCTTAAGATCAAGCTCCCATTGCATCATGCATGGATGACTTGGCTGTGTGAACTAGGCAAACTCTATGCAAAGAAGGGGACCTGCAATTAAGCAGGACAAGCACTAAGAACAAAAACAACAGTGACAAAGACGACGACGACGACGATGATGATGATAAAAACATGCTGAGCATAATTATAGCCCAGGAAAGAAAATAGAGAAAGTGAAGTGTAGATTCCTTGTGTTTATGGCAGGGGGAATCTTCAGCTGTTTTTTGAGACAGAGGGATAATTTAATTTTCTTCTACCCCTATAGTTCATTGAGGCAATTTTTATGATAATGTGTTTGAAGATAAGTGTCTTTCTGGTACCAGAAACCAGAACTGCCCACTGTTGATATATTTGATTTTTCTCTGTATCAGGAAAGTTTTGGTTGACTCTATGTGTAAAAAGGAAGTTTTTAAGAAGATTACTTATAGGTATACAGTAATTCTGGAAATGGCAGGTTGCATGTATTGGCATTATGTGTAAAACGTAACCTTCCTACTCCCACATACAATTACATATTTATGTATCTTGGCCTGAGCCACATAAAAGCTGCATGCCTTCATATCTCTGTCTTAATGGAGATAATTAAACATTTGTATACAGGACCCTCATTTAAAGGTACACTATAAGTGGTGGCTTCTACATTCTTACTGTATGTTGCATATAGGATCAGTATCTCTAGTATTTTTGTGCTATTGGATGGGATTTAAATTCTGTGTAATGCCCTCTCATACATTACTGGCAGGACACTGGCAGGAATTCTAAGAATGAAACAGACATTTGTTACTTCTTTGGTGTTGAACTAATTACAGAAACATTTATCAATGTTAGGTTAGAATTTAAAATGACATAAATAGATAAGGAGTAAAAGTTATTAAAAGTTAATGGATGATATTCTGGAGGTGACGGACTCGACCTTGGGGGAGCTGGGGATGGCGACGGCCGACAGGAAGCTCTGGCGTGGGCTGGTCCATGAAGTCACGAAGAGTCGGAAGCGACTGAACGAATAAACAACAACAACAAAAAGTTATTAGCATTGGTAAGGTTAGCCCATGATGGGAAATAAAATTACATTTTCTTTTATTGCAAAAAGCAGGTGGCACTAACTCTGGTTTCCCATTGGCTGGCTCAAAACTGCATGAATGTGTCTACATAAGTCACCCACAGTCAAGCTGAATTTAAGGGCAACTTTAGAGCTTCACTCATGGCAAATCAATTAACATTCCAGAATTATTTGCTGAATGAGTCTTATTCTTTAACTTGATTTTGTAGCTAAATGTGTTTAGAGATGTTTGCTGCAAGGGTGGAAGAAAGTACAACCACCATATTTGGAAGTACAGTACTTTAAATAACTAGATGCTGGGGGATGGGGAGACCTAACCCTAAACAGCTGAATTTGTCTGTGTCTGCATGCATGCTTGCTGTAAAAAAAAAAAAAAAGTAATTTCCTGAGGCAATTGCTTATCAGCTGGCAGGTGTTGGGTGTTTGCATTTTCAGTGTTAAGCCACAGGAAACTGGAGTGTTTCTACATCCGGAATCTGCCTGGTACTAAATGTAGTCTCTGAAAGAGATTCCATTTGCATTAGCATTTGGTGTTTTCCTGCTACTTTGGGGGAGAGAGGTGTCTTGATGAATTTATTTGTATTTGTTTACACAAAATGAGTTATATAGGTATTTTGGTGTTAGATATAATTTCATTTCAGGAGAATACTTCTGATGCCTACTGAGCAGTTAATTTCTTCTAGGTTATTTGCAGTGGCCAGTACAGTGGAAAATAAATACAGAGTATATGCACACACATGCACTAACTTCTTGCACTGATTTTCTGAGAGAAGTGTCTGAAGAAGACTAAAAGAAGTACCAGTTAAATTTTTTTCTGAGAAAAATCAGATCTTTGCTACTCTCAAAAGACTAAGGATGGTTGGCTTGTTAGTCCTTAGACCCCCAAGAATTACAAATGATTTAATCTGGACTGGAAAAAACAAATCCTGGATAAAGGCAAGAAAAACTACTTTTGCCACCCTGTGAACATGTCTGTGAAGTTAACAGGAGCTGAGCTTGATTTGAAGGAGACTTTACATTTGTAAATGTAAAGGGGCGTGGTGGCTCAGCGGGTAAGACACCAGGCTTGTTGATTGGAAGATCGCAAGTTTGGAGGTTCAAATCCCTAGCCCT
Source organism: Charina bottae (assembly GCA_023362775.1). Taxonomy (NCBI): domain Eukaryota; kingdom Metazoa; phylum Chordata; class Lepidosauria; order Squamata; family Charinaidae; genus Charina; species Charina bottae. The sequence goes on along the minus strand of JALMGJ010000002.1, from coordinate 204,421,556 downwards.
GCGTGCAGAGTGAGCTCCCGCACTAGCTCCAGCTCTTGCCAACCTAGCAATTCAAAAGCATGCAAATGCAAGTAGGTTAATAGGTACCACTTCGGTGGGTAGGTAATAGCGTTCCACACGTGTCATGCAGCCACATGACCGTGGAAGCGTCTTCGGACAACGCTGGCTCTTCGGCTAACAAACGGAGATGAGCACCGGCCCCTAGAGTCGGACACGACTGCACAAATGTGCGGGGGGAACCTTTACCTTTACTTCCATTTTTAAACATTTTAAATATTATTAAAACGTTATTCTAATCTGAAAAGACATGGAATGAGCACACTTATTTTGTGCTTTGCATTAAACTGTGTTATACATGATGTAGTTTGTCAGCAAGTTACTTTTTTCTCCTAGTCCAACAAATCATAGAATAGAATAGAATAGAATAGAATAGAATAGAATAGAATAGAATAGAATAGAATAGAATACTTTATTGGCCAAGTATGACTAAACATACAAGGAATTTGACTTCGGTGCAAGAGCTCTCAATGTATTTACCGAACATCAAAAAAAATAAACAATAATAAATTATACAATCAAGAAAAGAAAAATTATGAAAAAATAATACTACAGCTATTTAACTAACACATACTCATATTTAAGGGAGAATTAAGGGACAATAATACTGCATCTGTTATCTAGCAAATGTTCACATATAACAGAACATTACCGGTCACGTCTTAGTAGTCATGTGTTATCATACATCATCAATCATTTTCTCATGCTACATTAATTAAAAGTTCAACAGAGCAATGGCATACATTATCAATCATTAAATCATGCTGCATTAATTAGGAGTTCAACAAATCAATAGCACAAGGGAAAAAACTGTTTCGATGTCTAGATGTTTTGACATACGGTACTCTATAACGCCGTCCTGATGGAAGAAGTTAAAACAGTTTATATCCGGGGTGAGAATTGTAATTCGAAAATGGGATTTCAGTGGGTTGAAGTATATGAACCATCTTCCAATGCACCAATTCCTCAAGAGGCTTCCAGTGACAGATCTGTTGAGCCTCTTGTTTAGATTTAAAAGGGTACAGTTATGATAGTCTGGTTTGTGAGGCAAGTGAACAGCAGGAGCCTGAGGAAAGGTTTCCTTCCTTTCACCTTGCGACTGTTTCCCTTGAAAATCCTTTCCTGAGAGGGGTGAGGATCTTCCGGAATAAGATGTGATGCGTTTCCAGAGGGGAGGGAATTGTTGAAAAGTAACAAAAGCTCTACCTGTTATTCCACCAGTCAGTTTAACGGTGCTGCAGACTCATTCTGGAAGACTGTAAAGGCCCGTAAGAGAAGCCTTTCAGAGAGGGCAGGCGATTGTAAGTCAGGTATGGGGAAAGTGGCTGAAAACATTTCATTCTTCTGCAGACAAGCCAAGAAAAATAAATTATAACACAATTCCTGTAATCATCTGTCAACTTAGTTCACGCCACTAATTTTAAAAAAGCAAATTTCTGGCAACATGGACCTCAGTTAAATGTGAGAGAAAATATTAAATAAACTAAACAATGTAAAAAGTTAACAAACTTATTCTCATTTTCAGCTCAATGAATGATGATCAGAAGGAACAGCTGGCTTCCTCCTGCTTATCTTCTCTACATGTTGCTCTATTCCTCAAGCAGAAGCTGAGAATACAGCTTTTGATTTGAACCTTGGCATAATAATAATAATAATAATAATAATAATAATAATAATAATAATAATAATTTAAACTTGTATGCTCTGGGTGGCTCACAAAGAATAATGTTTTTCTAAAAATGACTGATTTGACATTTCCCTGGCTTCAACTGTCTAGGAATTATGGAAGTTGAAGTCTAGTACATCTGGAGGGAGAGACTAGCCTGGAATAAACCCAGACTTTTGAGTTTAATATTGCCTTGCAGTATTATCCATAATTATCAATATGTCTGAATAGGAAATGAAAAAATCTATCAGTTTGCTTGTCCCTCTTGTCCAATTACACCAATTTCCTGAGATGTTCACCTGCTGTTCCATTGACTTAGGTGGAGTCTTGAACTCTTTCAACTTTTGCTGGGTTCAAAGAATCTTAGGTGTGGTGACATCTGAAACTGTATCCTCCTTTGGGTGGGTACTGTACTTTTTGATTTCCAGAACTGGTTTAGACTTCATCTTCAGCAAGCCATTTGACATGTCTCTACACCTCTGGCATCCATATTAGGAACTTTGTTTTCTGTGTATCAAAGCCAAGAAGTGGTTGCCAGGGTGCCTTAAAGGACACAAAAAGACTGGATGCATGTTCACAGAACTCTTTGGCTGATAACAATATGTTCAATAGAGCATGAAAAGACATTCAGAGTCTTAACGTTAACTATCATACCCACATAGAGTATGTTAATAATAAAATGAAAAAGCCCATAAGACTACTTCAACCCTGGCTCTCAAGGACATCAGTGTGCCCATGGAAAATGTTCTTGGCTCCATGCCCCACCTGATTTTATTTTGGTTCATGGAGGGTCTTTAAATATAGACAGATCTAGACAACAAAAATTCAATTGACTACTAGAAGGCAGTAGAGATATATAACATTATCTTTGCTGCCATCTAGTGGTTGCCCAGATTTTTGTAGCCCAGATCAGGTAGCCCTATCCAAGCCTGAGGTTTATAGCAAGAATTTCTTAAAAGAACTTTAATGCAACTCTAAGAAATATGACTGGAGAGATGATGGATGTTCTTAGTGGCAGCATAACAGAGTGACTCAGTTGCCGTGTGCTTTCTGCCAATTGCACACTGTTTATCACTACCCTGACTATTTACTTAACTTGTGAAGGCAAACTGATTAGGGAGTAGCAAGGCAGCTGTTAAGTCATCACTGAACAATCAGTTAGCTTTTTTCTTCCATTCACCTTTATGAAAGTGCATACTATATAAGAATTCTACACTAGCCCAACTGTCTTAACATAAGCAAAGTATATAAAGAAGGCTATAAAAGCAGAAAATGAAATCAAAGAATTGTGCAATAGTGGATAAGTTTACTCATACTGTAGTTTTTGGTCTACTGTTTCTTGATTGATTAAATGCTTATGTGCCATCAAATTTGTGTTGACTCTTAGTGACCACATAGACTCTGGGATGATCTGTTCCTAGCTAAATAAAATTTAGGCATTCAGTAGAGTTCTGTGAGGGGCGTGGTGGCTCAGTGGGTAAGACGCCAGGCTTGTCGATCGGAAGATTGCAAGTTCGGAGGTTCGAATCCCTAGCCCTGCGTGCGGAGTGAGCTCCCGCACTCGCCCCAGCTCTTGCCAACCTAGCAATTCGAAAGCATGCAAATGCAAGTAGATTAATAGGTACCACTTTGGTGGGTAGGTAACAGCGTTCCGCGCGTGTCATGCCGGCCACATGACCGTGGAAGCGTCTTCGGACAACGCTGGCTCTTTGGCTAACAAACGGAGATGAGCACCGGCCCCTAGAGTCGGACACGACTGCACAACTGTGCGGGGGGTACCTTTACCTTTTTAGAGTTCTGTATCTCCAGCAAAGGAGATAGTTACCTTGTCGTGGTGCTGGAGCTTGAGCACCTCAATGACGCCATGAGCTAAACTGTGAAGGGACACCCAAGTCGGGATGGTCATGGCAGAGAGGTCAGACTAAATACAATCCCTGGGGAAGGTAACGGCAACCCACCCCAGTATTCTTGCCGTGAAATCTAAATGGATCAGTACAACCAGAGATATGTTGGAATACCATCGGCACATGGGGCTCCCAGGTCAGAAGATGGTCAAAATGCTACTGGGGAGGAACAGAGGATAAGTTCAGCTAGCCCCAGATGTGATGACGCAGCTGGCTCAAAGCCGAAAGGATGGCTAGCGGCCTATGGTGCTGGTGGTGAATGACGAATCCGATGTTCTAAAGATCAACACACACATAGAATGCAAGATCTATGAGCCAGGGCAAATTGGATGTGGTTCTTGGTGAGACGTCAAGATTAAATATAGACATTTTGGGTGTCAGTGAACTGAAATGGACTGGAATGGGCCACTTCACATCAGATGACCACCAGATCTACTACTGTGGACAAGAGGACCACAGAAGAAATGGAATAGCCTTCATAATAATAAAGTGGCTAAAGCAGTGCTTGGATACAATCCAAAAAAACAATAGAATGATCTCAATTTGAATTCAGGATAAGCCATTTAACATCATAGTGATCCAAATATACGCCCCAACCACAGATGCTGAAGAAGCAGAAGTAGATCAGTTCTATGAAGATCTGCAACACCTACTGGATAATACGCCAAAAAGAGATGTTATTTTAATTACAGGAGACTGGAATGCTAAGGTGGGTAGTCAAATGACACCTGGAATTACAGGTAAGCATGGTCTGGGAGAACAAAATGAAGCAGAACATAGGCTGATAGAATTTTGCCAAGACAACTCACTGTGCTTGGACTATTAGATGTACAAACAGAGAAACACTTCATTAGAATTTCACAATACATGATTACAGCAGCAAGACTTCTTTATGCACAAAATTGGAAAAATCATACTTTACCAACAATACAAGAATGGATGTTAAAATTAATGGATATGGCAGAAAATGATGAATTGACATGTTTACTAAAAGAAAATTCAAATCGTTACTATCTTAAAGAGTGGAAACCTTGATGGACTATTTGCAAAATGCAGGCGGAGCAAAGCTTGCATGTGGTTTTGATGATTATATTATATTATATTATATTATATTATATTATATTATATTATATTATATTATATTATTATATTATTATATTATATTATATTATATTATATTATATTATATTATATTATAAAATATATTAGACAAGAAATGTATATGTAAATTATATCAAATGCTAGCATGTAAGAAAAATTCTTTTTATGTATTCTTATGACCATAGATAGATCGGAAGTAGACTACTTTCTATACCTTTTTCTATTTTTCTATTTCTTTTCTTTGCTTTTCTACACTTTTTTCTCTCTCTCTTTGATTTGTATTTCTATTTTCGTTTCGTTTCTAACTTTTAACTATGTATATTGTAAAATTTGAATAAAAAGTATATAAAAAAAGACAACTCACTGTGCATAACAAACTCTCTTCCAACAACCTAAAAGACAACTTTATACATGGACTTCACCAGATGGTCGACACCGAAATCAGATTGACTATATCCTTTGCAGCCAAAGGTGGCGGACATCTATATAGTTGGTAAAAACAAGACCTGGAGCTGACTGTAGTTCAGATCACGAACTTCTTATTGCACAATTTAGAATCAGACTAAAGAGAATAGGGAAGACCCACAGATCAGTTAGATATGAGCTCACTAATATTCCTAATGAATATGCAATGGAGGTGAAGAATAGATTTAAGGGACTAGATTGAGTATGTAGGGTCCTGGAAGAACTATGGACAGAAATTCGCAACTTTGTTCAGGAGACAGCAACAAAAAACGTCCCAAAGAAAAAGAAAACCAAGAAGGCAAGATGGCTGTCTGCTGAGACACTGGAAGTAGCCCAAGAAAGAAGGAAAGCAAAAGGCAACAGTGATAGGGGGAGATACGCCCAATTAAATGCAAAATTCCAGAGGTTTGCCAGAAGAGATAAGGAATTATTTTTAAACAAGCAATGTGCGGAAGTGGAAGAAGACAATAGAATAGGAAGTACAAAAGACCTCTTCTAGAAAATTAGAAACATTGGAGGTAAATTCCAGGCAAAAATGGGTATGATCAAAAACAAAGATGGCAAGGGCCTAACAGAAGCAGAAGAGATCAAGAAAAGGTGGCAAGAATATACGGAAGATCTGTATAGGAAGGATAATAATATCAGGGATGGATTTGACGGTGTGGTCAGTGAGTTAGAGCCAGACATCCTGAAGAGTGAGGTTGAATGGGCCTTAAGAAGCATTGCTAATAACAAGGCAGCAGGAGACGACGGTATCCCAGCTGAACTGTTTAAAATCTTGCAAGATGATGCTGTCAAGGTGATGCATGCCATATGCCAGCAAATTTGGAAAACACAAGAATGGCCATCAGATTGGAAAAAATCAACTTATATCCCCATACCAAAAAACGGAAAGACTAAAGAATGTTCAAACAATCAAATGGTGGCACTTATTTGACATGCCAGTAAGGTAATGCTCAAGATCCTGCAAGGTAGACTCCAGCAATTCATGGAGCGAGAATTGCCAGATGTACAAGCTGGGTTTAGAAAAGGCAGAGGAACTAGAGACCAAATTGCCAATATCCACTGGATAATGGAGAAAGCCAGGGAGTTTCAGAAAAACATCTACTTCTGTTTTATTGACTATTCTAAAGCCTTTGACTGTGTGGATGATAACAAATTGTGGCAAGTTCTTGGTGGTATGGGGATACCAAGTCATCTTGTCTGCCTCCTGAGGAATCTGTATAACAACCAAGTAGCAATAGTAAGAACAGACCACGGAACAACAGACTGGTTTAAGATTGGGAAAGGAGTACGGCAGGGTTGTATACTCTCACCCTACCTATTCAACTTGTATGCAGAACACATCATGCGACATGCTGGGCTTGATGAATCCAAGGCTGGAGTTAAAATCGCTGGAAGAAACATTAACAATCTCAGATATGCAGATGATACCACTTTGATGGCTGAAAGTGAGGAGGAGCTGAGGAGCCTTATGACGAAGGTGAAAGAAGAAAGTACAAAAGCTGGGTTGCAGTTAAACCTCAAAAAAACCAAGATTATGGCAACCAGCTTGATTGATAGAGGGAGAAAACGAGGCAGTGACAGACTTTGTATTTCTAGGTGCAAAGATTACTGCGGACGCTGACTGCAGCCAGGAAATCAGAAGACGTCTACTTCTTGGGAGGAGAGCAATGAGAAATCTTGATGAAATAGTTAAGACCAGAGACATCACACTGAAAACAAAGATCCACATAGTTAAAGCAATGGTATTCCCCGTAGTAACCTATGGCTGTGAGAGCTGGACCATAAGGAAGGCTGAGCGAAGGAAGATAGATGCTTTTGAACTGTGGTGTTGGAGGAAAATTCTGAGAGTGCCTTGGACTGCAAGAAGATCAAACCAGTCCATACTCCAGGAAATAAAGCCAGACTACTCACTTGAGGGAATGATACTAAAGGCAAAACTGAAGTACTTTGGCCACATAATGAGAAGACAGGATACCCTGGAGAAGATGCTGATGCTAGGGAAAGTGGAAGGGAAGAGGAAGAGGGGCCGACCAAGGGTAAGATGGATGGATGATATTCTGGAGGTGACGGACTGAACCTTAGGAGAGCTGGGGGTGGCAACTGCCGACAGGAAGCTCTGGCGTGGGCTGGTCCATGAAGTCACGAAGAGTCAGAAGCGACTGAATGAATAAACAAACAAGGAGTCCTGTATTCACTGATATTTATTTATTATCTAGTTAGTTATAGATGCACAGAATAGAACAATAAAAATAAAGTGCCTTTTGCTAGATGTGCAATTTAGTTGGAGAAGCCCTGACAGCTGTCTAGCGAATGATCACTAGGGCCACAAACCTCATCAATTATTTTGGAAATGTGAGAATTGGCATGGATGTGGCTAATCCTCTTCTTTAAGACCTCTGTCTATATTTTAAAAGAGATGCTGGCTGGGATTTGACTAAAGGAGGAACATGGAATGGAGTAGAGCTTTTCTACCATCATATAGGAGATTTCAAAATTGTAGGCTAGCTGGGCTTAGGCTTTGTGACAAAGGTCAAATTTACAATTCCTTAAAGTTTTAAACCATCTTTCAATTGTTTTCCATTTTAAAATGGTTGGTTGTTAACAGTTATATAGGGGCGTGGTGGCTCAGCAGGTAAGACGCCAGGCTTGTTGATCGGAAGATTGCACGTTCGGAGGTTCAAATCTCTAGCCGTGCGTGCGGAGTGAGCTCCCGCACTAGCTCCAGCTCTTGCCAACCTAGCAATTTGAAAGCATGCAAATGCAAGTAGATGAATAGGTACCACTTCGGTGGGTAGGTAACAGCGTTCCGCGCGTGTCATGCGACCATATGACCGTGGAAGTGTCTTCGGACAACGCTGGCTCTTCGGCTAACAAACGGAGATGAGCACCGGCCCCTAGAGTTGGACATGACTGCACAAATGTGCGGGGGGAACCTTTACCTTTACCTTTTTACATAACAAGTTATGGTTGATATTACGAAGAATGGGAATCCCAGAGCACTTAATTGTACTAATGCGGAACCTGATCAAGAGGCAGTCGTTAGAACAGAAAATGGTGATACCGAGTGGTTCAAATTTGGAAAAGGTGTGTGGCAAGGTTGTTTACTTTCACCCTATTTATTCAGTGTGTACGCTGAACAAATAATTTGAGAAGCAGGAATGTACGAAAAAGAGCGGGGTATCAGAATTGGTGGAAAACTCATTAACAACCTACCATATGCAGATGACACAACTTTGCTTGCTGGAAATGAAGAATACTTGAAGTACTTGCTGATGAAGATCAAAGACCGTAGTCAGCAGTACGGACTACATTTGAATGTGAAGAAGACGAAGATTCTCACAAATGGACCAATAAGTAATGTCACAATTAATGGAGGAGAAATTGAAGTAGTCAATGATTTCATTCTACTCGGATCAACGATCAATGCCAAGGGAAGTAGTAGTCAAGAAATCAGACGACGTATCGTGCTGGGAAAATCTGCCACCCAAGTCCTATCTAAGGTTTTCAGAAGTAAAGACAGTCTAAAAACAAAGGTGCGTCTGACTCACGCTATGGTTTTCTCAATTGCCACATATGCCTGTGAAACTTGGACATTAAAAAAGAAAGATAGAAGAAGAATTGATGCGTTTGAATTGTGGTGTTGGCGAAGATTACTGAAAGTACCATGGACTGCCAGAAGAACAAACAAATCAGTTTTAGAAGAAATACAACCAAAATGTACACTAGAGGTGAGGATAACTAGGCTTAGACTCTCATACTTTGGGCACATTGTCAGGAAAGACCGATCGCTTGAAAAGGATATCATGTTTGGTAAAGTCGAGGGCCAGCGGAAAAGAGGAAGACCTTCAACGTGATGGATTGACACAATTACTGCAACAATGGATGCAAACGTTGGAACAGTCAGGCAATTGGCGCAAGACCGTTTAGCATTTCATTCTATTATACATAGGGTCGCTATGAGTCGTAAACGACTCAACGGCAACTAACAACAACATGTCTTATTTCTCAGTAATTTTTTTTTTTTTTTTTGCCTTTGAGTCGGTTTTGACTCCTGGTGACTGCCTGGACAAGTCCCTGCAGTTTTCTTGGCAAGATTTTTCAAAAGTGGTTTGCCATTGCCTCCTTCCCAGGGCTGAGAGAGAGTGACTGGCCCAAGGTCACCCAGCTGGCTTCATGCCTAAGGTGGGACTAGAACTCAAGGTCTCCCAGTTTCTAGCCTGATGCCTTAACACTATACCAAACTGGCTCTCAGCTCTCAGTAAAACTATGCTTTATTTAAGAAAATATTTATGACCAAGAAATAGAACTTGAAGACTTGGGAAAATATTCCAGATTCTAGCTTTGCTTGTCATTATTGCTCTTGCCTTAATTACATATGATTAAAATTATTTAGTTAGTAGAAATTTTCTACAACTTACATTAATACTTAGTGATTTTTCCTTAAAACTGAAGTAGCTTGGGTATGATATACATACTGAAGGGCGCATATCGGAAATTCTCAAAGCAGTAATAAAATATAATCTGTATTAAATGTAATCAATTAATAAATTAGTCAAATCCTAAAATTATAACAACAGTTTCATAATTTCGTGTAAAAAATGACATGAACTCATTGAAGGATCTCTAGATAACTTAATCTTCACCAATGTCTGGAAGGCCATCGCCAGTGAAAGCGGGGGGCCGGGAACTGCAGTCAGATTTCCAAAGTGAAGCTGGGCATAATGTTGGTGACATGATAAAGAAAGGTTTCCTGGCATCAGCTTTCTGTACCTTATGAAAATATAGTAACCAATAGATTCTCCCAAAATGATTGCACTGAGTGGTTAGTTTTGGTTGGAGAAGATGGTTGGAAGATAGCTTGGTGCCAGTGCTCTATAAAGGTCTAACATTTAAATCAGTGATCATACATTCATGATAAAAAAGTGAGGTTTGATTTCTATGTGTTTGCCATAGCATTGAAAGAGAGGAAGATTTTACCCATTGGTTTCACCTCCCCCCTACAGTGATCGCAGGTTCAGCCAAAAATAGTGAACTTTATGTGCTCCAACTCTGTAAGTCCTGTACATGTCACTAGGAACTTGTTTATGCTGGCGAGAGAGACGGGGGGGGGGGGTCAGCAGAATCATAGCTGATGGGCTATTTGATGTGATCTATTTATTTCTCTGTTTAGAGAGCTCTGAGAAGAGGGTAGAAGAACAGGCTTTGCAGAACTGCTGATCTTACGCACACTTTATTCTAGCTGGTAACTGATATCCAAGAATGAAGCCAATAAATGTGAGAGAATAGCTTGATAAATGATTTCTCAGGGAGGGGCCGTTAGAAGGTTGGTATTTTTGAGATAACAATATTGGCAAATAGTACGGAAATAATTGTCATTTGGATGGGGTTGCAATGTACTAAAAGCATGCCTTCTGTCCATTACTGATAAACTTGTTTGGTAACGGTGTAGTGTAGGTTCAGGTGAGGTTATTCCATATACAATTTTAAGGGAATATGATATGTGATCTTGCCTCTTGAGTTGTGAGTAAGCATTTGGACTGCTGGTGACTACTTGCAAGTCAGCTTTAACACAGAACCAGGAAAGTGCTCTCTTTTTGATACAATATTTTGACATACAAAGGAGAATCCAAGCCATAGAGGTGAGAAATTGGATAGCTATGATTTATTATTTAAGAGGATCGATATATGCTGTTTTTCAGTTAAGAAAATACAAGAAATAATACAATTAAACATCCTGTAATTAAAAATAAAAAGTAGTTTAAAATGATGGAACTACACTGGGTTGTGAATTAAAAAATAAATTCAGGGACAGCTGAAAATAAATTCACATGATTGAAGTCATATTTATAAATAAATCTTAGAAGTGTCTGTGTAGGAGACGGTATTTAAGATAAACAACTTTTCAGTTCAGTGTGTAACTGCAATTACTAGAACCCTCAATTCTAGTAACTTCTTAATTTTATATTTGGTTATTTATTTAGATTCATTTTTAATGAATCTAAATAAAGGGAATAGTGAACATATGCTAACCACTACACAACTAAAATAGAAGTTGGTAAGCAAACACTATCAATTTAGTTGCAGTACATAAATGTATGTTAAAATTTAATCATATTTTAATATTTCAGAATGATCCTAAAATGATCTAATTTGGAGTGGTGAATATGGGTTAGAAATTATTTTGGAATTACTGCCATATTGCATAAAAATTCTCGTCCATTTGAACAACAAGGTTTATGTGGTCGTGTGCTTGTCTCCAAATAGTCCTAACATTTCCTTAATAAGCCCTGATAAATCCATTGCATTTTCAAAAATGTAAAGAAGAGTACTAGGTTTTATAAATAAGCAGCTGCAGAACCTTGCAGGATGTGTACTATTGTTGTTTTTAACATTGTGCTGATTCTACAGGTATAAACTACTGCTTTAATATTTGCTGAGATGCTGATTTCCTATTTTGATTATGGAATTGCTAGATGCATTAGATACTGCTTTCAGATAAATTGCATGTTAGGTTTAAAAAAATGGTAGGCTTTGAACTTGGCAAAAGTTAAAATTGTAGCTGTTAAAATGATCTTCTTTTGACAAGATACAGCTTCAGTTTTTGCATTTCATTGCTTTCTAAGTAATTTCTTAGAATGACAAAGAAGCATGGAGTGAGGAATAGATTTAATTTAAATAGCACTGGTGTTTTTCCAGTACCATTTTTTGTATAAGGTGAATGAATTTTGAGGCTCCTATGACAATAGCTTGTTAGGCCAGCTTGCTTTAGTTATCATATAATAACTTTCAGATATACTTAGAAAAGTGAGTGCTTTCTCAGCATCCAGTAACTATATTTTGATTAGTTAAGCACTGTATTTCTCTTACTCTAGCAGTACCCCCACCACCCATCCAACCTCAGACTTGTTCCATTGTGATGGCAGCAGGTAAGGAACTTAATAAAATCTGATCAAGACCGAATAATATTAACATTTCAAGGATTAGTTACCTTCAGTGTATAGCGCTGAATAAGGAAAGATTTTAAATTATGATCTACTGCTTAATATCAGAAAAATATTTCTGATATTAGGGAAAATACAATTTATAAATGTACAGAAGTATTCTGGAAGTGTTGAAAATATTATTTCTCTTTTCCTGTTCTTGAACAAAGATTCAGAAAGGTATATAATTGAAAAGATGTGCTTAAACTAGTCTGAGGGACAAATCTGAATAATGTGTATAGGTTGTATATTTATAGTGCCATTATGGATTTGGTTGGAATTGTACCTTTCATACTAAATGTCAGCAAAGGAAGGAATTTCCTTGTATTGCACTAAAGTATTGTAAACATACTTTTCTCTTATTCACATCTGGCTTCTACCCCCTAAATATTAATATTAATATAAATATAATCTGAGGATAAAATCGCTCAGATTCATTCCAAGTTGGACTCTAAGCGTGAGACAAGATCTGGGGAAATGCCTGTACTTACCCTGTTATCTGGGAACGGTTTGATCCTGTTGGGCCTGATGAAGTAGACAGGATCCTCCGGATTGTAAATGCCACCACATGTCAGCCTTACCCGTGTCCCTCCTGGCTGGTTAAGTCAGCTAGGGAGGTGACATGTGGCTGGGTCCAGGCAATGATTAATACATCCTTGAGTGAGGGGGTGTTTCCGGCTGCCTTTAAGGAGGCGCTGGTGCACCCGCTCAAGAAACCATCCCTGGACCCCACCATCTTGGGCAATTTTCGTCCGGTCTCCCACCTTCCCTTTTTGGGAAATGTGGTTGAGAAAGTGGTGGCGTTGCAACTCCAGAGGATCCTGGAGGAAACGGATTATCTGGACCCCTTTCAGTCAGATTTCAGGCCGGGATATGGGACGGAGACCGCATTGGTCGCACTTATGGATGATCTCTGGCGAGAGCGGGATGGAGGGAGTGCGTCCATCCTGGCTCTCTTAGATCTCTCAGCGGCTTTCGATACCGTCGACCACGGTATCCTTTTGGGGCGGCTCAGGGAGTTCGGGGTGGGCGGCGTAGTTTTGCGCTGGTTCGCCTCCTTCCTCCGGGGCCGTTCTCAGTCGGTGTTGATAGGGGAAGAAAGGGCTGACCCGCGACCCCTGGCTTGCGGGGTGCCGCAGGGGTCGGTTCTCTCTCCTCTCCTGTTCAACATCTACATGAAGCCGCTGGGCGAGATCATCCGTCACCACGGGATGAGGTATCACCAATATGCTGATGATACCCAGTTATATATCTCCATCCCGGGTGAAGTAAGTGATGCAGTCGATGCCTTATCTCAGTGCCTGGAGGCTGTGGGAGTCTGGATGGGGAACAAGAGGCTTCAGCTGAACCCTGGTAAGATGGAGTGGCTGTGGATTGATGGCCCCCCTGTATCCGGGAAGTTATCATCTTTGGTTCTGGATGGGGTAGCACTACCCCACTCAGATCCAGTGCGGAATCTGGGGGTCCTCCTGGACTCACGACTCCTGCTCAAAGAGCAGGTGGCAGTCGTGGCCAGGAGGGCCTTTGCACAGCTTCGAGTTGTGTGCCAGCTACACCCTTTCCTGGATCGGGATGCCCTCCGAACAGTCACCCATGCCCTTGTCATCTCTCATATAGATTATTGTTATGCGCTCTATATGGGGCTACCCTTGAAGAGTATCTGGAAGCTTCAGCTGGTCCAGAATGCAGTAGCGCGGGCAGTTATGGGTGCTATAAGATCAGCACATGTGACACCTCTGCTGTGCGAGCTGCATTGGGTACCAGTTTGCTTCCGGGTCCAATTCAAGGTGTTGGTGATTACCTTTAAAGCCCTACATGGCATAGGACCAGGGTACCTGAGGGACCGTCTCGTCCCGATAACGTCGGCCCGCCCCACCCGTGCATGCAGGGAGGGCATGCTCCGGACCCCTTCAACAAGAGAATTTCATCTAGCGGGGTCCAGGAGGCGTGCCTTCTCTGCGATAGCGCCCGCATTATGGAACTTCTTGACCCCGGAGGTGAGGCTGGGCCCCTCACTCCTGACCTTCCGGAAGTCTCTTAAGACCTGGCTCTGCCGCCTTGCCTGGGACGACGGAGGTGGTAGTGCCTCCTGGGGGTGGCTGGCCCCATAGTGCCTTGATCCCGATAGTGGATTTTAACCATCTTTTGGATTTTATTTATTCTCTCTATTTATTGTTTTAGGATAATTTTATGTATAGATTTTAACTGTTGATTTGTTGTAAACCGCCCAGAGTCCCCTATTCGGGGAGATGGGCGGGGATAAATTGAATGAATGAATGAATGAATGAATGAATGAATGAATGAATGAATGATTAATATGGAATATGGTAGTCTTTCAGTTTTCATCATGAGTTGATGCCGGAATTTTCACATTGTGGAATATTGGCCTAGTGTCCTTTCATTGCATGTGGTATGTGAAACCAGTGAGATCAGTGGAACAGAATAAATGATTAACTTGGAACCCTTCAGTCAGCTCTAGAGGGGCATCCTGAAATAGAATTGAGGGAGGACAACAGGGACTGTATTGGAGAGCATAAAGTCTCACCATCCAAATGGACTTCACTTGCACAATGTTAAATTTCATCTGTCTGGTTGGTATTAATATAACTAAAATAGAAGTTTCCAGGATTCTGCCTGTCTTATACAGTAGTATAGTCAATACTATAAGGAGATCTTAATTTTAAAGCAGATCTTTCCATTGTGGCCATGAACACCAATCTACCTGCTTTTGTTTAGGTGTACTAGTTGTTTGGTAACCTTAAAGGGGAAAAGCTCCCATTTTATAAAAAGCATTTACACCTAGTTTCTCTGAAGGCATTCTTGTTTTCCACAAATGATCAGAGAAAGTTACATACAAGAGTTACACGCTATATACAAATGAAAATTGCTGAAAGATGTTCAGCTGGAAGTTCTCAGTTCACTGTTGGGCAATGTCGGGCTTCAGAGTTTAGTGACTGTGGTCTAGAGAACAGATTTCCTGACATTTTGCTGGCAACTGTGGCTGGCATCTTCAGAGGCAAAGTGGTCTGCTATGTAAGCCACAGGCAACTGAGCAGGCAACAAAATCAAACTGTACACCTGCACAGAGAGGTTATTGAGATCCGCAAACATCCCAACAGCTTCAACAAGAAAGAAGAAAGTCTGAAAATTAACAAAGCCTGGTTACCTGCCTGTGCCACACCAAGATCCTGCCCAAAAGCAGGACCAACTAGGAATCAGCTTCCAAAAATGAGCAAATCAGAAACTTGCCTGGACGAGGAGCCAATCAGGACTCAGCTGCTCAGACTAACCAACCAGAACCCAGCACAAACGAAGAACCAATCAGGAATCAGCACTCCAAAAATGACCAATCAGAAGCTGGCATGAACAAAGGACCAATCAGGAACCAACACCACCAAAACAACCAATTAGGATCGGACACAAAGTATCAATAAGAGACCATCCCTCACCAGCCTGCACCAATCAGAAACCAGCTTGGCCAAAGGCCAATTGTAAGTCCAGACACCTGGCTATAAAGACGTGAGCCCAGTTAGCCCCCTGCTCAGTTGCTTGTAGTCTACATAGCAGACCACTTTGCCTCTGAAGATGCCAGCGACAGTTGCTTGTGAAACGTCAGGAAATCTGTTCTCTAGACCACAGTCTCTCAGCCCTGAAGCACAACACTGCCCAACAGATACTGGCCTTGAAAGCCTACACCAGTATATTCTCAGTTCACCTTGCAGCATGCCATGGCTAGGGTGTAATTGTTGTTCTTATCAGAGTCTAGCCAATAAACCTGCTCTGAATCCATGTGATCAAGGATTTGGTGCACTTATTTCACTACTTGTTTGTGATGTTTTAAATTTCTTCAGTCTGCTTATTGTCCAACAGAATTGGACTACAGTTTCCGTCATTCTCCACCTCACCAGGGTTGAGCCCATCATTATTCTCATTGTGATTGACCAGGCAAACTTTCAGTTTTTCATAAATTGGGTTTGCATGTTTGTTTTCTTTGGCCTTTGACTACAAGATTGGAAAAGATTAATTAGGTGCAATTGCCTGCATTCTTTAGATATGTCAGGATGAGACTTTTTGTTATTTGGAAATATAATGTCCAATAGAAGATTTAAAAAATGCAATCTAAGGGGATATGTCAATGAAGATTCTCAGTCGTCCAGGTGGAATTGTCTGTACGTTGAGTCATGGCAACTGGATTTCTTTCTTTTGGTTGAAACGTTTCACTGCTTATCCAAGTAGCTTCTTCAGTCTGGGCAAAAGTTGGTGAGGGGACCACCATATGTCTTCCAGGGTGGCTGTATTGACCTTACACCCGATTGGCTTGTTAATTGGGCAGTTGAGGTGTAGATAGTCTTTAGGATGTCTTACTCCTAAAACCTTTATTCATTCCTAAGTGGATCGTTAAATGTGGCCTTGCTGGTGAACTTGTAAAGTGGTCTTAATCTTCCTGGGGACTAATGAAAGAGCAGCATGAATCTAAGGCAGAGCTTTCCAAACTTTTCACGTTGGCGACACACACCAGTGGCGGCGGCAGGGCCTGCGGTGTCCTGGTGTGTCGCGCAAAAAACCCAGAAGCGCTGATGGGAACCGAAAGAAGCGGCACCACCGCCATTCAGCACCACCGCTGCCGCCACCAGCGGCAACAGCAGCAGTGGCGCTGCTTAGTGGGGGTGCTGCTTCTTTCGGTTCCCCCATCAGCGTTTCCGAGTTTTTGCATGACACACCAGGACACCGCAGGCGACACAGTAGTGTGTCACGACACACACTTTGGAAAGCTATGCTCTAAGGCAGGGGTGGGGAACCTTTTTTTTCATTTGGGGGCAGGGTTTGCGGGTGGGAGCCAATCGTGTGGAAGGGTGCGGGGTTTGTGGGCAGGAGCCAATTGCGTGCACTGGGAGGGCGGGGTTTGTGGGCGGGAGCCAATCACAAGCATCGGGGGTGGGGTTTGCGGGCGGGAGCCAATCACACAGAAGGGGACGGGATTTGCAGGCGGGAGCCTTGAAAACAATTTTGCATGGCAAAATGTAGCTGCAGCTCCCCTCCCCACCCCACCCGCCACCAGCGTTGTATAATCCAGGTGGTGACTAACAGTCTGTGTGGGTGAGTGAGCTGAGGAGATGCAAAGGAGGAGGAAGCCAGCCAACTCCAAGACAAACCCGCTTCCCTGATCTTCTCTGCCTGTCCTTCGCTCCCTTGCAGCGCCTTGGAGACAAAGAGCCTCCCACAATCCGCCCCTTTCCTGATTGCATTGCAACCGCAACCCCTTTCTGGACCAGAGATCTTCTTCCCTGCCCCTCAGCCGGCTCCTCTGTGCCTGCAAGGCGAAGCGGATCAGGAGCAAGATGGCTTTAGCTCGCGTTTGCATCTGGCTTTCTTGTTGCTGCTGCCTCATGGTCGCCACCGCTAATGCAGCCGCCGACGCGCCCGCCACTGCTGGCCAGACCAAATGATTTTGCGGGCCTTATACGGCCCACGGGCCAGACATTCCCCAACCCTGATCTAAGGGGACCTATTGCAACACTTAAAAGAACAAGTCTTTGTTATTGAAAATGAAGGAATATGTGATGTATAGAGTACTACTGGGTGGGGAAGAGGACAGGTTTTTGTTAGCCTGTGTGTGTCGTAAGAGGACAGGTTTTGATAGCCTATGTGTGTGGTAAGTTAACAATACAGTGAGTTTGCAGAACTTTCCCAACAATTTCAACTGCAGTGATATCATGATGAGCAACAGAATTGAATTAATGCAATTAATTTTTTTCTTATTACATAGTAAGTATTAGCTGTTGGAAAGCATAAATGTAAGTATATAATGAAGCTTTCCACAAACAGATTTTCCTCAGACTAAAATTTAATTGCATGCTTTTACAACAACCTGATGAAAGAACAATGTATTGTTGTTTATTTTGTACTTTTCTGACAATGGAATAATTACCATGAGCAAGTAATTGTGCTGGTGTGGGCTACCTGATTACACCCATTTTGTTCCTTCTGCCAGCAGGGACAGCTAAACAAAAAGGAATGCCATCTGTAATTTATGGAGTGTTTGATCTCTCCCCTTTTGCTTCCTTAAGTAGGTAGAATTTGAAACCAGTCTCTCTTTTGGCCCTGAAAATCTAGTGTATTAGGAAAGCAACAATTCAGGTATCACAATAGAAGCACTAAACAAACTTTGATAGAGGTTCTGAAGAATTCTGGCTTAGTCTCTTATTCAAGCTAAACTCTGCAAAAATACACAAATGCCAGTTAGATGCTATATTGTAGAGATAGTTGCTTGAACTACACACTGTCTATTTTATAAGAATATTTTTTTTCAGACAAAGCTTGATAAACAGGAAGAATCTTTTTGTGTAATAGTTTACCTGAGAATAAGAAGACATTGTGTTCTTTATCTTCATTTACTGACTTGGTTAAAAATAAATGTATTTAAATGTTTTTCTATTTAATAAATGTAGAAAGAAGTAGTATATCCTGACTTGGCAAGTTTGCTGCCAATGTATACTGCCAGTAGTAATCTTCTGATTTTGTCTTGGCCAGCATTGCCATGCAATTAAATCTGACCTTTAGAACTGAACTTTGGTGAGGAATGGATATCTGATTATAGTTTGGAATGTACACAAATATACAGAACATGCCCAAAATAGTATGTTTGCTAATATCAGCATAGAACCAGAGCCTTGGCTTTTAAATAGTTTTCATGAATGTATTTTGCTGCAGCTTAAACTATGTATTTCTAGCCATATAGGGACTGGCATTGATTTGAGTATATTTCATTGTCATGTTCAGAAGCAACATTATTGTGACCTGGAATATTGCAATTCCAGCATAGATATCTGTCTATACTGTGCTTAGATAAAAGTGCAATCCATATTAAAATATGAAATATTAATTATCTCTAATTATCCAATTATACTGGATTAAAATAGAAGCTGATTCAAAGGGGTATTTGATCAGTTTTGGAGGTTTCTTGTGTGCGTGTTTGTGTGTGTATCTACATTATATGGTGAAGTTCTGGGGGGGGGGGTTCTGAAATTTATTTATTTATTTATTTGTATTTTTATGGCCGCCCATATCAACAAGTGACTCTGGGCAGCGAATAAAATTAAAAATAAAATAAAAACAATTACAATAATACAACAATTAAAATACATAGCAGCCAATAATAAATGTTAATGCGTATATAACATATGAATATACAACATGATGTTTGGCATGGATAATCAAAAAAAGGTAAAGGTTCCCCCCGCACAGTTGTGCAGTTGTGTCCGACTCTAGGGGCTGGTGCTCATCTCCGTTTGTTAGCCGAAGAGCCAATGTTGTCCGAAGACACTTCCGCGGTCATGTGGCCGGCATGACAGGCATGGAACGCTGTTACCTACCCACCGAAGTGGTACCTATTCATCTACTTGCATTTGCATGCTTTCCAATTGCTAGGTTGGCAAGAGCTGGAGCTAGTGCGGGAGCTCACTCCATCACGCAGGGCTAGAGATTCGAACCTTCGAACTTGCGATCTTCCGATTGACAAGCCTGGCGTCTTACCTGCTGAGCTACCACGCCCCCTAATCATATAGAATCATATAGAAATAATCATATAGAAATAGATTAAATAACATCAAATGAAAATACATTGAGGGGCAACTAGGTACCCTCCACTTATTTTAGACTACAACTCCCATAACCCGGGAGTTGGTTATTAGTTATGCTGGCTGGGACTGGTAGTAGATGCAACCTAGAAAATTTCCCACCTCTGCCCACTGGTTCTTTTTTTTTTTTTGGTATAGTGTATGAATGTACCCGGCATGTAGCTTTCAGGTAAGGAGACGAGTTTGTTATTTATATCCTCTACATTTGTTCCCCATAGAATGAGTGTGTGTAGGAGAGGGAGCAAAGCCAGTATCTGATCATTACTAAATCTGACCACCTAATCATACTTCAGCTATGCAGTTGCTGTCTGGACTGCAAGTTGATCTTGCAGATGGGACAAAGAGTGTTGTGGCTGTTACTTTATTCTTATTGCAAACGAAGTTTAAAACACAAAAGTTCTTCTACAAAATCTGGATTATGTTAAGTAAAGCTGACAGAGAATTAGATGGCTCTTAGAACTACCAATTCAGTCTCTTTGGTTGTAGGCTACAGGTGGAATTACAAATAACACCACCTTTCTGTTTGTAGCTCCTGGTATCACACCAATTTTAATTTTAGTACCATAATATTAATAGGTGTGATTTAGCTATGGAGGATGAGGATGGGCAAGTTCCAGTTCACTTGAGCAGATATTTGAAGCTCAGCACATTTTAAATAGCACCCACTGTAATAATCCTTGTGGCAGTGGATGCTATTTATCACCCTGTTTATTTTTAATTGCTCTTCCAGAGCTAAAATGCTTTTCAGGTTAGAATGTTTTGTTAGTAAAAGTGACATCATGCTGTAACACCATAATGCTATAGTAATTCAATTTTTCCTATAAAATGTTTTAATACTAGGATACACAAATACTAATTAAAAACTAATGTTTTTAAAGATAATAGTAAGGTGATTACCATTTAGTAATGACAAGATTTAATATGTTGAAGAAACATTTTAATGTTCAGGTGTAAAGAATAATTACCCTTTTTTCTTTAGGTACAGCTGGCAAAACATTTTAGCAATAATTAGAAAATGGAGCAAGGCAGTCACCCCCAACTAATGTTTTACAGATATGTAGTACTACAACTGCCATAATTCCCAGATGAAATTATGGAAAGGGAAATCCAATATCTGTGGAACTTAATAGTTTGCAGAAGGCTGAATTAAAGGCTGATTTAAAAAAAAATCACATCCAAATTGTCAAAGAGTTTTTGTCAGTTCACAGGATTTGATGCAAGACACAGAGCAAAACATCTCTTGTGCATTGTTTTTCTCTTTTATTAAGATATCAAACACCATTTGCTTTTAGTTCTTGCTGCTTTTCTTGGCAGGTTATATGTACAACTAGATTCTATTCTCTGCTTGGCTGATAACCTGCCACAATCTGATTTTTAGAATGACTTGGAAAATGTTTTTTTGTTCCTACTGGGACTATATATACAGGTGAGTGTTCTTTTTCTCTCAGGCTGGCAGCAGCCATTTTAGCTGGCAGAACATGATTTTTTCTCTATTCTGTCTCCCCCATAGTTCTCTGTGCTGGAGAGTTTTGTCCACAGTGGTCCCTAATTCTTCAGTGTGACTTTAGATCTCCACATTCGTAAACACTTCAAGAGTCTTCCCTGGGCACTCGTCAAACCAGCAACTCCCTTAAATGTTGCCATCTTGAGGGACCTCGGAAGCATGTGCTTTCTGTGGCAGCCCCTGCCCTGTGGAACAGTCTACCCCTTGAGATCCAGGAGCCCCCTACCCTTTTAACCATCTGGAAAGTCTTGAAGAGCTTGCTTTTCCCCCAAGGGTTGGAGTAGGGTGAAGTTGGAGTTAGAAGAGAGTGTTGTGAGTTGCATCAAGGGAATTTGGTTGTGGTGCCAGGTATTATTGTAGTATTTTTTGGTTTTAATGTTTTGTATGTTGTTGTTTTTATATTGTGATTGTGAGCCACCCAGAGTTCTGGTTTTGAAATGGGCAGCCATATAAGTATTTTAAATAAATAAATAAACTCTTCAGCAGTGCAACACTGTCCAGTCTGTCTCAGAAGCACCAGGCAACAGTGCTCTGTATTTAAACCAACAAGAAATCTTCAACGACAACTGTTGCCTAACTCTATCTTAGATTGCCAGCCATTATACCTTCTTCCAGTTCTTCAGGTTTCCCTTCCAGGCAGACTTTTGTTTTTAAGCCTCCACCTTATTTTGTGAGCTCAGCAATCATCCCTCACTTTCTTCTGTGGGAAACATCTTCCTATGAGAAACTAGGAAACCTCTCATACTTGAGGCTCTGCTTATCAGTTAAACTATTTTTTTGAGTGTTTGTGTGGACAGATTTATAGGCAGGGATGGATTCCTTCAGGCTGTCACTCAAATATTATAGGAAATGGGTCTGAGCACAGTTTGGTTGCCCCACCATGTATATCTGCATGGGTTTCTTCTCCCTCCTTTTGAAAGGCAGAAAAAGTACAGTATCAATATCTCTGAAGGTGGTGCATTCTTCTATTATTGTAAAAAATAGTCAGGACTTTCCACCAAAAGGATATCTGTAGGATGTTTTCAAAACAGGGTCTGTAGATATTTTTTTTATTCTGGTATATTTACAATTGATACTGCAAAATTATTTTCATGAAATGATCTTAAGAGTTCATTATCTTCTTGATTTCTGATTGTTTTAGATCATAGCTTTCCAAACTCTGTGTCGCGACACTTTAGTGCAGTGCTTTCCAAACTGCCGCCGTTGGTGACAAACCAATGGCGGTGGCCTTGTGTTTTCCGCTAAAACGCAGAAGCACCGCCGCCGTGCACACCGCCGCGCGTGCCCCTGCCACTGCTTCCGGGTTGTGTTGCGACACACTAAACTGTGTGTTGCGACACACTAAAGTGTTGCGACACACAGTTTGGAAAGCTATGCTTTAGTGTGTCGCAACACAGAGTTTAGTGTGTCGCAACACAACCCGAAAGCGGCTGCGGGGGTGTGCATGGTGGCGGTGGCAGCAACGACGGCAGCGGCGCGCCATCAGCGCTTCCGCGTTTTAGTGGAAAACGCACCGCCGCGCACGCCACTGCCACACGCCCCCCCACGCTGCCGCCGTTGGTGTGTCGCCAATGGCGACAGTTTGGAAAGCACTGATCTGACGCATAGCTTTCCAAACTCTGTGTCGCAACACTTTAGTGTGTCGCAACACAACCCGGAAGCGGCAGCGGGGGCGTGCATGGCGGCGGCGCGCACAGTAGCGGCGGTGTGTACGGCGGCAGCGATACGCCATCAGCACTTCCACGTTTTAGCGGAAAACACGAGGCCGCTGCCGCCATGCATGCCACCTCCACGCGCCCCCCTGTGCCGCCGCCGCGCGCCCCCCCGCGCCACCACCGCTGCCGCCATTCGTGTGTTTGGAAAGCACTGTTTTAGATGATTTGCCCTTTCTTTTTTGAATATAAGATTATGTATCAGACTAGGATAAGACCTGAATTCCAATTTGTTTCAGGATAAACAGACTGGCATGTAAATACGGATATGACTGTAAACACACTTGTCCTGTCCCAAATTGCAAAGTTATCATTGGAACTTGAGCTGATAATGGCAACAATGAGGCAGACATGACAAAAAAATGGGGTGGGGGAAGGTTTCCACTTGTGAAAAACACTATGGTGATAAGAGTGGGATTGAATTCAATGATCAACAGATCTGTCCTCAACTCAGAGTAACCACCATTGATCCCTCCAATAACTTTCCAGTCAGAACATAACATGTTTCCCAGCATTCTGGAAATGGTGTATAGAAATTGGAAGAGATCCTTATTTTTACCATTTTACTACAAAATTGGAAATTTTGGAAATGTGACCTCTCCCCACCTTTGACAAACATCCCTTTCGATGTAGAAGGACCACCTTATCCTTGCTACCTCCCTTTCTGTTCCATAAAGCTCCCTCAATCTGAGCCTCAAATGTCATTGATGTTTTTTATAACCATTTTGCTGCAAATTTCATCACATTCTTACTCAAGAATGTATTCGAAAGAGTAGACACTTAAGAAAAGTTTTAAAAAGGAGAATGGCTTGAAAATCCCTGTCCCCCTTTTTATGGAGTATGATGTGCTTTCATCCTTATTAATTATCTAAATTGCCAGCAAATTCCATCCTATTTTTATTTTTAAAAAATTAACATATAGCCATAAATGTGTACATATTTTTTTCTTTGGTAGATAATAGGAAGTCCTTAAATTGCATGTCAGAATCAGAAACAATTATTACCCTGAATTTATTTATTTATTATTTTTATTATTTAAATTTATATCACCGCCCATCTCCCCCCAACGGGGAACTCTGGGCGGTGAATTGACTTTGGGTAGGTCTGGTTATTTCCAAAGTCCTGGATCTGTCCCTCCAAACATCTGTATGGCACTCCTTAAGTGTCTTCAGCATTTTATAAGGCTGTGTCTGTTGCTTCTGTACATTAAAGAGAAAAAAATATCTAATACTTTTGCTTCCCTTGCAGTTTAATAGCTATTATTTGCTTGTAAACTGATAGTCAAATATTCAGCTTCCCTATAGGAAGGAATAATCTCCAGCATTTATTGGTCAGGAATTAAAGATTAATTCAATTTTAGTTTTGTAGTACAAATCTATGCAGTTTATTCATCCATATTTTGGGTAGTTGAACTATTTCCAGGGCACTTGTGATCACACAGATAAAACTGCTTTGTGACAGGAAGCACACATGGATTAAGATACTTTGTTCCCCATGACATCTGGTGAACTGGTGAGTAGGGTTTCTGCTTTGAAGTAAATGGAACACAAATCACTAAAAAAAAGTATTGCTTAAAAATACCAGGTACCCTTTTCACTGAATATTGTGGTTAATGAATGACTGTGAGTGGCTGTTTATTCTTTAGAAAATAGAGTTTGACAGAAAAACAGGAAAGATGATGCTTTTTCCTTCTTCAAAGTCTGTGGCTTGAATCATGTCAACTGGATTTCTATTTTCTCAGTAGAAACGTTTCGCTCCTTATCCAAGGAGCTTCTTCAGTCTGCTTCTTCAAAGCAGCTTTCACTTGTGAAAACATGGGTTGAATTCAAAAGTCTGAATGGAAGGGGAGTACCAATTTCAAAAATGTCTGGGGAAGAAAGAAGCAGAAATACTGAAGATTAATTATGTCAGTTTTCCGACTTCCAGTGGTGCAAGAAATACATTAGTTGCAAGGGTGGGGTGGGGTGCTATATGATTTTGGAGACCATTCTCCCACCCCATCCCAAATGAACAAGTTTCTTGCTTAAAACTTTTATAGGATTTTGATTCCTTAAGCATAATTTTTGCTGCTAACAGTTTCACCTTATAAATCAAAACTGTAATTCTATAGTACCTTTTAAAAGTGAATGCATTTGATAATTATTTTAGTGCGAGATAAGTCATTTTATCAGATGCATGAAGAGAAATCCTTTCTTGTTAACGTTCCCAACATAATTTTTCTAGGGAGATGTAGGTTTTACTATTGCTCTTAAATTTTCCAATGGGCTGTAAACAATCCAGATAGTAGTACCACATGCTATCTGATACAGCCAAGTACTTAAAAATTGGAATTTGGGGGATCAGGCTACCTTAGCTTAAAAGTACCGCATGGTGGTGTATGTATACTGTGTTTAATGGAATAGAAATAGGCTTAAACTGCTACCAATTTTTTTGATAATTGTATATGTGAATGAAGAGTTGCATATAGTGATGTTTCTACAGATACAGAGACAATATAGAATATATTCTGTATATAAGATTGAGTGAAATGTGTTGTAAAGAGCTTTTAGAATAACATGATTAAAATTCCAAGTAAGGAAACCCAAGGGGGAGTGGGAGAAAATTAGGACCAATTTGTTATGCACGTAGCTGTCTTTGTGTAACAACCTTGTTTTTTTCCTAAAGGAATGAGCAAATGGAAAACAGAGCTGCTAAATTAGTCTGTCTGTCTGTCTATCCCGCCCGCCCGCCTTTATTATTTTTATAAATAACTCAAGGCAGCAAACATACCAAATACTTCTTCCTCCTCCTATTTTCCCCACAACAGCAATCCTGTGAGGTGAGTTGGGCTGAGAGAGAGTGACTGGCCCAAGGTCACCCAGCCGGCTTTCATGCCTACGGCGGGACTAGAACTCACAGACTCCTGGATTCTAGCCCAGCACCTTAACCACTAGACCAAACTGGCTCTATCTAGTTATCTAGTTGATAACTTCTTGCTGGCAGTACTAGTCCTTCTATTGTGCACAACATTAAAAAAGGATGCATTAAAAAAAAACCTTGGATTTATTTAGCACAATTCTACCCCACTTTTCTTAAGGTGATTTATAGTAATGGAGCAAATAAACACTAGACAAGTGAAACAGTTGTGCTATGAATGCCTCTGTTTAGGTCTTTCCAAGGATTAATGTGTGTTCTTCCTGTGTTTTTTTGTTTGTTTGACACTTCCACAGGGACTTGCCAGTTGTTCAACCAATCACACAAGATGGCATGGCTGGTGGATTTGGATATTTGCATTCAGGGGTCATTTTGTTTTGTTCTGAATGTGTCAAATTCACAAAAGTATAATCTTACTGGTAAATTGATATGTGTCAGATGTAGGGACAAAGGTATGATTGCTATCACGGTTACCCTTGGACAGTTTCCCTACTGTGGCACTCAACATTCTCTGCCAGGAAAGCGGCTGCCAGAATTTTCTTAAGCTGGTTTAGAGTCCAACTGGCATCGATTTGGGACAGGGACATGACCAGTTTAAGGGTGCAGTGCCGATCAGCCCTTAGGTTTCATAGCTTTTTCGAGTTTTTATTATCATCAAATTATGCACTAACTGTTTCAGATTTGAAATACACTGTCTAGGTAGCGCAATGAAACCTGACCAAAAGCTGTGTTCTTAATGATGTCCGCTGCTTTTTTCAACATTATTGAATCATTGAATGGCTGAAGGTAAGAGACTTGACAAGAGGTGTAACTCTTGAAATAAACCCACTTTCTGGGGGTTAGTCTGCTTCAGCAAAAACTGCAGCTTTATGGCATCTTTAAAAAACTTGACAGGTTTGTTGGCGCCCAATTTTTGTGGACAAGAGCCTTCTTCAACAGCCTAAAGTGTTAAGACTTCACTTTCTCCAATGAAGTAAGCTCTTGTCCACAAAATACAAACAGCAAATCATCTTTGTGTTAAGCTTACTTTATCTCTGTAATTAGTGAGATTGTTTATGATAGGAAAGCCTATAATGTTCCTTCATTTATATTTAAAAAAACAGAATTAAAGTTTAAGAATCTAAATTTATTGTCTTTTTAGGACAATATAATTATCAGGATGAAATAATGGCAGGGGTGTTAGGTGAAGGGAAATATGTAGAGGGCTTTATTTTTTTCATTCATTCATTCATTCATTCATTCATTCATTCATTCATTCATTCATTCGATTTCTCACCGCCCAACTGCCTCCAGGGATTCTGGGCGGTTTACAAATCAATAAAATATCAAACATTAAAATAAACAATTTAAAAATACGATAAATATAATAAAATCAAGATGGTGATGTCTTCTTTCAAACATTGGAAGGGCAATTTAGGGCTATCCTACGATGTTAGCAATCCCCAGGAGTTTATGCTCTTCTTTCCGCCCCAGGCCAGTTGGCAAAGCCAAGTCTTGAGTTGTTTCCTGAAGTCCAGGAGCGAGGTGGACTGTCTTAACTCTGGGGGAAGAATATTCCACAGAGCAGGCGCTACTGCAGAGAAGGCACTCTTCCGTGACCCCATGAGATGGAATTCTTTAACTGATGGGGTCCGTAGCATGCCCTCCCTGCATGACCGGATGGGACGGAACGATGTAATGGGGATAAGACGGTCCCTTAGGTAACCTGGTCCCATGCCATGAAGGGCTTTAAAGGTCATAACCAACACCTTGAATTGCACCCGGAAGCAAACTGGAACCCAGTGCAGCTTGCGTAACAATGGTGACACATGTGTCCGATATGGGACTTCCAAGATGGTTCGTGCAGCCGCATTCTGGATCAGCTGAAGCTTCCGGATACTCTTCAAGGGTAGCCCCATGTAGAGCGCATTGCAGTAGTCTATATGTGAGATAACCAGGGCATGAGTGACCATTCGAAGGGCCTCTCGATCCAGGAAAGGTCGTAACTGGCGCACAACACGAAGCTGTGCAAAGGCCCTCCTGGCCTTTATAATCCAGATATGCCACCTGGTATCTTTGTTTCAATCAACCCTGACTGCTCATTGGAAGGACAGATACTGAAGGTGAAGCTCAAATACTTTGGCCACCTAATGTGAAGAGAGGACTCACTGGAAAAGACCCTGATGCTGGGAAAGACTGAAGGCAAAAGGAGAAGGGGACGGCAGAGGATGAGATGGTTAGATAGCATCACCGATGCAATGAACATGAACTTGAGCGAACTCCGGGAGACAGTGGAGGACAGGAAGGCCTGGCGTGCTATGGTCCATGGGGTCACGAAGAGTCGGACACGACTAAACAACTGAACAACAACAAATCTTTGTTTAGTTCAAACACAAAGCATGCACAGCTTTCATAGGGGTGAAAGCTGGAAATGTGTATTTTCAGCTTTCAACAGTGCATCAATTTTTAAAAAAATAAAAACATAGTAAAGGATAAAGGATAGTTTGGTCTAGTGGTTAAGGTGCTGGGCTAGAAACCAAGAGTCTGTGAGTTCTAATCCCGCCTCAGGCATGAAAGCCGGCTGGGTGACCTTGGGCCAGTCACTCTCTCTCAGCCCAACTCACCTCACAGGGTGGTTGTTGTGGGGAAACTAGGAGGAGGAAGGAGTATTAGGTATGTCTGATGCCTTGAGTTATTTATAAAAATAATAAAGGCGGGATAAAAATTAAATAAATAAATAAAGCAAACCCAAATACAAAAACTATAAAGGTTTTTTTTTTAAAAAAAAGAATGGATAAATTGGGAGTATATAGAAGTACATGTGTAATCCTTAACAACATTTTAAACATTCAGTACTATTTTAAGAAAATGAAATACCATGAATTATTTTCGTAGACAACTCTTGATAATTTGTCAGAATAGATTAGAAAGGAATTTTATTCTATAAAGAGTTCCAGGCTGGCTAATCAAATTTAAATCTTAGATCTTGTTTACATACTGTAAAAGATTTTCAAGAGAATCTTTTATAGTTGGATATAAAATTGTGTTTTATACAATGGTGTCCTGGAGAGCTTTAAAGATCTGGCTCTTCTCCCAAGCTCTGGGTTAGGGTCGTTGGACCCCTTGGCATTTTTTAAAAAACTCAATAAATGCACTGCCACCAAATGTTGCCGCTGCCAGGAAGGAGCCACCCCCACCCCCCAAAAAAAGGTGCCTCCAACACCTCCAGGCCTCACCAACGCCGCCAGCTCTATCGCTGCTGGGGCTCTGCTAGTCACTGAACAGCTGATTAGCACAGTAGCTATTCCTTTCCAGCTTGCAATTATTTTTAATTTATCAGTGTTGTCCAGGCTTGGTCTATATATTCATTTAATGAAACAATAAACCTAATAAAATGTATTTACAAGGATTTTGAAAACATACAGGAATTAGGGATTTTTGGAGAACTTCCATACCTATTGTCACTCAAAATTTTACAATAAACATGACTTGGTATTCTGTCTAAATCAGTTCTCCTGATGCTCCCCATATGTTGGCGATTGTAGTCCCAATATACTGTATTTATAAGGTGATAAATTTGATTGATTGATTGATTGATTGATAAATAAATAAATAAATAAATAAATAAATAAATAAAATAAGCTTGGAAAAATCTGTTTTAAGATCTAAAAATAATACATTTGCTCTGTTTCAGTGGGAACAATAATTACTTTGTTTCATATATGAAGCTTTAATATACTTAAGCTGAAATCATCCTGGTATAAAGGCAACTTCTGACATGTCGTATCCCATTTTGGTATAGGCCATTTCATTAAAAAAAATTGTCATTCGTACCATAACGTGAGTTAGCATGGGAGCACGTGCATACGTGCTGTTGGAAGGAAATCTTACCAGGGTCTGTTCCGAGCCAGGAATGAAGATACTCAGGCAGTTGCTTGAACAGAGGTGATAGCTTTATTGTCTGAGAGCACGAAATACAGAGAAGTCAGCTGTCGGAGGTGGCCACAATTGTATTTCCCCACCAGCCCTTTTGGTCTAGTGCAAGGGTCGGAAATGGCGGCTCGCGAGCCAGATGCGGCTCTTTGGCCCCTTGAGTGTGGCTCTTCCGCAGCTGAACTCACCCCCACCCCGTCCACGCGATTGGCTCCCGCCCGCAAACCCCGCCCCCTGGCTCTCGCACTGAGCGAGGCCCGGCGTGGCAGGGAGGCGCTGCTGGCCCGGGACGCGGCGCTGTCAGCGGCGCAGGAGCGGCTGCAGGGGCTGCTGCGGCTGGAGATGGCGCTGCTCCGCAGCATCCAGGTGCTGGGCGAGGGCGCGGGCCCGGGACGCGAGCGGCAGGGCGGCGCAGGGCGAAGAGCCGCCTGCTTTCCCCTTGGCCGCCTCCTGTCCGAGCCTGGCTCGGCTCCCCCGGCCGCTGCAGGGCTCGGGTTAGCGGGGGGAGAGGACGCCAAACGGCGGGGTGGGGGGATTGATAGGGCGGGAGGGTGCACCCGGAAGGCCTCCCGCGGCCGCTTCTCTAAGGCGGGTTGCAGAGCGCGCGGGAACGCCTGGTCCCTCCGCTCCCTCCAGCTCCGCCACCAGCCCCAGCAGTGCCGCCCACCCCGTCCTGCCGCCCGGAAAACCTCCGCCGGCTCCGTCCCCCCGCCGCCACCGCCCCGGCCAGGCCCCCTGCGCCGCCCTGCCGCTCGCGTCCCGGGCCTGCGCCCTCGCCCAGCACCTGGATGCCGCAGAGCAGCGCCATCTCCAGCCGCAGCAGCCCCTGCAGCCGCTCCTGCACCGCCTCCGACAGCGCCGCGTCCCGGGCCAGCAGCGCCTCCCTGCCGCGCCGGGCCTTGCAGAGATGGGCCTGAAGGGGCGCAGAGGCCGGAGAGGGAGCCCCTCCGTCTCCCCTTCTCTCCCTGCCTCGCCCGCCCACAGGGAAGGAGGCGCGGGTCCCGCCCGGTGAAGAGGGCGCAGCCTTCCGCTCTCCCGCGCCCCAGGTTTTGAGCCGGGCAGAGCGGAGAAGTTGCCTGCGGCAGCTGATCTAGGAGCCGGCCAACCTCCGCCGCTGGTTCCCAGGGCTTCCTCTTGGACGGGGAGTTCCCTCCCGCCTTCCCCCTCGGAGAGACGGGCCTGAAGGGGCGCAGAGGCCGGAGAGGGAGCCCCTCCGTCTCCCCTTCTCTCCCTGCCTCGCCCGCCCGCAGGGAAGGAGGCGCGGGTCTCCGCCCTGGCGGAGAAAGAGATGCCACCCTCCGGCCGGCAGGACGGGCACGGGAGAGCGGAAGGCTGTGCCCTCTCCACCGGGCAGGACCCGCGCCTCCTTCCCTGCGGGCGGGCGAGGCAGGGAGAGAAGGGGAGACGGAGGGGCCATTAGAAAGAAGCACAGCCTGCTGAGTGAGGTAGGGGGGAGCCATTGCATTGCAGGGCGCCCGGAAGCAACAGGTGCAGTGATGGGTGGCTGTGAGGGAGGCAGCCCAGCCTTTACCAGTGCAGGGTGATCTGCAAAGCGTGCAATGGCTTTATGAGATGGAAGATCTTAAAGGGACTCTCCCATGGGTTTAGTTATATTTATGTTTTCATGTTTTTTTTTAAGGTTTATTTTAGTTGTTCTGTTTTGTTGCATGCCGCCCAGAGTCCCACTGGGGAGATGGGCGGGTATATAAAAAAATAAATAGAGAGATAGAGAGATAGAGCGTTAGGCTGGAAGGGCTCCCTCCCAACCCCAGGGGAGGGGGCTCAGGGCCCCTTTTCCAAACCCAGGGGGAGGCAGGCGGGCAGCGCCCAGCCCAGAAATGCCCCCCTGCTTCCCCGCCGGAGCAGGACCCCCGACCACCCAGGCTGTGAGATCCGGGAGGGACTTGCCTCTTCCAGCACACGCATCATCCTGCTCCTGGGTCCGGGCCTGGGGGCCACTGGGGGACGGCTGGGTCCTGAAGAAGTGGGGGGTGGACAGGTTATTCTATGGAGTGTTTCTTAAACTTTTTTCCCTTCCCCCTTTTAAACATGACGGAGGACCCCCAAAGAGCTTTTTGTTTTGTCTTGAAGCACAGTTCTAAGGAATAAGACATTTTGCAACGCGGACGACTCGGCAGGAATCCCCGCAGTCCCCCCTCACCCGCGCGCCCCCCATATCTTGTCAGCCCGTCCTCCCTGCCTTTGGACAGCTGGTGCCTCAGGGAATGCCGAGCGCGCCCCACCCTGAGGGGCTGGCTTTCTCCTTGCGGGGAGCCACCACCGCGGCCACGCTTTGTTTGTGGAGGCTCCCCCCTTCCCAAAAACCCACCCGGCGGCTCCTCCGCCTCTCCTGGGAGCGGAGGGAGGGAGCGAGGCCCCGGGTAGGCCGAGCCCCTGGCGTCCTGCTGGCCGGAGGGTGGCAGCTCTTTCTCCGCCACTCCCGGTGGGGCGGCCAGGCCGGGTTCGCGGAGCCGCTGGCTGCGCCCCCTCCCTCCGTGAGCCCTCCGTGAGCCCCCCCGCCCCCTTCCACGTGATTGGCTCCCGCCCGCAAACCCCGCCCCTTCCACGTGATTGGTTCCCGCCCGCAAAACCCGCCCCCTTCCACGCGATTGGCTCCCGCCCGCAAACCCCGCCCCCTGGCTCTCGAGCATTTCAAAATGTGCACAAGCATGCCAAAATGGCTCCCGGGATAAAAAGTTTGCCGACCCCTGGTCTAGTGGTTAAGGTGCTGGGCTAGAATCCAGGAGACTGTGAGTTCTAGTCCCGCCTTAGGCATGAAAGCTGGCTGGGTGACCTTGGGCCAGTCACTCTCTCAGCCCAACTCACCTCACAGGATTGTTGTGGGGAAAATAAGAAGAGGAAGGAGTATTAGGTATGTTCGCTGCCTTGAGTTATTTATAAAAATAATAAAGGCGGGATAACAATTAAATAAATAAATATAGGGACATGGGTCTTTTGTTAGTGAAAAGAGCGCAAAAGACGATGTTTCGTCTTAGCCAGATCGCGCTTAGTCTGTTTTCTGGAAAGGGCGCTCTCTAAGAATTCTGAGAGAGAGTAATTGAGGCATTCCTGTGGTTGCGCCCCCTATTGTTTTGTGGTTTCTTGCTCTTTAGTCAGCTAGGCTCTCTGCAGGTCTGTGTCTATTGCCCGTTGGGTTTAGATTATTAGTTTCCTGACCTGATCGGCTTGCGGGGAATTTGATCAGTTTATTGGGGAATTTGATCAGGTTATCGGGAGGTTCTTTTATGGCTCATGCTGGTATTCTCCTATTATTCTATTGTGGTCCTTTATGTTTAAGTCGTTTCCCTCCTATCTTAGAGTTTTGCCCTGGAGTTTCCAGCTTCTTACCCGATTTTGGGGAAGAGTTTTGGCGGGAAGCGTCTATCGGGGGAAGACGTTCAAAAATGGCAGTTTGAAAGAGAAGGGGGGGGGTTGCCTCGATCCCTTCCAACAGTGCCTGTGTGAAATGTGCTATATAATCAATAAAGACTTGAGTTGGGGGACTGTTTAGTTTAAACAACTCTCCTTGTCTTTAGGAAAGCCTTAAGACCTGGCTTTTCCCCCAGGCATTAGGGGTCGGTTGAGTCCCCCCTGTGGTTGTTTTGCTGTGTGCTTGATAGCCATTTTACATTTTATCTTTTGTATTCATATATTGTCTGTCTATTGTAGATGGTTTTCTATTTTTTCTTTCTGATTTATTGTGTGTTTATGTTGTATGCTGCCCAGAGTCACAATATTTGAAGGCTTGGGCAGCCTTATAAATCTTGAAATAAATAAACATAAATAAATTGCATTTTGTCAGGTTGTCAGTGAAAATTTCCAGAGAAATTCCAAGTTCCCTCCCATGATTGAAGGGAGTGTACTTAACCAATCTTAAATTTAAATTTCCCCCAGGCTTTTGGTCCTGGGGGACTTCAATCTGCCCTCCTTGGGACGGGCCTCAGAGGGGGCTCGGGAGTTCATGGCCACCATGACGACCATGTGCCTGTCTCAGATTATCCAAGACCCAACTCGAGACAGCGGCCTCACCCCGGATTTAATTTTCTTGTCGGAGCAGTGGCAAAGTGATCTGAGGGGAGAGTTACATCTTTCCCCGTTGTCATGGTCAGACCACGCCCTGGTGACCGTGAGATTTTCCTATGCCGCTCCCCTCCGCAGGGAGGCGGGACCTATTTGATTGGTCCGCCCCGGCGACTGATGGACCCGCTAGGGTTCCAGAGGGAGCTGGGCGTTATACCCGGAGGTCTGCTGCACGGTCCAGCAGAGGCCCTGGCAGCTGCCTGGAATAGAGAGGCAGCGGGGGCCTTGGACAGGATCGCGCCTATGCGACCTCTCTTGTCCAGTCGGGCCCGAAGCTCCCCCTGGTTTACGGAGGAGCTGAGGACCTTGAAGAGGATTAAGAGATGCCTAGAGCGCCACTGGAGGAAGACAAGGACTGAATCCGACCGAACACAGGCTAGAGCCGCTATTAAGGCCTACCTTGTGGCGATAAGACCGGCAAAACGCCAATATTTCTCCACTCTTATTGCATCTGCGGAATGCCGCCCGGCGGCCCTGTTCAAACTTACCCGATCCCTTTTGGGGAAAAGGGAGGTAGAAATTCAACTCCAGGGCCGTGCGGAAGAATTTTCTCGGCATTTAGTGGATAAAATCGCTCGGATTCGCTCTGGGTTGGATTCCAAGTGTGAGACAGAGTCTGTTGAGATACCCAGGGAGCGTACTTACTTTGTTAACTGGGAACGGTTTGAGCCTGTCGGACCCGAGGAAGTGGACAGAGTTCTCCGAACTGTTAATGCCACCACCTGTCAATTAGATCCATGTCCCTCCTGGCTGGTGAAAGCAGCCCGGGAGGTGACTTTCAGTTGGGTCTAGACGATGGTCAATACATCGTTAGGGGAGGGGATGTTTCCGGCAGCTTTTAAAGAGGCGCTGGTATGCCCTCTCCTCAAGAAACCATCGCTGGACCCTACTGTACTGGATAACTTTCGTCCAGTCTCCCACCTCCCCTTTTTGGGGAAGGTGGTTGAGAAGGTGGTGGCGTTGCAGCTTCAGAGGATTCTGGAGGAAACGGATTATCTGGACCCCTTTCAGTCAGGTTTGAGGCCTGGTCATGGGACTGAAACTGCATTGGTCACGCATATGGATGATCTTTGGCGGGAACGAGATGGAGGTAGTGCATCCATTCTCGCTCTTCTTGACCTCTCAGTGGCTTTCGATACCGTCGACCATGGTATCCTTCTGGAGTGGCTCAGGGAGTTGGGGGCGGGCGGCGTTGTATTACGCTGGTTCGCCTCCTTCCTCCAGGGCCGGTCCCAGTCGGTGTTGATTGGGAGCAAGAGATCTGGCCCGCAGGCCCTCTTTTGTGGGGTCCCGCAGGGCTCGGTACTCTCTCCACTCCTTTTTAACATCTACATGAAACCGCTGGGTGAGATCATCCGTCTCCATGGGGTGAAATATCATCAGTACGCTGATGATACTCAATTATACATCTCCATCCCAGGGGAAGTAAGTGATGCAGTTTCTACCCTGTCTAAGTGCCTGGGGGCTGTAGGGGCCTGGATGGGGAAAAACAGGCTTCGACTGAACCCTAGTAAGACGGAGTGGCTGTGGATTAATGGCTCCTCGGTATCTGGGAAGTTGTCATCTCTAGTTCTGGATGGGGTGGCACTGCCCCAGACAGACCCGGTACGTAACTTGGGGGTCCTCCTAGACTCACGACTCCTGCTCGAAGAGCAGGTGGCAGTCGTGGCCAGGAGGGCCTTTGCACAACTTCGTGTTGTACGCCAGTTGCGACCTTTCCTGGATCGAGAGGCCCTTCGAACAGTCACTCATGCCCTGGTTATCTCACATATAGACTACTGTAATGCGCTCTACATGGGGCTACCCTTGAAGAGTATCCGGAAGCTCCAACTGATCCAGAATGCGGCCGCACGAACCATCCTAGAAGTCCCATATCGGACTCATGTGACACCATTATTACGCGAGCTGCACTGGGTTCCAGTTTGCTTCCGGGTGCAATTCAAGGTGTTGGTTATGACCTTTAAAGCCCTTCATGGCATGGGACCAGGTTACCTAAGGGACCGTCTTTTCCCCATCACATCGGCCCGTCCCATCCGGTCATGCAGGGAGGGCATGCTACGGACCCCATTAGTTAAAGAATTCCATCTCACGGGGTCACGGAAGCGTGCCTTCTCTGCAGCAGCGCCTGCCCTGTGGAATATCCTTCCCCCAGAGTTAAGACAGTCCACCTCGCTCCTGGGCTTCAGGAAACAACTTAAAACTTGGCTCTGCCAACAGGCCTGGGGCGGAAAGAAGAGCAGAAACTCCAGGGGATGGCTAGTATAGTAAGATAGTCCTAGAATAGCCCTTCCAAGGCTGAAAGAACACATCGCCTTCTTAATTTTTATATTTATGGTAGTTTAAATGGTTATTTTAATGTTTTAATCTTTAATATTCGTAATTTTGATGATTTGTAAACCGCCCAGAGTCCCTTCTGGGAGTTGGGCGGTGAGAAATCGAATGAATGAATGAATGAATGAATGAATGAATGAATGAATGAATAAATAAATAAATAAATAAATAAATAAATGGGA
The DNA here is from genome assembly GCA_023362775.1 of Charina bottae. NCBI lineage: Eukaryota > Metazoa > Chordata > Lepidosauria > Squamata > Charinaidae > Charina > Charina bottae. The sequence continues at coordinate 204,385,106 of JALMGJ010000002.1, read as the reverse complement.
CTATTTTAATATTTTAGATTTTTAAATGTTATGTTCTTCTCTTGATGTTGAATGTATCTCTATTGTTCATAAAGGATTATACCTTGCAGTTCTTATGTCTCTTTTAAGAATAGCGTACTTAATACAGTAATAACATTTTAAATGCATATTCACATTATGACTATAGTGGTTTGCCCAGACTCACAGTTAAGTGGCAAGTGTTTGTTAACAGCTGCTGGCTGCTTCCATAATTAAGGGCAGGGAATGAGCAGTCTGTGATTCATTTAGCTCATTTTGGCATGTTGTGTGAATGCAGGGTTTTTGTCCCTCTGGAAGAAAACAAAAAATAAAACCTTCCTTTCTTTTGCTTGTACTTTGCTTAAGGGTATGGAGATATATAGATACGCCCACACACACAAATATAGATAGTGTATACCCAGAGACACAGGAGCAGAGTCATTTTCCAGCATTACCCTAGTGAGCCTTCAGAAGTTCTGTGGACAGTTTTAGAAAGAGTGTGACCCATGGGCTAGAGAGTTTGTGTTTTTAAACACATTAGCATAGCTCTGCACCACATGTGTCCATTGTACACCCTAAAGCATAGCTTTCCAAACTGTGTGTCTCAACACATTAGTGTGTCGCAACAAAACCTGGAAATGCTGATGGTGTGTTGCCGCCGCCCCTACGGCGGCGCATGCGGCGGTGGCGGCACGCTATCAGCACTTCCGGGTTTTAGCACGACACATGAGGCCACTGCTGCCGTGCACACCGCCGCCGCTGTTGGTGTGTCGCCAACGGCGGGACTTTGGAAAGCACTGCCCTAAAGCGTGCAAGATGGATAGCTTTTTTAAAAAACTGTGTCTGAATGCTGAGAAGAGCTCCCCTGCCATTCATGTATTCTTGGAGTTCAGAAAATGCATTAAATTTGATGTACAGAGAGCCCAGTCATTGGCAGCTTTTTATTTGATGACCTCTCCCACAGGTTTAAATGACATCTGCTGAATGAAAAACAGAGTCAACCCCCTCCATTCCTTTTTCTTTTTCTTTTCATTTTTTTATCTTGGAGGATTTTCATCAACTTTGTGGGTTGGAGAATAAATCCTCGGCTGTATGTGGAAAAAGACTTTGTTCTAGTTAGTGACATTTCACCTGCTGCCGGAAGAGGTAAATGCCAGAACTTTGGGTGCTAGCACTCTGCAGAGTGTAGAGATCTGAATCCTGAATTAAGAATACTTTCCCTATCTCAACAGCAGCTTATATTAAGAAAATACACTTTTAGCCAGTCCTTACTTGTTCTTGCATTTGCCTAGAAGTCTTCCAGAACCCTGTAATCTCAAGTAGGTGTGACTCAATTAGAACACAGGACTGATAAGGATACAAAGCCTAAAGGATTGTCCTAAGAAATAGTCCGTTTTCTAGCATATCTGGTTTCTGACAGTTTTTGAGCTCCAGCATGTCGATCGGAAGATCGCATGTTCGGAGGTTCGAATCCCTAGCCCTGCGTGCGGAGTGAGCTCCCGCACTAGCTCCAGCTCTTGCCAACCTAGCAATTCGAAAGCATGCAAATGCAAGTAGATTAATAGGTACCACTTAGGTAAGAGCGTTCCGCGCGTGTCATGCGGCCACATGACCGTGGAAGCGTCTTCGGACAACGCTGGCTCTTCGGCTAACAAACAGAAATGAGCACAAGCCCCTAGAGTCGGACACAACTGCACAAATGTGTGGGGGGAACCTTTACCTTTTTATGCATATGTTTATGCATATATTTATGGATAGCCCTGTGTAGAACACCAGACTGAGCATTGTTTCAAATAACATGGGTTGTATTTTTGGCAGATTGGTTCTTTTTCATAATCTTATCAACATTCAGTTTCACCTATTTTCTGCTAGGCTCAGTGTTGTCACAAGCCCCAAAGTGTGGTAATAACCAATAAAAGAAAGATACTTATCATTTTAGTGTAATACTATTCCAGAAACTGTGCTGAGGAAGAATAAGATGGTAACTTTTGAAAGTTTAATTTTAGTTGTTTCCTTTTTCTGTGTTATATATTTGTTTTATTGTTTTCATTCTTTTAACTGTTTGACAATTCATTAAAAGAACTCTCATTATTGAACAGATTAAAACTATAAGAACTAAATGAATAATTTGTATAGTTAAGGATTTCCTCCATTACACCCAGTGGCTTGTTGGCTTTCCATCCAATGAAAACCATAGACTGGATCACATATAACAGTTAACACTAAAATGGTTGAATGATGAATGAGCTCTGTTACTGTTCTACACAGATGTTAATCCTTATGTGAGTAACTGGAAACATTCTTCCCTTGGCAACCAAATGTAGGACACATGTTGCTTCAAATTGCTGGAAACCAGTGACTATGGTTTGCAGTAGGTTAGTTTTAACTGACTATTATAGAAGTAACAGTCTCATGAGTTCACTTAACATACTTAAGCACTGTATGTTTGGAAACCAAGCCTCTGCAACCATTTGTGGGAGGACCCAGTGGCTAGTAGTGTGATCTCTGTGTGTAACTTAATGAGGTCATTTAATATACTGTAGGTAAACATAATATGCAATTAAGCACAGTATATGACTAGACTCATAGCATGTCTGGTGCAGATTTGCTCCTGTTCACTAAAAGACGCATGGGATGTGTACTGATGTAGGTGTTGTTTATGCAGATGGTGTTAACTGCTGCATGTGGTGGTCCAGCTCATGGTTCCTTGTAAGAAGAATATATTAACTCCCAAGGTGACAAGTTGTTCCTTAAAATAAAGGAACTCCTACTGTTCTTTCTACTTCATGGCCTTTCAACTTGGAATATAGAATGGCAGTCTGTAGTTTGGGGGCTTTTATTAAGAAACATTTTTAATGCAATGTTATAATTACTTCTCTTTCTTTATTTCAGGTTGCATGCCTTGGACTTGATGCTTGATTTGCATGACTCCTAACAATCAGGTGCTGGATTTGCCAGTAAGCGAACATGGCCCACCCAGTGAATATTAATGGCAGTTTTACAGGTAATGTTTTGCTTTAGTCATAAGCAATCCTTCTTTTAGAAGAAAAAGTGAGCCTAACACTTTCTGAAGACATGGATTTATCTGGGCCTGTGTGTGCACCCTTCAATTTTGAAAATGTTAATATGAAATCTCCACCCTGCGATTCCCACTTTAATAATGTCTATGCTTGGGTGGCCCTTGCATGATAACTGCTTCATATTAATCCAGGGTGCAAATTGCATTCTTGATCACTGCAATTTTCTGTTTTACAAAAAAAAAGGGGGGGAATTTCAGTCCTTAGAGATATGAAACTTATATTTTCATTATGTGATCTGTTATAGCTAGAATGGGTAGGTACAGTGCATTATACATGGCACCAGGTCAGAGGAGGCTGCGCTAATAGACAACTATTTGCATATATGGAAATGCCTTTTATTCTTCCATGTTCTACTCATCCCGTAGTTGAAAGAATTAAAGGGAATAGCTTTGTTCACCTAAACTGAAGAGTACTAGACAAGTTAATCATAGTCAAACTAAGGATTGTGCCTTTAGAGTGTTCCTTAAGTTGCAAAGATGCTTTAATGCTCATCATTTAATTTAATGCACTAATGTTCATCAGTGTGAGTAGATCTTAGAGTAAGACCATTTGTATTGGCTACTGCCAGAACCATCTCAATTTGATTTCATTCTACCTGTCCATTATACCCTTGTGTCACTTTTTGAATTAACTGCTAAACATGTCTTCTTTTTTTCCTTTTTATGTTTATATAGTTTTCTTTGGATCAGAGGACTGCTGGCAGGCCCAGTAGTATGTGTTTTTCCAGTCCCTAAAACCTTTAAGTTCTTTTTATATGTAACAATTACATTGGTTAGGTATGGCCAGTGAATCCTTAATGGTGGCTACCATTGGGTATCAAGCTGATGTTTAATTATGTCTATGCAAATCTTGAGGAAGCAGAACAAGAAAATATGTGGTTTAAGTGAAGATGAGGAAATAATTACCATATAGAGCAGTGTTTTTCAAACTTGGCAACTTTAAGATGTGTGGACTTCAACTCCCAGAATTCCCCAGCTAGCATGTCAGTTCTTCATATAAAGAGGACTGGTCATTCTCTATAGAAAACCAGAAAGTCTAAAACACACCATTGGCCCAAATGGCTGGTCTCACATGTTCCTTATAATAGTAAGATAATCAGCTGTTGGGATAGTGTATACCTGTTTACATTTATTTTATGCATGCTGTTGTGTAGAATGTTACGCTAAAATGAGCTGTTGCCTTATTCCACCACCACTTGTGCCTATGCAGTTACATCTGCATAATAGTGGAAAATATTAAGGATGAAGCATTTTGACTTTATTCTCTCTTTGCCCAAAGGATAACATTTCTGCTAGCCCTATACAATTCTGGGTTGCTAGACACTCTTTTGTTACTATCTTCTTCTTTCCACTGGTGATAGCAGTCTTTTACAGAGGCTACAATTCTCTTCAGGATATGCATACATACAGTACGTACGTACGTACGTACATACATACATACATACATACATACACATGTGTTTAGAGGACCAGGAAACACAGTCTATGTCTGCCTTCCCCAACCCAGTATCTTCCTGATCTACTGGGAATTCCATATTCGACTTTCATCATACTTGATCATAAATCCTTCTAGTAGTTAATGATAGGAGTTGCAATCCTGATATACATGATATTAAGTTGAGGAATGGTAGTCTCAGTAATCAACTTTCATTTACGTACTATACTTTTATTTCACTCTTTGAGAATAACTGTGTGGTTTTAAGCCTCTGTTTTAAGCCTCCAGTCTTATTTCATAGGAAGGGCATCTGGGCAGAGTCCCTGGTAAGTTAATTAAGGGGAAGAAACTTCCTCAGGTAACATGGACTCAAATTATTTGAAATTTTTAGAAAGCAGGCCTTGAATTTAGCCCAGAAATACATGTGTCTCATAACCCAGAAATGGACATAACAGTTTCTGGTATGATATGATCTTATCCAGAAAATCCAGTTACATAAAAAAAAAATGTCCTGCAGTATTTCAAACCCATGATATATATTGCATTATTTTTTTCCTAGTTCATTTGTTTATGAATATTTGTAACTTACTATTGGAATTGAGTTAAACTATATTAGAGATGTCAGTGTTCAGTAGAAAATGTAAAACCAAATAAAACCTTTAAGAATTCTGAGGACTCTGCCATCTGGTTGGAAAGGCAAGTTATAAATCAAATAAATAATAAGCTAAGTAAATAATCTACTTTAGGACTTCAGTATAAGGTATTGGAATAATTTGAAAGATCATAGGAATCAAATTTTGTTCAAAAAAAGAGAACTTCTGAATTTTATAACTATAGAAGTTGCTTTAAGTTTTTGCACACTGTTCAGAAGGATGAGAGTCTTATGGAAGCAGTCTTTCAGTTGGGGGCAAAATTATTATGCATGGGATTTGTGGATATAAATTTATAGTGTAAAAATATATTTCTTTATTGTCCAGTGATAGAAAGTATGTCAACTTCTCTTGAAATAATTCACCCAATAGTAAGCAAAGGGAGATTCCACTGTTTAAGGGGTAAATGTGATTCCAACATATGCATCAATTTTGCACTGGTATTTTGCACAGTAATTTTTTTTTCCAGTCAGGTTTTTAAAATGTGGGTATACTGTAAACACTCTATTATAACTGCTAATATAAATATTACTTTATAGTAGTGCATGCATAGCCTATCATGATTTAAGGTTTCATCTAGCATTTCAACCACACTTAGTTTGTCTAGATCTGATTGGATTTTGTGTAAAACCTAGGCAGGATATTTTAGGTCTGTTACAGTTAGCTTCTTTCTTTCTTTCGTCTGTGAAACTCTGCTTTGCTGTAGACAAGTATATTATAACTAAGGAATAAGTGGTGTGTCCAAGTTTCTAGGCCTGTGTGTTATTCAAATTGGCCCATTACTCACTGGGAGTGACTTAAAGTTCCTAAATGAAAAGTTTCACAGCATGCTTTTGCTTAGAGACTGTTGGGACTTGTTTTATTCTGTACACCCTTAAGTCCTTAGTTCTAACGTGTTTAGCTTAGTTTTCATATGCCTGTTTGTCTAAATCTTGAGCGTTTCATAATAGCATTGGATTCCCTGCCACATCTAGTATTATTACATCTCTCTGCAGTGTAAAGGAGTCTGGTCTTGTAATAATAATTGGGCGTTGAGAGCATTGAAACAGGTTTCTTAATTGCTTTGTGATCAAGGAGTGGAAAGTCAAGCTAAAGAGGTGAAGGCTTCCCCTCAGTATCCATCAGGGAGTAGAAAATGACCAGAATGTTTGCCTATCGATTTCATTGCTGGAATGTGTGCTGATTTCAGAATTGGTAGTCTTCAAACACACGTCTAGATGTAAGTTATTTGAAGGAACATTCCAATATTGTGCTGCTAATGGTGAGTGCTGAATCTGTAATTACATGATTGAGGTGGATTTCTTTGTTCTTTTTGTGTATTTTTGTAAGGAATACTGATTGGAATCTGCGGGTTAACAGTTCTGTATGATTTTTCTTGTCTGTGAAAGCCCTGTAGAAATATAAAATACTTTTCATGTGTCTGTTGAACACTATAAGGTAGCATGTAGCTATGAGATAGTGTAAACATCAAAAGCTTAATTGGTGTGTGTGTGTGTGTGTGTGTGTGTATGAATGATCTTTATATATAAGTTTTATGAGGTCTGCAGTGATTTCATATATGTTTTCTGAATACACTTGAAATAGGCCCTGTGCTTTTTCAGCTTTGCTGTTAAGCTGTAAATATTTTTTTGTATTCTGTAAAGCTCTTGATAATAAACTATAAATAATGATTAATGGCTCTGTCTTAAACAACATGAAAGAATCTTTGTCCATTTTACATATGAGGTCATTAACACAATGAGCCACCTATTCAGAAGTTCAGCTGAATGAAACTTGCCAATCCTTCTCTCCAGAGAAATGAGAAATTCTATTGTCTGAATATTTAAATTCTGCATGGATATACAGTCTAATTCTGGTTGGATTTTTGAATTTCATAACATAAATTGAGGCATATTTCAGTCATCTCAATATTGTGGGCTATTTGGTTCTTTTTAGGGTTCCTTCTTTTTCAGTTTGCTGTTCTCAACACAAACACATATAAAAGAATTGCTCATCATCACCCTTGTCCCGTGTCTGTCTTGCATCAAGGGGAAAGAGTGGAGTATGCAGAAGAATGTCCAAAGTAGATTTACCTGAAGTGGTACAGATCAGAATTTCATATCTTCTTTCACGAAGGTGTGTGTGATTCTAAAAGTCATCAGTACATCCTGAAAGAGAGATAATTGATCCAGTGGTATCAGACAACTTTTGCTGTGTCTCCAGGTTTCCCTTTTTAGGAAATGCTGTTGAGGTCACGGTAGGAAGGCAATTTCAGGGCATCCTAGAGGAAGCAGATTATTGGGACCATTTTCAAGAGGGATTCAGGCCTGGGCAGGATCTAGGTGGAGGAGTGCACCCCTTTTGCTCCTGTTAAAGCTCTCTGCTGCCTTTGATTCGATTGGCCATGGCATCCTTCTGAACCATCTTTGGGAATTAAGGGTTGGTGGCCTGGGCTCCAGTGGTTCCATTCCTTCCTACTGAGTGATTTTAGTCAGTGCTTTTAGGTGAAGAGAGACCAGCCCAGAAGCCTTTTACAGGTTAAGCACAGCAGGGCTTGATTCTCTTCTTACTTTTAAAATTTACCTGAAGCCAGTAGGGAAAGGTCATCTGTTAATTTGGGATGACCGTACTCTATATTACTACCTTGGGCTGGTCCAGTGATGTGGTCAAAATTTTGTCCTAGGTGCTGGAATCCATTGGGATCTGAGTGGGAAGAAGCAGGCTGTCGTTGAAACCAAGCAAGTCAGAGTTGCTGCTCATTCAGAAAGGCTCTGTATTGTATTTTTGTTGAAAATAGAGAGAAGTGAAGTGATAATTTATGGATTTGGTTATTGAAAAAGAACTAAACAAGGGGCTGAGGGGATTTTTGTAATATTAAGGAGGGAGGTTGGATAACATTTGTTAATTTCTGTTGCAAAGAAGGTCAGAAGTCACTTATTTTTCTGACCTTAGTCATTCTTTTTTTTTTGCTATCTTTCCTTTTTTTGCTCTTTCTCTTTTTATTTCTTATTCTATTTTTTTCTTTCAGATTTGTCTTTTATTGCTTGAAAAAATCTATAATATTTTTTTTTTAAAAAAAAAAGCAGTGTTCTATGCTGCTGTGGTGTTATCTCCCAAGGACATGGCACTGTCCCTGAAGGAGTAGGCCCAAGATTTGGGAGACTTTCTGGACTATTGCTAGTTGGGCAGGCAGATGCAATGGCCAGGAGAACTTTTGTGTAGCTTTAGCTGGTGCACCAGTTGCAGCCTTACCTGCAGTGGGAGGACCTTGGGACAGTAACATAGGCTCTCATCACCACCCTGAATGTGCTTTACGTGGGACTGCCTTTCTAAATCATTTGGGACTGACTTTGGATCCAAATGCAGTGCCCTGAATGCTAACTTGCGCTAGATGCCATGAACACATTATACCTGTACTGCAAGCACTGCATTGGCTGCCAGTAGGTTTCCAGTGCTGGTTTTAACCTGTAAAGTTTTATATGCCAGTTTGGTCTAGTGGTTAAGGTGCTGGGCTAGAAACCAGGAGACTGAGAGTGCTAGTCCCGCCTTAGGCATGAAAGCCGGCTGGGTGACCTTGGGCCAGTCACTCACTCTCAGCCCATCCCATCTCGTAGGATTGTTGTTGTGGGGAAAATAGGAGGAGGAAGGAGTATTAGGTATGTTCGCCGCCTTGAGTTAGTTATAAAAATAGTAAAGGTGGGATAAAAATCAAATAAATAAATATGCCTTGGCACAAGTGCCCCTTTCAGCTAGAACTGACCAGCCTGATAACATTTCAGGAAACATCCTCATAGTTCCCCATTACTTTGAATCAATGTGGGGCTGAAGTCAGGAAGAGATGCTTCTCTCTATGGCCCTCATATTATGGAACAGCCTTTCCTATCTCTGAATGTGTTGGACTGTAACTCTAGTAATTTCTAGGTAGCATGACTAGACGGTCACAGATGATGGACTTAATGGCTCATCACATCTAGAGTTAAAGAGTGAGTATTTCATGATGGAAGTAAAGAAGCTTATGGAAAGGTGGAAGGAGTGCTTTTCTCCCTTTCTCTTCCTGGTAGCAGGAATACTGTGCTACCTGTTCCAAAATGAGACATTGCTGTTTGAGAGTCCCTTTTGGTGGTATTGAGAGAGAATATAAGGTATAAGAGAAATTGTGTGCGCTTGGTTCAGGCATGCTGGCAGAGAGTAAATTAGGAGTTTGCTTTTAAGCTGCCTAGCTGCACTATTTGGCTTGCAAAAATTATAATGGTTTCCTCTTTATGGTATACAGGGCTTCAGGTGATAAGTACATTGATATTACCTGTAGTGTTTGGCTTACCTGGGGCTATTTGTTTACATCTCCTGCTAGCCAAACCAGGTCAGTTTGCTCATTGCTTAAAAGCATATTGGTGCTGCATGAAAGAGGAGAACCTGTGCCCAGCATCTGGAAATGGACAAGACTGGACAAGATGTTAGCACCAGAGGAGGACAGAATAGGCATTGAATTAAAAACATCATGCCATCAACCTGTGCCTTTGCCTGAAATCACAATTTTTATACAATCCTCTCCAGGTTACCTCTCCCAAAGGAAGCAAATAGATGTACTGTGGACTGTTTGAAATATTTAGAATTCTGAGCCTTTTCATATCCCATGAATTATTCAACAATTATTGATTCAGTTATCTAGTTGTCTTTCATCTTAACCCCTTTATAGTTATGAAAACAGTTTATATTTCAATTTTATATAGTCAAATGTTTTCAAGTTCTTTATAACAAATTTCCCTTTTCCCTACTTTTTTATCCTCATGATTATTAATTTTGAAATTATATTATATTGTCAATACTGTTAGATGTAGCTATACTTTTCTTTTGTTAATTAATTGAAATAGTTTAGCATAATAACATTAAGAAAAATTCCTGTATAATTTTGAAGAAAGGATTCTTATTAACACTTTAAACCAGTGGTGTCCAACCTTTTGGCTTCCCTGGGCCACATTGAGTGAAGAGGAATTGTCTTGGGCCACACATAAAATATATAATATAGTTAATGTATATAAGTATAAAAGTCCAGTAGAGAGACATGATCAATTTTTTCTTTGAGTTGAATTTCTGATTGCAACTCTATTTATTTTATTTATTTATTATTCCAATTTATTCCCCGCCCATCTCCCATGCAAGGGACTCTGGGCGGGTTACAACAATTAAAAAATTAAAAACTATACAATTTAAAAATATCTAAAATACAACCAATATAATAAATAAAATCCAAAGATGGGTAGGGAATCGTAGCACAGATCCTATTGCTACGGGGCCAACCAACCCCAGGAGGCACTATCGCCTCTGTTGTCCCAGGCCTGGTGGCAGAGCCAGGTCTTAAGGGCCTTCCGAAAGGCCAGAAGTGAAGGGGCCAGTCTCACCTCCGGGGGCAAGATGTTCCATAAGGCGGGCGCTATTGCAGAGAAGGCACGCCTCCTGGACCCCGCTAGATGGAATTCTCTTGTTGAGGGGGTCCGGAGCATGCCCTCCCTGCATGCACGGGTGGGGCGGGCCGACGTTATCGGGATGAGACGGTCCCTCAGGTATCCTGGCCCTATGCCATATAGGGCTTTAAAGGTAATCACCAACACCTTGAATTGGACCTGGAAGCAAACTGGCAACCAATGCAGCTCGCGAAGCAGAGGTGTTACATGTGCCGATCTCCTGGCACCCATAACTGCTCGCGCCGCCGCATTCTGTACCAGCTGAAGCTTCCGGATATTCTTCAAGGGTAGCCCCATGTAGAGCGCGTTACAGTAGTCTGTACGGGAGATGACAAGGGCATGAGTGACTGTTCGGAGGGCCTCCCGATCCAGGAAAGGGCGTAACTGGCGCACAACTCGCAGCTGTGCAAAGGCCCTCCTGGCCACGACTGCCACCTGCTCTTTGAGCAGGAGTCGTGAGTCCAGGAGGACCCCCAGGTTCCGCACTGGATCCGAGTGAGGTAGTGCAACCCCACCCAGAACCAAAGATGACAACTTCCCGGATTTAGGGGGGCCATCAATCCACAGCCACTCCGTCTTACCAGGGTTCAGTTGAAGCCTGTTGTTCCCCATCCAGACCCCCACAGCCTCCAGACACTGAGATAGGGCATCGACCGCATCACCTACTTCACCCGGGATGGAGATGTATAACTGGGTATCATCAGCATATTGGTGATACCTCATCCCGTGGTGACGGATGATCTCGCCCAGCGGCTTCATGTAGATGTTGAACAGGAGAGGAGAGAGAACCGACCCCTGCGGCACCCCGCAAGCCAGGGGTCGCGGGTCAGCCCTTTCTTCCCCTATCAACACCGACTGAGAACGGCCCCGGAGGAAGGAGGCAAACCAGTGCAAAACTACGCCGCCCACCCCGAACTCCCTGAGCCGCCCCAAAAGGATACCGTGGTTGACGGTATCGAAAGCCGCTGAGAGATCTAAGAGAGCCAGGATGGACGCACTCCCTCCATCCCGCTCTCGCCAGAGATCATCCATAAGCGCGACCAATGCGGTCTCCGTCCCATATCCCGGCCTAAAACCTGACTGGAAGGGGTCTAGATAATCCGTTTCTTCCAGAATCCTCTGGAGTTGCCACGCCACCACCTTCTCAACCACCTTTCCCAAAAAGGGAAGGTGGGAGACTGGGCGAAAATTGCCCAGGATAGTAGGGTCCAGGGACGGCTTCTTGAGGAGGGGGTGCACCAGCGCCTCCTTGAAGGCCGCCGGGAACACTCCCTCACTCAAGGACAAATTAATCATCGCCTGGACCCAACCACATGTCACCTCACTGGCTGATTTCACTCTATGCATTCCATTTGAAAAAGTTTCATGAATTCTGGGGCATTTTCCCCTCTTAAGAATATTTAAAAAAAGAAAATCAATGCGGGCACTGACTATCGCGGGGCAGGGGGGCAAGGCTGCGGTGCTTACCCACGTGGCACTTCCAAGGACTGGGAAGGCAGCGACAGGGCTCTGGGCAGGAACCGGTGGCCAGGCAAGAGCTGGGCTGGCGCCTGGAAGGGTTTCTGTGGTGGCAGCAGGGTTTGGCATGGAGGAGTCATCAGCGGCGGCAGCGTCCCTTGGGTCGGGTCCAGGGCTACACGTGGCGCAGGGGTAGCTCTCTTCGGCACGCGCAGGCAGCAGGTAATGACCAGCTGCGCTGGCCCTTTATATCTTTGAATTTCGCGCCTCTCCGCCCTCCTTTGCCGCACGCTAATTGGAAGAGGGGCTTCTTCTTCCAGGCTGCCTCCAATCGGGCAATCCGGCTCAGATTCCCCTTTCGCGCCATGCCAGCCTCTTCGGGTAGTCGGCTCATCCTCATCCAAGTCTGGCATGCCGGTGGGGACAGGAGGCTCATTCTGGGCCGGGCCGGGCCACATTGCTAGCTGTTCAGGGCCGCATGTGGGCCGTGGGTTGGACACCCCTGCTTTAAACTGAGAAACACCTTACATGGGCAGAATCTGGTTGGAAAAAGTCCTGCAAATACCTATATGCCAAAGCCATTAATATGAGATACTATCAGCATAGATTAAAACTTGATGCTTTGAACCACCACTGTAATTCCAATAATGTTTTCAGAATTTCTAATCACAAGTCAGTTTTTTTAAAAAGGGAGAAAAGGCCCATCATTATTTACAGGTTTAATAAATCATTATTTACAGGTTTAATAAATCATGTCAAATCAAAATATAAGACTTTGAGGACAGCCAGAATAAATTAAAACTTCCCTCTGAAGCATCCAAGAAATCACATCACAGGCTATCTCATCATTTAAAGAAATTATAATAAGTTGAATCTTGTCTAGTTTGGCAAGAATATCAATTACAGACACTAGCTTAGAAATTTATCTGTATCATATATTTTCTTTAAAAAAATATTATACCACCTGAAGAGAAAGGACATAGATTTGTTATTGTTTTTCTAAAATGATAATAATAGTAGAGGAGTGAAGTAAAGGTGCTTCAGATCTGGCATGTGGGAGTTAGTTCTCACACTGTCTGTGAGAAACATCGTAATAGCAAATATGACAGTTTCAGAAACAAACAACAGAGGGAGGTGGGCCCAAGAAGTCTCTTGTATTGGGTGGGAAAGAAAACAAAATGTAAGAGGCTTTGAGCTTCGTTCTTGAATCATGGCAGTTGCTGAAATGAACTGTCAGACTTCATCTCTTAGGCAAAAGGGAACCATTCGGGCAAGCTCAGAAATATCCAGGAACTTCAGAATACTAATATTTATTGAAGAAAGAAGGAAGTAGAGTCAAATAACGGTCATTTCCTACTTCATGCCTCTTTAACTCAAACATGTACTGTATTTTCCTGAGCTACACTGACTCCTTTATGGAGCTGCTGATAAGTACAGTGCTATTCAAAGCCCTGCGAGGTCTGTTGAACCTCCAGAAGGAAGTTTTTCCCTTCAAGGATAATTTTTCTTCAGTTAGAATTGGTTTTACCTAAGAATTCGCATTCTTGAATTAAGAATTCTTAATTTGTAAATTTGCAATACTGTAATTGTTCTTTGAAGGAAAGTTATCCTTTTTAGGCTGTTGGCACACACTGACCAATTATTTATCAATTATTTATCATATGTCTTATGCTTGTTAAATTTCCTTGTTTTTTCTCTCATAGTTTCTTTCACTGTTCCAGGATTTCCTGAACCCAATAAAACTTCCTTGTCCTTACAATCCAAAGTGTTGCTATTCTGTTACATTTTCACTTGATGCAAAATATGCTCATCAAACGCATCTGCCTGCCAGCTGTAACATGCTCAGCACCTGGTCACTGGAATTCTTGACTGTAAATGCCAGATTGAGGGGCCATTTGCCGTAACCACTGTTCTCCCTTCCCCCCCCTCCCCCGTTCTTCCAAATCCATGGGATCAAATAACATGCTCTTGTAGCTGCAACTATCCCAGTCAACATGATCTCATTTACTCACTCAACTGTTGATTCAGCACAGAGTCAATTGCAAATGCCCACAAGATTTCCAGTGTGTCAGTTAATTCAGTTTATGCGAAATCTTTGATCGGCCTTGTATGTTAGATGTTACATGTTGTTAATAGGACCCTTAATGTTATTCTGGCTCAAGGTGTACTTTTCCCGAGACCCTTCTCCAAAAAATTCCTGTTTATCAGCATATTTCTCCAAGGAAGAATCAGGGACTGCTCTATCCCTACTAGATGGATTTCATCCAGGGCTACTCACAATAATCATTTTTGTTGACCAGTCACCTCTCTTTTTAGCTTGCTTGGCTTTGTTTTAACTTTCAGCAACCACACACTGGCATATAACATCCTGTCTTCCTCCCAGTCGCTGTGATGTTGGACAGGAATCAGGATTACTTGCAGTACCCTACCAATGCCCTTTATAGCTTCCATTTTGTTCTGAGCAGTTCGCAAATATTGCTTTTCCTTCTTAGCACATTTATACCCAAATGCTCCAGTTCTTCTGGTATGGCAATGCCATGCATTGTACTTTTTCCACCAGTTAGAGACTGGCAAGCCATGCCACCTTTTCCCACTGTAATGCACTCATCTTAGCAACTTGCTTTACCCGTTGATTTGCTCTATCTCGAGAGTTTTTCACTTAATTGTTCATTGTTTGTGTTTCATTTGACTTGTCTTCACAGTCATGCTAAGCCACAATTTATTTAACGGTGGTTTTTGAATAAACTAGTTGGATGGGTTTACACAATGCACTCAATTATAAATCATGATTTATAGTTGTTAGGTTCACATAATATCCTAAATCAAAACCAAATCACATCATAGTGTTTTGCTTATGTGACTCAGGCCTTTGGATGTTGAGGATGGTATTATAAAAGTCTGGTAATGATACAGAGTACTTGTGCTAGCTGGAAGAGATTGTGGGGAACCCGAGTAAATTTCTCTGCTATGTTACACTGTAGGTCTGTAGCAATACTGGGTAGCTGAAGTTCTTGAAGTTCATCAGGGGATTTGAAGATAATTATCTCTATTCAGCAATAGAGATATCAGGTAGCATTTGCTCAGTTGCCCACACGATCATCTTAGGGGTAATAGGTAAGTGCGGATGATGATGATGATGATGATGCTATTTTATCCCGCCCATAAGCAAATTGTACATCCTTAGTAATAAACATTCCCGTTGTATTGCTGCCCTCCAGTAGGGCAGTAAAGTCTGCAATGGTAGAAGCTCTTTCTGGTGTTGCCCACCTGATGTTACAGTGGCTACTTGTGTTTCGGTCCACTTTGGAATTTCAAATTCTGCTTCTGATTTCAATTTCTTCATTGGTGCTATTAAATGTATATTATAGTAGGATCATACATTCAGGAGAATGTTCATTTGGAACAGTGTGGGTTGGGGTTGGGGCACATCATATTTTGCTTGGCTGCAGTTTGTATCTCATGTGTTCCCATTGCCATTGGTAAGGGTTGATGGAAGTTGTTCAACAACATCTGGAGGGCTATGTATTTCCCACCCTTTATTTTAGAAGATACTTAGTTTTTCCCCATGTTATTCTTGGCAGCCTTACAGGTTGATCTGGTTATGTGGGTCCCAGGGGCAGTTTTGGCAAAGATTATGATGCTGATAGCTGACATTTTGTTTTGCAATACGTCAGTTTCCCTTTATCTTTTTTCCCCCCAAATCAAAAGTATCTCATGACAGAGAGAGAAACTGGTGGGCATCAAAGGAGATCTATGCAAACTGTTCTTCATGAGCACTTTATTGGAGAAATCTCTCTGTTCAGGATTGTGAAGGCCAGATATTTATGTAATACTGCCACTCAACATTTAGACAATTTACTGCCCCAAGTGTTTGGCTCATTCAATTTTGCTTTATTCTGTGTACTACTACAAATAGCTAGAATGTTTCCTCCAAGAATGCAACAACTGACACACCAAACAGCCCCCAGGTTTTAGTTATTTCACTGTTTTTTTCAAGCTGATTTAGATGAGGATATACAGTATATGTGTAGAAGCAAGCTTTCTCTCATGTAATAACATAAGAAGAATTTTGCTGAATTTATGACTTCTGAACTGTGCACATTATGCATTTATTACTTTATGGATGACTTTCTAGCCAATGTTCCCTCAAAGGCAACCCCCTCCCTCCATAGCAATAAAACAAATGAAATAAAATTGCTTTAAATATATCTAAAGTACAGTTTGAACTTTTCCAGAATATAGGTTTTGAAAACCCTGAAAATCACAGAAAATAACTGCTGCCCTGGAACTCTTGTCTCCTGCAATCTGAATTCCTACTGTAGTTTAAAGAGGCAAACAAAGCTAAACATTAAATTTAAAAGGCTATTTAGTAATAACATCTCTGAAAGTAATTATGTGGCATTTAATTACTAACAGAAAGCAAAGCACTGATAGAAGTAAATTAGTCACTTCTTTTCTAACCATAAAGTTCATTGAAGAGATCTACAGAAGAGCTTCCTCAGATGACCACCTTCTTCCATGGGATGACTATATGAATATTGGCAAAATTGCTTTCTAAGACATTCTGAACTTAGGTCAAGAGAAGGCAGATTATGAACATATAAAGAAGCATCTAGAAGAATACTGTTAACATTCCTAAATGTGCGCCTAAGTTATACTTGCAAATTGGATGGTGGTAGTGGTGTAGAGTATTCCTAGCATTAAAATACAAAAGCACAGATATAGGAGACATGTAGTAAAACGTAGGGCATGTTTTATATTTTAATTCCATTCACTGTCCTCTGGTGCATTTTTATGTCAAACTGACAAATGTGCCATAATGGATATAGAAGTTACTTCATAAATCCCCTTAGAGGTGTCTCATGTAGTGAAAAACTGCACTGACATTGCTGACATCATTTCAAACAGAAATAATTATGTGCAGTATTTTCTTTTAACCGAACTATGTTTTTCCAATCACTAAAGAAACTGTCCCAATTTAATTTAAGAGATTATGCTTGCATGAAATAAAAAATCAACATTTTCTTAAGGGAATCAGGTTCAAATATTGATAAACTGAATGGTTTCAAAATATTTCTTGCAATTTCATGTTCCTGGGTGTGAAATGAATTATTCTCTGTTCCCCTTTTGGGGGGGGGAGTCTCCTCATTGCCATTTGTACTTTCTTGCTGCTTCTTTTGTAACCCTGGGAATAAGCGCTGGATTGCAAATATGCGGTACACACCCTTTGGTTTGTAAGGATTCCAAAAGTATGTAGGTGTATTAATTAACTTAATAGTGTCATTTTACAAATCAAGGTGGGTAGACATCTTTTGATATTTTACGTTTGGATCTCTTTCTGCAGAGAATAAAGAGACTATGTATGCAGCTTGTTTGAGAGATTATCCGTAGTGACTGTCACAATCAGACACAAAGGAAATTTAAAAACAAAGTCAGATTTTCTTGATTTAAACCAGATTTTTTAAAAATCAGATTTTTTTTCAGCCTAAGCTTAAGAATTTAATAGCTTTCAGCTTTTCTGTTTGCAGGCTATTTAGTTTTAAAAAATTGGATTGTATATTACACGAATATTCTTAACATGAAATGAGGGCTGGAAATTTTTCAGAAAGCCTTTGTTTTTGTATCCATTAGCTGTGAGTGTTTAAATGTCTAATTCTTCATTCCTCCTTTAGTATTTTATGGTCATTTGGTAAAGAATACAGAAGTTATGCTACTACAACTTTGAATTACCCCCTATTCAGTAGTCCAAGATCCATTCACGTATGAATGCTCAGGTGTAACTGGTTCGTGTTCCAGTTCTGATACTAGCTTACTACAGGCCTGTGTGTGGTCCGAAAACTGTGTCTGATTGTCCATAACATGGTGCCTCCAATTGTAGTGAGTTATAGATCTACCACATTTGCTGGTACTGGCTTGGAAAGGCTTAATTAATTTACACATTCAGAAAGATTGTATAATGACACAAACAAGGAATTTGTGTTTCTTTAAATGATGCTGAGCTACTACTCTGAGTAAGCTCAGTCAGTGATAAGAGAAGATAAAAATTATAGTTCAGAATACCTGAAAGACTTTTGATTTTTACTATAAAGTATAATGGCATAAACTGGCATTGGTGGTCCCAGTGGTTATCGGCACACTGGTGCCATACTAAAAAGCCTTGGACAGCACTTAGAAAATCTGTGCATAGACAAAATTTCTATCTGTCAATTACAAAAGGCTACACTGCTTGGATCTGCACATATACTATGCCGATACATTATGACATCCTAGGTTCTCAGAAGAACTCAATGCGAATGAAGGCCAACACTAGCTAAAGAACTGGCAGCTGTGATTTCATGTTGTTGTGTATAATAATAATAATGCATGATACTTCACATCAAAGTGAGACAGACAGTAAATGTGGGAGCCTGTTTTAAAATGATGCACAGTTTGGCATGTGTGCATGATGCATGAGAAAAAAAGACTTCTGTTTGCACTTATTTTGTGCAGTTAAAATAATGTTTGGCTCATTTCCCATCCACCCTTTGTTGTTGTCTTGGTGAACATTAGTATTTCTCAAGAGATGCTAAGAACAGTTTTTGATCTTAACACTAGATTTCTGAATAAGACTTCACAATTCGCTGTACATTCTAATAACAGGGAATTGTGTTTTGAAAAAATGAAGACTGGAACAAGAAATTGAAGTAGTAGCCTCTGTCTTACATCACTGCTGCTATCATTTTCAAGAATGTTATCCTTTTCTTTTATCGTAGGAAGCTGCAAAACCTGTGCTAGTGGTCTTTTTTAAATTGTAGCACATTTATTTTGCTTCTAGATATGAGAATGCATTTTAGTATTGCATATGAACAAAGACAGAAAAATGGGAACAGCTAGTGCTTGGGACAGGCACCTGTAGACTGACAAGATAGTCATTTTAAGCAGGTCAGAAGACTAAGAGTACTCCTTGCTCCTCATCTGTCACTGAATAATTCTCCAGGGGCACCTGAGGCATGGAACATGTTTGCACAATTTATGGCTAGTGTAGCAGCTGTAACTCTTCCTGAGCCAGCTGGATTTGATTAAAGTTACCCATGTTTTGGTTCCATCCTGTTTTGCCTGCTGCACTTGAAAAGTGTACAAAAGTTGCAGTTGAGGCAAAATACAGCAACTAAGCCACTAAATCATAGCTTTCCAAACTGTGTGTTGGGACACGTTAGTGTGTCGGCTGCAGTGCCTGGGTGTGTCGCGGCTGCTGCTGCCTCCGAGCCCTGCCAGGATTCCACGCAGGTCCTAGTGCCTGCCTTGTGCCTGGCTGCCTCCAAACCTCCTGTGATTCCGTGCAGGTCCTAGTGCCTGCCTTGTGCCCTGCTGTAAGAGTGTGTCGCGAAATGGTGCCTTGCTATAAGAGTGTGTCACGAAATGATGCATGTCTAAAAAGTATGTCACCAACATGAAAAGTTTGGAAAACTCTGCACTAAATCTTGCAGATAACAGGGGTTCATGTAATGTCTGTATTGAGAGATCTGTGCTGGTTGCCAGGTGCTTACCAGGCACAATTTAAGATGTTGACATGGCACCATTTAACCAACTTCAGCTTATCTCAAAAAGCTAAGCAGAGTTGGACCTAGTTATTGCTCTGATGGAAAGCTGTAGATTGGGAATTTAAAGAAAAAAATCATGGAATGGTCTTTAAAAGTGTAAATGGTTAGAGGCTAAATAACTTGAGGGACCCCCTTTCCTACGTTGGGCCTGTTTGGGTGTTAAAATCTTCAGAGGAAATTCTTTTGAAGATGCCCCTGCTGTCACAGAGTCATACTGTATGTCTGGCATGCAGAAGAGGGCTTTTGGTGTGGTTTCCTAGCTATGGTATGCACTCTCTTAAGAAGTGCAAATTATAAGGATGTACTTCCTTTGCTTGCTTTTAATTGCTAATGGGTTTTAGTATTAATTCTAGACTTCTAAGTTTTTGTATCTTGTTTTTTAATTCTGTAAATCAGCTTGAGTACTCAGTCTTCGTGGACAAGCATGGTATAACTAGAAATACTGTAGTGAAGGGGTGTGGTGGCTCAGCGGGTAAGACGCCAGGCTTGTAGATCGGAAGATCGCAAGTTCGGAGGTTCGAATCCCTAGCCCTGCGTGCGGAGTGAGCTCCCGCACTAGCTCCAGCTCTTGCCAACCTAGCAATTTGAAAGCATGCAAATGCAAGTAGGTGAATAGGTACCACTTCGGTGGGTAGGTAACAGCGTTCCGCGCGCGTCATGCTGGCCACATGACCGTGGAAGCGTCTTCGGACAGCGCTGGCTCTTCGGCTAACAAACGGAGATGAGCACCGGCCCCTAGAGTCGGACACGACTGCACAACTGTGCAGGGGGAACCTTTACCTTACTGTAGTGAATCCTGCACTGAGCCAGAAGGTTGGATTAGATGACATCGGTGGCTCCTTCCAACTCTGTGGCTGTGATTCTTTGATTCTATGCAATAAATAACACTAGAGGAAATTAACTACCATTATATATTGTTCTGGAATTAAGTCTTCATTTTAAAAAATTACTTTAATTTTTAAGGTGCTGCAACTTGTTTCAAGGGTCTGGCAGACACTTGAGGGAGCTGATAATTCTACATTAAGCCCATAGGAAGCAAGCAATAGTACTGTGATTACAGAAACTAAATTTAGATAATATGCTGTTATTTTATTTTCCTCTTTTTGCCTCTTGAATTTTTTTCTACTCTAATTTGATGTAAATGATAAATTGGTTTTCTTTCCAAAAGTGAAATAACCTACAATGCTCCAAAGTTACTTTGGACCCAGTAAAAACTGTTTAGTTGTACATTAGAAGCTTATTATGTAACAAAGCAGAAAGATCCTAGCTAAGCTAATGTTTATTCTTGCTATATGATGTTCTTAGGTATCTAGATTATATAAACCACATCCCTCTCATCATCAAACTATTCTTGACTTTTGAAGATAATATTTGTAGCTCAGGGTTGAACTGTGGAGTCCTTGGTGCTCTCTGAGCCTTGTTGTTTTCTTGCAGATGTTTCATTGCCAGGCTAGGCAACATCTTCAGTGCGAAAAGGGAGTGGGACTTGCTCTCTGTTTATATACCCTGGCGTGTCTTGCCTGTGTTGGTTTGGGTATTGTTCTCTCCTTGGTAGTTCCTTGATTGGGCTGTTGTTTGCTGCTTGGTTGATTGACTAAGTTAATAGTTCCTTGATTATTACTGACTTTCACAGCAGCTTTAGGAATGAACATTGTACTGATGTTTCTTTAAGGGTTCCTTGAAATACAGTACCATGGCATTGAAATTTCACATTTCAAATTGAAATTTACAAAAAATTATCAGTTTACTGAATCTGTTTGTATGGACTGAAAATTAATAACCTAAATCAGAGCTTTCCAAACTGTGTGTCGCGACACAAAAGTGTGTCGCCACACACAGTCTGGTGTGTCGCCACACAACCCGGAAGCGCTGATCATCATCAGCGCTTCCGGGTTTTCCCGTGGCGACACGCCAAGCGCGACGCGCAAAAACCCAAAAGCGGCAGCAGCGCTTCCGGGTTTTTGCGCGCTGCCGCAATGGCGGCACTTCTGGGTTTTCCCGCGGCGACACACCAATGGCGGTTGGTGTGTCGCCGCGGGAAAACTTTGGAAAGCCCTGACCTAAATGGCAAAGAAAACCAAGCTTTCCTCCCATGTCAACTATTCTGACTTACTGAAAAATACTGAGACGATTTGCAAAAGTTCTTTAAAATGATTTTCTCTACTACCTTCAGAGGCTCGACTAAATCTTTGCTTCTGCAATTTCTTTTAATTAAAATTATTTTTTTTAAATAAATGTATTATAATTTATAATTGCCTTGTTAATGCCTCAAATTGCCTACTTGTAATATTGTCAGGCAGCAGTGGCTTCAGTCAGAATACATGCCCTTAATGATAATTGGCAAATGTTTCTCTCTCATGTGCAGGTACCTTCTTTTACGACCTTTTTTCTTTCCTTTCCAGATGGAACTGGGTAAATGTTTTATCACATCGAATTGATTAAAACCTAGGAAGACCAAGCCTACCTGGCTTGGGTTAGCTTACTTAATATACATACCTAGCTTGCAAGTCACGTTCTCTTTGTGCTCAGATCTGCCTTCTTTAACTGCTAGAATGATGGGCCCTTGCTATCACAGCTGGATTTACAGGATCTTCCACTTTTGCACAATCCATTACACCCTATCTCTGGCATTCTGCCCTTTTGGTAGGTTCTCTTCATATTGCTTCTCCAAGGTGGCACCAATATCTTTACATGTCCTGTGCTTTCTATCTTCTGCTTCCATGTTGGAATGACATCACTTTAGGAAATGTGACAAACTGCTTGCCCTCATCCATCCATCCATCCATCCATCCATCCAGGTTTGCTTCAACCTATTTCATTTTTTGCAGAGCACATCTGCCCTTTTTGTGTTCAACAGTAGACAATTCCTTGGCTAACTCTAAGCAGAGGCTTGTATTATCAGGAATAATTAAATTATTTGGTTTAAATAATTTACTTTAATATTTGTTTAATATTACTCTTAAATCAGATTAATTATAGATCCAAAGATGGTCTTGCTTTATCAGCAAAAGGCCAGGCTGTGACAAAGCCATCTTATGGAAAATATTTATGTTCTTTCTTGTCCCTTCTAACCTGTGACATGACATTTCTTGCAAAAGGTATTGCACCATCTGATGTTACTCACTGGAAGAGCAGAAAGCAGAACAAAATCTGGTCTCTGCACCTTGGAGTAAAATAAACACAAACATTCCCCTTGTCACATTGTTTTCTTGTGACTCATTTTCTACTTCTTTATGACCTCAATTCTGCTTGCTTTATTATATTCAGAGAAAACTTCTGCATTGCGCCTTGACGGCTGCCTGAATTTCCACTGTACAAAAGGACTTATTTCCCCTTAGAACTTTTCTCTAGCTCCCTGTCTTGTTTCTCTTCTCCCTCCAATTTTTTGCAAAGTCAAGAGTGTCAAGAATTCTTTTCAAGGATGCAGTATAACAGAAGACGACTGAATGTGGGGGAATCAGTGCCCATTTAATAAATCTTCTGGTTTGAATCTGCACGTTAAGTGGATTTACTTACTGGTAACCGTTCTTGCCAGGTAATGAATTCAGGATTAATTTGCTATCCTTTCTTGAAATGTGCAGTTTTCATATGAGATCTTGGGTGTGCCATTTGTAAACTGTTCAGTTGGCTCATTCTAGAATCTTTTTCCTGGTTCTTATATTTGCTCTGAACTACTGGCTTCTGCTATTCTTGTGTTAATATTTGCCTTGGTTGTTGCAGTTGGGAATTAATTGTTAGATGGAAATGTGTTGTGCTTCTTAACGGCAGTTGAATGGGAGAGGGGAGGAAAGTCCAATGAATTATAACAACTAGACAAAGACTGGAATGGCCCAGTTCAAATTCCCACTCACTGACCAGGAATACCATCCCCTAATGAACCACTCATTAACCATGTTTTTTCTGCCTAACCGATTCCATAAGGTGTTCATAAAAATTGAAGCTAAAAGGCATGTATGTTGCTGTTAGCTCCATAAAGGAAGGACTAGACAAAATGAAGTTAATAAACAAGTATAACTGTAAGTACTATCTGCAAACCTCATTGACTGCTACCCACTGACTCAGATGCTTACACTCTTTCTGCTTTTTGGGGAGGCAGATCTTCCGGAAGTAGAGAGATACTCTGTGGACAATAACTGAAGGTTGCTACACTCACAGGGTTTTGAATATGTCAGTAAGAAGCAAGATGATTGAACTGATTTTCTTGAGAGAAAAGAAACTTTTCCAAGAACATTCTCAATATAATTTCAAAAGTGAATTCCAGAAATATATTGCCTACACTTTATTTATTTATTTATTTAATTAAATTTATATAACCGCCCATCTCCCCCAACGGGGAACTCTGGGCGGTTTACAATAAAATGGATTAAAACAGAATAAAACATCAATGTACAATATATAAATTAATAAATAATTATAAATCGAGATGGAGATGGAATTAAAACGAAGGACAATAAATTAAGGAATTAGCCACCCCCATGAGGAACTATCCTTTCCTCCTTCCCATGCCAGGCGGCAGAACCAGGTCTTCAGCTCTTTCCTAAAGGTCGGGAGGGAGGAGATCTGCCTCAACTCTGGGGGCAAGATGTTCCACAGTGTGGGCACTACCACAGAGAAGGCCCGCCTCCTAGACCCCATCAGATGACATTCTTTAATTGATGGGGTTCGTAGCAGACCCTCTCTGAATGACCTGGTGGGGCGGGTCGATAAAATGGGGATAAGACGGTCCTTCAGGTATTCTGGCCCCATGCCATGTAGGGCTTTAAAGGTAATAACCAACACCTTGAATTGTACCCGGAAGCAGACCGGCACCCAATGCAGCTCGCGGAACAAAGGTGTTATATGTGCAGATTTTGGTGCACCCAAAATTGCTCGCGCGGCCGCATTCTGCACCAGCTGTAGCTTCCGGATAGTCTTCAAGGGTAGCCCCATGTAGAGCGCATTGCAATAATCTACATGGGAGATGACGAGAGCATGAGTGACTGTTCGGAGGGCGTCGCGATGCAGGAATGGGCGTAACTGGCGCACCAACCGAAGTTGTGCGAAAGCCCTCCTAGCCACGACTGCCACCTGCTCTTCGAGCAGGAGTCGTGAGTTTAGAAGGACCCCCAAGTTGCGCACCGGTTCCGAATGGGGCAGTGCTACCCCATCAAGAACCAAAGATGATAATTTCCCAGAAGACGCTAGGCCATCAATCCACAGCCACTCGGTCTTGCTAGGGTTCAATTGTAGCCTGTTGTTCCCCATCCAGGCCCTCACAGCCCCCAGGCACTGGGACAGGGTGGTCACTGCATCACTTACTTTATGGGATTGGCAGAAATATATTTTGACTGCTGCATGTCTTCTGCTTTATAAAACCAGTGTAAACTTTTTCTAGAATAATAGAGTTGGACAGGGCTTTTTAGGCCACTGAATCCATCCCTATTCAGTGCAAGAATCCATACTGAAGCATCCCCCATTGATGGCTGTCTAGCCTTTGCTTGAACACCTACAGTAAAAACAAGGCCTCAACCTCTCTGTTCCACTGTTGAACTGTTCTTACTATTAGGAAGATTTTTTTCTAATATCGAATCAGAATCTCTCTTTTTATAACTTAAAGCATATTCTGCTTCTTGAGCTCTGGAACAATAGACAGTAGTTCTTCACATTCCTGTCACATCCTCCTCAGTATTTAAAGAGTGCTATCATATTCACCCTCAGTTATACTTTCATATAGCTAAATATATCCAACTCCTTCAGTCTTTATACGATTTAGTTTTAGTTGCCTGATCTTTCTGGTTGCCCTTCTCTAAGCCTGCTCCAGTGTTTCTGGACAAAATTCTTGTGCTATCACCACAGAATTAAATGAAACTATTGATTCCTGTGATTTGGAAGCTACGTATACCTCTAAAATTTGTTTGCCTTTTTTTGCAGCCATATCACACCACCGATTCATATTCAATGTCTTATCAACTATTATTCCAAAGTATTTTTCATTAGACTAGACAGCCATCAATGGGGGATGCTTCAGTATGGATTCTTGCAGTGAATAGGGATGGATTCAGTGGCCTAAAAAGCCCTGTCCAACTCTATTATTCTAGAAAAAGTTTACACTGGTTTTATAAAGCAGAAGACATGCAGCAGTCAAAATATATTTCTGCCATCCCATAAAGTGTAGGCAATATATTTCTGGAATTCACTTTTGAAATTATATTGAGAATGTTCTTGGAAAAGTTTCTTTTCTCTCAAGAAAATCAGTTCAATCATCTTGCTTCTTACTGACATATTCAAAACCCTGTGAGTGTAGCAACCTTCAGTTATTTTCCACAAAGAGTATCTCTCTACTTCTGGAAGATCTGCCACCCCAAAAAGCAGAAAGAGTGTAAGCATCTGAGTCAGTAGGTAGCAGTCAATGAGGTTTGCAGATAGTACTTACAGTTATACTTGTTTATTAACTTCATTTTGTCTAAGTTATTTTTAGCAACTTTGGTTTTTAAGCCAGCTATGTATAGGGTGACCATACGTCCCGTTTTGAACGGGACAGTCCCGTTATTTTAGCATTTTTCCACCGTCCCGTCGTTTTGATCAAAATCATTTTGTCCCTTTTTTAAACCCGGCGGGAAGGAGGACAGGAAGACAGGAAGGAGGACTGGAGCCGGACTTGCCATTGGAGGCAGCCCAGAAGAGGCCCTATCAGCGCGGCAACTGGAAGCCCAGTTGCCACGTGCGATCCCAGCAGCAGAAGCAGCACCACAGTCCAGGTTCCTGCCTCCTTACCTGATCCTGAGATTGTCTGCCCAGCAGTGGTGAGGCCAGGGGAAGGTTGTGGAAAGAGGGTGTGTGTGTTTGTGTGTGTGTGTGCGTGCGCAGATTACTTGCTCAGCGTAATCGCGCGCACACACACACACACACACACACGCACCCCACACCCTCGTTCTCCAGCCTCCCTGCAACAGGTGCATTTGGTCATGGGGAGGCTGGAGAAAGAGTGTATGGGGTGCGTGTGTGTGTATGTGTGCGCATCTGATCGGGCTTGGCCGAGGGAGAAGAGTTGGCGGGCCGCTGAGCAGGCTCCTCCTGCTTCTCCTGCTCTGCGGCGGTGGCAGCAGCAGTGACTCTCCTCCCTCCTTTGTCCAAGCCCGAGGGGGATGGGGCAGTGGTGGGCCTCCATCCCCTCCATCCCCGCCCCTTGTTCCCCGGCCGATGACGGTGCTGTGTGCAGAGTGTGTGTACTCCGGCCTCCCCCAAACACACCAGCTCTGACGCACCATTTACTGCTAGAAGAAAAAAAAACCCTTTAAAAATAAAGAAAAATTAAAATCCGAGCCAATCACGCTGATGGGGGCGGGGTTTGCAGGCGGGAGCCAATCGTGTGAGGCGGGGGCGGGGTTTGCAGGTGGGAGCCAATTGCGTGGATTGGGGGGCGGGGTTTGGAGGCCGGCATGGTGGCATAAGACCCTGTCCCGTTTTGCCATCCCAAATGTCCCGTTTTTGTCTGAAGGAAATATGGTCAGCCTAGCTATGTATCTACTTAATTGTCAGGCTGTCCACATTGAACTAGTTTGCTCATGAGAATGTCATGGGGTACACTGTCAAATGCTTTGCTGAAATCAAGTTATATCTACAGCAGTCCTACAATCCACTGTGGAAGGTACCTAATTAAGATACAAGATAAGATTATTCTGGCTAGACATCTTTTTGACAAATCCACACTGACCTGGCAATTACTGCAATTCATCTGGCTCTGGAAGTTGCAACTCATTCAAAATAAATAGGTATTCCTTGAGCATGTTTCTATCAGTCTGGAGTTTCAACGCTGGTTTTGCTTGTCACAATTACCTAGTGAAGCACTCTCTTTTGGAGATGACTGAGCTAAAATAGGAGTTCAGTGCTTCTGCCATTGCTTTGTTGCCCAGTATTTTGCCATTCTGTGAGCAGCTAGAATATGCATTCTTTTCTTTTCCTTTTATGTTGTTGTTTTTTTTAAACAAATTATATCCTTCAGTTGCTTATATTCTGAGAGATCCTTGGAGGCACCCTATCAGCTCTCTACTATCTCCACTAAATAATTTATTTCCACTCTGAGTTACAATTTGCAAGGTCTACTACATAAACATCCCTTTTCTCACTGAACCCTCTGTTTCCATGAAGCAGATTAGGATCTCCACAGAGCTGTTCACTATCCTTATTGTTATTGTAAATAAAAATACAGCTGGCTGAGTTTACCTGCCTGCATGGTGGTTCTGATCAGCTCCAACTCTGTCTGGCCAAATAATTTTATATGCAGTAGAAATATTTATAAGGGTTGCCTTTTTCACCCATGTTATACCCTTTTAGTACACATTATGAAAAAATGAATATTCTCTAAGAGACTACAGTATAGGATACTGTTGCTGGTTGTCCCAAATACTGATCAAAGAGCCATGATCACTATCATTCTTGCCTTCCAAATTAGTAACTTCCAAATTAGGCTAGTTTAATGAGCTCTACTTGGGCCATCCTGGAAATGAGGGCAGAATCTTCTGCTATTTCAGAATATGGCTGATGACAAAGAATGACTCTTAAAAGCCATTGCTCCTGTTAACTTTGCACAGTTGTAATATGCTGTCTTTGAATTATGTGGCTTAGATCCTTTTTTTCCAGCCTAGCACCCTGTAACAGTATGAGTAATAGAATATCTAGAATTTCCAGTAGCATAGTCTTCTGGGAATTGCAGTTAAAGATGGCTTAAGTCTTGGATTTGAGCTAGCAAAGTACTGTAGGTGATTTCTTCCATTTGAGTTTCTTAGATTCTTTTTTTATGAAGAATATTGTTTGCTATATGAAAAATGTTGAGTATAACAGAAGCAGTCTAGTCAATACTTGTCCTCAAAAATACAGAATCTCCTCTTCCAATGTCTTTCAAGGTAGGTATGATTATTATTCCACCATCCCTTTCAGTGGAAATTGTGGTCTGGTTGCTGCTGGTGGTTTTTGGGTTTTTTTTTGCTCATTATCCATGAGTCAGCATCTCTGCGAGTAAGGCTTAAGAGCAGTCAGGATTAGAGGGCAAATAGAAAGAAAGGGCCAAAGAACAAGATTTGAAATGCTCAAGACTCAGAAAACCCTTTTGAACTCTTCCGCCTATCAGATGCGGTCTGTAAAAATGCACTAGAGAAAAAAGATTTAGTAAGAATAATGGCGGTGACCAATAGATGGAGGAAAGAGATACACAAGACCCTTTCTGCCCTTTCATTGTCATCCAATTTTTGCAGTCCAGATCTGGTATCCCAGAAATCTCTGACTAGAGGAAATCCATCAAAATTTGGGAGATTCTTTGCTGATGAGCTGCAATCTGCAGTTCAGTGGTTCAGCACTTGGAACATCTTGATACAGTTCCTTCTATTTGAGAGTTTGCAGGTGTATGCTTCACCACATGGGGCAATGGTCAGCAGTTCCTGGTGGTCTGTTCTCTTACTAATTTGCAGCAGTCTTGAGAGGTCTTCCAACAGTGCACTCATTGCCAGTGTAACAGAGTCCATCCATCTTTGTCCTATGCCTGACCTGTATTTGTAATATTTTTTTCCTCCCCCCCCCCCTTCGTAGAATTTCCCCACTTGCAGAGGGGTGTCCTATTTCAGGTTTCAAACTCACACAGTTGCTAGGTGAGAATAGCAATTTACTCAAGGCTGAGTAGATAATGGCAGACAAGGAAAGGAATGTAAATCAAAACAGAATATCTGGGAAAGAAAGCTTGCCTGGGTAGTTTCACTTTCAACAGGTACACACAGAAGAGAAGTCAAAATCCAGTCCAAAGTTCAGAGAGCCAAGTCAGGTTTGTCACCAGTCCAAAGATCAGAGTTTTAGGGTTTCTTACACAAGCAGGATTCACAGGAATGACACACCAGAGCAGGAGATCAGACAGTTGTTTCCAACTGAGAAACACAGGTTAGGATTACCTCTTAAATCAGGCTGCAGCCAGCTATCTTCAATTAAGATAGTTACTCCTTTGCTTGGCAAGGAGACTCATTGAGCATCTTTGCTCTGCTTTCTGCCCTACTTGCCCAGTCTGAGGGCTTGGGGGCCATACCTCATCATCTGACTGCTCCAGCTGTTCTGATGGTGCCTGGGTTTAATCAGCCTCAGGTGATTCCTGGCCTGATGTCTCCGGAGGCTGACATTCCACTGGTTCAGCTGGAGTAGCTTCGTCAGAGTCTGAGTCTGAGTCCTGGGCTATGACAAGGGGAGATATTGTTTAAACAAGCTATCTCTCCCTAAATTGCTTTTCTTCCCAGCCCAGTGCTTTCCTAAAAGGAGCTAACAGCAGGTAAACAAGCTCAGCTCTGTGACCTTAATTAGTTAATTAGCACCCTCAGCCTTCTTGTGCCATCTGAAATTGGCAAGACCCTAATCAGTTTCAACCTAAAGGCTTTCTTTTGCCTCCTAAGTTTCTTACTATGTATAGCAAGGCTTTCCAAAGTTTTTCCCGCGGCGACACACCAACCAGCGTTGGTGTGTCGCCGCAGGAAAACCCAGAAGTGCAGCAGCGCGCAAAAACCCGGAAGGTTTTGCGCGCTGCAGTTGGTGTGTCGCCGCGGGAAAACCCGGAAGCGCTGATGATGATCAGCGCTTCCGGGTTGTGTGGTGACACACCAGACTGTGTGTGGCAACACACTTTTGTGTCGCAACACACAGTTTGGAAAGCTCTGATGTATAGCATGGATTTCTAGCTTGAATATTAAAAGTTGATTTGGTAGTTAATCATATCTAATATGGAGTTAAGTGGAAATTGATATTTATTCCCTTTCTATTTATTTCCACTTTAAAACATAAATGGGTTTGCCACATCTATATTATAAACAGGATTACTGTGTAGAGAGAAACTGAAAATATTTTTGGAGGGAAATAATTGGGATCTGATTTTGTTTGAATTCCGTTCTTGCAATGCTTCTCATAAGGCAGAATTGAATGCGGTGTTCTTTGCAAACAGTATTAAGACAACATTTCTCAAACCAAAGCTATTAGAAATGTGCTGCCATATTCTGGGGCAGAACATTTCTTGAACCCCTGGACTTCGAACTCTGCCATAAGAGCAAACCTAAATTTGTCAATTATTTACTAAACTAAAATGGGTGGGTTGATTTTGTTCTATCCTGCCTTATTGACAGTTTTCAGTAACTGTCATCTTAATGATTTTTGTAAACACAGGCTATATGGCTTTAGATACACAATTATAAATGTAACAGGTTTTAGAAGGTAAAAATGCATGTGGTTAGGGCTTATTGTTGACTGGCTTATTAAGGCCTGTCTCTAATTTCAGTCATATCTTTCTCTCTTAGAAAATGTGTTTGCCTTGTTTTTAGCCACATCCTTAAGGAAATCTGTTTGTCAGAGGGACAACAAAGTATTTATTTTTAGCCTTTAAATTATAAGCCGGGCTGGGCAAATACAAGCAAAATACAGACTGCTTGTGGCATAGAAAACCAAAATAATTCAAATGCTGTGCATAACGTGGTCACAAGGGAGACGGTTATTCTGAGCAGCATATTTCGGTGCCGCCTTCTTTGCTCATGTTGGGAGGTTGGGTCAAGTGGGGAAGGAATGGGGCAAGTTTGGGGCATCTTTTTGCTTTTCTTTCATTCTTACCCAATTTTGCTTGTTTCACATAATCAGAAAAGTGGTACTTTTTGTGGCTTATGCAGTGTGTATTCTGCCACACTACATTTTCTCCAGAAATGGGTACCTTCTGAATTATAATCTTCAATATTTGTAAGTTGAGTGATGTGAAGAAGAAAAAATGGATTGGAACTCCATTAGCTGAGCCTGGCCAGGAGGAGAGAATTTTGTCAGGAAATTCCAAATGAGTATAAATAAATTATCTGTAGCAAGTCCTGGGCAATTTGCCTGCTTATGTGTCAGGAGTACATATTCTGTTTAAGGCTCCAGACCTAAGTTCCTGCAAAGAAAACACTGCAGTGTTTCTTATTCCCTTCTTCCTGGAATGGTGAGTAAAGCAAACAGATATGAGGGGGATGTGATGCTAGATTTAAGATAACTTTATAGCTTGTTTTTACATTTAAGTATCCCAAACGAGAATGAGAAGTTCATACCTATACTGACTAGCTACGTTTCTCCCTGTGATTTCTTAACATAAAGATAGCACTGTTCTTCCATACAAAGTAACATTCTGTTAGTCCAGAGAAAAATGACTATTTATAACTAACCTCAGCTTTAGCCAAACTCATCTTTGGTTTTAACCAGCTTCTTTCTTGATTCACGCAGTGTTTGTCTAGATGACGATCTGAATATCTGTTTCATGAGTGCATTTCTTTTTAGCAGTTTTAATTTGCAATGATGTACGCAGAAGTGTGAATATCATTTGTACTTGGATATAGCAAGGTTTTTCAGTGAAGATGTAAAGAGTTTGCCTTTTTGAAGGCTGGAATGCAGTCATATGGATAAAAATGTTTCCACTCCAAAGTATTGAAGTTTACACCTTTAAAATACTTTAGCATTTTGTTTTTTTTTTCTTTGAAAGTCAAGTTTAACTGATTTAAGGATAGAGGAATAAATTGAATTAATTTTCTTCACCTTTTTCCTATGTGAGGTAAGTTTTTTTGGTATTTGGCCTTTGTCGGGAAAATAGGTACTTCTCTTTATAAATTGCTGATCATTTGATATATATAATTAAATGTGTGCTCTTTCTGTTCCATTTATATGTGCTTTTACTTTGTATCATTTCTTCCACTTTTAGACATATTTTCTTAATGCAAAATGGAAGGATGGGATTCCAGCCACAATATCTTTAGAGGTGACTTGAGTATATCAGGGAGAAGTTCTTGTGGTTTCATGAAACAACATTCAACTGCCATGGCTCTACTATTAGTTATTCGTTTCCTTGAGGAAATGCTTGAATGGACTTTTTGAGCACTGAAGGAACCATGTTTATTATGTGGGTATCAACCAACAATATGTTGGAATGTTTTGTGTGGTTGTTTGGGCAAGGCATTTTCACTTGTGAATCAATCTGTATAATTAATATACAAGCATATTAAAATAGATTTTGGGGAGAACTGGTGTTGGACAAGCCTGAGTAGTATGCAGGCAGACAAGCTATAAAATGGTATTAGATTGGCAGATCTCATATCTTTACTAATACAGAATTTTGAAAACCTTGTAGGTTTGTCTTTCTGTTAATTCCCTCTGAGATTAATGGTTATGTTTATACAGTTGTATCTCAGTCAATTTCTCAGGTCTTTTGACCACTCTTCAGTCTTTTTGCTCCTCTCTTCATGAAAATTTTTAGAACAAAACAACATTTGCTTTAAAACATAGCTTTTTCTAAAGTTGTACCTCCCCACTTTTAGTAGCAACATGAAAACCTTTATTGTCTTAGTGTGTGATCTTTTTCATTTAATGATTCAGCATGGAAAAAGGGTAGAAGAAAATGAACAGAAAACAAAACTCAAACATATTATAATACTTAGAAAAACCTGCTCCATTTTTAAGCACAGCATTAAACCTTGCACGTATGGAATAATGTTGACCATTCAGTTTGGTCTAGTGGTTAAGGCAGGGCTTTCCAAAGTTTTTCCCGCGGCGACACACCAACCGGCGTTGGTGTGTTGCCGCAGGAAAACCGGAAGTGCAGCAGCGCGCAAAAACCCGGAAGCGCTGCTGCCGCTTTCAGATTTTGCGCGCTGCAGTTGGTGTGTTGCCGCGGGAAAACCGTGGGAAAAATGATGATCAGCGCTTCCGGGTTGTGTGGCAACACACCAGACTGTGTGTGGTGACACACTTTTCTGTCGTGACACACAGTTTGGAAGGCTCTGGGTTAAGGCAATGGGCTAGAAACCAGGAGACTGAGAGTTCTAGTCCCACATTAGGCATGAAAGCCAGCTGGGTGACCTTGGGCCAGTCCCTCTCTCTCAGCCCAACTCACCTCACAGGGGTGTTGTTGTGGGGAAAATAGGAGGAGGAAGGAGTATTAGGTATGTTCGCTGCCTTGAGTTATTTATAAAAATAATAAAGGGATAGAAAATAAATAAATTCTTTCCATTACATTAATAAAGAGCTATTTTAAAAGCAAAAAGTGTGTACAGCAGGGCTTTCCAAAGTGCCGCCAGCGGCGGTGCGGCAGTGGCACGGTGGTGGTGCGGGGGCGCACGCGGCGGCAACACAGAAGGGTGTTTGGCGGCGCGCGCGGCGACACAACAGCACGTGCAACAGCGTGCGCGCGCACGGCGGCAGCGCGGGGGGGCGTGCGGCGGCGCGCAGGGGGGCGTTCATAGATGCTGGACAGTTCACAGCAATCAATATAAAACCAGCATTAAAACATACAAACTATCAACATAAAATATGAAACATAATATCAACATAAAATTAAGCAATTCCCAGGCCACCATTTTGTACTCATTTATGCTCCAAAAGCCTGGCAACAGAGGATAGCCTTTATGTCTTTCTGAAATGGTGTCAGGGAGAGGCCATCCCAATCTTCTAGGGGAGATATTCCATAAGGTCATGTTGGATGTTGAAAGAGTCTCTTTCTGTGACCACATCCACTGACTTCTCAGGCTGAGGGAGTCACAAGCGTACCAAAGGCCAGTGTGTTGTAGTTGTTATGGTGTTGGCCTGGCACTGGGGAGACCCAGGTTCAAATCCATTGTCAGTCGTGGAACTCAATAGGGACTTTGGATTCCACAGAGAAATGGATGCTAAAAGTATACCCCATAATAAAGTGGAAACGTGGAGTTCTCTAGTGCTCTCTGAGATTGGTTGTTTGCTTGCAGACATTTCATTACCCGACTAGGTAACATCTGATCTGATATTACCTAGTCTGGTAATGAAACATCTGCAAGCAAACAACCAAGCTCAGAAAACACCAGACTCCACAGTTCAACCCTGAGCTACATATATTCTCTTGTATAAAGTGGAAAGTCAGGAACGTTTATTTCTCAATTTTTCTGGCTTAAGAGTTTTATTTCTTTTTTCCCCCATGAAACATGTGCAATAAAACATGTGCAATAAAACACCATGAATATAAGGGTTAAAAGCATCCCAAACTTCTATTAAGTTTGCAGAATGTCTGTTCATTTTAAAAAAAAATCAAAATATTGTTTTAACAGTTTTAAAAGAAGTACATCCTTTAATAATGATATATTTAAATATCACCTTGAAAAAAATAGGATGAGGTTTTTTTATATAATTGATAGTGTTCCTGGAGCATGATTGGATACTATAGTAGGATCTATATTGCATTGTCTGTCTATTCTAAGTATCAAGATACTAAAAAATAATCAAATTGGGAATAGGGTCTGATGTGAATAAGAAAAACAAAGTATATTGCTGTAAATATTTTAGAATTGCTATATATTTGCCAAATTAAACTTCAACATATACATTTGTAGCACTTTCCATGTACAGAATTGCATTTAGCTGAACAGCATTACTGTCCATCAAAGGATCTAAAACTTGATTAGAATCTCCAGCCATAAATAGATGATCCACATATAAAAAAGAAAATTCAGTACATCTATGGAAAGCATCTAGATGGCCCTTAGTAGGGGCATAACAATTAATAAATGCAATATGGTTATTAAAACATTTACAGTAATTACTACAGTATTAGAAAACACCCTTCTTGTTCCACTACAAATGTTGTAGACTTGTTAATCAAACTTAGTGTACCCCAGCAGATTTTGAATTCCCACAAATATATACTTGACCAATCCATCTTCTAGGTAAAAAAAATATTTGACTTGGGAGGGAACCAAATTAATAAATTTAGGTCATCACCATACCATCCAGAGGCCTAGACAATGCAATCTGAAACCCTGGAAGGCATAATCCTGTACCCAATCACCTATGAATAACTCCTATTGAACTACAGTACATGTGTTGCTTCTGAATAGGTAAGGTAGATAAAGTTTCTTTCAAGATGAGTTCTATTCCTAATAATTTCATGGACACATTCATGTAGCTTTCACATCAACAATATGTAAGTGTCTGCTGTTACTGTTCCAGACTACCTCCCCCCCACACTTCCTAATCTAGTCCATAATCCTGATCTTTATTGGTGATCTCTCAACCAAGATTCCACAAGTACAAGGAATAGCTCTTATGCAAAATAAGTTATTTGTTAATTATGTTTGAGAAGTATTTTCAACAAATACTATTTCTAGTAAAATGCTTAGAGACTTCCAGGAAGTTGCCAATGATTATTAAACCAAATATTAACTATAACTAAAGTCTAATTTTGTAGAGATTTAGTGCCTGCAAAAAATGATATCCCACTTGAGTTCTATCAGCAAAGGTCTGTAGAAGCTCCTTTACTTGTGACTTTGCTTGCTTGTAAGCAATCTGAGTTTCGCCAGTAAACCTTTTTTATTTGAAAAAGGGAGAAATGAGTAAGCAGGATGTACTTATAAAATTTTTCCATGCAAGTAAAACAAAACCCTTTAACCCATTTACCCTAGCCATGAAATTTGTAATGAATTAAGAGAGGATTCATAAGAATAATGTTAACATACACAAATGAAATGAGGTTTTAGCACTTGAATTTCTTGATTCAGTAAAAATGACTCTATGCACTTTTGTAAGAAAAACAATATAGTTCACCCCAGAATTAATTCATTAAAATATGAGAGAAAGCAAAATATGAGACATTTAAAATAAGCAAAACATAATATGAAATCCAAAATATATTATTACTGTAGCAATTTTGACAACACCATTGTCATAACAGGAAACACACATCCCTAGCTTTTCAAGAATCTGAGTATCTTTATTCATTGGACTTGTATCGAGTTTGCTGATTTTTGTTGTTGCTTTTTATGTATTTTTAAGAGTAGTCAATTCATATCTTACTGCTGGGGGATACATTTCTATAGCTTGAGAATTTGAGTTTAATGATCAAATTAAGGGAAAGATTCCCTCATGGCAAATTTGACTCCTGGTGATTATATGGACACTTCCATCCTGTTTTCTTGGCTAAAGTACATAAAAGGCATGCCAGATTGTTTTTTTTTTAACTTTCCTGTCTAGCATATTTCCCCAAGATCTCCTGCTGGTCTCCCATCCAAGCATAAACCAGATCTGAAGCAGCTTAGCTTTTTTTCAAAAGCTAGGGGGCTGCCACAGCTACAACAGTGCACAAACTACTTAGTGTGAATCTTATTTTATGAGATAACTGTCATTTGTATTAATGCTCTTGAAAGGAGGGTGGGTTGCAATGCAGAAAAATGAGGTAAAGTAGGAAAGACAGTATCACACACTGCAGCAGAGTCAAAATTTTCCGTGTTTGGGGGAAGATGTTAAAACTATTTTAAGGCTTTGTATTTTTACTGTGCTAAGCCTAATTTATGGCTTGCCCTTTAGTTTTTGTATGCTTTCTACTTTGGAACAATTAGAGAGGACTCAGAAGATTTCTAACAATGGGCCAAAGTCATGTGTGGTCCCTAGGGCACAGGTGGATTCTTTTCCAGCATCAGTGTATGAAAGATAAGAGGGTAACATCTGTATCCTTATTCTGCCTGAACATGTTTATGAGTCCCAGGCATGATTTTTGCGTAAAGCCTTGATGTAGATCAAGTCAGGAGTGCACACCATATAGCAGTGCCTCCTCAAAAGGTGTGGTTGCAGACAAATGGTGATTTTGTATGTCACAGAAGAGATACGTTATTATAAAACACATGGGTTATAATACTAATTATGCCGACTTAATTTAATTTTGCCTGTAGATGTTTTCCTACATACAAGCTGAAGAAGTGTAATCCGAAACAGCTATATGCGTAAATGAGGGTTTTCTTTTTAGGACTTATTAGTATAGGATGCAACTTCATTGTTTTTAAATTTGGTTGTCTAGGAATGGCACAGTTTTGAACTACTTGCTAAAGGCTTGGATAGTTGTAAACAGAGAAACTGTAAAGTAATATTTATTAAATGAAATGCTTGTGTAGTTGGCGTAACATTTTAGAGCACCATCTGTTTTCAGGACAAAGCAAAATAGGTCATCCATATCATTGCCATTTTTTAATAAAAATTAATGAAAACAGTAGGACTGTGAATTTTTAGTGTGGTTGTTCCATTAACAAACTACGGTGTACCAAAAAGGAATGGAAAAAGGAAATATGGGGGGAGAGGGGGGCCTTCCCCAGTGCTGAGCTAAAACACAAACTCATTGGTGAATGCTTAGCCTATGAAAGTTTGTAATCTGTTTATTTATACTCATGCTGGAAACTTTTTTCCCTTTATGGGATGAAGAATGAGCAAGTTGAGAGACAGGGATTTTGCAAGCAAAGAGTTTCTGTGACGTATGGAACTGTGATTGCAGGAAATATTCCAAAGCCTGGTAGACTTTGGACAGAAGTATGTACAGACTGAAAAACAGAAACGGAAAGGTAGTATTAATTAAATGAAAATTCTGCAATGGTGCTTACAGGCTTTTATTGTGTGTCTAGGCTGGGGGGGGCGGCGAGGAGCAGCTTATACTGCAAGCGTAGGCATAAATATTCTTTTTGAAGAAGCACTGTAGATGGATTGTAGTTTAATTTAAAATGCTTTGCTGAAGCATGTGTCTCCTGTGAAGGCAGGAAGCTGTCCTATCCTGACATTTGAGCTGGCAGTTTCTGTTTCAGCTGAGATATTTTAGACTGTCTTGGAAATGGTGTGCTTGCATAGTTCCTAGGACGTCAAGTATGCACAGTATAGGAATATGAAAGAGGTAGCATGAACAATCATAAACGAATGTGTTCCTAAACAGGGAGTCAGTGTTCCTTTCTATTGTTTTGCTTTTAAATCTCTATGCAACGTGTTAAACATCTCTGCTGGCAGTTTTAGCATTAATAAATTAAGGAAGAATTTTTTGTGTGTGTTACACTTATAGTATACCATAGAACACAGGGTCATCTCACCTTTCATTATAGAACAATACAGAACTATCAGATCCTAATTATAAACAGTGATATTTTTAAATGGCTGTATGCAAACCCTGTCTGAAATGTGTGCATTTACTTTGTAGCTTATAATTAGATGATACAATCTGAACATGAAATGTGAGTCTATGCTAAAAACTGATTCAAGACATGTAGTGCATTCTCCAGGGGAGTATGATATACTGGTTCTGGTGTTTGAATAGCATGCCTATATTTTTAACTTCTGGTAGGATTTTAAACTTTAATTTTTTTCTTTTTATTCTTTTAGAAAACGAAAATGCTGTAAATGGGGAGGATGACAAAATTCAGAAAGATCCCTATTTTGTGGAAACACCTTATGGTTACCAGCTTGATTTGGACTTTCTCAAGTATGTGGAAGATATACAGAAGGGAAACACCATTAAAAAATTGAACATTCAGAAAAAGCGGAAAGTGACACCACCTTTTGCTACTATCAAAATCACTTCTAATCAGTACAGTGGATGGACATCAAATGAATCCCTTTCTTCATCCAACAGTGATGAAAACAAACATTCATCTCTGCTTTTTACCCAAAGCCAATTAGCAGGGCCAACTTCTACAAGGCCATCCTTGGCATTTGAAGCTTCTCCAAACTTCCTAACTATCCCTGAAAGCAAACCATTACTTCCTCCTTCACCACAGCTGCCTAGACACAACCTTCGAGTTACAAAAACTCTCATGGAAACACGTCGGAGATTGGAGCAGGAAAAAATTGCAATGCAGCCCATCCCTGGAGAAACTCGGAGGCCAAGGCTTTCCAGTTTTGGAGCCATGGGCTCAACTGGCTCGCTTCCTTCTTTTGTAGGATCCAGTAGCCAGAATCAGATGTGTCAGCAATTTCAGAATGGCTATCAAGACTGTAATATTTATCTAGCATCCTCTCTGGGCAGTTCTATTCGGCATAGCCCCTTGAGTTCAGGAATATCAACACCTGTGACCAATGTGAGCCCAGTGCACCTGCAGCACATCAGGGAACAAATGGCTATTGCTCTCAAACATCTCAAGGAGCTGGAAGAGCAAGTCAAAACCATCCCTGTGCTCCAGGTTAAGATTTCAGTACTGCAGGAAGAGAAAAGACAGATGACAGCAAAGCTCAAAAGCCAAAGAATGGTCAGTCAGAATGACACAGGCACTTTTAGAAAGAGATCTTACAGTGCAGGAAATGCAGAGCAGTGGAAGCATCTCTCATCAGTCAGGGGAGGTGGGGAGCTTTACATAGACTGTGAAGAAGATACAGGGAGTGTGGGGCATAGCTCAGAGCAGGTAGAAGAGTTCAGGCAGTTGACGGCTGAAGTGCAAGCATTGGAGAAGAAAATCCAGGACAGCAGTTATGATATTCCCTCTAATGTGCGAGGAAATCAAGCAAATGTAGCAAAAGAGAATAGGTCAGTTGCTGTAGGTGCAGAGGAAAGTATGAATGATATTGTGGTATATAACAGAGCTTTGAGGGCATGTAGGGATGTAGCGGTAGGAACAGATCTAAAGACTAAAGATTTTATTGCTGGAGTGACAGAAGAGATGCTTGGTCTGTCTACTGAGGCTGAGAGAGAGATAGATCTTCAGCATCAGACTATTGAATCCCTTAAAGAGAAAATCTACCGGCTGGAGGTTCAGTTGAGGGAAGCCACTTATGACAGGGAGATGATCAAATTAAAGCATGAGCTTCAGGCAGCTGGGTCGAGGAAAAAATCAGACAAGGCATTAATGGCACAGCCCCTTGTCTTCAGCAAAGCAGTAGATGCAACAATACAGACAAAAGACCAAATGGTGGGAGACCACGTGGATATTGTTGATTCATGTGTAGGGAACAGTCATCAGACGAATAGCATTGGTGTATTGTGTAGACCTAGGTTGCAGAGTTCAGCTGCGGGGCCAGATGTTCCAATGAATTGGTGGATTGTGAAAGAGAGGAATGAAATGTGTGATCGTTGTATTGGGAGTTATGTTGAGACCCACAACAAATGTGTGGGCACAGAAATGAGCTTCTGTGAAACCGCAGTCAATACAGAGGAATTGGCGGACAGCCTAAGCCTGCATAAGACAGAACTACAAATCAAGGAAGTGTGGTCAATTGGCCGTGGAGACTCTTTGGATCTGACATTCTGTCCAACTAAAGAGACCACATCTTGCAGCACGAACACAGAGACTGCTTGCAAGGCCAATTCTGGAATCATGGCAGTGCCTTCTACAGTTAACCAGGGAACCAATACAGTATTAGAAAAGGCTGATGGATTCACCAACACAGAAGTGACTACTTTGACAGATTCCAGCACCAATACTTTCTTGAGCACTTATGATAAGCAGACAAACACTGTGATTGTGGAGCTGAAGACTGTGGCTGTCGGAGATGGTAGGGTCAAGGATGTGAATACTGCTGCTAAAACTCGTTCCATTGGTATAGGAACTCTGCTTTCTACCACTGCTAGCTTTGATAAATCTTCTCTAACAAAGACCAAAGACTGTGGAGTAGGACAGATCAGTATTTATGAGAACTATCTAGTTGGATTAAAAATGAGAAACATTGCCTGTGGTCCTCCCCCCGTTTCTGTAGCACCATCCAGCACAAGAAGCATTGGTGTTGGGGATGATTCTGTGGATGGTTCAGGGAACTCTGACACTGATAGTCCATTTCCTCTGCCTGAAATAGGGACTGGCCTGGATCATTACATTGAACGGGTTCAAAAGCTTGTTCAAGAACAGCAGATGCTCCTTGCTGAAAATTATGCTGAACTAGCAGATGCTTTTGGAGAGCCTCACTCACAAATAGGCTCTCTCAATTCTCAGCTCATTAGCACTCTATCATCTATCAACACTGTCATGAAATATGCAAGCACAGAAGAACTGCGCACCTTAGATGTACCGAAACAATGCACAGACAAACCTACTACTACAGGTAGGCAGAGTTTATTGAGTCTAAGCTGTTTTAGTGCAGCCTGCGCTAAGCTTCCACTTATGAATGTATGGGGCTTTGCAGCTCCATAGTATAGTGTCTGGGAATTATGAAAATCATAGTTTGATTCCTCTGAAGATCACTAAATATTGTTTACTTGTCTCTCAAGGGAACAAAAAGAGTAGAAAGAATTCCTGCCTTGATAATCAGGAGTCTGGTAACCACTTTTCCAGCTTACCAATTTTATTTAAATGCATAAAATATTGTGAGCTACAGCTACACAATGTTTTATGCCTGTTAATAAAATTGGTTAGCTGGAAAAGGGGCTACCAGTCACCTTATGACTTTTGGCTACCATAGATTAGCACAGCTCTCCTCCTATGTCCTAATAATGGAGATGACATAAAGCTACCAGTGGTATCAATGCATGGTATTTATGTTAGCAAAAAATAGTGGATTTAACCTTTATTTAGGGAAAATTTCAAGATCTAGGAGACTCTATGGCATGCCTTAAGGGCAGAATGTAACTCAAAATTATGACCAGAATTGTTTTATAGAATGAGTAATCATTACAATGTGTACTTCTGTGAACCTGTAATATTTGTTTCCCTGGGAACAAATGGGATGCAGGCTTTATCATTATCTGTAATTGTGTCCTAATTAGAGTAATAGGACTGCACAAAATCTTACACAGACAGTCCTCTATGTACGAACAGGTTACGTTCCAAGAGGCTGTTCATAAGTCCATTTCGTTCTTAAGTCCAAACAAGCATATGTATGCGGCGCGCCGTAAACTAACCCTTTCCCGCCTTCTCCCACCTTCCGGGACCTTCTAGATTGGAGTTGTGGACAGGTTTGTTCGTATTGGCAAAAGTTCGTAACTCGAAAGTTCATAAGTAGAGGTCTGTCTGCATTAAAGTTGTCTAGGTTTTTGCATGATTCATCTGAACAGAGACCACAACTAATAATTGCCTCATCCTCCTTTATAAGAACCCTTTAACAACATGTATTTGTGCCACTGCCTCTATTCTCTTAGGAGCAAGTTTGGTAACATGAGCTGCAGTACCATATTTAACTGAAAGGGAGATGAGAGTTTTTTCCCTAAAATAATTGCTTTCAACTGAGGAGAACATCTGCATTCTCAGAATACAGGGAGGCGCTATCTAAAGAGAAGAGTCATTTCTGCCTCACCAAGAGTAAGGATTCTAGAAAAATCAGGGTGGTGTTCATGGATGAAGAGCCTAAGCTTCACCTGCATTTTTCTAAAGTCCTTGCTCTCAGGCCCCCCAAAAATGGCAGTGGTTTCCCCCCCCCCCGTCTCATTGCAGACAATCATATGCCACAGGCTTTGTTTTCTTCCCTATCCAATAGCTTTTTTCTTTCACCTCATTTCTGCTTAATATTGTTCTCCTTTTTCACTTTCTTCTCCCAGTACTCTAACCCTTTCCCCTTATTCTGTCTTCATCAAACGATATACTCTGTTGCTGTTTCTTTTGGAAGGAGAGAGGAGAATCTGTGTGAATGTCTGTGCTTTTGTATGAGAGAGAATGGTTTGTGTCTGTGTGTCTTCATGGAGTATCTGTTTTTATAAAAATAATGCCTTCTTTTGCAAGCAATTCATTTTATTTACTTACTTACTTACTTACTTACTTACTTACTTATTTAAATTTATATGACCGCCCATCTCCCCCAACGGGGAACTTTAACATTTTAATCACTGTTATTTAATTCAGT
Source organism: Charina bottae (assembly GCA_023362775.1). Lineage (NCBI taxonomy): Eukaryota > Metazoa > Chordata > Lepidosauria > Squamata > Charinaidae > Charina > Charina bottae. Next base: position 204,341,934 of record JALMGJ010000002.1, on the reverse strand, counting down.
CTATATATTTAGCCTCTGCCCTAATTTGAGAAAGATGTATAATAAATTGTTTATACTGAAGATTATGATAAATATCTTATAGGTAATTTTATACATGAAGTTCCCCAAAAATACTGATATGCAAGGAAAGGTTTTCCAAGGAGAAGAGATCCACTTTAAAAAATCAGAATAATAAATAGGCGTTAGCATGCTATGGTTTTTGTCAACTATGGCAATTATTGAGACTCATCTCCATAGAGCTGAAAACATGGATCAGCTGCTGTTGGGGGCATTTCTCTTATTTCTCATGCTTTCCAAAAATATTAAGGCAAAATTTATTCTTACATATAATGCCATCACTTTCAGTACAGGAGTAATCTGTAAACAATATGTTATTTTAAGCCAAAATAACGCTTTACTGATTTGTTCAGTTGTTGACTTCTTTTGTTTTTGTTTCTCCTGTTTCTTACTTAATTTGATGATGATAAGCAGTAATACTGGTAGTTTAGTAAAGATTTTATAAAGCAGTTTTTAAAAACAGGATTTAAGGGGCTGTGTAAATTTTTTGGTTTAAAATCTGAACAAAAAAAAATGTTGGCTTTCTTTGCTTTGGTCAAATATACCAAAAACAATTCCTTGAATACTAAAAACTTTGTATCTATTTGGATATATTTTCCTTCTTTTTTTGCCCAGACCTCATATTTAAATTAAAAGCTATAAAATGAACAATTGGCCATTGTGTTGAAGCATAACATTAACAGTAGTTTCATGTGTCAAACAAGCATGAATGTTATTTTGCAATCTGGGACTGTTTTGCAGTTGCATTCCTATAATCCTCAAAATGTTTTCCTTTTTCCTGGTAAGGAAGTAGCTGTGGTGGAAACTTCTTGTTATCCATCTGCAATTGTTTAGGGTACTGAACTAGGCGAAAAAGCAAAACAAAATTGATGAATGCTCTGCCACTTATTGATGGGGAGAAAGTATGCAAGATAAATTCCACTTCTCCCATCTGCCTTTAGTGTCTTCCAAGAAGTGTTCTAAAACTAGGAATTGGCATTCTGCTCCATTTCACTATATTATTTGCTATAATCCCTTAACTTACTTTCCAATTTTGCCTTTTATGGCATGCCACAGATATACTGTATCTACAGGAAGAAAGTAGAAATAATTATAATTGATATGATAAAGGGATATTGTGTCTACTTAATGTTGAATGTTACGCTTATGACAGAAGGTTGACTGAAGTATTTTTTAAATCGTATTATTTATTTTCACCCACTCTGGTTCTCATAGCTTCTTGATGATAAACATTCAGGTAAACAATCTGTACTGTGAGTTGGATTAAAAAGATGTAAAACAGCAGCACCATGTAATAAATTTTCACATTTTTTATTGAATTCCTGTTTTGGGGAAAAAATGTAGTTTTAAAAATAAATTAATAAAGTTTCAGATTTTACCATCTGAAATTGTTTTGAGTTCATATGTCCTGGCTTCCCTGTAGTGGCTGAAAAAAAAGATGTAATGCTATTTATTAATGCATTTATATTGTTGTTCATGTTTTTATGTATAAAATATATTACTTTTGTCCCTCACTAGAAGAAAAACAAAAACAGGAAAGTTACTTTTACTAACTCAAGATGACTGTGACTTCCAAGAGGATTATCAAGTAGAAATCATTTTAGTGACTACTCTTCACTGTCTGAAATATTGAAATGTTTGAATTTGTGTATAGAAGAAATACTATTCAAAAGCATTTTTATTTGGCAAAATATGGTTTAATAACTCACACGTTTTTTGCCAATAGAAGATAAGTGGTGTAATGTTCCACATGGCCCCACAGTAATTCCCATCTAATTTCAGGTTCTTTAAAGTTGAAGCCGGGACAGGAGACTGGGACCATAAATGAGGAGAAGACTGCAATAGTCGGAATGAGACAGGACCAAAAAGTTTTGGCTTCCCAGGATAGCACAATATCTTCAATTAATCTTACAGATGACCAGCTTGCATCTGGGCTTTATGGTAATTCTATGTATACTGTAGACACATTTGCTCTTGGTTAATTTTTTTAAATGGGGTTGGTCATCTCTGTCCCGGGTGAAGTAAGTGATGCTGTGACCACCCTCTCTCAGTGCCTGGGGGCTGTGGGGGTCTGGATGGGGAACAACAGGCTTCAGCTGAACCCTAGTAAGACGGAGTGGCTGTGGGTTAATGGCTCCTCTGTATCCAGGAATTTACCATCTTTAGCTCTAGATGGGGTTGCACTTCCCCAAACAGTCCCGGTGCGGAATCTGGGGGTCCTCCTGAACTCACGACTCCTGCTCGAAGAGCAGCTGGCAGTCGCGGCCAGGAGGGCCTTTGCTCAACTCCGTGTTGTATGCCAGTTACGCCCTTTCCTGGATCGGGAAGCCCTCCGAACAGTCACTCATGCCCTAGTCATCTCCCATATAGACTACTGCAATGTGCTCTGCATGTGGCTACCCTTGAAGAGTATCCGAAAGCTGCAGCTGGTCCAGAATGCAGCCACACAGGCAATTTTAGGTGCCCCAAGGTTGGCACATGTAACACCGTTGCTGCGAGAGCTGCATTGGGTACCAGTTTGCTTCTGGGTCCAATTCAAGGTGTTGGTTATCACCTATAAAGCCCTACATGGCATGGATCCAGGTTACCTGAGGGACCGTCTCATCCCCATTACATCGACCTGTCCCACCCGGTCATGCAGAGAGGGCATGTTACGGACCCTGTCTACAAGAGAATGCCATCTGGCAGGGTCCAGGAAGCGGGCCTTCTCTGCAGTGGTCCCTGCCCTTTGGAACACTCTTCCCCCAGAGGTGAGGCAAGCCCCCTCTCTCCTGACCTTCCGCAAAAAGTTGAAGACCTGGCTCTGCCATCTCGCTTGGGACGGGAAGAGGAGTAATCATTCTTGGGGATGGCTGGAGCCTTAAAGTGGTCCTCATATACACAGGAATTGAAATAGAACTTTTACTGCCATCTGGATTTTATTTTATATTTATATTCTGTATTTATATTTATATTTTATGTATTAATTGTGGTTTTATTGTATTCTATTTTTTTTTAGCTATATTGTAAACCGCCCAGAGTCCCTCTTTTGGGGGGAGATGGGCGGTGGCTAAATTTGATAAATAAATAAATAAATTTTCTAGTGTAGTTCTCAGGTGAAATGGTATATAAAGTTAGGTAACTCATATAGGAAAATTATAATTGGCCTTTGGAGAACTATGCTTATACATGCATGGTTTTAATATATTTGCTTCCAAACCAAAATATGCTGACTTTGTCATAATTTTGAAAAAAGGGTACATACATGGGACAGTATTTTGTCTAATGCGTCTCAATGACTTATGAGGTGGGGAGGGGAACTTGTGTATTAGTATGTATTTTGTTAATGAAAGCATATTTTATTTATATCTACAGCTTCTTGCACCATTGTTTTTTATTTATTATATCTGCATGCTCATCCTATATATGGTCCCGTGCACAAATTAAAACAGAGATTTCAATTGGCATTTAATTGCCTTTTTATGATATGGTTCAGGAATTCCTTTCCAAAATAATAGACTGATTTTGGTCAGAAAGTTGGATATGTAATTTATACTCAGGAATTAGTTTAATAATCTTGGAAACATGTTCAGTCTCTGTGCTCAGTTTTTAAAAACACTAGAGGTCTATAGGTATATGAAAAAATTAGTTTAGTTTATTGCTAAAGATTAGAGAGCCAGTTTGGTGTAGCAGTGAAGGTACCAGGCTAGAAACTAGGAGACCGTAAGTTCTAGTCCTGCCTTAGGCACAAAGTCATCTGGGTGACCTTGGGCCAGTCACTCACTCTCAGCTCTAGGAAGGAGGCAATGGCAAACCACTTCCGAAATCTTGCCAAGAAAATTTCAGGGACTAGTCCAGGCAGTCACCAGGAGTCAACACTGACTTGAAAGCACCCCCCCACCCGAAACCTGCTAAAGGCCAGCGTAAAGATATTAAACGAACATGTGAGGGAGGAGGCTAGCACCATCCAAACTTCCAATAGCTTGGCAATGATGGCATCATATGTGGATTTCTATCCCTTGCATTAATAATGTATATATGCATATAACAATGCTCTAATGTAGAGATACAATTGGAATGGGTTTGACCATACGGCCTCAATGTGGGGTGTATGAAGTCGGAGCCCTCTGTCCATAAGCATATTGTGCGTTTTAGATGTGTCATCGGACAGAACAGCTTGACTTCAAGGAGTTAACAATGTTGATGCAAATCTTTACTAACATAATTGCTGTACTCTTTTTGATAGTATGTGCAAATGATGGCATGTTGAAGTCTATCATGAAGAAAAAAGATGGGAAAAAAGATGAGAATACAAAGAAGAATTTGCAGTTTGTTGGTATAAATGGAGGGTAAGACCTTACAGTTCTAAAATTAGATTTTGTTCTCTTTTCCAAGACTACAGAAGTAAAATTAAAGTCATGAACTGACATTTGATCATAAAAATAAAATATCATAAAATATAAAATTGTTAGGTTTTCCTTTCCTTTCCAAGACTACAGAAGTAAAATCATAGTCATGAACTGACCCTTGATTATAAAAATAACATATCATAAAATATAAAAAATTTATCTGATCAAAGGCACATAATTTCAGTGAAAACCAGATCTTATAACAGAATCTTTCCAGGCCGTTCCCCCCCCCCACACACACACACACACATGAGAGATGTTAAGAGAGTCCCTGATATCTTTATCTGAACATAGTGGCTGCACGTACATTTTGCTTTTCCTGATCTTCCAGCAACAATATTTTTGGGACTGGAATGTTTTAACCATAGCTTTTTTTTCAGTTGAGGTTTTTGAGAGTTGCTTAAAATGAGACTATACTTTTATTTTTCCCCCCACTTCAACATGCTCCCTCTAGAGAAGCTGTAATTTTAAAAATCAAATTGATTTTATCAAACAAAAGAGCTCTCTTCTTCCAATATATAGAAGCAACTGAGAGAGAGATTATAACATCTTAGCGAGTTTTTGCACACCCATGAAAGAAAGTTGCCTGATTGCTTAATAATTTACACAAATCAGGTTTCTCATTGCTCATTTGATGAATTATTGCACTTCCATTACTACTGTGTTGTATCAATCAGCTTGTTAACATCATTTTGGGTATCAAATGGTGCTTTGCCTGTTGAGGCATGAGCTTTGCCACTAATGTTACTTTTAAAACACTATGGAAAGATGCCACAGATTTCCAGTTACTTCTCCAACAAACTATTCTATGAGCAAACTGGAGTTGCAAACGTACATAGCGCAGCCTTCCTGTAGAAAGCCAGGGGAGAGAAATATTCAGAGGCTGTTACAAAAACAAAAAGGGCAGAAGCATTCCTTGAGTCCTGGTGTCAGCCTTGCATGTTCGTCTGCCATGCTTCTGACTGTTGTACACGTGTACACGTGTAGTTTGCTGGTCTGCACTTCTTTGCTTCAAGAAGCCTCGGCAAGAACTGTGATAAGCACCTGCTCTTTCAGCCGACATTCTGTAGGGCGGGGGGATCCTTGGAGTGGGAACTGAATTGTTATGGCTGGACTCTGGGTGATGTCAGAGGGCCGTTTTTGATAATGCTGCTTGGGCACGAATATCCTTATTTGAGGCTTCTCCCCACCTGAAGTGTACTGATCCTGAATGAATGAATCCTTTGGAGTAATTGTCTGAGGGATTTCTTGATTGGGAATTCTGACACTGAGGGTTATCACACCTGGGGAAGGAGGTGGTTTTAGGAAGAGGCTCAGGCTGGCTCCTCTGACTCACTGAAGTAGAGAGGGAGGGGAGGACAAACACAGTCACACTTGCAAGATTCTGTTAATATAGCCAAAGTATCTCAATAAAGCCTACTTCTAGTCCTTTTGTGGAATCTGTTGAGGTTGATGTGGACAACCTCAAAGCGCTGACACTTCCCAAGGCTGGTATATTTGTAAGACATTAAACTGGAAAAGCTGGCATGTAGCAAACTAGTTGCTTTAATTCTGAATATATATTTAATGGTACATTAATAAAAACCAATTTTATTTCCTAGGTATGAAACTACATCAAGTGATGACTCTAGTTCAGAAGAGAGTTCCTCATCAGAATCTGAGGATGAATGTGTTGGGAATGATTACGTTCAGATTGAAAATTCCAGCTTGCTTGAAAGGGAACAAAAGCATAGATTAAACAGAAAAGATGTTAAATCTGTTCAAGCAGAAGAAATAATGCATGTTCAAGAGCCTGAAGAGGAGAAAGTAGAAATCCGTGAAAGGTATGATATATTTTCTGCAGAATGCACACATTTTGATTATCTAAAATTTATCATAATAGTTCTCGATCTGCCTGTATTCTTAACTTTTTTTTGCTAAGCAACTTAAAACCTGTATTCACAAACCAAAAAGGTGTATGCTAAAGCTTCCAAATTGCTTCATGTTTAATAAACAGAAAAACAGATACTGAAGTGTCTTTGTAAATACAATATTGATTATTATGATGAACTTATCTAGGTCTAGGAACCTGTATTTTAAACGTTTTTTTTAAAGTCTTCATTTTTCAGTTGCAGTATTTAAATTTTATGTCTACGTATTCATCCATTTACCATAATCCTAACTTCCAGATAACCATATAACCAAAGTTGTCTTATGAGAATAGAACACATTTTTGGTTTGTACAATGCATGGACATGTATGTTTGGGGGAGCTGACAGCTATACTTTACCTTTCAGTGGCATACCAGTGGATGTGCTGGAAATGTGGACAGGGCCAGGACAAAAGCTAAATGTTGTTGTGATTTAATTTAAATATAGAATGTGATTAATTCCTGTCATATTAAAATTAAAACCTAGAACCAACTTTTGGATAGGCTCTAGGGGCCACACTCAAAAGTTTGGAGAGGCTACTGGTTGGTTAGTAAAAAGTACCTTATCTAATTGTTCCAGTTTCCCCATTCTTTTGCAGCTTTCCATACCCCACTTCATACCATTCCATAGAATTTTCATTGCCATTTACCAGTGGCTTATAGGGTGGTGAGAAAGGGCCCCAGTGTATAACCAGAGTTCCGTTCAGTCTCCACTGGAACAACTCATAATCCTTTAACCTCAGTCATAATGCACATAGAAGCCACTGCATTAACAGAAATATGGAATATTTGAGAGCAGTGAAAGCTCCAAAATTTTTAGAGATTGTTACTCTTGGCTACTTTTCTTAAACTGAGAAATAATCTGTGTTGTGATAGGATCAATATATCAGGATGGCGTTGACGTTTAGTCATGCTAACTTATATAATCAACATAACTTGGGCATGCCCAGACATCCTACCAAAGAGACAAACGGTCCTGCTCAACTCTTTTCCATCCAAATGCTCAGAGTAATTTCTGCTTTTCTTCTCTCAGCTGGGCTTACTTCCTGCGCTTCTAATCTTGGGATACAAAAGCTACATTTTCTTGAATTGTTTCTAGGGCATAGCTTTCCAAACTCTGTGTCACGACACAATACTGTGTCGCCTGCGGGGCCCAGGTGTGTCGCGCAAAAACCCAGAAGCGCTGATGGCGCGCTGCCGCCGCTGTGCACAACAGCAGCAGTGGGCCATCAGCGCTTCCGGGTTTTCGCACGGCACACCAGGACGCCGCCGTGGCGCGCGAAAACCCAAAAGCACAGTGGCAGCGCGCGAAAACCCGGAAGCGCGGCGGCGGTGCTTCCGGGTTTTCGTGTGCCGCTGTTGGTGTGTCGCCAATGAGAAAAGTTTGGAAAGCCCTGTTCTAGGGGCTCATATTGACCTGCATATAGTGATGATTTCAGTGGTTGGCTTGTTATCCTAATTTACCAATTTATGACTCTGGTCAGAAGGTTCATCGCATCTGCACCTAGAAAAATAGGATGACCCTGCAGTCAGCTTTCTTTCTTGCTCTCTATATGATTATGTGTCATTATGCAGTAATGCTATGCAGACCACAAGAAAAGCTGGGGTACTTATGTGCATGTCTGTGTATGGGTGTGCTGACAGAACATAATAGGAAGGAAAGCACTGCCTTAGGTATCTAATGGAGGATATTTTATATGTGGGCAGAGGGGGTTTGATCCACGTGCATATAGGCTGCAAATGAGGCCATGTGAAACACCTACAGTATTGAATTTGCAAGGTTGTACTAATGTGTAGAGATAAGAGCGTGTGCTGATTTATCTGGAGAAACCAGTATTCCAGCATAGTCAGCTGTAGGTTACTTTAAGTCAGGGAAAAAGAAGTGAAAATGTTAAAGTGTTCTTAAAGGATGGCAGATCAACCAGAAATATTGCCGTCAAAAGCAAACTTTGTTAAACAAAAATCATCTATATTTCTCTTGGTACAGATCTTTCTTCTTTAATAAACTGATGTTTTCTTATTTAATTTTCAAACCAAACCAGTAGCAATCTGCCCATGGTCATTCTCTGTTTAGGTAAGGAAATATTTCTGAAACAATGACCCAATTGGTCACGGGTTTTCTGGTTGACTCTAAACATGTGAATTATTTTGCTCAGTAGCTTCATGTAGATGTTAAATAGCATATATGATGAAATGGGAGTATGGGAATCCTGTAATGTAAATGTCATGGGACTGAGCAAAAATTCCTAGAGAGCCATCCAGGTATTAACAGAGTGGCTATAAAGGTGTTCCACCCAGAGTTTATACAACCATAGGACTGGAAATAACATTCATTCATTCCATTCATCCAATTTATATAGCCACCATCATTATTTAATCATTATCATTATTTATTAATAATGTTATTATTAAAAAAAAATTAAAAACTATAAAAAACAAAGCTAAGACAAAGAAATAGTAGGCAAAGGAATGTTCATCCAGTGTCGTTGAAAATAGTGATCTTCAAAAGATTAACATCTCCTGCTAATTAGCTCATGGTAAAATTATATAATTACAGCTTAAATGTTCTAAGGTAAACCTTGCCAGAAATGCTTACATTGTAACACCTTTTATTGTAAATATGTTAGGAAAGTGCCTGGGGTTTTCATTGTATTGTGATAGACCTGAATCCCACGTATTTTCACAAATGTTACAGACTATATTCTGCAGAATTTTGTATTGCTTAAAAAAAATACCAGTGAGTTATATAATTATGGTTAAAAATAAGAATTTGTGTGAGATGGCTTATTGTTGCTTTATATTGTTTGAAAAGTTGGTGTAGATGCCTAACTACCACTAGCTAGTGCCTGAAAGATGGACTGTCTCCCCATCTACTCTTTCAATAAGATGTATACGTTGTATTCTTGATGTCATAATGCACTGTTCTTTCAGTGAGAAACTCCCATAGACTTCTGTAGCCAAAGTAGATTGCACATTCCAGGAACCGGTAAGGAGTTTGCTAGGGTATTATTTCCCCTAAATTAAAAAAAACCATTTATCTAAACATGCCTCTTGCTTTTTTCAGATATGAACTGAGTGAAAAGATGCTGTCGGCATGTCACCTTCTGAAAAACAGTATTGATGATCCAAAGGCCATGAGCAGCAAAGACATAGTAAGTCTGTATATTTTGTGTACTCTTGTTAATCAAAAGGAACGGGCTGCTGCTGGTTACAAAAGATATCCCTGGAGGTGGCAAATAATGTTCTGTTTTATTCAAGCTTGTGCAATAAAGCTAACTGCTCCACCAATCCTGAACCACAATGGACTAATGTCCATTTCAGTGCTAAGATAAGCAGACATGCTGAAATAAAGTTATTTAATCCCTTCAATTAGTGTAGTGTGGGCTTGTTTCTGCAGTGCTAATTTTAGTTCTGTGTAAAGACTTCAACCCAGTTGCCTTCCTCAATTTGCTATGCTGGTAGGTGGTGCAGCCAAAATATATACTAAAAATATATTGCATAGACTTGGCTAAAATCTCATTGCAATTAAAAGCAACGGTATTATCCACTTAGTCATGCTCCTGATCTGGATGCTCCTAACAAGTATGGAAAGGTACTTAGGGTAGGAAGTGAATGTTCCACTTGACTATGAAAGTGTATCTGTGTTTTGATGTGGAATATGCTCTCTGTTACCAAAAATAGAAATACATAGTCTTTCCATCTCTTCATTTTTGAAAGTGTGTTTGAGGTATGCAAACAAACAGAATGGAGTCTTTACTGAACGCTGTGACTTTTCAAATAATTTGAATGGTCTTAGCCATTGTGGGAAGCTTTCCTTCAAGTGATTATGTACCTTTTAATGAGAAATTGTTCTATATACAGAAATACTGTTGAAGCTTTCCCTGCCATTTTCAAACAGGCCTTTAAAAATACAGTTAAGTCCAACGTGTCTGTCTAAAAATGGTGTTTGAAGGGCATCTATTCGTTTTGAATTTGTGTTCAGGATGAGGCAGAACATGGGAATCAATTGTTTTGCCCCAAGTTACAAAATAAACTTGGTTGAATTTGATATTACTGACAGTAGTTTAGAACAGGAATTCCCATTTTTTTTGTCCATTTGCTTCATTTGAAATTTGGAGCATTCTCACAAAATGGTAGCTGTGGCCAGTAAAAAAAAAAAACCACCCAGAAACTGAACCCAAACAAAGCATTGGGGTACACCACTCAACATGGCTGTATCTTGTCCCTGGGTAGAAAGTTGGGCCCCTGGACTTAGAATAATTTGTTTTTAATACAGAAAAAATGCTCGTTTTCATGTACTTTATTTTCCCTATGAGGGTGAAATAACTTATACATAGAACGTTGCTTTGAGGCTTTTTGTGTTTGATTTTGGCAGCGATTTTGTTTAAACACCATCCAGCATGAGTGGTTTCGTATATCAAGTCAAAAATCAGCTATTGCTGCCATGGTTGGGGACTACATAGCTACTTTTGAAGAGGTTTCTCCTGCAGTCCTTAGACAAGTCATCAACATGGCAGATGGAAATGGCAACACAGCTCTTCATTACAGTGTCTCCCACTCTAACTTTGAAATTGTGAAACTGCTTTTAGATGCAAGTAAGTGGGCTATGGAATTTTTGGGTGGTTCCTTGCATATACTGGATCTAGTTCCAGCAGAATATTATTCTCAGTTGTTCTCTAAATACAGGAGGTTTTAATATTCATTAATTAGTCATATATCCAAATGAATTAAATTGTTTTTGCATTTGAGCTATTTTCCTTTTGGAAACTAATTCCTTCGTTGCTAAGAATCTTGTTCCTAACTACAGTACTTCTTTAGTGGCAGTAAGGCACTCCAAAAAGCCAAACCTTGAAACTTCTACTTGCTCTCATGGTTGAATGACTACTGCTTCATTTGAAAACTAACTTTTATTACTTAGGATTCAAACGAACTTTTAATGAAGTAAAAATTCAGACTTCAGATATTTAGGATACCTTTATGAACTAAAATGGTAAAAAGTGGGCATAAAATTACCTAGTTGTTTTATGTGTATCTGAGCACCTGAATCTTGGTAAGAAATTCAGTATTTCTCAACGGTATTTTAAAGATGAATTCCCATGTATGAATTTGAGGACTGTTGAACACTGACAATAAAAGGCCAATTAAATTATGGCATGGCTTAATACATAGTTTTTATTTTTTACTTTGAGGCACCAAGTTTTATTTCTATCTTAACTTTTTCCCTTTGAATGCTCAGCTTAAATGTTTTCCTTTGAATGCTTTGTTTATAACTGAACTTTTAAGGATATGATCTGCAATGGAAAGCTGCCTTAAAACTAGTTGACAATGAACTATGCAACTGATGATGACTTGTATTCAGTCGATGTTCCTCTACTTCAGTTGATGGAAGCCTTTTAAACAATAGCAGATTATTTAATCAGCCACTGTTATTTTGGAAAGGAAGATGTATTCTTTAGCTTCTCTCCATTGTTTAATATCATCTCATAATATCACTTGGGATATAGAGAAATTTCTATTGCTTCTAGACAGATCATTTTTCATTAGAAGTTAATGGAGTTAATTCATTCCAGGAGGCATATTACAGGCCTACTGGAGTGTGATTATGCAAATCTTGTTGCAGATTAGGATGGAAACTTTAAGAATTCGGTGCAAGTAGTTCTGTCATTTCTTCTGAGAAATTAAATGCATACAAATATGTCATTTCTAGAAGCCTTAGAAAAAAAACATTGCTAAAATATTTAAGTAATGGAGTAGAATAAAATGCAGGGAATTTTTTTTAATTAAATTTAAATTTTTAAAATTTTAAAATTTAAAGTATTATTTGTTTATGTGATGTTTCCCTACTGAGACTGGGATCCCTATGTACCTGAAATCCTGGCCAGAAACTGGTACTTGTGGGAGTTCATAGAATTTTAGAACAATTGCCTTTAAGTTTGCTGTCTTTAGCCATTGCATAAACTGTGGCTTTGTGCCCTCTTTCCAGCCCTCCTATCATGCATACTATAAAGAGAGAGTTGTTTTCTCTACTTGGCTCAAGAACCATTCCTGTCCCTCTTTTCTCCTTTGCAAGTTCTTCTGAATCATCTTCATTATGTAAGCAATTGCCGCACTTGGAAAAGACTGCTCTAATAGTAGTTGATTCAGTTCTTTTGCACAATTGTGTCTTCTGAGCTTTCAACTTTCTCAAGAGATTCTCTCATCTATCTTTTTGCAGATGTCTGTAATGTAAATCACCAAAACAAGGCTGGTTATACCCCTATTATGCTGGCTGCTCTTGCAGCTGTAGAGGCAGAGAAAGACATGAAAATAGTGGGAGAACTCTTTGCCTGTGGAGACGTGAATGCAAAAGCTAGCCAGGTTGGTGTGCTGCAATCAATCTCAGTCATTCAGAGGCTGCTGGATAGATGCTCACAGAAAAATAAAAGAGCCTTCCCTAACTTGCAACCACTGGTCATGCTGGGGTCGGGGTGGGAATTGTGGGAGCTGTGGTCCAAAATATCTGGATGAAGGCTGCAAGAGAAACAGCATCATCTTGCTTGGTAAATACAATATTATCCAGCATATCTCATTCTTAATTTAAAAAAAGATTTGGAGTAATTTCCCACCCTATGTATTTTGTTGCCTTATGACACCCTGACACTGAAAAAAAAATGATACGTTTCAATTATTGCTTCTAAAATAAGTTTTGCAAAAAGCTTTGGCTTTACTTGCAATTTCTCTTTACTGTTTTCAGAGAGGAGAAGAAATAACTAAAATTAGTGAAACTGTAGCTATGCAAATCCATCACTGCTTAATAGGATATGCTTCACATGCTTGTATTTATAGTATTGGAGATGTATTTTTCACTGTCCAAAACGTTTCTCAAGGAGAAGACCAAGTATCATCTTTTAGATAAGGGAGGACATTCTGGAAAGGTCCTCACACGTGTCCTGTTCAGACATCCTTTTTCACTGGAGGCTTAACCCTGCACGAAACCATTGTACAACTTGAAAACTAAAGTATGATATCCTGATTGGTATCTATAATAAATTTGTACAATATAATCTAGAAAACATCTATCCTCATGTTGAGTTTTTCTTTAAAAATATGTTTAGCAAGGAACCAAATGAATAGACACCCATGAACATTAATGTAAACTCTTTAAATTGCTTAGGAATAAATTGCCTTGTATGAAGCCTTAGAGGGAGGAAATGGCTGCCTGTTCAGAACCAAGTAGAACTTGTATGAAACCCTGTGCCCTGATATTACACATTTTCTCTGTAAGTGTGTATGACAGATTCATATTTAAGAATATGTTGACCCTTTAATTCTGTATGCAAAAATATAGATACTGGTATACTCTGTTCAGTAGACTTCAATATTCTCTGCTGTGAAACTCTGTTCCAAAAATGAGAGTGGATCTCCTTTGGGTTTTCCTGCCATGCAGGCTGGTCAGACTGCTCTAATGCTTGCTGTGAGCCATGGGCGAATAGATATGGTGAAAGCTCTGCTGGCTTGTGGTGCAGATGTCAACATCCAAGATGATGAGGGTTCCACTGCTTTGATGTGTGCAAGTGAACATGGGCATGTTGAGATAGTCAAGCTTTTGCTAGCTCAGCCTGGATGTAATGGCACCCTGGAAGACAATGTGAGTTATTTATTTATTATTTGCATCCCACCTTTATTTTGTACACCTCAAGGCTGTGTACAAAATGCTCCAGCCTCCTGTTTTTCCCACAGCAACAACACTATGTGGTAAGTTGGATAGAGAGAATGACTGCCAGCTTTCATATTAAGGGAGGACTAGATAAGACTCAGGATCTCCCAAATGCTAGTCCAGCATCTTAACCACTACACCAAACTGGCTCTCTGTTGCCTCCATAGACTGTCAGTACTTCTTCACATTCCACTTTATCATGGCTGAAACTGTTTTAGGGTAGAACGAAGTAGACTGAAAATATGCATCTGATGTGTCTGAAATCCAGCTGTCATTAAAATACTTGAATTCTGTTTGGTTGCCACTTACATATAGAGGTGAATAGTAGTTGATACTATAGACCTTTCCAGTGTCATAAACATCAACAACGTTTTTTTGAGTTCCGCAGAGAACTCTCTTGATCAAGCATCATTCGCCAGAAACCTGTGTTATGAAGAGCAGACTCTGATGGTGGCAACCAACTTTTTTTTAAATAGGGGAATGTACTGTACCTTCAAGCTCATACCTGTCATCTTACTGATAGGAAATCTAACTCAACGTACTCCCTTAAAAAATGTCCTAAGGCTTCACATACTTTTTCCAAGTCTGTGAATATTGGCTCAGTGTGTTCAATAAATACATGCCACAATGCACCTCTTTGCTTTTATTTGTTTAATCAGTATATCTTTCTAGTAATAAAGATATTCTATTAAATGTAGATGAAGCTAAATTTAGAGAGAGAGAGAGAGAGATTGTAGCTGAAATAAAGGTAAATGCTCTATTAAAACAATGTCTTCCAGTGGAGGCTTTAATTATATTCAACTCCAATGTACCAAACTCTGGGATATAGTGGAGGACAGGAAGGCATTTATTATGGTAATAATCCAGCACCCTGGTTGGGAGAAATTTGAAACCTATGACGACTGCTGGATTGCTTTATAAAACAGAGTATCAGAGTTTATCCCTTAATTAAAATTTAGTTGTTTTTTTAAGGGACTCTTTTTTTGGCTGGATTATATAACAGGAACTTAATCACAACAGCTTTTAGTATATGAAGGATCTGTGGATTTTTTGAAAAGAATATACCCATTTTCTTCCAAATATGCTGGCACTGTAACTCCTGTAACTCCTTTAGTCACAACAACAGGGAATTCTGGGAGTTGTAGGTCTAGTGCCAGGTTGGGGAAGCAATGATCTAAAATACAGACACGTTTTATCTCATTTATTCTTTTTCTTAAGGATGGCAGCACAGCACTTTCAATAGCCCTTGATGCGGGGCACAAAGATATTGCTGTTCTCCTCTACGCTCACGTAAACTTTTCAAAAACTCAGTCCCCGGTGAGTACATAATTTGTATTCCACATGTTTATTTATTTATTTATTTATTTTATTAATTCGATTTCTCACCGCCCAACTCCCAGAGGGGACTCAAATCATCAAAATTACTCCCAGAAGGGACTACAAATCATCCAAATTACGAATATTAAAGATTAAAACATTAAAATAACCATTTAAAATACCATAAATATAAAAATTAAGAAGGCGATGTGTTCTTTCAGCCTTGGAAGGGCTATTCTAGGACTATCTTACTATACTAGCCATCCCCTGGAGTTTCTGCTCTTCTTTCCACCCCAGGCCTGTTGGCAGAGCCAAGTTTTAAGTTGTTTCCTGAAGCCCAGGAGCGAGGTGGACTGTCTTAACTCTGGGGGAAGGATATTCCACAGGGCAGGCGCTGCTGCAGAGAAGGCACGCTTCCGTGACCCCGTGAGATGGAATTCTTTAACTAATGGGGTCCGTAGCATGTCCTCCCTGCATGACCGGATGGGACGGGCCGATGTGATGGGGATAAGACGGTCCCTTAGGTAACCTGGTCCCATGCCATGAAGGGCTTTAAAGGTCATAACCAACACCTTGAATTGCACCCGGAAGCAAACTGGAACCCAGTGCAGCTCGCGTAATAATGGTGTCACATGAGTCCGATATGGGACTTCTAGGGTGGTTCGTGTGGCCGCATTCTGGATCAGTTGGAGCTTCCGGATACTCTTCAAGGGTAGCCCCATGTAGAGCGCATTACAGTAGTCTATATGTGAGATAACCAGGGCATGAGTGACTGTTCGAAGGGCCTCTCGCTCCAGGAAAGGTCGCAACTGGCGCACAACACGAAGTTGTGCAAAGGCCCTCCTGGCCACGACTGCCACCTGCTCTTTGAGCAGGAGTCGTGAGTCCAGGAGGACCCCCAAGTTACGTACCAGGTCTGTCTGGGGCAGTGCCACCCCATCCAGAACTAGAGATGACAACTTCCCAGATACCGAGGAGCCATTAATCCACAGCCACTCTGTCTTACTAGGGTTCAGTCGAAGCCTGTTTTTCCCCATCCAGGCCCCTACAGCCCCCAGGCACTTGGACAGGGTAGAAACTGCATCACTTACTTCCCCTGGGATGGAGATGTATAATATAATTGATATTATTCTAAGGTTTGTGCAACCACAAGATATATATGGCTGAGTGTTGAGAGGATTTCTGGCTTTTAAGAGGTCCTGTAAGTCAGTCTTCCACCCCCCGTTTAGAAGTTGATAGGTGATGTTCTTGATGAGTATCTTCTTGCTGACATGACTATTGAGCGTTTATGCTTGAGCTATTTAAAATGTATCTGTTCTATTAATTAGAACAAATCAGAGGAGCTACAATTGATTTGTAGGAAACAAAAGAGAAGCAGTAATGAGTTAAGTCTGCAGTCTTATCTCCAGGGTGGAGGTCATGTGCTCTCCAATCCAGACTACAGCTCCAGTAAAAAGGAGCAGAAATCCATTCTTGTCCCTTTCTATTGCTATTTTTCTTCCCATCATTTTCTACTTTTATAAACTATACCTTTGCAAAACCAGGTCCTACAGCCACACTTTTTTGAAAGCATGTGCTGTATAACTCTTTTTGCTTCAAGCGTATACTAAGTTAGCAGAGCTGCACTGATCCTTCATAATAATTCAATATGCTGAATGGTTCTGTGACTTTGTGTTCTGATCCTTACCAATTCTTCTTCTTTTTTTTTTCTTCTTTTCTTTTCAGGGAACTCCAAGGCTTGGAAGAAAGCCTTCCCCAGGTCCTACTCACAGAAGCCCATTTGATTGCTAATGCACAGATATGTGTAAAAGTCTGTCACATCTTCTAAGCTGCTAGTGATTACTGTTTTACAGTGACAGATATTGAATGTAATTGTCATGTGCCTGAACTCACCAGCAAATTGAAAGCCAATATTTAGAGCTAGAATAGCATCTACAAGAAAGAGGTTAAGCACTCTTGCTAACAAGAGATAGTTTACACATGGTGCGGCTGTCAATTGATACTTCATATCAGTCCTCACTACTCGGATTGGTCAAACTCCTCCATGCTGCAGAAACTTTAGGTTTCCAGTAAGGTGAAAGAAACTGATGGTATCAGAGTTTGCTGGATGGAAGACTTGCTGTATGGGAACAGCTGTCATAAAGGAATGATTCTATGCAGCTCTGTAGGTCATATGAAACCTTAAAGTCCCCTTTTGCTCATATTTTCAGCCTTCAGAAAATAGCATAATATCTTTGCTGCCGAATATATCTTGCTGTTATTCTACATACAGTTATTTAAGCTAGCTGTTTGGTTATGACTCTATTACTTTGTAAAGGTATGTTCTCTACAAATATTTATATTTGCTACTGTTGGGATTGTTGGCAAGAACCCTTTTATTATACATGTCATTCCAAAACACTTTTGATTGTTGTTTGAATGGTTTTTTTTCATTTAAAAAGGGATAATTGCTTATGTTTGCCCTTTGGAACGTCAGCTGGTGGCTTCATGGCTTAACAGTGGAAGATTGGCTACTATGGCCTGAACTGGCTAAATAAACTGTTGCTGCTGATTTGTATAGCTTTTCTATAACAGAGTCAGTATTTTTGACACTTTTGAATTACATCATAACTAAAAGAACACTTTACATACAATTGTTGTTACATTTTTATTAACTACATGATCCCTAAGATGTTGGAAGATGCTACTCTCTAGTGAAATCAAATGTAGTTCTGGGCACCCATATCTAGAATGCTTATTTTCTTGCCTTGTTCTCTTCATCATGTTTGCATTTTAATGTTTGAAGTGCCTTAGATTCTTGCCATATTTTCAAAATAAAAATTCCTTAGCTTATTATATGCCTTGTTTTTTTTATTGTATTTATGGAACTTGAAAACCAGGAAGATTTTTTTTACTTCTCTTTGGTTTACATTGTATCAATAACATACTGTACATTATATCTGAGGGCTAGAAACTACAATTTAAAAGGAATTTGAATGAATCAAAGCCCTGTATTTTAACATAATTAAAAATAAACATTTTTCATTAACATGTGTTTAGTTACACTTCTAAAATCCAAATGAATGACATTTTGACATGCCTTTTAATTTTCATAGAACCGTGTAAAAACAGCAAAAGTAAAACTGAAGGGGAAAGATGTGACACATATAGTAGTAAATATAAGTATTGAATCAAATGCAAAATACTGGAGGAAATAAGTAATAGCCAATTTGGGCTGAGGAATACCAGAAAATTATTGTAGAATATGGTATTCAACTTTAGAAGACATATTATTTTGACTGGAATTCAGTGATCTGATCTCTCTGATCAAATTAAGTATGGTATTTTTTAAAAATAAAGATAATGACTATACAACAGACCACCAACCTGAAATAAAATGCTCAGAAACTGGTTGATAATGCCTTAATACAAAATGTAAATAAAACATGAGATAACAAGCTTATAATTGACAGAATTCCTATAGTTCTGTGGTTTTATAGTTGGCAAAATTTCTGTAGAGAGCCAGTTTGGCATTATGGCTAAGGTGCTGGGCTAGAAACCAGGAAACCTCCCTTAGGCATGAAAGCCCACTGGGTGATTTTGGGCCAGTCACTCTTTTTCACTCTTTTTCAGCCCAGCCAACCTCATAGAGTCATTGATGTGGGGAAAATTGGAGGCAGGAGCCACCTTGAGATGACCAAAAAAAAAGATGGAATAAAAACGTAATAAATAGTTCTATGAGCTCAAACGATTTATTTATTTATTTATTTATTTATTTATTTATTTATTTATTTATATTTCTAACTTATATCACCGCCCATCTCCCCCCATTCCGGAGGGGACTCTGGGCGGTGTCACAAACGATGCCTTGTGACCTTGGAATTTCCAGTCTTGAAGATTTTCCCCAGCACCTTGTCTCCCTCAACCAGGAAAAAAAAGTTCATATTTCCAATCAGCAATTTTAAAATGGCCTTCATTGAGATCCATAGAGGCTGTTTTTAAAACGTAATTGCTCTGTGAAATATCGTTTTCCAGGGCAGGTAACTTGAAACAATCAGCAATCACTTGCTCAAATACTTTGTCCAGGAAGAGGAAGGGTTCAGATCCAGGTCAGATTTCTGGAATAGCTGCTTGATTATTACCTCTGTAGGAAATTAGTGGTGAGCTCCAACTCCTGGACCCAAGTGGATAGCCCTCTGTTTTAAATATAACAAGCCAACAAGAGCAAGGATTGAGTTTGCAAGTGATTACCAAATATGATCAAGCATCTTCTTTACATTTGCAAGCTTCAACAACTGAAACTCATCCCAAGTACAATGCTCTGGATACCAGTACCACCAGAAATATACTAACTATGGAATCTAATACACGGTGGATACGAGTGACTTTATCTTCAAAGTCTTGTAAAATTTTCACAATGTGCCTCTGAGGATACAACTATTTCTCTCTCTCTGGAACAGACTGCAACATGCCCTGACTATTTGGAAATATTTCTCTTGATAACACTGCAAAGATGCAGTGGTGGAAAAGAAACTGCCCAACTAGAAAAATCACATAATTTTTATTTGATCAGATTAGGTGTGAATTGTTCTCCATCTATGATTTGCTGTCATCCCGTTTGTTTCATTGCCCTTGCCTCTGGAATATTCCAAAGAGACACATGGGGTCTGCAAAAGGAACAGGCACTCAGGCACAGTCATGTAAGCTGCCCAAAATACCTCTATTTCATGGAAGGATCAAGGCAACTGCACTTTCAGAAAAATCTTCCCAGAGCTCTAAAATCTATCGGAATCCATTAGTCTCTAAGAGCAACACATTTTAATAGCTCCTCCAGTCTTGCAGGGAATTGCTGAAAGGCTAAATCTCAAGAAGAAATTATCTGACACTGGAAAATGGAATAGATGATAATCTTCCTACCAACTAGGAAATCCACATCCAGAATGTGTCCTGCCATATGCATTAGGCCCATAACAACTACTCCATTTTCAGAAGCCTCAGTATGTATGTTGATATTCTTATGACTATCCTGGGAATTTTTAATGTGATACCTATCACCATTTGAGTCAACTTTGGTGGAGAGAGTGATGGGTAATGGGATTGGTAACATGCAAGCAGAATTCCTAATCTGTCCTAATTACCCAGTACAAGATGGAAGAGAGGTATCCAGAAGCTTTACAGACTACAGTCTGATATCCCTTCCCTCATCTCAAGTCTGGGTGGTTTCTTTATAAGATGCCCTGGAAGACACAGTTTCAAGACAGGGAATCCACTTTTCCCCATCTAAATTTTAGTTATGCATATTAGCTCATTTCCTTCATCTACAAGTAATTCATTGCTAATAGCTTTTATTGTGGAATAAAGCATCAGCAGTCAGCATCAGTACCAACAGGTCAAAGGGCAAGCTAGTACAGTAGCCAGGAATCATTCAGATGAGAAAGTAACCAGTATAAAATAATTCTGTTTCTCCCGTATCTTAGTAATCCTCAGCACCATAACTTCTTCTACCTAAGATGACATCAACAGTGATTTCCTGACAGATGCCACTTTTTTCCTGTGTGATTATATAAAGATGGAAACAGAATTTCAGTCAAATACAAGTACTGTTCTTCATTGCAACTTGAAGCTTTCTCCGAATTTCTAGGAACAAAAATAATCCCAATTTAAAAACCCAATTGCTTCCTACAACTAGTTTCTCACTGCAGCCAATCAAAATGTTTTGCATTTGTTGACTGCAGTGAAAACACATAGAAAACTCTGGAACTGGGAGGAAGAATTAAGATATACCCAAATATCTTTATTACCTACTTGTCCTTCCAAAAACAATTAGGAGCTGTATAATATGGACAAATCCATATCCAGAATGTGTCCTGCCATATGCATTAGGCCAATCACATGGGGGGACAATCTGATAACAGACACTCCATTTTCAGAAACCTCAGTATGTACTGTATGTTGATTACAACAACTATTTTGTTTTACTCGGTACCCTTAACATACTTTTTCTATTTAAAAAATGTCTGGCGTTTAATAAATTTTATCCATAATGGTAACAACTTTAGTATAGTCACTTCAGTGGATTCTTTCGCTGTATGGAGAAGTGAGGGAGGGGAGCTTTTGTCTTTCTCCTACCTTGGCCCTAACTTTGTCCTCAACTAAAGGGTCTTCATTGTATGTGCTTTAAAATGTGCTTTTCTTAATTGTTTTAAGTCACTGTTTTAATTGGTGGAATTCTATTGTAAACTATTTTGAGATTTGTTAATAGGCTGTGTGGCTTGCAAATGTTTTACATAAACAAATTCAGCCAACACTGTGGGGAAACCAAAAGCCTCACTTAATAAAAAGAGCTGATTTTTTTTTTAGCCAAAACCTGTTGTATAGTAGTTGCTAAAGAAGAAACAATAAGCTGGTTTCCCTTTCCATTAAAAGCAATGGGAGGGAAATTAATAATGCAAGTTACCTATATAGTAAATTACATAGTAAGTTTGTTTTCTGTCTGTTCTGCTAAATGTGCAATTCCAGTAAGGAATCCAAAGAAGATAGAAGTCCTAAGATTCTTCCAACCACTTATGAGGAAAATACTTACCTGGTTTCCAGCGTGGCTATATGCATATCATGGTAACTTATTATATGATAAAATAGTTCACTTTTTATCCACTGTATCCACTTTTAAGTAATTGTTTATGAAGGAGATACCATTTCAGTCATTCTGGGACCTCTACGGTGGTATTTGAAAGCATAATGTTCAGATTACCCTCCAGCAAAACAGGTGCACATACATATGGTACAAAGATAAAAAGCCTTAACAGCATTTAAAACGGCAGCAACTTTCTATTTTTCATTTTACTGAGAACAGCAGCTTTATTTAAAATGGATTTGTGGCCAGAAGCACCTTGCCGAGCTTGCTTGGGAAGGAAATGGCTAATCATACGTTGTCTGTTTGCTTATTTAAGCACAGCAGCAATTTTCAAGCCACTGCTCATTTCAAGACCCAGTTGCTGAAGGGTATAATCCAGAGATCTTACCAAGCATACTGCAGCACTGTGCTGTAACAAAAAGTAAATAAATTTGCAAGAGTTGGCACGAAACGCTTCTAAAGCTGAGGAACGCATCTGGGAGATACGGATGTTACTAAGAGAAGATGACATCAACATACGGGTAGCGGGCATTTCTTTGGCACAAATCACTTAAAATTTGGGGCATAAATTTAACTACTCTCCCCATTTTGAAACCTAAATATTTCCACTAAAGCTAACTCTCCCAGACAAGATGTCTTGTCTGGAAATTTAATTACCATATTAAAAGCCTAATGGTATGGTAGTCTGCAGAAGTAGACATTTTTTCCTGATGATGTAATCATCTTTTAAGCCTTGGCAAATATTCAATACTTACATGAATGAGAATCATATGTCAACTAGTGCCATTATATTTGTCATTGAAAATGATGATGATGATGATGATGATTACTCAAATTCAAATACTCTCCTGAATTGTTTTTTTTTCAGTTGAAAGTTATTTTAATGTCAAACCTTATACTGTATGTGGAATTGTTAGCAACCACTAACCTCCCTGGGTCTTCCATGTCTACACAGATTTTAATTCAAGGCAACTGCATAAAATAGCATTTTATGTTTTTATTTCTGCTTTGTTGCACAAATGAAGACAGTGGATAGGTTGATAAATTAATGCCACATTTATCATTCAAATGGGCAGGAAGATGATGGAAAAGTTGTTTGGGGATGATTTCTACTTGTTCTAATTCACAAAGGGCTTGTGAGGAGAAATTTAGGAAATAATTTTAAAGATCTATGGGATCTTTCACATCTTGAACATGTGGCAGAAATTATAATTAAAATAATTAATCCTAGGCAATTATAAATCACTGAGTTGAAAAAGTAGAAAGCCTATGAAAAACTGCATTAGAGCACCTGAAATACAGCCACGACCCTCTGGAAACAATCTAGGTATATATACTTGCTAAAAGATTTCCCAAAAGGATATTGCTGAGTCTGGATTACTGGGAGGATGGTAAATGTCCCTCTCTTAGTAAAATTTCAACACCCTGTTTTAGTCTTAATCTGTTCCAATGGGAAAATTACTGTCAAGCAGCAGCCATTTCCCCAAGGAGAAGGGAGACCCCTGCTGGTGAACTATAGCAAAATCAGGGATGGGACCTTAAAGAAGGTGTATCAGTATGAATGTTTCCTCCATATCATGACCATTATATTGACAGGTGTATTTACCTATGAATTGTTATGCCAAAAGGTAATGGTGCCCAGGTCTCTCTGATAACATGAGAATTAACAGCTGTACTTCTGGATCTGCAGTACATGCTGCCAGAAAAAAGCAGATTTTAGGTCAGCCTATGTCAGAATCAAGGATAAGAACCACGCTGAGAAGGGTTTCCAACTCTAGTTTCCTTATTAGAGGTAAAGGTAAAGGTTCCCCCCGCACATTTGTGCAGTCGTGTCCGACTCTAGGGGCCGGTGCTCATCTCCGTTTGTTAGCCGAAGAGCCAGCGTTGTCCGAAGACGCTTCCACGGTCATGTGGCCAGCATGACGCACGCAGAACGCTGTTACCTTCCCACCGAAGTGGTACCTATTAATCTACTTGCATTTGCATGCTTTCGAATTGCTAGGTTGGCAAGAGCTGGAGCTAGTGCGGGAGCTCACTCCGCATGCAGGGCTAGGGATTCGAACCTCCGAACTTGCGATCTTCTGATCGACAAGCCTGGCGTCTTACCCACTGAGCCACCACGCCCCCTAAGTTTCCTTATTGCTCTTACCCTATTAACAGAATCTTGCCAGACTAAAGCTACCTAACTAACCTACGGGTAATAACTTCAAAGGTCTGTAGGGAGGGGCTGCCTTGAACTTCTTAATCTTCCCAGCAACAGAGTCCGGCTTCGAAGTCTCTTATCAGTCTGGAATGCTCTCCCCCCCTGGGAAACAGTATCCCTGCCGGAATGCACCACATCACCCCCTCCTTCAGGAACACATTCCATCACAGCCTACATGGTTGCCCCCCTATATCTATCTATCTACAGTCTATCATCTCTCTATCATCTATCAATCTATCATATCATCATTTATAAAGTGCCTCACTTCAAATACTTCAGCTCCCATACTTCCTTATGGTTGACAATGCTGATTGGGCCTTTAGGGAGCCATAGTCTAAAACATAGAGAGGATATCAAGTGTAGATCCATAAATGTCTCTCTGAGTCTCTCTAGTCCTCAATTTATTCTGGATGTGAGACTTCTAATATTCACATGGGGAATCTTATGGGGTTAGTTATTATATTTGCCAACTTTAAAAAACTGGACCTGCCTACCCAAATGTGGTCCCCTCCAGTTCTCTGCAAATTCTCAGAGTTGTGAATCACATTGGGTAAAATCCAAAGCCAACTATTTAAATGTCACAGGCACTTTAATTATTTTCTGTGTATTGTCTTATATAAGTCTCTCTGACTGCTAGAGACTTAAATGAGACTGCTATTCCTGGAGAAAATCTATCTACCTGGTTGTTAAGAGTTGATACCAACTTAATGGTGCATATTCAAATCTGCCTGCTAATCTGAAAAGCAGGATAAATATGCTTAGAGCATTGGCATCTGTTCCAAATGTCACAATAAAGTTGTGACATTGATATTTACAGTATTTGTTTCTCTGTCTCACTAGATCTCAAGGTTCAGGGCAGCTAAGGGTAGATGACTATTTTTTTATATATATTTTGAATCCTGTTTACTGACATATGACTCTATTTAATATATGATTATAATTCTTTCTATTCTAGTGTGATAGCACTGGTAGAACAGGGAGCACAATCTAATGTATATTCAGAAAGGACTAGTTTTGTGTTTAGATTTTTCCCTGCATGTAACCTAGTATGATTAATCTAATGGAAATAAACAAGATAAAAATACAGCTAGTTAAAATAGATATTGTTTACCTCTCTCTCAATATAGTCATTCTAAGGATGAAGCCATGCTGGCATTCATTCACACAGGCATGAATTACAGATTGTTAAATTATAGCAAGTTTCACAGTGAAGAATGCTAGCTGTGCATTTAGACATGGGACTTTTGTATCTAGCCTCTTTTTATACATTCAGAGGAGTTCCTGAGCCACAAGGAAAGTTTGCTTTTTCTTGCTTAGAGCACATTTAATACAATTTACAATTCAATCAATCTTTTCTTTCTTTCTTTTTTGAACAATGCTTAGATGTTGTTTGCTACTGTACCCATTTTACAGATAGAAAAGTGAATGGGAAGGAATGATTATTGAAAATCAATAAGGATTTACTGCCTTCCTTTTTATACAACTAATAGTCTCAGCGAATAGCAATTAAATTAACAGTCTTAATTTCTTTTGTCAAAGAAATGAACTAGGAGCAGCATTACCAATCATTCTATTTTCATGCCAAGGAAAGCTTTGCTTCCTGATTTTGACTATGAAATATCCATCCATCCATCCATCCATCCATCCTATCCATATGTGCATGAGAACAGAACTGAAACAAAGACTCCTAGATCTTGTTGTATAACTGTACTAAAAGGCTGTTCAAATAATACCTTTTATTCTTATCAATATTTTTCAGAGAAAAACCTTGTTCAAGAGTAGAAAGAACAACAATCTCTGAGAACTCAAAACTAATGTAACAATGTTTAAAATACACAAGGCTCAACATATACCTTAAGTCAATGTTAATATACAACTTAAATAAAATGAAATAGTTACTCATATTCCATGTTCTATAACCACAGCATATAAAACTAACACATTATAATTAATCATTATTCAATATCTATAGGGAACACACACATAATATGCAGAATGGTTCAACTCACTTGAAGTAAATGCCTTGTTTTTATTATTGACAAGAGAAACTAAAACCTACCAAACTTTTCAAAATAAGGAGAGAGAATAAACAATGTTCCAAAACTAAATTGATCACATTTTCAATGAATCAGTTTAAAAGTAATTCCATAAAAACTAAAAAATATGTTAAAAACTGGTAAAATTCACACACATGCATAGAAATGATGTGCCTCATAATAAGGTAAGGGCAGAGGATTTTTTTTTTTGCTTTTTTAAAAACTGTATTCCACTAGATCAGAGCTTTCCAAACTGTGTGTCGCGACACAAAAGTGTGTCGCCACACCACCCGGAAGCGGCGGCGCGCACGTGCACGGCGGCAGCAGCAGCGGCATGGAATTTGTGCTTCCGCGTTTTAGTGGAGGCTGCCGCCGCCGTGCACGCATGTGCCGCCGCCGCACGCCCCCCCGCACCGCTGCCGTGCACGCGCGTGCCACCGCACGCCCCCCACGCGCCGCCGCCGTGCGCGCCACCGCCACACTGCCGCCGCCGCCGCTGCTGGTGTGTCGCCAGCGGCGGCACTTTGGAAAGCCCTGCACTAGATAGTAGTTAAACAGATTAACATACATACTATTTAGCAATTGATGTCAGGACTTTGCAGCTCTTCAGATTTGGGTGCAAAAAGGTGCTTCCAGGTGCTCAGTGAGGTGAATGCGGCACCTGTTGCATTCAGATACACTTCAAGAGCTGTGCAATCCTCTGTAAAGAGCATACTTTTCAAAGTGAATCACTCTATCTTGAAGCAGGTAAATGTATAAATGTGAAACTACCAATACTATATTGCTGTTGCATACAATAAGCAGCTCTGTGCCCATCTTGGCATGTATGAAGAAACTGGTTGATTCCAAAGAAACTATTTAGGGGTGCTAATATTTTGCATAAATCTTCCTTAATAGAGAAATCTTAAAAGGGGATAACTTTTATGAAACATGAAACCAACTTATTGTTACACACAGCTGAAAGACTCTTGGCACTTCCCTTCGCTAACTGGATGCAGCAATTCTCCAAGGGGACAAAGAAGAAGCATGTTAATAACCATTACAGAATCAGTAGAGGGATTCATATAACATACAATAACTTGGTCTAAATAGGATACTAGCCAATAACCTATCAACTGAATAAACTATAAAATGATGATAGTCTTACCTGTTCTTGAAATGCTTTTACTGTGAGCTTTGATTAACTGCCACTGAATGAGAGAAAATAAAAATGATAAAGTTTTCAATTAATGCCTTGTGGCCTCTGCTAGTGGATGTTCACGTTTTCTTTAGCATATGATAATTTCGTAGCTCGGAAATGCCTGGCCCATTTGTAGATTACACCACAGACCCAGAGAGATGGGGTGGGAGACCCATGATTTGGGGAGGGAGGGAATCTACTCAAGTGTTTTATTCCACCACTGTGATGTCTGGCTTACATATATGGTACACAATCATTCCCAATTTGTCCTGTTGCTATTTCCCCCTCATTATTCTAATTTTTCTCCCAGACTGCTTACATAACATTTCCCTTGAATGCTACAGATTCCAAGGACTGAAAAGTAAAGTAAATTTCATTCATAGAGGAACTGTGAGGGCATGTTTAAGAGGAGGTGTCTGTTTAAAAGTATTTGAGATGGGAAGGAGGAAGACAACAGAAGGAGAAACACAGCAAAATGAGGCCATTAAGATTTTAAGTTTGAAGATGAAAGACAGGGACTGATTGACAGTATGGAAGACACCAACAAAACTGATCCTTATCAACTATATTTCTATCACTAAAAAAACGTAATTTCTTTGCTTCTGAAAAGAGACAGTTAGCCATATTTTTCTCCTCTCTTTCTTCTATTCAAACAGGCGGTACCTGCCCATTAGTATACACACTATAATAAGGGAAAAGGCACCCTCAGAGTTGAGCCAGCCCCTCCTCTGAGGTACCTTAGTTCTGAGGTAACCCATATCTATGGGTGAACAGCGACTGGAAAATTAGGTACCCTTGCTGACACACACACACACACACACACACACACCTCTCACTATAAACCAGTTTCTCCCTTCCACAACCAGGAGAGGATTGAAGAGGAAATCCTCACCCCACCCTGGGTCTGGCTAAATACCGAAGGGGAAACCAAACAAAAACTTTGGGAGTCTGTAGCTCAGCCAAGATGAGGCGGATGATAGGAGGTAAATTCCAGGATTGAAACAAAAATCAACTTTATTTAAGATAACAAAAGAAGATAAGGTTCTACACACAAGAGTGTTTAGAAAGATAAAATAGAAAAAACAAAGAAACAAACCCTAACACAATTCTGCTCATTTGGCTCTTCGTTACAGCAATTTAATTTTCTCTCCATTTTCTTCACTGAAGCTTAAATAACTCCAATTTCAACCTTGCCTGAGGTAACCCCCTCATCCAGGTCTCTAGCCAACTCTCTCATCCTCCCCCTCCCCAAACTCTTCCCATCCAAAACTCGACAGAACCTCCTTCTTTTCCTTTATTGGCCCTCAGGAGTCAGGTGACTCCCTCTGGGCACATAAGGCTGGCTAGCTCTTTAAAGGGCCAGCTGCTCCCCCTACATATGCATATTCAGAGCTGTGCATAGAGGTATATCAGAGGCAATGAGGCTCTGCAGATAAAGATGAAAGAACTGGTAGGAGAAGTTGTGTTTTCATCAACCTTCTTGTTGAGAGTCATAGTTACAGTGATTATACGTCCTTTTTTATAAGGGGCAGTCCTTTATTTCATAAAGCTGTCCTTTAGGTTTATTTATTTATTTTTCAAAAACTCACTTTTGTCTTTTATTTTGATCATTTAACTTTTACCGTACAAATGGTTCCATTTAATGCAGTCTTTCATATTCATGTGAAACATATGGGAATTGAATAGTCTTTTAAAAATAAATTTACATATACTGTGTGATTTTAGATATTTTTATTAGAATATGCATTTTTGTAAAGTTTTTCTTGGTTTTGCTCTTGAATTTTCCTTTGTAAAGCAAAGTTATAAACATAAACAATTATTTTTTTATCCTTATGAACCTTTCAGATTTGCCCGTTTTTCAGGTTTGTCCTTTATTTTTTCCAAGAAAATATGGTCAACATAGTCATAGTGGAAGAGGAGAGGACAAGATAGTGAAAGTGAACAACTGGCTACTTGGATGGTTCCAATGGGAAGGGTTTGGGTTCCTTGATCATGGACTGAGATACCTATATGTGGGACTCCGGGCATTGTCACAGGCTATGCCTCCCAAAATCTGGAAAGAATGTGCTTGGCAGGCACCTTCCCAATATCATTAGGAGGGCATTATACTGAAGGAAAAGGGGAGGGTGGCAAAATCCCAGAACCATCCATACCAACGAGGACGGGGGCCAAAAATGAGGAATGAAGAAACACTTGATTAGCAGGAAACTAAACAGTGGAGCCATGTAGAGGGCACCATTCACAGTCTCAGAAGTTTCTACACCAATGCGGAGAGCATGGGAAACAAAGAGGGAGAACTAGAAATCCTAACATGGGAGGATATAATAATGTCATATGCACCACTGAACCTTGGTGGGATGACACACACGATTGGAACATAATCCTGGAAGGCTAAAACTTATTCAAAAGGGAGAGACTCAACAGAGCGGAGAGGGTTGTGCT
Source organism: Charina bottae (assembly GCA_023362775.1). Taxonomy (NCBI): domain Eukaryota; kingdom Metazoa; phylum Chordata; class Lepidosauria; order Squamata; family Charinaidae; genus Charina; species Charina bottae. The sequence continues at coordinate 204,312,093 of JALMGJ010000002.1, read as the reverse complement.
ATACATAAAGAAAGCAAATGCCTGCACAGAATTGGGGCATGAAAAACCTGTTGAAAGTGTTTGTGTAAAAACTAAAAAAAAAAAAGGGGGGGGGAAGAAAGGCGTATCATTGTGGGAGTTGATTATAGACTGCCTGGACAGGTAAATGATATGGAATGAGACCTTTTCTGTCAGATGACCACACTGTCAAACACTCACTCAATAGTGATAACGGGAGATTTCAATTACTCTGATATATGCCGGAAATATAAACTTGCCGAGAGTCAAACATCCAAGAAATTACGGCCGCTAGAAGAAGGGGGAGAACATGTGTCAGAGTGCGCGCGGTGGAGCGGCCTGCTCTATTTTCCAAGACACCAGTGATTCACGTTCTATGCAGTAAATAGACACTAAAGCAAAGATTAGATAAAATATCCTATTTCCTATATATACATACGTATTACAGAATACATCCACACGGGTAACAAATGATACAGCAATGAGTAGTTACAGCAAACAAGAAGAAAGAATACAACCAGACTCCTCTGCTTATATACATAAACTGACCAATCACATTATAGGTCACTCTCATCATCTGCCACACCCAGCTAAATGATAGCACCTGTAGTATGAGTCATACACTGCCACATCATCCCTACCACAATGGCTGCTAATTGGGTGACTTGCAGAATAATTCCCCTCTCACCTAGATATCAAGCCTCTCCAGTATAAATTTATCTAACTGTAAATTCCTGGGTATATACAAACCCCAACAACATGGGGTTCTGCTATCCTGAATCTAATTCTCACCCACAAGGATCAATTATTCCAGTGAAGGTGACTTGAACTTTTGGAGAAATTAGCTGTGCTGTCTTTGAGTTCATGATATCAAAGGGAGGAAAAGTAGGGAAGAGTCAGACCTCTATGCTGGATTTCAAAAGAGCACATTCTGATGAACTCAGGCAAAAGGTAGATGAGATCCAATGGCTTGAAATCTTGAAAGAGAAAAGTGTCCAGGAAGGACAGGAAATCCTGCAAAATTAGATACTGAAAGTACAGCCACAAATTATACCTATTAGAAGGGAAAATGGGAGACATCTAAAGCTATCAGTGTAGATATAAACAGAGCTTTCTAAAATGCTGAAAAGAAAAAGGGGCATACTGTGCCTAGCAGGTGAAAGGAGCAGCATGTAACCAAAAGAGGGTGCAAGGTAGTTGCTAGAAATTATACAGATTGAATTAGAAAGGCTAATGTGTAGAATGTGCTGAATGGTGTCAGAAATGCCCAAAACAACAAAAGTGATGCATCAGAAACAAAAGGAAAGGCAAAGGCGCTGTGGGTCTGTGGCAAGCAGAAAGGGTTGAATTGGTAAATGGTGAGGGCAAAATATCTTAACCTGTATTTTATATCTGTCTTTGCTCAGAAGGGAAAGAAAATTCTAGCTGGCCATTGCTGTACCCCTAGTGCAGGGGTGGGGAACCTTTTTTATGCCAAGGGCCATTTTGACATTTATAACATCACTCAAGGGCCGGGGGGCGGGGTTTGCAGGCGGGAGCCAATCGTGCGGAAGGGGGCGGGGTTTGCAGACGGGAGCCAAACACGAGCGCTGGGGGGCCGCCACGCCCGGTGCCATGCCTGCCACGCCTGCCGCCGCTGTGCCTGCCACGCCCCCACCACGCCCGCTGCAGCGCTCGCCCCCGCCGTGACCGCCGCCATGCCCACCATGCCCGCCGCCACACCTGCCCCCACTACATCCGCTGTTGCACCCACTGCTGCCGCGCCCGCCGCCACGCCCACCATGCCCGCCACCGCGCCTGCCCCATCTGTCGCTGCACCCACCAGTGCCGCGCCCGCCGCCACGCCCACCATGCCCGCCACCGCGCCTGCCCCATCTGTCGCTGCACCCACCAGTGCCACGCCCGCCGCCATGCCTATTCCCGCTGCCGTGTCTGCTGCCGCCACACCCACCATGCTTGCCGCTGCGCCTGCCGCCACGCCCATGCCTGCTGCCGCCACACCCGCCACACCCCTGCTGTGCCCGCTGCCGCGGGCCAGACCGATTGCTTTCGCAGGCCTTATACGGCCCGTGGGCCGGACGTTGCCCACCCCTGCCCTAGTGGAAGGAGAAGCTGCATCTCAGGAAGACAAAAGAATCTTCCGATCACTAAAGAGTATAATAGAGGAGAAAGTGGATTTGTTTTATGAGTCCCTGAAGGGCAAGAAGGAACCAATGGATTGAAATTACTGGGAAGTAGATTCAGTTAGATATTAGGAAGAGTTTTTCCGCAGTGCTGCCAACCAGGAGAACAGCCTGTCTCATGAAGTGGTATGGTTCCCTTCAGTGGATGTCTGGAAGGCTGGACACCAAAGCTTGTACCTAGTGCCTAACACTGACCATAGTTAAGCAGCCATATTGGATGCAGGTAAGGAGAAATGTGTATTCACATTAAGCAGCCAGAGCAGTTTAACTTATGTATTGTGTGAACATGCCCAGTGCTGGATACACATATTGTGCTATGCCATAATATTGTTTACTTCGACACCGATATGTAAATTTAGGCCTCTTTACCTGCTTTTACTCATAAAAATGTCAGATAAGGCAAAATACCAAGAGAGGTGTCTTTGGCACATTGGCACCCCTCCATGCCAGGTTGAAAATCCAGGCATAGCTTTTGTGGCGTAGTTGACAAGCTAGGATTAAACAAACCATAGCTTAGCATGATACTTTATCAGCGTAAAGAGGGAATAAATGAAATATGATTCTCATCCAGAAAAGAAATTGGTTGTTTAAGAGACAGGCTGAACTTCTCTAGCCAAGACATTTCATCATTAAATGAGCAGCATTAAAAATAGCATTGAGAAAAAAGCATTTGCCTAATCACTTGAAACAATCTACTTATTTCTGACCTTCTCTGCCACAGTGGAAAACTAGCTGTATCCAAAAAGAAATTAAGTATCATAAATAAAAAGGTAGCAATTAATTGTGTAGCCTCTTTTAAGAGTCCCAAGCTTCCTTTGTCACACTCTGCCAGTTTATCAAATCTAGTTCCATTACGGTTGTCTTCTCTCTCAATTGATGGTGACATTCTAATCAGAAGGCCTTCTATGAACTAGTGCTGGCCTATGATAAAAGAGCACAAACATATAGAGTGCATATAGGATTCTATCAGTCTTGCATTGTGAATTACAAATGTTCTGAATGTCAGTTTAATGAGTCATGCAGCAGCCCTCAATGTTCTAAGTCACTGGTCCAATTAATTTTTTTAGTGCACCTAAAATGAATTGGAGGATCTGTGTCGAGCAATACAGTGGTTTCTTTTGCCTGTCCCTCTGCATCCCTTTTACAAATCAGACCTGGCCAAGCTTTGCAACCACGATAAATTAATCAGGTTGATTAACTGGATAATCATTTAATAGAACTTTCAAAAATGAATTTTCAAGGGAAAAGATTCACAACATTGAGTGCCGTAGGGAATTTTATGCAGCACTGTGAATGTGAAGGAACGATGGTGTGTGTGTGTGTGTGTGAGAGAGAGAGAGAGAGAGAGAGCTGATGGCTTAATGTTTGAGGCTGCCTGATGTTTAGGAAAGGTTTGCTTCTTGTTTGTTCAATGGTTCTACTTCTTTTTCCACTGTTAATGTACTGCAATGCATACTCTGTGAGGGAGAGGCACCTGCTGTCTGAACAGAGTCACTGAACTATTGGGGGCAGGCCAGGAGCTGTAGTCACTGGCTCATACACTGCATTAAGCTATGGTGTGTGTAACCTTGATTCCCTTTATAAATTACAGTTGGCTGTCTTCATACCTGTGAAGTCATAAACCATAAACCATAGTTTACAAACCAGTATGACTGGACTCGCACAACATACTAAATCATAATGTGAGTTGGTTGGTTTGGATTTAGCTTGTCATGTAAACATACTTATAACCTGCCTGTCCATCCCAGGAACTCCTGATCATGAAGAAGCAAGCCACAAAGGGAATTTAAGGGAGGATCAAGCTTATGAAGAAATCCAATTTCTGGCACAACAGGGACCTTGCCTGACAGAATCATGGTATTAAGAAGTTAAGAGGGCAAAGCAAATTTAGCATCAGGTTAGAAAATCAGCATAGTTCATACTCCTTTTCTGAAGTAAGAGCTTTTTAGATTAAACCAAGACATTGAAGAAAATAAACTATGAAGAGGAGACCACGGATGTGGGAGTTAGCTACAGGATTACACAGAGAGCCACCTGAATGACGTTTTGCCCACTAAACAGAAGACACAGATATGTGTTTGATGCAATGAGTTCCTTGGTCCCTAAGGACATAGGCATTAGCCTCATCCCCATTACCTCATCCCGTCCCACCCGATCTTGCAGAGAGGGCATGCTGCGGACCCCCTCTGTGAAAGAATTCCATCTAGCGGGGTCTCGGAGGCGAGCCTTCTCTGCAGCGGCGCCTGCCCTATGGAACACCCTCCCCCCAGAGATAAGACAGGCCCCTTCACTCCTGGACTTCAGGAAAAAATTAAAAACTTGGCTCTGTGATCTCGCCTGAGGCAAGAAGGAAAGTGGTCACGCTTGGGGATGGCGGATTTCTTAGAGCCGCCTTAAATATTTTAAATTTTTTAAATTTTTAGCATCACTGTAAGAACCATCTGCCACTTGGATTTTATTGTATTTATATTGTATTTATATTTTTATTGTTGTATTTCTTGTATTTTAATGATGTTGTTTGGTTGTAAACCGCCCAGAGTCCCATCAGGTCTATGTCATCATGTAAATGCCACAATTGACATACTTGCATCAGATGTCAGGATGCAAGTACGTAACGTCAGCATCTGTGTGACAACATCAACACATGTATATCATCATTTTGCCACCGTCATACAGTAGTTTGCTGCAAACACAGAATTAGTTTGTTCCTTGGTGCCACAGCAGGAAAATCTGAGGGGCATGCAAGCTGATGGTAGAGAATATTTGATTATGAGACATGAAGAGTTAGGTTTGTGAAGTAAAATTTCTAAATAACCTAAATGATTGTGCCAAAGAACCAACCAATGGGGAGGTGACCTTGCACTTAATCCTATGTGACCAATGGTAAAACGAGACAGGGTTTCCCTTCCTCTCCTCCTGGAAGATGCCAAATATCTCCAAAAGGTGCTCTGAATTTGGAATGTGTACAGGACCTTTTAGAAGAGCAGACGTTTTGCTGACTGACTGACACGGTTGGATATAATCTATATATAGAACATGATTAATTTCAACATGGTAGGATAGTGTACATAGGATGATTTCTATAATTATTTCCAATCATTTAATAATTGCATGGCTGTGAATCATGTGACCCCTAAGAAAGAGGGAGGGGAGCTTAGAATGGAAACTTCAGCAACATTCTGAGCCACTCTAGAAGAAGACATTGGTGTTTTTTTTTCTGGATTATTTTCTCTCTGCATTTCCCATGCAGATCCAGCACATTTTTGAACTCAGTCTTTTTTTTTTCTTTTTTGCTGGCTCTCCTTCCCACCTACCAAATTTGGTCAGGCCTGTTCAGTTTTTGGAGATGGACAGACAGAATAGCGGAGCCCAGACATAATTTCTTTCCAACATGGTGTTGGATTAGAAAAAACAAGAAGTTAAAGTATACAGTTTCTTGCTTCCGGCATTCTTTCCAATCGCTTTACCAGCAAGAGCTAAAGGAGGCATCTGTATTTTCTTCTGTATAATGAAGTAACATGTTATGTCTGCACATGTGCTTAAGCTTCAGGGGAGCCGCCGCCGCCGCCGCCGCCGGGTGGGTCCCCTCAGGGTGGCAGCAAAGAGGCCACGGGCGCAGGAAGCAGCAGCCGGAGGCCACCTCGCCTCTGCCTCGCCTCTGCCGCTCTATGCTTCCACCTCGCTTGCTGGAACGTATTGAAGGGGAGGAAAAGGAAACATCAAGATCAACCAGGAGCTTTGCGGAGAGCGGCAGAGGCGAGGCAGAGGCGAAGCGGCCTCCGGCTGCTGCTTCCTGCGCCCGTGGCCTCTTTGCTGCCGCCCTGAGGGGACCCACCCGGCGGCGGCGGCGGCTCCCCTGAAGCTGGGGAGGGGCCGCATTTCCTCTTCCTCTCCGGTGGTGAGCGTGCAGCCGGGCCTCCTTCTCAGCCCTTTTGCACGCGCACACACGCCTGCTCCCCTTTTGCACGCGTTGCTGCAGGCGCGCGGGGGGAGGTCTTCTCCAGAAGCGGCTGAACCACATCTCCCAGCAGCCCCAGGCGGGTGGTCAGGGCCGAGAACTGGAGCGGGGCAACAGCCCAGTGCAGATGAGCGAGGCCCCGCGCCAGTGTTTTTGGAGCGCATTTCCACAGCCCAGCGCTCAGCTGCGTGTGGAAGCGCTCCAAAAAGACTGATGCGGGGCCTTGCTCAGCTGCGCGCGGAAGCGCTCCAAAAATACCGGCGCGGGGCCTCGCTCAGCTGGGAAGAAAGAGCGGCAGGCAGAAATCTCTCTGTTTCTCTCAGAATGAACCAGGCTTGCGGCCGATGGAGCAAAATTCAGGCGCTGGTAAGCGGAGGAGCAATAACAACTTCTGCTGTTGCTTCATCGACCGCAAGCCTGGTTCATTTGCCCCACGACAAAGGGAAACCTGCCCTGGGGGGGTCATCAGGAGCACAGGATCCGGCCCCAGCCCAGCCCGGCCCGCAGCTTCGGCGCCCTCCCCTCGCCATCGTGAAAGTCCCAGGCGACGGCGGGGACATATTCGACCTGCTCGTGCAGCACGGGGCGGCCGCCCCCGGAGACTCCGCGGCCCCCCGGCTGCAGCTCTTCCACCGCCTCTCCTCCTCTCTGGCAGCCGGGGGGCCGTGGAGTCTCCGGGGGCGGCCGCCCCGTGCTGCACGAGCAGGTCGAACATGTCCCCGCCGTCGCCTGGGACTTTTGCGATGGCGAGGGGAGGGCGCCGAAGCTGCGGGCCGGGCTGGGCTGGGGCTGGATCCTGTGCTCCTGATGACCCCTCCGGGCAGGTTTAGCGGAGGGTGGCAGCTGTTTCCCCGCCACTCCCGGTGGGGCGGCCGGGCCGGGTTCGCGGAGCCGCTGGCTGCGCGGAGCCGCTGGCTGCACCCCCTCCCTCTGTGAGCCCCCGCCCCCTTCCACGCGATTGGCTCCCGCCCGCAAACCCCGCCCCCTTCCACGCGATTGGCTCCCGCCCGCAAAACCCGCCCCCTTCCACGCGATTGGCTCCCGCCCACAAACCCCGCCCCCTGGCTCTCGAGCACTTCAAAATGTGCACGAGCATGTCAAAATGGCTCCTGGCAAAAAAAGTTTGCCGACCCCTGCCTTAACCCTTACAAAAGGTATGCTTCAAAATTTTCTTAACGTTTGATTGTAGCAATCTGTGTGCCTTACAGGAAATAGTGATTTCCCCACAATTATATAATGGGGACTTAGTTTCAGACCCTGGACCACTCTAAGGATGGCTATGACAAACAGTTAACTTGTGGTGGTGACTTATAGATTACCATGCTGTGTATGCAACCATGTTAAGGCCCGCTGAGCTGTAAGACTGCCGATCTGATGGTCGGCAGTTCAAATCCCCGCGTGGCGAAGTGAGCTCTCACTTGCCCCAGCTCCTGTCAACCCAGCAGTTCGAAAGCTAAATGCAAGTAGATAAATGGGTACCACGTTAAAGTGGGAGAATTTGCCGGCGTCCTGTCAGGGGTCGCCCTCGGAGCAAAAGAAGATCCCGGGAATCCCGTGAATGGTGGCAGAGAGACGACGGAACCCGATCGGCAACATTCAGGATGTCAGCAGCCGACTCAGAAAGCGAGGTATTCTGGGACATGTAGTCCAATACCTACGGAAGAAGAGTCGGTTCCCTTACCCCTCTCCCTTAAGTGCGCGGTAATAATATATATGAATGTATGTATAATATATATGAATTTGCAATGTTGTAAGCCGCCTAGAGTCCTCCGATAGGGAGGGGATAGGCGGGGTATAAATATGATTGATAAATAAATAAATAAATAAATAAATAAATAAATGTTACTTGCATTGTAAATATGAAAATGTTGTGAAATTGTGAACACCTCTGCTTCTCAGTAAGGTCACATTTTTGCATTATTATTTGCATAATTCTCAATAAGAGAGGGTGACCAGCCCTCCCCTCTATAAAGTCCTGCTGGTCCTTCCCAAGAACAACACAGTTGTCTGTCATGGGACCCTCCAGTCACATCACAGTGCAACATTACAGACGGAAGGGGCTGTTTTTGTATGCACTTCAACATGCAAATGTATCACCTGAACTGAGCTACAGTTTCTTAGAAATATAGCCAAATGATTTATTTTAGTGAAAAAGCACAATCGAGGCCTGGAGCCATCTCAGCAGCTAATAAGAACACACCAGAGGTCCATTGTCCCATAATGTTTAAGGAGGACCCTTTCTACGTATTTTAACTTTTCATTGTCCTGTTTTATGGAATGCCCTTTGCCACACATACTTAGTTTTAACTGCAGGCCTCCCCAGCAACCTTTCAGTATGTAGCCAGCGTACCTTGTGACTACACATGAGTTCAGGGGAGCATACGATTGAAAAGCAGCTGGTTCTGTGCCTTACTACACTGAGCTAAAGGAAAGGATCAACAAGAGCAGACATTATGTTATCCAAACTCAGAGCAGTTACAGTTCTGGATAAATAGAAACTAGAATCTGAAAAGGCTGGTGATAGGTTCGATTATTAGAGTTTCTGCAAATCTAAAACAGGAGCCATTTGTGTTCAGACAACACGATACACCTCAATCTGATTAATGAACCATGTTCTCCGAAGTGTCCATTTCTGTAAGATATTAGTGTGTGGCACATACCTTCTTATTAATCCATTACCTTGGGCTAGCATGTCATGCAAATACAACCAATAATTGATGTAAAATTTAAATCAAGGCCTAGCAGACATCTTGACCTCTAAATGTGGACTGCCATTTTCTCTGGGGACAAAACTTCCCCCACTGGCCCCACTTGGACAATTTATCTTACTGACTGCATCATATTCTGTCCTCAGATTGTCAGTTTAGGTGAAGTAGTTTTGCTGTTGAAATTATGCATAATGTTGGGGGGAAATTCTGGAGGCAAACCTGGAATATCACAGCAGCAACTGTCTTTCCTTTGGTGGTGGGAATTACTGTATATGCCTAAATCCTACCACTAGCCCCACCCAACCCACAAATTCCCATTTCTTTTTGAGTGCAGATATTTCATATGAAACACTTAAACTGTATTTTGCATGTCCTGCTTGTCAGAATGACATATATATGTTGAAATGTTTGCATGCTTTTTCATTCCACTATCATATTCAATATCTTTTAGTGTGGGAGAAACTACTTGCAAGGTTTTCTCTAACAGCAAAAATGACAATCAGCAATTGGTAATGTGCATCTTTAATAAACGTTCTCTTTTCTGGAACAGAAAAGTGTTTATCCCTCAGACCATCTGAATGAAACAGCCACATATTTAAGAATTACTATTCAAATTAAACATGGTTGTTTCTTGTGTTCCACGCTACATTAATTGTATTCATATCTCTTTAAAAAGTTAGAATCTAAAATACACATTTCCTTCCTTTCAGTGCAGAGAATGAACACCTGATTCAGACACTGAAATCAGTACATTTTTTGTTCTTTTCTTAATGGTTGTGAAAAACAAGGTTGCTGCTCACTCATTCCTGGTAAAAAGCTTTTGATATTTTTTAAATAAACCTTTTGTATTAAAGGTGGCATCAGACACAAACGAAATACGCACCTTCCCTGCAGAGACCCATTTCTACTTTCCACTGAAGTTTCAAAACTAGAGCAATGAGATCTACTTTAGATTATCTTGTTGACTTTACCACCACCTATTTAATAAAACCAAGACGGCCTGGGTTCAGAGGCTGCCTAAGCTATATCGTTTGGTTTTGGCTTAGTCTGCTGTGCGAACTCATCCCATGTCTTCAGCCAGGACACCCTTTACAGCCGTTTTAAGACTATTTCTCAGAATCCCAACCGAGGAGAAACCTTGAATTTTCCAGGGAGGTGGTGGTTTTAGCAGTTAATCACACAGACTTAGTTAGATGTGAAATTGAACGGAAATCTCCCACTTCTCTCCCCTCTCATGTAGTGTAAGATATGGAAGCAGCGGTTCTCCATAAATTGTCTGGCCCGAGGCATATTTCTGCTGCTCCCCCGGCCCCCCCACCCCATCCTTCCCAAGGTCGAAATTAAGTCCCCAGTAAGACTTAGTTCCAAATACACGCGCCCACGTTCTCAACACGGCAGCCTGAAAGTTCTCCGGGAACGAATGCAGAAAAGGCGTGCAAAGAAACCGGGGACAAACTGGCGGAAAACGAGTCACATTTTATGTGTACGCCTCCGCCCCCACCCGATTAAAAAAAATGCCATCCATTCGATTTGCCTTCCATTCCACAAAACAACTTGTGGAACCCTTCTTGCTGTGAGAGGTTTCTGTTGCAGGAATACACTCTGCGGTGGAGCGGGCTTGCCCCTGTGCGAGTGCGGCTCAGATCTGCACACTCCGGCTACCTGCATTGCTTGCATCCATCCTTAGGACTCAACCGCGTTGGAGTCGGCAGGACTATTGAAACGTTTCCTATTGGAACGTGCCCACCAGCAAAACCAACGAAGAGTTTTGTGGCGCCTTCAAGACTAACCTGGTTATTTTAAGAACTGTGCCACAAAGTTTCGGCAGGCTGCAAATACTGTAAATGGGTTAAAACTTGAAGGTGCCACAAGCTTTTCTGCCAAGGGCTGCTGCCTCTCTGCAAGTACCCCATAGGCTGGGTTAGGCTTGCAGAAGGCCGCTGGAGCGACTTGGGGGTGGAGCCTAGAGCGCCCGGGAGCGGGTCCGTGCTCTAGAATATGTACCTTGAAAAAACAGCAAAAAGTCCAGCAAGTTCCCCATTTCACCCGCGCCTTTGCAAAGTGACGAGGTGGGCTGCTACTTTGCACGGCTTTGCTGCCACCTGCCAGCCAGCAAACTCGCTCCAGAGGCTGCAGCGCACCGCAGCAGCCGCTTGCAGGCCAAGGCGAGCTGCCTCCTCCAGGGTCCTCTCCCGTCCTTTCAGGCTCAAATTAAAACTGAGCGTTAAAACAGCCTTCCTTGCAAAGTCGAGCAATTCTTCCTTCAGTTCTTTCTCAAATTAACCGCTCCGAAAGACGCGATGCCCAACGAGTCCTCCTTCAGCAAGCCGTCGGCTTCGTCGGAGCATCACGCCCAGGGGGCTAAAATGGGCACTTTTGGGAAATCTGCCGGGCTAGTAGCCATCGGAGCAGGCAGCAACGCGGGGGCCTTAAACCAGGGCCCTGTTGGTGCCGCCACCACTGCGGGGAAAAAGTCCCCACGTCTCCCTAAGTGCGCGCGCTGTAGGAACCACGGCTACTCCTCACCCCTGAAAGGGCACAAGCGGTTCTGCATGTGGAGAGATTGCCAGTGTAAAAAATGCAGCTTGATCGCCGAGAGGCAACGGGTGATGGCCGCCCAGGTGAGCAGTGGGAGGGTTAAGCAAGGAAGAAATGGCGGGGACGCTGCTCTGGGGGAGAAAAGTACGGGGCAGCCTTATTACCGCTCGATGATGCTGGTTGGAAAGTAATGCTAAGCTTCATTCCCTAAAACTGTATCCCAGATAAATGGATAGGTTTGACCTTATGTATAAAACTCTTGGATACTTTTTCTGCAAGAACACTTAACGTCGTTGCCAGAGTTGAGTATAAATTGGGGGGAAAGCATGTCTCAGGCCGCCTAAGATACTGTTCTGGCTTTCAACAAAAGCATGCATAACCTTTTTATTGTTAAAATAATATCCACTATGCAATTTCTCGTTATTGTTTGTTACCACACTTTCCCTTTCTTACACGGAGCATTAGTTTCAGATAGCCTGTATGGGGCTTCCTAATTTTCTGATTTATTTGGAAATAATAATGCTTATTATATAGAGTTCGGTATCTAAAAGGAAAAAAACAAAAAATAGATGCTATTGAAAGAAATCCTGAAATGGGCAATGCAATTGCATAGTTGCATTTAAAAGCATTTGGAAGTGTGAGACTGATTTTTATAGTGAAAATGATGCTTAATAAGTTAGTCAGAGGAGGGGAGGGGGGAAATGGCTTCTTCCAAGACGAAAACTTTGAATTCATAACTAGGTCTATGAGACTCCTACCAGTTTTTGTCAATAAAAACTTAATGATGTGAAATTCTAGTAACCACATCAGCGTTAACATGTTTATGTCTTTGTCTTTCATTTACAAAGTTTAAAATTCAATGAGTGGGAAAAAAAATATTTTTGCAAAATAATTCAGCATTTTGAGTTGCAAAATCATTGCATTAAAAAAATCTTCCTGTTATAAAACTAAATTAATGTATTTTCAATTTCTTTTTTTCATTCAAAATGTTTAACTTGAATTGATGGGAAATTGGAAAAATGGTACTTCAAATATCAACATTTTAAAGGTTACAAATAATTGTAAACTAAAAAAACTTCACTGTTTTGGATATGTGCATGCCATTTCTTGATGACTTGGAAAGACTGCTGTCATAGTCCTCCTACAATTTTATCAATTCAGTCTTTCCCAATTCGTTGGGAATTGTCGTCCAACACATATCAAGAGTGCCAGTTTGGCAAATCAGAAGTAGGATGCCATTCTATTGCTTGATCATCCGTGCCCAATTCTTTGGCTTATCTGGGTATTAATTTTTTTCAAATTTTGGGCACAGAAACCACATGCATTTACACCTTCCAGACAACATTTGCTTATTACTATCTGTCCTTCAAAAGATTGTTGCACAGTGCAAATGTTAAATACCTTTTTTGCACTTACCTAGGATTATGTCCAACTGAATGCTATGAGATTTACAAGACTGCAACTATCCAGGTCAAAAGTTCCTGTACTACAATCTCAGTGATTATTATGCTGGTTTGTGTTGCTTTGCTTTGTCACTAAAAATAAAAGTCTCCACAGTTCATTGCTTTAAATGAATATGAACAAACTTTGTCTTCTGGAAAGACACTTTATTCTGCAGAAAGTTGTCATCTGCTTTATGCCTAGGCTGTTTCTTTAAAATACCCCAAAGAAAACAGCTGTTTTTTCTACTGTCAATATAACATTGACCTACTGCTGGTCAAATAGAAATTCACGTAGTTGGAAAGGCTTGTTCCAACAATGGTTCAGCACCTATCCACCCTTCCTTGTGTCACAACAAAATAATACTAGCACAATATTGGCTATTTGTGTCACCAGCCCCTACCTTGTCCCATAATGTCTGTTGTGACTATATCATGCTGTCCATATTTTCTGTTGCACCACTTGTTTTCGCCATAGTAATTGGTTCCCACTGGACATTTTCTCCCTCCTCCATGTCACAACAGTATGAGGCTAGGAAAAAATCTGGTTATCTGTGCATATACTCTGATTCCACTACACCATAGCCTTCCAAACTGTGTGTCGCGACTCATTAGTGTGTCGCGACAAAACCCGGAAGTGCTGATGGTGCGTTGCCGCTGGGTGTGGTGGCAGCGGCACTCCATCAGCGCTTCGGGTTTTAGCGCGACATACGAGGCTGCCGCCGCCGTGCACACCGCTGTTGGTGTGTCGGCAACGGCGGGACTCTGGAAAGCACTGCACTACGCAATTGTGCAATTACAGCTTTCTCTACAAATACAATAGAAAAGCAACCAAAGGACCAAGGATTCACCCCCAACAAGATTGGGAAGAAGATCTTCTAAATAGGAATTGCTTGTAAAGAGAGGGAGTATAGAGTGAAGGTAAAGATGTAGTAAAAACTCTCGATTTCTTGGGAGGCCTTGTTCACTTGTGAGTACATAAAAGGAAAAAAAGGCTATGGTGATCTCCTTAAGTAAGACTTAAGCAAGTAATAAATAAGTAAATAAAATGTGTATTGCCATTAGGGAATGATTTTAGCTGTGTGCTTGAGTAGCAATAAGTAGTGGTAATTTCCAGGTCTTCAAAGAATTATTTTAAAATTTTGGTTTTGGTTTATGTGGTAGTTTTTACATTATAGATTGTCTCCAATACCTTAAGAGAGTCGCTGTCAGCTTGATAGTGGCAGATAAGAAGTGGCACCCACAGAGGCGGACTGGTGACCAGAGAGGAGGGCCGTGCCAGGACACAAACCTTGAACTCCCAAACACACTGCAACTGATCAGGCACCATGAAAAATGGGTGCCAGAAGTTGCAGATTTAATCTGCCTTCACACTACGATAAGAGCAGTGAGTAAAACTAATTTTACTCTGATACATGGAAATGATGGCATAAAGCTGTTTAAATCATGGGCTGAGGCCACCATACGATCAGGGAGGAAAATTGGGTAGTTGAGACATTATGACGCTGCTGTAAACAGCAAATGGGGCAGGGCCTTAACAAGTTCTTCAACAGTTCAGTTTACATTAGTAAGGAAAGCAGTGATTGCTAAATATATTCTAGTTCTGTTAGCAATCATTTGTAAAAAAAAATTGTGAATAGGGGTTTGTAATGTATGGCTGAATTAAAATCCCTTATTTTAGCTTTTGCCAGCTTTTGCTGTTTGATTGGCATGTTCATTTAAATATGTAGACAGATACTGCAATCTGCTTACAGAGGACAGGACAGGAAAGACCCGGTCCTTCTTTAGCAGCCCATTGAATTTATGCAAGGCAAGTTGGCTTGTTTTTTTATGCTAGCTGCACAGAGGAGAGGTAGAATATCAGCACCTACCAAGTTCCTAGTCATCTCTTGCAAAAGAAGAGTATAAGCCTAGACTGGGTTTCAGAATTTGTCCATTTAAAATACACACCTTGGAAAGCAGTACTAAAGTACTAAAACAGTCAAGTAATAATAAGTAGTAAAGCAACACTTTTGTTATTCAGACAATTTACAGTTGAAATTTAGTCTCAAGAATGAGAGTTGTGCTTAAACGTTATAGAGTTGCAGAAAACTGTAAAGAAATGTAAGTACTAAAGTCTTAGTGTCTAGTGTGGCCTTCCCAAACTGATGCTGTCAACAGCTTTTTTGGACAACAGCTTTCATCAGGCGTTGCTAATAACGGGCATTTTGGGGAATTTTAATCTTACACGTTTGAAGGTAACAGATTGGGACAAGTTATGAAATGAACAGATCCTGCAGGTAAATCATGTAATTTGCTTCCAGGCTAAATAGAGTCAGATCTGGTTAGTACTTGGATGGGAGATCAGCAGAAATTGAAGGGGTATAGGCTACACTTGGAAAACGAAAACAACAACTAATAAGACAATAGCGAATCACTTCTGTATTGTTGCCATAAAACTGCATGGGCAAAGAGTTATCAGAGTGAAGCTTGGCTCAAAGGAATCTTTACCATTTGAAGAAAGGATTGAGTTTCAGCCTGTGCAAACCAGAACATATTTACAAATCCTAATGTCTTCTTTAGTAAGTATGGTTAGTCTGTAGCTTGAATCATGTCAACTGGGTCACACAGCTACCTAGAAACATATTTAGGATTCCCTTACTAACTTTGCTCAGACTGAAGAAGCTCCTTGGATAAGGAGCGAAACGTTTCCACTGAGAAAATAGAAATCCAGTTGACATGATTCAAGCTACAGACAATTCCACCTGGATGACTGAGAACCTTCATAGACATAAGTATGGTTAGGATTATAGTCTTGAGTCATAAGTATGATTTCAGTCTGGAGTACAACTACAGAGGTCTGAAAAATCTGAGTGTGCTATCTTTACTTCCTTCTGCCTGTTGCTGACAATATGCTATATATTAGGGTTATCCGTGTTTTGAAAATTATTCAGAAAAAGTGCTTTGGACTTCATGCAGGCACAGCATCTCTCCTTTTCATTAAAGCACCCTTTTTCAGGCTTCTGTGTGAATCTGAAAAAAAGGTGGAACTGCTTTAAGGAATCTATTCATTAAAGTTAATGCAAGTATTAAAGCAGTTGCACTTTTTTTCCAAGTTGCATGGAAGGATGAGAAACAGTGTGGCTGCTTTAATAAATAAGAGAGGGGCGCTGTGCTTGTGTTTGTGTGAGATCTGGAGCACTTCTTTTAAACTCTTTGAACTGCACACAGATGTATTTTATACATCTTGACTGTAATGGAGAATTATGGCATCAGCCCTGAGGGTTTGCATTCTACTTTAGATGGGCAGGAGTTTCCATGGAACAGTGAAGAGAACTGTGCAATAAAAGTGTGGAAGCAAGCAGCTTGTGTCCGCTGGCCCAATCCTAGATATGATGCAAACAGCAGCACTGGGTGTGGAATTGGAGTGGGGCTTCCAGTTCTGGGCTGCAAAAATCTGAATGACAACTAGATGGCAGCAAAGAGAAACACATATTTTTGCAGCCCAGAACTGGTAGACCTAGTTGCCATGGAATATTTTTGTGTCAGAAAAGTTTGCTTAATTTCAGTACCATTACCTATAATTTTGTAGCTGTTGGTTGCAGCGTAATTACAACTGCTTAGGTGTATGAAAGTCTGAGGATCAAATTTTTCATGCAGACTCTGATGCTTTGAACTTCAACACCCATCATCCCCAATCACAACACTGTGGGGATTATAGGAATTATAGTGCATCTTATCTGGAGGGTGCTGACTGGGGAAAATTGCTTTCTTAGATCAAAAACTTGTTTGTGCAGCCAATTCAAACTTAATCTGTTTCATAGATGCAGAGGTCCTGCATTTCCATTGGATTCATATCAGCTGACTTTATTATGTTTTCCTTCCTTGTGCATTAAATGCTAAAATGTGTGTTGGTTCAATGATATTTGTATGTTTGTCTTTGCTTCCTTTAGCCATAGTGTTACATCAGCCTCTGTTTCTGCATTCTGCTTCTTTGTTATCAGTTAACCTACTTTCTCATTTCATACCAATCTGAAAATCAACCATATTTTTCCTTCTCATTAATTCTCAAAATTTGGTGTGTTTAGAACATATCAAGTGTGAAACAGGCCATTCCAGTCATTTTGAAAGTGTTTTGTGCTCCAAAGAATTCTGTTTCAAGCTAAGAATGCTTTCAAAATAATTAAAGTAGTCTGTTTTGTATTTGAGAGAGGGATCTTTTGAGTTTAGAACAGTTCAAATTCGAAACATTTCTCACACTCCTGCTCAATATTATGTAACTGTTAAAGGATCTATGCTAGGGAAAAATGCCATCTCTTAATGGCAACTCTGAGAGACATACTGTATATACTGTATTTTACATGTGTGTAATTAAGTGGCCCAGAATGTATAGTCTACTCCAGCCTTGCTTCACTTTGCTTACATTGCAGCAGCATAAGATAATTTATAAAACAACGTTCAGGAAAGATCTGCCTGGATTGGCTTCAGTAAGATTTCTGTAAAATGAGTGCTCTGAACTTGAAATGCAATTTTAATTCTCTTCCATAACAGAATAGTGCATTGAAAACCTCACATTTATTGCAGAAATACTATGTCAAGAACCATGAGTTCTTTTGCTTTAATAAGGCTCACATCCTGGGATGCCCAAAGGGCTCATATGGTATGAATATGAGATAAAGGTGAAAAATGATGTTGTTCATGAGGGGTAGATGCTGTTAATCCTACTCACTCCTCTACACTAAATCCTTTGTTATTAAAAAAATGAACAAGAAGACTCTAAAGTATCCCCATCTCTGGTTTTCAGTAGTAACCGTTCATTTAATTACACTTGAAATTGATCCGTGAAATTCCAAGGATCTCAATTTTTCTGTATTTCAGGGTGTTTCCAAATTCACTAAAACAAAGAGTTTTTTTAAAAAAAAGCACTGTCCAAGACTTAACTAAGTTTAGATAGTTGCCAAATTAGAAAGATCGTTGGTAGATGCTTACCTTTTAGGTAAGGTAAGGTATAGGGAACGCGGTGGCTCAGTTGTTCAGATGCTGAGTCAGAAGACATTAAGGCTGACAGCTCAGCAGTTCGAAACCCGAGAGCGTGAGCCGCGTGCCAGAGTGATCAGTAAAAATCAGTCCCAGCTCCTGCCAACCTAGCAGTTCAAAAGCATGCAAATGCGATTAGATAAATTAGGTACCACTCCAGTGGGAAAAATCACAGGGACATGAAAGGAGCCTCCTTGGGCATCCCCCGGGCAACGGTGATGTCACCGGCAAATCCTTTCACTACAGAAGCGCTTTGGGGCTTCTGACACGGGAAAAAAAAGGTAAGGTAAGGTTTCCCCTTCCAGTCATATATGGCTCTAGGGGGCAGTGCTCATCTCCGATTCTCGGCCAAGGGAGCCAGCGTTGTCCATAGACACTTCCGTGGTCATGTGGCCAGCATGACTAAACACCAAGGCACACAGAACGCTGTTACCTTCCCACTAGAGTGGTACCTATTTATCTTCTTGCATTTTTATGTGCTTTCGCACTGCTAGGTTGGCAGGGGCTGAGTGAGAACGGAAGCTCACCCTGTTATACGGTGCTTCCGGGTCTCAAACTTCCAACCCGCCGTCCTTTTGTTCGACAGTCAGTAGTCTTGACCGTTACGCCACCGCGCCGCCCTTCACCTTTTAGTTCTCTTTCATTTCTTTATCTTATCACATAGCTTTAAAATTACATCTTAATTCTGTTTTTATGAACCTTCATGTGTGTTATGATGAAGAAAACAGGAGTTTTCCACCCAATTTTGCTGCTGCTGTTTTTCAGATAACAGTGGAAGTACTGTGTAACTTTCCCTTTTCCAGGTTGCATTGAGAAGGCAACAAGCCCAAGAGGAAGAGCTGGGGATCAGCCACCCCATCCCTTTGCCTAGTGCCACAGAAATGTACGTTAAGAAAGAAAACAATGCCAACAGTTCCTGCCTGTTGTTGGAAAGCACCAGCCCACCACAGTCCACAACCACAGCAACTGTAGTGTCTACCTCATCCACAGGTAATGCCCTGCAAAGGCATAGGTTTTGCGTCATAGGTTTTGCATCTGGAAAGAGTCGGATTGTCATGGGTTTCTTGGACTCTAGCAGATCTAATTTGATTTCAGTAAACGTGGGCTGTGTGTACAAAAGTACGTACAATAATCTTGTTTTATGTTATACCTTCAACGATGTGCATTCTTTTTAAGGTATCGCTTTAGTTAAGGTTGGAAAGCCTTCCTTAATCAGATTGGATTATTTGTCCATATAGCTCAGTGTTATTTCTTCAGGCTCCGCTCACTTTGACAATGGTTCAGAAGAAGTGCTTCAGACTAGGGGTTTCAAACTTTTCAGCCAGAAAACCTGTTAGTTTTAAAATAAAATTCTCGGACCCCTGATCAAGAGGCAAAGCGCTAGTGATAAAAATTGACTGCATTTGCATGAACTTTTTTTTTTGACCCTTAGTTTTTCATCGAAGCCCATGAAGTTCTCACAGTTTGAAAAATCCTGCTTTAGACTTTATGCAAATGTGGCACATCTCTGGTATTCATTACAGCAGCTGTCTTTTTTCTGGTTTCTGCGTGATCCTGAAGAAAGTTGTGGCTGCATTAAGAGACACTTTAATGAATTGACTCCTTGAGCCTCCTGTTTTTGCTGAAACCCAGATCCTCAACCAATGTGAACCAGGGTGAGGGATGCTGCAAATTATAGCTCGGTGACTGCTGGCAAGCCTCAGATCAAAGCTGGCTTTGGAATAAAACTCCAGGCAATTTTAATTGCAGTGTGTGTTTAATTACTTTGAAAGGTTGCACTCCCTGTGAGTCTATGGATTATGCAGAATTTCAGT
This sequence comes from Charina bottae, assembly GCA_023362775.1. Taxonomy (NCBI): domain Eukaryota; kingdom Metazoa; phylum Chordata; class Lepidosauria; order Squamata; family Charinaidae; genus Charina; species Charina bottae. Next base: position 204,292,440 of record JALMGJ010000002.1, on the reverse strand, counting down.
TCCTGCTTTCTAAGTTATACTGCCAGTAAGGTAAAGGTAAAGATTCCCCCCACACATTTGTGCAGTCGTGTCCGACTCTAGGGGCCGGTGCTCATCTCCGTTTGTTAGCCAAAGAGCCGGCGTTGTCCGAAGACGCTTCCACGGTCATGCAGCCACATGACGCGCGCGAAACGCTGTTACCTACCCACCAAAATAGTACCTATTAATCTACTTGCATTTGCATGCTTTCGAATTGCTAGGTTGGCAAGAGCTGGGGCTAGTGCGGGAGCTCACTCCGTCACGCAGGGCTAGGGATTCGAACCTCCGAACTTGCGATCTTCCGATCAACAAGCCTGGTGTCTTACCCACTGAGCTACCATTGCCAGTAAAGGCCTGTTAACAACAGTCAGCAGAGTGCTGTATATGATTCCTTAGTGATAAGTTCCTCTGAGTTTGAGCAGAATTGGGTGTCAGCAAAAAATGTTCAGGAATGGCTCTGATATGTCACCAAAGTTGAAGGCAGTTTCATAATTTGTGTTTCACTCTTTTCCCTAGTCGAGACAGTTTGAGCAGCCACCATTATTGTCCACAGGTCCATGACACCAGATTTTTCATTTGACAACTCTAGAAAGCAGCGGGTTCATTTCTTTCTTGTGAAGGTTTTCTTTTCCCTCCCTTAGAGGTATAGCAGTTTTTCTTTCAAACTTCATCACACTGTACATGGTTTACCGAGAGAGGAATAGGGTGTGAAGGAGCCACACAAATCATACAAGGTACCAGAAAAGTCTTTTTTTCGCTGTATCCATTTTATTGGCAGGTCAGAAATAATATGGCAGATTGAGAGGCCAGAGTCAATTTTTCAAGCCTCTGGTGACATGCCATGCTTCCAGAGGGGGGAAAAAGCAGAGAAGGAAGAACAGGAGGAAAACAAAAAAAGGGGGGGGGCTTACTATTATTTTCATTCCTCAGTCTTGTCATTATGATTCAGTTTGCTTATTTTTAAAGCTGGTTATGCAAATGGAGACACAAGAATGGAAAAGAAGCATGGAAATGGAAGTTTTGGACCTGAAAATTCCTCATTTCTTTCTGAAAAGAATGTATTCTTAAGATTGCAGCCTAAATACATTACCATCGGTCATGATAAAGTAGGGGAAACTGGATGAGTTACATGAGAAAACCAAATAATTATGGTGTTTTGATAGCTAAACCTTTAGAAAGAAGGTGTTTGTGTGGGGAAAGAGAAAGGGGGATTTGTATTTTCATTGTGCCTGTGTTTCTTACTGATCTTCCTCATTATGACTGAGAAAATTCTCATTCTCCTGGGCTTGGGCCATTCAGAATCACATCTTAAAGTTAATTTAAGAGTGATGGTGACTGCTGTGTTTATGTGTTTGAGATATTATTATTATTATTATTATTATTATTATTATTATTATTATTCAGATTTATCACCACCCATCTCTACAGCAGTAGACTCTGGGCGGTTTATAACAATAATATTAAAATTAAAAACCTATACACTTTAAAATACAATATAATAAGAAAGAAAGAAAATCCAGAGGATGGTAGGATCTTAAAAAGGAGGATATCACGGGGCTAACCACCCCCAGGAGGAACTATTACCTCCTTCATCCCAAGCAAGGCAGCAGAACCAGGTATTTAAAGACTTCTGGAAGGCTAGGAGCAAGGGTGCCTGCCTCACCTCCAGGGGCAAGATATTCCACAGGGCGGGTGCTATCGCAGAGAAGGCACGCCTCCTGGACCCCGCTAGATGAAATTCTTTTATTGATGGGGTCCGAAGCATGCCCTCCCTGCATGACCGGGTGGGGCGGGTAGATGTGGTCGGGATGAGACGGTCCCTCAGGTACCCTGGTCCCATGCCATGTAGGGCTTTAAAGGTGATAACCAACACCTTGAATTGGACCCGGAAGCAAACTGGTACCCAATGCAGCTCGCACCCGTAACTGCCCGCGCGGCCACATTCTGGACCAGCTGAAGCTTCCAGATACTCTTCAAGAGTAGCCCCATGTAGAGCGCATTGCAGTAATCTATACGGGAGATGACAAGGGCATGAGTGACTGTTCGGAGGGTATGAGATATGACTCAGTCACATGGTATTGGGAGTCATAAAGCGCATACAGCAGTGTTTCTCAGCCTTGGCATCTTTAAGATATGTGGACTTCATTTCCCAGAATTCCCCAGCCAGCATTATTAGACTATTAGGGGGTGATCACAGAATATAATTTTTAAGATGTTTGTAGAATTCTAGCACAAAATGAGCATAGGATTTAAAGCTGTTCTTCCATAATTCCTTTTTAAGAGGTTGAACTATCAAGTGAGACCAAAATTTGATACTTAACTTTTACTAGATTGAGGAGAAAAAAGTAGTATTAATCGCTAGTTTTTCTCTTGGATACATTAATCGCATTTGATGGGAACAGTCTGCTATTATATGCTGTGTACAGTTCTACATGAGCAGTTCTGTAGATACGATCTGAAATGTGAATCATTTTCATGGAAAGCCACCTTTTTAGACTCGGCTTGGCACCTTCCAAATGTTTGGAAGTAAATAAAATAAATAAAAATAAAAAATTCTGGGAGTTTTATTTTAATGTATCTGAAAGATGCTGATGTTAAGACAGAAAATGACACATTTCTTCCTTGTTCATTTGCTCTGCAGCTTATGGTTTTAGTCATAGAGAGTCATATGAGATAAAAGCTGTTAGAGTGAAAATGGTCAGTAGGTAAGTGGATGGTGGAAATTAGCATATATGCGCAGAACTTGTGTGTAAAAGATGAGGATTGATTTTTTTTCCCCAAAATCAATGATACTGGAAATATAATCAGTGATCATTTATTTAAATGATTGAAATCTATAGTTTATAGTTAAGTAAATTACGATGATTACTTGAAACCGTACAGTTCCACAATGGAAAGGTTAACATGGAAAAATTAGGACTGGAACATTTCCCATGTTGTCTTGCCTCACTGATACAGACTTGGGGATTTCTGGAATTGTTTTAATCCCTAATTAATCCATATATTCTCCTATATCCATGAAGAGCTTCCTAGATCTTCATACTAACAGGATTGGGTATTAAAACAACATATTGTAAACTTCATGGTGCTTCTTCAGATAGGTACTCAGGAAAGGGCTGATTGGAATAGAAAAGAGAGAAAGCAGACATGTGCTGAATTTATAAATACCCTACTTAAATATTCAAACTAGTGTTTTGTAATCCATTGTATGTGGGGGCTGCATGATTTGGAACGTTCAGCTGGTATACTATGCAGCTACCCAGTTTTGCGGGGAGGGTAAGATATTAAGGTATTTCATGATTGCTAGTTGATTACCACTACCAGAAGTGCAAGCTGGGTTTCGAAGAGGCAGAGGAACTAGAGATCAGATTGCCAACATTCGCTGGATCATGGAAAAAGCAAGAGAGTTCCAGAAAAACATCTACTTCTGCTTCATTGACTACGCTAAAGCCTTTGATTGTGTGGATCACAACAAACTGTGGCAAATTCTTAAAGAGATGGGAGTACCAGACCACCTTACCTGTCTCCTGAGAAACCTGTATGTGGGTCAAGAAGCAACAGTTAGAACCGGACATGGAACAACCGACTGGTTCAAAATTGGGAAAGGAGTACGACAAGGCTGTATATTATCACCCTGCTTATTTAACTTATATGCAGAGTACATCATGAGAAATGCCGGGCTGGATGAATCACAAGCCGGAGTTAAGATTGCCGGGAAAAATATCAACAACCTCAGATATGCAGACGATACCACCCTAATGGCAGAAAGTGAAGAGGAACTAAAGAGCCTCTTGATGAGGGTGAAAGAGGAGAGTGCAAAAGCTGGCTTGAAACTCAACATTAAAAAAACTCAGATCATGGCATCTGGTCCCATCACTTCCTGGCAAATAGAAGGGGAAGAAATGGAAGCAGTGACAGATTTTATTTTCTTGGGCTCCAAGATCACCGCAGACGGTGACTGCAGCCATGAAATTAAAAGACGCTTGCTCCTTGGGAGGAAAGCTATGGCAAACCTAGACAGCATATTAAAAAGCAGAGACGTCACCTTGCCGACAAAGGTCCGTATAGTTAAAGCTATGGTTTTTCCAGTAGCAATGTATGGCTGTGAGAGTTGGACCATAAGGAAGGCTGAGCGCCGAAGAATTGATGCTTTCGAGCTGTGGTGCTGGAGAAGACTCTTGAGAGTCCCTTGGACTGCAAGGAGGTCAAACCAGTCAATCCTAAAGGAAATCAACCCTGACTGCTCATTGGAAGGACAGATGCTGAAGCTGAAGCTCAAATACTTTGGCCACCTAATGAGAAGAGAGGACTCACTGGAAAAAACCCTGATGCTGGGAAAGACTGAGGGCAAAAGGAGAAGGGGACGGCAGAGGATGAGATGGTTAGATAGCATCACCGATGTAATGAACATGAATTTGAGTAAACTCCGGGTGACAGTGTAGGACAGGAAGGCCTGGCGTGCTATGGTCCATGAGGTCACGAAGAGTCGGACACGACTGAACGACTGAACAACAACAACAAGTTGATTACCAATAGATATCTGAATTCAGATTCAAGTAGATGGTTTTCATTTTGTTAAAGCTTTAAATAGCTTGAAAGAGACTAAGGTTAAAACCTGTTAATTATTTCCTACATTGTCACTTCTCTGACAAATAAAAATCTAGTATATTTATTTGTCTATTTCTCTTGGGCATATTAGTTACAAGAAATGCAGTATGTGTGCTGAATTTAGCCATTCCATTCTTGGTTAACAGTCAGTGCACTGAGACACTCATCCCCAAGTCCTTAGAAGTGATGACCAGTGTGAATGCTAGGCATCTATCAGCCTTTTCTACTCTAACACTCTATGTGTTAGCAACTGGAGGTCTAAGAAATGTAGTCAACAACATATCTGGTGGGGATGAAGGGGGGTGGCCTAAGTTTTAAAGCTATTGGGAAGTTTCCCCAGGGTAAAATTTGTAATAAGGAAATGAGCTATGAATGCTAGTACCACATGGGGTCTTTGCCCGTCTCCAGGATAGATCTAGGACTGTGTGACCTCATACTGTCATCTCTGTTCAGCAATTGAACCATTTTTTTCCCAGCACTGCTGTACTGCATCTGAAGTTGTAGTGAAGGCAATTGCTTTGTTGAAGTTTTGGAGAAGGGGTGAGCCAATTTCCCTTTGGTGATCACTGTTGCTTTATCTAGCCCCCCAGCTCCTGGGCATCCTTCAGCCTCTTCGGTCTTCCTGTGGAGGTTCAATTGCTGACCTAATGATATCAAAACACTACCATCTCCAGGGCTTTAAATGCAAGAGAGGGACTGTGCTCTGGCAGCTTCTTTCATAGCAGAAGTTGGTTTTACAAATCATAGTACAAATGCACACAACGAGAACTAAAAATATGGAGTGGGTAGAGCTTTGATGCAATGACATTCTTTGCATTCTGCTCTTAGTCGTCTGAGGGTAACTGGTTGTTTTCAGGTTGGTGGCAGTGAAGCTGAATGTAAGTGAGCTTTGAATTACTCTTGTGAAATTGGGAGGGGTGAAAACAGTGATGATATGGAAGTGCTGAAATCAGGAAGTTAGCCTTACTTAGCCTCTCTCCTCCTCTGTTGGAACCCAGCTTTAGATTGTGGCATCTCATTATGAAGGGGGGTATGGATAAATCTGAATAGATCAAGACTTGGATGACAAAAATGATGTATAGCTTGTAGAAAGAGAGACTAAGGGTGAATATAACAGTCTATAAATATTTGAGAGGTAATAATATGAAGGAGGGGGAGGTATTATTTACAGTGCTTGCAGCAGCATAACAAAGAGTGATGGCTTGAAACTAAAAATACAAGGGAAATAATTAAATTAGGAGACACTTCCTTTCTTAACTAGAAGTTCAGTTAGGCAGTTGGAATACAAGGCAATGCTTCAAGCATCATTGGCAGAGGGATTTAAGAGAATTGCTTAGGACTATGCTCGAGACAATTCTTAACCTCTGCAGAGGTAATATTTTATATAATATAATATTTTATATTAGGTAGCTAAGAGCCTAGCAACATGTTGCATTTGTGACATGGCTAGCAATAATACTGTGTATGCATTTTAAGGAATATTAAATATTTAGTATACAGTGGAGTTATTTTCAAAACACCAGTGTGGAGGGGAAATTGGATTTAAATTACCCTCCCTACTCACAATGCTACAGAAATTTCCCCTCACTCCTCCCCCTCCCCCCACCCCACCTGCATGCAGCCATTAACATTAGGGAGAAAAGTTGTCGCTAAGGAGCAAATGATGTAGTTTTCTCTTAGTATTTATTCCCATGAGAGGGGAAGGATTGATTGATTGATTGATTGATTGATTGATTGATTGATTGATTGATTGATTTTCTATCCCGCCTTTATTATTTTTATAAATAACTCAAGGTGGCGAACATACCTAATACTCCTCCCTCCTCCTATTTTCCCCACAACAACAACCCTGTGAGGTGAGTTGGGCTGAGAGAGAGAGACTGGCCCAAGGTCACCCAGCCGGCTTTCATGCCCAAGGCGGAACTAGAACTCACAGCATCCTGGTTTCTAGCCCAGCACCTTAACCACTAGACCAAACTGGCTATTGATAGCACATCCCTAAGGACAGTGCCTCATACATACAGACACTCACTGGCATTTGTTATTTAATTTTTTAAAACCCAGAAGCTTATTGCTGATCACATCATTAGCATGAGGTATGGTGTATGGGCTCAGGTTGCACATTAAATCAAAGCAAAAGCAATGGTGCTATCAAGATTTGCAAATATGTCTTCTTTTAAAGCGTACACTTAAAAAAATATCTAAGGCAGTCTTCCCCAATTTGGACGCCCTATAGATATGTTGAGGTAGCAAGAATTCCTAGAATTCCCAGCTTATTTTTAGTCAGTTACTAATCAGTTTAAATTACAAATGATAATTGGAGATTTATAATGACATTTCTTTTTTAAAAAATGGCATATTTTCCAGGGAAGTAAATATTTGTGCTTAGTAGCTATTCCAGCCAGGCTCACGGCTTGCAAGCAGTTGGTCACAGAACAGGGATGCAATCTGAGTTGCAACAGGAAGCCTTCTCTGAAGGCCAGGCTGGCTCAGAATGTAAAAAAGCTACAAAGGACTCCTTGTAGCCAGTGGTGATGGGAAGGAAGCAAAACTAGACCAATTAATTATACAGAGAGGCACAGCTACCATATTTGGGCTGCAAAGATCGAACAGCTACAGATGGCAGCAGAAGTTACAGTTTTCCTTATCTTTTTGCTGCCAAATACGGCTTTCCAGTGACTTCTGCAGCAGCCCAAATGTGGTGAACCTAGAAGTCATCTCTTCTTTTTTATTTTTCTAACCTAGTGGAATATTGGAAAATGATGTAAAAAGGGTTGGACTTTGTCCATTTGTCTATCAACCCAAAAACTGAACAGAACCAGACCAGACCTGGTGTGACCAAAAGAAAGACTGAATTCAGAAATGGGCCAGATCAGGCAGGAGGCTGAAGGGGAAAACATTGCTTGTATGCGAGGCAGTTGGGCAGCAGCCTGGAATATTGGTGACTGTTTTATTTTATGTCTCTTCCCTCCCAATCATGTAACCCAGACCAGGACATATAGAGCCCACCCCATGCTTCCCAGTGCACTCATACACAAAGCTGTGTGGCCACTGCTGGTAAATTGCAGAGAACTCCAGGAACTCTGTTTAGCGTGCTGTCCAGTCTACTTTGCTCATCGGGCTTCTGGGCAATAACTATGTCTCTTATTTTCACAGCAACCCAGCTTGGAAACTTGGTTGCTTTCATTGTATTCAGCTTGGAACTTGTTCCTTCCCTGTCCGTTAGTGTTTCTTCAATCTAACATGTAGGAGTCAGTAATCTGGTGCAGACAACATACTGAGTTTAACCTGATTTGCTTCGTTATACTATGTACTATGTTATATTATTATTATTATTATTATTATTATTATTATTATTATTATTAGAAGAGAAGATCTGTAGCTCAGGGTGGAACTGTGGAGTTCTTGGTGATCTCTGAGCTTGGTTGTTTGCTTGTTTGCTAGTTGAGTAATGGAACGTCTGCAAGCAAACAACCAAGCTCACAGAACACCAGGAACTCCACATATTAAACTAATTTTTCATATTAAAAAAAGTTTATAAACAACATCAACTGGATTTGTACAACACATTAAACCAAATCCAGATAATTCATCCGGTAAGCAGGAAAGGTAATTTATTATGATCTGTATTGAATAACTTGTATAAAGAAACAAAATAATAAATGCAATTATAAGATAGCAAACAGACTTGATCGCTGATTTTATTTTAAACCATATTATATTTTTATTGTAATTTCTAAATGCACATTTTAGCATTTCAGTTGCGACTTTGTGTGTCTGCTTTTTCAAAGATGCACTTAGGTAACATAGCTCATCCCTTGTTAGTCTGTTTGGAATGACATTCCATTGAATTCAGTGGGATTTTCTCCCAGGTAATCAGGAACAGGAGTGCAATCTAGCTGCTTTGTTTTATTTGCAGCACTTCTGAGCCACACAGTTTAGTGACTGCTTCTCTTTGCCAGAATCCTCCCTGTGTTTTATCGTTTTGTGGATTCTAGAATACAGCTTCTATTGAAGTAGCATGTTTTGAATTTCTATCAGCAGATACCTCCCTAATTTTATTTTTAGAGTGAGCTTATAATTATTTTATCCCAGTCTTATTTTTCCAAGGTCTCCCCTTTTAGATATTCATATAGCTCTTACTCCCCACTTAACCTAGTCTTTGATATCCTCTTATTGAATAGATTACACTCTTGATACAGAAACCATACTAATATTAGACTTTACTGTTTATGGAATTGTAGGTGGTGTTATTTGTGGTTGGATTTTCAGATTTTTCCCCTCAAAATCACCTATTCCAGTACAGTATTTTTCAATGATCTTGTGTTGCCTTCTATCATTTGCTTGGTATCCAGTGAGCTCCATCCCCTAGCTCCAACTAGTGGGGGAATCAGTCTGAGCCATAAGGTTCCTGGTTTAATTTGGGCTTATCATGATCTTTCAACCTGGCTATTGTGGTTTGTGAAGTGTGGTTTATTGCTTAGCATTATGTGTGAACCAGACAACTCTAATTCAGCAAATCATGATTATAATGTGTTTCAGTATTGGGTGAATTCTGTTATTCTTCAATGTGCAACATTTTTTTTTAACATGTAAAAATCGGTAATATCCTTTATGTGAGGGGTGAATAGGAGATCCATTTCATTCTGGGGGGAAAATGCAGGTGGCTTAGATTCTAATTTTGAGTGGACAGATGTCTAAGAAGGAAAACAGTATCCTCTTCATCCTCATGAAAATCTGACTTATCTGCAAGGGCTTCCCATAGTAAAAGGAAGCCTGTAGAATAGCTTTCCGCAGTCTGGTTCATGCAGATGCATTAGACTTCAACTCTCCAAATTTATAATTACTGACATCTGGAAGATACTAGGCTGGGGAAAACTTTCCAGTTGCATGTGTTTGGAATTATATCTTACTGTGTGCACTGGAACACAACCCATGGGATGGGAATTACTCCCTTCTGAAGATGGAAATCCAATTGTCCATCGCTTGCAAGAAATTGTAGCATCTGTTTCCAAATTAATGCAGAAGTTCAGATCAGAATGTGCTCTGCATCTTGTGTCAAATTTGTTGTCTTAAATAGAACCAGTTTGTCAGGCAGATTATAAATGTTGATCTCCTATGAAAAGCTGCCCTTGACTTGTCCCCAAGATAAAGTGAGAGCAGTACCAGCATAATCTCAGAGAACAACTCCTCCTTCTCAACTCATAAGTGTCTTATGACTTGGATGTAAATTATTCCAAGTCCAATTATTCCAACTATTACAAATGTCCAACACTAGATACTGTTAATTAGTGATTAGATGCCTGAGCTACAGTATGTTCATAACTATGGCTTGAATTGTAGGAAGAAGAGTCTATACCCTAATGCAGATGTAATTCCCTAATGCTCTGTCATTTTTAATGCAGAGAAGTGTAACATTTTTAGTATGGAGAGCCATGTTTCATATTTCATATAACCTCAATGTTTAAGGCATTCATTTTTGTCCTAGATTCTGCCTCTCGTAAAAGAGGAAAAATCACCCCAATTTGGAAATCTAAGAATGAAAACTCACTGTGACCCTTAGCTCCCACACCACCAAAAAAGTTAAAGAAATGTCAGTCTCACATATTTCATGAAAGCTGGGCATTGGTGCTGAGGGCATATAGGGTTATGATTGTCCAATCCTAATTTAAGGGTTTTAAAACCATTATTGCGTTCTTAACTTAGCTCTCAAGGGTTTCTCTGGGTATTTTTAGAACCTATTTCTCCAGTGAAGCTAAGATTAGTGAAATATTTGGAATGGGGTCCCACCCATCTCTGGAGGATGCATGGCTGTGGTCACTGCCTTCTTTTTTAGGACAAATTTGCATATAACGTAGCAGTAATTTTGGAATGGATTAGATCATTTTACCTAGTATCATTTAACACTAGTGAAATGTGCCTATGAAATGCCAGTTAGTTGTAATCTTCATTACATTTTTAAAACCATAACATTTTAGTGCCTTGAAGAGGTGTATCAGACTGTGAGGCACTGTGCACAAGCTGTTTATTAAATGATAATTTTAAATGGCTTTCAACAATTGCCTAATGTGATTTTTAATGAGATGAATAATCTGGAATGCCTGGTTGTATAACAAATGGAAGAACTTCTCCACAAAAATATAATCAATAAATTTGATCAATACAGTACAATACTGTGCATAATGTAATAGTGTGAATCAATTTCTAGTGCTAATGTCCACTGTTGGCAACTGTGCCAACTTATCAATGGTTTGGAAAATACTACAGTTCTTTCACTATATTTAAAACAGAGCCAAGTGCCCTTTCTGGCCAAAAAAAAAAATCCTTGAGAATCACATGACCTTAGGCATTGACGTCTTTCTAGATAAAGTCTGTGCCTGCCCACACAACTGTCTTCTCTGCTGCAGATAGGTCTTATAAGAATGCTTGATAATATTTACAGAAATTGTACTGTTCCAGTTTGAAGCCTGTTGTACATGTCATAGAGTTTATTGGATAGTCTTTAGCAGTATCAGAGAACGACTCAATAACCATTTTGTTTGAGGGATCAAGAGTGTTGGAGTTAGAACTGGCAAGTGAGGAGCGTGTAGCTAAATATAGACATCAGTAGGATGAGATTCATGCACTGTGTATAGCTACAGTAAGCAATAGCTATATACAGCTAGTAATGTTTTATTTGCTCTTTGGAATATTGAACAGCCTTTTTAAATTCTCCACTAAGAAAATGTTTAAACTGCAGAATTATAGGTATTTCATGGTCGTCCTATGGTTGTGCTAGTCCTTAACTTTTTCCCATATGCCAGAAGTTTAGAGCATAATTAAATATATCCATCCATCCACATTTTTGGCCATCAGATTTAATTTCTATAAGAATTGGGGGAGAGGAAAACAAGAAAATGTAAGCACCTAACATTAGTTCCCAAAAATAATTGGCTCAGATGGAAATGGTTCACAAAGAGGAAGAGCCTATGGGAGCTGGTTTGTTTGTGGATCCAGTAGACTACTCTCTGTTTAGCATCTATGACTGCTAACAGAATTTTTCCTCTGTGTACTTTTATTTTTGTAAATGTTTTTATTATTAAAGGCTGTTTCTATTTCACAGCTAAAAAATAATTACTGTAATTATTTCACAAAATAGCCAAATTATGTTTACCATAATACAATACTGTGATACCCAATTATATGCATTGTGGCAAGGATCAAGTAATTTTTTTAAAAAAGTGTTCTAATAATTATTTAAATATTAATAATAAATATTTTAACTTCTTTGAGATTATTTGATATGTATATGTAATTTTCATTATATTTATATAAACTCAACACAAACACAGACAGAAGGGCAAGCCTACATGGAATGGGATTATCCCTCATCCATTTAAATAAACTTTCATTTATTGTAAGTTAAGGAAAACAATGCAATTGTTAGAAGCATAATTACCTTTGAATTTAATTTCTTAAAGCTACTGGAGAGTAAGCTCATTGAACACAGTGGAGATTACTTGTGAGTAACCCTATAATGGGTTATATTGCATCAATACCCTCCTGAACACAATTAGTACACTTTTAAATTTAAATTAAATTACACATTTAAATATATAAGCTCTATGTGGCATTTTTATTACTAAATATGTTCAGAAGGGCACTACAAATTATTTAAATTAACATTATGTCTCAAAAAGTGCCAAGTGTTTGAGCTCCTTCTCAAGAATATGTTTTCCCTTATTGGTTAAATTAGTAAAAGACATGAGAAAGTTGACTTGCTAAGCAGCTGTGTAAAATGCTACCAGTATTCTTCCTGTTAAATAAGAAGGCATAAGAATGAGAGATATTGGCTCTCTTGAACAGATATTGTCAGACTGGAAGGTTCAACTTCCCTTGAGTCCTTTTTTACTGTTTATATAAATACCTTTCATTGTTCCTAACATTAAAGCGAAAGCAAACAGAAAGCATTTTAATGCAAAACTTGTCAGAGAACCAAGAAAGAAGCAATTTTTCTCCAGGATCTTCTCAAGAATTACCCCTATTCTTCTTTTCCTTGGAAGAATTTAGCTTTATCTGTTTGCAAAGGTTTTTCTCCCCTACTTTTCGTTTTGATGTTGCATTCAGGATGTTTAGTTTTTCTTTTCAAACTCTGCTATTCCTGCTTCCCATATCTTTCCATTTCTTTAATTGTAGATAGATAGATAGATAGATAGATAGATAGATAGATAGATAGATAGATAGATTGATTGATTGATTTCCCAACTTTGAGGATAACAATTTTCCAAAACCATCTTACCAGCAACATGATTCTCATTAAAAATACAGTGACTTATTTAAAACAGTCTTTTCCAGAATCCTTCCTGAAGGCAGTTGGGAAAGATGTGGGAGGGATGAGCTGAGTACCACTATGGAAACTGAGCAGGCTTCGGTAGTGATACTATGTGCTCCTTGCATCGCTCTCATCCCCTTGGTCTCCCATTGACAGCTCTTTGAGATAGGCCAGGTCAGGAAATGGACACCACAAGAAAGATTAAAACTCTATTTATTAATATAGGCTATAATAACAAGCCTGAGAGCATTTTCCCTTCCCTTCCAATTATACCAAAGAAAGTCAAAGTGGGGCACTTAAAGTTTCTTTCTCACATTTTCTTGTTTTCGCAGACTGAGCTCATGTTTTGCTAAAAGTCTCTGCATACCTTCTCCAAGGTCATCTCTGTGTTCCTTTATACATGTGGATGCCACTGACATACAGGCATCATGTATGCACACATCCTGATTATTTATTTATTTATATTTCAAATTTCGTCACCACCCATCTTGCATGAAGCAACTCTGGGCAGTTTACAATAAAGCTAAAAATAAATACAGATTAAAATACACTAAAAAACTGTAATTTAAATTCGTAAATTCATAAATTCATGGGAGCTTCTTTAGGGTGCTAACCACCCCCAGGATTGGCTACCCCCCCCCTCCCGCCCCAAGTGAGATGGCAGAGCTAGGTCTTTACCCCTTTCCAGAAGGCCAGGAGAGTGGGGGCCTGCTTCACCTCTGGGGGAAGAGTATTCCATAGGGCAGGGGCCATGGCAGAGAAGGCTCTCCTCCTGGGCCCCGCCAATCAACAATCTCTCATGGACGGGGCCTGTGACATGCCCTCCCTGTCCGACTGGGTGGGACAGGTCGATGTAATGGGGATGAGACGGTCCCTAAGGTAACCTGGACCCATGCCATGTAGGGCTTTAAAGGTAATAACTCTTTAGAGATTAGATCCTAGGAAGCATGTGCACACATACATACACTTCTAGATACCAGAAAACATACAGAGAGACTTTCATTGGATCTAAAGCATTACATAGTGATACACGTTTTTAGAGAAAACAGAGACTTTTTATTTATTTATTTATTTATATTTCCAACTTATATCACCGCCCATCTCCCCCCATTCCGGAGGGGACTCTGGGCGGTTTACACCAAGCCAGCAATTAAAACATATAAAAAATTTATAAAATAGAATACATAATTTAGTTAAATATATAAGATCCAAGAGGCTCTGATGTTAGGTTTTAAAGAGCTCTACGGAGCAAGCCAACCCCAGGAGGAGCTATTACTCCCCCCATCCCAAGCGAGGTGGCAGAGCCAGGTCTTCAGTTGTTTCCGGAAGGTCATAAGTGTGGGGGCTAGCCTCACCTCCAGGGGCAGAGACTTTTTGACAGCTTTCCCGTCCTCCTTAACAACCAGGTAAATAGGTACACCCAGCCATCTGATGCATGGGTGAGACTTCCCAGGCTAGACTAGAAACCTCCAGGGTTTTATTCAATATATTTATTAAGTAATTCAGCAGAGAGAGACTGTAATGGTCAGTTTCTCTATAAAATAAAACAAATGAGACTTTACTGACTAAAAACTTAATTACGTTTAGCTATCTAAACTTAACAGGAAATTTAATATTTCATTATATTTACAGGGGGGAGTCTCTGGGACTCCACAATAGTACCTGCCCTTTATTCTCCTCAGCTTCTAGAAGACAAGGCAGATTCATTCAACAGGAGGTTTTAGGGGAGGGAAAGAAGTAGCTCTCCAGGAAGAAAGTTTAACTAATTAATGCCTTGGGTGACCGGAACATACTGTATGTCTTCCAAGTGATTCCTATCATACCTGCCTACCATAAAGCTGAGTTACAAAAAATAAAAATTTGGGACATGGATTCAAGTAAATTTTGATTGGCCATAACTTGTTAGCCCTATAAGGTAGACTGGATCTGGAAACTGACTCCACAGGAAGACTAGAATGATACTTTATTGAGGTAGGTTGTAGTAACAGAGTCTTGCAAGTCTGCCTGTGTTTTCCTTTCCAACCCAGGGAGTGGTGATGGGGAGCCAATCTGAGTCTTTTTCTAATAACTTTCCCACACCCCCAGGCTTAAATGCATGTTTCTGCATCTGTTATTGTCTTAACGGCTCCTGGATGGCTTTTCCAAGGTCATCTCCATGGCTCCCTACCTAACGGGACGTTTCCTTTGTTTATGGTGATGTCATTGCACAATTACATAATTATGTAATTTGTGTCAGTCACATTGTGAGGCATGATGCAAGTTTATAAGTTTTGCTAATTGTGTGACATTGTGATGCAGATGTCATCATTCCCCCCACCCCCCAGCAGATGCCCATGGGGGGGAAAGGGTTCAGAATGTTAAGACTGTCCCGCAAGATTCGTAGAATGGGAATTTTGATGGAAAAAGTTTAGAATCTCATTATCTCTTACAGACAAATGTCTCCATGGTACCTCAGACTCTGTAAATTCTGAGACAGGGCCATGCAATTTCCAGAGAATAAAGAACCAGTGCTTCCTGAGTAACAATCACAAATAATCCTTGTCCAGTTTATTATTTCCAGAGCTGAAGCAACTTCAGTAACAGCTTTAGCAAGCTGACACCCTCTAGATGAGGGGGATTACAGTTCCTATAGTCCCCAACTAGCAAGGCCAATGTGAATCTAAAGAAATAGGGAAGGAGGAAGGACGGAGAGACTTTTTTTTCACTGATATATTCAGGCCTTCTTCCTCCAAAGAAACCTTTTTAATGTTTATTCAAGATGGTGTACGTTTGGAATGTGGAAGTGTGCCACTGGCTTTACTTTTTGCCATTCCATTTTGTATACACTGATATTTTAGGTAATTTTTCTAAATTTTTCCAGCCAAAATCATTGTAGACTCATTCAGCGCTGCCTTCCTTGCTACAGGGTAGTCTACTCTGGATGTTTGTGACATTTTATCATTTTAAAAATGATGAGCTTTTTTTTTCATCCCTAATACTTATAGCAATGTCTGAGGACAACAATTTTCCAGCAATAGCACTGGGAGAATATGATTTCCTTACATTCTGTTAATCTGTAATTAATGTGGTTGATTTTGTTGGGTGGGGCAAACATCTATAGCCACAATTGGGCAGAATCCTGTGCAGCACACCGTATTTCCATGTTTTATAAATGCTAACTATCTAATTTCAACCATCCCCTATGCTCTGTAACAGAAATTCTCCTAAGGATCCTATGGGCACAGCAGGAGTGGAAACATTGAACATCTTTTATTTATTTTATTTATTTATTTTCTATCCCACCTTTATTATTTTTATAAATAACTCAAGGCGGCGAACATACCAAATACTCCTTCCTCCTCCTATTTTCCTCACAACAACAACCCTGTGAGGTGAGTTGGGCTGGGAGAGGGTGACTGGCCCAAAGTCACCCAGCCGGCTTTCAGGCCTAAGGCGGGACTAGAACTCTCAGTCTCCTGGTTTCCTATTGGCTCCTTCCCAGGGTTGAGAGTGAGTGACTGGCCCAAGGTCACCCAGCTGGCTTTCATGCCTAAGGCGGGACTAGAACTCTCTGTCTCCTGGTTTCCTATTGGCTCCTTCCCAGGGCTGGGAGAGGGTGACTGGCCCAAAGTCACCCAGCCGGCTTTCAGGCCTAAGGCGGGACTAGAACTCTCAGTCTCCTGGTTTCCTATTGGCTCCTTCCCAGGGTTGAGAGAGAGTGACTGGCCCAAGGTCACCCAGCTGGCTTTCATGCCTAAGGTGGGACTAGAACTCTCTGTCTCCTGGTTTCCTATTGGCTCCTTCCCAGGGCTGAGAGAGAGTGACTGGCCCAAGGTCACCCAGCCGGCTTTCAGGCCTAAGGCAGGACTAGAACTCACAGTCTCCAGGCTTCTAGCCCGTTGCCTTAACCCCTAGACCAAACCGGCTGTCTTTTGATCTGGCAAGTGCTGTGCCATCACTAATGTTTGACTGCGGGTACAAGTAACATTTCTGATTTGTACACACACACACTGAGGGGACCCCCAAGCACTGCCCAGCTCTGTATGTGGAGGGTAGTGCTCTAAAGGTCAGGAAACCCTCCTTGATAACCTAATGCAGTGAGCTGTAACTGCATCAAATCCTGGGGGCTGTAAAGCAGCCTAGGAGAAATAATTATACTTGGTGATGGGTAATTACAGATAATGGTTCTTTTTGGAGGTGGCCAAAAAAAACCACCAGTCTTATCTGAAATGAATATTGCGTTGCACATTAACTTTATGGCAAGCTGCAAGTTCAGCCCTGAAACAGTGTAAGTTGCAAGGAGAATTTTTTTTAAGCCATGATCTGATTTGGAAAAATCCGGTAAAATGTCAGGCTTCTGTTGTGCTCTTTCCCACTCTATTCAGAAAACAACCTTGATGGCTCAAAAAAGCTGGCCAGCAGCGAAGTTCTGGACAGCAAAAAGTGCCCTGTCATGATAGGTCTGGTGGGAGAAACATATTGTTCCACTGGCTTCTGATTATGGCTTTAGGGAGTGATTTCACACCAGTCTCATTCAAGGCTCTTGTTCGACCTCAAACGCAGCCTTAAAGCCAGGTCTGCTAATGAGGAAGGGAGGATGCGTTCAGCCGAGGGGAGGGGTGGGCTGGAAATTGCTGAGTCGGGATCTAAACTTCTTTTGTGATCAGAAGAGAAGTTTTGGATGTGTGAATAATTACTTCCAGTTAAGAGATATTGCAACATTCAAAACAAAAATCAAAGATGGCCAGTGTCTTTGCCTGAAAAGTAGCTTTTATCGAACTTTTAAGAATGTGTAGGCAGACTGTAAAAAGGTTAGCCATAAACCTCAACATGCAGTAAATAGAGAAGACTTCTCTGGTACTTTTTAGCCCATTTGGACGCCTGATAACCTGTACATGGGGATCTAAACTGCGAGACTTCTGTATTGTATTGATCACATTCCCAGATACACTAAAGAGGTACATAAACCCAGGCCGCAGGGGCCTCTTCGGTGCAGCAGGTTCTTTCCTTGAGAGGATTGAAGAAACTAAGCGCGTATGACCCAATAGACACAGTTTATATAAAAGGGAGAACCGCTTATTCTCTGTTGCCCCAGAAGGCAAGATTAAATGTAATGGCTTTAAGTTACTGGATGGTACGTTTTGGCAGGAGATTAGAAGTTTGACAGTGTTGTAACCTAGAGAGAGGGTGTGACCTTCGCTGGAGGTCTTCAAGTAGAGGTTCCATATGAATCATCTGTTCGGTATGTTCTAATTCTGTTTTCTGTATTGAGCAACAATAAGGAATGCTGTTTTTCTGTATTGAGCAGCAGACGGATTTCAGCACAGTATCTACTATCATGCACCTCAGGCTTATTTTATTTATTCAATTTTGGTGCTGCCCAGAGTCATTCTGGAGTCGGGTGGCGCCAAAATTGAATATGATGATGATGATGATGATGATGATGATGAAAGAGAATTTGACTCAGCAGTTGACTTTGTTCATTTCAGCCAGAAGCTGAACTATACTTCTAATTTTGTCACTTCCTGAGTGATCCATAAACATTTGACATTTTAGGTTGTGATGCTCGGGAGAACCAGGAAGATATGTTTTCTCCTCTGTTTACCTACTGTAAATGCCTACATCTTTTTGTCTGCTATGGCCTAAGAAAGCCTTACCAGTCTTCTTGCAGCATATAAAACAGTGGATGACTGAAACAATATTTTCATTGTATCAAGCCTTTCCCAGTGCTGTTGACTTCTGGTGGGGACAATGGTGGCTTGAGCTGTTTTTTTCCGCTGTCTGCGGACTGACCTGTCAGAGTGGCTTTTTTTCTTGGGCTCAGGCAGGCTTCCTTGGAGCCCAGAAGCGTTCTCCGGATTAAGGAGAACCCCAGGAATCACCCCATGTGTTCTCCAGACGGCTGGTCACAGCCAGTAGACCGCAAAACGGCATTTCACGATTGACTGGTAAGCAGTCAGCTGGGAGGTGGGGCCGTCATCTTCTTCCCAAGCTGCTCTGAAGCCATAATGGACCTTAAAGCTGCCCACCCCATTTCTACAGCACTGCTTTTTTTGTTTGAATTTTACCGAAGAGAGGCTTTCTACAACAAAGAAATGCAGAATCTCTTGGTGACCCTCATTATTTTTGAAAATTATTAACTTGGTAATTTGGCTTTTTATATACTGTATAATTTGTTAAATTGAGATTTAAAGAATTTTGTTTTTTTTATTGCTTTTTTATTAAAGTGATTTTTGAGGTATATAACACTTTCTCTTCGTTGAATCTGCGGATTGGAGTTCTGATCTATTTGCTTTCACTTTCCCATGGGAATGCTGTTTGTCATTATTTTTATTTTCCTGATTGGCCACACTGGAGATAAAAAGGCTGGAGAGAGTGTTCAGTTACAGCATTAATGACTTTATTTTCCTGAGGCACTAGAGCAGGGCTTTCCAAAGTTTTCCCGTGGCGACACACCAACTGCCGTTGGTGTGTTGCCGCGGGAAAACCCAGAAGTGCCGCTGTTGCGGCAGCGCGCAAAAACCCGGAAGCGCTGCTGCCGCTTTTCAGTTTTTGTGCGCCGCCATTAGTGTGTCGCCGCAGGAAAACCCGGAAGCGCTGATGATGATCAGCGCTTTCGGGTTGTGTGGCGACACACCAGACTGTGTGTGGCGACACACTTTTGTGTCACGACACACAGTTTGGAAAGCTCTACACTAGAGGGTGCCATAATCTATCTTACTGTTAAGAAATATGGAGAAATTAATTTGATATTTAAAGATCTCTCAATGCTGTTATTCAAGTCTTGGAGCATTTCTCAGAATTTGTCCCAATTATCACAAGGATCAAGAGAAACTGATAAGGCTGAAAACTACCTTAAGAGTAAAGTGGTTTCTCCAAAGAAAAAGATGAGAATTGGTGACTTATGTTTAAATAGTCAAAGGAAAATTGAGTTGTCAAAAGTTGAAGATAAGAAGACAGTGTTGCCACCACACCATGATCAAGAAAGAGAATTAAATTCTAGAGGCTGGAAGATTTTGGACAAATATTTGGGCTTTTTAAAGCAGGTTGTAGAATTTGAAATTGACAAAGAGAAAGCTCTGTACATAATACTGAGACATGTAAATGCCTTGGTTTACTTTGAAGTGGGATAATTGTCTAAGTTTGTTTATCAGGATGGTTTCTTAAAGGTTTGGATAAATGCTTATGTTGTTTGGATAATTTTTATATTTTTGGTTAATGTTAGTTTAGTTGGCAGATAGGAGCAAATTATAGTGAAGAAGGGTAGTGTTTGTTACTATATTAGGTTCCAAATTATGTTTGAAGGGTTTTATATGTTTGTCTTTAATTGGGAGGGTAACTTTGTTTTAGAAGGGTAATAATTTTAGAATGTAGTAATGAGAATTTAAATGCTTTATAGAAATAATGTTTACTATAATATGAATTGGAGTAACAGATTGATATTGATTTATATATATCTTTGTTATAGAAAGTCAGAAGTCACTTTGTAGTAATTTGTTTTGTGTTTTTTCACACCTTTTTAGTTCTGTTTCTCTTTCTTTGTAGGCTTCTTTGTTTCAATCTTTTTAGTTTTTATGTATATTTTGAAAATGCTTTAATAAAGTTTTCCTGTGCCAGTGCTGTTGTGGGCTCACGCTACACCCACTGCAGCTCCTCAGCATATTCTGTTACCTGCCATTTGTAAAGCTGCCAGTTGGGCTGAACCATCTGCCTTTGTAAAGCATTGTTAATTGGACGCAAGGGCTTGATCAGATGTTGCATTTGGATGGACAGTGCTGTCTTTGTTGTTAGCCAACCACCCTTTTCCTACCACCTGGAGATGTTAGCTTGCTAGACACCCTAATGGGCCACATTGATGAAGAACACATTGCTTATGTTGTCTTTGAATGGTCATCAGTGCATTCATGCAACTCACTCTCCATCCCTGTGTAGGTAGTGGTTGTAGTCTGTGGTTGTCCTGCATCAATCTCAAGGTTGAAAAAAGAAAATATTTCAGAGCATGTGCATTGGAAGGAGAGGTCTATCTAGGCCCACCAAAATTCAGCTATAGAACATTAAAAACACCTGCATAGGCACCAGAATGCCCTAATTTGTAACATTAAAAACATCTGCATAGGTACCAGAATGCCCTCTATCATTTGAAGAACCATGGTTGTAGGTATGCAATCTGTTCAAGCGCAGCTCTTTAAAATACACAGTTTGAAGATTACAATAATTTGCTAGCTCATTTGAATTACTCCAGGTGCTAATTGCTGTAAATGCTGTGGTTAAGAACACTTTCAGGTGGAAAGCATAGGGGGAATCAACTGGATTGTTTCAGTACAGATGGCATCCCTGACTCTGAAGGAGATGTGCCAGTTCTTATATTAGCTCAAACAATAGACCAGCACTTGGTAGTTGGCCAGTTTAAGTGAGCTACAGTTGGCCACTGATAACTAATAAAACAGCCCAAGAGTACATAATGTCAAGATCACCACTTCAGGTCTCTTCTGTGGGATTTAAAATTTTTTTGCAGACTTTCTAAATAAACTGGTGAAGGTGGTTCTGCTCAATTGCAGTGTACTTCTGGAGAGAAAATCCTCCCCCAAAAGGAGATTTGCTGACTTTTCCATAGATCAGGAATAAAGAAAATATTTGGTCACACCAAAACATACTGGCATTGTATCAGGCAAACTAAGCTGCTAGAAAAATCTAACATAGATTTTTTAGGATCAACTTTCCAAGCACAGGGATGACTTCTTCTAGGAATAGGGGTTCACCCAATCATTGGGTGAATAAGTTTGGAGGGTTTGCTAGTTGATTGTATCTAGTCTATACTGTATGCTTCCACATGAGGGGTTTAGAGTAGAAAAAATGTTGTGGACCTGCTATTTTTTGTGGGAGAAGATCATATATATAATATGATGCCATTGCTGTCATTCTGTATCTCCTATGTGATTCGTCCATCATCTCTCAGACTGCAGGAAGTTCTAATACTGAAGAGGAGTTTAGTTTCCACAGGAAAAATATACTTTTAGATAGGGCTGCACTGATGTCTCCCCCCCCCCTTTTTTTTTTTTTTTCTTCTTCTCATAATGGATGGGGTTCTGGTACAGGCAGCCATATGTCAGAAAAATGAACCTATTAGACACCAGTATTCAAGTATAGGGGGCGTGGTGGCTCAGTGGGTAAGACGCCAGGCTTGTCGATCAGAAGATCGCAAGTTCGGAGGTTCGAATCCCTAGCCCTGCATGCGGAGTGAGCTCCCGCACTAGCTCCAGCTCTTGCCAACCTAGCAATTCGAAAGCATGCAAATGCAAGTAGATTAATAGGTACCACTTCGGTGGGTAGGTAACAGCATTCCACGTGTGTCATGCCGGCCACATGACCGTGGAAGCGTCTTCGGACAACGCTGGCTCTTTGGCTAACAAACGGAGATGAGCACCGGCCCCTAGAGTCGGACACGACTGCACAAATGTGCGGAGGGAACCTTTACCTTTTTATTCAAGTATAAACTTTACAGTATTTCATGGCCTTGTTGTGTTTGTGGTCACTTACAATCATTGTTAAAATTCTGGTTATAATCTTATTGTTGTAATGTGGTATAACAAAATAATGTAAATACCATAAAATGAAAGTTAATATTTTAGCCTTATGATGTTATACTGACATTCTTTGCTTGTATTAAAAAAAATAAAAACTCTGCAAATGTTATTACAATGAACAGGTGCCACGCTTGAAATAGTTGCTTATGGCAGCTACATCACACCCTAGTATGGAGAGAATGTAAACGGATGTACTACTCATTAAAGCTAGGCTGACTATATGTCCTGTTTTGAACGGGACAGTCCTGTTTTTTTAGCATTTTTCAACCATCCCATCGTTTTGATAAAAATCTCAATTTTGTCCCGTTTTTAAACCTGGTGGGAATGGCGTGAAAGGATCTGAGCCGGAGCTGCCGATTGGAGGCAGCCCGGAAGAGGAAGCCCTCCCACCTATCAGCACGCGGCAAAGGAGGGTGGGGTTTGCAGGTGGGAGCCAATCGCGCGGACCGGGGGGCGGGGTTTGCAGGTGGGAGCCAATCGCGCGGACCAGGGGTGGGGTTTGCAGGCGGGACCCAATCGCGCAGACCAGGGGGCGGGGACCCCTGTCTTTTTTCATGAATACGGAATATTACATAAGGCCCCGTCCCGTTTTGCCATCCCAATGTCCCGTTTTTGTCTCAAGGAAGTATGGTCAGCCTACCCATTTTCTCAGTTTAGGAAAGCAACAGTTATAGAAACATACCATGACATTGTAAATAATTCTAAGGGGATACATAAGAGAGAGAGAGAGAAAAAAACTATTCTTTCGTTAAATCTAGCTAGACTTCAGAATACTAGAAACAATAAATATTTAAAATAAGGTGCTAAAAAGGCTGCAACTGTGGAAACCATCTAATCATCAAACAATTCCAAAGAAGGTCACCCAACAATTCCAAGGCAAGAGGGAGTTTTAAGTGTACAAAAATGAATGTGGATGCTATGCATTGTTTTCCATTTTAAAAAAGGTCAGTAAAATTAAGGATTAAATTTTTAATGGTCAGAGGGACAAATTTTTAAAAAATTATATCTCAGTTCTTCTCCATATTATAAAATCCTTAGCTTCTTTCCTGTCTTTCTAGTCCCACAGTCTCAACGTGAAATGCAGATCTTTTACACATAGATCAATATCCCATATGATGAATACCATTATTGATCTTTCACTTGGACAAAAGGCACCAGGAAGACAGGACAGTTGTTAGTAATCATTCATTTTTGTAGAAGGTGCTATACACAAACTTTGAAAGACAACGCAGGTATGAAGTCACCTATGTTGCAGAACAAACGGCTATTCCCAAGGTACAGGATGTGCTCCTTGGCCAGCAAAGTTTTCTGCCACAATCTCTGAAGCATTTAAGAACGGGGGGTCGCAAGTCAATCCAAGCCAGCTTTCAACAATTTAGCCCCCTGCAGATGTGCTGTATCACAACTCCCAGAATTTCCTATCAGCACCTTCACATCTGGAGGGCACCAGGAAGAGGAATACAGCAAAAGTGTCTCTGAACACATACAGTGTCTTTTCCTTTCCATACAGCAAATAGGAGCCAGTCTCTCCCACACAATTAAGATCTAATACTACCCACTGCATTGTTTCCCTATAAGACTTATTTCCTCACAGATCTTTCTGAAAATTAAAATTAAAATATTGGCTCTACTTCCCCATCACAATCCACCCAGCATCTTTTCCCCCCAAAACATCCAGGTTAAATAGGCTGACCATATTTCCTTGAGACAAAAACAGGACATTGGGATGGCAAAACGGGATGGGGTCTTATGTAATATTCCGTATTCATGAAAAAGACAGGGGTCCCCGCCCCCTGGTCTGCGCGATTGGCTCCTGCCTGCAAACCCCGCCCCCGGTCTGCACGATTGGCTCCTGCCTGCAAACCCCGCCCCCGGTCTGCGCGATTGGCTCCCGCCTGCAAACCCCACCCCTGGTCCGCACTATTGGCTCCCGCCTGCAAACCCTGCCCTCCTTTGCCATGCAATGATAGGGGGGAGGGCTTCCTCTTCTGGGCTGCCTCCAATTGGCAGCTCCGGCTCGGATCCTCCTTCCGCGCCATTCACGCCGGGTTTAAAAAATGGGACAAAATTGAGATTTTTATCAAAACGACAGGACGGTTGAAAAATGCTAAAAAAAACAGGACTGTCCCGTTCAGAACGGGACGTATGGTCAGCCTATAAATGGGCCCACCATTGACTATATCTTTTCCCAATGGGCCTTATACAACAAAACTTCTTGGCCTGGCCCTGTTCTTTCTTGTATGGAAGATTGTCTGGGTCAGATATGCACATGTAGAAAATCAGGATCTACTAGTAAATCTCCAGGTGATTTGCTAGACGTTTCTTATTGATTTGGGATAACTTGGGAAGGGTTTCTAAGTACCAATCCTCTACTTTATGTCCCTTCCTCCCAAAAATAGGCTGCTTAAAATGTAACCAAGCAAACGAAACAGGAGTGAATTTTGACATGCGAAAGCTGTGACCTCGGTACTCATATGGAAGTTGACAGTGTCCAGTTCCTTAATTCTAAGCATAATTATAATCTTTTTTTCTTTTTTGTGTGTGACTCCACCTGTTGGATCTTGAAATTCAAGGAAAAGCAGTGTCGATCCTGCAGGCTTGAAGTTGCCCCATTGTTGATCTCTAGTAAATAAACTTTTCTTTCCTTTTCCTTTTCCTTTTCCCCTTTACCCTTTCCTTTCCTTTCCTTTTTTTGGCAGCCTTTGAAATATTACAGTCTACATAGGTGCTTTCCTGATTTATAGCCAGTGAATTAGCCACCAGTTGCTTGGAATGATTTGTTTATTGATTATAGAAGCCATTTAATTTCAAGTGTGGCATTTTTTTGTCGAAATCATTATTGCTTTCACTATTGACAGTTTATGAGGAATGACATTGCTAATATGATAATACAGCTTGATTCAAAGACAGGCCATGTGGCAAGATGATGTAGCTCTCGCCTTGTTTTCTCAGTTGGCTTTCAGATTTTAATAAATCATGTGAGAGCTTAGTTGTGTGGTGCCTCAATGTGCAAACAGAGTGGAAAGAAGGAATTGTCCACTTAAATGCAGTGGTCAGTCTAATTTCCATGACTGCTCTCAGGGCTTGTCTGTATTTTTCTCAGTTATGGTCAGATGGTGTCACTCATGAGAATTGTGGCTTAATTCATTTCAGTGATGAAAGAATGTGTTGGATTGTATTAGTAGTATTAGCTTTATCCTTTCCATACAATGGTCATCTTTTTTCTTTTTTGTGCCCAAATAGTAAATAGGGGTTTGTTATTTGGTATAATCCATATACCTTCCTCCTGGTTTGGAAGATGCTGCAGTTACATTGCCCCAGTAGTCAAACTGTAGTATCAATTCATTCTCAAATATCCCAGTGAGTAATTGAGCCAAATCTAAATGAAGACATATGTATCACTGCAGACTCAGGATTACTTTTTAAAATGTATAGAATGCTTCCTTGTGATTATGATATGGAATGTAGAATGGCAAAACTTGTCACATGTTAGGGGAAGAAGAACAAAATATAATGGCGTAGTTCCATTGCTCTATTTTTGGAGAATATCCAAGACAACCCATTTTGCCCAGGTAAGTGCTTCCTCTTTCTTTCATACATTGGGCTACAACTCCCCATCACCCACAGCCATGTCCTTTGGGGTACGTTTACACGTTTTATAGAAGCTCTTCTCTGTTTCTTCTCTATTTTATTTTTTTTATTTTATTTTATTTTATTTTATTTTATTTTATTTTATTTTATTTTATTTTATTTTATTATTTTATTTTATTTTATTTTATTTTATTTTCTATCCCGCCTTTATTATTTTTATAAATAACTCAAGGCGGCGAACATACCTAATACTCCTTCCTCCTCCTTTTTCCCCCACAACAACAACCCTGTGAGGTGAGTTGGGCTGAGAGAGAGAGACTGGCCCAAGGTCACCCAGCTGGCTTTCATGCCTAAGGCAGGACTAGAACTCACAGACTCCTGGTTTCTAGCCTGTTGCCTTAACCACTAGACCAAACTGGCTCTCTCTTCCTGTGTGAATGCATGTCTGAGGAGAGAGCACTGAAAAACATCTACAGCACAGCTTTCCAAACTGTGTGTCTCGACACTTTAGTGTGTCGCAACACACAGTTTGGTGTGTCGCCACACAACCCGGAAGCGGTGGTGGGGGTGTGCACGGCGGCAGCGGTGCGCCATCAGCGCTTCCGCGTTTTAGCGGAGGCCGCCGCTGCCTCCGTGCACGCCCGCGCCGCTGCCACTGCCGCCGTTGGTGTGTTGCCAACGGCGGCAGATTGGAAAGCTCTGATCTACACTGTCCTCCCTTTTCTGCCACAGTCAGTGATGTGGAACTAGGTACTGTAGACAGTCTTGCTAGGTTGGAGCTGGGTTGTGAAGACAAACTAACTGCTTATCCATCTAAATTTTACTGGACTTGACTCCACTCTGGTTGGAAAAGCAGTACATAAAGATGGTAAATAAGAAAAAAGGAGAAGGGGCAGCTGTGACGCTGTACTGAGCTGTGCAGGAGGATGGAAATGCTAAATGCTTTTTAATGAATGGAAAAATAGGATTTTTTTTTCTTGTGGCACCTGAGATAATGTAGAAAAAACTTACCTTGATCTCATTTCACTAATTTGTCCATCATCTTTTCAGTTGCTGCTCCCTCCTACTTTCCCTTGCTTTGCATTGCATTCTGTAGTCTGAAATGTACCGAGGGATAAAATGCAGATTTTGCAGGTTGCTTCTGCTATTTAATAATGGGTTACCTATTCTGTTTTTCTCTTTTCCTTCTCTTTTCTTCCTTCTCTTTTTGCAGAAGGACGGATGCTAATTCAAGACATTCCTTCCCTGGCCAGCAGAGGGCATCTAGAGAGCACATCTGACTTAGTTGTGGACTCCACCTACTACAGCAGTTTATACCAGCCATCCCTGTATCCTTATTACAACAACCTGTACAACTATTCTCAATATCAAATGGCTGTAGCCACTGAAACCACCTCTGGTGATATGGGAAGCCCATTGGTAGGGTCACCTGTTAAGAGCAGCCTCCGAAGCCTCCCAGCAACTTATATGTCAAGCCAGTCAGGAAACCAATGGCAGGTACTGTGTAAATGAGTAAGGCATGGCCTTGTTTGGTAAACCTTAAGATTGTTCTAAATTCTTTGAGCATCATTGGAATTGCTGTGGTTCTACAGGTTCAAAGTGTGTGACATCTTCCCTAACTTGATACTCCCCAGGTGTGTTGGGCTAGAACTGCCACTATTCCCAGTTGTTATTGCTAATTGTCAGTGATGATGGACATTGTAGTCCAACGCATCTAGAGAGGAGCAGATCAGAAAAGACAAGCATAGGATTGTCATGCCCACTCTTGGTTTTTTTCCTCCTCAAAATAGGTATTTGTTCATTGAGATTCTATATTTAGATTTATTGGGAATGTAAGTTTGCCAGTTCAGCATCTCAGGAGTCATTTGCTGTTTGTTGTTACAGTTTTTGTAATTTTACAT
This sequence comes from Charina bottae, assembly GCA_023362775.1. NCBI lineage: Eukaryota > Metazoa > Chordata > Lepidosauria > Squamata > Charinaidae > Charina > Charina bottae. The sequence continues at coordinate 204,264,448 of JALMGJ010000002.1, read as the reverse complement.
AAATGTAACTAGCAGTAGAGGGTTTAACCATAACTGGGGATATTGGTTCAAATTCCCATTTAGCCATGAAGCACATTGGTTGAGCTTGGACCATTCACACGCACTTGGTCAGCCTACCCCACCTCACAGGATTGGTGTGCAGAAAAACGGGGGATGAGAAAAATCATGTAGTGAGCACCTGTACAGAATAAACAAATAACAGAACTACTACAGCTCTGGATAAAAACTTCCCATGATAATCTGGCCTCATTATCCTACATTTATTATAAAAACAGGGACTCGGGGCTTGCATTGGTAGGAACACTAATTGGATGTAAGCCCCACTGAATAAAAGATTCTTGTCTGAAAAGCGTAAGAAATTGTATGATATACTGATGCAGACCATGTCTCTATCTAATATGATTGGCAATGGCTCTTTGGCGTTTCAGGCTGGAATTTTTCCAACTTCTCCCTGGAGATAAAACCTGGACCTTCAGTCTGCAAAGCATCTGTTCTACCACTTGCCTGCAGCCTTGGAGTGATTACACTTCATGCATTTAGGGACCTATCCAAATACGGAGAGCTGTTTTTCAAAGGCAGCCCAAAGAGGAATTGTAACACCTTTTACAAGAAGGTGATTCTCAAGAACAGGAGTCAAGTCTCAGGCAGATGACCTTTTGATTGGAGATACTGTAAGAATTTCCCCTTCTTGACAAGGACAGTGGTAAAAGAAAAGGCTGCTGGAAGGCTTCAGACAATGATTCTGCCTGCATATGAATTACACGTCTTTAAAGCTTTATATTTTAAAAAATGATGTGCCCAAAATTACCACTTTCCTTTTCAAGGGCCTCTGTTCTTATTTCCTTCCTGTGGCAACGATTGGGAAGAAAATATGAAATAATTGCCATGAAAGGAAAGCTGAAAGGAAAAATTAATTGGGTGTACCAAGAGATATATTACATTATTAATTGCAAGAGGTATTGAGCTTGTTGACCTAAACAACTTGTGTGTGAAGGATTTAAGAAAACTCAGGCATCATTTAAGCACTTTAGAATGTGATTGCCGAATGTAGTTGCTATCTCAGCTAAGGAAGTGTTACTCCCATCTCCTCTACTTAACAACACTCACCTCAGGTGGGAGTCACCTAAAATGATTTAGGTGGCTGTGCTAGACATGAGCGTAGTAGCACATGGAAGAAATTGACTGCATGGATGCCCCCATTTCAGTGCCCCACATCCCTAGTGACTGGTGATACTGGTCAAAAGCCCTTTTACAAAATCTGTAGAATCCTTATAATGGGCTATGATAAGAAGTTCCTGTTCTTCCACCAGGGCCTCCATAATCTTGTGAATTCTGAAAATTGCAGTCCCAACATAGGGAAAGGCTAGGTTAAGAGGCATGTATAGAAATCTTAAGTCAAGATTTTAAACCATGGTCTATTGAACAAACCATAGTGGCATAGCTGCGGTTAGTAGTAGTGGTATCTATCTATCTATCTATCTATCTATCTATCTATCTATCTATCTATCTATCTATCTATCTATCTTACATTTTATAGCATGCCCAAATTTAATGCTGATTAAATTAAATGCTGATTACAGCACATTAAAAGTTATTTTAAAAGCAATAGTAATGTACCCATTCTCCCCCAAGATGGACACCAGTAACATTTAACTATTAGTATTACTTTTATTTCCCATTTCTCATTTGTGACAATATCAAACCTGTTTACAGTAAAAGAATTAAAATAAAACAATAGTAGCAAATTTAAAAATTGTATAAAACATATTCGTAAAAAAAAGAAGGGAACGAAGGAAAGCAAAAAGACATCAGAATCCATCTGACATTTATATAGGGAAGAGTCTGGCAAAGGAAAGAGGTTTTTAACAGGTGCCTAAAAGATGCTATACTAGTGTCTTAAAATGTCCAGGGGGAGGGAAGCGTTCTGGAATGCAGGGGCCACTGTAGAGAAGGGCACCCATGAATAATTGCCCGCTTTCTCTCGCAAGCAGTTCTTCCCTCCTCCTTCCATAACAGTTGTCTGCACAACATATTTATTCTTTCTTCTGGCTCAGTTGTGGTGGATCATGTTGGATCAGCCTGGTTGTGAGGTTTCAGTAGCGGGTGTTGGTCTTCTGCTGGTAGACATGGCTCATGCTGGTTTCTCTGCTTCAGGTGGCTGTTTCAGTCTTAGTGGAGGGTCTGTTAGATTCTGATACTGACCACATACTGCTTACCTCTCACTCCCAAACCCTAATCCTAATCCTGAAGCCTCCAATTGGAGCCCTGGCAATTGTCATCCTCTGCTGCCATCACCAGCGCTGGGGTTGGAAGCTTCAGAGGAAGGAGAACTGCCCCAGGCTTGAGCACCATATACTGTAGTCACTGAAGCAAGGCATGAGCTGTTTGCAGGCAGCACTAACACCAGTGGTACAGCTGCATTTTCAGCAATCGTGGTTTGTGGGATGGGTTCCAAGGGCTTCAGGAAAGGAATTTAAAGGCTACAGTTTGTCCTCACATCTCTGTCTAAACCTGAAAAGCAGCACTTTTCAAGATTCTTGAACAATTTGTATTAAAGCCCCCAAATCAAATTAAAATTATTCCACTAGCTTTGTCTTTCACCTAATACTTGCATAGAATATTTCATAAGAATAGTGTGTTAGTCCAAGGTCCAAGGTGAAAGTCAAGGACAGGGTGAAAACAAATCAGTAACGCAAATGAAATCAGGAGAAATAAATGGAACCAGTGGTCCAGTGAGCAAGTGTGCTGGTACACACTAGTTAATCACTCCTACTTGGTTGTTCGTGTCAGTTGAAATGGCTAAACCAAACCAGATGGTCCCATCTATGGTTTGCTTTAGCATTATGCCCAAACCAGGATTGTTTTCTCCTATAACTGATAGTCATAAGCTAAGAACAAAATCTGGCTCTGGCTTGTTGAGAAAGACACAAGCCAGGATTCATATTGATTTGTTTAGCATAATGGTAAAAAAGCCACAGAAGGAAGTTTCTTGATTTGTCTAGCTCTCCCACCTGGGAGAAGAAGCCACATAGGAATGATCAAGGAGGGCATATCAGACTGCTGGATCATTTCTGCTGAATGTTGTTTGAACTGGTTCAAAACTGGCTTGAAAAGCCTTGTATAAATTGTTTGTTTATTCCCATATGAAATAGAACAATAGAATGTTGTCAGAGGTGTTCTACTCTACCGATTGAATGTGAACATTGTTTTTAAATTAGTCATGACTAATCTATAAAATAGCCAATTATAATTTAAATATTGGTTTAATATTAACATGTTGTTGAATTATCTCAGCAACCTGAATCCATTCTGGTTTGTCATTCAGACAGCATATCGTACACTATACAATACAGATTTATGCTAAAAGTAACCTAATGTTTCTGACAGCTCAAGTGTGACATGAATATAATCCATAATTCTTGGAGAAGCTAATCTAAGTTGTTTATTTTCCGATACTGCTGATAGGGCTATATCTCTTGGTGTCACAGTGGTTGAGGTTCTGATGGTAACGTATTGTTTGTGGATCACTGCTTTTGTCTAAAACAGTAGATTGGAAGAGAATAGCAAAGGTTAATTAAGTTTGTCTGTCAAGGTGGGACAGATACAGATGGCACTTGTAATTTTCAACTTAGAACCTATGGGAGGCAAACATAGCATCATTGTATATCTTTTAATGGTGAAAAAGTCACTCAGGGCTTTAGAATTAAAATTGAAAAGCAATTCTGGTATGAAGATGCTCACTATGTATGGTAATCCTTATTGTATGGTAATTCCATATAATTCTGGACTCCAGAGCAGTTTCTCCAATTTGGGCAACCTCTAGATACATTGTCGTCAACTTCTAGATCCTCACTGATAGACATATTGTCTGGGATTCTGGGAGTTGAAATCTGCAGAACTGAAGAGCATGTGTTTGGGATAGGCTGCTCCAGAGCAACCTTTCTTAACTTCACACATTCCAGCAAATATGCTTGCTAGTATTAGCTGTTCCGACATATCTAGATAGTGTCACATTAGAGAACGTTTCTGTAGATGATTACTATAATCAATCCATAAGAGAGGATACTATGGGAAAGTATAGTCAACTATTACTTTCAGTTCAGCAAGAGGTACATGGTTCTGTACATGGATAGATTTCCTTTGAGAGGCTTTGTTGAAACAATAGGTTGGCAGCTGTTAGAGAGAGAGGTTAAAATTTATTTATTTATTTATTTATTTTCTATCCTGCCTTTATTATTTTTATAAATAACTCAAGGAGGCGAACATACCAAATATTCCTTCCTCTTCCTATTTTCTGCACAACAGCAACCTTGTGAGGTGAGTTGGGCTGAGAGAGTGGGATTATCCCAAAGTCACCCAGCCGGCTTTCATGCCTAAGGTGGGACTAGAACTCTCAGTCTCCTGGTTTCTAGCCCGTTGCCTTAACCACTAGACCAAACTGGCTCATAACTGTTGTGAAGAATATCAGAAGCCACTTCTTTATATCTTTTTTTTCTATTTTTCCTCAACTTTTTTTTCTTTTCTTGCACTTTCTGCTTTTTCTTTTATTTATTTCTTTTTCCTTTTCCTTTTTTCCTTTGTATTATTTTGTGTTAGTTTTTATCCTCTTGTTTAAAAGCTTTAATAAAAATTATAAAAAGAAAAAAGAAACAATAGGTTGGCGGAACTAGCATGCCATTGTAACGTGTCCAGTCATGGATTTGGTAATCCATGTATGTACAATGTACAAGCCAACTTTTGTGAATCTCATATCTGCCCTAGCTCTGAAATGAATAGACAGGAGGAAGTTCACAAAGGTAAAGGTAAAGGCTCCCACACACAGTCATATCCGACTCTAGGGGGCGGTGCTTATCTCCATTTCTTAGCCGAAGAGCCAGCACTGTCCAAAGATGCTTCTGCGATCATGTGGCCGGCATGACGCGTGCGGAATGCTATTACCATCCCACGGAAGTGGTACCTATTTATCTACTTGCATTTGCATGCTTTCAAATTGCTAGGTTGGCAAGAGCTGGGGCGAGTGCGGGAGCTCACTCCGTCACGCGGCACTCGGGTCTCGAACCGCCGACCTTCCGATTGACAAGCCTGGCGTCTTAACCACTGAGCCATTGCGCCCCTTTCTTTCACACACACAAAAAAATAGTTCACAAAAGTCATCATTTATTTGGTATAGGTGCTTTGAATGTGTTCATTTTCTAGACTGGAAGATTAAGGTGCCTCTTTCCTAAACTTGGTTGCCTTCTTCCCTCATGCCCAGAGTTAATTATGTATCTTTGAAACCTATGTGGTACACTAAAGCAAGAATATTCATTGTCAGGCTAAAAGATTTCACTCTCTGCATTAAGTGATCATCTGGGTCCGTTTTATGAATACCATGCTAAGGTCAAGCATTTTAATGTTTGGCTAGTTCTTTACTGTTACTATAAAATAGGGTAGCTAAACTCTATAAAAAGGAAAGCTTATGGTTCAGATTTACCGTGTTATATATTCTAAATAGTTTAATAAAACAAAAACTAAAGCTTTTTAGTCTTCTCTTGTGGTTAATTCAACACATATTGTTTGCAGAGCCTAGCCTCTGTCTGTCGGTTGTACTGTGGTTCACAGGCTTGGTGTAGATAATAAGATTATAAACCATGTCTCTTGCTAGGCAAGGACCACATACTACTAATAATAGTTGTAATAATTCATTGGATCCTGGGCATTTAGGTGGATTTTTTTAAAGAATAAGAAATGGGAGAAACACAAGAAGGCTCGAAAGGAAACAGGTCATTGCCTACATCCTCCAGAAAAGGTAAACAAAGTAGAAATCCTTTAAGCACCAGTGGGTAGTGGTGCCATTTATAGCTTCTAAAATTATGTTATCCTTTTGCAGTGATTATTTTTAGAGGGGGCACAGAAAACCAGAAGCAAGTCGAGACAGGGATTTTTTTCCACAGCAAAACAAAAGGAGATCGTGAGCAGCAGGCTTGAAAAACCAGCCTGTACAAAAAGGTTACACTAATATATGGAAGCATCCCTCCAGTTTTCTTCATGGATGAAATATAACTTCCAGGGTCAGGATTCGGAGTTCTGTAAATTGGTATCCTCCTATATAATTTTGTTATTTAATGGGGCCCAACCGATTTAGATCAAAGAATATGTGCAAGTTTGACTAACCTCATAGTTTTTGCCTTTGCTTCCCTCAGAGGGCACAGAGACTCGCTAGGTAGTGCTAAGGTTTGGGTGCTGGCCAAAATGTTTATAAAGAAGGGGAAACAAACAAACAAAAAACATAAAGCCTTAGTGTCCAGTGAGACAGTATTATATGGGAATGCTTTTGTACTAGGAAACCAGGTTGTAACAAAAACAGTTCCCTATAGCAACTTTCAGTTATTAAAAACTGGAATTATACAGAGCAGGAAAAGATGGCACCCCAATTCCATATACAGAAATCAATGAGATTGGCAGCTATATTTTAATTTTACATTGTTTGGATATAGGACAAAACTTGAAAACTGCAGGGTATGGCTAGGGAGATTCAGAAATTCATTGACCTGTTTCCTAAGACGTTTTCATTCTTCCCAACCTGACTTACCCAAAAGCCCTGCTATGGAAGCAGGAATCGAATAGCAGTATCGTCCAGAAAGACCCACCATGAATTTCAATAAAATTGATGACCTACAAATTGGATTGATTTATCAATACAGGTAGTCCTCGTTTAGTAAACACAATTGGGACCAGCAACTCAGTCGCTAAGTGGAAAATCACGTGACCGTGACTGTGGTTAAGATTCTACCTCATCTTCCCTTTTTCCCCACTCCCCAGCCCTTTGGAAGGCTCACCGTGGCACTGGGATAATCAGCAAGAAGGGAATCAATGTTTGTATTTACGTTCTTTGGAGAGGAAGGGATTACAAGAGAGTAAACAGGCACACAATGGGGAATACACATCGAAAGGAATGCACTAGTGCCAGCTGTTTACCTCGTGTGCTTGGGATGAGGGGAGAAGAAAAAAAACAGGTCAGGCATAGGAGAGATTGCTTAAAGAGATTGCTTGTTTAAGCAGTCTCTCCGCTCTGTGAGGAGGGGGGAAAAAGAAGAAAACCAGGTCAGGCACAGGACAACATGTGCAAACTGACTGTAATGGAGAACATGTGATTGAGAGAGAATGATGCTGTGAAGGTCGTAAATGTGCGCCTTGGTTGCAGAGTTATTTTTTCAGCACCATCATAAGTTTGAACGGTTACTGCATGAGGCAGTCAGTAAGCAAGGTCTACCTATAGATAAATATGATCGTTATGAAACTTGGTAGTGAATATTCTTACCATTATGAAATCAAGATGGATGGATGGATGGATGGATATATATAATTTAAAATAATATATGTTGTAGCTGTGAACTGCCCAGAGTCCCTCCTTGAGGGGGAGATGGGCGGTCATAGAAAATTAATAAATAATAATAATAATAATATAAAAAACTCAAGGTGGCAAACATACCTAATACTCCTGCCTCCTACTTTCTCCACAACAACAACCCTGTGAGGTGGGTTGGGCTGAGAGAGAGTGACTTTTGCCCAGTCTTACAAAATTCAACCTTGCCAACCTAGCAATTCGAAAGCATGCAAATGCAAGTAGATTAATAGGTACCGCTTCAGTGGGAAGGTAACAGCGTTCTGCGTGCGTCATGCTGGCCACATGACCGTGGAAGCGTCTTCGGACAACACTGGCTCTTCGGCTAATAAACGGAGATGAGCACCAGACCCTAGAGTTGGACACAACTGCACAAATGTGCGGGGGGAACCTTTACCTTTTTTACAAAATTCAGCACAGAGAATATATATGAAGCCTGCAACTTACTATGTAAAGAATGTCCATTGAAACACACATTTCTCTCATATGCAACTTTTCTTTGTGTACTCATCCATGCATACTGTTTTATTTTGCTGCAATTCATATTCTGTAGTTGTGCTCTGCAATTTCTTTGGAAGCTTGAGAATTTTAGTCTTCCTGGTTTGGTGAAGATCTGTTACACATTCATTAGAGATGTGCAAATCCTTAGCTTTCATGCAACCAGAATGTTTTCTTGGCCAAGAAAAGATTGGGGTTTGAAACGGCATATCTCATTCAGAAATTAAGGCAGTTGTCCTCGCTCAACATTTTTATGCTTGTTATATCATAAGCAAATTTGTAAATGGCTTATATTTTCTCAAGAACTAAAGCTGTTTTGCCCCAGGAATAAATAATTTACCTGCTTGACAGCCCTGCATTAAAGGGTTGATCAGTTTGAGAAATTGAATACTGTATGTTGGTAGGAATCAGGGGAATATACTCTCATGATTTCCTTACTTTCTTTACACTGGAGACACAGATCCTTTTACAGTGGTGTCTGCACATGAAAGCTGGAAACTGGGTTGCTTGGAAGAGAATTGAAAGCACTCCAGCCTTAACTCTTTCCCAATGGTGTACATACCGCCTTTTTGTCTCCTCCTCATGACTAATCAAGAAAGGGCTAGAGGCATTTAGAAGTACGACCGAAACCTGCAAAACCTTGAGCAGTAACAACCACAGAATATGAACAGTGTTGGCACAGTAGCCTTTATCAGGCACCTTCACCTCTGTGAGGACTTGGGCACCACTGCGGGCTTCAAAATGCCTTTCCGCGGATGGGAACAATAACACTGATGCTGCCTGAGTTGGAACAAATTGAGGATTTCAGGCCTTTCTCAGGCGGAGACTTCCAGTGATGAATTCATTGGGAGGAAAATGTGATAATAAGCCAAAAATAGGCTTATGGGGTGGGGATCATTGCCTCCACCCAATGCAGTCTTCTCTCCTTGCACGCTTGTACGATGTGCTCTTTCTGCTGTTTCTCTTAACAGGTGAAAAGTCCAGAAAGTCGGCACAGCTTGAGTTCCCAGTACAGGATGCATTCTTACTATCCCTCCAGCTCTTATTTGGGACAGAGTGTTGGGGGCCCTGCCTGTGTTCCCCAAATTTTTACTTTTGAGGAGAATCCGTCTTACTCTGAAACAAAAGCAAATGGTAAGCATCTTGTCAACCTTCATGGGAAGGGGTGTTGGGGCTTCTACTTAAAAGCCAATGGTTGAACTAGGCAGAGGCGTGTAACATTGGAGATAGATAAAATTTTCTGAATTACTCCTAAAATGGTTACTTCAATTTTTTTCTCCAGCATTATTCTTTCCTTAACTACCAATGGAGAGCAAACATTCCCAAGTATTGATTTATGTTTGTGCTTAGGGACTTTTTCCTCCTTGAAAATCTGTGTGGCTTCGTCTGCTGGCATAGTGTTAAATCCTTCTTCAACTTGAGTACTTTGTAACATATTAATTGCTGGCGGGGGGTGGTCTTTTACTCCAGCCTCCTCAACGTGCTGCCCTCCAGATGTGGCAGACCTGGCAAAGGAAATATGGGAGCTGTTCTCCAACAGATCTGGAGGGCACCCAGTTGGAGAAGACTGTTTGTAAGGATATGAAGGAGGAGAATTGTATGCCTTGTGCATTTTTAAACTTCAAAAAATTCAATGTTTTCCATCATTATTGACTACTTGTCCAGACAATATTCCAGACACTGATATTGTTCCCTAAGTTAGTCCATCAATCAGCAACAGACAAGCAGGGAGCTGTAATTTACTGAGCTCAAGCAGACTTTTCTAAGCTCTGACAAAGTACTTTTCCATAACAGGGCGACCTGCCGGCCTGAGAAGCACAGATACAGTTATGAAGGGTGTGAATATAAAAACACACGGCACACTTTTTGGATGATCCTTCTAATAGTTCCCCGCCTTCCTAATACATTGATCATTTCAAGCACACAGTATACATTTCCATTTTAGAGGCAGACCAAGGTCTTCAGTCTTCCCTGTGATTGCAATAAGAATGTAGGAAGTGTGAACTCTGTACATGTTTTTAAATCAAAATTGAAGAGTTTGAAGGATACCACTTTTTCATTGTCTCTTTGTTTACTGCCCCACTTGTGAATGTCAGAATGAATTTTAACAACTTTATAGCTTAAAGACCTCAGTAGGTGGCAGCACCTGGCCAGCCTTGTCTGGCACAAAAGTGAAACAAGGAGTTGTGATTGTTTAGTATTTGGATGGGATACCTCCAAATGGTTACAGCTGTAGACTAAACTAGATGTTTAAAAAAAAAATCCCAGAAGAAAGCATTGACAAACCACTTCCATGTTGCTGCCAAAATGTATAGGTAGATGTATCCATATAGTTACCACCTTGAAGGAAAGCATATATTTAAAGCTTCTATAGATCCCAACCTGGTTTACATTGATAGCCAGTTTATTGCTGCCTCTGCATAGCACAGGTTGCAGTATTGTGTTGAGTGCAAAACGTAGCATCCTAGAATTCAATATTTCAACCAAGTTTCCTTCCCTTAAGATTATAGAGGTAGGTATTAAAGCAATGGGATTAATACCTGGTGAAATCTCAGAAACCAGATGACTGGGTTGAAAGCACTACACCACCACCACCACCACTTCTAGTCTGCCACCTCTCCCCAAACCCTCAGATCCGGTCTTGCAGCAACCCCATTTGTCCCCCCTGCAGCTGTTTTGAACCCTCGCCAGAGTCTACCAGTGCTCTCTTTAGCTGGCCAACATCAGTATCAGCCTTCTGCTAGCATCTTGCTCACCACCATCCTCCACCACCATACAGAAGGGCCTTAGACAAATCAGCCTGTGGTCTGTAAGCACAATAAATTTGAGGGAATTTGTGGCCTTTGTTGTTGTTCACTGCTAGCCAGAGATGACAGCATCGGTGAATGAGTGCTGGCTACACAATTCTCTTAGGGCCTTTCTCCACTGCTGAGTTGAAGTGCTTCCCACCTGTCCTTGAGGTAGCAGAAAATGATAAGGTGTGAAAGTTTGTCCCCACTGCTGATTCCTATCCTGCCTCCGTTGCCTCTGTTCTCAGTCATTACCTGGCTTCCCTCTAAGATAGTCATCCTAAAATATCTCATATTAGAGCAATACATCAGATTAAAGTGTAATTTCAGATTAACACAGTATGTCATTAAAAACAGAAGGACATTGTATCCCAGCTATATATTAACCAGGTTTATTTCTTCTTAACTTAAGCTCAACCAAGGTCAAGTAGCTGGGGAGGCACAAGTTCAAGGCCACCCTCATAATAGAAGCTGACTTGGACTAGTTACCCTCGGTCTAACTTACCTCAAAGGGTTGTTGTGGAGAAAAATCAGAGGGAGTGCTTTGTATGCTATCTTGAACTCCTGGAGTAAAGGCAAGATACAAATCTATCAATCAATCAGTCAGTGGTGGCAGCAGCTAGCCAATTTTGGCTAATCTTGGCTGATGCTTGGATGGGAGGCTGTGGACCAGATGGAGAGGTTGAAGGAATATTCCAGATATGACGGCATTGGCAAATCACTTACATGTTGTTACAGAGAAAAAGAAAAAAAGAATGTGCCTCTCTGGAGTAAAGCTTGAATCAAGGGAGATATTGTTTAAGGTGGAGCCATGTATATGTCTCTTGGGAAAAAGCTCTGAGGAGGGAGCTCCCCAGATACAAGGCTTCTACCAAAAGGTCTGCCCCTTATGGCCACTAACCTATCAAGCTTCATGGTAAGTCAAGCTCTGTGCCATGAAGATGGCTTTATAGGTGGTAACCATCACCTTAAATTGCACCTGGAAGCCGCCTGGGAGACGGTGCAGCTCATAAAATAGTAGTGTCACATGGGCATACCATGACACACTAATAACTACCATGCCACTGTATTCTGGACCATTTGCAGCTTCTGAATGGTTTTCAGGGGCAGCAGTATAGAGCACATTGCAATAGTCCAAACAAGAGGTGACCAAGGTGTGAATGATCTTGAGCAAGGCCCCCTCCTCCAAGAATGGGCCCAACTGGCACACAAGATTGTCATCCTGAATTTCATTTTGAGTGATTCTTTGCTAACCTATTCAGCTTTCCTTTGCAATTGTTTAATTCCTAAGGCCTTGTAAATGTACAGGTTGTATTCTCTGTGACATTAGGAGGATTGAGAACAACAGAGTCAGAAATTGTCCCTCTCTTCCTCTTTCTTCCTCTCAGACATAACTAGCCGTGATGGCAAGGGAAGATCAAGCTTTGCAGTGAGGCTTCAAGAACTTGGGGACCATGAGATTGTATTTACTGGGATTTAGGAAACCTGGGGGTCATTTAATTCAATGCTATGTTTGTCAGAGAGGTTTTCCTGTTGCTGCTGCTGTATGTTAGGGGAGAAAGGAACTTTATTAGGCAATTAAGAGGACTAGGACTATTCGACTGATTTACTGTATATCCTACCTCCCCCCCCCAGGACCTCAAGGCAAACTCCAGGACAGTTTGGGCCTAACTAAAGTAGAATTCCAAACTTGAATAGTTATAGGTTATTTCTATTCCCTCCCACTCTCCAATCCTGAATGGAGCGTAGATAAACGTAATTATGGGTTGGTTTAGTTGATACCATGGGAACAGTCCTGAAAGCGGGTGTAGTTAGAAGTGATACTGAGTTCACATGCTCTGTCTTGCTTGCTGACAAGTCATTTAGTTGACACTTCCTGATTGCACTATTTCCTTATAAGCCATGCATTGTATTCTGCCTAACTCCTGAGTCCCCAGCTATTGTTGGTAATTAATTTGTGAATAGGACTGAAAGGGGAAAAGTGAATACTAGAGCTGTGCAGCGTTTTGTATTTTAGAGTATGGAAGCATCTGCCTGCAAATTAAACCAGATGCATCATGTCTATGAAGGTTCTCAGTCATCCAGGTGGAATTGTCTGTAGCTTGAATCATGTCAACTGGATTTCTATTTTCTCAGTGGAAACGTTTCGCTCTGAGAAGCACACTGAGAAAATAGAAATCCAGTTGACATGATTCAAGCTCCTTGGATAAGGAGCGAAACGTTTCCACTGAGAAAATAGAAATCCAGTTGACATGATTCAAGCTACAGAAAAAACCAGATGCATATTTTTCTGGGATTGTGCTGGGGAGGGAAGTTTGCAGTCCCGGAAAAAGACAGTTGCTTTTTGAGTTCCCCTATGCATTCCAAAGCACCTTTTTGCCTTAAAATCTCTGCACTGCTATAGTGGATACGGTAATTTTCCTAAAGGGCTAATTCCTTGACCCTAGTATGGTGGCTTCTAATTTTTAATTTTTCTATTATTATTAAGGAATAAATGAAAAATAATACAAGTACAAATGGCTTGTAATATTGAAGTGGTTATTCTACTTTCCAGCTTGAAATAGAGCCTTGAAAATAACTAAAATGTACCTACAAACATCTAAAAAGAAAACATGATTTAAAATACAGGTCAAACCATATTGGAAAGGGGCAAAATCTAAAGGTCTACGAAAACAAGTCTTCAATCAGCATCAGAAGATTAATCACAACAACCAGATAGATTTCCTGGGAAAGGTATCCATAGGGCTGGCACAAGAGTAGCTCTTCCATGTACCCTGCCATCTCAGATGGTAGTGGGGAGCGCATTGAACCCCTCCATCCCAGTCATGGGGGCTAAGTAGGACTCTTTCAGGGGAATCACAAGGTTATGACATGTTTGCTATGATTTTTGAGCTCCGCCTACTAAGACAGATCTGAGATTCCAATCATGCTGCTGGCTCTCCCAGTATGGAGTAGTGGGAAGTCAGAGCCTTCTAATTATCTATTTTTTTCTCTTGTTATATGTTGCTAGTTAAGTTCAGTATCTCTGTTAACCCAAGGAAGACACTAAGCAAAGAGGAGAGGCTAAAAATCTCTTTAGATTTCTAGTATGTTTTGGCTAGAAGAATTGTTGATTCAAGGTAATAAAGTTGAATTAATCTTAAGTGATCCCTGGTGATGTAAATAATCAGAGGCTAAAAGAAAATTAAAAGAATTTTTAAAAGAATCCCCAGAGTGATCAATGAAATAGGCTGGGACCACTGTGCTTATTGCTTTGAGAGTTTAATGCTTGATATTCAAGATTACTTGGATCAGTTTGGTTGTTGTTGACACATTTTAAATGCTCTGCCTTGTTGGATAGGTAATCAAAAGGTGATTTAAAGTCTGAATGATTTCTATCTTGTACTGTAAATACATAACTGGGTGGATGAATTGGGAGTCTGTAATTGGTGGTAATGATTGTGAATTTAGAACCAGCAGTCTTAATTATGTTTACCTAACTGTGGAAAACCTTGTGAGCAAGATTACATCTAAAGAATGTTTACTTGGGCTGCAGGTGTGCAGATATGCACACTTACTGAGGAGTAAGAGCCATTAAACTCAATAAGACTTATTTCAAATATGCACAGAATTTTAATCTTGTCCCTGCTCGGTTCCAAATAAGTTAGGATGCTCCTCAACATTTGTAGAGAGCCTGGAGATGACTTTGGAGAAGCTATCCAGAAGCCGTTACGACAGAGCTTTCCAAACTTTTCATGTTGGTGACGCACTTTTTAGACATGCATCATTTTGCCACACACTCTTACAGCAGGGCACAAGGCAGGCACTAGGACCTGCGCGGAATCACAGCAGGTTTGGAGGCAGCCAGGCACAAGGCAGGCACTAGGACCTGCATGGAATCCTGGCAGGGCTCAGAGGCAACAGCAGCTATGACACAGCCAGACACTGCAGCCGACACACTAACATGTCTCGACACACAGTTTGGAAATCTCTGCATTACGACAACAGGTACAGCAGCATGTGTTAAGCCTAGGAGGCAGAAAAGTGCTACAAAAAATCTTAGACCGGCTCCCCCTTGACTCTCTGGGATAGAAGAGAGAGAGAAAGGAAAGCTCACAGGCAGACTTGCAAGATTCTGTTACTATAACCCAGTGTTTCTCAACCTTGGCAACTTTAAGACGCATGCTGGCTGGGGAATTCTGGGAGTTGAAGTCCATACAACTTAAAGCTGCCAAGGTTGAGAAACATTGCTATAACCTATCTCAATAAAGTATAGTTCTAATGTTCTTGTGGAGCCAGTTTCCTGATTTGATCTATCTAGTACGGCTGACAATTTTAGGTCACATTTGCTCTGGATCTAACAGTTGGAAATACTGCTCCACAGCAGGCCCGTTTGGAGGTGGGATATCTTCAGTTGGCTGCCATTAATGCACCCTCAGTGCTGGTGTTTTGATAACCAGAAAGTTATTTTTCAGTGCATACCTTCTCAGAGGCAGAGCTTAGGCCAAGTACAAGTTGAATAACCTTCAGGAGAGCTGTGCTGTCCTTCTGTCGGCCGCTGTCTTTGAAAATTGCCTGCAGAGTTAGTGAGCGGGAACAGTTAAGATTTACAAACAATGATGAAGCTTGTCACGCATCTTTCACCATTCATCATCTGGGTGCTGTGGCTGGGCGGTGAAGTGTTCTTCATAAAAACCAGCTCAGTGTGAAATACACCTCGCTGCAATGTTTACTGCTCTGAAACTCGTCAGAAGCCCTTTATAGTAAATCCAGATTGCGAGGTGACATTACAGTATATCATTGCACAGCGCGGCGGGGTTTACACTAGGAATGAGTGCAGTTCACACCAGATGAGATGTCGAAATTGAGTTATGTAGGAATTTGGCTGTTATATGAGGATAGCTTTTGTTTTCTCAAGACTGAAAAGTTAGCTTTATATATATATTTAGATAATATATAATACGCTTTCATTCATATGGATAGATAAATAAATGGGTGGATGGGTGGACGAATGAATGAATGAATGAAGTGGTAGGAATACATGCTTAGTTGTCCTTGGGTTACTTACGTGTAATCGAGCAGTATTCATTTCCATACCTTTTTCTATTCTGTTCATTACTTTCAGTTGTTGCTTATATATTTACTGTTAGTTATTCATTAGAAGTTTAATTATGTTTTAACTGAAATACTGGCAAGCCTTGTTAGCTGCCATCCTAAATGCACGCAGAAGATCCGTCAATAAAAATATAGTGCTCTACAGCCCCAAACGTCTTTTCTGCTATACCTCCCTTATTACAAAACTAGGCAACATGATTTGCCAGAACACTATCTTAAATTTTCAGTCATACTACTTTTAAACGTAGGGGTTTATTTTTTTCCAACTGTTGTAGCCATTCCATCAGAATGCCAGCTCTATAGTCTACGCCCCAAAGTTCAGATAAAAGAATTCACTTGTTGTCGAATTGTCATACTGTTCAAATTTGCAGGGCACATTTTATTGCTTAGTCACATTACCCTCTTTCCCTATAGAAGAAAAAAGTCAGGAAAAGTAGATTATGGAGGCTTTCAAATTATACCTTTATTTCACAATTATCCCGTCTTGTTCATGGAGGGAAAGACAGAAGAGCTACAAAATGTCTTTTTACTACGAATGTTGGGAACCATCTGTCTAGAAGCATTCTTAGACTCCTTTTAAAGCCTTGATGGGATTGCTAGCCCATTATTTAACAACATATAGTCAATAGCATGTTGCAAGGATTTATGGAATTTTATCCTAAATTGTCAACACTGGAAATTACATTGTGTTCTTGAATTTCTAATAGAAAGATAAGGAACCTCTGGCCCTTCAAATGTACTATGTAGTATGACGGGAGATGAATGGAAGTTGTAGTCCAGCAGTATTTGGAGAACTACAGATTTCTTATTTCCCTGTCACTATCCTTCAGATTAATAAGCAGTGATATTTTTAATGAACACTTTTTAAGTCTGAGGTAGAAAGTTAGAGATCAGTGACCAGTGACACATAAGCCAAACCCAGACCTTGATGTGGGAATTTACTGTTTGTCTTTGCCTTCTCAATCCAAGTATGAAGAAAGAAAACAGCAAGAGAACAAGGGAGAGTGGTAATATAGAAAAGAGATTTCCTAATACTTCCAGCCTCCACCCATGAATGTGTGACAAGGTAGATCTACAGGCACAGCTTCAGATTTTTTAAACCTCAGGAAAGAGGTACCCAGTTCCACTGCCTTATATATATGAGAGCACCTCGGCTGACTGTGTTCACTCGTGTCACGACTGATGCAGTGGCTCCCCTTTGCCAGTGCTCACTACTTGTTCTCATGACTGTATCTCTATATTTGGCAAGAACCTACCAACTGTCCCCTAATACGTGCTAGATAGGTCAGACTATTTGCCAAACTAATCCAAGTCAGTTTACTGCAGGGTTTCTCAACCAGAGTTCCGTGGAACCCTAGGGTTCTGTGAGAAGTCACTAGGAGTTCCCTGGGAGATCGCAATTTATTTAAAAAATTATTTCAAATTTGGGCAACTTCACATTAAAGAGGTAAGTTTCATTCTTTATTTTTACTTTAAGAACACTGTTAATGCACATATACGGGCCTACACATGAAACAAATAATTTTGTAACTTCTGACCTATATTTGAGCCTGAATGTGCAGGGGTTTCCCGAGGCCTCAAAAATATTTCAAGGGTTCCTTCAAGGGTTCCTCCAGGGTCAAAAAGTTGAGAAAGACTGGTTTACTGTGTCTGGGGAATTGTAAGCAAAATGACAGATACCTTTTAGTGGGATTACCGTAGCCCTGTTGGGTATGTGTCACCCATTACAAAACAAGTAGCAAGTAAGAGTGCAACTACATGTAAGATATTACAAATTAGATGTTATATTTAAATGTTTGGATGAATTATTTGCTTGGCACTTCAGCAACTGTTACGAGCAGCAGTCCTCAGACGGAGGTACTGTTTGGAAACAGTCTATGATCCATTGGCTGTCTGGTGTTTACGAAACTTGGTGTAGAAAAATGTTGCTATACTTGGAGTCTGCGTGACCATGGAAGTAAAAAGTTGTCTAATATAAATGCAATCAGCAAAATGCCCATCAGTGAAGGGTAGATAGTATTGTATTACATCTATGTGGGGAAATAGACAGAAAAACAATTAACCAATGGTTATATTTCTTGGGGCGTGGCGGCTCAGTGGGTAAGACGCCAGGCTTGTCGATCAGAAGATTGCAAGTTCTGAGGTTCGAATCCCTAGCCCTGCGTGCGGAGTGAGCTCCCGCACTAGCTCCAGCTCTTGCCAACCTAGCAATTCGAAAGCATGCAAATGCAAGTAGATGAATAGGTACCACTTCGGTGGGTAGGTAACAGCGTTCCGCGCGTGTCATGCGGCCACATGACCGTGGAAGCGTCTTCGGACAACGCTGGCTCTTTGGCTAACAAACGGAGATGAGCACCGGCCCCTAGAGTCGGACACGACTGCACAAATGTGCGGGGGGTACCTTTACCTTATATTTCTTATATTGTAACCTTGCAGGTTTTCTGCTTCTTTAAGGGTTGCAGCTTTGAATACTGATTTTTTTTTTTAGAATTGTACATTTGGTTTCATTAGGAAAAGCAATACCTTGTGGTTTGTGAATCAAACTTTCACTTTTGTTCCTCTTTCAGCCCAAAAATAGCACTTGATTACACAGAGCCCATAAGATATAAGAAGGGGAGTGAAAACCATGCCTGAGAAAATAACCTAGTTAGGGGGAAGGGGGGTGGAAGAGAGCAAAGCTGTCTCGCAAATAAGGCACCTCTGTTGGTTGATGAGATGGGCCCCCGCTTACAGCATCCCAGAGCTGTCAATCACGCTGTAATGTTTCTACAAGTGAAAAGTCAATGTGTTGTTGTTTAATTTGACATGACTCTTGAGCTGCGGAAAGGAAAAGCATAATCGCTGCAGGGGACAGTTAAGTAACTGTGCTCCATGTCAGCTTGTCTCGCTCTGACTACTGCACTAAACGCTTTGCTGATGAGCGATAGATTTGGTTAAATACCAGGATAATTGCTAGCTATAGCACCCAGCACTCTTGTAATGCCTTGTAGTACATCAGTACTAGCTCTCGCCTCAGGCTGTTGGAGGCTTATCCACTCAAGAGGGCACTTATGTTCAATTATATTGTTCTCTCTTCCTTTCTGAGAAAGCAATTGTTGCTGAGCCAAATGAGCTATAATAAATTATATTTCTTTTCCCTGTAGACCTGTTGAAGTACATCAGGCATGCAAATGCCAAACCTGCTATTTTCTGAATCTTGCCAGTATTTTTTTTCCCTGCCCGTCTACTTCACATTATCTGTTTTTATGAGGCAGAGGTGTCATTTTAAAAATCTCTGCACACCAAGTTGCTCCTCCAGTATGAACCAAATACTTACTTCTTCCTGTCTCTGGTGTGTTCTTTATTTTTGATGAGATACTTTCAGGCATACAGTACATACATACAGATGCAGAGAGGTCCCCTGGTTAGTCTTTTGTGTCAAAAATAGCAAAGAGTCTTGTGGCACTTTAAAGACCAACATGTTTATTGTTGTTTAAAGTTTTGGGAATCACAATCCATTTCATCAGCGCAAGGAATATAATCCTAGAAAGAAATATACACATGGCTGTTGCCCCAGTTGCGGGGGAAGAGGGAGATTGTTCTAAGTATGATGTACCTACCTCAGTAGTTAAGATGACTCAGAATAACACTTCCCAATTCCTGCTCCCCACAAACCTCTTTTCTACCTAAGATATACTGTATGGATAAGGATTCATGGACAAGAAGTCTTGAGAAAAACCCATCAAGATTTCAATAACCATCAACCTGAGCTAGACCAGTCCAGAAAATAAGTTAAATTTCAGGACATTAATATATAAAAACGTGACTGCTGCACATGCTTATAAACTTCCAGCTTCCGTGACATAAAATGCATTGTTCACAGCCAGGTCTTAAGATATAACTGCATCTCTAATTCTTGTTCTGGCAATGATAGAGTGTTCAGGAGAACTTAAATGAAATGTTGGGAAGTACCATTTCTGACATCAGATTTTAATCCATTATGAGCAAATGTATGTTCTCTTGAAGATATAACTCTTATAGTGATATCAGAGTAGATACAGGGGCAGATTTGGCATCTAGGTCTGCCACAAGATTTTGATCCATGCTGTCACTGTGCATGGTCTGGTTGTTGCTGTTAATATTGTTTTAGATTGGGTGGCTGTCTCTTTACAAGTCCAGGCTATAACCTAAGGCCTGTGACGTACCCAGGATGGGCTGAAGATTAGCAATATGTTTAAAGAATTTCTGCTGGGAACTGTGGGTAACAAATGATGTTCTACTTATTTCTTCTGGGGTCTGTCTTATAATAGTTTATTCCTAGGAATCCGCATGAGTCTGCTGGTTTATTTTGAACTTCATTGGGTGGATATTGGAGTTTGAGGAATGCCTGATCTACCTTTTGCTGGATGGCATCATTAACATTAACATTTTGCTGGATGACATCATTAACATTAGCCAAAACTATGCATATTTTGTTCAAGAACGTTGATGGCTAGGCCTTGGGAAATAATCAAGATGGGAGGCAAAGGAATCATAAGGAAGAAAGGGATAATTTTGATCAATGTCAGAAATGTATAGGAATATTTGTAATACTAATTAACGGACTGTGGCTTTCCCTACCATATGACAAAGTGGTTATGTAATTCACCTTTTCCCCTATCTATAGCAAACAGTTTTATACTGTGATAATTCCTTCTCCCTAGCTGAATTTTGGAATAATATTGCAGGAATTGGGCCTGGGGGGCGGGGAAGCAGTCCAAAGCAAAGATATGTTATGTTCTTTGTAGTCCCTGGGTTCCATCCCTGCATGGAGCTCCATCTCCAGAAGGGGCTGGAATTTTTGGCCCTTTTTTCTTTTGCTTTGATTTTTGGTCAGAGGCTTAACGTACTTATTTCCTGTTGTTTTTCCACTAAAAATTAGTGTGAAATAGCCCTGCCTGAATTCTCCAGTTTTCCCCATGTTGGCAATGCAGCTTGGGTGAAGGGGCTCTGGAGAATGCCAAGGTTGGGCTTAGGGGCTGCAGTTTGCTCTTCTCTGATACCTATGGTTCTAAAGTGGTATTGGAAAGTGGTATTATTGAAGATATGCAGCCTTTGTTTCTCCTGTGTTTCATGCGGGACTGCTTCCTCTGTCTTTTCTGGGACACTCACTAAATAGCCCCACCAAAATCTCAAAGCTTTGGAAGCAGAGAGAGTCAAAGTTGGAGATAACCAAACCAGGAAAGCCAGAGATGCACAATATACATTGTTCCAAATATATCTCAGTCTACCATTCAAAATAGCCTAACATTGTGTGATGGATGAAGAAGGAACTGCTCTTTGTCATTCTCCAACCTCTTTTGAAGCAATTTCCACTTGTTCCACTGTCTAACTAAAAGTTAAGAGCCAGTTTTGTGTAGTGGTTAAAGGCAGTGGGCTTGAAACTGGGAGACTGGTGAATTGTAGTCCTGCCATAGGCACAAAGCCAGCTGGGTAACTTTGGGCCAATCATTCTCTCTCAGCTCTAGGAAGAAGCTCTTAGAATGGTATCTACACTTTCTCTTAAGCTCTCAGAGCAGAAACATGCAGATATTATATTGTGTCATGCCCCAATGTACAGGATTTTCCATTTCTACCTTTGCTTTTGGGGGGGGGGTTTCCTCTATTTTTACACAGTTTGTATCCTGTGTGGTGTTTTGCAGTTATACTGACCACCAGGAGGCACCATGTGACTGGTTTCATCCTTTATTGGGACTCTTCAGACGTGGGTAGCAGATACTATTATGGAGTTCAAACCCTCTACCGGGAATTGAACTTACAAACTCTTGGGAGTCATGGAAAACCCTATACATGGGAGCAGGACACAATATAACATCTGTATCTTTCTGGTCTGAGAGCTTAAGGGAAGGTAGACTGTACATACCATTCTAAGAGCTTCTAGATATCCTTTCTTGCTACCACTGAGTACCAAGACCTAGATAGTTCCTAAAGCTAATGCACTGGATATAATTCCCGGTAGAGGGTTTGAACCCAAAAGAGTCCCAATAAAGGATGAAAGTGATCATGTGGTACCTCCTGGTGGTCAGTGTAAATGAAAAATACCACCCTAGGAAGAAGGCAATGGCCAAGAAAGCTACATAGACTTGTCCATATAATCACAGCCATAGCAACTTACCAGACCCCTCCCTTTGATCTCCAGCCTTATATCTCCTCTACTTGAGTCCCACCCTGGCAGGTGGCTACACTGCTATGACCTCTTTTTGAATGGAGAGATGCCACCCCTCACCTGAAGTGGAGTTTCTTCAGGTATCAGGTTAAGTTTTCCCTTTTAACTGAGGTTACGAGGCCTAAGCAGTTTGGAGTATGTGGTGCTAGATTACAAGCCCAAGATTGGAGTAATCAAAAGAAAGAATTTTATTTGAATAAAAGCACCACCATAGGGATAACAAACAATATGAGTCTGAAACCTGAATTCTAAAGCCAGCATCCAATAATCTGTAAAAGTATGGTCCAAGTTGAATGTTCAGCGCAGAACAAAAATAAAAACAAATCCTCATAGGACTTAATGTCCCTGCTGTGTCCCTGCTTATTGATTCCCATTCTCCCAGCGTTTTCTAGGCTTTATCAGGCCCAATTTCATGAAATTTCTTCAGGTACCTATTTGAGAACAAAGAAGTCCAAATTTTATCTTCTCCTGAATCCCACCCCTTCCTTTTCATTAGGGAAGACAGTGACTGGGTTTTAAGAATACTTAAAGTTCTCCAGCAAGCTGGTAGGCCACTTATAATTAAGAGGCCCCTTAAACTATTACATTGATGTTTTCAGGTCAGCCCTGAAGTCAGGAATGAAAGCCCTAGAGGTTTCTGAAGTGTAATGTTTGATGTTTACAGAGATAAGGTCTATTATGCTCAGTGAGACTTATTCTGAAAGGATGTATACTAGATTTCACTCTTATAGAGCAGGTACATGCATATTTACTCCCCAAATGCTGTGTTCACTGGGACTTATTTCCAGACAAATACATTGGAATCCTGTGCTCACATCTCCAGTGTAGAGTTTTTTTTATCACAATAGGAATTTTGACTCAACTTCCTTATTAAAAGGAGAGAGAGGAAGTGGAAGGAAAGAGATATACAGCCCAATCTCTTTCCTTCCACTTCCTTCCCCCCTCCCTTTTTTTAAGGTGAATAATAAAGATACTTGTTTGAAAAATGAGGTTTTGGGGAAAGGATAGACAAGATGAAATGTGTTTACACTTTTCTTAATTTATACTTGTTGCTTTGACACAACTTAATCTTCTCCCTAACTACAAATAAATGGGTGAACTGCAGAAGTATGTTACAATCCCTCCATTTATATCTCTTACATTGCCTTTAATGCCAAGAATAAAGCGCTATTGGAAATTATACCATGAACCTGTCAAGTTGTACTTATTTCAGATGTTTAAATGTTAATGAAAAGGATTGGTGGTCAAAACCATGAAAAAACTATCTGATGAAGTTTTAGATGCAGACAAGCTAGATAATTACATGTTAAAGCAAATAGGGGCAGTGACTTAAAATATTTATTCCATGTCAAATTACTAATTATTTATAGTGAGATTGGTAACGTGAATAGAAAGGATAGAGGCTTCAAGACAGAGGAGCACTTCATACTATGGAAGGAGGAGTAAACTGGATCTTAGGCCACCATTTTAGCAGCAGCTTGTACTTACCTATTTTCAGAGCTGGATGCTATTTGCAAATGTGATTTAGAAATATACACACTTTGAAACTGATTTGAAGGAAGTATTTTGGACCACATGCAAGCAAAAGCACCTCTCTACTCTTCATTAAAACAACCTGACCTTTTCTCTCTCAGCCTGAAAAAAAAGATGAGGATGCTTCAAGGAATCTACTCATTAAAGTTAATGCAACTTTTAAAGCAGCAGCATCTTCTTTATGCTCTTGCAGAAACCTGAAAAAATGAGACTACCTTAATGAATAGTAGAGAGATGCTATGCTCATGTGAGGTCTGAAGTTGTTCTTCTGAAACATTTTTGAAGTGTGCACAGTCCTCGTGGAATTCCTGCCGTTGCTTTTTTTTTAAGTAAATAGCACGCATATATAAAAAGTGAGTTCAGTTTGCAAAAATGAATCTAAGCATTCCTGGACTTTGAATCCAGGTTAACCAGGACTTTGAATCTAAGTAAAAGTGGGAAGCCCCCTTTTTGATAGATAATTTATATCAGGGTTTTTAATAGTAAACAGAATATGACTTTGTTGGCCATGAGAAACATTGGAATAGTGTAACCAGACATAGCACTAAATGGGACCATTATTTCACTGTGGTCATGTTAGTATGGGTTACACTCAGTAGAAGTTTGGGCTTGGAATAACTAGGATAATAGGTGGAAGCACCTAAAGCACTTTCCCCAAACCTATTATGCTTTCCTGAAATACATGCTGACTCCCTAAATGCATTCCTTTACTCTTCTTCCAGATCCAAACAAAAACAAAAACATTAAATTCATTTGCTTTTGTTCATCTGTACTAATCCACAGCATCTACGGTATCCTTTCCTTAAATTATCTAATTTTGGTTCTTATTAGTGTATTATATCAGATTCCCTAAAATGCATCATTCTTTCTGTAAGGATGTAGATTCCATTTAATTAGCTCCTATTAGCCCTCTTAATGCAAATTTCAGAACAGAGAGGTGTAAGGCCTTTTTTTTCTGTTTGCTTTTTGATAAAATTATAGTTTTAAGCGATTATTTATAAAGGATTAAGCAAAAGACAGTCCTTCTTCCAGAGCTCTAGATTCCAAAATTAGAAGAGTCCATAATTCCAACACAGTAGCCATGTTAGTCTTTTGCAGAAAAAACAATTATGAAACTACTAGTATTCTAAAAACTAGCGGTATACACTAGACTAGCCTTCCCAACCCAGTTCTTCTGTATGTGTTAGGATTACAACTCTAAGAAATCCCATTTAAGCATGGCCACTGGCTGGAAATTGCACTAGATCAGTTCTGTTAAATGTCCAATAGCCAACATTGGACCATACAGCCCCCCTCCCCACATTTGCCCTCCTGCAATCTGACTTCTTTTTTTATGAAGATCTACCTAGCTTTGGATACTCAGAATTAATCTGGATATTAAAACTTGGTTTAATCAACTCAGGCTTCTCTTAATCACCGGGAGCTCTCTCAAGAAATTAATTATTTGGGGAGAATGAGGTA
The DNA here is from genome assembly GCA_023362775.1 of Charina bottae. NCBI lineage: Eukaryota > Metazoa > Chordata > Lepidosauria > Squamata > Charinaidae > Charina > Charina bottae. The sequence continues at coordinate 204,239,505 of JALMGJ010000002.1, read as the reverse complement.
CTGTTTCTTTGACTTTTATTTTATTCATTCCAGTTACAAACAACTTCTGTTTTTAATTTAACATACCATTCCATTTATGTGTCTGCATATAAGGTTGCTGCTCAAAGTATGATCATGGTATAGAAGTTTTCCCTGTGAAAGAAATCTTTACCCTCACTGCTCCTTTTTATATTCTTTAGTTTGGGCAGGCAAGGATTTTCTTTTTAGCATATTCTTACTTGTATATGTTGACTTAGAAGCAAAGCTCCCCCTCTCTGGGGGGAGATGGGCGGTGATATAAGTTGGATAAATAAATAAATAAAAAATCTGTTGGATTCATTACAGCTTACTTTCATGTAAGGGGGCATAAGTTTGTAGCCTTAATATAGGTCCTAAGCTGAGAGAACATAAGAATGTGAAAGAGCTTTAATAAATGAGCTATACTATTTCAGAGCTTAAATCTTTAAAATATGGCTTCTTATTAAGAGTCTAATGGTTTTAAAATGTAAATACAAATAACATTTTGCTTTCCAAGCATGACTGTCTTAGTGGTTTCTCACATCTCTGGAAGCATATTATATTTTCCAGGCCATTGACTTAACAGCAGTTCACTCAAGTTAGTCTGTTCCTTGTATGGCGTCGGTCCATTGATGACTTTATTTTGGAAGTTAGTTTTCCTTTTGCATTTTTTTCTCATGATAATGGAATATTTACCCAGATAAAAATGTACACAAGCAAGCAAACAAGTTCAAAGCCTGACTAATGACATATTCCTACCAGACTTGTTCATCACTTCTCTCTGCAGTAAACAAGTTGAATGGCTTGAGCAATGCCTTCTCAGGCTAATTCCCTATGAATGGGAATGCTTCTCAAAATGGTGAATTTTTTTCCAGTTACTGTGATTGTGTTGTCAGAACCACCAGTAAGAAGATTTCCCTGTATTAGTACCTGACTAGAATAAGCATGTTAGATGAATATGGCTTATTTGATTTTTGGTTTAGCCATTGGGATTTGTTAACTTTGATTTATGATTTTGAGTATTATGTGAACAGCAGCTAAAATGAACATTCCTGAACTGTTCAAGTCAGTGTTACGTAATTGAGTAAGCAGAATCAGGGGAAACGATGACTTCTTCCTTGAATGGTTGGGTTGGAAGGAGGAGGAAAAACGGGAGGCTTGTTGTCATTCCCAAATGGTCAACTCTAGTGGTTGATAAGATTCAGAGATTAACGTAGTAAGATATTCTACCACACAATTGCTTGGTCATAAACTATTATGTATGTGCTGTATGTTTTTCTGCCAGGCATAATTCTGTGGACTAACGATTGGTTTCCTTCTCAAACGCCAGGATAATCTGACCTCTTGTTTGGTGGTTTATTGCTTAATCGGGATGTGCAAAAGTTTCTGTGCATGGAACAGCTCATTTTCAGTCGTTTGTGACAACCAAAGCAAACATGTTTGGTGAGAACATAGGCCAAAACATGCATGTTCTGGGCAGAAGTTTTTCAGGGGAGAGTGGAAAAAGCCAGGATTTTAGCAGAACAGCTAAGGGGAAGGAGGGCATTGGGAAGATCAGGCCAGCAACCTGGTGGAAATGCCACACTTGAAGCCAAGGACATCATTGATGATGATGGTTAAGGGGAGGTAGGGAAATGAAGGCACTGAGAACCTGGAGCAGGCAGGCCAATTGGAAATGCCACACTTGAAGCCAAGGACATCATTGATGATGATGGTTAAGGGGAGGTAGGGAAATGAAGGCACTGAGAACCTTGAGCAGGCAGGCCAATTGGAAGTGCCATGCTTGAAACCAAGACCTTCAATGGTGGCAGAAGCCAAATGAAAATAGGGAAAGGAAGATACTGAGAAGATTGCGGCGGCCGCAAAGGAGAGGAGAGTGAGAAGCACACCAGCCTTGTCCTACTTAACCCCTAGGACCTCTTGATTTCATTCTAGTTCTGCCAAACCTCAGCCCACCGGAGTGGTTTGAAACAAAGCGTGTTTTCCATTTCTGTGTTAAAGGTCAGTTCACAGCGTTCCTGACAACTAGCAAGGCTGGCTGAAGTTGGTGGAAGTTAAAATCCAATTGCATCTGAGGAAATTCCACATTTCTTGTCTCTGCAGTATTTTTGAAAAGGGGTTGAGTTTTCTCATACAGTACTTGTAGTCAGTAAGAAAGAACACCGTTTTCTGGATTGGATCGACCTAGAGGCCAGGACTATTCTGGTTTCATTCTGACAGGAAGAACTCTATCCGGATTTTGTTCTTTTACGTAGTAGCTGTGCAAGAGTACTCTTTTCACTGCTTCATAGAAGACTAATTTAAGCAGCCTTATTACACTAATTAAACTATTAGTTAAATATAATTATTTAATTTAATTTAATTTAATAATTAAACTAATTTAAACAGCCTTATTACTAAGGGGCGTGGTGGCTCAGCGGGTAAGGTGCTAGGTTTGTCGATCGGAAGATCGCAAGTTCGGAGGTTCGAATCCCTAGCCCCGCATGATGGAGTAAGCTCCCGCACTCGCCCTAGCTCTTGCCAACTTAGCAATTCGAAAGCATGCAAATGCAAGTAGATGAATAGGTACCACTTTGGTGGGTAGGTAACAGCGTTTCGCGCGCGTCATGCGGCCACATGACCGTGGAAGCGTCTTCGGACAACGCTGGCTCTTCGGCTAACAAACAGAGATGAGTACCGGCCCCTAGAGTTGGACACGACTGCACAAATGTGCGGGGGGAACCTTTACCTTTTATTACACCTAATCCTGCCATTTATTCAGCTTGTGTAACTAGAATTTGAAGGGAAAAGCCTCAGTGTTATCTATTTGAACCAGAGTCAGCAATTTCTTTACTTATTATTAAATTAATTATTTATTGTGAAAACAACCAAGGTAGTCTACATCATTTTATAAAAGTAGCAAAAATAAAACAATAGTAAAATCAATACACTAAAAATCACAAATTAAATCAACATCAGTAATACCATTACAATAATTAAGAAGCAAAAGCCTGGCATAGAAGTGTTTCCCTTATTCTCAGTACTGGGAAAGGGGGGGCCAAACATACTTTTTTGACAAATAAATTGTTTGGCCTGGAAGCTCCACAGGAGAAGACGTTCTTCTCCCATTTGCCAGCCAGACAAACTTCTGGTTTGAGGGGCATCTTCAGAAGTTTTCTGATCTGCTGATCTGAGTAAATCTGCTGATCTGAGTAAATAGGTTCCTAGCAGGAGATGTAGTCCTGTAGATAATCAGTCTCTAAACCCTCTAGGGCTTTGAAAGTCAACAATAGCAGTTTAAATTATTGGGAGCCCTTGCAGATCTTTCAGTGCAGGCATCATGAGATCACTGTACTTTGCACCAGTTAATAGCCTAGCTGTGACATTTTGCACCAATTGCAACTTCTAGCCTCACACAAAGCACATTGCATTAGTCAAGAAGGGTTGTAACCAATTGTGGATAATTATTGCCAAGTTTGACAGGCTCAAAAAAGGTCGTGGGTTGTGCAAACACACTCCTTTCCACAGTCACCACCTGCAAATCCACTGACAGCTGAGCATCAGGAAACACTCCCAAATTGTGAACCTGTTCTTTCTGGGCAGAGTCCAGCTCTCTCCTTCCCAACATCACCTCTGTCTCATCTGGATTTAATTTCAGCTTGTTCTTCCTCATCCAGTCATTGATTGAAATTAAGTAGCATGTAAGGGTATTGATTCCTTCCTTGTTTGTGTAAGCCCAGCATGGCGGAGTCCATGTATCTACAATAGATTCTTAAAGATGTTATGTAAATTCTTGAACGTGGATTGGTATTCTTAGCCTAGATACACAAGGGCACATTACTTTCATTAAAAATATAATAAAGTTAGTGGTGGTATAATTTTTATTTATTGGTGACATTTATGTATTCAGAAAAGTTTCGGGGGGGTGTGCCTTCAAGTCAGTTTTTGACTCCTGGTGACTTCCTGGACTAGTCCCTGCCGTTTCCTTGGCAAGGTTTTTTGGAAGTGGTTTGCCCTTGCCTGCTTCCTAGGGCTGAAAGTGACTGGCCCAACCCAGCTTTGTTCCCAAGGCGGGACTAGAACTCACAGTCTCTAGCCTGATGCCTTAACCACTACACCAAAGTGACTCTCAAAAAAACCAGAACCATAAAAATATGATCATGGAGTTCAGTTCTTTAATAATCTTGCTTGCTGGTAAAAGATTACATTGCTATGTTTTCTTTATCTTGAAAGCAATAAAAGTAGTAACTTTAAATTTAAATACTTCCCTTGTGGGGGAGATGGGCGGGATATAAATGTAATAAATAAATAATAAATAAATAAATGAAGTCAAGGGGAGGAGAATGGTTCTGTAATCTATTTGAAAGAATTTCACTGGATATTGTTCCCCACTAAATTATAAACATTCACAATATAATGACTGCAACACATTAGGCCTCAAGGGGCATCTTCTGTGATTTTGATTTCTGTAATTGACTCTAGCATACTTGTCTACCAAAGCATTTTGCTAATTATATCATAGATTTCCCCATTGATGAATATATGCTGAATTAACACAGGAGCATTAATGTTACCCTTTCACTATTATTGTTGTACAAGAAGCCATGGCAGATGTTGGCACTTAGTTACACAAACATTAGTCTTAACGATTGGCCATTTGGATTTGATGACAAACGGGAGGCCTGGTGGAAATCTGAGGCTCAAACCAATCAGGAAGTTAATGAGGAGAGAAATTACCACTGCAGCTTCTCCTTAATTACATCCAGGCTAGGCGGGAAAGGAGTGCTGTGGATGAATCTTGGCTCATCAAAGGTGAATGAGGTCAGAGACCCTTTCATTTTGTGTTTTGTATCTAGCAGAGATTGAAATGTTGCAAATATTTCTTCCACTATATTAGCTTTTAAATTGTTTAAAAAGTTTGCTTTGATCCTTTGCTATTTATCGTTCTGGAAACTGGGCACTTCCTTTTGTGTAATACCAGTTCTTCAATGATTTGGGCCCTAGGTCCTGCTGCATATGCCATTTCCTACTTTTGTTCCACCCCTTTTGCATGGTGCCATTGAAACCAGGACGCTTTACTCTGGCCAGAGGTGGGCAATCTTTTGAATCAGGAGGCCACAGCTAATGCTTTCAAGGGAATGAGTAGGATGATGGGGAACACAGGGATAGAATTTTCAACTTTTTTGCTGTTGAGGGGTCAGGACCTGATGGAATGTTGGAAAAAATATATATAAAGGGTCTCGGGTCTCTGTCCATCTGTCTGTCTATTATTCTCTCCTGTTCTTGGAGAGAATAATAGACAGACAGATGGACAGAACAAGACCAAATTTATTACGGTGAGAGAAGCTGTAAAGGAAGATCTTTGTTCAAAAAACGATGCGGATCAGGCTTGGAGCTGAAGAGAAAAACATTAAAGAATTCCTCCAATGCATCCCTATTGAAGAGGAGGTTGGGCAGTGGCCAACTGCTCTATTCTTAAGACCTCAAAATGGCAGGAAACTGTCCCACTCTGGTGACATCATGCAACCTTAGAACAGGAAGTGGCACAACTGTGCTCTCTCTGTTTTATTCATTTATTCATTTACAAGTATTTATATCCCATCCAACTCCCATGACTGGGCAGTTTACACGATTACAATTAAAACATCCAAAAAGAGACAAATCAAGACAATATGCTGTATCGAAATAGTCATATATTAGTACAGGGCTTTCCAAAGTTTTCCCGCAGCGACACAACAACCGCCGTTGGTGTGTCGCTGCGGGAAAAACCAGAAGTGCCGCCACTGCCGCAGCGCGCAAAAACCCGGAAGCGCTGCTGCTGCTTTCAGATTTTCACGCGCTGCCATTGCTGTGTCGCCGCGGGAAAACCCGGAAGCGCTGATGATGATCAGCGCTTCCGGGCTGTGTGGCGACACACCAGACTGTGTGTGGCGACACACTTTTGTGTCGCCACACACAGTTTGGAAAGCTCTGTATTAGTACAATGACCATGGCAACCAGTCATTATAAAACACAAAAGTTAGTAAGCAATTGCCAACCTAGAAATTCGGAAGCATGTAAATGCAAGTAGATGAATAGGTACCACTTCGGTGGAAAGGTAACAGCGTTCCAAGCATGTCATGCCGGCCACATGACCGCGGAAGCGTTTTCGGACAACGCTGACTCTTCAGCTAACAAACAGAGATGAGCACCGGCCCCCAGAGTTGGATACGACTGTGTGGGGGAACCTTTACCTTTATTATAGACCTTGTCAATCTAACTCAGTATTTCTCAACCTTGACAACCTGAAGAAGTGTGGACTTCAACTCTTAGAATTCCCCAGCCAGCTTTGCTGGCTGGCGAATTGTGAAGTCCACACCTCTTCAAGTTGCCAAGTTTGAGAAACACTGATCTAAATGTTTATTAGTAGATCCCCTGCTTATTTACAGAGGTCCACAAGGCTGACACTCCTATCTCTGATGCCTGGAACCTGTCAGTTTGTTCCACATCAAGGAACATTAAGGAAGAGAGACTTAGAAAAGCTTTTGTTGCTTCTCCATCCCCTACTGCTAAGTTTTAGCAAGGATCTTTTACTGTGCACTTGGGCACAGAGAATCTTCTAGCTGTGCTCATGTCCTCTGAAGATGCCAGCCACAGCTACTGGCGGAACATTAGGAACAAAAACTGCCAGAACACGGCCACGCAGCCTGGAAAACCCACAACAACCATCGGATTCCGGCCGTGAAAGCCTTCGACTATACATTGATCTTTTATTGATTCCTTGGATATTACAGAGAATTTGTGAGAGGAGCAAAGATGGTGAATTCAGGTGGTGGGGAGAGATCTGCCACAGTGAGATACACCCCCAATAATCACAAGAAACACAGACAGTTTGGTGTAGTGGTTAAGGCACCAGGCTAGGAACTAGGAGACCATGAATTCTAGTCCCGCCTTAGGCATGAAAGCCGGTTGGGTGACCTTTGGGCCAGTCACACACTCTCAGCCCTAGGAAGAAGGCAATGGCAAACCACTTCCGAAAACGTTGCCCAGAAAACTGCAGGGACTTGTCCAGTAGCCAGGAGTCAACACTGACTCAAGGGCATCCCCCACCCCAAAAGAAAGCACTGGGCAGGAAAAAAGGGCTTTCTCTTTTTTGCTAATTCTCATTTAATTTGTGAAAAAGAATTTTATTTTGAATTGCCTTTCAAAGAAGAGCGCTTTAGTGAATCTTTACATTGGGTAGAATATGAGGTGGCCAAGGCATGCGTGCCTCCTGCCTTTCATGGTACAGTCATCTCTCCAGGAACCGGTAACTTCCCTGGCATCCCACACTTAGTTAAATTCCAAGGGAAGATGCCACAAGAGAACTCCTCCTGGGCTTTTTCAGACAGGGAAGCATGGTAGGAAGATAAGTAAGAGAAAGTAACGCCAGCGGTTGCTTGCGGCCTTTGCCAAGCACCTTGAGAATAAGGTAGAAAGAACAGAATGTTCCTTGCATGGGAGGAAAAGTGAGAAATCAAAAGGCAAATTCAGCACAGCACTATTAGGCTTCCAAGAAGGGCAGTCACTTAGTTGGGGGGGGAGACGGTTGCCCTGGCAACTAGATCTTAGAACTTCTGGGAGTACTTGTATAGCAGCAGCCACACCAATGTGCAGAATATACCTCCAGTTTCAATTTTGTTATCATTGCTAGGGCTATTTCTCACACTTTTGTAGAATTGAGGTCCAGATGTCCATGGAATAATCGTGAGGGAAAAGATCTGGTTTGTATTTACTGACTTCTCCCTGAATTGTATAGTCCAAAATGGATTGTTTATATCAGAGCTTTCCAAACTGTGTGTCACGACACAAAAGTGTGTCGCCACACACAGTCTGGTGTGTCGCCACACAACTCGGAAGCGCTGATCATCATCAGCGCTTCTGGGTTTTCCCGCGGCGACACACCAATGGCGGCGCGCAAAAACTGAAAGCGGCAGCAGCGCTTCCGGGTTTTTGTGCGCTGCCACAACGGCAGCACTTCCGGGTTTTCCCGCGGCGACACACCAACGGCGGTTGGTGTGTCGCCGCGGGAAAACTTTGGAAAGCCCTGGTTTATATATATGCAGTTGTTTCTTTCAGTTGCATAAAGAGTCCATATTTGCACAGTGCGTATCTACAAAGGAACTGTTCTCTGTTTGATTCCCATTTGAGTTACCACTTTTTTCTGTGCCTTTAAGAGCAACTAGGAATTCAGCTGCTGAGTTATTGCTTAATTTTTCTTTGTTATATGCCTATTAAAGGCATTGGAGTCCTTTCAGAAATAAGTAGCAATGCCAGTTCTAATGGAGTTGAAGTCAAGTTGACTTCTGCCACATAAGAACAGGCATTGCTACCTTTTTTCCAAATGAGCTCCAGTACCTTTAATAAGACCATAACAAATTAGTATTTTTTCTGCTCAGCCAGGGGGCAGCCCCTTGTCAAACATGTTTGATCCTGCAAAGTTAAATGTGGATGATACTTGGGTTGAAGAACATCAGGCTACGTTGGAAAGTTGAAAAAGCATTCCCCCCAAAAAGCAACAACAATCGACTTCTGTAGTGTTGCCAAGAAAATATGGATGTGTCCATGTAATCATCTGAACATCTAAAATTAAGCTTGATTGAAGGAACACTATACCTTTTGTGTGAACATATTTGATGAGAATTTCCTTCTCGGGGGTGCTTCTACCATCAAAAACTAGTAAGTTGGTGATAACGTAGATAGTTTTTTCTCAAGTTGAAATTTGCCTGCCATGTAATATGCCCAAGCTTCTAAATGAGTTTCAACATTGATGTTGTTTCTGAAATGTATTGCTTAAAGTCCTACGGTCACTGACATCTGCCTGGAGGCAAGGAGGTCATATGCTGACGAGTGTCATGACATCATCACACAAATAATGCAACTTAGGTACCTGTGCCAGACATTATGACATCACGTAATTGCATTATTTGTGTCATGACAGGATGCACGTGTCATTTTGAGGTCATTGTGGCTTGTTATAGATACTGCTGTTTTGTAATGCAATCATTTTGTCTGTATTTTGGTTTTATCATGTGTTTTTCTATAATCTACCTTTTAAAATGTTAATGACAAGGTTGAAATGATTTAAAAATACTAATAAATACCACTCTTATTCTTCAAAGCTTTAAGCAGATAAGAGGTCCTCTTGATCTTAATAAAATAATCACATAATCTTTATAGATGTTATTCAGATATAACTGGAACTTCAAGGAGGAGACCTTGTTTTATTCTGCATAAAATACAATTGACTCATCATTCACTTGTTTTATTGAAGTTAGGAGAGGTAAGTTAATACACAGAAGTCTGGTTATTTCCCATAGATTGTCAGCTTATATGACAAGCAAAGATTTTGTTTGTTGAGCCTTTTCTCATCCTGGAGCTGCTTTGGTGACAGAAGTGTATTCACCTGCTAAATTTCTTCCTATCATGCAGATTCTCAGTTGTGAGAATCTTATCAGAGAGGGAGAGATGATGTTTAGTTTGTGTGTGTGGGTCTGCAGGGGGTTTAAAAAGGACCAAACCATGTGACTATTTATGCCTGTATGTTCATCTGAGGTACAAACAATTTATTACAATGAATGGGCAACCCATGATTCGGGTTCATGTTTTATGACCCACCATGGGCAGTCCATTTATATTTGTGAAGTCCTGTGAAAATAGGTGAGAGAAATGAAACGGGGTATCCCTAGAAAAAGGCATTTTGTGACTAACATTTAACCTGGACCAACTTTGTGGTTCCCTTCTCCCAGCAATAATGTCTTGGGCATGTCTAGGACTGTGCTTAATCAAGTACCATTTCTGGTTCGACTGTGGATTGCTTTGTCCATAGGTGTATGTAAGGCAAGTTGGCTGTAAAATATTACTATTCCAGGTCATTTAACTTGGCATTCCCTTTTTTCTTTCCCCTCCCCCTTTATCCTATTGCTTCTCTAGTATTTTCACCACCCAGCAGTCAAGATTCTGGCTTGGTTTCACTTTCCAGCAGTTCTCCCATCAGCAATGAAAGTACCAAGGCTGTGCTGGAGTGTGAGTCGGCCTCTGACTCCAGCACCTTTCCAGTTCATTCTGTTATGGAAGATGGCGAATAAGCAGGGATAAAAAAAACAAAAGTCCTGCTGTTGATTTCCTTGAAGAAGTGCCTTCATGTTAATTTGTGTTTGCCTGTTTTGTGATGACAGATGCTGAAATAACTGTTGAGAAAATGTTCACTTATTCCCTTTATATTTGTTCCGCACTTTGTGACTTGCAATCTTAGATAAGAACAATGTAGTGTAGAGTGCTGCAAGAGTTTTACCCTTAAGTATATTGAAAGAAAATTATTGGTATAATCTAATTTTTTAAAAAAAATCTCCATTTTGACTAGTAAACAGTATAGAATGTTTAACACTCCACTGTTTCGCACTATACTATAAATATTATTTTGTAGATTACTTTGTAGATAAAATGTAATCAAAGTTCAGTGTACACAAGGATACTTAGATTTGCTCATAACCGATTTATCCAGCATATAAGGGTTTGATTAATTCTTTAACGGTGTTCAAAAGCAAGATGCTTCAAATATGATGAAAATTTGAGGAATATGTAGCTTCCTATTGCAAAATAGAATTGTTCCTCCTTTTTAAAGAGGTACTGCAAGAGTTAGGACTGATATGTGAGATTGTATGTTTTACAGACCCAGGGTTCTTTTTTCTCCATGATATGTAAAAGTAGAAAAAAAGTTTAAGCAAGAATGGTACCTTTAATTAAAAAAATATCTGTGATGGATTCTTCTTGGTGGTTCTGTTTTAATGGAAGATACTGTATTTTGACCAGACATATCCTCTATTACTAGCATAACATTAAAAAACATTTGTACAAGTTAACCTATTTGCTACAGTGTTAGCTCCAAGTATAAATGGCCTTTTAAAAGTTATTATAGATTTTTTCAATATTCTGTTAAGAATGCCTTAGCATGTACTTTCTCTTAGTTACAGAAACCAACCAGAAATAAAACTAGTCTTTAAAACAATTCATTGTTCTCTATAGTTGCAGCAGTAGTGAAATAAAAACGTTATTGATGACCAAATTTTCTTGTGTGTGCATAGTTGGCAAGCTGTATTAAACAGGAAAAAAAGAAATTACTTGTATTTTCTTCACTCTGTGCTTTGAAAACATCTATTTGATTTCGCCCCCATCTGTTGTAATCAATAACCTGACCATCTTGTTTTTTATTAAATGCACTTACTCTTAATTTCATCCACCAGTGGTTTTAGAGAGAATAATGTGGAGTTACCTATATGGGTTTGACATTATAAATCACTTCTTGGGGCTGAATTGTATAGTGGTATCGATTGATCCTGATATATCACAGAAATTTACTGTCACTTCTGTTTTCAATTAAAGATACAATCAGTCAGATAATGACTTAATTGGATTTTACAGAAGATTGAGTTTTATTGCCCGGTGCTTTACGAGTTTAGTTAAGGAAGATCATTTTATCACACTTGTCAGCCTGCAACTGCAGTTGGGTGCCTTTCTGCTGCAGCCTGCTGCTGTTGCCATTGTGACAGACACATGGCTGGAGCAGAGGGCAAGGAAAGAATAATATCAGGAAGAGGTGGCTGAGCGTGCAGCTAACAGCCAACGGCAGCCAGCCGAGAGGATGCCTCCCCTTTTTGCTTTCTTTCTAAACTGTTGAAATATAGAGCTGTGGTTCCTTGGTGAAGCTTGCAGTTTGCCTCCTATGCTCTGTTGTCTCTCTGTCCCCTCCATTATCCAAGCAGAGGATAATGCAACAATGGAGGAGAGGTGGGCGTTTACTGTACCAGATGCCCCTGTGCCAGTCAAACCCTGGCAAGGATAAGATGAATTGAGAAGCATCCTCGCCTCCTTGGCACTACACCAGGGTCAGGCAGCATTCTGGACCGAGCTTCACCTTTAGATCTGACCTTTAATACGCTACAAAAAGTTGCCCAGCCATACAAGTAATCTAAGCTTGGATAGATGACCACCCTGCTATTAAAAACAAATTAAATCGGAATTATCAGGAAAAATGCATAGCATACCCTTACGAGCAAACAAAGCTAGTGTGGAATCCTTCCATTCTCAGATACCTCCAAATATGTATTGCACAGGAGAGCTGTGTTAGTCCAAAAATCAGAAATAAGTATGCTAGCCCCTTTTCAGGCTAGCCAATTTTATTAAAAGGCATAAGGTTTCCTGAACTACAGCTCACTTAGCTACTCATTTTTAGTAAGATTGGTTAGCCTGAAAAGGTGCTATCAGACTCCTCAAAATACATACAATTTCTTTCTAGTTGAGTGTGACTCAAGGGAGTCTTTACCTATTTACAAAAGAGGATTTGGAGTCCTGTAACTGAAGAATGCAAAGTAAGGCTTACATAAACAAAACACCGGGATTTATATACATTCCAAGCCGCGTGTGTATCATTAAATTCTGTCCAGTCTCAAGGTATTTCAAGCAAGGGAACTCTTAATCCGTTTGGTTAAAATTGCCCATCTTCGTAGATTGTAATAGCTTCTCATCTACAGTCCAGATATATGGAAATAATTAAATGAAACCTGGTCTAAACTTCCATTTGGAGATCAAGCTGCTGCTGACTTTCCAAAACGTCAGTGAACTCATGTAACAAACAGGAAATATCCTTGAACGGCAAACGATGAAGATGATGAAGATATAGAATAGGGATTGCCACCCTTTCTCACTGCCAGTGCTTCAGTCCTTTTAACATGAGAAAATCAGATTTTGCTAACCATTTATCTTCCTGCTTTTTTGGGAATGGGGTGGGGGAGTGTAATCTACTGAATCTCCAACAGTTATGTAGCTATTAGAAAAACCCCGTTTCAAACAAGAATTGGCAATTACCATTACTTCAATTTATCCCAATCTGTGAGTGCAAGTACCAACATGATGAGCCAAAAAAGCAAAATATTTCCACGGATGTGTCAAAAGCACCTCCACAATAACGCCAAATATTTTTACACACACAAAGGGAAAAGCTGGAATTGCATACAGCAGATGGAATTCCATTACACTATTAATCTTGTGTCCTCAAGTATCTCTTAGATCATTTTCATATATGAATTTGAAAGATGTACTTTTACTGTTATCACCATGTGTGAATGTTTCTAAATCATCTTTAAAATGCTTAGGAAACAGTGGAAAATATTATTGCCCTACTCCAGAAAAGGAACTAGTACCTGCCAAACTCCAGGGTCTTAAAAAAAAAGGACATCTAGAGCTACCTGTTTTGCTATGACATTGGAAAGCTGCAAAATAAAATAGAAAATGAAATGAGCATGTCAGAAGAAGATACAAGGAGTAACAAAAAATGAGATTCCAACTCAGATTCACAACATAGCATCTTCGCAGCTTGAACATTTAAAAAATCTGTTTCCAGCCTTAGTGCAATCCTACATAGAATTTACCCTCACTGAAGCCAGTGAGAAAAATTCCCATGTACATTTTTAGAGGGTTGAAATATTAATTTACATACTTGCATGTTGTACCTAAAACATTTGCATGGGTACCTTTGAGAAATTTGCTGAAGCTAATCTCAGCTTTCCTTGTGGTTAATTAATTCTTTCCCCTACTTCACCTTTTCTAAAGGGTTGATTTGAGAAGGCAAATACGTCTTAGGAGTGAGGGGTGGCAATGTGAAGTAAATAATTTGTGTCCTAACTTCAGTCTAGATCGTGGTGTCAGTGTCATGCAGAGAGTTGTTCCTATATAGGCAATTCAATCAAATGTGTTTTTCTGTTCCTAATTAATATCCATAATTGAGGGTTAGAGAGCAGAGCCAAAGAGACATAAAACTGACAGTTTTGAGTCTCTTATCTAACAAGATTTCTTGTGTGTATGGCCAATGTTGACAATAGCCCAAACCACTTTAACACCTAAGAAAATGAGTGTTAGAGTGCTTGTTTTTTTTTCTTTTTTGCTGGTTTCAAAAGGACAGTAGAACTTTGAAAACCAAAAATACTGAGATTTTCAATCTATTCGCAGCTCATTATTCCCACATCCACCCTTTTTTATAGGACTGTTTTGGTGGACACAATATTTGATTAATAATTTACAACTTGAATTCCATTTTTCACACCACTGCATACATTAAAGCAGTATTAAGACTGCTTTTGGCCATATGCAAAGTGTAGCCTATTTACAATTGCCTGCAGAAATCAGGGCTGTTTCATAAATAGTGATTTATGAGTGAATGGGTTCCATGCATGTAGCATGTATATTAAGGTGTTACATTATTTTATTAATAGTGCTTTCTATTTTTGTTTCTTCATTCATGTACTTTACTTGTGACTCTATGATCTCGATCCAGGCTGAAAGGAAGACACTTGTACAAGTATGGACCTAACCTCATTAGTTACAGAAATTAATCATAGCCTGTTCACTACATTAATGGGCACAAATTTTGGCAAGAGGTTTCATTGAAGAGATGTAACAGATGCTTTTGAAGATTATCTAAGCCAATGCATTTTAAGAGTATCTAGAATGACAAAAAAACATAATCCTTTACAATATTGCAAGAATGAACTGTTGAAAAACCAGGTAAACTATTTACCTTTGGAATTACATCCAACATGTACTTGCATACAGACATATTTTTAGTGAAGTTAAAATACATGTGGAATCTGAACCAATTCAGGCAGGCTTGCCTTTTTTACACTGGCAGGAAAAAAAATATTTGCAAATAAAACGAATCCATTAAGGGGGCTTCCCCCCCCCCCCCACACACACGATTCCTTAGATGAGTTTATATTCCCAATTTCAGAATTAAGACCTGATTCTAACTGCATTTACTAAAAGTAGGTAAATTGAGCATTCTTCTAATTGATTCATTTTAAAATGGTCGGTTTTAAATTTAAGGAAATAACACTCGTGCAAAGGAGATATATGCGCCCACACACAAAACACATTGCCAAAACGCAACTCTAATTTTTATTCCGTATGCATAGTACTATATGGAGAAAAAATCACCAAAGACAGAACATGCTGTTAGGGAATTAGCTGACGGTGTCCTTTCCTAAGTGCAGATTAAAATCCCCTTTTACCCAATGGCGTAATTCTCAGTCCGTATGGCCAACCACCATGATCACTGGAAATTACGGAACTTGTAGGCGACACGTCTGGACGGGCTGGGCTGGAGAAAGCTGCGTTCTACAATCAGATCATTAATACTCCGTAGCTGACGGAGCGTGAAAGGGCAGGAGAGCTTGGCCCGTTTTCTTCCGCGACGCTCCCTCGTTCCACCACCTCAAGCATCGCTGTCGGGGCCCCGCTGAGCAATCCTACCTCGCCCTTCCCCGAGAAGGGCCTCTGGGAGCCAAGAGGGGGCCTGTGCCGTCCGACGCAGCTCGCCAAGACGCCAAGACGCCGAGAGGCCTTTGCTCCCGGTGAGGCTGCAGCGCGCGCGGGGCAGGGGTGGCAGCCTCCAAGAAGGGCAGCGAAGCCGCCACCCGCCTAAAGCTGCAGAAGAGGTGGCGACCGAGCGAGGGCAGCTAAGCCAGCGAATCTTGCCAGGCTGGAAATCAGGACCTTCCCCACCGCCCGCGCTCTGGGGCTCCAGAAAAGCCCCCTTTTTGTGCCGCCAACCAAAGCGCCCTGACGGCGCTCCCCGACCCTGACCTTGCCACTGAGACTTTTTGAGCGCCAACGCGTCTGGAAATGACCGCGGAGGGGCCTCTGGAGGCCTCTCGAGTCGCCCTCCCGCTTTCGGGCAAACAGCTCCGGGTGAGTGACCAAGCCCAAAACAGCGTCTCCTCCGCCAGGCGGCCGGCCTATAAAAGCAGAACCAGAGCCGCCTCTGGCTGCCTCTTTAGCGCGGCGGGGCGGGGGGAGGATTCTTCTTTTACAGCCGTGGAGGGACCGAGGTGGAGCCTGTGGAAGGGGAAATGGGGCGCGAGGTGGTCCGACTTTAGCAGTCAATGCGCGCTGGGCGCCTAGGTTGGCTTTGGACGAAGCTCGGTCGCCAAGAAAAAGGCCCGCTCTCAGCATCCTGCGATGCGTCTCATTCGGCTCCTAAAACTAATCCCCCGAGCGAATCCTCGGCTCCTACTGTTTCTTAAGAGCAGAAACGTGTAGTCATATTTTGGGCCGGGCTCCCCTCTGAAGCAGAGCAGAGAAGGAGACATACGGCTCTCCCGCCTTGGGAAAGCTTGACTTGGAGAGGGGGCGCGATCTAGGCAGTTTTATCCTACCCGGCAGCCTGAAAATCCTACGCGCGCTCATTCGGCCACAAATCCTATTGGCTGCGGTAGAACTTCCTGGCGAATGAAAGCCCCCAGGATTGGTACCTGCGATCTACCCAGGAGCTTCTCCTGAAACGAGGCCTTTTCGGTCTTCGCCCGTCTATTCAGAGGCCAGTGCCCCTGAGCTAGAGGGCGTTTAGAGGGTGGCCGCCCTAGAGATTTTTGCATTCACCCCTTTCGACCGCCAACGCCAACCTGCTTAAGAAAGAACATGCTATCGCACGTCGGTTATTTTGAAAATGGACTACCCTGCCTTTGCTTTGCGCAAATGAATCCAGACAGCACTGCGACTCGGAAGCCTGTTTTTCCCCGCCCCCGCATGGAAAGGGGCGGAGAGTTAGAACCTGAACAAGAAACGTGTCACCAAATATTTATGAATGGCTAGTGATCAGTGACCTTTATTAATTCTATTCATTTTCTCGAGATTTCCACGGCTGTTTATCGTGCAGCTGGGATTCATTCTTTCGCCCATTATAACAGCTCTGCTGGGGAGTGGGGGCGGGGCGGGGTGGGGGGAGTTTAACAAGGTGGTGGCAGAGCAAAACCCTTTACCTTTAATGTATGGCTCCTTTAGAGCGCGGGGGGAGGGGGGGGGCTCCTGATCCCTTCGTCTCCCTCCTGGGAATGGAGCTCCCTCCTCAGAGAAAACGGGATCTGGAGCAGAAATGATCCAAGCGCTTGCTTGATGTTTGGGATCTTTTTATCTCTCCCCGAACTAGATAGGAAGATGCCGCTGGAAGGAGCCTTATCTGCCTTCAGTTTTGTCAGAAGGATATCGCCTTCCCGGTTGAGCCTTTTTCAGAACCAACGATCGATTTTTGAAAAGATAAATCTCTCCCCGTTCTATGTCCTCCCCAACCGAGATCTCAAACCGATAAAAAATAAACTAAACCCTTTAAGCGTTCGGCAGCCGCTTCCGATACTGGGTTTCCCGGTTCACCTCCTATTTAGTAGGACTTGTTTTTTTTTTTTTTTTTTTTTTTTTTTTTTAGCATTGCGGCACTTTGGGACGCTGTTCTTCTGAAGCTATTTCTAAGGAGATACAACTGGGCTTTCCTTCCCAGATTCCCGTTTGATCTCTTTCCTTCAAACCATTCTGACATCCTCAAATTCCAACGTTTTACTCTCAAACTCAAAGAGCAGTCCATTTAAAGCCCGATTAAATACGGTGGGACTTAACTCAATACTTCCTTTTTATTTACTTCGGATTTTCCCCACTTTTGCCCTACCTTTGGGGGGGGGTAGAAGGAGGAATGTTTGACCTGCGCTACAATCTAGTTTTGGGGTGAAAACAGATTTCAAATCAATTCATTGATGGAGGAAGGGGAAAGAGGCGGATCTTATGCTCTTTTAAAGAGGAGTCAAAATTGCTACTTCCCTTCGTCCGCAGGCATTTCCAAGGCACAGGTACTTTTTTCGATCCTGTTAGTCCAGTATCAGCCGGAAGACAGACGCCATTTCTTCTATTAAGGGTGACCTTTGCTCGTTTTGAGCCCGTTTTTAGTGATCCAGGAAAAGTTGGATCGATCCCACTGGTCTTAAGGTCAGGCCCCACCTGCCACTTCACTCCGTGGCATTTCTGGGGTTCGGAGGGTCGCGCTGGGGCGGGGGTGGGGTCTCAAACGAAAAACCTGCTCTAAAAATCCTTCTGCTTCTTCGCTGATTTGGAAACGTTTTCAATTTCCTTGATCGCTTCCGATGAAGCTTTAGTTACGAACCGAAGTTCAGTCCATTGCTGACGATAGCTCGTTGCATTCATTCATTCATTCGAAATGTGTAGTAGCCGCCTGTCACGCCAGAATCCTCAGGCGGCCTACAATAACGAATTACAAGCGGGAGTGCTTTTGCACTCTGGATGTCATGGTCCTTTGGAGGCCTCTCTGTGGATCAGACTCCCCATTAATTCACCAACTTCGGGGACAACAAGGCAGCCTTGCTACATTTGGGAAGCCCCTGCTGTGTGGGACCCTGGACATCTGACCGGAAGTTCTGCCCTAAGCCCTTCCTCTCCCCACTCCGCCTCCAATATTTCAATATATTAAAATACGAAGGTGCCTTGGAATCGAGTTGATAGACCTGAACATCTGCATACCAATAATAATAATAATAATAATAATAATAATAATAATAATAATACAAATTTCTCCGCCTGTTCCAGACATAGTTTGCCGTTCGTTCTTCCGGGATGGTTTTGACTTCCTAGATACCCTGGCGATCTCCCACCCAAGTACTCATCACGCTGGATCCTATTTAGTTCTTCTTTTCCAGAATGCCACGTTTGCCTACCTATCCCCATGAACAGCTTGGTGCAAACGCGGGATGGAAGCCCTCCACAAACCCTCGCAGTGAGGTTAGGAAACCGAATCAAACCCAAAGGAAGGGGCGCTGATTTTAGAAGCCTGGGCCCCAGGTTCAAGGGCTCCATTACCCCTTCCTGGTCAAGGCGTCCCTCTCGCCCCATCCCTCGAAGAGAAAACGGCTCCGGCGGACTTTTTTTTAACTTGCCTGGGCGGCTGGCTTTCGTGGCAAGCGAGCTAGGGTCCCCCCACCCCCGTTTCCCCCTACCCCCAACGGCAGAGGCCCCCGCCCTGCCGCTCGACCTGATTGGGACCATATGTTTGGCCCATTCATCCCCTTTCAAGCTATTCTCCGGGGCGCAAACGGCGACCACGTTCGAGTCACCTTGAAATTGCCTCCTCTCTTATTACGCCGCTTTTCCTTTCCCAATTAAAAGCTTAACAGCCCTGGAAACGGAGTTCATGTGGCGAAGTTTACCCTGGGCCCCGCTTCTGAAAAGCCTTCTGCTGGGATCCCATTATGTGCTTGACTAAACCTTTTCTGCCCCGAGCAATGGGACCGGTTCTCGTCAGGTGTTGAGTTACAATAGGCTCTCAGGCAGGGGACGTGGCACTCACAGAAATGCCGACCCGGACCTGTGGGGAGATGTTGTCAAATACTGGGGGTTGCGGAGAGCGGAGGGGGGCGAGGCGGCAGAACTCGTCCGATTCCCAGCAAAGAGGCGAGAACAAGGCCCCGCGGCCCGGCTCAAGGGCCCGGGGTTTGCGAAGGGGGGCGGTGTCCATCCCCGCTGCTTTCGGAGGGGGGTCTGCAGGGGGAGGCCTGCCAGCCGGCGACACGGCTTCCCTCGGCCTGGCTCCTTTCGGGAGGCGCGGCTGCGTTTGCCTGGAAGGGCCGCTGCGGCCAACCTGGAACGCCGACGTTACGCCGCCGGGCGACTGGCGGGGGCGGGGGGGGGGTGTTGGAGGTAAACCTAGGGACCTGCCAGGGCCGGACGAGGCCGGCCTGCCTGCCTGCCTGCCCTCCTGCCCCACTCTCCCTGATTTCTTTCCTTGCTCAACAGAGTTGACCCTATATAGGCCTCGGGTGCTGCATCCCAGGGCAAATTTAGATATTTGTGTTTTTAAGGATCGATGTATAACCATTTAATACCATCGGGGTTCAATGGCTCGCTTTGTTGTATTTTCTCAAAATGTTATGTTAAAGCTAAATTTTAATTTGTAAAATAAGCGGCCTTGCAGTCACGTTTTTAACAAAGTGACTCATTTCATTAGAATCATTTCCCCAAACTGTGCTGTGTCCAAAACTTAACATTCTCCTCGTTACGAATTATGGGGAGCGCCTTTCGTTAGAGAAGAATTTTCTTCCCCTCGCCTTCTGAAATTTCTGCCCATTTCTCTTCCAATGCTGATTCCCAGTCCTCTTTTATCTCGTCCCCCAGGATTTAAATCCTTTCCCTCAAATGATTTAGATGCCCTGGATCCCGAAGGACGCGGGGAAAATGGATTTCGAATGGGCACCCGCCTTCCCACTCCTATTCACGTTTAAGGAACAAGAGTTGCTGAACGTTAAAAACTGGTTTCCTTCCCAAACTGTCCACGTTTACTCTGGGGCGGACTGGGTGGAATTCCAGAGGTTCCCAGCAGCCCCAAAGTAAAATCCAACGGACGAACAATACAAAAGAGGCAGGAATATTTGGTCTGATTTCTTTTTTAACAAGTCTGTCTGATTACTTCATCCTGAATATAGCGAAATGTTTTGTATTAGCGCGCGGTTGACAAGAATTAGAATCTCGGTCCGAATCGGGTATAATTATTATACAACCTTCCTGGAAGATGTTTAAAATCTACAGCCAAATTATTGTTTTAGGCTGGCTGCCCGTATCTATGTCTCTTGTACTGATATTTTGCAAAGCTTTACTCTCCCCTCCTTCGAGAAACCTGTTAGCAGTTATTTACATATCAACGAACAAATGTAATTTACTTAGATTTGGGACAAGAGTTTCTGGAACAATGCATGCGTGTGTATTGGGGGGAGGGGGGAGGTTTTGGAAGGAATGGACCTTGATCTCCCATTCTGCAGCCTCTAACATGATACCTATAAATTCACCCCGCAAGTCGGGCAGCGACTTAGTGTTCAAGCATATTATTGGTTAGAAATCGTGTTGGAAGGGAAAGAGGTCGGGAAAGAGTTAAGCCTGGAACGGCCCCTTAGCCAATCCCCGCGCTTGAAAGTTTTAGAGGAATGGGATACAGAACCTTCAGCAACGGCTCCGCCCGTTTTGTAGAAGGGGTCCCGGTTTCTTTGCAGGCCCCAACCCTAGCAGAAGATTCAGGTGCATGGCGCGTAGAAATCCGCAGATTTATCCAGGTTTACTTGCTCGGTGCAAATTCCACTGGGGGTTCCTTATTTTGGAAGGCTGTAGAGCCCTCGCAAGTCAAACGACGCTGGAGCCGCTTGTCAGCCGGTATGGGACTTGCCACCGGAACGCACAGCCTCGGCCTGGATGAAGCGTTGAGTCTGCGCTTCTTCCAAAATAAAGAGCTCGCGCCTGTGTGCGTGTGTGTGTGTGACCCAGAGATGATCTGTACAGTTCAATTAACTGGCCGAGGCAACAGATTCGTGCCACTTGCGTTCAGATCCAGAAGGGAAAATAATCACCCGACCAATTTGTGATTCCGTCGTTTTCGTCTGGGCGCGCGCACGCGCTCGGATGCTCGCTCGCTCGCTCTCCCGCCCACTCGACCGTCGCCGCCTCCCCGCGAGCTTTCGAGGAAGAAAGGGCAGCGGCGAGGAACGCGGCGCAGTGGGCGAGTCCACCCGTCTCCTGGAAGGGGGGTGGGAGCAAGGCAAGCGAGGCGAGAAAGGGCGGGGAATTGGCTTCGGCGGAGAGGAGGAGCGTCACCCAAGAGGCGGGGAAGGCGGGCAGGCGGGCGAAGGAGCCGCCAGCCAACTTGCACTTGAGCTCCGGCGAGTTCAGCGTCTGGTTCAGCGCCAACAGACCTTTTCTGGGAAAGCGCCGCTGCGTTCTGCCCAGCATGGGCCCGGCGCGAGTCCGGCGGACCTAGCGGCTGCTGCGGAGGGACTGCTGCTCGCGCCCCCGCGGCCATGAACGGCTACGGCTCCCCGTACCTGTACATGGGCGGCCCGGTGGCTCAGCCGGCCCGGGCGCCCCTGCAGCGGACGCCCAAGTGCGCGCGCTGCCGCAACCACGGCGTGCTGTCCTGGCTGAAGGGCCACAAGCGCTATTGCCGCTTCAAGGACTGCACCTGCGAGAAGTGCATCCTGATCATCGAGCGGCAGCGCGTCATGGCCGCCCAGGTGGCGCTGCGCCGCCAGCAGGCCAACGAGAGCCTCGAGAGCCTGCTCCCCGACACGCTGCGCGCTCTGCCTGCCGGCGCCGCGACGCCTGCCTCGGCCGGCTCCACGCCGCCGGGGCACCCCGGAGCAG
This sequence comes from Charina bottae, assembly GCA_023362775.1. Lineage (NCBI taxonomy): Eukaryota > Metazoa > Chordata > Lepidosauria > Squamata > Charinaidae > Charina > Charina bottae. The sequence goes on along the minus strand of JALMGJ010000002.1, from coordinate 204,217,503 downwards.
CACCCGCCGCCGCGGCTACCGCCCCCGGCCCAGCGGAGGGCCCCGCCGGCGCCTCGCATCGCCCTCCGATGGAGCTGGCTGCCGCGGCCGCCCTGAGGTGGGCTTCGGAGCAGCCCGCCGCCGTCCTCCCGCCGCCGCTCCCCAAACCAGGTAGGTGCTTGTGGGCCGAGCGGGATCCCGGACTCGCTGCTGGGGTACTCCCCTCGGACCCCTCGAGCGGGGCAAGAACCGGGCGATTTTCTCGGGGGGCGGTTGGGTTTCCTCGTGGACTCGGCGACTCTTTAACAGAAGGCAAAGCCCCCTGCTCTAGGTTGGCGGCTGGACGCTTTCGAGCCGAGAGCGCTGCCAGCGGGGCGGCTGCAGCGGGCCTGGGGAAAGATCAACGCGCCGAACTCCCCCGTCGATGTCCGGCTTGCCAATGGAGCCCCTTGCCCTGCAGGAAGGGAGAGCTCCCGGAGGGTCCCAAATCAGGGATCCGGCAGAGGGCTACCCTAATGCTCCCCCGGCCCCTGGTCTGGAAAGAGACGCGGTCCGGCGTCTTTTAGGACTGCGCGCCTCGGAGGGGAGGGAGGTGTCTCTGCTGTCCCTCGTTCGCGGGCTGGACGGCAGGCCCCGGAGCTTTCTTCGCCTCGGAACTGAACGTTGACTTGGAGCGCAGGCTGCCGGGCCCGGAAGCTCAGGAAGACGGACCCCAGCCGGCGGGCGCCGCGTTCCTCTCCTCAGCCGTTCGCTTCCCTGCAGGTAGAAGCCGCTGCGGGAGCTCCCTGCGGGCCAGAGCGGGGCTCCACGCGCGGAAGCTGATTCGCGGGCAGCCTGGCGAAATGCGCTTTTGTCCACGGTCAGCCTCATCCGGCCCGCCAGTTCGGAAGATGATTCCAGCGCCGCGAACGCCGAGCCGGTTGAAGGTTAAGTGGGGAGCGAGCACATCCCCTCCACCCAGAAAGGAGTCTCGTGGACGCGGCTTAATAAGCGAGGCTCCTTCGTCTTCCCTGCCTTAGCCGGAGGAACTGGGCAGCGCCTCTACCTATCCCTGAAGAGCAGCTGTTAGGTCGGTGCCCTACCTACGGGATCACTCCAAAGACTAAGGCATCCTCTGCAGGCGAGCCGCTCGGTTCTCTCTCGGGAGATTTTGATTCCCTCCAGGATTTCTTCAGATACGCGGCGCTTTCGACGGTAGAAACAGAACAGAACAGATCGTGCTTGGTTGTAGCAGGATGTGATGAAGCCTGTCGTTTACTACAGGCTTAAAGGCAAGGTTACGGGCTTCAACACAGCTCCTCGGAAGAAGTCTAACTGGAATCGGAGAAGTTTACTTCCGAGTAAACATCAGACTGCTCTCCCAAGAGCTTTTGCATAGCCCTATCCTTGTAAAATCCCTGGATCCTCAGACCAGGGGGTTTCCAGGAGACCAGCAATTTGAGAGGGGTCCGAAAGGGAAGAATTAAAGTTCACTTTTTGTATAGTAGATGGTTGGCCTGGTTCACCCAACAGGGAAAGCCCTAATTTGGATTGCATAGTTTTGATTTTGATTTACGAATCCAACCAAATGTAGCTTTTAAGCCACAGGTTTATGACTTGGTGTGCTGTTCAAGCCATGCAACTATGGTGGTTCCAGAAGCTACGCTAAAACAATTTGGGGCTTGGGGTAATGTGTGAACCCAGCCTCCGTGCTTCTAGTACACGTGGAGAAAAGGGATCGGCCTTGCCATCTCAGCAGCTCTTAGACTGTTGGTTCTCTGCCATCCGGACTCCTTCTGAAGCCCCCGCGTGTCACTTTGCTTCTCCTAGCCAGCAGGCTCTTTTGAGGACAGTAACTCAAGGTTTAACCAGAAAACTTTATGCATTTCCATCGGAGCTCTGTACAGTAAATCCCATACAGCTGTTTACTATTCTGGTCAGTGACCGATGTAGAGATGTTCTGTTTTATTCTTACTTCCATCAGATCTTGGGATGACATTCAACCATTGCAAATACTTTCCATGCTCAAACCTTGAAGGATCCGGAAATGAGAATGTGATTTTGCCATGGCCGGCCATAAGCTGTTCTCGAAAGGGCTTTGCAGCGTTAAGTAAGAATGGTTCTTGACTTCTCTTCCTGGAGCCTGAGCTCCTACACAGCGGAGGAAGCAATCCTTAAAACAGATTCTTAGGAAGGCACCAAGTTGCTGCAAGAGATCTGCCTTTTTACTGGAATTGTCTTTGAGGGTGCCCCTGAAAGGAAGCAAAGATGGAAAGGCTGAGTCGGCAAGCCGGTGGACCCCTTTGCTTGGGAGTTAACCCTGTAGGCTTAAAGACAGCTTTATGCCCAAGAAAATCTGTTTGGGAATGACTGAATTCCCTCGCTCAGCATCTTCGAACCTGGTGGCTTCCTTAAAACATACTGGACAACAATATTCATCCTTCCCATCTAGCCTCGTCTTAAATCTTGAAAAATCAGAATGGATCCACTTCGTAGATAACACTTATAGAAAGCTTTTTTAAAAAAAAAAAAAAAAAGTAGAAGGGTTTTTTTTTTTCTTCCATTGCAGCAACTTGGTAGAAACAGAAAACCAGTCCCTGGATGATAGAAAAAAGATCGACAGAAATTAAAGTCTAAAAGAAGCTGACCTGTGCCTCAAGTCCCACTAAATCCTGTGAGAAAGCCTGTTATGAGCTACTCATTAGCCTGGACAATTCCCAGGATTTTAAATTTGGTCCTGCAACTGGTTAGTGAACTTGTTTTTATCTTAACAGCTCCTTCTGGGTTCATATAAACTATGGTTTATTTAAACTTGATTTACTGAACACACCATCATTAGCTGGGTACACACCACAGGCTTTCTGCAGTGGGAATTTAAGTATCAGCTGCATCTAATCTCCTCTTCTTATTTCCCTTTTTTAAAAATTTCATTAAAATAAATATACTTTTCTGCTGACTGGAGCCTCATAGGAATATATGATCCGAAATGAGTATTTCACTTAAGTCATCCTGATGCTAACTTTTAATTGCAAAGCAACTCTAGTCCTTTTGCTGTTCTCTTTCTAATTGGGCTGATTAGAAAATCTTTAATGTCCTGGCTCACCCATATTTTTTGGAAAGCAAAAGTTGGTCTCAATCTTCACCAGACACAGAAGACACAGACAAGAAGATCCTGCTAGTGACAGATCAAAGCTGCAACTTTATTCTCACACTATCCTGGGAATAACTTTTGTTAATCTCAGTGGATCTTCTGAGCAGACACTGTGGGGCTTGTTGAAATTCTGCAGATTGCTAAAGGAGGAAATAGATGGATGGAAGAAGTGGGAGAAGGCTGTAATAGCCCAGCCCGTCACTATTACACCTCTGAATTAATTATTGCACTTCTTGTTTAATCCCTTGGTTTTTACACATTTAAATAAATAAAAATGAAGTAGAGATTCAGGCTGCTATCAGTATAAAAAAGTTCTAAAGTTTGGAAAAATTATAACTTAAAATAACAAGAGATAATAGAGCAGATATAGACAAATTGGTGGTGAGGATTTAAACCATCCTTTTCACTAAGTAACCGCAATGAGAAAGTGTAGATCCCGAAAAGCCTTTTCAGAAGCAACAAATTCCACCAACAGAGGCAGCCACATAGTAGGCCCTGCCGGGTCCACAGCTGCAGCTCCTGTAATAAGGAAAAGAAGGGTTTTCCCCTTGCAGATTTGAAGTTCATTCGTGGGCAACATAGGCCTCATTTAGAGCAACCTCCCCCAACTCTCAGTGTCCATCTAGAGCAGTGTTTCTCAACGTCGGCAGCTTTAAGATGTGTGGACATCTTAAAGCTGCCGAGGTTGAGAAACACTGCTCTAGAGGGCTGTCTCAGCGTCCCCTGCAGCCTCTTTTGCTGAGTTGAGAAACGTCCCCTTAGTCCAGGTGGGAATTGCACTTTTGTACCGTTTTTCGGGGGGAAAGACACGGGAGAGAGAAGGCTGTAAAAGGAGCCAAGCCCGTTCCGTGTGTGCCACTGCTGTGCCCAGAGTCCCTTGCAGGGGAGATGGGCGGGGAATAAATTGAAATAATAAATAAACGGATAGCCCCCAAACCCAAAGTTTTATGGTTGTTGTGGGTCTTCCGGGCTGTGTTTTAGTTTTAAATCGCACCGTTTTAAATCACACCGCTTAAGCTACGCTTGCTTTTTCAAGAAAGCAGTAGGTCGAGACCGCTATCAGAAGACGGGAGGCTTTTAAAAATCCCATCTCCATTATTCCGGGCAACTGTCAATGGTGTGGGGTCCTTTCGCGATGTTTTCACCCGCGCTCCGATTTGCTCCCAACAATCAAGCGATGAAGGAGACACCGGCTGGATTTACACGAGGCCCTAAACTGGTTTAGCCGCGGTCTCTTGAGTAAACAGTGGTGGGCTCCCTCGGCACTAACCTCGAGAGGACTGACTTCAGGGCGGGAGCGCGGCAAAGACAGCAAAGTCGGAGCCGCCGGGTGAGAGGAGGCTTCATCGCAGCCGAGCCCTGCCCGGCTTGGTTTGGTTTGGCGAGGCCCCCGCGATCCCGGCCGGCTCCTTGGCCGCGGGAGGATCCGGCACAGACCCCGACCCTCTCGGTGTGGCCGGAGCCCGTCGCTGAAGAGAAGCGCTGAGCGGAAGCTGCTGCAGGCACAGCCGCGGTCTCCGGCGAGGCTGAGATTCCAGTTCCCAGGCTCCTCAGACAGCGTGGCTGGGAGTGCTGGGGCTTGTAGTCGCAGCACTTTTGGTAGGCGCGCTTTGAGCAAGGCTGAAAGAGCCAGCGGGACGGCCGGTAGTCACGCGTTGCTGAGGGTAAGCGACCTCCCGCCAGGTGTTCGTGAAGACTCGGAGTTGGGGCGCTCCTTCGGCGAGCAGCGCCTAGAGAGTCCGCTGGCCGCGGTCCTTTCTGCGCAAGGAAAGGGTGGGGCGTTACTGGCCAGAGTCGCCCATCTCCTGGAGTCGGAAGGTGTGCTTGTCCGCGTTCCCGCAACACACTGACCTGCGAAATAGCGAACCGCTCTTAGCCTGGTCCTGGTGTGATATTTCAAGCCACCCGTCGCGGTTGCTTAGAGTTGGCTTGGGCAATGTGTGAATGGGCCCCCTCGATTTTAGGGTGATCAGTAAACCGTGGTTAAGGAAAACATGGCTCATGGGTGAACCAGGTTACTGGGTCTACTTAGATGAAAACCCGCTGGTGATGTTCCACGCAGGGCTGCAGGCCCGCTGTCAAGTCGATGGCAACCCGTTCCGGTTCCCGAAGGTCTATACAGGTGGATTCGCGCCACGCTCTAGCCTCGGTTACTTGCGAACCGAGTGGTAACGTTCGCCTAAAATGCTAAATTTGTTTAGAGCTGGGCGGGAGGGGAAGGTGGCTTAGCGTGCCGTCCGAGCTCCTTGGGTGAGTTTATGAGTTCAGGGAAAAGATTAATTAATTGACCAGGTTAAGCATCCTGTGTGAACACTACCCGTGCGTGCGTCTGAATGGCTGCGGATTTCTGGAGCTTAAGCCCGTGGCCCTGAGCCATACTCCGCCCCTCCCTCGCGCCCCGGGCCAAAGTCTGTTCTCTGCCACAAACCTCTTTGCAAGTCTTTGGGGTTAATTTTGCATAACGGTGTAGGACAGGGAGATGGAAGCAAAAGTAGCTGGAATCTCTCCGTGTGTGCGCGTGTGTGTATGTAGGGCACAAAACGCGGGAAGTGCGCTTCCTCTGCTGGTACTGTTTTAGCGCCGTTAATCTGTCTGTGCCAGGAAACTTTGTTCTCCTCACCTGTCCTCCTCCTCCTCTCTAAGAGAGACGGACACAAAGCAGAAGCAGGAGCTGCCCTCCGCGCGCGAACCAGTCCCGCAGGGGACCACGAGTTGGATCTCGGGAATGTTGCTGTCCCTTGTCCAAAATGTTGGGCTGGCGGCCGGAGCCTTTCTACGTGCGCGCTTTTATCTCTGAAAACTGGACCCCCCAAAAGGCGACGTTCCCCACAATCTTTCGCGTGCAAATTCTACCTTGCCCCAGAATATTTGTTCCGAGTCAACCCGGTTAGGTTAGGGGCTGGGCTTCTGCGTAAACTAACCGTCCGGATTAGGAAGGTTCCGGCGAACGCCTTCCTTTCCCACTTTTCGTTCCTGTCCAGCTCGGGCTTCAGTCCTGCGCTGCCGATCGGTTTACAAGCCTTGAGCGAAAGCGGTGGAGCCTCTGCGCGTTTAGACAGTCAAACAGACAAGCCAAACTAACAAATCTCACCCCATCTCCAAATAGCCACCATATACCCGTCCCCCCCAACTACTGAACAGATCTGAGCAATTGCAATTTCCCCTCCCCCTTTAATAGATTATCTAAATCTAGACAAAATTGTTGTCTTTTGGAGACTCCTCAATAACTTTAACTTCTGTGTAAAATGTGAAGTAAACACCCCCCCCCACATGAATGCTAATTCAAATTGTTAATCCAGAATCTGTTCTCCCATCTGACCCTTTCATTTATGCCTTTGAATTTGCTTTCCCCCCAGTAAAAGTGGATTAAGATGTTGGGGGGCCTTTGTATAGCCACTGTAACATTTTGATTGCAGAAAATAGGACTTTTGAGGGGAAATGTATAGAGTGTTCAGAGGTGACATATTCAGGGGACTTCTCTCACACACACACCCACACACTCCGTTTCCAAAGAAGTGTTTGGAGTCTCCATTTAATTTTTTTTAAGCATCTGGTAAGAGATGAGCACCGGCCCCTAGAGTCGGACACGACTGCACAAATGTGCGGGGGGAACCTTTACCTTTTAAAGCTAAGACTCCGTTCTGAGCACACCCATGAGGAAAAGAGACCGCAGTCCTGTGTGCCCTTACCTGGGAACAGACTCATGGGATTCAATAGACTGAGTCCACCTACATAGAATTGTTGCAATTTCATTTATCTTGATAGGCTTCCTCCTGAGCAAGCGAACAGCTCCACTGCACATTTACAGGAGTTTAAATCCTGTTGTATTTGGTAGAAAATGTACCTAATTTGAAGGTGCGTATTTACTTCAAAGGACTTTGGTGGTGGTTTTTTCATAAAGAATGGAAGAACTCAGATTTTACAACTGCACAACGTCTGTTTGTACACAGACAAGCAAAATTTCCTCCTTACCACCAACAGACTCTGCTTGATGTAAAAGTTCTTCCATCAAATGTGTTCTTGCTCATTGTGGCAACAGTGTGTGTAACATTCTGGGGAATACATCTTTAACATAAAATTGAAGCATCTTTTAAAATACCACCTTTTCCTACTAGAAATGGTTTCCCATCCTGACCTCCGAATCCTTCACCAAGGCTTTTAGCATCTGCCATATATTTTATTTTCGCTCTCTGGGGGAGAAGACCCGGTCTTTCCTTTCCTTTCCTTTCCTTTCCTTTCCTTTCCTTTCCTTTCCTTTCCTTTCCTTTCCTTTCCTTTCCTTTCCTTTCCTTTCCTTTCCTTTCCTTTCCTTTCCTTTCCTTTCCTTTCCTTTCCTTTCCTTCTTTCCTTTCCTTTCCTTTCCTTTCCTTCCCTTTTTGCTGAGGGCTTTTTACTGATTTTAATGGAAGGAGGAGTTTTAATTAATGGCAAACAGTGTTTGTGCAGCCGTGTGTGTAGTGAATTCACTCGCCCTTGAGGGGGAGGTTGTAACTGAGACAGTGAAGAAGATCCTGCCCTACAGCAGGAGATTAGGAAGAGAGCTGTTAGAATAGTGCCTAGTCTTAGAAATTTCATCCTTCTCCAGAGAGAAAATGTAGCTATCATTTATGTATTTCACCCAGCTAAAATCAAGGGAAATAGTATATTAGGAAACTTCCAGGTTCTGAGGTGGTGAATTGTTATACTGTTGCTTCAGAACATGTAATAATAAGAATTATATTGCATATAATATAATTATATACAATTATACTTGTATAATTATAACCGAATAAGGAATTCTCTTGAAACATGTCTATGTCTTCCCCAATAACTTTGCCTAAATGGGAAGAGGGAAATTTGGAAGAAATTGGCCATTTAATAATCTAGTTTATTCCTGATCTTGTTTGATAGATATCAGGGACCAAATCAGAACTGTTCAAACCCTACCATTGTCCATGATGAGTGCCATACACAAGGCAGGTCAGACAAAATACTTGAGTTTAAACTAAAACTTGTTCAAAAAGAAAAGTATCTAACACAATTCCCTTAGCAGTTGGGTGGGTTATTTTTGTTCCATTTAATTGATTTCATTGAATGGGTGAAGTCAAGGTTCCTTTGCACAATCCTTACATCTTCAGAACAGAGTCCCTAGAGAATTAGAATTAGTAGAGTGTAATTAGTGAGATGACATGAACATATTTGCTTCAATCAGAGCTGTCTGCCCTTACTAGCTGTACCATGATACTTGGCTCTATGGAACATTTATTACAATTGCAGTGGTGAAAAATCATCCCGTAATCCTAGGAATCCTTAGCAACTCTCCTTCCTCAATTCCAAGGGAGTCAATTACCGCTGTGATCATGCTGGCCAATAGCCAGCTGGAGGCAAGCCTGTTGTCCTGGGAGAAATGTAAGCACACGTTGAAATCAATGGGACCTAAATGCTCATAGCTTTGATGGGTTCATATCTCTGACGTGTTAGTTTTCATTTTCCTGCCAAGTTATCTCTGTCTGTACCCATCCTCAACTCGCTTTGTTGTCTTTGCAAGGTTGTCTCTAGTACCTGGCTGCTTGATTCACGGGACGGTTCCCATGGTTTCTGTTAGTGGATACCTAAACATCATGTGAGGTTGTGGTCTTAACATGTTATGTGAGGCTTAAATTCCTGGCCATAAAAGCTTTGAGGGTTGCATTGATTTTTCCATCACTGGAGGAAAGGGGCTGCCTTGGGAGAAAAGTGGCCTGAAAGGAGACCCAAACTCCTCTTCAAGGCTTATAAATCTGAGGGAGAGGAGCATGCTTTTTCTACCCCACTGATCTATGAATTTCCCAGTTTAAAAGATTACAGTGATCACAAGAGGACGGTGCAAATCGAATCCGATAGCAATAACTTTTGGGGGAGGTCAGGCTCAAGTGAAATGTTACCAGGCAACAGGCGTTCTCTTTACAAAATACAATCAAGGCGCATTGACGAGAAATTCTTCCCTGCCAGCTAGTCAGCACTTTCTGCTCAACAGCTTAGGAGAGGGGGGGGAGGACATCTTCACCAGTCAAATGTCCCTGCACGCTCCCTGGGCCGACGCTGCTGCTGGAAAAGGGACGGTCCTTTGGCCATGCTCCAGCTGGAGATTCAGATTCTTCGAGCTCTTTGACTCGTTTTGCCTTGGGGACTGGGCACAGGGATCGCTGACCAGGTTCAGACATCACGCTAAGCCGTGGCATGCCTAAATGTGGATGGTAGAATAAACCACAATAGGCTGGGTTTACAGAACAAGTTAAGCTGTAAATCATGGCTTATAAACCACAGTGGCTGGGTTCATGCAACACATAAAGCCAAAATCAAATAAACAACAGGTTTGTTTACACTGCCTGTGCATAAATTGTACATAAGTGATCATTCTCAGTAGGAAAATAATTACTGAGTGGAGTTCTATAAAACAGCAAATAAAATAAAGTCTTCATTAATTTAAACATCAAAAAGGAGTAAATAGACCAGAATAGATATAAATATTTAGCTTCGTTCAAATGCTCATGTTTGATTGACTTATTGTACACATCACATCTCTTCAGGTAGTTCGTTCTAATGGAAAGGGATGACCTGGTTCTTTGTGGGAGACTGCTGGGGACATGGACTAAGCTTCAAGCTACTTCTGAGGTCTTCAAGAAGAAACTTTATATTTGTCCACTTGCTCAGTTTTAGAAAATGCAAAATTGAAGTGGTTACATGTGTATATTAAAGGCATGTGTGGATCTACCAGGTGAGATAGATTCTTGAAGGGGGGGAAAAAAGCATTTTTGAGAGTTGGACCAATGTAACTGTGGTTCAGATAGCAAAAATATGTACAAATATGAATATTTTCAAAACAGTGTTAATTTAATCTTGACACACAAAATCTTTAGTGAAAGATTTGGCATTTTAAAACTGTAATAAAATATTGCTTCTTGAATATCCATTCAGGTTCAGTTCTATATACTGTAAGATGAACATTTATACACTCTGCTGTGAAAATTGGCAGATTCAAATGAAATACTTATTTTGTCAGTGTTACAAATGTGCTAATGAACAAGCATGCCTACTGACTTTTTAAAAACTATTTTTGTTACAACTTTATCTACTTATAAGTCTTTCTCTTCCCACTTCCTTTAAAGAAATAAATGAAACAAATAATGATTTGTTGATAGATTTATTGAATCTCCAGACCACCTTTATATAAAAATAAAATCTGAAACACTAAGGGCAGCAAAACACTGAATTTAAGTGGCAAACCACTTGGAAGAAGTCTCTAGAATATTTAGAATAAGTTGTCTGAAGGGATTAGAAGTGAGGAAAAGAAGAGTTGACAGATTAAAGGTTTTAGGATTTACATGTAGTTAAGATTATTTACATGTAGTTAAAATTATAAGGGGCGTGGTGGCTCAGGGGGTAAGATGCCAGGCTTACCGATGGCAAGTTCGGAGGTTCGAATCCCTAGCCCCGCGTGACGGAGTGAGCTCCCGCACTAGCCCCAGCTCTTTCCAACCTAGCAATTCGAAAGCATGCAAATGCGTCTTCGGACAGCGCTGGCTCTTCGGCTAACAAACGGAGATGACCACCAGCCCCTAGAGTCGGACACGACTGTGCAGGGGAAACCTTTACCTTTACCTTTTTAAGATTATGTTATAAAGTTGTATAATTTATATAGTTATAATAGATGTGTATCCTGGTTTTTGTTTGTTTGTTAGGTTCTGGTTCTGACAGTTTTTCTGCCCCAAACAAGTGAGTGGAGCCTCCGCAAACTATGTAAGACTGAATGCCTCTTTCAGATCAAAAAAGTTTGCCTAGCCCAGTCTAGAGTGTAAAACAAGTGCGTTGTCAGGTAGCTGGTACTTATTTTGTGCTATTTCTTGGTTATTTTATTTGTAGCAAGAAGTAAATCCAACCATTTGGGCTTAAATGAGGGAGTGTCAGGAGAACACGCTGCAGGACATTCCCTTCAACAAAGCCCATTCATGTTGTCTGTGGTTTTCTCATAAGGAGGTGTGGCTCAGTGAACTGCACAGAGAAATCAAATAAAGGCAAAGTTCAGGATTAGCGTGTAATCTTAATTTATCTAGGTGGTTATTCTTTTGCTTTGTGTTGTTATTTTATTTGACTTATTTTTTGCTAAGTACCACCAAGTCATGTAAGTGAGGATAAAGGAAATTGAAAAATAGTCAAGGATATTTTTTTAAAGAGCACTATTTTAAAATTAGTTATGGCAGATATGAAAAACAAATGCAGAGAAAAGGCAGTCCAAAATCAACAGAACTCTAGGCCTTACTAAGACCAATAAAGAAACTTTTGAATTTTTTAGAGTTTTTCATCAGACAAGGGTACGGGAAGGAAAAATCTTACTCTATCTGTCTTTTTCCCCTTCTCCTTTCCCCCTTTGGTGAACCATTATGAGGTTTCAGAAATGTGAAACGACTATTTTGGAAATTGTCAATTGGCTTAATAAAAGGAATAGCATACATGTTTTCCAGACTGGATGCTTCAAGGTGGCCTTTGATCTATGTTTTGACATCAGTGACCAAAGTTTTAAGATTCTCTTCAGGTTTCAGTGATGGTTGATTGATAGACTAGTTCATCACAGCAATGCCATGGACCACAAATAAATAATACTTTTTTCTCAGCTGACTTTGACCAAAAAAAACCCCCTGAATTGTTGCAATTCTTTTGAAAATCATTTTGTATTAATGAACCACAGACTATAGACTATCTCAGTGATTCTGCACAAGATCCTATTCTCTATGAACCAAAAATGCTTCAATGATACAGTTGGGTTATTCTTAATCATTTAATTGTATGAACATGAACTGTAGTAGTGTAATAGGTAAGTGGTCTACAATAAGAGCTATGGGGAGTAGCAGATGGGGGCATGATTTCCTTATTTTCACTTCCAATTTATTGTGACTGTGGTGTGGGCAAAGTACAAGCAAAGCATAATATCTAGAAAATAAATGAAGGGGTCTTGCCAGTAAGAGAAGTAATTATAAATGGATTAAATGGGCCAGCACCCTGTCTCTGTTATCGATCAACACCTTTTTAATACTTGTAATCTAGAACAATTTATTTATATAAATCATGAAAAGTAATCCTAAATAAGGATTCAGTGCTTGTAATACTTAGAAAAATGTACACAGATATGATAACGTCTTTGTTCTCAGTGGCATAACAAAGTTGCCCTCTGTTTTATAGACATGACAGAAGAGCGATTGGGTGATGTCAGTGGAGGAGACAGTACTGAGGCCTACAGTGACAAAGACACAGACCAAAGGAGTTCCCCAGAGGTGACCAAGACCAAGAACAGCTTCACTCCCGAGAGCCCTGAAATAGTTTCCGTGGATGAGGGCAGTTATGCGGTCCAGAAAAACAGTGGGAGCACTGACAGCAGGCCTGAGAGCCCTAAGTATCAACCGGAGCAGAACCATTTCTTGATCGAAGGTCCATCGGGGACAGTTTCTCTGCCATTTGGCTTAAAAGCCAACCGGCCACCCCTCGAAGTGTTAAAAAAAATATTCCCTAACCAAAAGCCAACAGTGCTTGAGTTAATCTTGAAAGGCTGTGGGGGTGACCTGGTGAGTGCTGTTGAGGTTCTTCTGTCAAGCAGATCCTCTATAGGTGGAGGAGACAGAACTTCTGCAGAATCAGAAGGCCTGGTTTTGCCTTCCAATGGGCACCTCTTTGAACACACTCTGAGTTCCTACCCTATTTCCTCTTCAAAATGGTCAGTAGGGTCTGCTTTTCGAGTCCCAGATACACTGAGGTTTTCTGCTGATACTAGTAATGTTGTACCAAATCCATTGGCTGTTCCGTTACAGCATCCCTTCCCACAGCCCCCCCGGTACCCACTGATGTTGAGGAATACTCTGGCAAGGAACCAGTCCAGTCCATTTCTACCCAATGATGTTACTTTGTGGAACACCATGACCCTTCAGCAGCAGTATCAGCTGAGGTCTCAGTATGTCAGCCCTTTCTCCGCTAATTCTGCCACTGTCTTCCGAAGTTCTCCTGTCCTTCCTACACGCCCATCAGAGGATCCTAGAATCTCACTTCAGGATGATGGATGTCCAATTGTGACAAAGCAACCTATTTATACAGAAGATGACTATGATGAAAGATCGGATTCCTCGGATTCTAGAATACTAAACACATCTTCGTGAAATGATTGTTTGCCATGACATTTTTCAATATGGCAGAATTTCTGGACATCAGACAAAAGAAATGGTGGCTCATATATCTATAGAAAAAAGTGACTCTGCTTGTTACTATCTTTTAGCAATAAAGACATAATTTATTTTATTTCTTGCACTTCACTGAAAAATGCCAAATAGTTACTATTTCATGGCTTAAGTGCTGAATGTTTATTACTGAAAAAAAAAATTAAGCATACTTGTGAGAAAGTCTGGGGGATTGGGAAACATTTAAAGTAGAGCAAATACCGTCTTATCTTTTACACCCCTGGGAATGTTGATATTGTGCTTGAATGCAGTGTTCAGCGAGAGGATAACTCCTCAGGATAAATAAGCAACTAAAATAATTAAATGGCAAGAGGACTAAGCAGTGACCTTGCTGACTTTATGACCATCACTGTCCTGGTGTTAAACCCAAGAGTCATAAAAGACTAAGAATGAACTGTCCACATGTGGTTCCAGCTGAGACGCTTTTTGGAGGCACCATAAATCCTATTCTTTTCACATGGCTTGGTGAAACAATGTTATAACGTCAGTGTAAAGTAAATTACAGCTGTAAGTTGCATGAAAATGTCTTGTGAAAAAATGAACACATAATTAAAATTGTCAGGTTAATGTAGCATGCTAAGGACTCTGGGGGAAAAATAAACTCATGCTGATCTTGATTTTTACATGTCATTTATATTTGGAGAAAGTCAGCTTGGTTTTATAGATACGTCCTGAATGGAATTTTAGGTTCTGTTGCCTGAACATATGTATATATACAGTAACTGATGAGGCCAAGTAACTTTTGAGACATATAATGTAGCATTATAGGCAGAGGAAGTATATTTACACAAATGCAGTCACATATATTGATGGTAGGGCTGTCAGTTACTGTTTTCAGGCTTTCCAAGAGCTGTTATATTTTTTGCTTCTCTAAATTCATTGGATCTTTGGGTAATTGCTTGAATTATTTTCTTGGGGAAATTTGTCTGAAATTATCCCACTTCCCATGTAAGAATCTCCTATGAAGATATCAAAAAATACTGTCAAATGATACGTTTGGGAGGTGGTGAACTCAGGAAGTGGCTGCAGTGTGAGGAAATAATGCACACATTTATAATGTGGCTTTTACCTCCTTTTATTTTTCAGCCATGGGTCACCCTACCTCACATCTAGCTGTTGGGTAGCAGATAGCTTTATAGAGAAGGAAGAGTTCATGGAGAAAGAAACATTAAAGCTAGGAGTACAACTTTTACTGTATAAGGAAGTATTCTTGAGGCTAGTGACATGTGAAAGAGAAGTAATTTTAGTAATTCTAACTATGATAGAAAAGTCTGAGTTATTTAAGACTATCTACAACTAAAAGCCTGTAGCATTCTCTCTTCCGTTATGGAGACAGAGCAAGTCAGGTGAGTACCTGAACTACACAGGGTCAGAAGAGAAAGAGGATTGAGCTGAGAAAGGAAGGGAGTGATGAAAACCCTGAAAATATCATTCTAACCAATTGGAAATACTATATTACATGTAAACACACACATTAATTTTTTTACACCTGGAACAGAGATAAAGTGCTAACTACTTCTACATCGACTGAACAACAACTTCTACATCTATTGCCCCTAGTGGTCTGTGTGCAGAAAGCGGGTGCATGCCAACCTGAATCCCAACGCTAGTTGCCCTACATGGGAAGCTGCAACTGATGACAATAATCCATACTTGTTGGGTTAGATGAACACAGAGCTTGATGTACAAGATGGAAAGCATGTTGCTATGATCCTAGTAGAACACAGAACTGGTTTAGCTCAGTGTTGGGGGCGAGTCATTGCCCATCTCTAAACTGTAAAGCAGTTTAGCCAGATTGCAAGAAGATGACATTTCCCTACTCTTTCCTGATGTATATGCCAAGAGTAGCAGGAAGCTGGAGGCTACGTAGAGATTCTTCAAGGTATAACTTGTAGTTCTGGAAGTCCAAGAAATGTCCTTCTATTTTCTGATTGATTTTTGCTGTTTGGTTGCTGGCACATTCCTTAAGAAGAAAGTGTGATTCAGAATTCAAGAAAACACTTTGTATGAAATCCACAAACATAAAAGACTGGAATTTTGTCAAGACCTTTGTTGGAGCCAGAGTAAAATTTTTGAAAAAGCAATTTAATAGCAGCAGAAACTAAAATATCAAAGAAAAAAAAAGCTAAACCTAAATACACCATATTGTATTTTTAAAATACAATAGAGAAGGAGAACAATGAAGATTTTTTTGTTTTATATTTTTAAAGCATTTTTTAAAAGTCAGTTAAAACTACAGTACCCAAATGTCTGCTGGTGATGGAAATGATATAAAGACTACACCCATTTGACCCATGAAAGCCAAGGTAATTCTGGATAGGAAAGCAATAAAAAGGTAAAGGTAAATGTTCCCCCTGCACATTTGTGCAGTCGTGTCCGACTCTAGGGGCCGGTGCTCATCTCCGTTTGTTAGACAAAGAGCAAGCGTTGTCCGAAGACGCTTCTGCGGTCATGTGGCCAGCATGACACGCGTGGAACACTGTTACCTACCCACCAAATTTGTACCTATTCATCTACTTGCATTTGCATGCTTTCGAATTGCTAGGTTGGCAAGAGCTGGGGAGAGTGCAGGAGCTCACTCCGTCACGCGGGGCTAGGGATTCGAACCTCCGAACTTGCAATCTTCCGATCGACAAGCCTGGCGTCTTACCCACTGAGCCACCATGCCCCTTTTCAGGAAAGCAATACATGCACCCAAATTCAGACTGAAGGTGTCTGTCCCACCTCTCAAGTGAAAGTGGACCAATTCCTTTTCTTTGGCAATTGGCTCCTCTCCCTCCTTCACAGGAGCTATACAGGTAGTCCTGACTGACGCTTCCTTGCTAAGGGGAAGAAACTAAAAGCCTTTTTAAAACAGTATGTTGCTATTTTCCCCTGGCTGCAGACATTTTACTGTATATGAGAAAACCTACGTTTCTAAGTCTCCAAGTGTAAAGGAAGTGGTAGCAGGTGAGGGGAAACATCTCTATCAGAGAGTCAGGAGAATTTTAGCCTGCCACAATAGACCAGACCTCCAACCAGACGGATATATAGAACTGCAGTCCCCAGAATTCATAAACACTGTAGCCAATACTGGGAGTTGGGGTCCCATCACACTGGCTGGAGGAAGCTGAATGACATGTTATGGGCTAAATGGGCAAAGAGTCAGTCCTCAAACAAAGCAAAAATTTTTTACAGTATATTCCTCCTTTTCACACTTGCTATCTCACATTTGGTGGATCTTTTTTAAAAAAAACCTTGAGTCCAAAATAAGTCCTTACAAGAGGTCTGGAGTGGTACCTGTAGAACATCTGTTGGATTCATAGTAACAGGTTTGATTCACATTTGATTCAGCATTCTAAAAAATGAGCTTGATTCCTGTATCCTATTATATCGTTTCAGTAATTTATATTTTACATGCTTTGGCAGACATAAGAAGAAAAATAAGATTGATGCTAGATTAATACATTAATTTTATTATTGAAGCTATCCTGTGTTTGAAAAATAAGATCAATTCTTCAATTTCATTTTTATGGGGTGCTGGAGATTGTCATTACAGAGAAATAAAATTATTTCTGAATGCATTGATATGCCAAATTCCAATTCTAGTGGACACATAATTCTAAACATCATTTATACCCTTTCCTTATAATGAGTTCATTGATGGGAACCTTTTAACACTATCCCAAGATTCTTGGTCAGTAGAGAAAACAACAGTTACTTGTAAGTTACTTGTTAATGTCTTCTTTGAAAAGGTTTATTGCATTGTGGTTTAGCAAATAATTTAATACCTGCTTGAAGGATTCTGGATTCTGGCAGTGTAACAGCCATCCTGGATTAAGAGCTACTGTACTGCTGATGCTTCCAACAATGAATGTTGCCTGTTTTTATAATAGCCACAAAGGCTAAAAGCTCTGTTCACAAACTGACATTCTTATTACTTGGACATGAAAGTTTTATATTTGATTTTGAGTTGTGAATTCTTAGTTTTTCTTACTGTTCAGCAGGCATCTTAATAGCTATCAAACAGATGTTTAATTCAAGGTAATTATAGCTGATATTACTTAAATCAGAATTCCCAACCTACTTGATGTAATGGTATCATCCAGATACTTTATGTAAGGAACTCTGGGAGTTGTAGTTCCAAAGCATCTGGATGAAACCAGGCTGGAGGAGGTTGGCATTAATCATTGGCAGCCATAAGATATTTTAGGCAACTTCTCCTTCTGAAGGTATGTATTGCTAGCACTTAGACTAGAAACAAGTTGAATCAATAGTCAAGACATGTCAAGGCAGATTTGACCTTGTGCCATCCCTGGTATACTCAAAGAAAGAGGATTATTCAGATCATCATTAATACTAGTAGCTTAAAATGAATCAAGTGGTTCTCCCTGGCTTTCCAGTTTCTAGAGGCCTTTTAGTAAGGAAATTCTTCATATTTACTTTTGCTGGCTATCCTTCTCCTTAAGTCTTATTCCTTAGATTAACCAGGGATAGCTTTTAAAAGTGCTAGGTATTCACATCTGTAGTCTTACAAGTCCATTATTGTACACTGATTTATATTTATTTATTTTATTTATTTTTCAAATTTATTCCCCGCCCATCTCCCATGCAAGGGACTCTGGGCGGGTTACAATAAATAAAAATTTAAAAACTATACAAAATATCTAAAAACACAAACAAAACATAATAAAATAAAATCCAGGATGGACTTGGACCCGCAGAATAGATAGTGGAGCTATGGGGCCAGCCAACCCCAGGAGGCACTACCACCTCCGTCGTCCCAGGCCAGGTGGCAGAGCCAGGCCTTAAGGGCCTTCCGAAAGGCCAGGAGGGAGGGGGCCAGTCTCACCTCCGGGGGCAGAATATTCCACAAGGCGGGCGCTATCGCAGAGAAGGCATGCCTCCTGGACCCTGCTAGATGGAATTCTCTTGTTGAGGGGGTCCGAAGCATGCCCTCTCTGCATGCACGGGTGGGGCGGGTCGACGTTATCGGGACGAGACGGTCCCTCAGGTACCCTGGTCCTATGCCATGTAGGGCTTTAAAGGTAATCACCAACACCTTGAATTGGACCCAGAAGCAAACTGGCACCCAATGCAGCTCGCGTAGCAGAGGTGTTACATGTGCCGATCTTCTGGCACTCATAACTGCTCGCGCCGCTGCATTCTGCACCAGCTGAAGCTTCCGGATACTCTTCAAGGGTAGCCCCATGTAGAGCGCATTACAATAGTCTATACGGGAGATGACAAGGGCGTGAGTGACTGTTCGGAGGGCCTCCCGATCCAGGAAAGGGCGTAACTGGCGCACAACTCGCAGCTGTGCAAAGGCCCTCCTGGCCACGACTGCCACCTGCTCTTCGAGCAGGAGTCGCGAGTCCAGGAGGACCCCCAGATTCCGCACTGGATCCGAGTGGGGTAGTGCAACCCCTCCCAGAACCAAAGACGACAACTTCCCGGATCCAGGGGGGCCATCAATCCACAGCCACTCTGTCTTACCAGGGTTCAGTTGAAGCCTGTTGTTCCCCATCCATACCCCCACAGCCTCCAGGCACTGAGATAAGGCATTGACCGCATCACTTACTTCACCCGGGACGGAGATGTATAACTGGGTATCATCAGCATATTGGTGATACCTCATCCCGTGGTGGCGGATGATCTCACCCAGTGGCTTCATGTAGATCTTAAATAGGAGTGGACAGAGAACCGACCCCTGCGGCACCCCACAAGTCAGGGGTCGCGGGTCAGCTCTCTCCTCCACTATCAACACCGACTGGGAACGGCCCTGGAGAAAGGAGGCGAACCAGCGCAAAACCACGCCGCCCGCCCCCAACTCCTCGAGCCGCCCCAAAAGTATACCGTGGTCGACGGTATCGAAAGCCGCTGAGAGATCTAAGAGAGCAAGGATGGACGCACTCCCTTCATCCCGCTCTCGCCAGAGATCATCCATAAGCATGACCAATGCGGTCTCTGTCCCATATCCTGGCCTGAAACCTGACTGGAAGGGGTCCAGATAATCCGTTTCATCCAGAATCCTCTGGAGTTGCAACGCCACCACCTTCTCAACCACCTTTCCTAAAAAGGGAAGGTGGGAGACTGGGCGAAAATTGCCCAGGATTGTAGGGTCCAGGGAAGGTTTCCCTGAGGAGGGGGTGCACCAGCGTCTCCTTAAAGGCAGCCGGGAACACCCCCTCACTCAAGGACGAATTAATCATCGCCTGGACCCAGCCACATGTCACCTCACTAGCTGATTTCACCAGCCAGGAGGGACATGGGTCAAGCTGGCATGTGGTGGCGTTTACAATCCGGAGGATCCTGTCTACTTCATCAGGCGCAACAGGATCAAACTGTTCCCAGATAACGTGGTAAGTACGAGCCCCTGGCATCTCCCCAGATCTTGTCTCACGCTTGGAGTCCAACTTGGAATGAATCTGAGCGATTTTGTCCTGCAGATGCTCAGAAAACTCTTCCGAACGGCCCTGTAAATGGGTCTCCCCCTGCTCCCGACCCAAAAGTGATCTTGTAATCTTGAAAAGGGCCGTCGGGCGGCATTCTGCGGACGCAATAAGAGCGGAGAAATATTCACGTTTCGCCGCTCTTACCGCCACAAGGTAGGCCTTAACTGCAGGTCTAGCTTGTGTTCGGTCAGATTCAGTCTTCGTCTTTCTCCAGCAGCGCTCTAGACGTCTCTTAACCCTCTTCAAAGGTATATGCATTACTCCCACAACTATACTCTATTATCCTGTTTCTAAACTTGAAAGCCACATGCATTCTCTCTTTGATGTTAGTGGCAGCAGGAGTAAACTATTTTGATCAATGATCAGATTATACAACAAATCAGATTATATCTTTTTAAAATCTGATTTATAATGTGATCTATGACATTTATACATTCTTAATTCATTAATTAGAATGGCTTCCTTAATTTTCCATTTTTTTGTAAATTTTCTTCAACAGGAAGCACTACATTTTTAACTCCATCCATCCCTTATATTACATTACTGAAATTCTTTGGTAAGTATTATATAGTAGGGTAATTAAATGAGTACATTTTTTCTATATTTGGGGAACAGAGAAGTGGCTTAAAACACCAAGCTGAGACCTTGCATAATGGTACTGAGTTGTGATCTCATCATTAAACTTTAAGGAGGGGAGCACTAACCACTGGGAAATTGTACAACTGCACTGGAATGAAAAGAAAATGCAGAAAACCACACACTTCATTTCAGTGAGATGTCTATTAAAAAAAAATCCAGAAAGCAGTTTGACGAGAACTTTGACCAGATATCATACATTTTCATCTTTAAAATGTTTGTGTATGGTGTATGGTTGGTAGTTCACACACTGATCCATAAAATATCACACACATCCTACTACTACATCCCACCCCCGAAAGAGTTGCAGACAAGCATTTAGTTGGGCTGTCATTATCTTGTGTTCAGATAAGGTCCACAGACCCTAAATTAGCCCAAGCAAGTTTCTGTTTACTGTACTTCTTTCTATGCATTAGCCCTCTGATCCCAACAGCACTGAAAATGACTTAGTTTCTCTATTTTTAACCAACCTGGTGTGTGCTTTCTAAGAAAATTCTTCTGTGACTTCCCATCCCAAAGTCCTTCAAGATGCAGATGGAGAAATGACTACAAAGAGAGAAAATATATTCCAAACTGACTTCATCTCTGCTTTAAGTGTACCTCATTTTAATGAGCGAAAGAGGTGTTATGAAAGACAGAACAGTCACCACAAATGGAAGGTTGTGGAATACGTCAGATGAGCCTTCCCCAACTGGAGTCCCTGTGGATGTCGAGGATTGCAACTTCCAGAATTTCCAAGCACTGTTTCATTAACATAAAGCATTTGAAAATTTTAAGTAGTTTACTTCAGAGGTTACTCACCCTAGACTCCTCTTAGCTTCATCCAGAATTAGCTCTATCCAGTATTTTATATTTCTTTTCAAGGTTCCAAGTCCCCCTACTTAGTGCTATTAATCATGATATAAAGGTAAAGGTTCCCCCAAACATTTGTGCAGTCGTGTCCGACTCTAGGGGCCGGTGCTCATCTCCGTTTGTTAGCCGAAGAGCCAGCGTTGTCCGAAGACGCTTCCACGGTCATGTGGCCAGCATGACGCGTGCGGAACGCTGTTACCTACCCACCGAAGTGGTACCTATTCATCTACTTGCATTTGCATGCTTTCGAATTGCTAGGTTGGCAAGAGCTGGGGCGAGCGTGGGAGCTCACTCCGCATGCAGGGCTAGGGATTCGAACCTCCAAACTTGCGATCTTCCGATCGACAAGCCTGGCGTCTTACCGGCTGAGCCACCACGCCCCCCAACCATGATATAGGGAGTCCCAATATACCCAAAGGAGCTTAGGCTGGGAAAGGCTGAGTTGGAGACTTAAACATCTAGGCTGTTGCTACCAAGTGGATAGGAAAATTGTTCTAATTTTGGAAACCTGGCTAGCTGGAGTCTCTTTTGACCTGAATTCTGTCTCATGATTGTTCAAGATTTTAACAAAAAATCCATTGTACTCTATTGTTCTTAAATATCGCATGCATTCTCACTAAGCCAGAAGTCTCGTTGGTCTTACTGGACTTATTCCCAAATAAGTCTGCACTGAATGATAGCCTCTACCTTAACACCTTGGCCCCCTTTGCAGTTAAATCCTCACATAACCAGTTTGGCCTGGTTTCCCTCTCCCCATCCAGTCCTGCCTAGAAATGGGAAGAATGTACAGTATATTGCTGTCCTTTGTGTGTCTTTATATAAGGAGGTTTTGATTGGCAGAAAAACTCTCTGATAAGAAAGATTAGATTGCCCCAACCTCTGTAATTCAGGGCAGAATTAATGGCCAATTGTACCTCCCAAAGTATATTGCACATACTGTAAATGATAGCACCTTGGAGGTGGGGGGGCCCGTACATCTGCATACTCAAAGAATTGCTATATTGTTATATTATCTTTCCTTCCGGGGTTTTTGAGGTTCCTTTCCAGGTCTCTGAACACTGCATCTTTCCCCTCTTTCCCTTTAATCCACTTGGACCATGTATCAGGCCTCTGGAAGATCAAGAAAAAAAATTAAATAATTTCTGGATAATCAGGAGGAATCCATAGCTTTTTAAACTAGAAAAATTCAAATAGTTTTACAACAGCCCTCATCAATTTAATGCTTGTAGCCAAATAAGAATTCACCTTGAACTTTAAGGCATCTGGAAGACAATCACGTCTAATAAGTGAGAACTTCAGTGGGAATACTGTTGTGCTTAGCTGGTCACACTCTTATTTCCATTTCACTTTTCCGTTTCTTAGTTCCTTTCTTCTTCAATTGTCAGTCAGTATCCCCAGGCCTCTAAGCACAGTCAGACCTTAATGGGCTGTATGTAGTGCTTCCTCTAAACCAGAGCTTTCCAAACTTTTCATGTTGGTGACACACTTTTTAGACATGCATCATTTCGCGACACACTCTTACAGCAGGGCACAAGGCAGGCACTAGGACCTGCACAGAATCACAGCAGGTTTGGAGGCAGCAGGGCACAAGGAAGGCACTAGGACCTGCGCAGAATCACAGCAGGTTTGGAGGCAGCAGGGCACAAGGCAGGCATTAGGACCTGCGCGGAATCACAGCAGGTTTGGAGGCAGCAGGGCACAAGGCAGGCACTAGGACCTGTGCGGAATCACAGCAGGTTTGGAGGCAGCAGGGCACAAGGCAGGCCCTAGGACCTGCGCGGAATCCTGGCAGGGCTCGGAGGCAGCAGCAGCTGAGACACACCCAGACACTGCAGCCGACACACTAACGTGTCCCGACACACAATTTGGAAAGCTCTGCTCTAAACATATTTTGCTTTGTTTTTGTTTACACAGTATTCTGCAAGTGACTGGGCCAGTGTTGAATTACATTTAAACCCTGCAAGTTGGTTGATGGAGTTGGTGGTGTAGGAGCAGGAGCAACATGCGCCAGAGCTCACCAAGACTTAGTGCTATTGACTGTTTATAATGCTGAGGCTAAATCCTACAGTGTAATAAATAAGAGATTTAGGCAACTGCAGAATTAATTCTGTTCTTTGAATTAGTGTGGCATCTATGACAGCAGGCATATATATGAATACTGACCACAGATAAATAGGGCATACGTTAAATGCATCTAAAATTAATTCCAGCCTGTGGAATTGGTATGGGCAAGAGTGATGAGTTGGAAAGACTTCAGCAACAAACTAGAAAGATGCATAAGTGACTCCATGTTGTTATTTCAGAAAGAGGTCAAACCTGAACCCCCTCTGCCTTCTATGAATAAATCCATGGCTCTACCCAGCAATTTTAAAATCACAATCGGTTCTCTATAACTGTTTCATGATATCAGCTTCAAACACAGAGGAATAAAGTATACCATTAGTGAAATATTTGGACCCAACGTGACATAATTGCTTTTCATGTGAAAATATTCCTTCCTTTGTCTAAACAATTAATATTCTATGTGGCCCATGGACCAATTTCTGGAAAAGTCCTTGGATATTAAAAAAAAAGGTAAAGGTCCCCCCCGCACATTTGTGCAGTCGTGTCCGACTCTAGGGGCCGGTGCTCATCTCCGTTTGTTAGCCGAAGAGCCAGCGTTGTCCGAAGACGCTTCCACAGTCATGTGGCCGCATGACGCGCACGGAACGCTGTTACCTACCCACCGAAGTGGTACCTATTCATCTGATATTACTATAGATTAATTACAATAAAAATAATACAAGTTAATTAATTAAACTAGGCAAGAAAAATAGAGAAAGGACAGGGGAAGGAAAAATATGTAATGATTTCAGTCATATTATCAGAGATGGACAAATTGTCCTGTTCTCAGACTATGTCAGTTTTTCATGTATTAATTCACAACGCCATCCCATCTTAATCTGCATCCTGCTCCTAAAAATCCATCCCAAATGTGGTAATTAAATACTATGTATTTGTAAACTTATTTCATTTTAAATGGATTTCTTCACTTCTGACACCTTGTGGTAGCTCAGTGTCAAGAACTGTTAATAATATAGAGTATATCTACTGAATGTTACAGGAAGGGTGGTTACACTCACTGGAAAGCAGGGGGGCACGCCTGAGGATCCAAAAGTGCAAGCAGATCCTAAAAGTCTTGGATGTGACCCCCAGAATCCACCCCTCAAAAAGTTGCTGCTGAATTGTCATTTTTAATATGACAGAAAAAGGAAACTGTTAAATAAACAGGGACTAATAATCTATTATTTAGCCAAGAAAACAAACAAATGGATCATCAAACAAATCAACCCAAAGTTCTCACTTGAGGCACAAATTACAATGCAGACACATGATGTGAAGACCTAGCTCTTTGGAGAAGGCTCTGATGCTGCGAAAGGTGGAGGAAAGAGAAGAAGAAGACAACCAGCAGCCAGGTGGATGGACTCAATTACTGTGGTGATGGGTGCACCATTGGAAGACCTGAAAAATCAAGTTAGAGACAGATTATAATGGAGAAAGTCTATCTATGTGGTTGCTAAGAGTCGACACCAACTTGACACATCACCATCACCATCACCATCAATCATCTATCATTACTCCCTGCTGTATACCATAGGTATATATGTATGTGTCTGTGTATCCTGAATGTGTGTCAATACACTGTTTGTACCTCTTTTAATATAGTTATTTATAGTTGAGTGTTTCATGAGAATGCAGAACATTGAACTGAATATATAGTTAAGTTATGTAGTGGCCTTGAGTTCACTTGTTTACTAAGTCAGAGGAAGGAGGTTAGCATGTCATTCAAACAACCAGTGAGTTAGCTCCCCACGGTCACTCCTGTCATCTAAATTAAAGGGTTAACTCATTTTGCAGACAATAATATGTCTGTAAGGTTCTTTCTGGATTAGAGATCCTAGCTTGCCTAGAATAGTGTGAGCATGATTGGGACAAATAACAAATAGTGTGAGCATGATTGGGATAACCCTGGTTGAAATATGTTCTGACTGATTGGTACTGTCCTCATCATTAGTGGAGTATGTTGCATGAGACACAGGTATACTTAAGCTAGTAACCTAGGCTACATCTTATGCATCTTACTAGAAACCGTTATGTGAAAACCTTAATGAACCAAAACCATGATGGCTGACAATATTTATGTGGCCACTTGGTAACAGCTATGGCATAAGACATAAGGAAGGTGAAAGGCGGTAATGGAAGAACAAGGGGTAAGTCCTTGGAGAAATTGCAACATTCTGAATTAAGGAAATCCTGAGGAAAACATTCTACTAGGTGGCATGAATGGATGAGTAGAACTCGGATAAGAGGGTACAGAAAAAGTGACTTCAGAAACTCAAGAATAAATAAGAATGGACAGTAGATGCTTAGAAAAAGGTCTGTTTCAAATATATGGTTTAAGAATATATTTGGAGAAGGCAAAAATGGTTTGCAAGAATAGAAAGATATGGAGAGAGACAGTGAATGGTGTTCGTGTGTACTGGATTTAGCTTCCTTTTCTTTTTTTCTTGTCTCATGTCTTTAATTTCCTTTGCTTATTATTTCATACACCTATTTCAATGCTGTTGCTTACCTTGAAAGGGAACAGCATGATGGGTATGCATGAATGTATGAAATATGTACAATATTTAATCCATTTTCCTTACATATAAATTTAAAACAATCCAATTTAGTTTTGCCAATACTTGAGTAACAGTTCTTTGGAGCATTGGCCTAAAATATTGTGTTCCCTAATGTAAAGCAGTTGGTTCTTTTTTCATGATCCTTTCCATTATACTCTAAAGTTATAGTTGGGGCAAGCTGCATTGCATAATTTGTAGCTAAACATTTGGGTTGCTGATATCAAACCCAGTAGAATTATCAATCAATCATATGGGCCTCAGATATATTGTTCAATAACCTCCCTATTTTCCCAATTCTAGGATGATTTTGAACTTTGATATATTAACTCTGCTGTCCTATAAATCAGGAATGGGTAAGCTGTAGCCTCATAACATTGCTGAACTACAACTCCCAGCATTCCTCTTCCCTGGCCATTCCATTAGGGGATGTTGGGAGCATTATTTGAAGGACAATGGGTTCCTCACTCCTGGTATAAAAACTTGTTTGAGAAAAAGATAAATATATGTTGCCATGACACACTAAGCCAGCACTTCCAAAACGTTTTCCTTTATTACCCAAAACCGCTTATCAGAAAGTCCTTTTTACCCAATGTAGGTAAAACACTTTAAGTCAATTTAAATGTCCCGGTTGTGATTGGGTAATGGGTTCCTGTGTCGTTACCCAAAGAAAAACCAATTTTACCCAATTTTGGGTAATTTACCCAGGTTTGGGAAGCACTGCCATAAGCCAGCAACTAACTACCTCTCTTTACCCTAGTTTGTAGTGCAGAACCCAGCTTGTATAGTTATTTATAGTTGAGTGTTTCATGAGAATGCAGAACATTGAACTGAATATATAGTTAAGTTATGTAGTGGCCTTGAGATCACTTGTTTACTAAGTCAGAGGAAGGAGGTTAGCATGTCATTCAAACAACCAGTGAGTTAGCTCCCCACGGTCACTCCTGTCATCTAAATTAAAGGGTTAACTCATTTTTTTCTTCATCTAAGAAAGCGTTTCTCCACCTTGGCAACTTGAAGATGTGTGGACTTCAACTCCCAGAATTCCCCAGCCGGCTGGGGAATTCTGGGAGTTGAAGTCCTCACATCTTCAAGTTGCCAAGGTGGAGAAACGCTGATCTAAGACAAACTGTTCAAAATACCCTGTTAAATGGATTTCCTAGGTACTCTTATGCCAATAATAATTCAGTTTTTCCAAATCTAATTTTGCTTTGAATGAAGTTCATTTCCCATACAATTTATACACATTTTCTCAGAAGTAAGTCCCTTAAAGTTCAAATTAAGTTACTCCCAGGTAAAGTTGAATTGCGGCTTCTGGTTCCTTTCCTCCCCTCTTGCTTTTATTGTTTGATATCTCTTTGGAATACAGTAATAACAAATGTCAGTTGGCAAAATGTCAGACTCCATCTAGTGGAAGAAAGGTGGAGAATGCCACAAAGGTTTCTCCCAGCTGTCCAATATCCTCAAGCAGATACTTGGGGTTTTCAAATGTTAGTGCCTCAGTAGATCTGTGGATTTTAAATGTTTTATTTGGAAAACATCCCTGGGAATCCTTTGCTTTTGTCCTGTTCTTGTCCAATGATTTTGCCTAATTTTTGTTGGATTTCAAGATTTTGTTGTTGTTTATTTGTTCAGTCTCTTCCGACTCTTCGTGACTTCATGGACCAGCCCACGCCAGAGCTTCCTGTTGGCCGTCGCCATCCCCAGCTCCACTAAGGTCGAGTTCGTCACCTCCAGAATATCATCCATCCATCTTGCCCTTGGTCGGCCCCTCTTCCTTTGGCCTTCCACTTTCCCTAGCATCAGCATCTCCTCCAGGGTATCCTGTCTTCTCATTATGTGGCCAAAGTACTTCAGTTTTGCCTTTAATATCATTCCCTCAAGTGAGCAGTCTGGCTTTATTTCCTGGAGTATGGACTGGTTTGATCTTCTTGCAGTCCTGGGAAGCAATTTACAAGGATTATGCAATACATGATTACAGCAGCAAGACTTATTTTCGCACAAAATTGGAAAAACCAGATATCGCCTACGATACAAGATTGGATGTTAAAATTGATGGATATGGCAGAGAATGATAAACTGACATGTTTATTAAAAGAAAATCCAAATAATTATTTTCTTAAAGAGTGGAAACCATTAACTGACTATCTACAAGATGCGGGAGGGGCAAAGCTTATATGGGGATTTGAAGATTAAAATATATATATATATATATTGATAGTAATAGACAAGAAATATTTTTAATGTTTTATATAGACCTAGCATGTAAGATAAAATTTTTAAAATACCATGACCAGATACAAATCGGAAGTTGACTAAATTCTATGTTTCAACTTTATCTTTTTTTTCCTTTTTCTTTTACTACACTTTTTTATCTTTTCTTTTTTCTTGATTTGTATTTCCATTTTCTTTTCTGTTTCAAACTTTTATCTATGTAAAATTAAAACCTAATAAAATTTGATAAAAAAAAAAAAGATCTTCTTGCAGTCCGAGGCACTCTCAGAATTTTCCTCCAACACCACGGTTCAAAAGCATCTATCTTCCTTCACTCAGCCTGCCATAATTATGGTCCAGCTCTCGCAGCCATACTACGGGGAATACCATTGCTTTAACTACGCGGACCTTTGTTGTCAGTGTGATGTCTCTGCTCTTAACTATTTTATCAAAATTTGTCATTGCTCTCCTCCCAAGAAGTAGATGTCTTCTGATTTCCTGGCTGCAGTCAGCGTCTGCAGTAATCTTTGCACCTAGAAATACAAAGTCTGTCACTGCCTCCACACTTTCTCCCTCTATTTGCCAGTTATCAATCAAGCTGGTTGCCATAATCTTGGTTTTTTTGAGGTTTAACTGCAACCCAGCCTAGCTTTAAATAGAGCAGAATACACCTTTTTTTTCTTCACACAATATTTCATTTACAAATTCCTTGGTTATTAATGTCTGGTTTTATTGATTTCTTTAGTTATTATTGCCCCATTCCCCCCAATCCCCATTAGGATAGCCAAGTGGGAACATTTAACAACAACAACAACAACAACAACAACAATAATAATAATAATAATAATAATATAAAGTAGAGAATAAATGTACTTTGGCAATATTTATTTATTCTTTCCAGCCATTTCAAAGGGAAGACTTTGTTTCCAGACTGTTTAACAGAAATGCAAGGTATAAAAACTGCAAGTGAAGCTTATAATGGTCTAAAATCTTCACTTCTTTGTAACTGCAGAGCAAATTGTTTTATTTTTATCACAGACCAATAAAACAAATACATATACTATGCCTTAATCCACTTCAGTTAATAGCAAATTAAAAAATATATTACTATCTAGTACACAGCTTTCCAAACTTTTCATGTTGGTGACACACTTTTTAGACATGCATCATTTCGCGACACACTCTTCCAGCAGGGCACAAGGCAGGCACTAGGACCTGCGCAGAATCCTGGCAGGTTTGGAGGCAGCAAGGCACAAGGCAGGCACTAGGACCTGCGTGGAATCCTGGCAGGGCTCAGAGGCAGCAGCAGCCATGACACGCCTGGACACTGCAGCCGACACACTAACGTGTCCCGACACACTAACGTGCCCCGACACACAGTTTGGAAAGCTCTGATCTAGTAAAAAACATAGAGTTAAGGTATAGATCTCTGTGGATCTCAGAAATCAAAATGAGTAAATGTGTTAGAAGTGAGTAAATAAAATTTAGTCGCCTTGTAAGATATCACTACTCCATTTCAGGAAGAAAATCCAGATTAAAAATATTAGTGTGACAAACAATTGGAGAAAATCTTTCAAATGTTAGATAATGGTGTAAATAGCAAGCTGGATTCACATATTGTGCTAAACTCTACATTTGGCTGGGTTTGTAAACTATGGATTAGAAAACACAATGGTAAAGTTCACACTACACATTATGCCAGATCAAATTAACCAAATTTTAATTTAATTTGTTGTTTGAACCAGGACACAGTGTAATTGTTTTTATTTCATTTCAACTTTTTGGTTTTAGTTAAATTATTTTAAACTTTGACATTTTTTATTGGTTGTAAAACCCTTTGAGTGCAGCAAAGAAGAAAAATGATCCACAAATTTTAAAAAATGAGGTTTTTAAAACATATTAAGCCTATATTTTAGATTAGGACTAGGTGTAACATTCCTTAATATTTGGAAAATTATTTTCCCTAGATAGAATCTTTCTTTATGTTAACATTATAATGTCATAGCAGAAGGTTTCCTGTTAGCAATATATTTAATTTATGGACTTTGCCTATTCTTAATGCAAAGAAATAGCTTAGGACAGTGCTTTCCAAACTGCCGCCGTTGGTGACACACCAACAGCGGCAGCGGCGGTGGCGTGGGGACACGCATGGTGGCGGGGGCGTGCACGGCGGCGGTGCGCGGGGGTGCGCGGTGGCGGTGTGCATGGTGGTGGCAGCAGCGGCGGCAGCCTCGCTAAAACGTGGAAGCGCTGATGGCATGCTGCTGCCGTCGTCGCTGCTGCTGCCGTACACACTGCCGCCACCACATGCACCCCCGCGCACGCCCCCGTGCCGCTGCCCTGCATGCCCCTGCCGCCGCTTCTGGGTTGTTTCGCGACACACTAAACAGTGTGTTGCGACACACTAAAGCAGGGCTTTCCAAAGTGCCGCCGCTAGTGACACACCAGTGGCGGTGTGGCGGCGGTGGCACGGCGGCGGTGCGGGGGCGCGCGCATGCGGTGGCGACACAGGAGGGCGTGCGGCGGCGCGCGTGCGCATGGCGGCCGCACGGGGGGGCGTGCGGCGGTGCGGGGGGCGTGCGGCGGCGCGTGTGTGTATTGTGGCGGCGGCAGCGGCCGCCGCTGCCACCGTGCACGCGCGTGCCACCACTTCCGGGTGGTGTGGCGACACACCACGCTGTGTGTGGCGACACACTTTTGTGTCGCGACACACAGTTTGGAAAGCTCTGCACTAAAGTGTCGCAACACACAGTTTGGAAAGCTATGGCTTAGGATATGGCAGTATTTTGGAATGATATTTTTGTTTATACAAGCAGCTCTGCCAAGCTTAGAATGTTAGCTTTTTCCATACTTGTATAATCTTGATTGTTTATATTATTTATGGGGTTAAAACAGGCAAATATTTAATATTCTTTTTAAAAACATATGCAAGATCCAGAAAAATAGCTTCCAGCATTAGATTTACATTTACCCAGAAGATGTATTAATAGTTGCAACCTGTGGATGAAGTGTTCAGATGCAGCAATAACAGTTCACCTAGAACAACTTTATAGCAACTACGAATAAAAAGGTGCTACCAAAATAAATGTGTTCATATTCCTTGCAAGGTCATCTTAGCTGGGGCTTCTCAGGCTGACCCCGGCAACTCAGATAATTACAGCAAGACTCCCCAGGAAAGAACACTCTAAGTCAGAGTGTATAATTTGCAACTCTAGAGCTGCATGAGTCCCACCAGAGTTATCACCAGATTGAAATGGAAGAGAAATACTATGAAATAATGGGGAGCAAACACGTTCTGCTTTAATTTGTGCATAAATTAAGTACAATGTATTTTTGTTCTTGTTCTGCCTGCTTTTCGAGGTGCAGCCGTCCCGTAGACCACACAAAGGACAAGTGTAAGCTTCAAGTGAAAAGATTTGCACCCTTGCTTTAAGGAACCTGAGGCCCAAGGGCCCCATACAGCAATTAAGCCCACATGTCTTCTGGCCACAATTACCATACATTTGGCATGCAAACATCCATGATTTCGAAATGGGCCACCCAAGCTTTGTAGCAAGGTCCTTAAATAAGCTAAGAATAGTTAAAAACCAAAACAACGCCTCCCACCAACACACACTTGTCTGTGTGTGTGGTACAGCCCTCCCCATTTTACCCCACTGCCCCCCTTTCAGTGTGGCCCTGCCCACTGACGACTGCCCAGCCCTCCAGGGCATAACCGGGAATTACTCCATTAGATCTGGTCTTCACGTGTAGCAGGGGGAGGTCAGTGAAATGCATGAAATAAGACCAGATCACTTCTAACTGGGTGGTGGTGGGGATATACTGCCTTTTAAAAAAATGTTCCTGTAAGTTCATATCACATAGAAAATTAGCCCACCAGAAATAAGAGTTCTTTGACAGACCTTTAATTGCAAGGCTGGTTTTTCCTTGCAAGGTGATCTTAGCTGGGGGAGCCTTCCTTTGCTGGCTGACCCCGGCAACTCAGATAATCACAGCAAGACTCCCCAGGAAAGAATTAGGTGCAAATGTAGAGTGGCTCTTAAAGGTAATGGAAAACTGAACACTTGATGTCACTGTTGCTCTATTACAATCAGGAGGAAACATTTATCTGACACTGGGGAAAAATGTTGCCAGGGACAGAGAAGTGAGTTTTCTACTGCCTTGCTTCATCTTGAATCCTTTTCAGCAGAAGCCCCATCGTAGCTTGAGGAAACACACTGGGTTGCCATTTATCACCATTGCGTGCCAATCCATCATCTCTGTAGCAATAACAAATATGTCGTCCCTGAAATGCTCATCGGATCACATCTGGTTTCGCCTCTGGGTTATTTATGGCAGCTCAGAAGTTGACTTGGTGCAATAGCCGAGGGAGGTAGATGTGCCACATGGCACGTAATATACTGCAGGCTCTGTCAGTGGATGCCCCTTTAAAAGCCATATCTTTCGAATGATCGCAGGTAGCCTGTCTCTTTGAATCATGGCTGTGGGGGCTGGCTTCAAGTCATTGCTGTGCATTGTGGGTCCAGAGTTAATAGGCTTGTTCTCCATGGGTTTTTGAGAATCTATTCTACTCGGGAGACATTGCTGGATAATTTATTTTCTGTAGCCCGTTTATGTATCTGGTCAGATGACTACATCTCAGAGACTAATTATAGACAAGTTGCAGTTCTATGAACAGTCTTAGGGCTCTTTCACACAGCCATGTTAAACTGCTAGCCTCCACTCCAGTGTTTCTCAACCTCAGCCACTTTAAGATGGGTGGACTTCAACTCCCAGAATTCCCCCAGCCAGCATGGTGGCTGATGGAATTCTGGGAGTTGGAAGTCCACCTATCTTAAAGTGGCTGAAGTTGAGAAACACTGTTCTAGTCCTTGAGCTGGCAAAAAACTACACTGGCATAAAATTCACTGTCACCATTGGCTAAAACTATCCTGCCACAGGTATGATGCTAGCAAATGGAGCTGTCCTTTTTTTAGAGTATATAGGTGTGTTAAGGGGAAGGATTGTTAAGGCGTGTATAGGTGGCTTTCCTTGGCTTTGTTTCTCTTCCCCTTACTAAAATTCATCAGCTAGCAAGAAAATACCCACCGTCAACCACTCTTAATGTGGGTCAGGGCTTAGCGGGGAGGCTAGCTAAGGAAGCACATTTTGACAGAAAGCTAGACCGGCAGGCTTAGCCCACTGTCAAAACTTGCTCTGGTTTGGTGCAAGACCAGGATATACTCAAAGGGAATAAAAGGGATCAGCTCTTGGGCTCTTGGACAGGGGCTCAGGGCTACTCTGGCATAATGCCAGGTGATGGCTGGGTGCCTTTGAACCACCCATGCAAAACACTCACACCAAGCAGTAGTTGAGTGTTGGTCCAATCATGCCAGTCATAAGGATCTGTTCTTAATTTAAATTTTGTTCACCACCCAGAGTCACTTCTTGAGATGGGTGGTCATAGAAATTGATTCAATCAATCAATCAATCAATCAATCAATCAATCAATCAATCTCCTGATTGTGACACGGACTAAATGGTCTGGTTGGTGAAGAGCATCAGATTGCACCTACAGAAGAACTGGCTTGTTGCTTGCTTAAAGGGGACATGCTACTTTTACAGTGGAACAACGAAAGCCAATTTAAGCTGCCTCAGGTATAGTTTGGGGATGAGATGAAGGCAAAGTTGATGTGGCAGAAAAAAGAGATTGCCAAGGCATATTCATGCTGTGGTTAGATGCAAGCGGGGAAAGCTCCTTAGGCTGTTTTATTACTACTGACAGGGATTTTCCCCTGTGCTGAGTTGAAGTGTTATTTACCCATCCTTGAATCTGCAAAAAACAAACAAACAAACAAACAAACAAACACAAACAAACAAACAAACCCTATGCCCTCATGAAATTTGCTATTTCTCTTGCTGATCCTTACACTGCTTCTATTGCTTCTGTTCTTAGTCACTGCCAGTCACCTGATTTTCTTCCAAATTAACGGATAAGAAAGCCTCACAGGTTTTACCTACCTTGAGGATGCCCTTGGATGGTGTAACCATAAGGGGGAAAATATTACTTTAACACTGGTACAGCTAAGGAGGACTTCAGCCTATTTCACTCATGGGGTGGGGAAGAGCAGTGATGATGGAGCCCTGGGTATACCACATCAGTAGTTAGGTACAAATGAGGAAAGGCCCTTAGAGTACATCTTGTAGAGTTATCCAACCATTGCTGACATAACTCTAGACCTGCTCTCATTACTATTATAGCAGCACAACGGTTAGGCTACTAGACACTTTGCCACCATCTTGTGGGCCTCTGGAGTTTTGTAGACCAAACCTGGTAGCCCTACCAATGATGGTTGAATACAAGCTCGTCCTCATGGCCGTGTTAAAAGTGCTTTCCTCCAGTCCCTGAAGTGGCGGAAAAGCAGGCTGCGTATATTGTCATATCCTTATTGCTGGGACATTATTCTGCCTCAGTAAGAAGGATGGCATATAAGGGGCGTGGTGGCTCAGCGGGTAAGACGCCAGGCTTGTCGATCGGAAGGTCGCAAGTTCGGAGGTTTGAGACCCTAGTCCCGCATGACGGAGTGAGCTCCCGCACCAGCCCCAGCTCTTGCCAACCTAGCAATTCGAAAGCATGCAAATGCAAGTAGATGAATAGGTACCCCTTCGGTGGGAAGGTAACAGTGTTCTGCGTGCGTTGTGCCGGCCACATGACCGTGGAAGCGTCTTTGGACAATGCTGGCTCTTTGGCTAACAAACAGAGATGAGCACCGGCCCCTAGAGTCGGACACGACTGCACAAATGTGCGGGGGGAACCTTTACCTTTAAGAAGGATGGGGAATGGAAGCATATGGAAGAACCTATGGAAGGCATAGGGCAAGGCAGAGGCAAAAATAGCCAACGCTGTGGTTTTTTTTTCAAACTTGCAGGCCTGTTTAGAAGGTAGGGTTTCAAAAATAACAAATGGCAAAGTCAAATAAAATAACAAAATAAATATGGCAATGAAATATGTAAAAATTGGGTAGCCCACTTTTGCCCACTTTGCCCTTTCCCATTTTCTTTGGCCCCAAACAAGTAGCCATTTTGCAAAGGAAACTTCTCTTAGCAGAAGGATCACGTGACAGAGGAAACAGTGCTTTACTTCTCCAGGCCTGCCCATTCTAAAGACATAGGAGCAACTCTGGTCAAATAATCAGGCAATCTTAGAAGGACTGCCACTTTCCCTGCACATCTGAGAGCAGTAGAAGATTGTAAGCACTAGTTCATAACAAAGCAAACGTGTTAGCTGTATGCGTAAAACAGCTTATTCTGATGGCTTTCCTAAAAATGTCACGATGAGATTAAAAAAAAAATCTTTCAAAGACATCTGGTTTTATCCTTTAGCCTGGACGTCTCCTGCACATCCTTTATTGGCCTTTCCTACCAAATCTTCTTCAGTAGCAGCAACCTTCTCTGCAGGACACGCGGGCTGGGGAATGTGAATGTTTCCTTTTCCGTAAGTGATACATTTTCCGAATAAACACTTCTCCCAGCTGCTGGGCCAGTGTAACGAATTGAGTACTAAACTCTGAGGACTGGTTTAAGGCTCAGAAACTCCACGGTGTGGGCCATCCATCAAGATCCCGCTACTGATTAACATAACAGGGACACAATAAAAGGCAGAGGAGATGGCCACTGAGTAGCCCTTGCAGTAGGGAGGACACATGGGCAGCATTGCCTCATGTTTACACCTGGGAGAAGGAACACACAAAGGGATGTTAAAATCCATGCTGTTGCTTTTCTGTAGTCTCCAGCCAAAAGCTGCCAGCAACGTTCTTTCAATTATGTCCTTGATAGACTCCCCTCACCCCAGAAAGCCTACAGAATCCAAGTCACTGAGTACCACATGCCGGCCCTTAGAACTGTTCCCATTCACTTTCTCTCTTTTTGGGGGCATGCTAATTACGCACTTTGTATTGCACTGCAGTAAACTCTTACATTGTAATTATGGTACATTATGGCTAGTAATAGCAAGAAGTAATATCAGTACTATTCCCCCCCCCCCAAGACACTGGAAATCAAGGATTGGATTGTCCACTGTTTTCATTTAGCTGCTTCTGTGAATAGAGTCAGGGTGGAAGTGAGATTTCTTAAATTTTCCAACTATTTCCCACAATCAGCCATATACTCATGGTGCTATATCTCCACCATGGAAAACACACTAAAATCAAAACCAGGTCAACGCACATATTTTTGCAATTTTGATTTTACATGATTTTCTTTGGAATTAACGTACCTCCTTTCAGGTCACATATTTTTCCCTTACGGCTTATAGTTCATACAGGTAGTCCTTGCTTAGTGACCACAATTGGGACCAGCAATTCTGTCACAAAGTGGCATGGTCGCTAAGCAGAAAATCACATGACCATGATGTGCTTACAACATAACTTCCCATTTGGAGGTTAAGCGAATCACTGCGGTCATTAAGCGAGACATCACACAACCGCGATTTGCAATTTTACTTCTATGTTCTCCATTAACTCTGCTTGTCGGAAGCTGGTTATGAAGCACCTGAATGGTGATCATGTGACCGCAGGACACTGCAACAGTTGTAAATGTGAGGAGTGGTCGCAAAGCTGTTTGCTTATACTGTTGTAACTTTGAACAGTTGCTAAACAAGCAGTCGGTAAGTGAGGACTACCTGTATTATAGAAATATTTAAAATTGCTCAATCAATTAAAGGCAGTAGAATGAAACAATTTAAATCAGACCAGTTGAAACCATAAAAAACTGAGAGAAATGATTTTTTAAAAAGTTCAAATTATTTTAATAAAATGGTACTCACCAGCCTAATTTGATTTTAATAACAGATTGATGAGCAGGGGTCTCTGTGCTAATCTTAAATCTGGCAGATTTATATGGGTGAAAACAATGCTTCAGATTATCTAAATTTACACTACACTAAACAATTTAGTGTAGCAGCATAAAATGCTTCACCTTCACACCTGTTGGGCTGCCAACTTTTAACAGCAGCTCCATCTAGTGTATGTAGTTAGTACATAGTTAGAAAAGTTATTACTACATTAGTACATAGTTAGAAAAGTCAGAATCAAAAGCCTAAGAAGTTGAGTATTATGACTTGGGGTGCTGAGAATCCAGCAGCCAGATGCAGATATTTTCATGAACAAAGACCATCTTGCGCACTTCCTGTTCACTTTAATGATGCCTTAAACATCCCACCCAAAGGCTTTGCCAGGCTGACATCCATCCCACCTTCTTAAGGCAACAGGTTAAGCAAACTCAACAGATTCTGTCCAAAGATGCTTGACAGAGTTACATTAAAAAGCCCTGTGTTTAAATGGTTTGGCTGAAATTTATTGTACCAGGGACTTGCCAAACTCCTTAAAGGGTTTGTGGGGATTAGAGGAACTACATTTAATGCTGACTTGACATACTGCTTGGTTTGTTGCTCAAATGTCTGAGTTTTGTGGCGAGAACTGGCAGGCTCTGAACAAGAGATTGGCAAAGGATTGTCTGAGGAGGTTATATGTGAGCATTAAAACATCAGTTTTGTTGCTGACAATGGAATTGTGTCAAATGGAATAAATACGGTAAGAACAAGCAAGCATTGCTGCTCTTGCTGGACTTTTCCTTTGCAGGCTATGAGAAGGGATTGCATGCTGACATGGTTATATGTCTACAGCTCCCCTGATCATATATACGAAGAAGTCAGAAAAAAGTTTGGACTAGAATTAGAATCCCTGATGAGGCACTTTTCTGTTTTTGGGAATGTATTTATTTTATTTTTTAATATATACTGTAGCAGCATTAAAACCTAGATGGGCAAATTACAACTTTAGAAGTTGCCAGAGTGGGGCCATAGCCCATACATGCTTGGGTCCCTATTCACATGTTTGCTCTTTCTGGTCCCTCTTGATTCTGCTTTATGAAACCAATGGGGAGAACCTTGTACAAGTTAAGGAAGGAAAATCCCTGGAAGAAAATCGTTTTGTTTTGTTTTGTTTTGTGACATCTGTAAGCCAGTCTACTCTGACCCTCTGTTGGAATTCAGAACCCAGCAAGTTATGAACACAATGATGCAGACCTCAACAAGAATGAAAGAAGATTGTCATTTTTGATTTATAAAATTCATTACAACAAGATGTGGCAATAGATGCTGATTTAAATGGCTTTTTCAAAGGAGAAGGAATGTATGGAGGAAAGATCTATTTATAGGCTATTATCCATGACAGATCAATGGACAGTATACCTCTAAATCCCAGAGAGGCTAAGAATGGAGAACAGCTCCTAGGAGTCTGCTCTTGGAAACAGGCTGCTGCACTGAATGGATCTGCTCCAGTGTTTATGTTGTTTGACCAGCCCCTAATACATGAGAAGTTGTGGGCTAGATATCTCTTTGAATAAGAGATAGCAAGGTGTATGAGAGAGAAAGGGTGGAGAAAGCAAGAGAGCGTGCATATACTGGCTGAAGTCCAGTGGTATAGCTAGATAATTTTAGACCATGAACTTAATTATTTTATGGGGTGCAGGCCTGTAGTTATCCAATAGCGCTTGGAATAAGCAGCAATTTACTTCAGAAAGAATAATTAAGTGTAATAAAATGAGGATCTAACCAAGTACATACCCAGCACTGACTGTGACAATCTTTTTTAACAAGATGAAAAAAACCAACCAACCAAAAAACAGGCTACGGGAAACAGCAGCAGTTTTGTGAGCCCAGCATGCACATGTCAGGCCACATACTCACTCAGTGTCTTTATGATGCTGCCTGTCTGGAGTGCCTTTCACTCTCTGAATATATATTTAGGGCCCCTGGGCCACAGGGGGCCTGCCAGGAGTGTCCATGGTGAATAAAACAATAAAGCTGGCCCCTCTGTGATCCGTGTAAAAATGGGGCAGGGCTTCTATTATGGGGATGCAGGCCCAGTCTTCACCTGTTTGTTCTCCCCTTGGATGCTTTGGGTACCTGCCAATGCTCTCCTACTTATGAAACTTCTTTAAAGCTCCTGTTTGGCTCTGTTGCAGAGGAAGGCCATGGCATTCCCTCAGGAAACCGGTAAGGAAAAACTCAAGAAATGCAAAGGACCTCTGGGCCGAGGACCTGGAAAGGTTTGCTTTGGATTAAGTAGTAACGTCTCTGCCATGACGAGGGGCGATGGAAATGCCGGCGTTCAGCAAGGCAATCTTCCTCCCACGGGTGAGAAAAGTGGACGGGATCAAAGCATTCTTCCCCTGGCGATTGCACCCGGGGGTTGCCATTTAGTTAACCTTCCTAATAAATTTTCTGGGGAAGAGAGTCTGGTGGGAAGGCAAATGTAGCCGGGACAGAGGCAGTGGCAAGACCTCCTTGCACCTGCACTTCTGCCAATCTTGCCACATGTTGAACCAATGTGGAACAGGTCAGCTCTATGCCACTCTTTACAAGCTGGGTCTCTTGACCTGCAAGGGTCAATGTTTTCAAAGTGGAATGTTCCCACTGGACCTCTGAAAGGGCAGGCAGCTCTTTTATCTTTGACGAAGCTCTCAGCTCGTCCCTCTCCCCAACACAGTTGCAAAGGGGAAAGAGTTAGCTGTATGCTCTTGTTTCACTGCTAATCTCCCGTCCTGCTTCTAGCCAGCTTGAACCTTCATTTGTCCTCTTGAGGTTAGGAAAGAAAGCATCGGGACAAGGACAAGTCCGGTTGGTGGAGATGATGGCAGCGGTCCTCCCTTATGCTTATCTTCAACCTTCCACAATGCCAACTTTCTGGGTAGATTCACAGAGACTGTGGTTTTTGTGGTTGTGGCTTAGCACACTGTGTGAACCCAGACAATTATGGCTCAGTTAAGAATCATGATCTTTTGTTTTAACAGATTAACAGAATTATGAATTCAGTTATTCCCTGGACCTGATTCTACTTTTGGGTACCGAAGGACTTCCTTCTGTCTGATCCTCCAGTCCTGCGTTTAAACTTTGGGAAAGGATGTAGGAAGCTCAGCAGGACTTCATCCTTCCATAGGAAGCTTCTTCTGCTTGTGAAAGACTGGCATAGGGCTGCCACTGTTTCAAGTAGATTTGTATAGTTGCACAAGAATGATAGAATCATGGTTCCCCACTTTACTGTGCTTCCAACCTTTGAAGTAAGGGAAGTCAACGTTTGTATTCTTTGAACACATACTGTATGCAACTTTGTGTGTGTTGATGTGTAACACAGTTCCCCTTGTGATCCTGCTCACTTCCCAGTGCCTGGTCATAGAATCCATAGAATTGCAGGGCTGGGAAGGATCACAATGATAATTTGTTCCAACTTTCTACAATGTACAGGAAAACCAATTAATCCATCCTTCAGAGGTAGCTGTCCTTTATTTCATAGAATCATAGGGTTGAAAGGGACCTTGGAGGTCTTCTAATCCAACCTCCTGCTCAGGGGAGGAATCCTCATACCTCTATGAAGGTTCTCAGTCATCCAGGAGGAATTGTCTGTAGCTTGAATCATGTCAACTGGATTTCTATTTTCTCAGTGGAAACGTTTCGCTCCTTATCCAAGGAGCTTCTTCAGTCTGAGCAAAGTTGGTAAGGGAATCCTAAATATGTTTCTAGGTAGCTGTGTGACCTTACACCTGGGGGCATGGTTATATTGAGATGTTATAATAAAAGGACTTAAAATAACATCTCAATATAACCATGCCCCCAGGTGTAAGGTCACACAGCTACCTAGAAACATATTTAGGATTCCCTTACCAACTTTGCTCAGACTGAAGAAGCTCCTTGGATAAGGAGCGAAACGTTTCCACTGAGAAAATAGAAATCCAGTTGACATGATTCAAGCTACAGACAATCCTCATACCATTCCAGACAAATGGCTGTCCAATCTCTGAAACCCTCCAGTAATGGAGCACCCCAGGCTCCAGGAGACAGGCTGTTCCACGGCTTAGCAGTAATCACAGTCAGGAAATTCCTCCTCATTTCAAATTTGGATCTCCCTCTGTAAAGCTTCTACCCATTGGTTTTTGTTCTACTCTTGGGAGTTATGGGAAATAAATAAATATTTATCAAGAGAAGGGACACAGACGGGCCAGACTTCCCCCCAATATTCCAGCATCACTGAGGTGATTGCTTACTACAGTATTTCCCCACCAACTGGTGGCATTTGGAGAGGGAAAAGGAAGCAAAGCTGAAGGAATCAGCTAATCTCTTTGCTTAACACACCCTCAAAGCACGTAGTGAGGACACCATCATTCAGCAGTGACTCAGAATAGGAGCAATAGAGACAGGGTAGAGATCAGAAATGGGGGTAGCAAATTTCATGCTGCAAGTTTTCTACCAGCTCAGGGATGGACGGAGAGTGCTTTAATTCAGAAGTTGGATAGGCCAAGACTTCTAAAGGTATATAATTTTCAGTGAGATAGTGTCAGTTTAAGGGGAGATGATACTATTTTTGTACTAGATTGTGTAGTGACAACTTTAGACTGCATCACTCATGGGCTAGGGAGGAGATGAAGACAGTATCTTACAAACAAGAGATTGGGTTAGCCAGGATGTGACTGTATCATGGTACATTTTAAACGGGGACACTTTCTAAGGGTTGGGTGTAAAATCGTTCTAAAACAAGAAAGCAATAAATAAATAAAAAATACATAAAAATAAAAACAGAGGTTAAAAGATCCATTAAAATTGAACCAGCAGGTGGTGGTATTGTTGGGGGAAGAAAGCTACTGTAAAAAAGGTGTTTTAAAAAGATGTCTAAGACATCCCAGCCCTGGGCCATGGCATCCTGCAAAGTGGAATTCTGGGCTGGGGACAAATAAAGGTAGCATATGAGATCAAGGGGAGGGAATGAAGTTGCCAGGGTACTCTGGCGCTGTTTGAAACTTCAGGTGGGGAAAGGGCCTTGTAATAGGTTCTGGGTGAGTTCTTTGTAATTTGGTGTCAGTTTACAAGGCAAAGGGACTCCCGTGTTTCCTAAACTAACAGTTCCCCTGACCTTTTTAAGAGGAGGATCTCTGGAGCGAAGAGGGAGTGGTGCCAGGGTATGGAAAGGGACATTCTAGGACTCATCAGGGCTCTTTAGTCATGCCTTGGAGTCAAACGGTAGTCTGTGGGAGGGTGACTAATATTAGACAGCTTGGAAAGAGCCTCCCCCTTGGCTCATCCAAACATTCTGAGGCTCTGTAGGGTCACAGAGGACACATCGTCCTCCTTTGATCTGGAGGGCTATTCTTTGTTGTAGAGGGTGGAGGAGAAAGGCAATTTCTAGGTTGGGTGGGCTGACTTCAAGTTGGTGAACCTATTTTGTGTGCAGAGAGATGATGAATTCCCCCAGACCCAT
Organism: Charina bottae; assembly: GCA_023362775.1. Taxonomy (NCBI): domain Eukaryota; kingdom Metazoa; phylum Chordata; class Lepidosauria; order Squamata; family Charinaidae; genus Charina; species Charina bottae. The sequence continues at coordinate 204,175,074 of JALMGJ010000002.1, read as the reverse complement.
CCACTGGAGGAGCCTGGTGCAAGGATGCATACATAAGAATTAAAGCATTTGAGCTCAGGAATTTATCTTGAGTACCAGAAATAAATGAGCTCACAATCCTTCCACGCACAAATCTGTGTCTGGCTTTCTTCATTTTAGTGGTACAATATGGGGCAGGGGAGAGTCATTTTATTGTTATTTGTTAAATAATTGGACATGGGGCGTGGTGGCTCAGCGGGTAAGACGCCAGGCTTGTTGATCGGAAGATTGCAAGTTCGGAGGTTCGAATCCCTAGCCCTGCGTGCAGAGTGAGCTCCTGCACTAGCTCCAGCTCTTGCCAACCTAGCAATTCGAAAGCATGCAAATGCAAGTAGATTAATAGGTACCACTTCGGTGGGTAGGTAACAGCGTTCTGCGCGTGTCATGCGGCCACATGACCGTGGAAGCGTCTTCGGACAACGCTGGCTCTTTGGCTAACAAACGGAGATGAGCACCGGCCCCTAGAGTCGGACACGACTGCACAAATGTGCGGGGGGTACCTTTACCTTTACCTAAATAATTGGGAGTCAGGAATCTTTGCTGATTTAATCAAAATGATCCAGAAGCTACCATTGGGGTCAGCCAATCTTCCAAAACTTTTGAAGCTTGAAAATCAGAATGGCAGGCACTTTTTCTTTCCTAGCCAAAACAAAGTATGAGTAGTCTTTCTGCAGGGAGGAGAGATCCACCCACATATGTGCTTTTGCAGCTATTCCAGGTGGGCTCCTAACCTGGAAGCAGTCAGTCTCAGAAGAGGGACACAATCAGAACTGCAACAGGAGCAAGCCATTAACCTGCTTCCTTGGGATGTACAAACATTTCTACATTGACTGGGATTTCTCTCCCAGAGATGATCACGTAGGTGTCTGTGGGGTGGGCAAGGGGGAGCAAGTGTGCAATGTCGTGGCATCAGTACAAAAGGGTAGAGTTTGTGATATGAGATCACAATGCACATCTCAGGGTGATGGTATCATCATGCAGACAAATGCTTACAGCTGGTTGGAAGGAAGCAAAACCAGACCACTGAATCATGCAAAGAAGCAGGAAGTTATAGGAGTGCCCTATCAGTGAAAAAACCTGGACAACTAGCAGAGAAATTTTGTCTCTCTTTGCTGTCATCTAGTGATCATCTGGATTTAGTCTGCCCAAATATGGTAGCTTTAAGTCAATAGTCTCCCCTACTGATGAGTGTGTGTGTGTGTGTGTGTGTGTGTGTGTGTGTGTGTGTGTATATATATATATATATATATATATATATATATATATATAGAGAGAGAGAGAGAGAGAGAGAGAGAGATGGTAGAGATATAGGCATGGTAGGAATTCAAGAATGAAACAGTGGCCAACCCTTGACGGGGTGGCCCCAAAATGATGCACTCAACACACACTGAATCTATTTGGCGTTCATTGCTTTGGCCTGAAATAGATCAAGTGAAAAGGTAGAAGCAACCAGGGCTGGCACCAGCTCTGAGAAAACCCTCAGCTATAGGCCCTCTGGCTGGCCATCTCCACTGGTGGCTACAGTCTGCTGCTGGGTCTAGCGGGCCTTTTAATTTTGCACAATATACGAGATGGTGACAGGCAGGGCTATTGAGAGAAGTAAAAATGGCGAGGAGGGCCTACTTTGTGGTGCTCAGAGCTCTGAGCCAGAAAAAAAAAACCTTTCACACAGGTTCCAGGGCAGGCTCTGCATTGAGTTCCAGCAGTGGCAAAGTGATGCCAGGGGCCACGGTAGAGTTTCAACGGGTTGCAGCATCCAGGGAACCTTGGCTGTATTGGAAACTAAGCAGGGTTGGCCATGGTTAGGACTTGGAAGGGGAATATCTGGGAATTTCAGGACTGTAGCTAGGCTATGCATCTGGAAAAAATCCCAGAAAAAAAGCAATATTCTGAATAACAATTCTCCAGGAGTGCTCTGACAAAAAACAATAAACATTATACAGAGAACGATTAACTGCTGACACAACTATGTAACAGAAAGATAAAGCTAATATTAACATCAGTGAAAAAGGACAAGAAATATCTTATGCTACATTTGTTACACTTATGTGGACACTAAACATGCAAATATGCATTTTATTTGCATAAATAAGTAATACCAAGTCTTTAAAAATGCCCAGTGCCAAGAAAAAGAGACTGACAAAGAGGGCCGCAACTAGGGGGGGCAAGCGGGGCATGTGCCCGGGGCGCCGTGCTGGGGGGGCGCCAAAATGACAAAATAACCCATGGGGGGGGGGGCGCCGAATCCATGTTTGCCCCGGGTGACACAGACCCTGCTGACAAATACATTTTTGACTGATCATAAAGTGCTTTCCTGTTCTTTGAAGTTCTCTGTAACCAAATAATTTACCCATTTTTACAATAATTGAAGACCTGATAATTTGTTGATTTATATTATATGTATTAACTATATAAATTTATAGTTCTGCCAAAGTATGATATATCCCTTTGGGCTTAGAGCAGTCTATATAAAATCTTGCTAGTAGGACCTTGAATTGATTTGGGTACAGACTCGGAATATAGTGACATACTTTTTAAGGTCAGCCTCCATACAAACATTATACAGCTCTTGTTCAATATTTATTGCCTTTTCTGTATGTTATATAATGCCATTTCAAAGAATTGTCTCTAGGGAAAAAAACACCCAGGACATGTTGAAAAAATATAAATCTTAATTTCTGTAGTACCTACAACCGCATATCGCACCTCCATTCTCCTCTTTTATGGACCTTTTCCTTCCCTGTGAATGTACCTGCTCATACAGGATGTATAAAAAGCTGCTTTTTCAGAGCTTTCCACCCCAGTCATTTCCAGTCAAGTTTCTTCTTGATGTCAGTACAATATGATATGCGCCCCTTTTTACTGCTTTCTTGTTCACATGTAGAATAGCTTTTAAAACCTTTAAGTGTCAATTGCCACATGGTTACTTGATGGATATGAATGATAATATTAAAATTGATTTAGCTCCCTTCTTTCTCCAACAGTTTCTGCTTTAAAAGTTTGTTTGCCATTCAAAACAGCATCTTCCACTTTTGGCAGTGTCTTTGTGCTTTTGTACATTTAATTGACCTTTTAGTCCTTCATTCACTGATGAAATCTGCACTACACATCCATACTTTAATGCCAGGTGGAAAGTTCATTCAGGAAAAAAAAAGACTTTTGGTGTAATGTGAGATCTTGCTACGTTTAATTTGTCCCAATGAAATTCCACTAATGATTTGATTCTGGGCAGCTGTAGACTTTCCAAGTTGGGCTAAGGCTGATTTTCCACCGGTAGGGAAATGTTGCTTTCGCTTTACCCGTGGAAGTCTGCCATTAAGCATCCTTCCCCCCTGGAGTATCCGAAGTGGTACCGTCCAGGAGAAGAGTTTCTATTCCACTTCAAAGCAGCTTGGGCGGGGGGACTTTTAGTGGCACGAAGCAACGAGCATCCTGACTAGAACAGCAAGGGTGTTGTTGGCTGTATGCATGGACGCAGCCCCTCCGTTTCCGTGTCCGCTTGAACAAAAACGGGTGCTCTTCGCTCCCGAGGCGTAATCTACGGGTTCAGAAGAACATCAAGCAGAGGTTAAGACGGTACCTGGACGGTACCACTTCGGATACTCCAGGGGGGAAGGATGCTTAATGGCAGACTTCCACGGGGAAAGCGAAAGCAACCTTTCCCTACCGGTGGAAAATCAGCCTTACCCCCAACTTGGAAAGTCTACAGCTGCCCAGAATCAAATCATTAGTTCCAGTCGCTTTGCGATGCAAGGGATTCATCCCAGTTTAAAGCAGTTTCTACCCAAGGAACCGAACTGAATCCAAAGGCGTCGATTGCGTCCAAAGCGAGATTCTCACCGAGCGCCGCTTCAAACTGCAGCCTAGCAGAGCGGAGCCAGGCCCCCAAATAGCTCAGCGGCCTCCTCTGCATCCGGATGAGAGCGGGGCGGCGGTTCCCGAAGCCTCGTCCTGGTTCCGGAGAGATCCGTGGGGCCTTTACGCCCAGCATCAGGCCCAAGCCCTCGGGCCACCAACTCGTCTGAGGCAGCGTCCCGTGCGAATGGCAAGCCGGCTGCGTTCAGGCCTTGTGTTCAGATGTCCGGCTTGGTTTCAAGCGCGTTTGCAGCACTTTGGTGTGTAGAGCGGTTGCTGCGTGAGAGAGCCGCGAGCAAGAGGATCCGCGGGGTGGTCAAAAAAGTCAAGATGGCGACCACAACGGTGCGATTGAAGCTCCGCCCGTTTGCGACGCACTTAAAAAACGGGAGGAGCTTCGATGCACCGTCGTGGCCGCCATCTTGACTTTTTTGACCATATCCTGCGGACACCCCAAGCAGCGAGGCTCTGCAGCCTTTTTGTTCAGGTTTGTTCTGAAAAGCAGATGGAGCAGTCCGGAGACTGACTTCTCCTGCTGGGCGAGGCGTTTATAGTACACAAACGCCTGGCGAGAACTGTTTTCGCTCGAGATAACAATTATTTAAAGTCAATCCAGGCCGGGTATCGCTCTCTTTTTACTGTGTTTGTTTTGTATTTATGGAACAACCTCTTTTTCGTCTTCGTCCACTACGTCTGTCTTGCAACTTCGTTTTGGGTTACACACAGATTTCTCCCCCCTCCCCCCTTCATCTTGTTGCTCCTTCAATCGTTTACAAAACGAGCGGCGGCGGGAGGCGGTTGGAAAAAGAAACGAAAAGGCTTGAGAAGGAAAGAGGAACGGGGGAAAAACCCCTTGCCCAGCCTCGACCTTTCCCATCTTTCTGTACAGGTGCTTTAGCAACAGAAGGGGAGACGCCGAGGTATGAGGGAGGGGGGATCCCATCATTGGCACATTTTTTAGAGGATTAGTGCAGCCTGAATCCGCCGAAGACACCACCGGGACGTATTTCCTTATAAGGAAGCCCCGCTCAGATCAAGGATGCTGACCGATAAGGGTCTTGATACATAACGGAGGATAAAGCTCGCTCCCTCCGGAAGAATTATGAGCTACAACAAGGGGTGGGGGTGGAGCCCATGTGTCCAGGATTAGGCACAGCCCGTCTAGTGAAAGGGATGCATGAAGACGAGGGCAAAGGGCTCGGTGCTCGGCATCCTTTTCCGAAGGATACGAGCGTTGCGACGTCATCGGCTTGCCTGCACCGACGTCAGCGAAGGGCCACCGTGCGCTCCGCGTTCTATGGTTGGTGGAGAGCGCTGCGTCGATCCACAGCGGTCCAGCCCCGCCTCTCTAAAGGAATCCCTCCGGGCCCTTCCATACCAGTTGCCATCCTGTGAACTTTCCCCTGCCAGCTCTTCTAGGTAAATCTGAGGTGGCCACGGCGTTCCTTTCAGCCTTCTCCGATCCTATGCTCTCCAGATGTTTTGAACAACAGTGCCCATTAGTCCCAGTCATTGAGAGTTGCAATGCAGCATCTGGAAGGTCCCAGACTGGGGAAAGTTGATAAGGAAGATAAGGAACTCCAGCACCATCAACCGGTTAATTAAACAAACCAGCTGCCAGAAAGGCACATCTGAGAAGTCCTTGTCTAGTTTTTCAAAAACGGGTTTCCACTAGCCCGGGTCTCGCATAGCCGCCTAGGGCAGATTGTAGCAAAGAATATACGCGGCGTTTATACGGGGAAAAAACGGACCTCGCCTCTCTGTTGACACTGTTAACAAAAAAAAGGTATATTAAAAAGTCTAAATGCACATTCCTATCCAGAGGGTCAACTGCGCAGTTAAAATACCAATCGGAAAATGTTTGTTCCATAAACTAGCAAGATTATATCGAGTGGCTGAGTTTAGGCAAAGTTTTCCTGGCGTTTGTTTGCATGTATATATGACCCTAGGAAAATAGACATACATGCACAAAGGAATATAAACAAGTTATGTGTTGTGGGAATAAAGCCTCTCTGAAAAAAAGACTATAATTTTGCTGATAGAAAACATAATTTTATTTTGTCATAAGACCATTTTATATATAATTTGTTCATACAACTCTTGGCAAGGTTGATTTCACCTAAATACCTCGATTAACGCAATTCCTTCGTCCCCTAAAGCTCACCAACCAGCCAGAATAAGGCGGTTTTCTTCCAAACTCTCCTCTCCTCTCTGAAGACGGATTAATAGGCGGAAACTTAACACCCTTGAAACCCCTCTCTTGTTTGCTAAACGAAATATTAATTAAAAAGACCTAATGTAACAAGAAAAGTGAAAAGGGCTCACAAGGCAGGCCATTTTCTTTCGTAAATTCTTACTGTCGTCGCAGTAAATTTTGGGTTGCATTCAGACTAATTGTGCGGATTTACCTGGGATAAAGATCCGTTTAATACAGTGGTATTTAGGTTTACGTTTTAGCGGAAATACAATTTCCGTTATTTTCACTTAAATTTCGTCTAACTGAAGGGTATTGAAATTGCGACTAATAATTTAAGGATGATGAAAAGTAAGGATAATTTAACAAGAATTAAGTTTAGTGAGATTTAGGTGTATCTGAGAGCAACTTTTTTAGAAAAGGGAAAAATAAATGGATTTGTTGCAGCAAGACATTGAACATAATCGTATTAATTCTGAATTTTATAATTGCAGAATAATCTCAAATAATAAAGAAGGAAATCTCCTTTAGCTACAGGGATGGTGAACAGAGTTCTAATTCCTTGGGTTTCTTTTTCTCTCGGCGATATCGGAACTGATTTTCGGGAGTTTAGACCCGCCTTGGAGGATTTATGATTAGGGAAGAGGCATTTTTCTCCTTTTTGACTTCCAAGAAGCAAAGACTCGCCTCCGCAACTATATTTATAAACGCAGCCCTGCTTTCGTAGCTGTTGGCTACTTTCTTTTTCAGTCTTGGGTTACCAACGGAGCCTTTCACACATAACTCATTTTGCTGCTGAGGCTGTTAAATAAAAGGTGATCTCGCCAACCGGAGGGAAAAAAACAGCTGCCGAGACGCTGGCAAGAACCGCCGAAGGGGCGGAGAGTCGAAGAGGTGGGGCAACTGGAATCCCCTCGCAGCCAATCAGCGAGCCTTCGGCCTGACCACTCGCCAATCGGCGGGTCGATCGGGCGGGTGGCCGCGTCCTGGGACCGATAATATAGGCAGGAACGTGCACAGCCTAGAAACAGGGTAGGTGGTGTGGCTGCTGCTGGCGGCGGCGAGCTTTCGCTTCCTCTGCGCCCTGGGCTCTTGCGTCTGCGGAGTTGGGGCGCTTCCGTGCGTCTCCTCGAGAGGAATCGCCCGGATCCTTGCCTCAGAGGTAGCTGGAGACGTGGCGAGGCTTTGGGCGAGCTGGACCGACTTCGACTGTTGCGGTCTCTCGGCGCGCTCCGCCTTCGCCAGGTCCGGGAACAGGGCGGACCGGGACCGGATGCCGTTATTGCGCGCTTCTGCAGCACTCCCGGACGCTTGGTTTTGGTGAGTGAGCTCTTGGGAGCCGGGGAGCCCGGGGTGTGTGTGCGAAGCAGGAACGGGAGAGGAGGGCACCTTTCTCCCCGAGAAGCTCCCTCGCCGGAGCTGTCTTGCATGGGCACCTTATTGGCAGTGGGCGCCTTAGCGGTCTCCTTTTACTCTCCTCCCTGGCTTGCGCGTCTTAGATTATTGCCCGGGCAGCAGAAGAAACCCGGAGTCCGCTAAAAGAGAATGGCGGTGAATTTTAATCGCTTTGAGACGCCACTGAATTTAGGGCAAGTAGAGAAACATGTAATATTGATGAAAAGGTCGTCACTTGATTGCCGAGAGCCAAACTTTAGCTTTACTTTTAGGAGTAAGTAAATGCACGGGCACTTATTCTCAATTAAAACTAGCGAGTTTACAAACTTGGAAGATCCTTACAAGCAGGTAAGGATGCACATTGCTAAGCCATAAATTCAGCCAGCTTGATGGGTTGGATTACAACTCCTGTCAAGCCTGGTCCCAATGGCAAGGCACCATATAAAGCGTTTTCTAGTTACATGTGTGTATTTTCCATGTAAACTAGGTGAAAGTCCGCATCTGTGGAGCATCCCCGAGACCCCCTGTGCTGCACTCAGTGACCCAAGCAATCTCTTTTTATGCTGGAAAAGGTATAGAGAGAGTTTCCTCAGCAGTTGCAGGCCCTTGGGGGGGGGATGGTCAATTGGTCTTTAGACTGGAAAAAGGGCCACCAAAAAGCTTTCAGTGGTTGGAAGAAAATAATGAGAGTCGTGCTCATGACATAAACTTCTGGCTAAAGTAGTTTTGCTCTGAGAAATGTACTGGGTATAGTTCCACATTTATATGTAACCTAAGGAATAAAGATGAATGGCTGATGTTTTTGGCAAACCCATTCTCCTTTATAATTCATTGTTCTATACTGATATACATGTATAGAATACAAATAAGGCTAGATGGCAAAGTCACTCCCCAGCCAACAAATCATGGGCGCATTGACTAGACTCATTGATTTCCCAAAGCCGTAATGTAGCTTGTTTGCTTAGTGTATGGTGGCTTAGTGTGTGGTGAGAACCCAGCCAACAAATCAGAGTTAAACATGCCAGAGTTAGAGTGATGCTCCTACTCAGATTTGTTTGGTTTCATTTATTTCAACTGTACTTATATGCAGTGAAACCTTCAGCCATAAGCAGCAATGGGTTACACTTCCAGAAAATTGTATCTCTAGATGACCAAGAAATGCCTAGGAGTGGAGCTTTAAACAGACAATTTAGTATTTGCTATATTTCTGAAGTGCATTTTAAGGAAGAAGGGATCTTCCTCTAGGTGTAGGGATTAAGAAAATTATACCCAAAGATGATGTTTAGTATGAGAGATACAACGGAAACAAGGAGAAGGCGTAAAACAAGATCCTGGCGCATTAGGACTGTCTCTTTAAGTGGAATAAAAAAATATTTAAATCTCCCAATGCCTTAGGGCAGAGTGCAAATGTCCAGATTCTGCATTTCCAGATGCAGATTATGAGGGGACATCCTGCAATCATGGCCTGTTTGGAAACCTAACAGATAATGTGCAGCCCCCAAAAGGGCTGCCTGCATGTTTGATTTAGGCCATTCCCTAATCCTTTGCAATTTATAGTATCATCCAACAAATTCTGTGCTGAAAAAACTAATGAAGACCAACTTTATATTGCTTTCATATTGATCTCTCTCGGAAGTTGTTAAAAGTTGTTCTTGGATAGGCACGTTGATATATTGCTGGCCTGAAGTCACACATCCTGCTAAATAATTTTTTATTTGTTTGGTTTTGCTTTTGGTTTAATGCCTTGTATGAAATCAGACATTGTGTTTAATTCAGTAATCCATGATTAAGCAACTTTATATGGCCCAGAATATTCCTGCATAACATTAAACCACAATAGGTGCATTCACATGTCACACTAGAAGAAAAGCAAACACACACTGTGGTGTTGCATGTTGTGTGAAATAAGACCAATGCTGACCTTTTTCACAAGGGGGAGACAGCAAGGTTCTAAACTCTCCTTAGCTTGTAGAGAGACATGAGTCTGGCCGCAATCTTTCTGGCTGGCAGAGGGTGACTTTCTACTTTCCACGTAAGGGCAGCTCCGATTTTGTCATCTTAAAATTGTGCCTGTTTCCTTCCCTCTAATTGATAGCAGTCTAGAACATACCTTGTTGACCCACATTCTGTTATGCTTCTTTATTATTATAAAGATAGAGAAAATGCAATGGGGGTGGGTGGGTGTTGCATACAATACTAAGTGCCTAAGCCATAATGAGGTTTCTACCATGCCTTGTGACCCCAGCCAGTTGTGGTTTATTCAGTAAACCCCATTTAATAAATAGTAACAGAATGACCTATGAGCCAGATCACTGTAGGAATAAAAGGGAGCATCTCTGAAAAAAATGCCTTGATATGCAAACCCACTTGTGATTTTTCCTGTGTTTCACCTTGCCTCGCTGTTGAAGGCACACCAGACCTTCTTGGGCAATAAGGGGTGGGGGTGAGCGGGGCAGAAACGTGTTTTGGGAAAGCCTTTCTAGCTACCTGCCAGCTTTACCCAAACCTGCTATCCTCTGAATGTAACTACAACTCCCATCGCTCTCATAGTTTGGGATGGTAGATGTTGCAAATCCAGGGCACCTGAAGCGCCCGCCTTTCTATCTGGGGCGAGAACGTGTTTGAGAAGACGCGGTCACATTTTGCTTTTAAGCCTCCGAGGCATGCAGGCCTTGGGCGCTGTTGAGACGTGGTGGGAACGGCCGGCGGCTGTGCGAAAGAATCGAAATCCCATCTTCGCGGTGTGCGTATAGCATAGGCTTGTGTTCTCGGGGCAGGAAGGCCAAGGAAGAAAATCCCCGTCTCCCCCACCTTTTTTGCCGAAGCACACCCTTCCTCCGGGTTAAGTCCCTGAGAACTGCCGTGGGATACCCCCACCCCCGCGTATGCAGTCAGCCTCACCGATTTCCACGCCCTGACCGGTCTCGGCAAAGCGGCCTTGTCAATCTCACGGGCACCAAGGTCTGGGCTGGGGAAGCAGGGAGCCGGAGAGTCGGCGCGAGGCGCACGCGAGGACGGGCTGGCCAGACCCCAGCTCTAATCCGAGGGCGACGCGGCTGCCCCTCTTTTCTCCCCTCTCTCGTGCAGGAAGCGAGCTGGAGGAGAAGGCGGGAGCCGCGCGGCGCGAGCCATGGCTGAGGGGCAGCAGGTTGTCCCTGCCGCAGACGCTTGGGAAATCGACGTGGAGAGCCTGGAGGAATTGGACGAGCTCGAGAGGCCGTTGCCAGCGCAACGCGCGCCCCGACTACAGGCTGGCGGAGACGACGAGGACGAAGACGACGAAGAGGAGGAGGACGAGGAGTGCGAAGAGGATGAAGCCGACGCCGGGGTAGCGGGCGAGGTTCTCCGGCAGCCTGCGCTGCCGCAGCTTGTCTCGCCGGCGCCGGCGGCGGAGGAGAGAGGCGTAGGAGCCGGGGAGCAGCCGATCCGCAAGCTTAGCCGCACGCCCAAGTGCGCGCGCTGCCGCAACCACGGCGTGGTATCCTGCCTGAAAGGCCACAAGCGCTTCTGCCGCTGGCGGGACTGCCAGTGTGCCAACTGCCTGCTGGTGGTGGAGCGGCAGCGCGTCATGGCTGCCCAGGTGGCGCTTCGCAGGCAGCAGGCCACCGAGGTACGTGCCGGCCTCGCCCGGCCCCCCGCCCCTGGGCGAGAGGCTCTTCTGGGCCCTCCCGGGCAGATTTCGCCCTCTGCCCGCAGGGCAAGGCTCCCCCATCGTCCCCTGCCTTGTTTTCCCTCCTGCACAAAGGACCTGGCCCGGGAGGCGGAGCATTTCCTTAAGGGGCCCGCGCGTGCGAAGCTGGCCCTAAGAGCAGTCTTTGCTCGGAGGTGCAGTTCCCGGGCCGTGGATCTTCTCGTGCCCGCAGACGCTTCGGCGGGCTTGAGGTCGGTGGAGCTGATCTTGCGAGGAAACGCGTTGGTGGGCCTGGGGCTAAGTGAGCGCGGAATCGAACCGGCGCAGGAGGCGATTCCTGGGCCACCTTTTTGACGAAGGGGCAGGAGCAGAACCCCCCCCCCCCCCCGTCGACGGCCAGAGGCTCCCCCGGACGGTGCGGGGAGCTGCGTTGGGACGGGGAATCCTCTGGGTCTGGAGTGGTTTCGGTGATCACCTTATGGAACTGGAATACATTTTTGCTTTCCAAAGGGAAAAATAATAGGAAGCTGTTCATTTTGATGCGGCACCTACCCATTGTAGGCCTTGGCAGGTTGACCACTTGGATTTAAGCTGGGCTACAGGGTCTGGATGCTGTTAGTTGGGCGACTCTGTAACTGTTTTCAGAGACTGATTTAGCTTCAATCCAAGTACTTTAATCTGGATTTTGTGGGAGGAGTGGGTGGAAAATGGAATGCGTCCTGAGCTTTAGTTGCAACCTCTCTTCTGATTTACCTGTTTCCCAGCTTCCTGGAAGCATTTAAAGGTCTTCAGTTTGCTTGTGGGGAAAATTGAATCCAGACTGTAACAAATATACCCAAATTGACATTTCCCCAGACATACTTTTCTTTCTATTATTTCCTCAGGATTAAGACTCCTAGGATATCAGAAGCTCAGTTTTTTTAAAAAAGAAAACATACATTAGATCTCAGCCAGATGTAAAATCTATTTTAATTTTGATTAAGAGCTTTTATTAAAACAATGTTTCTGTCATGCAGCATTTAAGGGATTGTATCACGCTCTTAAGATTTTTCTTTAAAGCAATGTAATATCAAATATGTTAGAAAATACATTTCACTTTTTCAAGGACATAGTATGGTATCCATTTTGGCATTTTTTTCTGTGGTTATTCCTAATATTTAAATCTAAATGCATTGGACATATTCTGGCCAAAACTAAATATATTTAATATCTTTGATTTAATTGAAAGAATTAAGATATGCCTCCTGTTGGTATTGCAGGCTGCTGTCTGCATTTGAGAATGTGGAATAAAACTGTGTAGGGTATAGCTTGTTTAAAAATTTGAGCCAATTGTTTAGAAGTTAAATTCTTAATGTATTTCAAGTCACAGAGTGACATCTGATGTAGAAGGAATTCCATTAAAATTAGAACATGCTTAACCTGGTTAACGAATTAACCCATTTTCTGAGCTTGCACAGTATATTGAACTGTAATTAAACGGCCTGGGTCATATAATGCACTAACCCCTACACAGGCGAGCAAACTAATCAAGATTAAAATTAAGAAAGCTTACAAAGAGGTATGAATGCAGCTGCTGGATTGTAATAATTTGATGTAAGTATGTTGTGAAACCCCAGTCTTTTTCTAATCTCTTAATTCATGTAGTATGAAGAGAACTGCTTTTTTCCTATATTACAAACTCAAAAAGTGATTTATGCTGGGAATAATTAGGATATACATAATTTATGAAGCTTTCTCTGACTTTTCCCCCCATGTTTCTGTTTTAGGATAAGAAGGGGCATGCAGGGAAACAGGCTAACTTTGAGCGCAGAACAGTGTACCAGAGACATGTTCGGACGCCTAGTTTGCTGGCTAAAAGCATTTTAGAAGGTAATAATTTTTTACCACTTTGAAGTTGCCTGTCTTTAGATATCTTGGTGGTTATTTTTGTTTCGTTTGTTAATATACGAACTGCATAATATACGAACTCCCTGTCAGTTTGGTAATAAAAGACTAAGAAAACTAGACAAACAATTGTAAACACTCATGGATCAAGATCTACCACAGATTTTAGTGGCCTTTGAACAATAACTTCTTAATTGGATTGTGACTTATGCACTTTCATTCTGTCAGGAAAAAAAAATAGAAGTTGCTTTCATAGAAATGGATTAATGACTGTTATAGCCAGTAACTGAATTATAATCTCTGGGAACAATTATAAGGAGTAGATTAGATTATGCAAGAAAGAAGTGTAGAGTCTATATACTTGTTATCTGAAGACTTAAAAAAATGGTTAACACCATATGGAAATAGTTTCTCATCTCTTAAAAGGAATAGTCAGATTAAATTAGGAAAATAAAGTATAGCGTTGTTGCAGTGAACAACTTCTCATTAATTCCAAACATATTTCAATAAGATAATTTCCTGCAAATTGAAATTTATCTTCATTTTGCACCAGTTAGTTTGTAATCAAATAGTTGAATGAATGATTGATTGATTAAAAAAAATTGCAGTGATATTTTGAAGATTGAAGCTAGTATTTTCCTATTGACAAAGCATAGATAAGCTTGTACCTTAAGAGAATTATACATAAAAATAGTTAAATGTTGAATAGTATTACCTTTTTGAAAGCATTAATAGTGAAGTTGCTTTATTTCTTAAGCAATCCTGTTACTGTATTACCTTTAGCATTGGGTACAGATTTAATAAATCTAAAGTCTCTGACCCAATTCCTGTAGCTGTAGAGATAGTTAGTGAGCACAATCCGTTTCTATTCAAGTTAGTGGCATATGTTGCTTTTACATCTTGCACTGCAGCTTTATACCATATATACATGTTTTATTTGGGTGAAAATCCCATTAAATTATTCATGCATCTGAGCGATTATGCTTAGACATGGGCCTGTGGAAGGGTATATATAATATGCAGTTGTCCCCTGCAACAATCCCAAATATACTTACTTGGGATTATGTCCCATTGAATTCAACAAGGCATATACTATATCTGAGTAGATATGTATACTATAGAACTGCTCTGTTGTGGTAAATTGAACCTTATAAATTCAGTTACTAAAGTCACCCGTTCCTGGTGAATCCATGCATCTGTCCTTTCTTTTCTTGACTATAATACGGAAGTCGTTTGCCATTACCTTCTTCCAGGATGGATTTCTGGTAGTCTATAGCCCTGGGATTTCCTGGATTTGCTGTTAAAATTTTTCATTCTTAGTCAAGGTCAGTCAACCTTCTCCAGGGTATCCTGTCTTCTCATTATGTGGCCAAAGTACTTCAGTTTTGCCTTTAATATCATTCCCTCAAGTGAGCAGTCTGGCTTTATTTCCTGGAGTATGGACTGGTTTGATCTTCTTGCAGTCCAAGGCACTCTCAGAATTTTCCTCCAACACCACAGTTCAAAAGCATCTATCTTCCTTCGCTCAGCCTTCCTTATGCTGCAACCTGTTGTGACAAGCAATACTTATTTCTGAGCAAATAAACACTTGAGTTGCATATCTCATAATGTCATCAGTGGATATTAATCAGGAGTTGTAGGATATGCTGTAAGAATCTTCGCAGTTTTTCTTCACACCCAGGTATTGATAATGCAGCACCACATGGGTATAAAATATTTTTTGTTTTTTTCTAATCACCAGAAAATATTAAGATGCAGACAGATTTCAAGGACAGTTTAATTTTTAAGCTTCTGGGTTGACACTGAAAATATTGTGCCTCTTAAAGAGAATGGACATTGATGATATTAATGGCAGAGATGCTACTAGTGCTGTATGTAAAAGCAAGCATATTGACCACGAGGAATAAAATTCAGAATCCCTAAGGAATGAGGTTCATTAGACTTCTGAAAGTTTTCAGAATAGTTGCTTTATTGAGTTTTCAAGACTTCTTGGAAACTCCGAATAGTGTTGTTAACTCAACACATTTACTCACAATGATTTGAAAAACTGATCCCAACTTTTTAATTTTTATATGAATATATGTATGAATATATATATGAATATATATGAATCCTATGTTCACACCAGGGGCGTGGTGGCTCAGTGGGTAAGACACCAGGCTTGTCGATCGGAAGATCGCAAGTTCGGAGGTTCGAATCCCTAGCCCTGCGTGCGGAGTGAGCTCCCGCACTAGCTCCAGCTCTTGCCAACCTAGCAATTCGAAAGCATGCAAATGCAAGTAGATGAATAGGTACCACTTCGGTGGGTAGGTAACAGCGTTCCGCACGTGTCATGCAGCCACATGACCGTGGAAGCGTCTTCAGACAACGCTGGCTCTTTGGCTAACAAACGGAGATGAGCACCGGCCCCTAGAGTCGGACACGACTGCACAAATGTGCGGTGGGTACCTTTACCTTTACTTATGTTCTTTTAAATGGTGATTGTGGTTAATATATTTATTTGGAGTATGTAAAATGAGGGCCATAAGTCAGAGCTGCAAAGACCATTTTGGGGAGTGAAATCCATTGACTTTACTTAAGCTTTACTTCCACCTAAATGAAGTAGGACTGTCATCTAACTATTTTGTTGTTTATTCGTTCAGTCGCTTCCGACTCTTCGTGACTTCATGGACCAGCCCACGCCAGAGCTTCCTGTCAGCCGTTGCCACCCCCAGCTCCCCCAAGGTCGAGTCCGTCACCTCCAGAATATTATCCATCCATCTTGCCCTTGGTCGGCTCCTCTTCCTTTTGCCTTCCACTTTCTCTAGCATCAGCATCTTCTCCAGGGTATCCTGTCTTTTCATTATGTGGCCAAAGTACTTCAGTTTTGCCTTTAGTATAATTTCCTCAAGTGAGCAGTCTGGCTTTATTTCCTGGAGTATGGACTGGTTTGATCTTCTTGCAGTCCGAGGCACTCTCAGAATTTTCCTCCAACACCACGGTTCAAAAGCATCTATCTTCCTTCGCTCAGCCTGCCATACTTTATGGTCCAGCTCTCGCAGCCATACTACGGGGAATACCATTGCTTTAACTACGCGGACCTTTGTTGTCAGTGTGATGTCTCTGCTCTTAACTATTTTATCGAGATTTGTCATTGCTCTCCTCCCAAGAAGTAAACATCTTCTGATTTCCTGGCTGCAGTCAGTGTCTGCAGTAATCTTTGCGCCTAGAAATACAAAGTCTGTCACTGCCTCCACGTTTTCTCCCTCTATTTGCCAGTTATCAATCAAGCTGGTTGCCATAATCTTGGTTTTTTTGAGGTTTAACTGCAACCCAGCATTTGTACTTTCTTCTTTCACCTTCGTCATAAGGCTCCTCAGCAACTCCTCGCTTTCAGCCATCAAAGTGGTATCATCTGCATATCTGAGATTGTTAATGTTTTTCCAGCGATTTTAACTCCAGCCTTGGATTCATCAAGCCCAGCACGTCGCATGATGTGTTCTGCGTACAATTTGAATAGGTAGGGTGAGAGTATACAACCCTGTCGTACTCCTTTCCCAATCTTAAACCAGTCTGTTCCATGGTCTGTTCTTACGTTGTTACTTGGTCATTATACAGATTCCTCAGGAGGCAGACAAGATGACTTGGTATCCCCATACCACCAAGAACTTGCCACAATTTGTTATGATCCACACAGTCAAAGGCTTTAGAATAGTCAATAAAACAGAAATAGATGTTTTTCTGAAACTCCCTGGCTTTCTCCATTATCCAGCGGATATTGGCAATTTGGTCTCTAGTTCCTCTGCCTTTTCTAAACCCAGCTTGTACATCTGGCAGTTCTCACTCCATGAATTGCTGGAGTCTACCTTGCAGGATCTTGAGCATTACCTTACTGGCATGTGAAATAAGTGCCACTGTTCGATAGTTTGAACATTCTTTGTTGTTTATTCGTTCAGTCACTTCCGACTCTTCGTGACTTCATGGACCAGCCCACGCCAGAGCTTCCTGTCGGCCGTCACCATCTCCAGCTCCCCCATGGTTAAGTCTGTCACCTCCAGAATATCATCCATCCATCTTGCCCTTGGTCGGCTCCTCTTCCTTTTGCCTTCCACTTTCCCTAGCATCAGCATCTTCTCCAGGGTATCCTGTCTTCTCATTATGTGGCCAAAGTACTTCAGTTTTGCCTTTAATATCATTCCCTCAAGTGAGCAGTCTGGCTTTATTTCCTGGAGTATGGACTGGTTTGATCTTCTTGCAGTCCAAGGCACTCTCAGAATTTTCCTCCAACACCACAGTTCAAAAGCATCTATCTTCCTTCGCTCAGCCTTCCTTATGGTCCAGCTCTCACAGCTATAGGTTACTACAGGGAATACCATTGCTTTAACTATGCGGACCTTTGTTGTCAGTGTGATGTCTCTGCTCTTAACTATTTTATCAAGATTTGCCATTGCTCTCCTCCCAAGAAGTAGACGTCTTCTGATTTCCTGGCTGCAGTCAGCATCTGCAGTAATCTTTGCGCCTAGAAATACAAAGTCTGTCACTGCCTCCACTTTTTCTCCCTCTATTTGCCAGTTATCAATCAAGCTGGTTGCCATAATCTTGGTTTTTTTGAGGTTTAACTGCAACCCAGCTTTTGCACTTTCTTCTTTCACCTTTGTCATAAGGCTCCTCAGCAACTCCTCGCTTTCAGCCATCAAAGTGGTATCATCTGCATATCTAAGATTGTTAATGTTTCTTCCAGCGATTTTAACTCCAGCCTTGGATTCCTCAAGCCCAGCACGTCGCATGATGTGTTCTGTGTACAGGTTGAATAGGTAGGGTGAGAGTATACAGCCCTGCCGTACTCCTTTCCCAATCTTGAACCAGTCCGTTGTTCCGTGCTCTGTTCTTACCGTTGCTACTTGGTCGTTATACAGATTCCTCAGGAGGCAGACAAGATGACTTGGTATCCCCATACCACCAAGAACTTGCTACAATTTGTTATGATCCACACAGTCAAAGGCTTTAGAATAGTCAATAAAACAAAAATAGATGTTTTTCTGAAACTCCCTGGCTTTCTCCATTATCCAGCGGATATTGGCAATTTGGTCTCTAGTTCCTCTGCCTTTTCTAAACCCAGCTTGTACATCTGGCAATTCTCGCTCCATGAATTGCTGGAGTCTACCTTGCAGGATCTTGAGCATTACCTTACTGGCATGTGAAATAAGTGCCACTGTTCGATAGTTTGAACATTCTTTAGTGCTTCCCTTTTTTGGTATGGGGATATAAGTTGATTTTTTCCAATCTGATGGCCATTCTTGTGTTTTCCAAATTTGCTGGCATATGGCATGCATCACCTTGACAGCATCATCTTCCAAGATTTTAAACAGTTCAGCTGGGATACCGTCGTCTCCGTTTGCCTTGTTATTAGCAATGCTTCTTAAGGCCCATTCAACCTCAGTCTTCAGGATGTCTGGCTCTAACTCACTGACCACACCGTCAAAGCTATCTCCAATATTATTATCCTTCCTATACAGATCTTCCGTATATTCTTGCCACCTTTTCTTGATCTCTTCTGCTTCTGTTAGGTCCTTGCCATCTTTGTTTTTGATCATACCCATTTTTGCCTGGAATTTACCTCCAATGTTTCTAATTTTCTGGAAGAGGTCTCTTGTCCTTCCTATTCTATTGTCTTCTTCCACTTCCGCACATTGCTTGTTTAAAAATAATTCCTTATCTCTTCTGGCTAACCTCTGGAATTTTGCATTTAATTGGGCATATCTCCCCCTATCACTGTTGCCTTTTGCTTTCCTTCTTTCTTGGGCAACTTCCAGTGTCTCAGCAGACAGCCATCTTGCCTTCTTGGTTTTCTTTTTCTTTGGGACATTTTTTGTTGCTGCCTCCTGAACAATGTTGCGAACTTCTGTCCATAGTTCTTCTGGGACCCTATCCACTAAATCTAGTCCCTTAAATCTATTCTTCACCTCCACTGCATATTCATTAGGAATATTATTGAGCTCATATCTAACTGATCTGTGGGTCTTCCCTATTCTCTTTAGTATGATTCTAAATTGTGCAATAAGTTCGTGATCTGAACTACAGTCAGCTCCAGGTCTTGTTTTTACCGACTGTATAGATGTCTACCACCTTTGGCTACAAAGGATGTAGTCAATCTGATTTCGGTGTAAACCATCTGGTGAAGTCCATGTATAAAGTCGTATTTTAGGTTGCTGGAAGAGAGTGTGTTATGCACAGTGAATTGTCTTGGCAAAATTCTATCAGCCTATGTCCCGCTTCATTTTGTTCTCCCAGACCATGCTTGCCTGTAATTCCAGGTGTCGTTTGACTACCCACCTTAGCATTCCAGTCTCCTCTAATGAAAATAACATCTCTTTTTGACGTATTATCTAGTAGGTGCTGCAGATCCTCATAGAACTGATCTACTTCTGCTTCTTCAGCATCTGTGGTTGGGGCGTATATTTGGATCACATGATGTTAAATGGCTTCCCCTGAATTCAAATTGAGATCATTCTATCGTTTTTTGGATTGTATCCAAGCACTGCTTTAGCCACTTTATTATTAATTATGAAGGCTACTCCATTTCTTCTGTGGTCTTCTTGTCCACAGTAGTAGATCTGGTGGTCATCTGATGTGAAGTGGCCCATTCCAGTCCATTTCAGTTCACTGACACCCAAAATGTCTATATGTAATCTTGACATCTCACCAATAACCACATCCAATTTGCCCTGGCTCATAGATCTTACATTCCAGGTTCCTATGGTGTGTTGTTCTTTAGAACATTGGATTCATCGTTTACCACCAGCACCGTCAGCCGCTAGCCGTCCTTTCGGCTTTGAGCTAGCTGTGTCATCACATCTGGGGCTAGTTGAACTTATCCTCTGTTCCTCCCCAGTAGCATTTCGACCATCTTCCATCCTGGGAGTCCCATCTTCCGATGGTATACCGACATATCTCTGGTTGTACTGATCCATTTAGTTTTCACGGCAAGAATACTGGGGTGGGTTGCTGTTACCTTTCCCCAGGGATCGTATTTAGTCTGACCTCTTTGCCATGACCTTCCCGTCTTGGGTGTCCCTTCACGGTTTAGCTCATGGCGTCATTGAGGTGCTCAAGCTCCAGCACCACGACAAGGTAACAATCTCCTTTGCTGGAGAATCTAACTATACAAAGTGATATTTTTTATATTTCTTCCCTTTCTTTTGGCTCAGTATTCACATTCTTGTTAGGATACTTTCTTTATAGGAGTAGAAACATTATTATGCTTCATGCTACCCTTTCTGATTTGTCTTAACTTTCTTTCTCTTTTCTTCTAGTACTCCTTGGATTTTTTCTTTACCATCTCTGTGTACATAGTGGTTCATCTTTAGAGAATAGATATGCACCCGTTGTAGGTATAGATATCTTTCAAAATGATATTATAAGTAAAACTCCATTTTACTACATTAATAATGTTTCTTTATTACGATACTTATCAGTGATCGCCAATGATAAGTATCGTAATAAAGAAACATTATTAATGTAGTAAAATGGGAGTGTGAAAACTGCCTTATGGGCTGATTATTGCTGAGATGGTTCAGTGTGGCTTTGGATATGGTAAAAGTAATTAGTAGTTGGAGGCAGAAAGCAATGCATTCCTTGCACTTCACATTTTTGCATCCTCTGTATCAAAAGGACAACTTGTACATCTCCTATCAATAGATGTGTAAACTTCTGACACAAAGGTTGCTCATAATTTTACTTACTTGGCCGGTGATTAACAAGTTTTGCTTTAGGTGTCAACTGGGAGGCAGGATAAAGAGGGCAAATCATCCAGGTTCTTGGTCCTCACATTTACATAAACTCTGAAGTTACCTGTTAAGGGTAAGAAAGCACTACGTATGCTCCAAAGTGCTATACCATAAAACATTATCTTCAAGGGCATCAGTAATCATGCAGGAGAGACCATGTTCTTTACAGTATGTTAGCTCTCTTATCATTTTGCACTTTTCACACTTTTTAGTTATTAAAACAATTCTTTTCTCCCCTCCAAGGTTATCGTCCCATTCCAGCAGAACCTTACCTTGGAGGGAATTCATCCTTGCCACCTCCTGTTAGCGACAGAATGAGAAAAAGACGGGCTTTTGCTGACAAAGAGCTTGAGAACATAATGCTTGAACGGGAGTATAAGGAACGAGAAATGATGGAAGCCACCCAGGCTGCTGCCTTCTTCCTGCCAAACCGCGTGATACATGGGACTGAGTACAATTCTTATAAAACTTTTAACCCTCATCAACTTGAGTCTTCCAATAAGGAGTTTTGTGGCTTTCTGCCTACATGCTTAGATCTAACTATGCAGTATTCAGGTTCAGGGAACATGGAACTGATTTCATCAAATTTGAGTGTGGCTACCACCTACAGGCAGTATCCACTGCCCTCCAGATTCTTGGTATGGCCAAAGTGTGGCCCTCTCAATGATGCCCTTCTCTATCAGCAGTGCCTTCTAAATGCTACCGCAGTCCAGTCTCTCAAACCTGGAGTAGTCTGGGACAATAAGGCTTCACATGGCCAGGATTTTCCCTCCTCTGAACATGACATCACGTCAAAAAATGACAACGCATTCCACCATCCTCATGTTCGGGAACTTGAGATGCCTCAAAATGAACTCCAAAACATCCCTCAGGAGGCTCATGAGAGGTCAGCCTTTTCATCCCCTAAGAGAACTTTCTCACAGATCTCTGGCAAGGATCCTATAGCTCCTCAGGACCAGTCCCTCAACAAGATCAGCAACGATAGCACCAAGCAGCATCTGCTACTGCCACCCTCATCCAAATATAGTCCGTTCCATTCATTATTCCAACAGACACTTCATAGCAAATCAGGATCAGAGTTAAAAACCACTTTTGATGAGGCATCTAGGAAGTATAGAGAATGTACCTTCAGAGAAAACCAAAAGTACAAATTCAGCATTGACAGATATGCAAAAGACTCTCTGGGGACTAAACAAGTTGTAACAAAATTATCAACAAATGAACCGTTACCATTTTCTGTTGAATCAATTCTTAAACGACCATCTTCAGTGGTCACCAACGTTTCTCAATAGGCTGACAATGTGATCTTCAAAAGACTTAAATATTGGTAATAAGTATTGGTACTTAGAATTGAACTCGACCATATGTGCCAAGAAGTAAGTCCCTTTGAATTCATTAGAGCTTGCTTCTGCTAGGCACTTCGTCCAAAATACACTTGGAAGAAGTTCTTCAGATTTTGTTGAAATGGATTTCCAATAAACAGTCCTTAAGCCTCAACACATCACTGATATCAGTTGACTTCAGAGTGGGTAATTAAGTGGGTGGGTAATTAATATTAAGCACAGTTGCCCTTTCTTCAGAATTGACTATTCCGCAACTTTAATGTAACAGTTATTGATATGCTGCCCGACAAGCTCATGTTCACTGCCTTATGTCACCATAATTTTGGAAAAAAGAATTTCAGATGTAAAGAGGAATTTAAAAATGTACATAATATGCATGTTTTTATATGAAAATAAACTATTTAAATGTTTTGCAAATTAAAATAGTGTGTTCTTTGAGGACTAATTTTCTTTTTTCTTAACATGACATGAATTTATGCCGTCTGATTCCCTCTGGAAAGCATCTTGTTGATCGTATTCAAGTGCAGTGTTATGCCCATATACATTAATAAGATTAAGCCTCCTTAAGCATCTGTAAGACTGGCTTTTTTTACACTCTTATGACATTATTTTAGAATCTATAAAAATATCTCTCTTATGTATAAATACATGAAGTTTTTTGCCTAGTTTTTCCACATATCATCCCTGGACACCTCAAAGTTTTAGAAACACATCCAGGATACAATTCAGTCTTGGAACTGAGGCAGTATTGGAAGGACCACTGAGCAAAAATACATGTGGTTTTGTGGCAAATGATTTTGGCCTCATACACAATGGGAAAAAAGGGAGAAATATAACACTCCAAAATTAACAAAACAGGGAAGCAAAGTTACATATTAGGACAAACATAATAGCCTGAGTTTAGCCTGGATTTAAGTAAGCATACTCAGCGGGTATGTTGATCGGAAGATCGCAAGTTAGGAGGTTCGAATCCCTAGCCCTGCGTGCGGAGTGAGCTCCCGCACTAGCTCCAGCTCTTGCCAACCTAGCAATTCGAAAGCATGCAAATGCAAGTAGACTAATATGTACCACTTTGGTGGGTAGGTAACAGCGTTCCGCATGCGTCATGCGGCCACATGACCGTGGAAGCGTCTTCGGACAACGCTGGCTCTTCGGCTAACAAACGGAGATGAGCACTGGCCCCTAGAGTCGGACACGACTGCACAAATGTGCGGGGGGAACCTTTACCTTTACCTTACTAGACATCAGGTTCAAAAATACATTGAAAGAAGCTAAATGTTCCCCAATCTATGCTAGTTGTCTCATCTTAACTACTAAGAGACTCCATTATGCTTAAAATATTTTTCCTTCTGTTCTCTGCATAGTTAATGCAAAATCAATTAGTGGACAATATCCTGAATGAACGAACATACTAGTATAGACATAGTTGTAGTATTGTATTATATATTGTAATGAAAAAAGATACTCTCAGAAACTGGAAGTATTTTTATTCCTGCCCATAAACAAGTTCCTCAGATTAACACTAAATCATGTGAGTTGTAAGTGTATTGCACACAGTTCATCGGTACTTAATATTCTTAACCGCAAGTAGTTTTTACAGAGTTAAGCATTGCTTAAGCATATGTAATTATACAGTTCACATGAGTTAGTGTTAATTGGAAACAAAACAGCTTTCTTTGCTGTGTACTTGGATTTGTGCTGTACAGAATACAGGTTTTGATATAAAAACGAAACGTTGCTTTTAGATACAAGACAATGTGAAGATCCAGTGTGAAGATCATGAAGAAGGAACACTTTCATTACAATAATTTGTACTAGCCACAAAATAGATTTCGCATGATTTTATTTTACATCCCAAGAACAGAGTGCAAATGAGATACAGCTGAAAAGGCTTGGCCAGCTCTTTAGAGATGAATGTGTGTGCCAGATCCCCAGGATGCACTGGATGAGACATTTTTAAAATAGAGTTCTAGCCATCCCGTAACATGGGTGTGCTTATAAGAATGAACACTGAGCTCATGGAAAAATGCTTCTGAGATTCTAAAAGCTATGAATGCATACAGGCATATGCAACGTCTGGTCCAATTTCTTGAATCCCTTCCTCTCATCTCTGTTGCAATGACCTGAATACAGAATAAAACTTTTGATTCCTAATCAGCAAACCAATTCTAGGGAAAGAAATGGAACCAGAGTCATTCAGATTAATAGAGGCAAGACCTCAAATGATTCAAGATTTGGCCATTTGACTTGCTAGATTGATTGTTCCAGATTGTATGCATGTATTTTCTTGAAACATGGTTTCCCATGAATATGCAATACTTACATGCAAAATGTGATGCATTCAAATGTTACTTTCCTGGAATACTAATCAATGCCTATGATAAGGGGAGGTGTTTGGATTTGTCCTGTAGTTTTCTGTATATACAGTATTTCACCAAAGTCCCTCCTTTTACCACATATGCAATGGGGACCTGAGCCATCTGCCTCACAATTGTGAACCTCTTCCTGCAGGTTCCCTTGGTCTCATGCTAAGTTAAGAATATCTGTAAACAGGGAACTGCTTAATTTGATTCGTACAAAATACGCAAGAACGTTTTCCTTGTCTCTGATGTGATTGTGGCTGGCTTAAGCCATAATAGGTTGGTTAACTAGAGCATGCATCCTGATCAGAGCTGGTCCTCTTTTTGGCCCCGGGCTGCCAACTTCCTCTGGGTCAAGGGCTGCACTAAGTCTCTCAGGGGCACCTTAGGGGGGCATGTTCAAAAAGTAGGAGGTGGGTCCAGGACACCCTGCGGGATACCACAGGGCATGGAGATTCTGTCTCAGTGCCTGGAGGCTGTGGGGGCCTGGATGGGGTGCAACAGGCTTTGGCTCAATCCAAGCAAGACCAAGTGGCTCTGAATTTTGGACCTCCTGGTTCTGGGGACCTTCCATCTTTTGTTCTGGATGGGGTAGCACTGCCCCAGACAGATCTGGTGTGCAATCTGGTGGTCCTCCTGGACTCACGGCTCCTGCTTGAGGCAGGCGGCAGCCATGGCTAGGACGGCTTTTGCACACCTTTGGGTTGTGCATCAGCTGTGCCTGTTGCTGGACTGGGGGCCTGCTCACGGTCACTCATGCCCTCTGACCTCCAGACTGGACTATCGCAATGTGCTTTACATGGGGCTGCCCTTGAAGAGCCTTCAGAAGTTCAGCTGGTGCAGAATACAGTGGCGCAAGCAGTTAATGGCATCGGTTACTTAGCGTATGTGACACCACTTCTTTGTGAGCTGCATCGGCTTCCTGTGTGCTTCTGGGTGCAAATCAAGGTGCTGGTAGTTACCTTTAAAGCCCTTCATGGCTTGGGACTGGGTTACTTATAGGACTGTCTCTCCCCAATTGTGTCTACTCATCCTACCTGGTCTGGCAGGAGGGGCATGCTCTGGGTCCTGTCAGCTGGCGGGGCCCAGAAGGAGGGCCTTTTCTGGCACGACTCCCGGCCTTTGGAACATCATTCCCTCCAAGATCAGACTAGCCCTGGCCCTGCTGACCTTTCGTGGGTTTGTGCGGGGCCCTGGGTATGTGATGGAGCCCATGTCTTGGCTTTGCTGATAGTTTTTTTTTAATGATGCTTGGCTGCTATGTGTTTTTATATTAAGTTTTTTATGTCTTATCTGTTTTATTGTAAGCTGCCCAGAGCAACATATGTGAGATGGGCAGCTATACAAATCAAATCAAATCAAATCAAATCAAATCAAATCAAATCAAATCAAATCAAATCAAATCAAATCAAATCAAACACTTGAATGAAAATTAAATACACTTAACTAACATTCCCCAATTGTGTATTTAATAATTTCTCTTTTCCGTTGCAATCAAAAGAAGTTTGGTCACAGGTTTCTTAGAATAACTCTGTCTCTGGTTTTGGTGTGTGAATGGGTCAAAGGACTTCAGGAAAGGGGGAGCGATCACGGAGAGAACGTCCATAGTACTGGACTGCCATTGGCACCTATTTCTAGTTTTGCTTGCCCACAGCTGTACGGCTTAGCTTGGAATGAACAGCTTTAATGATAGAAGTTGCTTGGCAGGTGCCAGGAATATTTGACTCAGTGTATGTAACACACAAAAAACCCCTCTGAAGGCATTTTGCATATGGTCAGAAGCACTCTTCCTTTTTTGTCTTGCTAATCCCCTGCCCCTGCCAAGATATGACATGGAAAACAGAAGGAGCAGATTCTACAACAGATGCCACATCATTTATTTGAAATAGTTTGGATTACTTTCTGGGTAGAGTTCAATGCAGCACTTTAATCAGGAAGTTAGCAGAGCATAGATGACAAATTCTTCCTATCCAGGAGAGGCACTTCTAGCTTGCCAGATGAAACTGGTAAAAACCCATTACATTTCCCCACCAGCAACTTATAGCATCTTCTAAAGTTATCCAATTATTATTGTGCCAAAAGACAGCAATGTGGACACGCTTTATGGCAATTCAGTGATGGCATTTTAATGGCATGAAGGCACTGAAAGTCATTATAAGTCACTGGTGGAGACATGACCTTGGCTACAATTGCTATCCAGGAGTAGGTCCAAGGTATAAATTCAATTTTCAGGCACAGACTGGAATTCTACCCCAAATCACCACTATTATCAGTTTATTTCTACAATTTTTTTTTCTGTTTCTCTGTTTTTTTCTGTTCCATTTCCACTAAGCTTGATGATACTTCCTTTGTACTGTATTTCTCAAGAGTCCTCAGCTGCCTAAATTCACTGTTAATGGGGATGAAATGATGATGGACCAAACACTTGCTTATTGGATTTATAGTTTGCCTTTCCTTCAGAAGCCCAAGCTGACCTATGCGGCATTCCCTTTTCCCATTTATTGTAAAGCACCAAAACAGATAAGAGGTTTAATAGAAGGAGATAAATATATTTTATCCTTACAAGAACAACCCTAAGTCAATGCAGGTAAAGAAAGGTGGGGTTTCAACTGCATGGTTGTGGCTGCCATCTTGACTTTTTTGACCCCCTGTGGACATCCTTGCCTCAAGTGATAGTTCATGCTGAGGGATAGTGCCTGGTCTTCCACCCAGTGAGTGAGCTTTTGTAGCTGAATGTAAAATTGAACCACAGTCTCCTCGCTGCACATTTAATACTCTACCATTCATGAATCTGCTTCCGAGAACAAGCAACATTTCTGAAGCAGATCCTTGCCTTTTTCTATCTCAAAACTGCTTCCAACCATTGGGAAGAGTTGTGCCACCTACCCTACTTTTGCGACTGCCAGCTCTTCTTAGGCAAAACAAAATGTGGTCAGGCTTCAGTCTTCTCTAGGATGGAAAGGAAAAGAAGCTGTGTTCCATTCTCCGAGCTCTACAAGGGGCCCTGGAAAAGATAGCATTGTTTTCTAATTTTGTTATCCTACATTCTCAGCATTAAAAATGAAGTTGGAGAGAAAGCTACATGAGAGAGCCAGTTTGGTCTAGTGCAGGGCTTTCCAAAGTTTTCCCACGGCGACACACCAACGCGGCGTGTCGCCGCGGGAAAACCTGGAAGTACCGCCCTTGTGGCAGCGCGCAAAAACCCGGAAGCGCTGCTGCCGCTTTCAGTTTTTGCATACCGCCGTTGGTCTGTCACCACGGGAAAACCCGGAAGCGCTGATGATGATCAGCGCTTCCGGGTTGTGTGGCAACACACCAGACTGTGTGTGGTGACACACTTTTGTGTCGCGACACACAGTTTGGAAAGCTCTGGTCTGGTGGTTAAGGCACCAGGCTAGAAACCAGGAGACTGAGAGTTCTAGTCCCGCCTTAGGCATGAAAGCCGGCTGGGTGACTTTGGGATAATCCCTCTCTCTCAGCCCATTTCACCTCACAGGGTTGTTGTTGTGGGGAAAATAGGAGGAGGAAGGAGTATTAGGTATGTTTGCCACCTTGAGTTATTTATAAAAATAATAAAGGCGGGATAGAAAATAAATAAATAAATAAATAAATAAACACACACACACACACACACCTGGGTCAGAAGCCCCATCTGCTCTCAGAAGCACTAAAGCAGTAAATAGCGCTATAATAACATAAATTGTGTGTATAGATAAGAGGAATTAACTTGTTGGTACCTATCTGGCCATCATGTTTCCCCAACCAGGACTTGGCAGTAAAATCACAGATCTCCTGAGACATCATGGTTAAGCTCAGCATCTCAGCATAACCTGGCAGTGGACTCACAGCCATGGTTCAGCTAGGTTAGAATCTTTATTGAGAATCAGAATAAAACCATACCCAACAGTTTATTTATTTTTTATTTTATTAAATTTATATTACCGCCCATCTCCCCTGTCGGGGACCCTGGGCGGTTCACAATGGAACAGTTGATTGCTCACTGCCGGTGAGAAGATGTCAGGGACTTTTACATATTTGCAAGGTTTTAAGTTGAGATGTTTTCTGCCCTGGCAAATTAATGGACAGTTGGTATGGCATTTGGTAATCTTGAAGCTGAGTTGTGGTAGATTTATATACTGTAACAGCCATCTCTAGTTTGGGAACTACTCTTCTGCCACTGCAGCCTTAACCCTTCTATTGGCTACAGCAAAACAAAAGAACCAGTTACCACATTGGGGCTATTGCGGCTACTTTGTGGTCCACCCAGATTCCCATGAAAGTGTAAAATTCCTTCACGTGGCTTAAAATTCCCCACTCTTGATTCCGTTCTTTATTTTCAAGCATTTTATGAGAATCTTTTCCCACTCATAAAAAAGAAAGATGAATAACTTGAGTCAGGGACAATGCAGGAAAACATCAGACAAGTTTCCCTTGTCAGCTTTACCTGACCATCCAACAGTGGCATCCATGGGGGTAGGATGGGGTGGGGAAACGACAGAAACAGCACTGACCCAGGATGATGCAGCCTTGACCCTTTTCAGATATGCATTACATTACACATATGAAGAAAAGAGCCAAGCTTGCATCAGGACAGGGCAATGTTTCTTGGGTCGTTTTCATAAATCTGGTGGATACTGTGGACTCCCCAGTTTTGACTTTAGGCCTCTTCAGAAGGCTCTGCTGCTTCTAGTGGCTTCCTACCGCATGAGGTGTTGGATGCGGGAATGCCGGAAAAGAAGGGTGAAGGCACTGCCAGCCACCAGCATTGAAAAATCAACCATTTACCATCCTGAAATGAGCCTGTCAGTAATCATCACCCTGTTTTAAACAAACCCATCCATTCAGAATTTGCTTTCTTTTGCTTTGCCCTGAGCAACCTCAAATTGGAGGAGTCTCTGGCTTTCATTCAAGTTTTTCTTCCTCTTTCCGGATCTTCTACTGTTTGTTATGCATTCCATTTGTACTTCCGAAATCCCTGCCTTCACAATGGGTGACTCTATCTATATATGGGTGATTCTATCTATACGCATAGACAGAATTTCTAGGAATTACAGGGGCAACTAAAGAGAGGAGCTTTGTAGATCTCTGAGGACTCTGCATGATTTACAGTCCCCTCAAGGATTCCTGTCCCTAAAATCCACCAAGCCTGATGCAAAAGGCACACCGCTAAATGAAAAAGCCTTGCTCCCCAGAATTTGTTCTGAGCACCAAAGCTGAAGAGAACTGTCAGAAACAACCTCAGGCTTTTAAAATGGCCATTGCTGCTACAATGGTGGGGTGTTTTCTCTCTGGCTGGTGACATGCTGCAAGGGGACAAAGCAAAACCGGAGGACGAGGCCAATCTGTCAGATTCCTCATATGAGATTATCAAATTGGGTTTCTCTACAAAGCAAAATGTTTTGGCAAATTGCATCCTTTACAAAGCAAAGGCCTCTCATGGTGACGTGAAGTGCAGGTGCAAGATAACAACGGTCACATGTGTATTGTTATGGCTAGTTTCTGGATCTTCCCATGAGAACAAATCCTCCTGATTTCCTCTGTGGGAAGCCTTGCCCTGTGAGAGCAAGGAGGGGGGGAACTCAGTGCTTAGATGCAGCACTGCTACCCAATAGCAGATCATGCTATGTGCTTTAGGCCTAATGCTTTGGGCCTGGTGTGTGTCACAGCTAACTTCCAGCCAATCAGAAAGCTAGAAGAACTGAATATACAACCATGCAAAATGGTGTTCTATGCTTCTTGATTTCTAGTGTCTTTTAGCCATGTAGTTCTTCACGTGTTCACTTCCCGTGGACTGGGCAGAGTGAGCTATGCCTGGCTTTGGGTATAGGCCGTGGCAGGAACTCTGGCCCTGGGATCAATACACGGAACTCTGCTTATAAGTTTGTTTTTGTTTTTCCTTTGTCAATGCTGTACCATGTATATTCAACTTTCCTTTTTGCGATAATGTGATTGTATATACATTATTGCCTTATGCTACCAGTAAACACTGTTAGCCCTACAAGCTGCATTCTTGTCTGTTTATTCTCAAGCCTCGAGTTTTTTCCCCTTTAAGCCAGCGTATATCCCATCACAATCACATTGTTTTGTGCTGACTCAAGGATGGGTGGATAACCCTTTAAGACAAGACCAGGGAAAGGCCCATGGATAGAAAGCTAATTGATTGGGAGGGGAAAGCTTTCCCTTTTGTCCTATTAGGCTATTGCTGAATCATTGTAATTACTTTTTTAAAAAAGTACTTTCCACACACAAATTAGAACTGAGTCACACACTGGATGTTTTGAAATTAAGATATAAACAGGCTTAGTATCAACGCTACCAAAAGTGGTAAGCTTCCCTCCGGGGAAAAATCTACAAGATGGGTTCACTAAACATATTATTTCTCTGTCAGACATATGTGTGGCAAAATGTGTGGTGAGTGATGGGAGCCCAGTACTTGATTGGTGTTTAGTGGTTCTATTCTTTTAATGTGTTTTAATCTTTCACCATGGATATTGTATAGGATGGCCCTTGTCTTACGCTCTTAGTCACTATAAACTGCCAAAAGTCTGGTGGACTTAGGTATAAATTTGAGAAATAAGTAATTAAAACTCGCCCCACAATCTATTTTGCCCCTTCAGTATAATCTTAATGTTATCTTATCTCGTGTTTCAGCTGGGCATGGTTTTTAAATTCTCATATTAAAATATAATGAAGAGGAAAGACATTTGTCAAAAAAACAACTTTTGTTAGGCTCTTAATGTAACTAATTGTGGATCAAATTTTGCAGCTTAGTGAGAATTGGATGTAGTATTTCTACAGGTTCACCTTGATTATCTTGGAGAGCAGAAGACTGAAGCTTTGCGAAATAAAATTAAAGAAACTGGCTTCTCAACTCTTTCTGGAGTGTAGTTGTCAACATTTGTCAATTTCTTTCAGAAGGTGCAAAAGGTAAAAGAATCAGAAGCAAGGACACGATGCAAGAAGAGTCAGAGGCAATGTAGCGCAAGAGTCTTGCCTCCTTCCTTTAGCAGCAATATGATCCAAACCTGACAGGTACAATCGTGATCCAAATATTTGAAGATACCTCACCCCACTTAGAACCCCCCCCCCCCAATTTTACTTTCAGTTTCTTTCACCAGTTCTATTTTTTTCCCTCTCGGGAAAGGAATGAGGAAAAATTCCCTCATTCAATTTATTGGATATGTTCCAAGATTGCATTCATCTCTACTTACATCTCTACTTTCTTTCAGCTCAAAAAACTTGTATCATTTAAAACTGCTTTGTAACCAGCAAGTCATGTCTTTTCCAGTGAGTGCCACTGAACCAGCATATTTTAAATTCTTTTACGTGCTGTCAATGCTGCTCATCCACGAAATATACTTTTCAAAGGACATAACGCATCTCTGGATTAGACACATTCAGGGCTCAACGCTAGGTTCTGAACAGAGGAGGAGATAGGCAAAATAATAAACAAATAAACAAACAAAAATCACAGCTATTAGTGCTGGATTCATATCAATATAGTTAATCTGAGTTTTTATGCTTTCTCTCTCTCTCCCTCTTTTCCCCAAATAGTTTACCTTTAAAAGGAGGTCATCTTACTGTATATTCACTGAGAAGGTGGCAACTGAGGAGGATGGATACAAAAACACACACACACTTTTTAAAAGGTGCTTAAACGCCTTTAACGCCTGTATCAGGACTGGTACACAATCTAGTGAGCTCCCGCACTTGCCCCAGCTCTTGCCAACCTAGCAATTCGAAAGCATGCAAATGCAAGTAGATAAATAGGTACCACTTCCGTGGGATAGTAACAGCGTTCCATGCGCGTCATGCCGGCCACGTGACCGTGGAAGTGTCTTCGCACA
Organism: Charina bottae; assembly: GCA_023362775.1. Classification (NCBI taxonomy): domain Eukaryota; kingdom Metazoa; phylum Chordata; class Lepidosauria; order Squamata; family Charinaidae; genus Charina; species Charina bottae. The sequence continues at coordinate 204,142,781 of JALMGJ010000002.1, read as the reverse complement.
ACGCTGGCTCTTCGGCTAACAAACGGAGAAGAGCACCGCCCCCTAGAGTCGGACACGACTGTGTGGGGGAACCTTTACCTTTACTTTTTATTTAATTAACCATGGATCAAATGTTGCAATTTAATGTTTATTGAACCTTGTGCTCCTACAGTTCCAACTCATTTCCATTTTGAGCAGCGGAAAATTGAAACTGTGGAATTTACTTCTTGTGGTGTGATCTCTCTTTTTCTCTCTCTGAAGTGTATTGGAATTCATAGGAATTAAGTAGTAGCTACATGGCCAGCCTAATCCCTTCTCCCCCAAAATAGTCATGAGTGCCAATCATAAGATAACTTTGCAATTTACTGGGGAGGGGAAAATGCAGGCCGGCCTGCCTTCTTTTCTACAGCATAGCACCAGGGTGTGGAAATACCCTTCACCAATTGCAGTTCTGGAAATGGAGTTTTCTCCTTTATTTTTATATTACCGCCAGTGGCCCCTGGCTCTTGCTCAAATCTAATCAAATCTTCATTCATTGTTCATTGGCGATCACTCGTAGCCGAGTAAGATTGTCTTCCAAAGGTAAAATTTTAGCGGTGGATCCGTAAGTGGCTGTAAAGGCCAATTTTGGATCCGCACAACCTCCCACAATGAGGGCATAGGTTTCCAGGTGGGAGACGGTCATGATGAGGGTTTGCCTGACGTGCCTTCCTTTTAGCTCTTTTCTCCCTTTCGCCCTGTACTCGTGCTTCTTCAAAGTCCATAGCGCCATTAATAAAGGCTGACCTCCAATTGAATCGCTCATGAGTTAGGGCTTAAGTTTTCCATTCTTAAGTTGGGTTAAGTTGATTACACCTTGTAATCAAATCTAAGGTTTACTGGATGGCACCCGGTTTTTAAAGTAGTTTGCATTATTTTAAAGAGAAAGGGACCCTAGAGTGAGCCTTGACCCTTGTTTATTTCAATATACGAAAGTGGCCAGGAGAAAAATCTTTGCAGTCGAATTACTGGAGGGGTCAAACGTGCTGCCTGATACCAACCCCTCTAAAGACAGGCAGCTCCTATTATAAAGGTGCATGTTGGGGCTTGAAAGGCAGACCCTGAACTAGTTGCCTGGTACATCTGTTCGCCTGACTTTATAACCAAGGAGTGCTAGTTTATTGCTAAGCTTAAGGGTAACAGAAGCAGGGGATGGAAGCTGGGCTGGGGGGAAGTTGCCTTCCTTTTAAGTACATTCAGATGGCTGCCGATGAAGCCCCATGCTTTGTTTCTAGCTCATTTCACCTTCCCGGTATGATGCAGGTTCTTATACAAAAACAGTATTTGGGAAGTCATTGTCATTGGCAATCACTCGTAGCCGAGTAAGATTGTCTTCCAAAGGTAAAATTTTAGCGGTGGATCCGTAAGTGGCTGTAAAGGCCAATTCTGGATCCGCACAACCTCCCACAATGAGGGCATAGGTTTCCGGGTGGGAGACGGTCATGATGAGGGTTTGCCTGACGTGCCTTCCTTTTAGCTCTTTTCTCCCTTTCGCCCTGTACTCGTGCTTCTTCAAAGTCCATAGCGCCATTAATAAAGGATGACCTCCAATTGAAACGCTCATGAGTTAGGGCTTCCCAGTTCTCAATGCTGATATTACATTTTTTTAAATTAGCTTTGAGAGTGTCTTTGAATCTCTTTTGCTGTCCACCAATATTCCGTTTTCCATTCTTAAGTTGGGAGTAAAGTAGCTGCTTTGGAAGGCGATGGTCAGGCATTCGAACAACATGACCGGTCCAGCGAAGTTGATGTTGGATGATCATTGTTTCAATGCATCTATCTACAAAAGCCGACATCGACGCTGAAATTCAGCATTGCCTGAGCTCTGCGAGTGTAGCTTTCTCCCGAATGAAGCGTAGAGTGTTTGAGGATCGGGACATTCGCAGGGAGACCAAAATGCTTGTTTACAAAGCCATTGTACTACCAACCCTTCTGTACGCCTGTGAAACATGGACCCTCTACAAACACCACCTCCAACTTCTTGAAAGATTCCATCAACGCTGCCTCCGAAAAATTCTGCAAATTACTTGGGAAGATAGGCGGACTAAATTTGGGAAGAATGGTGGTAGAAGAACAAAAGCAACCAAATCCAAAGAGTCCACATGATAATTCAAGAAACACCCCTCAGACAGATCCTCGGGATTATATATTCATGCTTCTTATCCTGCAGCCCTTGACTTAGATAACGATTGTTTTATAGAAGTTCTTGTCAGGTTGTTCAAAGTCCTTGGCTGATATTTTCAGCTGTCACGCTCATATTGTTGCCTGCAAGAGGTTTGTCCAATAAGAGGCATCACTTTTCCCCGGTTGGCTGTCTGCATCTTGTAGACGTATTAGACTGAGGCGGCTGCATTTGAGTCCTTGTTTCGTTGTGGTAGTGTAGCCTCTCTTGCCTGATGTTTCCAGGAGATCTTTGTGGAATGTGTCTGGGCTGCCAGGCAGCTGTGGGCCTGGCTTCCATAGTCACACACTCTTTATTTATTGCAAAGGGGGGTCATGTACATCTGGACAGAAACTCTAGATGGGCAGTGGGTTCCATAGACATATTCTGAGTTCCTTGCAGCCGCCACTAGGGGGCAGCTGGGATTTTAAGCATGGAGCATATCACACACTATATATATATATATATATATATATATATATATATATATATATATATTAAAGTTTTATTAAAGTTTTAAATATACAAAGTTAAAAGTTGAAAATGAAACAGAAATAGAAATACAAATTAAAAAGAAAAGAAAAGAAAAGTGTAGTAAAGTAAAAGAAATAAAGAAAGAAAACATAGAAATTAGATAACTTCCGATCTATCTATGGTCATAAAAGTAAAATAGATAGTTTGTTCTTACATGCTGGCTATTCATATAACATTCATATATATTTCTTGTCTAATATATACTATTTATATATATTCTAGTCATCAAAACCCCATGCAAGCTTTACTCCTCCTGCTTTTTGCAAATAGTCCATCAAAGGCTTCCACACTTTATTTTATTTTATTTTATTTTTATAGTGTTATTTATACCCCGCCTATCCCCTCCCTAACGGAGGACTCTAGGCGGCTTTATATATATTGTGATGATTTTGTGCAATAATTCATCAGGTTTATATGCAACGGAGCTTTTTTTCCTCACCAGGAGACTCTGGTGTGCATAAGAAATGCTTTAGGCCAGCCTTTCCCAGCCGAGGCTCCTCTGCGTAACAGACACAATGTTGCTGAACAGAGGCCTACTGCATTTGGTAGCTGAGACCTAACTAGAGTGTGAATTATATTTTCATTTTTGAAGACAATCCAATCATTCATTTTGATCTATTCTTCCATGCCCAAGTAATAGAATATTAAAGTATGAAATCTCAGAGATGCCAACAGGGATGTCCGCAGCAGAGGTAAAAAAGTCAAGATGGCGGCTGTGTGCTTGATGTTCTGCTCGTTTTTGCATGCGTTGTGTGACACATTTAAAAAAGAAGTAAGGCTAGAATTGCACAGTTGCAGCCCCCATTTTGACCCTTTGGATCCCACCTTGCAGACACCCCTTGATACCAACAGGTGGAAGAATGGTGTTGGTGCTTTTGAAAATAACTGTTGCCCAGTTCCTTGAAGAGAGAGAGAGAAAAAGGAAGTCGTTGGATTAAAGAACTGGTTTCCAAAAGTGACAGGTGCATGTTTATCACCTGCCACTGTAAAGGAATTTAGAGGTGACCCTGAGGGTGGGAAGGAAGGAATGAGCAGTTAAGGGAGAGACTTGCAGGAAAGATTACACAGTTCTGGGAAGAGGAAACTCAAAATAACCCCACCTTGATTTTGCTTAGTATTTATTTTATTTATTTGTTTAATTTATATGACCGCCCATCTCCCCCAACGGGGAACTAGTATGAGGTGGGACAGAGGAAACCTGGAGAGGCTTCCAGGATTGATGTCAGCCCTTCGAGGTAGGCCAAGTTAAGAAACAGGCTCGGCAGGGAATCCAGGAATGCTCTTCATTGTAGCAAAGTAGAACAATAGAACCTTGAAAGATTCTCTGAAGAGAAGCTGTGCAGCAACTATCCCCATCTCCATTTCCCAGAGTGCCTTTGGGCATTTGTTGGAGTGCTAGGCTGTGTGTTAACATAAGTGTTTGTATTTGCTCATTCATCAAGAATGGAAAAAGATGTTAGTAGCAAGAGCCTAGGGAACACCCATGCGTTTTAATTCAGCAATGATCGTCAAGGGGCTCTCTCATTCAAGTCTCTCAAATTTCATTTAACTGGAAAGTCTCTTTGTAAGTTGGTGGCCGGCGTCAGGCAGGCAGAAGAAGGAACAGGGATTGGATAATTGAGGGAAAGGTTTTCCCAGTTGTAGGCCTGAGGACGGTGATTTGAAAGTAATTCCTATGGAAATTCATGGCCCTGTAGGAGAAATCAGTATTTTTCAGTCAGTCTGAAGTGTCTCACCAAATCATGGAGGAGAATCTGTAGATACTGCTGTAACTACTGTAATACTGTCATGTTTTTCTAATGCTCTTTTCCATGCTAAAAATGACACGCAAGTGTACTTGTATATTCCAGTGTTCGATGTAATATACTGTTAGCAAACCATCTAATTTGTGTTATGCACACAGATGAAATGGGGAGATGTATTATTGCGGCCAACAGCTTATGAGTATTGCTATCCATTGAGTTGGCTCTTGGTTTTCCAATACTCTGAAAGCGAAAGGCCTTACAGTACTTGCACTTTCAAAACCACTCCACCAGCTCTAGAGACAAAAGGTCGAGGGATGGAGAACCTACTTCAGTCTGAGGGGTGAACAGATTCCCAGCAAGGACTTTGGGAGCAACATACCAGGGGCACTAGCTAAGCGGGACTACAGTCCATAAAGGTGCTAGGACCTTCCCTGGACACTTACACAAGGACCCAAACACAGACCGACCATTCCATTCACCTTTTTATGTCAATGGAATCTACATTCAAAACCACAGTTTGGGGGAGGATTTTCTCCTCTTCTTATAGCAACCTCTCAAGCATGCTCCCCTGTGGCAATGCTGCTTTAAAATGGCCTCCATTGATGCTACTGGAGGTATTTTAAAGACTTAAAAAGGTAAAGGTACCCCCCGCACATTTGTGCAGTCGTGTCCGACTCTAGGGGCCGGTGCTCATCTCCGTTTGTTAGCCAAAGAGCCAGCGTTGTCCGAAGACGCTTCCACGGTCATGTGGCCGCATGACATGTGCGGAACGCTGTTACCTACCCACCGAAGTGGTACCTATTAATCTACTTGCATTTGCATGCTTTCGAATTGCTAGGTTGGCAAGAGCTGGAGCTAGTGCGGGAGCTCACTCCGCACGCAGGGCTAGGGATTCGAACCTCCGAACTTGCAATCTTCCGATCAACAAGCCTGGCGTCTTACCCGCTGAGCCACCACGCCCCCTATTTTAAAGACTTACTGTAATGCAAAAAGGCAGTTGTTTGTGGAAGGGTATTAGAGTATTGGGGAAGAAGTCTGGTAGTGTCTTTTCAGACTAAAATATTTTAATAAAAGGTATAAGCTTTTTGTGAGCTACAACTCACGTCATCAGATCTTGTCGACAAAAAGTGGACTGTATGCCTTTTAATAAAATCTATGGTAGCCAAACATCAAAGAAAACTGCTTTAGGAGAAGTTGGTTCTTCTCCCCAAACTGTTGGGAAAGGTAATTCTTAATTGTAACTCAGGAATTGAGGCAGATGCCATGGTAAGAAAGCTTATCATGATTGTACCATGTTAATAACCTGTCTATAGGAAAGGTTTTCTTATTTGTTGTCACCTCAATCCTACCTCACTCTTTCTATTCTGGCAAAAAGCCACAATTTCACTTACCTACATTTTTGGAATCCTGAGTTGATGCACACAAAGAAGTTATCCCCAGGTTTAAATAAACACAAGGAAAATGCTTGACAGGTCTCGATATTCTCCACGCATTCAGCTGACAGAAGCAAGAATGTCAATTTTGAAACAGTTTGGTTGGCTAATGATGTATCTCATGTTGATTGTGGGACAGGGAGGAAGCAATTGTTGAATGCTACTCATCTTGAGTATATAAACTGAGCAGTTACAGTATTGAGCAACATTCTTTATTTCATTCAGAGGATAAAGGACCATAATACTTTTTGAACAGCAGAGATGTGTGGGGAGTTTAATGTAGCAAAGTAATGCAACAAAGCAAAACAACAAACAAAACAAACGAAACAAACAAAACAAACAAAACAGCAAAAAACAGATATATTAAAAGGAAATCTTAGTTAGGGATTGGTATAATAAACATGAGCTAGGAACAGTTATATGTGAGTGTATGTTTGTGTGCGAGTGTTTTCAACACAGGGTGCTGCCTTCTAATAAATTGGTCCATTTATTCATCTACACCAGTGTTTCTCAACCTTGGCAACTTTAAGATGTGTGGACTTCAACTCCCAGAATTCCCCAGCTGATCTAGACCAATGCTGTCAACTTGGACCAGTAGCAGTTCTTCAAATTTCAGAAGAGAATGTTTTCCATTCCTACATTGAGGTATCAGGGATTGAACATGGCTTTGCTGCAGAAGGTCCTAGGTCCAATCCTTGATATTTCAACGTTGGGCTAGGAAAAACTCTCTTTGGTCCTGGGGGCTCCCCATCCATGTATGTCCATTTTGTAACAATTTTTCTTACAAAATTTCATTTTGAAATAGTAAGAATAATAGTCAAAATGTTCTATGATGTCATCAAGTCACAATAATAGTCAAAATGTTCAATGACATGTCATCAAGTCACAATTAAATGGGTAGAACTTCTCCTGAAGGAGTCCAGATTTGTTTCATGCCAGAATTTCATAATCCTTATATTTTTTGCCGATGATGTCACTGAATGTCAACTGTAGAAATCCAGTCTCACTGTTAAACTGAATGGCCAGGCATGCTCCAGTACAGGGCTTTCCAAAGTTTTTCCCGCGGCAACACACCAACCGGCGTTGGTGTGTCGCCGCGGGAAAACCCGGAAGCACTGATGATGATCAGCGCTTCTGGGTTGTGTGGCGACACACCAGACTGTGTGTGGCGACACACTTTTGTGTCGCGACACACAGTTTGGAAAGCTCTGCTCCAGTAGATAGTGGTGCATACAGTATCTCCTGGGAGAAAAATGGAAGTCCTGCCAAGAACATACTAAAGTTTTAGGAACCGCACTCTGGCTAGGAATGAAACAACCCATGTGGCCTGGAATTCTGCAGCCAATCTGATCACTGGCTATGATCATCTCCAAACTGGATGATTAATCAATCAGTTATTAGTTACGGAATCAACCAGAAGTGGCAATTCTTTGCCAGCTGAAGAATACATTAAAAAAATGGCCTCCAAGGAAAGAGAGATTTTTAAATGTGTGTTTAAAAATCAAGTCCCTAACATATTGTTTTTAAAAATAATTTTTTAATGTTTAAAAACAATACATTAGGGACTTGATTTTTAAAGCAGACTAGATGGATATCCTTCTGATAGGATTATATCACATTTATATATTTTTATAAATAAAGCTGATAACTTGATAACATAAATCACTTGTTAACATAAATCAGAGCACCTTCTCAGAAACAGCTTCCTCCTACCAACCAATCAGCATTATGTGGAAATCTTGAGCTTTGGAGCAGCAGGGAAGAAACTTGCTCTGACATTCCAGCCCTGGATTGCCAAGTTATTTGTAGTGAGTTCCGAGCTGTATTTGCCCTTAGGTTCCTTATTTAAATCTCTTTAACAATTTAAAGGTATTCTTTAAAATGAAGGGGTTTTATAGCCAATGCTTTGCATTCTCAATATTAGGCAACACAGAAGTCCCATGGTATAGGAGAATTGGAGGCAGGGAATTCACCACATCTCTCCACCTGCACCGTCCAGGTTGGAAATGGATGTAGTTTTCTCTCCATACATCCTTTTAACCAAGAGCCAAACAAAACCAAACCCCTCCCACTGATCCCAGTGATGATGGCGAATCCCAGGCTAGCATGGTTGTGTTATTTATTATTTTATTTGTACCACACACGTCACCTTTCTTCTAAGAGTTCTGATGTTCCGCACTGTAACTTTACCATATTTTATCTCCACAGCGATGAAGATGTGAGGTGGTGTCTGGCTCAAAACCACCCAGTGAGCTCCATTATTTAGAGGATTTCCTGAACCCAGTTTACTTCGGTAACTTCTTAGAATCACACTGGTTCTCCTTGGTTTTCCTCTATTTATTTTTATACCTCTTCCTACATCCAAAACGTTTTGAAACAGAATCCAGTCTAAAGGAATCACTGAAGTACGAAACATTAGATAAAACTGAAACAATTCAAAAATCCAGTGTAAAGGAATAAAGCCTTCTGTATGATAAATTTTCCCAGTTGAATTTGCCCTCCATATTTACCAGAAGATGAAATAATATGACATAGCTGTTAAGGTTCTTTTTGTTGTTGCTGCTACTGTTCATATTCTTGTTGGTTGAAATTATAACTTGCAATCTGTTGGAGATTCTGGCAAATCCAGCATGCCTCATCAACATATGGATGGCTGCTCTAGGATGCAAGCTCTCCATGCTTTTTGAGGAAGCTGTTTGTGGCCACTCCCACTTCCTCTCTCTCTCTCTCCTCCTTCGACTGGGAGCAAAGCACACAGCTGTGTGCTGCTCCATCTTACGCCAAGATGGGCCTAGGAGATTTCCCCCCCTTTCTACATGCATCTCTTGCCAGCAATGAGGGGCAAGAGTTAACTAAGTTTAGGGAACAGAAAGAAGAAATGGAACATCATTTATCTACTGAAAATGCTGTACCTGCAATGAATAAACGTAAGGACTCTTTTGTACTTACTTTTCATATCTGCCATGTCTAAGCGCGTGTTTCTTTATGCTAAGGTGGGCTAAAGGTGTAAGACTAACCTGGATCTCTCTAATATGCTCATGGGCTCTGTTTTTAAACAATATTCTTTTTCTGTACACAAGTTTAGCTGCTCTGCTCCATTTCAGTAGTTCTAACAGACTGCTAAATGGGCTTCACAATCAAACTGACATCATGCATTTAAGGAAACCCGCTCTTTCAGATTTACAACTTCATAATTGCAGATTTAAAATGGGACTTTTTAAATAGTTTTAAATTAAGCCACAAGAGGTAGGGATGCTTGATTGCTTGGAAGAAGGAGAGTTGTGCATTTGAAGACCACGTGTCCTGCATGCAAAACACATAAAAAAGGCACTGAGCTTTGATCATCATGGTAGCCATCTTGACTATTTGACTCACCACCCCCTTTCTGCAGTTGCTCCTGCCTTTGAAGTTCTCCCTTTAAAGCAACATTGAAATAGAGTGCCCCTACCCAAAGTTTTGTAAGTAAGTTTGGATTGATTGCATCATTAAAACAGTTTACCATTAAAGCTGGCCCTTAGGAAGGTTTTTGCCTCAAAAAACCCATCTCAAATATTTATTTTAAATAAATAAACATCTACAGTTCTTCTTATATAATTGTTTCATTCTTTTTCACAGAACAGATTGATAGTGTGAATGGTTGAGGATGAAGTTTAGGGGCTATCTATTTGAAATCCTCCTTTTGCACTGATTTCAGTTTCTTTTGAAAGAGAGTTGCTTTCAAATCATTTTGTGAGCAGGACAGAAAACAACTGGAACAACTGTTTTTGCATTATTTTTCTATTATTTTTGTGGCTGGTGTGTATTTCCCTCCGTAAAGACACAGGAGGAGTTTTAGTTACAATTTGACAATCTCTTGCTCCAGCCATTCTTACTGGAAACCATTGCCTTACAGCCTGCTGCTACTCTCAAGTTGCATGAGAAATCTTGGGCAATTTTTTTTTCTTATAAGTCAGCATTGCCCTTCCCCAAAACTCCACAAAAATAACATAAGAAGGGAGACTTAATGCACACATCTTATTTCAAAAGCTCTTATTTACCAGAAAAAAATGTAGCAGAATATAGCCCAAATTCTGTTCTTGTATTTGTGTAAAATGCAACAGAAAACCACTTCTGCACATACTTACAAACCTTGGTGACAAGCTCTGACAGCTATCTTTTCAAACTTTTTTTTAAAAAAACCAACAAATCACTTTGAAAGAGAGCCTCAATAAGCCTAAAAGTAAAATATGTATCATAAAGCCAGGTGATGGATTAATATAGTCCATGTAGGATTTAAATTGTCATCCATGCTAATAAACCATCAGTCAAGAAAGATTAGCCGAGCATTGTGAAAATTCTCATCCAAAGAAAGCATTTAGAAGCAGAAAAGTGTGCTGTCTAATTTCATATCAACACGCTGGGCCATAAAGTCAAGCAAACAGGGAGAAAAGCCCCCCATGGAAGCTGCTTAATTGTTGCGATGCAAGTTGAGATGCAACAAAGGGAGGCTTTTAAGACGTCAGTGCATTCAGCTAAGTCAACTTGCCTTTTGTCAACCTGTGTTAAAAAAAAGAATGAAAAAAGCTTGCAGTACAGTTTCCAAGAAAAATATCACATTCGCTAGGTAGGCAGAGAAATTTCACCTTTTCACCATCTTAATCCATATATGTTTAGGGATATTTGATACTTTTACTCATGTGTTTCATACCTAGTCCTTCACAAATGTTTTGTCAGTTAAGTGGTTAGACCCCTAAAGGGACCAGACTTTGGCAGCTTGTGAACTTCATGACAGAAGCTGGTTTCATTTTAAACCTAGTTAGCCCAGGCTGGGAAATGAGTGGGCATACCCCCAAGCTTCACTTTGCACAAGAGTCAGTCATTGTGGAAACACGCCACAGATTGCGCTGTTAATGAATAAATCACTCCCTTTCCCAACCTATTGATCTATAGATAGACTGGACTACAACTCCCATCCTCCCAGGCAGCCTAGATGGCTGGGAAGAATAGGAATTGCAATCGTAACACACAGAATTTTGCATAATATATATCTGATGCATGACTATTCATCAGCAAGACATATTCAATTTCATGCATGGAGCTTGTTCCCAGATAATCACACCCAGGTTAGCACCCACTTTTGCCAAGTTAAACATAGCTGCAGAAGTGACATAAAGGTCCTTTATGCTTCTCTTATAAAAAGAACTAATTCAAAGCAAAATTGTATCTTGTCCTAAAGTGTTCTAAGAGATTACACCAGCCTTCACTGCTAACCACATACCCTCCAGTTGTGCAGGAATATTGAATGTTCTAGAAACTGTAATCCCAACTCTTTGGATGACATCAAGCTGGGGAAGGCTGGATTACAGTAGAAACAGAAAACATGCTCCTACCTCATCTTCATGCCACATCTATTGAATAGGATCTACTCCTGAAAAGCACTTCATTCATCCCAAGAGGAAATATTTCATAGGAGCATTTCTCAGCCCTCAACATTTCCTATGTTTCTGTTTAAAAAAGGGGCAAAATATCCTTGGTTAAAGAAAGAAAAAAGAAATTCCTTTGGATCCTCAGCATCTCAAGGCCAAGACCCTATTTTCATGCCTTTATACTTTTTATTCTCTGGAGGCATCTGTGTGAACCTTTCTGTAGCTCAGTGCTTTGGAAGAAGAATGCTCCTGATTAAGTCTCTGGTGCTGTAAATAGCCAGGTAATAGGAATGACTCCTCCTGTCTGAGACTCATGATGGACAATCAGATCTAGGACAAGTTTTCTGATGTAGTATAAGGCAGTCCCCTATGTTCCTATGAGAGGAGAATGGCTGGAAACTTGAAGTGCCTTCTGCTCACATGCTGTGACCATGTTCCCAGTTGCACCTAACCATCCATGGCCTGGTTAGACTTATACCCCCCTTACTTCATCTTCTCCTGAGTCCACGAGTAAGACAGGATTAAGTCATCCTTAGATCATGAGAAATGCCGGGCTGGATGGATGAATCACAAGCCGGAGTTAAGATTGCCGGGAGAAATATCAACAACCTCAGATATGCAGACGATACCACCCTAATGGCAGAAAGTGAAGAGGAACTAAAGAGCCTCTTGATGAGGGTGAAAGAGGAGAGTGCAAAAGCTGGCTTGAAACTCAACATTAAAAAAACCCAGATCATGGCATCTGGTCCCATCACTTTCTGGCAAATAGAAGGGGAAGAAATGGAAGCAGTGACAGATTTTATTTTCTTGGGCTCCAAGATCACCGCAGACGGTGACTGCAGCCATGAAATTAAAAGACGCTTGCTCCTTGGGAGGAAAGCTATGGCAAACCTAGACAGCATATTAAAAAGCAGAGACATCACCTTGCTGACAAAGGTCCGTATAGTTAAAGCTATGGTTTTTCCAGTAGTAATGTATGGCTGTGAGAGTTGGACCATAAGGAAGGCTGAGCGCAGAAGAATTGATGCTTTCGAACTGTGGTGCTGGAGAAGACTCTTGAGAGTCCCTTGGACTGCAAGGAGGTCAAATCAGTCAGTCCTAGAGGAAATCAACCCTGACTGCTCATTGGAAGGACAGATACTGAAGCTGAAGCTCAACTACTTTGGCCACCTAATGCGAAGAGAGGACTCACTGGAAAAGACCCTGATGCTGGGAAAGACTGAAGGCAAAAGGAGAAGGGGATGGCAGAGGATGAGATGGTTAGATAGCATCACCGATGTAACGAACATGAATTTGAGTAAACTCCAGGAGACAGTGGAGGACAGGAAGGCCTGGCATGCTATGGTCCATGAGGTCACGAAGAGTCGGACACGACTAAACGACTGAACAACAACAACAACATTTCCTTCTTATTTTCATACTGTCCAAGGGCAGCCTCACATTGTGCAAAATCTGTTAGGCTTCATCATCCATTTGTTACCTTGAGGGAAGTCAGAGAACTGGCAAACAGTGGGAACAGACAATAGAGGCAGGATAGGAATCAGCAATGGGGTCAGCAAATTCCATGGCATTGGAATTTTTGTTTTCTGCTGTCTCAAGGATGGGTAGTTCAACAGTGGGGAAAGACCCATAGGGGGCTCCTTGGATCTACGTGTATTGGTTTAGTTGGGGGAGGGAGAAGGAAAGGCATAAGCAGAGTATGGATAAGGGGAGAAGGCACTACTTACACAGGCAGTGGGGAAAGCATAGAGAGAAAGCTTTTCTCTTTCATAATACTTTAGTTTGAAGCTACCCAGATAAGAGTGCTATTGTCTCCCAAGACATGCCTTGTCTCCCAAGATAGAAGCAAGCTGGTTGGTGGAGTAGAAAGTCCTCCTGATTTATCGAGCACGTCTTATGGTCTTGCCTTCTGTACAATTCTAGATTAACCCCTTTGTGCAAAGAGAGGAGGAGGAGGAGTGCCTGGATGTAAGGGCCGTCTCATGTAGCCTGCCGTAATAGAGAGACGTGGTCCTGCCAGCTTATGGAAGCCGACCCTGCTAGTTATGACCTTAGGATGACCCTTGCAGGTGAGCATTGCACTATGCTGGAGAGGGCTGGCAAGGTGAGCATTACAGGCACATAAGCGCCCATTGCCCTCTGAGTGAAGAACGTCATCCAGGTATGTTGTTCACCTTTCACCAGCACTGCATTCAGCTTTTTTCAAATGTGTATATTAAATAGAATAACACCAAAAGCAGGCCTGTTGTCATAATTCACATCTCTTATTTTTCTGCACAGCTGCTGACATTCTTTTCAACTCCCCTCCCTAACTCACCTGTGTAAACATCAAGGTACCTTTTTTCTTTGTCTGGTGTGTGTATGTGAGCATTAGGAAAGCAGAAGCAGTCCACCCCCTAGGCTCAGAATAAAGATTTTCCAGAAGGCAATAGTGACAGAATTACAGGTTTCTCCCAGAATCTTCCTCAAATTTCAGCAGAACGACTCAGGAAGACACTATGGGATCTGATTCACTCAACAAGCCAAGCCATGGCTTTCTTAAGTTAACCTCAAACAAGCAAATCACATTATGTAATAAGATTGTGAACCAGCATTCTTGGGCCACTGGAAAGCTGTCGATGGTCTGGCAGAGCTCATTCACCCAGTGATCAAAGGGTCACACAGATCACAGAAGGAACAGTGATATCGAAGCTTCCTGTACACAGATCCAGTTGGTCTCTGTGACACCTAAAATTATCTAAGATGGAAAGGGACGGAGGGAGAAAAGAATGGATCTTGCACAATGGCAAAAACACCATGGGGAAGCCTGCCATAAAAATCTCTTGCACTCTCTGAGCGTGGCCCCACTACCCTGGAGTGTACAATATAACAATTAGTTGGCTTTGCCTGAAGCTTTCCTCTTCTTTGCTGTTACAGATTAGCATCCAAGCAGAAACATGTCAGCAAATGCATTTACATTAATGCTCATATGACCCTCTGTTCCCGAAACACAAGGGGCGGGTGGTGTAAGAGCAGATTCATTCATGCTTGGGAGATGAGGACAAAAATGCAAGCCAGAAGCAAAAACAAAACAAAACAGAACAACCTCCTTTTATCACACATAAAACTACTTGTGTTCCATTAGGCAAACCCTTTGCAAAAGCATTTGCTGCAAGCTGGAGTCTTGCGAAGAGGGGATTCGGAGCAGCAGAACCTCATTGAGGGAAACAGTTCTTGGATTCTCCCCCCTCCCTCCCTTGTTCTTCCAGGTTCTGGTCCAAACTCTCCTGCTGTGGGCTTGTTTTCACTGAAAAATGAGCCTGGCTAGTTGGGGCCCAGGTTTTGTCCTGAACATAAGACGTGCCTTTAGGCATGGATAGCAGGGTGAACTCTGTGTGGCTCTTAGGCACATCCATGGTAAAATTAGCCCAATTTCTCTTCATAAGGCAAGCCTGCCAGGAGCTAAGTACCCGGTGACCCTTTGCCCACTTGGGTGAGAGAAAGAGGCCTGACGTGCCTGCATTCCCAGTTGGATGGGTACTCCCATATTCTTAGGAGTCCTCCAGGCTCCTGTTTGCCTCACTAGGCACAGCCCACTCGTAATAGGCCCTGACCTACCCTAACAGGTAAATGAGTACACTGGATGCTGCTTGAGATCGGAAAGGTATTTATTTCAGCATGTGATGTGCTGCAGTGGAAGGGATACAAGGGGAAATATGATGGAAACCAAAATGATTTCCAGAGCAGGGCTGAAGAAGCTTCTTTGCTGGAAACGAGAAGAACAGATGGTTCTTCCTTGCTTGGCTGAAGAAATTGCACAATCATGAGACTAGCATATTGGAACCTTGTTTGTAACGCCTGAGAATTAGAAAAAAACCACCTGACTTCACCTCTGACATAATGGGCAGTGAAGCATAACAAGGTTTACACACCTTCTAGCTGTCACTGGAGGCTGTTGGCTTAAGAGAAGAACACTATTCCATCACTGATATAGCCAAGGATGAGTTAAAGCTACTTCATTCCTTGGATGGGGAGAAGATGAAGGCGATGACATAGGGACACAGCCCCAAAATGATATTGCCAGGCATTGTTATGTTCACATGGGGAAAGGTCCTACAATCATAGGGGGAGTCAGCTTCACTGAGGGCTTCTCTCAACTATCTTCTTTCATCTTCTTTTTTAACCCCACAGTACAACATACTTATAAAATGTTGACTGGGTGCATCTTCATACCACCTGTAATTTAACAAGGTTTGAAAATTTTGAGTATGTTTTTTTTTAAAAGGAAACTGTTCCTTGGGTTGTGTTTGACTTCTGGTAACTTCATGGACATGTCCGTATAGCTTGCCATGGGCTTCTTCCAGGATGTTTTTTTCAACTTTCCTGTCTAGGCAACAGACAGGAAAATTAGAAAAACAGTCTAGGTGGTCTCTCATCCCAGGACTAACCAGACATGATAGTGTAGGGTATGGAGACCCCTCCCGCTTTAAGAATGTGAAAGGAAGAAATCCCGTAGGCAGGCCATGACGTGCCTTAAGCTATTGCTTAAACAATTCCATCCTGGATTGTTGTCCTTGGGCATAAAGGATTAACACCAACAAGTTCCTGGATCAACAGTGAAAGGCTGGCTGATTAACCATTATGATGTACAAACCAAGGCTTCTGACACAGTGCCCATCCTGAGATCCTAGACCTGCAGGTGAACTTCCACAGTTTCAGATGTGGCCCCTAGAGCACCTCCAACATTTCAGCTGAACCAAATTTTTAAAAAACATAATGCTAGGTGATTTTTAATGTTTTAACTTGCCACATACTGTAGATCTACAAAACTGAGCATTGCCTACAGCTATTTCTGAAAGGTGAGAGCCAGTTTGGTGTAGTGGTTAAGGCACCAGGCTAGAAACTGGGTAGACCATGAGTTCTAGTCACGCCTTGGGCACAAAGCCAGCTGGTTGACCTTGGGCCAGTCCCTCTCTCTGCCCTAGGCAACGGCAAACCACCTCCCAAAATCTTGCCAAGAAAACTGCAGGGACTTGTCCAGGCAGTCGCCAGGAGTCAAGACTGACTTAAAGGCACTAAAAAAAAAAATCTGAAGGGCAAACAATGTGTTATATTATTACCTTGGTTTTTTTTTTAACAGTGTTTGTAAAAAATAGAAAAGCATCCCTGGAAAATTGTGATTTTAAAGTGGAAGGATTATAGGAAAGGACTTTGAACCCTTTTGCTTCCAAATTACTCTGAAGTTTTCCCCACTTTGCAGGATGGTTACCTTTCTAAAGACTTATACCTAGAGCAAGAATAGCTGGTAGAACAACTCCCTCCAATCTTTTCCACTCAAAATTCACTCGAAATTCTTTGTTCCTGAAGCAGCTTTATTTGTTAAAAATGGGTGTACATGTACCGCTCTCATCATGTAACCTGCAATCAACCTCTTAGATTAAGCTAATCATCTACATCTTTAAAAAGCTTACAGACATGTAGCTTTAAAGAAAAAAAAATCGAGTTAGCTCCAATAATCCAAAAAAAAAAAAGAAAAAAAAGAAAAAGAAAAGAAAGGTCTTCAGTTGTATTTGAGATGCATTTGTACTTTGTGTGTGTAAAGTACAGCATATTCCTCTGTCACTATCTATTTCTGGTTTATTTGATGAAATTGCTGTTTTGTTGAAAGGGTAAGAGTTATAAACACTGTGAGCAGAATTTGGGGTGTTGGCTACAGTCACTAATTTACAGCTGAGGGTGAAAACCACACGCAGCCCCAGATGAGGATAAATCTGAACAGCAGCACCTGTACTTCTCCAAGCAGGCAGTCACAAAACCGCCACTCAGCACAATCCTGCTCTGTTTGTAGCTGAAAATAATAAATCATGTACTTATTTCAAGGAAGGAATTTTTATTGTTGGGAGGAATCCTTATTTTGCTCTACTTTCCCATCTTTTAGAGATAAAATGGGTTTAGCTCAAACTGTTTCAACTGGTGCCACGTCCTGAAAATGTCTTCTATTGTTTTTAACCATTTGCCTTCAACTGGGGGAAAAATGGTTTTCATTTTCAAGAAGAAGAATATAAAGGAGAAGTTCAGGTTTCTAATCTTTACTGTAATTCCAAGGTGGTGTCATTTCTCCAGCCCCCTGCAAACTTTCTCTCTTTGATCCCAAGTTTTAGGGCATAATGAGGAAGCAAGTCCCATGGGGTTTTTCAAACCAGGAATGCTGATAGCCAAGGAGGTTATGGAGTGATGGGCAGCAATATTATAGGAAACAGCAACAGTAACTGAGAACTAGTGCAGCGGAGTGGCTCAAGGGGTTGTTTTTGGACAAAGGAGATTCGGGATCAGGTCCACATTTGACCCCAGAGCTCCTTTCTCAGACCAACCTACTTTACAGGGTTGGTGTTGTGGGAATCACGTTAGAGGTAACACCCTCTGTAAGCGGCCAGGAGCTCTCAGAGAAAAGAGATTACTGTGGCACATTTGAAAGATGGTTAAGTTCAAGTGGGGAAAGGCCCCATTACAGAAAATGGTACAAGAGTAGATTGGGCCAATATCACGTTTAACTTTTTGCCCCCCCCCCCCGAATCTCAACAACCTCTGAGGAACACAAAAGGGTTTGAGAGCTTTAATAAGAGAACAACAACATGGTGTGTAGTTTGTCTGTGTGATCATAGAGGTTTACTTTTCTGTTTTGTTTCCAATCTTTATAAGAACATATTTCAAAAATCTCATATATTCCTTCCCTTCCCTTCCCTCCCCCCCAACCCTATATCTGATTTTAGTTTTTCTTCTCTAGACATGAGCTGTTTAATGTTTGGTTTGATTGTTTGGTTTGATTGTTTTTTGCATATTGGGCTATGTAAATACCATCTCTGTGGACAGGCAGATTATAAATGGTTTTAAACAAATAACCAATAAACAAATAAAGATTCTAATAAGCTCAGGGACCATGCAGGACTGCTGATACTGTAATCCTTAGGCAAAGTCAGTTAATTTGTAGGGCAAATTATTCTGGCTATTTCAGGGTCAGATTAAATGTATTGATTTGCTTTTTATTAGATATATACAGTATTAGCAAGGTGCTGGCTTTTCTTTTGACAGACAAGTACTTAATATTAAAAATACATTAATAATAATTTAGTATTATAAATTATAATAATAAATTTTGATATAACTACATTATAATGTATCATTATTATGTAACATAATATAGTATAATAAAGAAAATATAATAAAATATATTAATATACTTCAGTAAAAAGCCAAATCAACATGCATACTTTTTTAAAGCATTGCAGTAAATCAAGTCAGGGTATTTGTGTCATGATGCATGTTTTGTCGGTTGCCTCCCTCTTGTGACGGTTAAAAGGCATGATCAAGCCAAGCCAAGCAAGCAATCTTCCTTCTTAGAAAAAATGTTCTCGTTCGAGTTGTAGTTTATAGAGTTCACCGTCCCAGAGTGTCCAGTCTTCTACTCTAGAGAAGCCATTGACTGAACTGAAGATCTCAGTTGATGCAAAACATCAACTCTGTTCTGGTCCTTCCCCATCAATTGATGGGTCATAGTTCTGTACTTTAGTGGCGCATACTCAGATTGGGACACTTCCATTCACTAGAACACAGATTAAAAGTCATATATCATATGTATAAATGTATCAAGTGCATCCCAAAACCTCATATGCACACTATGAGACAGTCTGTGATTTCTCTTCCAGCCAAACCCTCCAGGGTCACTGTTTCTCACAAACCCGCTGTTAACTTTGTAAAATATTGGCTGTTTTACATGCATCACTGGTTGGATGGGGCCTCCATTTATCTTTTCTATGATAAATAATTCTAGTGACTTAAAGCACACATTGCTTCCATTTGCTGTCATAGAAATGAAGGGCCGTAATTTTCAGTAGTGTTTTGCCAAACTGCTGTAACTATGCAGTGAAATCTCATTGTGTAAAATAAATCAAAGACTCTAATTTGAACTTCCCTTAAGATGCCCTCTGTCTCAAGGTTTAATTGGTAGAGACTCAAGAGGAACAGCCTTGCAAATCTCTGAATCACTGTGTTTAAGCATTTTTATTTGTATGGATGTGTGTTTGCATTCCTGCATTCTATTGCATTCTTGCTTTCTTGTCAGCCTTACCAGGTAGACCAGACAGGAAACACGACCAGATCAGCTAATTCTACTTTATTGTAAGGTTACATTAACAGAATCTTGCAAGTATGAAAGTACAATTCTCCTCCCATCTCCTCTACTAAAGGTAAAGGTCCCCCCCGCACATTTGTGCAGCCGTGTCTGACTCTAGGGGCCGGTGCTCATCTCTGTTTGTTAGCCAAAGAGCCAGCATTGTCCGAAGACGCTTCCACGGTCATGTGGACGGCATGACGCACGCGGAACGCTGTTACCTACCCACCGAAGTGGTACCTATTCATCTACTTGCATTTGCATGCTTTCGAATTGCTAGGTTGGCAAGAGCTGGGGCGAGTGCGGGAGCTCATTCCATCACACGGGGCTAGGGATTCGAACCTCCAAACTTGCGATCTTCCGATCGACAAGCCTGGCGTCTTACCCACTGAGCCACCACACCCCTCCCATCTCCTCTACCCCCAAGAAATTAGGGAGGGTCTCTTCTGAGCCTCTTGCCCCACCCACTATCCAGCTGCGGACTATGCTGTCTCTTATCTGACCATTCCCTAGGCAGCATCTCGGCCCAGTCTCCCAAGGTCATTCTCACATATTATTCCAATTCTATTGCTATGCTTGTCATTTTTGGAACAGAATAATATTTTAGGATAAAATAATTCTGCTCTACCAGTGCCTCCTTTGATTACAAGGAAATAGAACTTTGTGAGAAAAATGAAGCAAAAGCTGATGATTGAAAGGGGGTAGGCTAGGAAGAGAAATGCTGCAATTTACGCCTAAGAATAATCATCTTCTGCTGTCTAGTCTCATCAATTTGGTTTGCTAAATTTAAAATAAGGTAAAGATGCTCTCAGGTCCAGCTCAACTCCTGGTGAGTTTTCTTGGTAACAATACAGAAGCGATTTGTACTGCAATCGCTTTTTCCCTGGACTTTTTTCTTTAACTTATCAGTTTAGCCAACAGCCCTGGGGTTTCCTTGTAGTTTCCCATCTAAGTACTAACCAGCACCAACCCAGAATAATTTTTCAAGGTTAGTTAAAGTCAGCTGGGGAAGTATAAAATAAACATGCCTAATTTTGCATCCATGATTTCTGTCTATCTAGCCGTATATTGAGGCCTTCTATATTTCTAGGCCCAATGCTTATAAGTTAGACAAGGAACACAAGAGCAAAATTAAATGTGGGGTGTATATAAATTGTCCTATATTTGATTTCTGGATGAGGAATAAAGCTATGTGTTACATTAACATTCCTATTCAAAAAGTAGGAGTCCTTGTTGATTTGGGCAGAATTAGCATTCAAATTAGGATTGAAGCTTTTTAGTTTTAAATTCATTCGTAATTTGTATGTGAATAGTGCTTATTGGTGAAGGGATGAGCGATGGGTGGGGACATTTGGCTCTCTTGATTTCTTCAGCCTTGCCACAATCTGTACTGGGTACTAGACAATCTAATCTGTCTGGTACCCAACAAGCAACAAAGGCAATGGAGATTTAAAAGGACACAATTTTGAACCAATTAGGTTAGCATTAATTGGCTGAGTTCACATTAATGCACAATATGGTTTGTTTGTTTTAGCTTAATGCAATATGTCAGCTCAGCCATTGTGATCTATAGCTAGTGTGATGTGAGAAGTCAGATCTCATAGATGTAAATGTGGGAACTGAACTTTCAGAATCTCATTTGCATGAAATCCCTTCATAGGCATGCATTCACTACGTGCAATCCAAGCCCTAGGATCTTCACCACATTACAAATGAAGTTGACATGCAGCGATAACACTTTTCCTTCCAGGACTGTCAAAGAATGAGATATCCAGTTTCAGAGCTATAATAGCAGCTGCGATAGTACAATCAATGTTCTGGCCACACCTTGCAGATACACCTTGCAGATACACCAGTGGGTGGTGCTAAAGCAGATGACACAAACAGCATCTTTACAGGCAATCTAAGAGTCAGCAATATTATTAGGCAGAAGGTGGAAGTTTTGGTCCATCTTAACAGGGCAGCAAAATATTATTTATTTGTTTTTTATATTTTGCCAGGGATGGAAATAGGTGCTTGTGGAATGTTCTGTCTCTCCTCATGGGCTCATGGTGGGGACAAGTGATACCATACGTTTCATGACATCATCATGGAAGGTGACAGAAATTATTTGCATCATGTATATGATGACATCATGATGCATATGGCTTGTTCTGGACACCTATCAGGCTCCAACTGATTTTATTTTTTTTTATTTTAAGAATATACAGTATGTGTGTGTGTGTGTGTGTGTATTCCCACTCATGAAGATTGCATGCTACAAAGCAAAACATCCAACCAAATACAGTGGGGCAAAAAAAGTATTTAGTCAGCCACCAATTGTGCAAGTTCTCCCAGTTAAAAAGATGAGAGAGGCCTGTAATTGACATCATAGGTAGACCTCAACTATGAGAGAGAAAATGAGAAAACAAATCCAGACAATCACATTGTCTGATTCGGAAAGAATTTATTTGCAAATTATGGTGGAAAATAAGTATTTGGTCACCTACAAACAAGCAAGATTTCTGGCTCTCACAGACCTGTAACTTCTTCTTTAAGAGGCTCCTCTGTCCTCCACTCATTACCTGTAGTAATGGCACCTGTTTGAACTTGTTATCAGTTTAAAAGACACCTGTCCACAACCTCAAACAGTCACACTCCAAACTCCACTATGGTGAAGACCAAAGAGCTGTCGAAGGACACCAGAAACAAAATTGTAGACCTGCACCAGGCTGGGAAGACTGAATCTGCAATAGGCAAGCAGCTTGGTGTGAAGAAATCAACTGTGGGAGCAATAATTAGAAAATGGAAGACATACAAGGCCACTGATAATCTCCCTCGATCTGGGGCTCCACGCAAGATCTCACCCCGTGGGGTCAAAATGATCACAAGAATGGTGAGCAAAAATCCCAGAACCACACGGGGGGACCTAGTGAATGACCTGCAGAGAGCTGGGACCAACGTAACAAAGGCTACCATCAGTAACACACTACACCGCCAGGGACTCAGATCCTGCAGTGCCAGACGTGTCCCCCTGCTTAAGCCAGTACATGTCCGGGCCCGTCTGAAGTTTGCTAGAGAGCATTTGGATGATCCAGAAGAGGATTGGGAGAATGTCATATGGTGAGATGAAACCAAAGTAGAACTGTTTGGTAGAAACACAACTCGTCGTGTTTGGAGGAGAGAGAATGCTGAGTTGCATCCAAAGAACACCATACCTACTGTGAAGCATGGGGGTGGCAACATCATGCTTTGGGGCTGTTTCTCTGCAAAGGGACCAGGACGACTGTTCCGTGTACAGGAAAGAATGAATGGGGCCATGTATCGTGAGATTGTGAGTGCAAACCTCCTTCCATCAGCAAGGGCATTGAAGATGAAACGTGGCTGGGTCTTTCAGCATGACAATGATCCCAAACACACCGCCCGGGCAACGAAGGAGTAGCTTCGTAAGAAGCATTTCAAGGTCCTGGAGTGGCCTAGCCAGTCTCCAGATCTCAACCCCATAGAAAACCTTTGGAGGGAGTTGAAAGTCCGTGTTGCCCAGCGACAGCCCCAAAACATCACTGCTCTAGAGGAGATCTGCATGGAGGAATGGGCCAACATACCAGCAACAGTGTGTGCCAACCTTGTGAAGACTTACAGAAAACGTTTGACCTTTGTCATTGCCAACAAAGGATATATAACAAAGTATTGAGATGAACTTTTGATATTGACCAAATACTTATTTTCCACCATAATTTGCAAATAAATTCTTTCCGAATCAGACAATGTGATTGTCTGGATTTGTTTTCTCATTTTGTCTCTCATAGTTGAGGTCTACCTATGATGTCAATTACAGGCCTCTCTCATCTTTTTAAGTGGGAGAACTTGCACAATTGGTGGCTGACTAAATACTTTTTTGCCCCACTGTACTTCCAAGAGTGCTTCTCTGCTCTGCCTATATCTTAGAGGCAATTTTAGAAAGTGTAATTGACCTTGGAGGCTGGATGTAATGGAGGCTGAAAGGGAGCAACCTGACTAGTTTTTCTTGGTCAGTGGATGGTTTGTGATTGGCCTCACGTCCCAAGGTAACAATTTTTGAGAGTGCTCAGAATATTCTAAATCCCAAATATGCCCAGTAGCTTCCAAAGCCCCAGCTTAGCCTTTATCATGATTTGTAGCAACATACCACGAATATTAGAACACTTGGGTAAGTTGTTTACTTTGACTGGCTTGAAGTGGACGGCCCGTGTTTCAGGCTATACCTGCTACCCAGCTAGGACTCCAACAGCACAAGTTGCTTAATCGGTTTAGAGGCATTACTGTATATGATCTGTGCTGGTGTTGCGTGAACTACTATAGCAGTTCATTTTAAATGCCACACAAGGAAGTGTAAATATTGATAGACTTTGAAAAGAACTTCCCTAATTTACAGTACACAGACCTTGTTTTCATAGAAATGCTTCCTGGTCATTATAGTAATGGGCATATTTCATTCCTGACATGATATAAGAAGAAACATGCCAAAAAATGCACATACATTTTTTAAAAAAGAAATTAAATGAAGATTATCACCAATGTATAAGATGAATAAATTATGCACAATACATAATACAAGGCTACTTGGTTATATATGCCTTTATATAAATTACAATGCATTGCATACACATGTAGTCCAGTTCTTTTTCTACTAAGAATGACTTTGAGTGACTTTGAGTGACTTCTTGTTTCTCCTAAGTAAATGAACATAGGCAGCATTCTGGGCCTTGTCTTCTCAAAGAGTAAGAGGGCAGGAAAGGAAGGAAGAAAGAAGAATATGTGCCTACACACTTCTTTACTCCAGCTCAGAAGACAAGATACTTCCAGGGGAACATGTATCTTCCAGGTTGGGGAAACCATCCCCATCCCTGAGTATTTTCAGCAGGAATAAGTAGGTATTAAATTAATTGAAAATGATGGTATCCTTTGGAACTACTTAAAAGGTAAAGCTTAACTCTAATCCTACACTGGAAGAAACATAGCAATTTAATCTCAATTAGTGTTAAGATAAGTTCTGTTCATTTAACCTTTTTCAGACATTCAACTGAATATGAGCAAAGGAGGGACTTAGATCATGCAAATGCCTGCTAAGCCTGCGTGCCCTATGCATTTGCAGAAGGTCCAAAAGAGCCAGAAATCATACATACAGTGGGGCAAAAAAGTATTTAGTCAGCCACCAATTGTGCAAGTTCTCCCACTTAAAAAGATGAGAGAGGCCTGTAATTGACATCATAGGTAGACCTCAACTAGGAGAGACAAAATGAGAAAACAAATCCAGACAATCACATTGTCTGATTCGGAAAGA
Source organism: Charina bottae (assembly GCA_023362775.1). Classification (NCBI taxonomy): domain Eukaryota; kingdom Metazoa; phylum Chordata; class Lepidosauria; order Squamata; family Charinaidae; genus Charina; species Charina bottae. The sequence continues at coordinate 204,118,037 of JALMGJ010000002.1, read as the reverse complement.
ATTTATTTGCAAAGTATGGTGGAAAATAAGTATTTGGTCACCTACAAACACGCAAGATTTCTGGCTCTCACAGACCTGTAACTTCTTCTTTAAGAGGCTCCTATGTCCTCCACTCATTACCTGTAGTAATGGCACCTGTTTGAACTTGTTATCAGTATAAAAGACACCTGTCCACAACCTCAAACAGTCACACTCCAAACTCCACTATGGTGAAGACCAAAGAGCTGTCGAAGGACACCAGAAACAAAATTGTAGACCTGCACCAGGCTGGGAAGACTGAATCTGCAATAGGCAAGCAGCTTGGTGTGAAGAAATCAACTGTGGGAGCAATAATTAGAAAATGGAAGACATACAAGACCACTGATAATCTCCCTCGATCTGGGGCTCCACGCAAGATCTCACCCCATGGGGTCAAAATGATCACAAGAACGGTGAGCAAAAATCCCAGAACCACACGGGGGGACCTAGTGAATGACCTGCAGAGAGCTGGGACCAACGTACCAAAGGCTACCATCAGTAACACACTACGCCGCCAGGGACTCAGATCCTGCAGTGCCAGACGTGTCCCCCTGCTTAAGCCAGTACATGTCCGGGCCCGTCTGAAGTTTGCTAGAGAGCATTTGGATGATCCAGAAAAGGATTGGGAGAATGTCATATGGTCAGATGAAACCAAAGTAGAACTGTTTGGTAGAAACACAACTCGTCGTGTTTGGAGGAGAGAGAATGCTGAGTTGCATCCAAAGAACACCATACCTACTGTGAAGCATGGGGGTGGCAACATCATGCTGTGGGGCTGTTTCTCTGCAAAGGGACCAGGACGACTGTTCCGTGTACAGGAAAGAATGAATGGGGCCATGTATCGTGAGATTTTGAGTGCAAACCTCCTTCCATCAGCAAGGGCATTGAAGATGAAACGTGGCTGGGTCTTTCAGCATGACAGTGATCCCAAACACACCACCCGTGCAACGAAGGACTGGCTTCGTAAGAAGCATTTCAAGGTCCTGGAGTGGCCTAGCCAGTCTCCAGATCTCAACCCCATAGAAAACCTTTGGAGGGAATTGAAAGTCCGTGTTGCCCAGCGACAGCCCCAAAACATCACTGCTCTAGAGGAGATCTGCATGGAGGAATGGGCCAACATACCAGCAACAGTGTGTGCCAACCTTGTGAAGACTTACAGAAAACGTTTGACCTCTGTCATTGCCAACAAAGGATATATAACAAAGTATTGAGATGAACTTTTGATATTGACCAAATACTTATTTTCCACCATAATTTGCAAATAAATTCTTTCTGAATCAGACAATGTGATTGTCTGGATTTGTTTTCTCATTTTGTCTCTCATAGTTGAGGTCTACCTATGATGTCAATTACAGGCCTCTCTCATCTTTTTAAGTGGGAGAACTTGCACAATTGGTGGCTGACTAAATACTTTTTTGCCCCACTGTAGGTTCTGTGTGCATAATTCATCAGACAGACAGCCTGTTGTATATATTTTAATATTAGTTCTGTATTTACAATTAAACTTTCAGATAAAGTCTCTGTGAATCCCATTTGCATTCATATCCTTGTGGGGGAGATGGGCGGGATATAAATATGACAAATAAATAAATAAATATGTTGGACATTCATTTAAATATGTGTAGGGGGCAGGCATGAATTAGGGGCGTGGTGGCTCAGCGGGTAAGACACCAGGCTTGTCGATTGGAAGATTGCAAGTTCGGAGGTTCAAATCCCTAGCCCTGCATGCGGAGTGAGCTCCCGCACTAGCTCCAGCTCTTGCCAACCTAGCAATTCGAAAGCATGCAAATGCAAGTAGATTAATAGGTACCACTTTGGTGGGTAGGTAACAGCGTTCCGCGTGCGTCATGCCGGCCACATGACCGTGGAAGCGTCTTCGGACAATGCTGGCTCTTCGGCTAACAAACGGAGATGAGCACCGGCCCCTAGAGTCGGACACGACTGCACAAATGTGCGGGGGGAACCTTTACCTTTACCTAGGGGGCAGGCTCAGTGGGTAAATAGGAACAATTCTGCTCTTCTATCTACATTCTGATGACTGTCTGAACTGTCAGGGAAATGGGGCGAAAAAACAACACTGAGCCGAAATTCAACTCTAGTTCTTTATTGTTTCTACCTCATACAGAATCTTGCTAGACTAAAGGTTCCTTTACTGAGCTAAGGGGGAAAATACCCTTGGGAAATTAGGGAGGTGCCAGCTTGCTTCTTTTCCTCAGCCCCACCCCACGCTTTCCAAGCTGCGTGATCTCTTATCAGCCTGGAATGCGCTCTCAGCTCCCAGCTCCATAAGGTGAACAGAACTAAAGTCAAACTGGGAAGATATGCACGTGTGGAGGTGAGGACAACTGATCTCATCCCAAGCATCAGTTTGTTCATCATCATTTTGGCCAAAAAGGCACTGGCATGTTAACCTCTGCAGAATAACAATAAGAGAGAATGGAAGGTAAGAGGGAGGGAGTAACAGTGATCCCAATTCCCTTCACACATAATTGTTTTACTCCAAGTCTTGACCATCTTCATAATGAAATTATTGGTGCAGAAAATCATTCAGCCATCCTCCAACAAATGATAGGAGGAACTTTGGTAGGTAAATAACAACAAAGATGAGGAAGCTGGAACTTACTTTTCCCCCTTTCCTAAAAATATGTTAAAGAAGCAGAAATAGGTGGAGAACTGAGGTTTATATGAAGGGATGTTATCAAGCAACCCTCCCACTCTTTGTAAAATACATATAAGAAGTAAACTTACCCACTGGCATGTATTTAATTTTAATAGAGAACATGTCTGTGCCTGATGTGTGTATTAAAGGTATTAACTGTTCATCCTTATGTACATATTACTCCAGGGTTGCTACAGAAACCTTATTTGGATTTCCTCTAGCAAAGTAATAGTAAATTGGCCAAAAAGTTCTTGTTGTTTTGCAATGTAAGAATCAAGCTAAAGTTAAACAATGTCTCTTGATTTCAGATGAAGAGATTTGGACTGCAATTCTGTTTGAACGTACTCATTAGTAAGCCCCATTGAATTATATAGAAGATATTTTGGGGTAGATATGCATAGGTTTTACTGTTAAGCATTTGTTTGAATGTGCTCTTTTAAAATGGAAAAGGAAGACTGATGGTATAATTAGAACTCTCAAATATGGATTGCAAAAATCCAGATGACCATTCAATGGCAGCAAAGAGATAGCACTCTGTGATTCTTGGCTGCCTTCTAGTGGCCACCTGGATTTTTGCAGCCCAGATATGGTAGCCCTAATCTTGATGGCTATTTACTATCTCCTGCATTGCAGTCATCATTATGCCTGATACTAGAGACTAACAATGGAAGAGGGTGATCACCTTTCAGTCCATATCTGTGAGCTTCTTAAAGGTTACTGGTTGGCTATTGTGTCACACAGAATGCTGGAGTAAATGGCCCTTGGCCTGATCTAAGATATGTTGGGGTGACAAGTCCCATCATCCTAGTCAGCATTACAGTCCAAATATTACTGTGACAAAAAGCAGATATAATCATTAAGGAATGCCACCCATCCATCACTGAGGCAATAGAACATTAATGAAACGAAGCTTAATGGCATCTCAGCAAAACCTTAAGATGCTATATGTAAGTAAATAGTGAAGAAACAGGCTAAGCTAAATTGACCAATAATCTGACTTTACCTTATCCATATTTCTATTTATTCCTCCTATTTTAATGAATATCGCATGGCCAGTAACTGGGCAGAATGAGATGACTTGCTCCAATAGCAAATGCTGGGAGGCTGCAGTAAGATACTGGGGAAGAAGGCTGTGTACTGTGAAGACTGGCCTCTGATACCTAAGCTAGCCAGCTGCCTTCAGGAGCAACAGAGGGTGTTCTTCTATCATGACTTTTGAAGAAAGATCCAACTAAGGCTTCTGTATTTGAGCTGCAAAACCCACCAGATCAGTGTTTCTCAACCTTGGCAACTTTAAATGTGTGGACTTCAACTCCCGGAATTCCCTAGCCTGGGGAATTCTGAGAGATGAAGTCCACACATTTAAAGTTGCCAAGGTTGAGAAACACTGCAGTAGATGATAGCTAAGAGTCAGTTTTTCCTGTATCTCTTTGCTACCATCTTGTGACTGTCTGGAGTTTTGCAGCCCAGATATGATAGCCCTCATTCAACTCCCAATCTAGTTGATTTTTGTATATGAAACTGAAGGAGGAGGGCAGCATTTTGTTCTTTACCTTCAGGAGCGAATACTTGAGCAAACCAACAAATTCAGCTTAGATATGAATAAAGTGCTAATTCTTGGACCTGTTTATACTTGTGACTTATCTTTGAGCAAACAGCATCAGAAATAAGTGGAAATGCAGCTGCTTTAAGACAATTGATCATACACTATTCACTCTTGATCATTTTTGATGGCAGCCACCATCCATCACAGGAATGATCATCAGCAGAATGAGATCACAGACTATTTTATCAGCTGAAAATGTGATACCTTTGCTAGCTAGGCTTCCATGTTTAGCAAGGCAATTCATTACAGAACTGGTTCATAATATCTAACTAAAACCATCCATCCTGCATTAACAATGCTGATATTAGGATTGCTCATAGGCAGTGCTCAGCATTTGGTGGCATCCACAGATGCAAGGTCCTTTGCCCTTCCAGCATGCTCAAGAGGGAAAGCCAATGGACCTTATGCGGGGCAAAGGAAATAAGCAAAGAACATGCAACAAGCAGAAATCAGGAGGAAACCCATAGAGGGACTTGCATAAGTGAATAAATTATCATTCATAGATAGACAGAATCAATCTTATTGAAGCTAACAGTAACATATAATAAGATGATGCCACTCTTTCTTTTTTCAGGAAAAAAAGGGGAAGGAGAAGATGTAACAATAGCCCAGTGAGTTTGGTTGAGATAGAAATACTGGGTGAGAGAAAGATAAAGGAAGGGAATACTCCAGAATAGAGCTCAGACATTTATCTGAAATCTTGACTAGGTGCTCTCTACATATGTTGATGCAGTTCCTAATTCTGTAATTGAGGACACAGGCTTCTCTGGTAACCTACTAGAATTGTTCTCAGTTCTTTAAGAGATGCTAGGGTCATAGGAATACTGGTGTAAGATTTCCTAAAGCTGTTAATGGTATGAAAAAGGACACCAGACAAGGTTTTAAGGCTCTTCCAGACAACCAGTTTCCCAGTATTGATAGTTCCAGAACAGGAAGCTCTGCAAAGAAGAGACACTGGCTAGTTGGTGAGATGCTCTTGATGCTACTACCACTGATTCAGTGCTGTTTACATTATTTTTCTACTCTGTTTTAAATAGTATTGTGATTATTCTCAACTGGATTGAAAAAATGAAGTTCTACTTTTGGTGCAGTATAAGCACAGGTGCTTAAGAGGCAACTCATGTTTATATTTTTACTATTCAGATGTCATTGGCAGGATTAAGCTGCCTGTGCTACATTCTGGTTCCTTTAAGGAGCATAGCCTTTCGTTTTTTGGAGGTTATACTTATGCAATACATATTGAAGCAGTAACTTGCTATAGCATATGCATTTGCTTAGAAAGAGAAACAGAGGCAGCAAGACCAAACAGAGTGATCTGTAGTGATTTACTACTTCCTGGAGTATGAGTGAGCCTTAAGTGTGCCAAGTTCTCTATGTACCTTTGTGTGGGCATGTGTGTGTGTTCTAACTCCAAGCTCAGCATCCATGAAAGCCATTTAATAACTACCTGACATCTTCTTTGTATTGCCTATGAACAAAGCATTGGTTACTATCATGGCAACTCACAGGATAACAAAGAAAAGGGAAAAATTGATATTACCATTAACTGTACTCTTACTTTAATACACACATCCTTTAAAAATGCAAATAGTAGCACTGGGATGAAGCTGATCATTATCAGGATCATAGGGGTGGGAGTGGGGGACATGTAACCTTTTCCTCCCATCTTTTGGCTGCCATGTAAATATCTTTGGAGTTGCTATTTATATTGGAACAATTCCTTCATTGCAACCTCCATCAGAAACTCCCTCTCTGCCTTCTGCTTCAATCCCAGGAATGATAAGTCCTCACCAACCTCTTCTGCTTGCCCTTTAAAAATGTGGACATTTAAGTGCAAAGGGCTTTTAACTTCAAATCTTCTACTTTGGTCCAGGAGAGGGGGGTAAAACATCAGGTAGGGTGGAATAGGACAGCAAAGTTGGTTGGGTGGCTTCTTGGTTTCACTAACTCCATCCTTTATGTCAAGCAGTTTTGTGATGGAAGTAAAGTCATGGGGAACATGAGGTTTCACATGAATGTTGAACATGCTGGAGTCATTAAAGGTAAAGGTTCCCCCCGCACAGTTGTGCAGTCGTGTCCGACTCTAGGAGCCATTAGCCCTCACCTAATTTCAAAGTCTTTACAAAAGGAAAGACAACTCTTTTCACCTCAGTGAAAAATGACCTGTCCTTTCTTCTGGTCTTTTGCTGCCTGAATAGGAAGATAGAGAAAGCAGAATGTCCAGAAACAGAAATAGAAAGAAATGGGGATGCCAGAAAGAGAAAGAATGCTGGCCCCAGTTACTGTTCCCTTTAAGACCTTCACTATCAGCAGGTCCTCTGGTTCCTTGAGAGAACATGGCCTTCTAGAGAAAAAAAAAGTGGCTTACTTCTGAGTCAGATGCTGCCTTTATAATCTATTTCAGATCTTTATATTCTGCCTGCAGAGTTATTTTCTTTCCAGGTGGCTTACGAGTTATGTATGTGAAAAGCCAACAAGATGTTTTCCACAGGTACTTGAAGGTAGGTTGTCCTTGTTGAGAGTGCGGGAAGAAAGTATAGCTATGGTTGTTTTTGTCTATGTCTTCTCTTCATTCTCATGTTCCTGCTGTTCCTTCCAACTATTAGAGAGTTAGAAATGCTGTGCTCCTTGAATACCCACTTGAGTTCTAGGGCAGGGTTTAATTACAATAAAATAAATATTCTATAGAAACCCTCATGCTGATCAATTGAAACCACTGCTCTTTCTGTCAATTGTTTTATTGTTGTGCTAGTTAAAGGCCTTCTCATTATCCACGGACATGTGAACATGTAAAGTCATCTTCAATCTAGAAGAGCTTCCATCCTTTAATTTTTGTGTTCGTACTTGCAAATATATAAATATTCTCACTTCACATGTAAGCATCGATTTTAAATGACATGTATGACAACATTTCTGAGGAGGCAGAGAAGATGGAGGCATGATGGAGGCCATCTCCAGAGAAGATGGAGGCAATTATACCCAATTGCATCTACCCGCCCCACCCGGTCATGCAGGGAGGGCATGCTGCGGACCCCATCAACAAAGGAATTCCATCTAGCGGGGTCCAGGAGGCGTGCCTTCTCTGCGATAGCGCCCGCCCTGTGGAACATCTTGCCCCCAGAGGTGAGGCAGGTGTCTTCCCTCTTGGCCTTTAGGAAGTCCCTAAAAACCTGGTTCTGCCGCCTGGCATGGGACAAAGGTAGAGATAGTTCCTCCTGGGGGTGGTTAGTTTAATAATGACCTCCTTTTAAGATTCTACCATCCTCTGGATTTTTATATTCTTATTTATTGTATTGTTTATTGTATTTTAATGATCATTGATTTTTAACTTTAATTTTAACATTTGTTGTAAACCGCCCAGAGTCTACCATGGTAGAGATGGGCGGTGATAAATTTGATTAATAAATAAATAAATAAATGAGAGGAGATCAAAGAAAAGAGATTGGGGGAAGAGAAAGCTATGGGGGGGAGGTAATCTCAGCTAATATCTCTTCTTCCTTAACTTTCTTCTCTTTTTTATTTCTTGGGATCGGGGAAGCATTTGCCCTAGCAAGTCCAGATGTGGTAGCTAGTGCTGTAGATAAACTAAATTACAAAAATTAAGTGCATGTACTGCCCGCAGTTTTGACTTAGTTGTTTCATAAAATTGCTACAGTTACCAGCAATGAGTAGAAATAGTCAAATGGAAACTGAGTATGCTCAATGCCCTGGAATACTGAAAACTAAAGAATGGTGTATCTGGAAAAGCAGGGTAGAGAATTTAGCAAACTGATACAAAGACAGAATGTTGTTTCCTGGTGGAATTAGTGTTCATTCCCACCAAAAGAGAGGGCGTTGAGGCAGGTCAGAGGATCACTTTTATGAGCCCAGGCTCTATTTTGTGATTTGCATGCAACTTTTGATCTCCATAGATTTTTCTTCACTGCATTAAAAAGAAAACCAAACCCGAACGCTAGATTGTAGAACTTGAATGCCGGCTGATTCTCAACGAGAAAAGGATGAAGGTTGTGTGCACAGCAGCATGGTATTTTTTTCACAATGGCTTGGCTCCATTGTTTAACTAGGTACTATTGCCATCTGTAGGGGGCGTGGTCGCTCAGCAGGTAAGACGCCAGGCTTGTCGATCGGAAGATTGCAAGTTCAGAGGTTTGAATCCCTAGTCCCGCATGGTGGAGTGAGCTCCTGCACTAGCCCCAGCTCTTGCCAACCTAGCAATTCGAAAGCATGCAAATGCAAGTAGATGAATATATACCACTTTGGTGGGGCGGTAACAGCGTTCCGCGTGCGTCATGCTGGCCACATGACCGTGGAAGCGTCTTCGGACAACGCTGGCTCTTCGGTTAACAAACGGAGATTAGCACCGGCCCCTAGAGTCGGACACGACTGCACAAATGTGGCGGCAGGGGGGGAACCTTTACCTTTACCTTATTGCCATCTGTAGGAGATATGTGGCTCTCTTAAAAATAACTCATTTGGGAACCAATCCCTTTTTTGTAAAGGCTGGCACCATATTGTCCCTCTTGATACTGTACCTAGAAGCACCACCATCATTATAGAAAAGATAAACAGCCTGATATTTTTTAAGTGAAGACAGACAAATTTACTTCCCTCAAATGCTTTATTGCCTCTGGACAAATTTACCTTCCTAAGCAAATCTTAAACATAAGCTGTGGGCTCATGTTACACCTGAAAGGAAAAATAAACTTGGAGAAATTTAAGTAAGAGAATACAGTTGCTGCTAATGAAATCTGTTTCATCACAGGCAAGACAGTTTAAACAGGTCAACAAAAACGTTTCGTTTAACTTACTTCTGATGACAACTAGGAGAAACTGAGTAAGCAGCTCTTGTCTTGTCCTCTCATGAAGACCGCGCCCTGGATGGACACTTTGTCTATTGGGAAAAAAAGCCTTTTTTTTCTGGGACTCACAACTTAGCCAGTAATGATGGGGATCAGCAGAACATGCAGGGCCTTCGGCCCTACTTCCGTGGAGTTTTCAGGGAGGTGTTGCATTTTACAGATAGGCTGGACAAAAGGCTTTTATTCAGATAGGAACCATTATAGTTCATCACGGCCTGGAGAATGCTACCCCTTTTAGATGTTAGTGACCTGGCCGGGATGGAGACAAGCCTTATTTGTGTATGAAGCCCTGCAACAGTAGCAGTAAATATTTGTATAAAAGCCCAAGTAATGGTCAGATTTGTATATAATGAATTGTGTGCATTATCAACCATGGTTAAAACATGAATACAAGGCAAACTCCAATTCAGATGAAACATACATACGGTGCATACATATTTTCAACTTCCAGCATTGCAGTTGTAGGCTGTAATTGCTGCTGTGTGATTTTTTTTTAATCCATTCATTAAATGTGATTGAGTAGGTCTTCAGAGGCAAAGTATAACAATTCTGTGGTTGTTTGCAGTCTCATATTCCTACCCATGCATAGCAGAAATTGCTTAATAAAACTGATTTCTTATTTATTTCATTAATTTATTTTCTATCCCGCCTTTATTATTTTTATAAATAACACAAGGCGGCAAACATACCTAATACGCCTTCCTCCTCCTATTTTCCCCACAACAACAACCCTGTGAGGTGAGTTGGGCTGAGAGGGAGTGACTGGCCCAAGGTCACCCAGCCGGCTTTCATGCCTAAGGCAGGACTAGAACTCACAGACTCCTGGTTTGCCATTGGCTCCTTCCTAGGGCTGAGAGAGAGTGACTGGGCCAAGGTCACCCAGCCGGTTTTCATGCCTAAGGCGGGACTAGAACTCTCAGTCTCCTGGTTTCTAGCCCGTTGCCTTAACCACTAGACCAAACTGGCTTCTTACCTTCAAATTCTTTCCCACCAGAAGAGTGTACTGTACATCATGCTGTTTCCTTACAGATTTTATTTTATAAATCATCTCTGTTTTGGCCCCATTAATGTTGGGTGAAGTGGTTTTTTTTCTTCTTCCCTGGCTCATTCTCCCCACTTCTTAATAATACTTTGCCCCATACCCATCCTCAGGCAGACAATCATTGTCCCTCTACCCATTTACAAAGCCACCCACTCTCATCAATAAGAGTTAGAAGTCATAATTACTTCAACCAACCAGCATAATCTGGGGGAGGGAGAAGATCCAGAATACAAAAGGAAAATAGTTTGAAAAGGATCAATTGAGAAATATGTTATGGGCTTCACCAGTCACCCAGATGTCATGGTGACTGATTAAATGTTTGGATAGATTGGATCTTGTCATTTGATTAATTAAATAGAATATTGAATGCAAGACGTTTGTTTTTGAATCTTTTCATGCATTTTGTTTTTATAAAAAAAATTACACACATACATACAAACTAAATGGGGGTTCCTCAGGGTTTTTAGCTTTGTGGCAGAAGAATTCTGGCATAACCAACAGTTTGAGATGCATCTGATTGTCTCCTACTTCCATTTGACACATTTCACTAGATTCCTTGTTAAATGAGAGGATTGAATTTCATGAGGATTCTCAGCCTACCATGACCGTTTTAAACAGAGCAGAATAAAAAGCACTGAAAAATCTGATACCATAAAGCAACTTATGTGGGGCCAGCAGGTGACATTACTTGATGATGGTGTTCACCAAGAATCTATCTTTGTTCTGAATTGAAAACAGCATTGCCACAGTTTAACACACAGTCTGGCATGAGTTTTGCATCAGAAAATAAGGATAAACGGGCTTATTTATTTATTTATTTATTTATACATGCATGCATGCATGCATGCATACATACATACAATTTATACAGCTGCCTATCTCAATCTTACGACTCTAAGCAGCTCAGAAGTCAAAAATATAAAGCACAATATTTCAATAAGAACAATATTATAATTTCCTTTCACCCAATAGGCAAACGTATACCTTTTTGTATAGTTTGGTTCACTGCAACACTTGTGATTTTAAGCTGTGATTTGTAGAATTTGTGCTCTTTGGACTCAACCTTGGGTGTGCAAGTATGTGGTCTCTCCATATCACAATAGCTGCCAGTCCCTTTCCTAATCAAATAACGTAATGTAATGTAACGGTGAGACTTAAAAGTCTGTGCAGACCCTGAATTAAGATTCTATTTAAATAAAAAGCAGATACCTTTTGAATTCTCAATGTACTTTTTTCATAACTGCGTTTCACCCTCAATCTTCTTTCTGATAGGTCCAGGACTAGCTTTAATTATGACAATAATGGAAGGAAGGAGACACATCCCAGCCGCCTGTTTCTAGTCTGAAAGCTGTCTTGTTTTGGAAGACCAAACTGTACCCACTGCTATACAATATCACATTCATCACCATGATCTACACTTGAAATATAGCAACGTGTATCTTAGAAAACCATGCCTGTCGTCCATCATCCTCTGTGGATGATCCATTGCCTCGGCATGTTGTTTCATAGGCAACTTGAATCTCCTGACATAAGGACGAGGTGAAATCAAATGCTCTGAAAAACCCACTGTGGACTTACAATGGACACAAATGTGATACTCCAGTTCAAAGAACATTGACTGAACTAAAGACTACAGTTACCGACAAACACATTATTAACGGCTGGACATCAAATGCTTTTGATTAAGGAGAGAAACTCTTCCACAGTATAGCAGGATTTCCTCCCTCCTCCCCAGCTGTTATGTTGGATGTTCTTTAGGAAAATTGAATGCTGTTTCAAAAAAGATTAATTGCATCTGTACTATATTTTATCCTTTCTAAGCATCCAGTTAAAAGGAGTGGGGAAAGAACTATTAATATAAGAGAAATCATTCTTTGTTAACTTTGCCTTCTGACTGTAAAATGCTATGGCTCTTCACACTTAAATGCTTCCCCTAATTCCTATCAGCTGGACAGAGTTGCCCTGAACATTTGTATAAATAACATGCATTCACATTTATACTAATAAAAATAAGATAATCTGGCTATATAGTTGCAGAGGTCTTCTATAAATCTTTTAGATTAAAAGTGGAGACTTTATTTTTTTTCCTTTAGGGAAATGAGATACTGCTTAATAGTGCAAAGAGACAAACGGTAATGTTTCAATCCAGTTAAAACCAATATGATTAATCTCAGTAGTAGTATGATTACTTTTAAAAGACCTCCAGGCCAATTCACCCAGATGAACTTGTATATTTCACAGACTAAGAGAATTTGTTCAACCAAATGGCATTTCATGAATCTGTACCATGCACACAGTTCAGTTCACATTTACTCTGCCCCTGGAACAGAATCAGGATATACCAGTGGTAGGGATGAGGGTAAATTTTGTTTTAATCCACATTGTTATATGAGCCAATCTGTTCTGCACTTCCCAAACAAACGTCGAGAAATGCAAGAGTTCTATCTTGGACTACACACAGTTCTCTGAATTTTGCAATGCCATTTTTTTATTCAATAATTCCATACAAAATGTCTATTTTAGAAAAATATGTGTTTAGGGTTTATGTTAAGGAAATAATATACAAAATATATTTATTGCAAGAAAACTGTAAGAAAATATATGCAATTGTGTTTTTTTTTTTTTTTTTAAAAAGACAGGTTTTTGCAGAAATGGGATGGACTGGAAATAAGATTGAACTGAATACATGCAATACTGGCATTCACCGGCATGGCCTGATTTGGCCTTTCCTAGAACTAGAATCCCAGTGGCCAAGGAGTAACAGTAGAAGGTCTGTTGCCCTCAAACCCTGCTTTTGGATTCCTTGAAGCAATTCTTCTGTTAGGAAAGAAAATCAGATATATCTGGGCCCTTGGTATGATTCAGAAGAACTGCCTTTGGGGCTAATATTACATCAGGCAAAGTGGGAACACATTATGAGTGGAGAAAAATGGCAATGAGGTATTTGCAAAGCAGAGAGCTGATTTACCTTCCTGCTTGCTCCAGCCCAAGGAAGGGCCACTACCATTTTAGGAGGGCGGGAACAGATGATGTCATCCTCAGTTTGCCCCTAGCCTTCTGGGAAGGTGACCTCCACCCACGTTTTCGTGCTCTGCATTAAAAGTAGAGTTTTTCCTCCTCTGCTGCTGGTGATGGCTGTCCGGTCCTCCTCTTGCACTTCATTCAATAAACAGACCACAGAGCCTTTAGGGCTGTGTGAATCCTTCAAAGGAAGAGCTTCAGAATAGATGAGAAATATATCAGAAGGACTTTTTAAAAAAAGTGTTAAAGCGGTGGCAACTTTTTCCAGGATTGCACAATAGTTTCAGAAGCTGCTCCATGTATATTCGTGCACAGCCGCTTCAATTTGATGGGGAAGACTTGTGGAGGCAGCTGGAACCACCACACAGGCATGGAAAAAGACACAGCTGCTTTAAATATATGAAAGAAGGGCTTCCAATCCAATCCCACATGGTCTAAAGCACCTTTTCTGAAGGATCTGCATACTGTAGCTCTATCCTATTATAATGCTTAGCATTTGTCAACTGAGCAGGCAAAGTGTACCTATATTTTGGAATTGTTGGCATTACAGTATCTCATGCAGAAGAGATACTGGTATAAACCTTGATGCATTCAGCTACATTCCCTAAGATTTAGTTCTTCTTTATCTTTCCAAGTCTGCTTCCTCTTGTCTTTATACCTTGGTATGAGAAAGCAGCATGTGGCTACATTTTCAGTTCAGTAAAAGGACTATGTTTTTTTTTATTTATAGAACAGGATGTCCTAGAACCAACAGTGATAATAAAGGAAAGAAGGGCAAATGTTAGAATGTTAAAGATTAGAAGTGAGGTTAGCAAACTTAGTGTCCTTTAAAAGGCTCTGCCATGGTTGTGAGTTTGATGATTGATCCCTTTGTCTCCCAGCACTCAAATCTGTGGGGTCTCCTCACGAGGAGCAGCCATCTGGAGCACATGTGGGCAATCTCCCATCCTCTCCTTGTCTGGAGAGATTCCAAAGAATCAGCCTACTCACCAGTTCTTCAGTCTTTGCTGCGGTTGTCATCCCCGCTCTCCACAGAGACATGTTTAGCTCGCCATTCCTCCACCGGAAGTCCTCCCCAGGAAAATGGTTTTTAAAAGGTTAAAATGAAAGATAACTTGTTGATCACTGAAGATCACATCAAACATGCAGTCTGCATCTATTGCTTTTGGAATAATTGTAGAAGCAGCATATTTCTGAATAGAATTGGTTAATTTTATTCATACTGCATTTGTAAATGCCATGCAATTTGGTGGGAGAACAAATATCCTCAGAGACAGAAGTGAAATTCAAAATAAGATAGATAGGGTACAGAAATGGAACTTAAAGGAAACAAATGAAAAAAAATTCACTTCAGAAACAAAAATCAAAAGTGCAGGTATGGTACCTCAGGAACGGAACTTGTGAAAAAGATCTTTGAATAGCAAGTTGATTGCAAAGTGAATATGAATCAGCATGTATGAGGTGGCTGAAAAGACAAATCCAGTTTTAGGCTGCATGAATAGAAGTATAATTTCCAGTCACACAAAGTAATCATTCTGCGTTATTCTGCTTTGTTCAGGCTTAAGTACTATGTCCATTTCTGGATACCATGTTTTAAGAAGGGGTCAGAGGAATTGGAACAGGTCCAGAGAAGGGCAACAAGGGATCAGAGGGCTAGACACTGTCTTATGAAGACATACCGAAGGACCAGATTAAGTGATAGCACTCTCCAAAACCTTGAAAGGATGTCACATAGACATAGAAGAAGCTCAAGACCTACTGTATTATTTTTTGTTCCAGAATGCAGGACATGAAATAATTTTTATTTATTTTTATTTATCCTTCAACTTCTATCACCACACCATCTCCCCCAAAGGGGACAAATAATGGATTTGAGTCACAGGAAGGCAGCTTCTGTGTGAATGTTAAGGAGAAAAAAAAACTTCTAAAACTAGAGCTGCTTGACAATTATCCATAGAGATGATGGATTCCCTTTCATTGAATGTTTTCAAGGAGAGGCTACACAAAATCTGCCTGGGATGTTAAAACTCAGATTGCCTGGTGAGCATGGAGTTGAACTTGATGACCCAAATGGCTCCTTCCAACTCTATGATTCTATGAAGTTCACTTTCCAAACTTTCTACAATATGTAAGCTACTTAAGCAGAGAAAAGGGGAAGAGGGCTATGCCATTCCCTGGGTTTTTCTGGATTTATGATGAGATAACAATGTGGTGTTATTCTCTTGACAGTTGCCAGGACAGAGATCTCAAAACATGCTAAATTTAAACCCAGGTCAACAAAACTCAATTGCTGTGTTCACATAATATACCCAAACAAATGCTCAATTTGTGCTCATGTAATATACCAAAACAAATCAATCCTGTTGTATCATAATGTATTGATCCGGTATATGTGATATGCTAAGATCAGAGTTGAGTTCATACAACATGGTAAGCCATAATAACTGCCAATCCCGTTTTATCTTAGTCTAGCATGTTGTATGAACCTAGCCACCCACCCAGTTTATTAAGCAGTTATAATTGTGCTGTGATACAAATAAATACTGGGGGGAAGATGGTCTGCATTTGGCAAATGTTACATCTATATAATTTGCTCAAAGATGATCTTTCAAACTGGATTTTTAAAGAATGAAAGAAAAATAATAAACGGTGATAAAATCTTTGCACACAAAACGTACCAGGAGAAATAGCCCACAAGTTATTGCATTGATGCCAAATATTTCAGCATAAGCTTCTTGTGTTACATGTTGGTGTCTTGGCTTCAGTTTGCTTATTAGTACTGTATCTGTAGAAGGGGTGTAAAGGAAGACACAGGACTTGTGATAGCAGCTGGCACAAATTGCCAGCTCAGACCACAAAATATGCATCCTTTCAGGCAGACTACCAACATCCTCTATCCATATCCGCAACTGAGGCATGGCGCTTGCTCCCATACATAGAAAATCAGACCCAGCCCCCCAGTCATTTTAAATCTTGAGACAGAACTGGAGGAGGGAGAAGATCAAACTATTTCCCAAAAAGAGAAAAGAAGGGCTTGAAACTCCATCTCTATGCTACATGGCCAGGAGGCTGCATTAAACAATTCCTTCCTTCCTTCCATCCAGCCTCCCTGCCTGCCTGTCTCTAATCCCCAGAAAAGGCAACACACTTGATAAGAGTCCTATGTTTCTCACATGCTGGGGCTAAGGAGGAGGATGTCAGGTGAGATGCTCCCTGGAAGAGAGAGCCCAAAAAGCAGGAGGGTTTCTTGGAGAGGAAGCTTGGGACCTCAGGCCTTCCAAATTACTGGGTTAGCTGTAATTTTTGGTAAAGGGGTCATAGAGGGGTACTTAGGTTAGGACCATAGAAATGAAAGGTTTAACCATTCCATGCTTTGTATGAAGAAAGTGTGAAGTTCAGACTGTGGTATTTCCAGGAAGAGAAACTCTGCCTGAAATCCTGTAGAGCAATTGTCAGGCAGTGCCCAAAATATGGAGTAGAGTGTCTAATTCAATATATATTTGCCGCTCTAAGGGGTGAGCTTTATTTTTTTCTAACTTTCTCAACTTTTACCCCCAGCCTTGGCTGTTGTTGAGGTTTTTGGGGGCATATAACCCTCATACCTGATGGGCTGGTCTGGGAGCAGACGGAGCCCCCTGGACGGAGTGGTGGAAGGTGACGGGCCTTGGTGGGGCTTGAAACTGGAACAGCCCATGACCGGAGCTGGGGCCCTTCTTAACTGGGACTGTTCTGGCTGGAGTTGCTGCTGGACCTGCCACTGGAACCCCCCGGACAAAGTGGGGGGCGTCGGTGTATCTTGGTGGCTGCAGGATGCGGCAGACGCTGGTGGACACTGGCGGCGCAGCAAAACAGGAGTTGCAGCAGGAGCTGCTCCCAGAGCCGTTGCTGGAGCTTTTGTTGGAGCTTTTGCCGGAGCCCCCCGGATGAAGTGGGGGGAGTTAATCCATCTCGGTGGCTATAGGGCATGGTAGACACTGGTGGACGCTGGCGGTGCAGCAAGGCCAGGCGGCAGGGCGATTCCCGGCCAGCAAGTCAATCTCAGCGGTGTGGCGGACTTTCGCGGGCTGACCGGTGACAGAGGGAGCCTCGTGAAGACAGACTGGCCTCAACGACGCGGTGGGCCTGGGTGGACTGGCTTTGGTGATGCGGCTCGGGGCCTAGGGCGCCGGTTAGACAATCTGGTTTTGGTGGCTCAATGGACCTGGACAGTCTGGCGAATTGCCCCATGATAAGTGGACCAGGGTGGACCCTGGACAAGTGGACAAGTCCAGCGCCTGGCAGATTTGTGAAGAACTGGTCTGTGGGCATGGTAGAACTCAGAATCTAAGACTGGCCATCCCTCCCCAACCGTTCTCGATATCACCAGGCTTATTGGGTCCCTCCAGAGTGAATGGGGTTCTCCCTCTCGGGTGTGGGAGATGTGGAAGGGTAGTATGTGATAGGGTTGAATGTATGAGAGCACTCACCCTGAGTGAGAGGCAGGGGGTGAGGAGTAGCGGGTAGAGTGTCCCTCCTCTTGACCAGTGAGAGAGGCCAAGGGGGGGCCACAGTGAGTGCGTGTGTGGGCAATGGCTGGTCTCTGACAGTGCAAAGAGCTCGAGCTGGTGCGCTTGAAGGGCCCACCATCACCTTGTAATTGATTGGGAGTGTGTGTGCTTGTATCAATGAATGAATGTGCTTGTACCAATGAATGGAGGGATCCCTACTTTTAACCAGGGATCTTTGGAATCCAGGAGTGGGGGCTAATGGACACGGAGACTCTGGGGGTTGTAGGGTGGGGCAGGCGATTGAGGTGGTGATGGGTCAGGGACACTATGATAGGAGCCGGAGGGTGGGCCATCTACAGGGAAGACGCCCCTGGTGCTTATTACCGGTGGCGTGTTCCGGCCCTCCGTGCTCAGACCCAGGCCCTGGCCAGCAGATTCATGGGGGCCCTGATCTCTGGCTGCTCCTATGTAATGCCAGGTCAGTCAACAACAAGGCCCCCCTCATTGGTGATTTGATCATGGAAGAGGGGGCAGACCCGGCGTGCATTACCGAAACCTGGCTGGGCCCGGAAGGAGGTGTTCCTCTTTCAGAGATGTGCCCAGCCGGGTTTCGAGTATAGCACCAATCGAGACCTCAGGGCAGGGGAGGTGGGGTGGCTGTCATCAGGGAATCTCTAGTGGCCTTCAGGAGCCCTGCTCCACAAGTGGCCGGGTGTGAGACCTTGTTTTTCAAGTTGGGTGCCTGCAAACAGTTGGGGGTGTTGCTACTGTACCAGCCTCCCGGCTGCATAGCAACCTCTCTACCTGAGCTGCTGGAGGCTGTCTCGGGGTTGGCAGTGGAGTTCCCCAGGCTTATGGTTCTGGGGGACTTCAACCTGCCTTCCCTGGGGCGGTCCTCAGAGGCGGCTCGGGAGTTCATGGCCACCATGGCGGCCATGGGCCTGTTTCAGATTATTCGGGACCCAACTTGAGACAGTGGCCTCACTCCGGACATGGTTTTCTTGTCAGAGCAGTGGCAATGTGATCTGAGGGGAGAGTTACATTTTTCCTCTTTGTCATGGTCAGATCACGCCCTGGTGACCTTGAGATTCTCTTATGCCATCCCCCTCCGCAGGGAGGCAGGACCCATTCGATTGGTCCGCCCCCGGCAACTGATCGACCCGGCAGGGTTTCAGAGGGTGCTGGGGGTTATACCCGAGGATCTGCTACACGGTCCAGTGGAGGCCCTGGCTGTGGCCTGGAATAGGAAGGCAGCCGAGGCCTTGGACAGGATTGTGCCTGTGCGGCCTCTCTTATCACATTGAACCCGACACTCCCCTGGTTTACGGAAGAGTTGAGGGTTCTGAAGAGGATTAAGAGACGTCTAGAGCGTTGCTGGAGGAAGACAAAGTTCAAATCAGACTGAACACAAGCTAGAGCTGCTGTTAAGGCCTAACTTGTGGCGGTAAGAGCGGCGAAATGTCATTATTTCGCTGCTCTTATTGCATCCGCAGAATATCGCCTGGCGGCCCTGTTTAAGATAACCCAATCCCTTCTTGGGAGAGGGGATTCAGAAGTCCATCTACAGGGCCGTACTGAGGAATTTTCTCGGCATCTGCAGGATAAAATCTCTCAGATTCGATCTAAGTTGGACTCTGAGCGTGAGACAGGGTCTGGGGAGATACCTGGGGAACATACTTGCCCGGTTATCTGGGAACGGTTTGATCCTGTTGGACCCGAGGAAGTGGACAGGATCCTTTGGACTGTAAATGCCACCACCTGCCAATTAGATCCATGTCCCTCCTGGCTGGTTAAAGCAGCTTGGGAGGTGACATGTGGCTGGGTCCAGAGGATGGTAAATACATCCTTGAGAGAGGGGGTGTTTCCGGCTGCCTTTAAGGAAGCTCTGGTGTGCCCCCTCCTCAAGAAACCATTGCTGGACCCTACTGTATTGGACAATTTTCGTGCTGTCTCCCACCTCCCCTTTTTGGGGAAGGTGGTTGAGAAAGTGGTGGCACTGCAGCTCCAGAGGATTCTGGATGATACAGATTATCTAGACCCCTTTCAGTCAGGTTTCAGGCCCAGTTATGGCACACAAATGGCATTGGTTGCACTTATGGATGATCTCTGTCAGGGGCAGGATGGGGGCAGTGCATCCATCCTGGCCCTTCTTGACCTCTCAGCGGCTTTCAATACCATCGACCATGGCATCCTTTTGGGGAAGCTCAGGGAGTTGGGGGTGGGTGGCATGGTTCTACGCTGGTTCACCTCCTTCCTCCAGGGCCGGTCCCATCGGTGGTGATAGGGATCAAGAGATCCAGGCCACGGCCTCTTCTTTGTGGGGTGCCGCAGGGCTCGGCACTCTCTCTGCTCTTTTTTAACATCTACATGAAACCGCTGGGCGAGATCATCTGTCACCATGGGATGAGGTACCATGAGTATGCTGATGATACTCAATTATACATCTCCATCCCGGGTGAAGTAAGTGATGCCGTAACCACCTTTTCCAGGTGCCTGGGGGCTGTGGGGGCCTGGATGGGGAACAACAGGCTTAACCCTGGTAAGAAGGAGTGGCTGTGGATTAATTGGCTCCTCGGTATCTAGGAATTTGTCATATTTAGTGCTGGATGGGGTTACACTACCCCAGACAGACCAGGTGCATAACTTGGGGGTCCTCTTGGACTCATGACTCCTGCTTGAAGAGCAGGTGGCAGTTGTGGCCAGGAGGGCCTTTGCTCAACTTTGTGTTGTGCACCAGTTACGCCCTTTCCTAGACCTAGAGGCCCTTTGAATGGTCACTTATGCCCTAGTTATCTCCCATATAGACTACTGTAACATGCTTTACATGGGGCTACCCTTGAAGAATATCTGGAAGCTACAACTGGTCCAGAATGCAGCTGCACGGGCAATTTTAGGTGCATCAAGATCCGCACACATAACACCTCTGTTACGCGAGCTGCACTGGGTTCCAGTTTGCTTCCAGGTCTAATTCAAGGTGTTGGTTATTACCTTTAAAGCCCTACATGGCATTGGGCCAGGTTACCTGAGGGACCATCTCATCCCTATTACATCGACCCGTCCCACCCGATCATGCAGAGAGGGCATCTTACGGACCCCATCTGTAAAAGAATTCCATCTGGTGGGGTCTCGGAAGCGGGCCTTCTCTGCAGTAGCTCCCGCCCTCTGGAACATTCTTCCCCTGGAGGTGAGACAGGCCCCCTCGCTCCTGGACTTCCAAAAAAAATTGAAAACCTGGTTCTGTCATCATGCCTGGAATGGGAGGGGGAATAGTCATTCCTGGGGATGGCTAGTACCCTAGAATAGACCAAGAATGGCCCTTACGCTCACGGGCTGACAGGGAACATCTAGCCATCTAGATTTTATCTCATTTATATTTTATTCTTACTGTTATTTGTATTTTTATATTTATTGTGCTTGTGATTTATTTTGAATTTTAATTGTGATTTTATTGTAAACCACCCAGAGTTCCCCTTTGTGGGGAGATGGGTGGTGATAGAAATTTAATAAATAATGAATAATAATAATAAAGTAGCTTCTTAGGTCCGCTAGAAAAACGTTTGGTTTCTCCTATTGGAATAAATGGAGGCTTCAAGGTGTGTGGATTTTCAATGAGAAAAGGAATGATAATGATAATGATAAAGGGATGTATGATTTATTCCAAATGGTATTGGCTTGGAGCCTTTTCTGATTCATATGTGATGTTGCTTCTACTGTAGACAATATGTTACTTTAAAGATGTAACTTGCTCATTCTGTGGCTTGTTCTAATGCATCATTGCCAGCCCAGTCCTAAATTGATGGACTCTGGCTAAGTACCATCTTTCTGTGTTTGCTGTTTCTTTGCCTTTTGGAGTTACACATTCTGACCTACTCTTCCTGGGATGAGTACATACAGTAGCTGTGTTACCAATGTACAGATAGCATATCTCCTACCACCTAGCATTATTAGAAAAAAGAGTTACTCTGTTCACATTTGGGGAGTAAACTCCACTGAACACCATACGAATTATATCTGCATAGGCATATAGCACTGGTAACTATATATTTCTACGTATCATTGTGGTTTATTCTATCATGTGAAGATAAGTAGCTGCAATTTTATGCCCATATAATGGTTCATCCCTGGCTTATGAAAAAGCTGTTTCCAATCTAATCCTTCTGTTTGTGCAACTCTTCAAACAATGCAGTACTTTCATAGATCCTGGTATTTTCATAAATCTCAAGTATTTTCTTATTTAAATGAAACTAAAATGCTATGCTTTGAACTTCTCAATACTTGGAAAAACAGGGTATTACATAGCACAGTTACTTATTGTTTTGAATTTTTTGATATCCATAAAATTTGCCAGGGATTGTTATTATTTAAATGTGAATAGTGCCTTTTATTAAAATCCAGACATGTGCTGCCATCTGCCTTTCTTACTCACAAACACACACACACACACACACACACACACACACACTCTTTAGTTGTTCACAGGAACCAACCAACCAGTCGGGTTGACCTTTTCTATATTAAACCCCACAAATATTTTAAAAATGGCCCTATCTCAGCAATGGATTTCTCATCTAGAGTCCAACAAAGCGAGAGCAATGGGTTAAGTAGGCACCTCAAGGGGCCACTTGACTTTTGCTTATCTTGGTGACTTTTTGATCTTGTTTGTTTTACCTACATAAAGCCCGACTACAGAACAGGCCATGTGGGTATTACTCTGAGATAGTCATGGCTGCAAGAGAAGAGGGGGAAGGGGGTAAACATATCCTTGATGACAGATCAAATGAAGGTAAAGGGGAGAAGGGAATTACATGCTCTGCAAGGACGATAATGGAAATGGAAAGAAAAACACTGCATGGCTCATGTGTGAAAAAGAATGCCAGGGCCCGGGATATGTTGATACACACACCAGCCTTCCCCAACTTGGCATCCACTAGAGATATTGAGACTGAAACTCCTAGCCAGAGTGGGGAAGGCTGATATAAATCAAGATTGCACATAATTCTCAGTGAGAACACAATCTCTATGTTCAACTCTTTCCACAACTTGGTGCCATGCTGGATTATGGTGTTTGAAGGCTAACACATTTCATAGGTAAGAGAGAAGGTTTTTCCAATCTTTAATATTCCACCTGGTGTCATTGATAGATTATAATACTAGAGTGCTAAACAAACCAAATCTGTTGACTGTAGGCAGAAGGGGGTGCCATAACTAACGTGATATGGAATAACAGCATTCTAGAGCCAGCTTTATTTGAAGCCCTGTCGCCAACCTGCTTCCAAACAAATTGGCTGTTGGGTCATCCTAGTTCTCATATGGCAGATCCAGCCTTATTATTGCTTATATATCATTACCTTCTCATTCACTCCCATTTCCATGGAATCTGAACAGCATTGGAAATGACCAAACCCTTGTGATCTACAAAACTGGTTCTGCAGGATTTGACATCCTAATCTTTTAGAGAGAAATTAAACCATTGCGATGGAACATTTATAAGGTAGTTTGACCTTATTTGTGGCATTAAAATAGAGGCATTTTGAATGATTGGAGGAACATCTTTTTTTCTGAAGGAACCCTGCGTCATCAGCTTAGTTTGAGGAAATGGCCACCATTTCTCCGCAATGTCGTGGCAATAGTAGCAGATAAGTTGTCCCTTTTTCATGTCCCATAAACTGGAAAGACTTTTCCCTTTTTCAAATATTCTATCTCCACAGAATGGGCATTTTTTTTCATCTCATTACTATCTTCTTCAGTATGTCATTGCCTCTTACTTTCTGTGTTAAGATTGGCTTGTTTAATTTTACATAGTATTGTCCTGATCTCTAAAAGCTTTATACTGAAACTAGTCTCCTGATTCCACTTTGAGTTGTATATTTTGAGAATGAGTCAATAATATAAAAAGCCCCCTTTGCTTTATGGATTAGCAAAGAATTTCATGTTTATGCCAATAATGTGGTCTGCCACACCTGCCTTCATCAAAATGATTTTTTTCATAGTTCTTCCCCCCATCCCCCAATATTAGAATTTGGGCCTATTTTGTTACTTTATTCCCAGAGGGACCATTAAAACCTAGCAGAAAGCTATGGAAAAGCTTGTGAATGGATGGATGGTTTGATGGAAAGCTGGACTGATCAAGTGGTATAAAAGAATTGTAATTTCACAGGAGCAAATGCAATATTCTAGAAGTAGAGCTTCCATAGGTGGCAATGGTTAGCTGGGTTCTCCAATGAATAACCACTTCACGGAGGCGGTTTGAATTTATCTTCACATTAAAGTCAATATGAAGAGCAACTCTGAGGGAGCTTTCAAGGGGCGTGGTGGCTCAGCAGGTAAGACACCAGGCTTGTCGATCAGAAGATCGCAAGTTCAGAGGTTTGAATCCCTAGCCCCGCGTGACAGAGTGAGCTCCCACACTCGCCCCAGCTCTTGCCAACCTAGCAGTTCGAAAGCATGCAAATGCAAGTAGATTAATAGGTACCACTTCGGTGGGATGGTAACAGCATTCCGTGCTTGTCATGCGGCCACATGACCATGAAAGCGTCTTCGGACAACGCTGGCTCTTCGGCTAGCAAACGGAGATGAGCACTGGCCCCTAGAGTCGGACATGACTGCACAACTGTGCGGGGGGAACCTTTACCTTCCTAGACTACATTTGACCAACAGTCTGTTCCTGTGTTCTGTTTTTATGCATAGATGCCCATATCAAGTTCATTCATGAGGAAATACACACTTTCTAATACTTGAATAGTGGGCATTAGCTAAAGTGGGCATTAGCTTCTAGTAAAAATGGAACCAAAACAAATAATTAGTGCAGCCATTCGTACATTACAAAATATATGCCTTTTAGTACAACTGTGGATGCATGTGCATACAATTTAAACTGCAATTTGGGAAATAGCTCTAATGGACATCTCTCCAGAGAGCAGCCTTCATTTAAAAGAGCCATGTGATCAGTTCTTAAAGAGGTTACAAGCCAGGCATTTTACCAAATAAGAGCAAAGAAATTACACCAAGGCATTATAACTGGAACTCATTCTGCTTTTGTGTGCCATGATTTTTGCAAAACCGGGCTTCTCTAGCGACACCTTAAAAACATCACATATATTTTATGAGCCAAAATCCATTTACAAAGAGAGTGACCCCCCCCCCTGTGACCAGCAGTTTAAATAAGCACCTTCTGCATGTAATTCCTACAGTGGAAATCGAGTTCCATACATATGATGTAAGCAGGACTTGAGGAAGAATTTCACCGACATGCTGATCAGAAATCATTTACAATAAAAAGCATAGATGACAGCCATATGCAGTGGACTCTATTTTATATGTGATGGCTGGCTTTGCAGACCTCAAGTGGGGGTATCTCCTGATCCCAAGATACAATTGAAAACAGGTGTCCTCCACACCACATGGAAATATATATTCTCCTCTCAAGAGATCCTTTCAACAGGCCAGATTTGGAGACAACTTCTCCACTTTATCCTTCCTTCTCTTCCTCCTCCCTTGAAAACTAGAAGACCTGAGCAATTGCAGCCTTACTGTCTTCATCTATTATCAGAAAATATGAAAAAGACAGGATTCATCAGACAATTAAGCACTCTTTGAATGCTTGGGGGAAAAAAGCACTTTTCATATACTTCTGCATCATGAGCAACGGAATGACCTTCATCAATATGAGCATGTCTGTAGCTGTGACTTCCATTACCCATTTCCTATTTTGCAAATAAACTAAATGTACTATTCATGTTTGGAACAAATACCTGATTAGGTACTTGATCAAAAATGATGACAGCTGGGCAACATAAGGTAGGGTTTGGTTTCTTTATTATTTGTTGTCACCAAGGACTTCCCAATTGTTTCTAACTCAAAGATTTGCTAAGTGGCTGCTTTCAGGTGGTGTGACAGGCACTGCAGCTGTATTTCATTTTGAGAGAACCTAAGCAATAGGTGTAATAGTATCCAGGCTGGATGTATTAACTCATGGGTGTAGATGTTACAGTATGTTTGTGTGCAGCAGGGAATGTTTCCATCACATAGATCTGTTGCAGATAAATGCACCCCAGCCCCTTCTTCACCAGGAAGAGGAAAAGAACTGTAGCTAGACATAAAAATTCTTCCGAGTTACAATATGGTTAAACATTGATTGGAAATGCTTTGAGAGCAATGGAATAAAGTGTTCCAAGATTATAGGACACCTTTATCCTAGAGGTCACAGGACGGAAATATATCCTTAATGCTTAGAGTGTTGATGGAGAAGCAGGTTGGGCAACCTGATCCCCAGACTGCACCTGGTCTTGGGATCTTTTTGGCCCTTGAACTACAAGGGCCAACAATTGGTGCCAAGTTTTAGATGGGAGCCCTGCGGTTTTTGCCTCTACCCAGGTTTCTGTGACACTTTCCTGCCCAGTTTGCATCAGTGTCCCACTCACTGCAGCAACCAATACCTGGCCTACCTTGAACAGAAGCAGGTCGTCCTTACACTAAAGAAAGATGGGATAGAAAGGAAAGTGGTTAATGCAACAAGCAGAGGAAAAAGTAGACAAGCCAGGGTCCCAGACTGTTTCAGTCCATGAACCTTGCTCTGCATTGTTCTTGCTTCTTAGTGTGCGTTCACTGGGTTTGGGGCTTCATCACCATGATCCAGCTGTGCAGGTTCCCCCACTTAGATCTGGACATGGTGGAGGCATAGACAAAACATAGTTGAATACTTTTAAACACTTTCCAAGCTCAGAGGGGATTAAATAGAACTGTTCATTTTGTACTCATGTATTTAAATCTGAAGATAGGTGTAATGCAGAAGCTTCAAGCTATGTCCTTTCCTCCCTAACTAGGAGCTGTCACTAAAAGCCTTCTCATTTGCTTGATAAAGTGGGACTACTTGATATAAATTGCAACAACATATCAGCTTATCCATAACTTCAGAATGTGATGAAAAAACTTTCTCTGCTTATAAACTAAGGAATACACTTAGACGAGTTCTAGATGACCAATATGAGCATTGCATGGTGTGCCATCACATTATGCACCTGCTGATTTTATAGTACTCACACTTTAACATCCATGTCATCAGGAAGACATCATCAACCTTTTGAAAAATATCATTTTCAACAGTAAGAAAATGCTATTAAACACTGTTTTGAAATATAAAATGCACACGCATACTAAAAGTATTAAGGACTTTTACTTTGGTGTGTGCCTTACTAAGAGCACAAAAGCCCTCATTTCTACTACATACAGTATTTAACCCAGTCATCTACTAACTCATTTAAAGCTCTTTACTGATGTTTCTGGCAGCACACAACCAAGCTAAATGGGTCAGAACCCACCCTTTTGGGAACACCCTCTTTCTCTACAAGCCCTTGCATCAGCAGAGTACTGTTCTAGCAGGGTTTCACAACATCACAAAACTTTTTTCCAGTTGGCTAGGCAAAGAGAAGTAGGAGTGGCTTGGCCACTGAAATCATTCCATGTTTGGGAAGTGTGTTTTGTGCTGCAAGATGGAGAGCCTTGCTTTTTCTCTTGCTCTTTCTGGCCAGCTGTTTGTCTTGGTGCACTGGGTATGCTAACTCGGTCACTTGACTAGGTTTTGGTGTTCTCATGAAACAATGGACTGAGCCTGTTTGGGCTAAATTTAACCCCTGAGGCTGGGGTAGCTGGCTGTGCCAACTTTCACAACATATTAACCCCCATAGTATATTGTGGGAAAAGGGACAAAGACTGCCTCTGCAGTGCTTTCTTGTGGCTGGAGACATGCCAGTTCCATCACCTTGAGGATGGATTTCGGGGTCCTCTCAAGAACTCTAGAACTCAATAAACTTTATTCTATGTCCAAAAGAGACGTACAGAAAATTTCCCAGTTGATAGTAGATCTTTTATGAATAGTAGATATTTTATGTTAACTGGTAGGCTCTTCCTGAACCACACTAATGGCTGCTAGGACAACAAAGCCTTTTCCAGTCTGGCATCTTACAGATGTACTGGAGAACACCAGGCTAGGGAAGGCTGTTCTAATGCATTAATTCTGAGCAAACCTGCACAGGATTGTCCTACCCATATTTTCATGAGTGACATTCCAGACCAGCTTTTCACTAACTTGGTGTCCTCTAGATCAGAGCTTTCTAAACTGTGTGTGTCGGCTGCAGTGTCTGGGTGTGTCCTGGCTGCTGCTGCCTCCAAGCCCTGCCAGGATTCCACACAGGTCCTAGTGCCTGCCTTGTGCCCTGCTGCCTCCAAACCTGTTGCGATTCTGTGCAGGTCCTAGTGCCTGCCTTGTGCCTTGCTGCCTCCAAACCTGCTGCGATTCTGTGCAGGTCCTAGTGCCTGCCTTGTGCCTTGCTGCCTCAAAACCTGCTGTGATTCTGCACAGGTCCTAGTGCCTGCCTTGTGCCCTGCTGTAAGAGTGTGTCACAAAATGATGCATGTCTAAAAAGTGTGTCACCAACATGAAAAGTTTGGAAAGCTCTGCTCTAGATAAAGGGATGGGTGGTTGAGCTAGCCCCATTGATTGGTTGTTAGTTATTGCCTTAGTGACTGAAGTGTAACAGTTTTTTTTTTCTTTTGACTCCAGGCATGTGATATATTATGGTTTTCTATATATTCTTTAAATTGTGTTTTGTTCTTTTGGTTTTAATTTTTTGTAAGCTGCCTGGAGTCACTATTGCAAGATGGACAGCTCTATAAATTGTTAAAATAAATAAATAATCAATAAATTGGATTAACTCCCATAATCCTCCATGATGGGAGTTAAACTCTAACACATCTGGAGGGCGTGAGGTTAGACAAACCTTTTACAGACTGAAAAAAGTCAGAATTTCTCATTTTATTTCAACATGAATTCATGCCTCGTTCTGTTGAAGATCATGCTGACAGGCCTGCACTTATAATTTACATTTCTGATCAAGATGTTTGGCTCAATCACTAGCATTTGTCTGTAGCTAAGGAAGCCTATTCTCTTCTAGTGGTGAGATGAGTGTGGTCGGCAATGGTACCTGGCGTTCATATTTTTATTTCATTCTGGTGTCTGTTGATCAGGCAATCATGCCATAAACCCTTTACAACTGTAACTGCTCTTCCAGTGACAGAGCAGCTGTTTATGGATAGACATAAAGCTGTTTCGTAAATTGATTCACAAAGTGTGCTGTTTATACAGCAAACAGCAAAAATGCGCTCTTCCCCTTTTGCAACACTGAGAAAATCTAATAAGAGGGCATGGTATAGAGCAATGGTTACTGTACAATGCTGAACTTTGACGAGAGAAATTTGCAGCCAAATGTGTATTCAACAGTCAGATTCCCTGGGTGACCTTGGACCAACAAGAAACGTGGGCTGGATAAAAAGCCACATGCAACCTTCTCACTCACGGAGCAGAACCTGTTTTGACTTTTGTTTAAGGGGGGGGGGGGAATATATTGAATTTATATCAGCAGCCATTTAACGTATTGAACCTGGAAACTGGGATGAGATATAGAAGCTCATGGAAAAAAACCCTGCACTGGCTGCCAATTAAGTACCAAGCCAAGTTCAGTGTTTTGCTTTTGACATAATACGGCTCTGAATAATTTGGGACCAAGATACTTGTCAGACTGTCTATCACAGACCTGACTGATACTGCAGCTAAGAATGTCAGCAGAAATCCTCCTGTATACGCTGAGAGTTGCAGAATGGGACTTTTGAAATGATCCTCTGAGATTCATGGAGCACCTTCTATAGCAACTTTTCCACCCCATTGAAGACTTTGCCCTTCACCTAGGGCTTTGCAAATAAATGGAACATGAATGGGTTTTTTTTGTTTGTTGTTCTTCCTTTCCACACCCCACCTTTTAAAGAAATACCCTATTTTATTTTGGTTTTCTTATTAGTTCTATTGCAAACTGTTTTGAGATTGATAGGTGGTATAACAGGATATATTAATAATGATAATAGTATAATAATAATAATATTTATTTTATTTATTTATTAATCAAATTTATCACCGCCCATCTCTACCGCAGTAGACTCTGGGTGGTTTACAATAAATATTAAAATTAAAAAACCTATAAATCATTAAAATACAATATCATAATAAATAGAAATATAAAAAATCCAGAGGATGGTAAGATCTAAAAAGGCGGTTATTACTAAGCTAACCACCCCCAGGAGGAACTATCACTTCCTTTGTCCCAAGCCAGGTGGCAGAACCAGGTTTTTAAAGACTTCCGGAAAGCCAGGAGGGAGGGTGCCTGCCTCACCTCCGGGGGCAAGATATTCCACAGGGCGGGCGCTATCGCAGAGAAGGCACGCCTCCTGGACCCTGCTAGATGGAATTGTTTTATTGACGGGGTCCGTAGCATGCCCTCCCTGCATGACCGGGTGGGGCGGGTAGATGTAATCGGGATGAGACGGTCCCTCAGATACCCTGGTCCCATGCCATGTAGGGCTTTAAAGGTGATGACCAACACCTTGAATTGGACCCGGAAGCAAACTGGTACCCAATGCAGCTCGCCAATTACATATTTTCACTATTGCTTGTTCTCAATTCTTTTTGTTTGTTTATTAGATTTATAGGTGCAATCAAAGGAAAAACAAGGGAAAATAACAAGAAAAAAAGGAGATAGAAAGATTTTCAAGCATTGTAAAATTAACTAGAACATTTCAAAATGTTGATATAAATCTACATATTAGAATATTTTGTATCTATTTAAAGTTTTAAGTTAACATTAAAATAAGTCAATAATTAAAACTATAGTCCAAAATTGGTTTCCACATTTAATTACATTCTATATAACATTTGTTTTTCAGAGATGAAGTTAGTTCGGCCCCAGCTTGGGGAATTGTACTCAGATTGCAGCAGTTAGAAGAAGTGGAGAGGTTCACCTATCTGGGTAGTGTGATCGCCCGGAATGGAGATGCAGAGGTGGACGTTAAGTGCCGCATTGGGAAGGCAATAGCCGTTTTTCAGAGGATGAATAAGTTCTGGTCCTCATCGTCCATATCACTGAAGATTAAGTTTCATCTGTTCAATTCTATTGTGATCCCGACAGTTACTTATGCCAGCGAGACTTGGAAAGCACCAGCAAGTATCAACAAGAGTCTTGACGTCTTTCAACAGAGATGCCTTTGTCGAATTCTAAAGATTCGATATTTTGATCACATTACAAATTAAGAGGTGCTCTGTAGGAGCAGCTCGTGTAAACTCCATAGCATCGTTGCATGTAAAAGACTTCAACTGGCTGGCCACATCTTCCGCATGGAGAACAATCGGATCCCTAAAGTGGCAGTGAGTTGGATTCCTCCTAACGCTAAATGACAACGAGGATGCCCTCGAATAACATGGCGAAGAACACTGATAGAAGACCTGAAGGCATTGCACATCACATGGAAAAACGCCAAAACAATCGCCCAAGACCGAAAGAGCTGGAAAATCCTTACTGCCCGATATGCCACATAGCATAGACACGGAAGAGAGAGAGAGAGAGAGAGAGAGAGAGAGAGAGAGAGAGAGAGAGAGAGAGAGAGAGAGAGAGAGAGAGATCCATTTAATCTTAGGCACTGGTTGGTTTAGGCTCCATGTGTGAGTTGAAACAGGATCAACCCAAGGCCTGGAAAAGATGGACAATCCACTTAATTTTGAAGTTTTCCCCACATCCTGACACTGTGGGGGCTTCAAAACTCCAATCCAATGGACTTTTCCTAGTGCTTAGTAGGCTTATTTATAGTAGAGAGATATATAGAAGCTGAATAGGAGTAAGAGGAGTCCCGTGAAGAGTCTGGAGTGAGCTAAGAGTTTGTATTTGGTGTCTTGGAATTTCCACAGTACAACAAATTGCCAGTAAATAGGTATGTGAACAGAGGACCTTGTCACTGCCATTGCTGGGGGGATGCAGCAGCCTTGTTGAAGAGGAAGAATAATTTGCTGTCGTTGTCACCATTAGGGGTTGGTGGGATCCGGCAATGCACCAGAGTGGAATATTGTTTGGAATAACTTATCTGTTTGATATGAGGCACCCAGAGTTTATTGAAGTGGGTAAAATATAAATGAATAAAAAAATAAAACTACACGTGGATTGAAAGATAATGTGGGGAAGGGTGGATAATTCTCCTCTTGTCCTTAACACCACCATGCAGGTTTTATAATGTAGCATAAAAGAAAAAGAAGATCAGGGGACCTGTGAATTCTGGTGGGCTACAGCTAGTTTTTCTAACTTGGGGCCTTGCAGAGACCTTTGGATCACATGTTCTAATATTCCCAGCATCATGGCTAATAGAGATTCTGATATCTGTAATCCCAACATATCTAGAAGGCATCAGACTGAAGGAGCATGGGATGGGTTTGAGATATTTGCGGGCAATTGGATGATGATGCAAGGCTTGGAATATACAGTATATAGAATAGAAAGTTGGGTGAAGAGATGGATGAGCCATTGCCCCAAATTACAAACAACTGCAATTCTTCCTGAAATGTTTTGTAATGTGCAATTAAGTTGTCTACTTTAGGTTTTCTGAGCTTCATGTCTTTTGGAATCTACCTGCATAAAACTAATCTCTGAAATAGACAATCTGAGAAAAAGAAGTTAGAGTTCAGGCACAGTGAAGAAGGTGGGGGATTAAGATATCACTGGACACATGAGCTAGTGTAAATCTTCTGTGGTTTCTGTTATTAAGATGCTTCTTCTAACAAGAGAATAATATGGCTGTACCCCCAGCAGACATATGAAATCCTCCGCATCTTCATTGTTCTGTATTGTAAGGTGTTTAATTCAGTGCTGCAAACACCCATGATTTGTGAAGCAAGACTAATTGGTCTCTGGAAGTTTTCAGCATGGACAAAGACTCAGTGGGAAAGCTTGGCAGCTTCCAACTATGATTTAGCAGGGGCCATAATGTCTGAAAGTGCAAGAATAAGTAAGTGTTGCTAACTTAATCCATATGAATGCTTCCCCTCAAATGTATGTTAGGGTGCACAGTGAAGCATGAAATAGACATTAGTCATTTTCTACAGGTGAGATCTACCCTAGAGATTGATCAAAAAGCATTGTCATGCTGCATTGGGACATTTGTGCAATACATTAGTGCACAGAAAACTCTTGAAGGAATGAAGACTAAAGCTGTAGTCAATTTAAGATGATCCATAATAAATTGTGGCCTCGTCTTATATGGCTATATCAAGGGAATTTAGGTTGAAGGGTTTCTGCAGGTCTTCCTAGATGATTCCTCCAGGTGTAGATTAGATTTGAAATGGATTGTTCCACACTTTCTCCTTTTCATAGAAATGATACATTCCTAAGTGGCAAATGAAAGGATATATAGGGGAGAATAAAATAAACAAGATATACACTGTTTTTAGCTGTTACGTCATTAGACGGAGGGCCACATCTGATAGTTTTGCTAACACACATAAAGTGAATTGGAATCTTTTTAGTGTTTCTTTTTAGTTTTAAGACATGTGCAGTAAGACAGTATGTATTTCATTGGGGTTCATTGTGGTTTCAGGGAAACCACATTTCTTAACCTAATGCAGCCTATCAAAAACAGTACCTGTACAATTATAAAGCCATAATAATTAAAAATACTGTACTTTGAACCCATGATGCTAGGTATTATGGACATGTTGTATGATATACCATCTTGATTTTATTATATTTATTGTATTTTTAAATTGCTTATTTTAATGTTTATTTGACTCTATTTATATTGTATTGGAGTTTGTGTGGGATTGTAAACTGCCCAGAGTCCCTGTGAGGGAGTTGGGCGGTGATAAATCAAATAAATCAAATAAATCAGATAAATCAAATAAATAAACATAACTACTATTTTCGCAGTAGTTCATGATATGTGTAAAATAATCAGGCAAGGTATATGATGCCAATTTTTTTTTTTAAAAAATAAGGCTGCAATCCTATACTCTTTTATACAGGAAGAAGCCCCACTGAACTCAATTTTATTTACTTTTGAGTAGATACATAGGAGTGTGTACCTAATGATTTCAATGAAAGTTCCAGTGTATAATATGAAACTTTAAATGACACTTTGATACCTAGTAATTGCTTGAATGAATCTATACATCCTTCTTTTAGCCTATACAGTAGTGGACAGACCAAATGTATGCATATTTCAATTATCTTGGAGCATTGGCAAGTATGATTCCTCGGAACTGGAGGCCATCTCATGAGAGCTTTTTAAGAAGGTAAGAGGCTGAGTTGGTGGTATGAAAATGCCCCAGGCTAGCATAGTACCAATAAGGCAATGCATATTAAAAAGGGGGTAGAGTTTTGATCATTAGGTCTCCATCTTGATTTTTTTGAGCCCTCTCTCTCCCCACCATGGATGTCCCTGCATGTATTACAGCAGAATATTTATCACAGCACCCGGACCTTCGAAGAAAATGCCCGCTTCCATTCTGAGCAGGTGAAAAGCGTCAATTCATAGCAATCGGCAGATGGGTTAGGGTTAGGGCCGTTGGCTTTAACTGAGTTGTAGTAAGTTTTGGTTTGTTAAATGCATTTTCTGGAGCAAGTAAATACAGTTTCTTATGTGTGGTTAGCATCTGAGGCCTCAATGAATATGCAGCATTGAAAAAATATATTTTTATCAGTAAGCACTTCATAAAACATCTTTTCTGAAGACATTAATCAAGAGAGACTTTGAAAAATTGTGAGGGAGAAGAAAGGGGAGGCCAACATATACTTTTTTAGCTGCCAAAAAGTGCTTGTAGCAGCCGCCGCCACTACCTTCTCAGGAGAGGTGAGGCTTTGCAGTTTACAACAGGGAATCAAAAGATTTATATTCAGCCATATATAGTATATGACTCTCTCTGGCATTATTTTGTAAAGAAGATTATTGGTTTGACGTAAGGGAATATTTTGGATTAAATGTTGAAAGTTCTTTGTGTACATAGTAATAATCACCTAGAAGCTGGCTGTCCCTTCTGTGTACATCTAGTCATGAAATAAAATAATGTATGTTGTTATAACATGTTGCACTCTTAGATTTAATATGCATATTATAAAGGAAACATTTGTTCACTAATGGCTAATATTTATTGCAATGTATCAGCATTTCTCTCTTTTTTGGGTGTTCCAAACAGACATGGCATGTAAAAGGATTCAGTAACTGAAATTTTCATTTTTATTATTGTACTCGGAGAATAAATTATACAATAATTTGAGAGAGAGAATGTGTGTATGTGTATGTGTATATATATATAGACATACAGAAATATCAGCTCAGTTTTTAAAGAAAGCATTAAAACTTGACCGCATGTAATAATACTGGGCAATTTTTTATTTTGCCAACATAGACCCAGTTCATAAGCAGAGAGTAAACATATTTTCAGTCCAAGACTGTTAATCCAGGGTGACACTGCCTTTCCAGCATAAAATAATATTTATTTTCAGTACACCCCATTCTTTATAAGTCCATAATTTTTCATATGTTGATAAATTCTAAATTTTGAGAATATAATTCAAAAATCTGTGGCTTGAATCATGTCAACTGGATTTCTATTTTCTTAGTGGAAACGTTTCACTCCTTATCCAAGGAGCTTCTTCAGTCTGAGTAAAGTTAGTAAGGGAATCCTTAAATATGTTTCTAGGCTGGCTGTGTGACCTTGCACCTGGGGCTAGGTCATGGTTATTTTTGAGATGTTTGTTTCTAAGTCCCTTTATCATCTAAAGGAGGATCGTTAAGATTACCCTGCTGCTGTTGAGCTTGTGAAATGGTCTTAATCTTCCTAGGCACAGAAGACAAAGCAGGAAGGAAGATAGGGGAAAGGTTATGCCTGAGGCCCCCACCTCTATTCAAGGAAGGATTTTCCAAGTTGGCATGAATGGATTCCTTGACCCCTCTCTCAAACCACCTATCTTCTCTGTCTAAAATGTGAACATTAATGTCCTCAAATGAGTGTCCTTTTTCCTTTAGATGAAGATAAACTGCTGACTCTGGTCCTGTGGTGTTACTTCTCCTGTGTTGGGCCATCCTCCTGTACAAAGGTTGTTTGGTTTCTCCAATGTAGAGTTCAGAGCACTCCTCACTGCACTGGATTGCATACACTACATTACTTTCCTTGTGTTTTGGAGTTTGATCTTTGGGGTGTACAAGCCTCTGTCTCAGTGTGTTGGTGGGTTTGAAATATACAGGTATGTGGTGTTTGCCAAATATCCGTTTGATCTTTTCAGACACGCCAGCCATGTAAGGAATGACCAGGTTCTTCCGTTTACTCTGAGTCTCAGCCCTATCTGTCGCTGTTTTAGGTCTGGTAGACTTAGATTTGGTGAAGGCCCAATTTGGATATCCACAGGCCTGCAGAGCTGTTCTCAGATGCTGCTTTTCATTCTTTTTGGAATCCATGGAGGTGGGGATGGTTTCTGCTCTGTGTGACAATGTCCTGATGACTCCTAGTTTGTGCTGCAGTGGATGGTGGGAGTCAAACATCAGGTATTGATCTGTGTGTGTGGGTTTCCTGTAGATCCCTATTTCTAGCTTGCCACCGGTCCCAATGAGGACTTCACAGTCTAGGAATGCCAGTCTGTTGTCCTTGGTGTCTTCTCTGGTGAAGCTAATGTTGGCATCTATAGTGTTTATATGGTCCGTGAAGGCCTGTACTTCCTGGGCCTTGATTTTGACCCAGGTGTCATCCACATACCTAAACCAGTGGGTGGGCACCGTTCCCTGGAATGTGTTGAGTGCTTTCTTCTCCACTTCTTCCATGTATAAATTGGCCACAATGGGTGACACAGGAGAACCCATGGCACAGCCATGTTTTTGTCTGTAAAAGTCACCTCTGTATGTGAAATAAGTGGTGTTAAGACACAGGTCCAGAAGATGGCAGATCTGGTTTGGGTTGAGATGGCTTCTCCTTTCCAGGGTGCTGTCCTCTTCTAGTCTCTTCCTGACAGCGGATAGAGCATGAGTGGTGGGGATGCTGGTGAAAAGGGAGGACACATCAAAGGAGACCATAGTTTCATCTGTATCCAGTTTCAGGATCTTTGCTTTGGAAACAAATTCTTCCGAATTATGGATGTGGTGTTCAGAGTGTCCCACTAGAGGTGCTAGTATGGTAGAGAGGTGTTTGGCAATGTTGTATGTTACCGAATTGATGCTGCTGACTATGGGTCGTGACCATGACCTAGCCCCAGGTGCAAGGTCACACAGCCAGCCTAGAAACATATTTAAGGATTCCCTTACTAACTTTACTCAGACTGAAGAAGCTCCTTGGATAAGGAGTGAAACGTTTCCACTAAGAAAATAGAAATCCAGTTGACATGATTCAAGCCACAGACTGTTCCACCTGGATGACTGAGAACCTTCATAGACATAATTCAAAAATACATTCACATTTTAAAATAGTGTTACCTTTCCCAAAACCTTATTTATTTTCTCATTTATTATAAAGTTTCAACCCATTTAAAACATTATCTGAGATATCCAACAAATGTGAACAAAATCTTTTGTTGAGTTAAATCTCATATTGAGATTTTGTTGAGTTAAATCTCATATAATCTCATAAAACATATTTTACATATATTCTTAAGGCCCTTAACCATTGATTTGTTCATATGAGGGTATTTCAACCCTTGGTTCTAAAGTTCTTAGGTTGGATCATGGAAAACCTAAGTTGCATTAACTTCAGTAAATGAGAATGGACTGACCCATTAACAACATACTGTCATTTTTACATTGTCCTTATTCTGTTTTTTCTTTTTCTTTTTCTTTCTTTCTGAATACAATACCTTTTTTCCTCCAGGTCTCCAGTTACAATGGGCACTATGCAGCTAAAGTTGACTGTGTCCCATTAATTTTAAGGAGACTTCTTATACTATTCTCTCTCCTAGTGAAATTAATGCGTTCTGAAGATGTGTAGCTATGGCTGGAATGTGCCCAATGTACACATAATGTATTTTAAATAAGTAAATGTTTGTGAAAAAGAATTCCTGGCTGTACTTTTTAAATTACTGTGGAAGTCAAGAAAAAATTATGCCTAAAGTGGCCAAGTTGCAAGGATTCTGTACATCTGTTTCTTGCACTGATGTTTATGTGGCAATTTGAGTTCATCAGAATCTTTCATCACTTGGACTTTCTCAGAACGCTGGTCTACAGCAAAACAGGGTCAGGATTAGGAGAACTGAAATGTGTGTTATTTTAAGTTACTGTAGCATGTGGGCTATGGAATGTTTATTTAAAGAAACAGATATTCAGCCACATGTTTAGTTTCTTTTCCCCCTAAAAAAAACCTCCCTATGCTTATTGCTTTCAGGCTTCACAGATGTCTGGTCTTTTTAAAATATATTCAACTTGAACTTTTCTTCATAGAGCTACAACTCCTATAAAATGCTAAACTTGATTCTATGCCATACCTCTTCAGACTGCAGGTAGAGGCTCAAGGTCTGCAGGTAAGGCTCCAACAGGTAGAAGCTGGTAGGCTCCTTCATGCAAGTAAACCAAAAAAGAAATACCACAGAACAGTA
Source organism: Charina bottae (assembly GCA_023362775.1). Classification (NCBI taxonomy): domain Eukaryota; kingdom Metazoa; phylum Chordata; class Lepidosauria; order Squamata; family Charinaidae; genus Charina; species Charina bottae. Next base: position 204,079,913 of record JALMGJ010000002.1, on the reverse strand, counting down.
AATGCCCAAATGAGGAAATCTTGCTTAATTTTCATTTTACCTTTACAAGAAGGAAAAAACAGAAGAAAGGAAAAAATAAAGAAATAAAACAATATTTCTATGATGATGCTATGGTTTTTCCATATTCATAAATGATTAAACTTGAATATCTTTGATCCCTCAAATCACTATTAAACTCTACACAAAGTATAAATATTAGGAATAACAAGTAATACAATATAGACCATACAATAAAAAATTGAAATTATAAATTGTGATGAATTCTTTTTAAAAAGGAAAAAAGGTAACAATATAGAAAAGAAGAAAAAGAAAAAAATAAAGAAAAAATATGAAAGAGTAAAAATAACTAAAACATTATTAGAAACTACTTGCTTACAAATTGTACTCTTCCCTCCCATTACACCCTGGTTGTCGATTGCAACCAACATATTAGGAAATGTTTCTGATTTCTATTTGAACCCATTCCTCTCTTTCCATTATTTTTTTCCCTTAGAAACCACACTCTGAATGTCTAAGTTTGTCTCAACCACAAAGGTTGAGCCCCTTTCCTGGCTCCCTAAGTCCTTGCTGTTGTTTTAGGCAGCTGCTCCTGAAAGGGAAGAGGGAGGTCTTAGCCCTTCCTTGTTACTAAGGCCTCCTGCCGGTTTGCTGGCCTCTCTTGATCTCAGTTTACATTATTCCCAGAGAGGGTGGGCAAGGTGTACCCAGGTTGGTGCTTCTGCTCTTTGCTCAATTCCTTGGGAGGGACTGATGAACCCGGAGCAACAACAGGGAGGAGGAATTTCTGATCTAGGAGGCTCCAGAGCTAGCAGTAGGCTGCAAATCGGATGTGGACTTTGGTGAGGGCCAAAGAGTGCCAACGTCTGTGACTTTCAAGAAGAAAGAAGGCTTCTTCTTGTTATGGCTTATTGAAAAAGACCCCCTCAGCCACCTTGTCTTTAAGGCAGAGCTTTCCAAACTGTGTGTTGGGACATGTTAGTGTGTCGGCTGCAGTGTCTGGGTGTGTCGCGGCTGCTGCTGCCTCAGAGCCCTGCCAGGATTCCGTGCAGGTCCTAGTGCCTGCCTTGTGCCTTGCTGCCTCCAAACCTGCTGTGATTCCGCGCAGGTCCTAGTGCCTGCCTTGTGCCCTGCTGTAAGAGTGTGTCACGAAATGATGCATCTCTAAAAAGTGTGACACCAACATGAAAAGTTTGGAAAGCTCTGCTTTAAGGTATGATGATGTCCCCCGCCATGTCACAGTATCTTTCCTTCTCCTCACTTTTGCTGAAAATGAATGGAGGTGGTGGCAACTCCGTACTAGAAAAGCAGCCTATTTAATGATGAAATGCAATATAATAATGAAATACAAATAGTCAGAGCTTAACCACATTTTTATTCAGCCAGTTTAGTTCATTCCCTCAATTTGCATGATTTCTGAAAAAGTTACCCAGATTTTTTACTTCAGTGTATTGTATAAAAACTAAACCAGAGTGACTGTAGCTTGAATCATGTCAACTGGATTTCTATTTTCTCAGTAGAAACGTTTCGCTCCTTATCCAAGAAGCTTCTTCAGTCTGAGCAAAGTTAGTAAGGGAATCCTTAAATATGTTTCTAGGGTGGCTGTGTGACCTTGGTCCTGGGGCTAGGTCATGGTTATTTGAGATGTTTATTTCTAAGTCTCTTTATCATCCAAAGGAGGATCGTTAAGATTACCATGCTGCTGTTGAGCTTGTGAAATGGTCTTAATCTTCCTAGGCACAGAAGACAAAGCAGGGAGGAAAATAGGGGAAAGATTGTGCCTGAGGCCCCCACCTCTATTCAAGGAAGGATTTTCCAAGTTGGCATAAATGGACTCCTTGACCCCTCTCTCAAACCACCTATATTCTCTGTCTAAAATGTGAACATTAATGTCCTTAAAGGGACTTAGAAATAAACATCTCAAATAACCATGACCTAGCCCCAGGTGCAAGGTCACACAGCCACCCTAGAAACATATTTAAGGATTCCCTTACTAACTTTGCTCAGACTGAAGAAGCTTCTTGGATAAGGAGCGAAACGTTTCCACTGAGAAAATAGAAATCCAGTTGACATGATTCAAGCTACAGACTGTTCCACCTGGATGACTGAGAACCTTCATCGACATAAACCAGAGTGAGAAAGGACAGATCTGCCCTTTCTCATGCATTTATTTGTTTCCCCTTTCTGTCATATTTAAAATGACAAAACAGGAGCAGAACGTGGAAGAACTCAGTGGAACATACCCAGAACTTAGCGGGCTGTGGGAAGCATCCAGCATTGCAGAGGCAGATAGCCTCAGAGAGGCGAGATGTGGAGATACAGCCATGCCTGGCTCCTTGTAAGCATGACACAATCTGTGTGATTATTTCATTTATTTATTTATTTATTTATTTAAATTTGTATTACCGCCCATCTCCTGCAACCAGGGAACTCTGGGCGGTTCACAATAAAATTATTTTGAAAAAGAATGCTCTGAAGTAGACAAAGCATTCAGATGAGGAATGATTGTAGATAGAGGTAAGAAGTATGGGATCAGGTATGCTAGTAAAGTAAATGTCCCTTCCAGTTACAAGGCCCCCACATTAGTTTCTTCTCTCCCCCACCTCTCTTTCCCAGTGCAATATTGGTTGTCAGCATAAAAGGCAAGCTGATCCACAGAAAAAGAAAGACAATTAAGGCCAGGCCTAGAACCCCGTTTTCTTCTGGCCAGGTACATCCTATCCTAGGCTTCCTCCTGAGCCCAGCGGGGAGCTGGCGGTAAAGAATCTGTAGCCACAGAGACATGTTATCCAGAATCAAGGACTGAATCTAATTGTAACCAGATCTTGCCTGCCTTTTGGGGGATGAGTGATGGCCGACTGGCATGTGACCTGGCTTGGCAATTTCCCTACTCTGTCCAAGGAGATACGTAACGTCTACAGTGATGGGAAACTCTTTAAGACAGATGGTACAGAGCAGCCTCATAAAATGAGTCACTAGGAACCCTTGCAGAAACCTCTGCAATAAAAACGATAATGGAAAAACCAAAAGAAAACTCCAAAAGAACTCAAGTTTCAAGACAATTTGCTCCAGCTTGGGCCTCCCATTTTCTTTATTCTTTCTTTAAAAATAGGATGTGGTTTTGTTTTGTTTTGAGGGTTTTGTTTCATGACAACAAACATGAAATCTATTTGTTCTCTTCGTCTTCATCACATCCAGGTAAGGAGTTAAGATCAGGGTGTTTCAGTTGAAGGGTGATGTCTACTGAAGTAGCTATCCTGTTCCCATTCACTTGAGAATAAGTCCACTTCAGCCTATTTTTGGTGAAGACACACACACAAAATTGCACTGTAGATACTATTGGGGAACTGTATGCCAGCCTAAAATGGGGGAAATTATTACATAATATTAGATTTGCTTCCTTAGAGGGGGAATGCTGGAAATTATTTTCTATTCATGACCTTTTTCACAAAAAGAAAAAAGAATTGTAGGCATAATGAAAGTAACTTGCTGTTTATTTTTACCTAAAGTTCAAGGATTCTAAAGTTAAACGAAATCTCAGTCATCAGCTCCCATGACCACATTCACTTAGCTAGATCAGCACGAAGGCCTATAACTTGCAGTTTAAAATAAAACAGATCTCCCAGGAATTTGACTCCTCTTCATAGGCTCTCCTTCTGAATGTGTTCCTCTATGCAAGAACTGTAGAAAGAATGTCATGAACAGCACCAGTGTTTTGTCTATCATATTTTGATCTTGCTGGGAGATTTGATACTGTTTCCCACAAAGCTTGAGACACTTTTCCCCACATCTGGAAGTCCAAATAAATGGATAACAATGTCTGACTGCTTATGAAGGCATGTTTGAAAGCACTGATGATGTTCTTCAAATTAATTCCATATAAAAATGTGTGGAGGAAAGGTTCACCTTTGCATTTTTTTGTTTTAAGACAAACATGTGGTAGCATGGGTCATTATCTTTTCTATTTTTGTGTTCCTGAAACATCACACACAATGTATTGCTTTGGTCCTTTACTAGTTTTCAAAATATTAAACTGGAGAACTGCTATAGTTGGCCAATATCTCAACTCTTGCCAGTTCTCTTCCTTTAAGCTCTGTTGCTTCTTTTCCACATTTATTTTGTGTCTCAGTGAGAACTTACTCTCACTACGTACTGTATTATTCATTCATTTTTATTATTAGCAGTATTATTCACTTTGTTGTTGTGACTAGCTTAATCCAATCTGTTTTTTATTTAGCTTATGATTTTGCAAAATAAGAAACTAGTCATTAATGCTTTACTAAGGTGCCTAATTATGCAGCCAACTGCTCATTTGTACATCGCTTGAAGCAACAAGTTTGTTGGAACAACTATAATTCATTGGTAAAGTAAACACAGTGAAACCAAATTTTGATGCAATGGTTTTTTGCATATAATTTTTTATTAAGGATTTTGATCACAATAGTAAAAACTAATACAAACTAAACTTAAAGAAAAAAGAATGGTAAGAAAGAATAAAAAGCGCAAGAAAAAAGAAAGAAAGAAAAGAAAGAATATGATTAAAAATATATTCCAACCTTCATTACAACACGAATAGACAAATTTAGTAACTCCTCACCCCTATAAGGTTACAAACAGATATCTCTTCATCCTATATCCCATCCCTTATCTATTAGCAAATCCATAAAACATAAACTTTTCAATTCTGGTGTCAGCAAAAAGACCATAAAGGGTTGCCAGAAGTTTGCAAAAAATGTCTTCTTTTAACCTTGATCAAATAAACCAACTTTATATTCCTTCCTTTTATTTCTAACAGCCTTAATCTTTAGTTCATTCAAATATTGTCATAGGATTTGATTTCTCTTCACTTCTTTATCCCATCGCACGGATTTCTTCAAGGCTTTAACAAGCGTCTTTTGTAGATTCAGTAAGAAAATATTTTCCAGATCATTCTTCTGGTTTGTCATTTGTATTTCCCCTTTAATTTTTAAAACTTCAGCCAGTTTCTTTTGTATATCCAGTAAAGCAGACTTTTCCAAATCATTCTCTTGTAGTTCCACTTTCAGTACTTTCTCTGTCTTGTCAGACAAAATTTGCTCCACATCTGTCATTCCCTCATTAACATCTGTTGGACATAATCTATCCATAGAATCATACATCATTACTGACACTGTTGATATTGTAGCTACTAATTTCTGGCTCCATTCTTCAAAGATCTCCTTTAATATTTCCAATGTTATGATGTTTTATGTAATTTTGTAAGTCCCAGTTAACTGACACCAAAAGAAGGCTTGTATTTTTTCCCTTCCAGTTAGAATCTTTAGTTCCCTCTAGTGTCCAGTTTCTAAAATCATAAAGTCACTTATCTTTGTTATGAGCCAATATGGCCAAAATAATTCTGGTTTCCATGAGAAGCTATTTATTTTTTATAATTAATTTCAAAATCTTATCATAAAAGTCAATATTCCAAATTTAACTGGACCCTTAATCTGATTTCTTAGACAAAAATCTTATTTCGCTTGTTGCTGTTTATTTCAAATTCTTTAAGTTTTTAAGGTTGTAATTAATTTTTCTCTTGTTCAGAGTTGAAGCTAAACTCACCAGGCGACTTTTCAAACCTGTCTTTCTGAAGGTCTCTAATAGCTTTAAGATAGTTAATAGGCAATTTCTGAAAATTATTAGAAAGTGAAGCTTGCAAAGTTAGTGTCCTTAAAATGCCCGCCATGGTTGAGTGTAAGATGGCTAATCCCGTCATCTCCCAGCACTCAACGCACGGAAAACAGGTGTCCTGCAGTCTCCTCATGAGGAGCAGCTGTCCGGAGCACATCTGGGTGATCTCTCCTTATCTGGAGAGATTCCAAAGAACTGGTCTACTCACTGATTCTTTGGTCTTTTCTGATATAATCGACTCCACTTTCACGGAGACATCTTCAATTCGCCATGCCTCCCCCAGAAGTCCCCATTGCAATGGATTTTCTATGTAGCACACCAAATTCCTGCAGTGACATAAATTGGTGCAAATGGATTAATTTGCATAATGCTATCATCATACAAATGATGAAAATGCTATACTTTCTGATTCAACAGACATTCCTGAATAAAGGATGTCTCTCCCCTCAATTAGTCTGTTAAAAGAATGTTTCATTATATTTAGATCCAGAAGGCCATGTTTAATTGTTTGTTCACTTCAATTTTGAAGTGTTTGTTTTGTCAATTTTGATTGTCAATTTTGTTTGTCAATTCGTCAATTGTCAATTTTGAAGTATTTGTTCACTTTTCAAGTTTGAAAAGTCATGGGGTGAGTTTAGCTTCAACACTGAACAAAAGAAAAATTAATTTCAAACTTAATAACAAATTTCACTTCAATTCACTTGAATTTATCCATCTCCACTGGAATTTCAATTTATCCATCTTTCTCCAATTTATCTGCCTTATTTATTTATTTATTATTAAAATTTTTATTACCACCCATCTCCCCCAACCGGGGGACTCTGGGCGGTTCACAATAAAACAAATTAAAAACATAAATATAAAATTAGAACATCATTAAAATAAATATAAAATCCAAGTGGACTAGATGTGAATAATAGGGCGGGCTTCATGGCACCAGCCACCCCCAGGAGGAACTAGTAGCATTCCCATCCCAAGCAAGGCGGCAGAACCAGGTCTTCAAGTCTTTCCAGAAGGTCGGGAGCGAGGAAACCCGCCTCAGTTCCGGGGGCAAGATATTCCAAAGGGCGGATGCTACTGCAGAGGAGGCCCGCCTCCTGGACCCCGCTAGATGGAATTCTTTTGTTGATGGGGTCCGTAGCATGCCCTCTCTGCATGACCGGGTGGGGCGGGTCGATGTTCTGGGACTGAGACGGTCCCTCAGGTAATCTGTTCCCATGCCATGTAGGGCTTTAAAGGTGATAACCAACACCTTGAATTGGACCTGGAAGCAAACTGGAATTGCTGAAAATAATTGATGAGGTTCCTACCTACTTTTGGTGAGAAAGGGAAATAAAGGTAAATACAAATTAAGCAAATTTTTAAAAATGCCAAACAAGCAATGGAATACATAGGTTAAAATTTCACCCCTGCCCCAATGACATTACTATAAACCATCCCAACTACTGCAGCCTTTGACCACCAATAAATAAAGAAATAAATGAAGCACAATACTATGCTTCAAAAAATAGTTTATTCCTACATCAACTCTTCCTAGGGAGATAATCCTGTCTAAGGCACAGCCACTCCCTTGTGTTGAAATCTGAGATTTGTATGCCTGAAACAAATTTTCTAGTCTGGCTTGTGAACTACATCATGGCTTCTGTTTTAAAAAGTGTTATAAAGCCACATCCCTCTCAAATACGTACATATCCCCATCTCCATCTGTTACTAATTTTGTACAATGCCTAACAAGGTTAGTCATTTGAATGGAGGGAAGGAAGAAGAGGGGATAGGAATGAAAAGGAGAGAGAAGGATGAAATAATGGCCCCTATCAATTAAATATTTCACCCTATCTGCAAGAGAATTCCATTAAGCAGACAGATGTAACAGACAAAATCCAGTTTTGAGTACATGATGAAGAAGCCTAGTCAGAACACCCAGCACTCAAATAACAGATAGTAAAGAGAATAATTCCCCTCTTCTGGGATCCCTCATTCCTTAGTTGGGAAAAATTCCAGCATCCCTTTCCCCACTCACCACAATCACCTGCCTTGACAATCATATCCTCTGCTTTCAAGAGCAGAAGAGAGCAAGGGATTTTGTGTGCCTCAGTTGAAGATTGTGGGGCCAACAAGAGAGGAAGGATTTAGAGGGAAGGATGAGCTCAAAAAAGCACATTCAGATCTAATGCACTTTAGCAGACACCTCACTCCATTGGTCCATTTAATTGAAGTTTTACTTTAATTGGGTGATGCAGACAGTAATCCACTCTCTAATGTATACCCAAACAAAGCATATACTGCATTGGTGCTGCAAAACTAGAGCGAAACCTACAGCAAAGTGGCTAGCATTGTATCCAGGACACTCTGCCATAAAGCAGGACCACAAAAAAGCTATAATTCACAACAGAGACACAGTGAAAAGAATTTCTTCCCCCCCAAACTTTCCACTACCATGGAACAGAATCCCCCCCTTTTTGGGGGCTATGTCAACAATTTTGTCTTAAAATAGGTTCCAAGGAATGTGATAAAGTAAAATTCAATTTGAAGCTAAAGATTTGGTGATAAAAATATTCCCAGCAATAATATTTAAAGAGTACTCTTATATACCTTTCTCACACTTTCCTGTTCTCTCTCTCTCTCTCTCTCTCTCTCTCTCTCTCTCTCTCTCTCTGTGTGTGTGTGTCTGTGTCTGTGTCTGTGTCTGTGTCTGTGTCTGTGTCTGTGTCTGTGTCTGTGTCTGTGTCTGTGTCTGTGTCTGTGTCTGTGTCTATCTATATCCTGGTAAAATAACCAAAGACTCTATATCCACCTGACACTATACACAGTTACCTCAAAACATGTGGGCTGATACATGATGAGGATTTGCTGAGTGTTTCTTAATAAAATACCTTTCAAAAACTATTCATAGAAGCCAAGTAGCTTGGCATGATTTTTACAATTCAGTACATGTAACCTGATCTGGTAATGAAGTTGAGGAAGACAGAGTGGGATCCAGCTTCATTTAAGGTTTTTTGATTTGTCCAAAAAGTTCCCCTGTCATCATAGAAATCATAGTAGTGTATATTCTGAAGTGGGCAACCTAAGAGAGGGTTTCTCTTTCTCTAGATTCTTAATTATCAACAGATCATGGCTGAGTGAGAGTGGAACAGTTTTGAGATCTAAGCCTCTGAGAAATGGGCAGCCAATTGCAATGGTCTTTCCCAGAGCTTGTTACATTTCAGCAAACTTTAAACTGCTTTGAGGGAGTTTCTAGTGTTAAGAACTCATTCTATTGATCATGAGTGGAAGAATGTTCAGGTGACCTAGGGACTTGACACAATTGCATTTCTCCTATTGAAGTTGTTCCTCAGAGAATGGAGAATGGATTCTCACGTTATTCACATTCTAGATCCTTTTCCTGGTCAACTGATTTCTTGCCAAAGTTTTCAGTATAATGTCTATCTGATGACATTCAGATGTACCAGTCCTTTGCTGAACTTGGTGATAGTGTTTGGAAATCCACTGATATATTGTCACAGATGCCTATGACATTTCAGGCTCCAGTTTTCCATCCAATTCCCCCACCCAATTTGACTTAGGGCTGGTGAGTGGATCCTAGTCTCAGTTGTCAAGGTCTTAAGGATTCTAGTGGATAACAGATGATAATTGCAGCCAGTTGTAGCTTTCAGTGGCTAAAGTCTGTGATTTCCATCCAATGAACATTTGCTAAATCTGCCAGCAAAGACATTGAAAGCATGTTGTTGTTGTTGTTGTTCAGTCATTTAGTCGTGTCCGACTCTTCGTGACCTCATGGACCATAGCACGCCAGGCCTTCCTGTCCTCCACTGTCTCCCGGAGTTTACTCAAATTCATGTTCATTACAAGCATGATGTAGGCCTTGGCTATTCACATTGCCCTGGGCATTCTCTGATTTTCCCATACTTCTGCTCAGTGCTGGGCCCTCTCTGTCCCCCTGTAAGAGCAAGGCGCAACATATGTTTGGTTCTGATTGTTGGGGCCCTACAGTGTTTCTTATTTCCTGGTATCTTCCTCCATGGATGACTGATACACTGGGCCGTGCCTTCTTTTCCTTCAACCTCTTCATGACTAAGTGCTTTCCAGCCCTCTCTTCTAGGCTACAGAAACAGCCTTTTAATACTCTTCAGATGAAAGTATTTTTAATTTTTTATTGTTTTAATAAAACCAAGAAGAAACACAAAACAAAGTACAAAAACGAAACAGACAAAAAGAAAAGGAAAGGGGGAAAAAAAGAACAAAAGCACATAATAACTAAATGAAAGGATTATATTTGTTGTTGTTGTTCAGTCGTTCAGTCGTGTCCGACTCTTCGTGACCTCATGGACCATAGCACGCCAGGCCTTCCTGTCCTCCACTGTCTCCCGGAGTTTACTCAAATTCATGTTCATTACATCGGTGATACTATCTAACCATCTCATCCTCTGCCGTCCCCTTTTCCTTTTACCCTCAGTCTTTCCCAGCATCAGGGTCTTTTCCAGTGAGTCCTCTCTTCTCATTAGGTGGCCAAAGTATTTGAGCTTCAGCTTCAGCATCTGTCCTTCCAATGAGCAGTCAGGGTTGATTTCCTTTAGGATTGACTGGTTTGACCTCCTTGCAGTCCAAGGGACTCTCAAGAGTCTTCTCCAGCACCACAGCTCGAAAGCATCAATTCTTCGGCGCTCAGCCTTCCTTATGGTCCAACTCTCACAGCCATACATTGCTACTGGAAAAACCATAGCTTTAACTATACGGACCTTTGTCGGCAAGGTGATGTCTCTGCTTTTTAATATGCTGTCTAGGTTTGCCATAGCTTTCCTTCCAAGGAGCAAGCGTCTTTTAATTTCATGGCTGCAGTCACCGTCTGCGGTGATCTTGGAGCCCAAGAAAATAAAATCTGTCACTGCTTCCATTTCTTTCCCATTTGCCAGGAAGTGATGGGACCAGATGCCATGATCTGGGTTTTTTTAATGTTTATGTTTTAATGTTAATGTTTTAAGGATTATATACAATATGTTTAAAAGTAATTCAGCTCAGTTTTAAACAAGCAATTAAACCTTGGCCATGTGGATTCATACTGCCCAGTCGCATTGATCAGCCAGGTCCTGGGCTGAAAGTGCACACATTTCATCAAACTGACTTTTGATAGCTGATGTACAAGTATCTTTCCAACAGCACGTAATCTCTTTTTTGAAACAATCCAAAGTTCTTCATAAATACATTCTAAATTTGGGGGATATAATTTAACAACAGATTAATAGCTTTAATCTCCTTTGCTGGAGATTGATTACTGATCATATTGAGAATATCTAGCCAATATGGAACAACCAGAGGGCATGACCAAATCATGCTTGTTAACATATCTTTGAATTATTGTATTCCAAGCCCAGAAAGGTAGATCACCAGTCCTTTTTGAACATCCACCGAGGGGTACAGTAGACCCAAAAAAGAATTTGGATGGATGAACAAATGTAGAGAGCCAGTCTGGTGTAGTGGTTACGGCATCAGACTAGAAACCGGGAGACCGTGTGAGTTCTAGTCCCGCCTTAGGCACGAAGCCAGCTGGGTGACCTTGGGCCAGTCACTCTCTCTCAGCCCTAGGAAGGAGGCAATGGCAAACCACTTCTGAAATCTTGCCAAGAAAACTGCAGGGACTTGTCCTGGCAGTCACCAGGAGTCAATGCTGACTTGAAGGCACCCCCCCCATAAAAAAAAAACATTTTAGTTGGATATGGGATTGCTAGTTTAACCAATTTGCTGACCATGAGTATTATGTTCTATTTTGGGGGCTGTTATGCTTTTGTAATTTTATTCGGTAAGGTTGTGTAATTAATGGTTATCTTTGATATTCTAATATTTTAATTGTTGTTGTTAGTCTTGCTTTATATTTTTTTATTTAAAGAAATACCAAAGCAGGGCTCATAAGAAACTGCTTTTGTTAGAGCTGATCTGGAGCAGAGGGCCAATGAGGACCCTAGGCCTTCTCTGTGTTCTTTCCCAAGCAAATCACTTCCGACTACCTTTTCACACCAGTAGTCTTTCTTTTTTTTATTTTAAATTTTTTATTAATTTTTCAAGTTATAATTAAAACACAAAATACAGAATATAGGACAGATAGAATGCAAGTCTAAAAAAGAAACAAGAAAAACTAAAACAGTGCAGGAATAGACAGAAAAAAGGTATAAGACAAGTGGCTTCTGTCTTTCTCCAGCACAGATCGATAGCTGTTATCATATATAAGAATAGAGTCCCATGTTGCTTCTCAAACTGTTGATCCCTCAAACCCAAGAGAAACAGCCCCAGTTTCAGTTGTAAGTCCACTTTGAGAATCTTTTGAATAATAGTACATATTTGGTTCCAGAATTTCTTAGCTTTTCCACAAGTCCACCATAAATGATAGAAAGTTCCTTCCTCCTGTATACATTTCCATCAAACATTTGTTACCCCATTATACCTTTTAGACAGCTTATAGGAGTGAAATACCAACGGTACATCATTTTATAAAAATTCTCTTTCAAATTATAATTCACAGTAAATTTCATACCTTTGTTCCACATACTCTCCCATTGTTCTGTCATAATACAACAAGAATATACAGCAATTTCCATATTCAAACCCTTGCTCTATATCAATCCAAGATCACATTATTTCTATAGATCCTTCCCTTAGCACATATACAAATCACTGATGCAATTGCTCTTTCCCCTTGTGAAAAAACAAGATTTTTAAAAAATCTCTAAATCAATTTCCCTCCCCCCCAAAGAAAAAAGAAACAACATTTAATTAATTATTCTTCCTACCACTGTTCTATATATTTCTGTTCACTATGACAAAAATCAAATTATAGAAGCTTTTATAATTAATATTCCTACAACAATCAACCCTATTAAACCTAAAAACCAATTATTATTATACCTTATAGATACCTTATAAATCTTATAAGTCAAACAAACCCTTAACAAATCCAGTCAAATCGTTAAGAGAAAATGAAATCATATAAGCCTTAATATCAAACCAAGTACATATTCTTAATTTTTTATCCTACATCAAAGTATACCAGAACATTTACTTGTCTCCATGTTACACATAAGGCATTTTTTATAAAGAAATCAAACATCCCAACTGCCCCCCTTAAAAAGCCAGATTTCTCAGCAGTAAGCCTCCCACAGACCAGAGCCATTTTGTTGTCAACACAATCCCTCAGAAAAACAGCCTCAGTATCTTGCAGGCCAAGCTGTAACTCCTTCATCACCAAGGTGTGTTTGTTGGCTGGTATTTCTGAAGAGAGTCCATTCTCACTGTTGGAAGAGAGATCTCCCTCTTGATGAAACTCTCCCTCTCCTAGCAGAACGTCCTCAGCCAGTTGACACATTTTAGAGCTGATATTTTCTACAATATCCCGAATATCTTGCAGAATAGCTTGACGGGTATCATGGAAAATCTGTTTAAACTCACAATGAAGCTCAGAATGAAGCTCTGAGAAAATTTCCTTAAGGTCGTCCATGTTTCAGGCAGTATATTATGGCGCCCCCTGGATACTTGGCGGGTACAGATAAGATCTAATGGGTTGATGAAAGGCTTCCGAAAGTTATTGAGTGATATTGACAAATGGGAAAGTATGCGAACCAGCAACCGCGGCACTCAAGGAAAGTAAACAGAAAACAGAAAACTCAAAACGGCAGATTCAACGTGCAGGAAAACATCGAATCCTTCAAATTAAATACAAAAGTAGTAACGGGGAGATAATTATTCTTGGTCCTCCTTAATATCCAGATGGGAAACAAGCCAAAGATTAAAAAAAAGTTTTGAGATTAATCCAGAAGTAACAATAAGCACCAAGAGATTTCACCTCTTCTTGTTGTAGGAAGCCTTTCTTGGGGTTTGTTGTTGTTGTTGTTCAGTCATTTAGTCGTGTCCGACTCTTTGTGACCTCATGGGCTGTAGCACGCCAGGCCTTCCTGTCCTCCACTGTCTCCCGGAGTTTACTCAAATTCATGTTCGTTACATCGGTGATGCTATCTAACCATCTCATCCTCTGCCGTCCCCTTCTCCTTTTGCCTTCAGTCTTTCCCAGCATCAGGGTCTTTTCCAGTGAGTCCTCTCTTTGCATTAGGTGGCCAAAGTATTTGAGCTTCAGCTTCAGTATCTGTCCTTCCAATGAGCAGTCAGGGTTGATTTCCTTTAGGATTGACTGATTTGACCTCCTTACAGTCCAAGGGACTCTTAAGAGTCTTCTCCAGCACCACAGTTCGAAAGCATCAGTTCTTCGACGCTCAGCCTTCCTTATGGTAAAACTCTCACAGCCATACATTACTACTGGAAAAACCATAGCTTTATAGCATAACCATTTCTTGGGGTACACAAACTTAAAAAATATATAAACTAGGTGATTTAGAAATGGGAAAGGCTCGACCTAGTGTCCCTTTATGGCTGCAGCGTGGTCTGGAAATGATGGAGTCCCCAACTCCCATAGTCTCTTACCAGATTAGCACTGTTGATGATCCTCAGGCTACGAGGTGAGGTTCAGGAGTGTAAATGGGATAATTCCAAGCATTTTCTGTCCATGAAAATGCTCTAGGGCATCAGGAAAAGCCTGCCTTTGCCCCCCAAAAAACCCAACGCTGCCAGGTCTGCCCGCTGCGCTCGTGGGCAAAGCTGTTCAGTCGGCCATCTTCCCTGGAAGTCTCCACACCAGTAGTCTTTCAATGTTTGCTTGAATACTTCAGAAGTAAGGGAGGGCTTGAGGATTTTGACACCTGGAGAAGAAGGGAGGAATTAACAAAGATAGTCCCCTCTGCCCTTTCTGCTAATAAGGAGCAACTTTTTGTTTCGGAAAGTTGGATCCAAACTTGGGTGTGCTATATCTTCTCTTGGGTAATGCTGTTTTTACTTAAAGAAACCTTTCATTTATACCGTACCTCTTAAACATTGAGACAGTTTCCATTGCTTATTATGTGTTTAGGCAATTTCCTACAATAAAGTCACATGGAGTTCAATGGCTGTTGTGGGTCTTCCGGGCTGTGTGGCCGTGTTCTGGAAGTTGTGGTTCCTAACGTTTCGCCAGCATCTGTGGCCAGCATCTTCAGAGGGCAGGAGCACAGATAGAAGCAAAATCTCTATCTGTGCTCCTGCCCTCTGAAGATGCTGGCCACAGATGCTGGCGAAACGTTAGGAACCACAACTTCCAGAACACGGCCACACAGCCCGGAAGACCCACAACAGCCATTGAACTCCGGCCGTGAAAGCCTTCGACATCACATGGAGTTGTTCATCTTCCCTGATTATTTTATGATTCTTGGGACTCATATACTTGGACTGCTCACAAGGTACAGTCCAATGTCACGTCCAGGTGGTTGCTCTTGTCACTGCAGTGGTAGGTCACCCTTGAAAAGGAGCACTTAGCAGAGAACACTTTAAAGGTGACTGTAAAAGTTCTGGTTTGGGGATCCTGTGGAAAGGAAAATTGGAAATCAAATCCCAAATCCCAAATCTTCGCCCTGTAATAAAATCCATTCCCTGTATAAACAGTTTTGTGTCAAAACAGAAAGGCCCAAATAATGTAGTCTTGTGATATAAATGTGCAATTCAATTTGCAGCTGAATGTTGTGGAGATGATATTATTCACAGAAATCCTAATAACACAGAAAGAATGATTGCATTATTTTGACATTTCCAGATTGTGGCACAGTTCAGCTAAAAGTAATAGCAAACTGTTTTAGCCTGAAGTGAAAGTGCTCACTTTGGGGAAACATTTTTAGCAGTGTCAAAAAGCTCATCCCTCTGAAATAATTTTTGGCAAATGCTTCAAAAATATATGTGCAAGAATCATCCCATTCACTTTGGATTGACTTTTTGCACTCAGTGACATCAGCAGGACAAAATTCATTACTAGGACTTGCATATTATGCAAGTCTTATTATCACATCACCCTCTAAAAAGGTAAAGGTTCCCCCTGCACAGTTGTGCAGTCGTGTCCGACTCTAGGGGCCGGTGCTCATCTCCGTTTGTTAGCCGAAGAGCCAGCGTTGTCCGAAGACGCTTCCACGGTCATGTGGCCGGCATGACGCACATGGAACGCCGTTACCTACCCACCGAAGTGGTACCTATTCATCTACTTGCATTTGCATGCTTTCGAATTGCTAGGTTGGCAAGAGCTGGGGCTAGTGCGGGAGCTCACTCTGCACGCAGGGCTAGGGATTTGAACCTCCGAACTTGCGATCTTCCGATCGACAAGCCTGGCGTCTTACCCGCTGAGCCACCACGCCCCTTACATCACCCTCTACAATTAGATAAAAGTGGTGGAGATCCCATGATGTTTATAAATTGCTGACTACCTGTGGCTGTTGCACTGGCATTCCAAGGTTTGCAAAATACTAGGGTGTGACTTTTAACTGATGGGTTAGATTAACAGGTTAAATTAACTGAAAAGACATCCTTAATGAATCAGGCAGCACATAGTTTTAGATAGCTATCTACAACAACTAGAGATGGCACATATCAAGGAGGCATTTATGCTTTGAGCAGTTATACAAGAAGGACTGGATCTCCCAAGATGCCACTTACATAAACACAAAAATTTTAAAAGAGAGAAACTATGTTTTCTTTTCCAAAAATCATGTTGTGAACTGGATCAGTAAAATGCTTTCTGCCAATTGAAGGGTGGAAGTCTTGTGATCCAGCAGAATTTCCCACTATATTATTAACAAAATTTTATTATAAACAAAATAAATAGATAATCCACATGTCAAATCATGGAAGAGAGATGGGAAGGTGCTCTCTGTCTCTTCCTGTCCCCAGTCTCCCCATGTTGATGGGGAGAGTATGTAGGGAAACTATACAGCTGAACATAGTTACACTATTTCACAAGACCGGAAATCCTGCACAGTCAGTGCCCTTGACGAAGCACTTTATCCACACTCATTCAAATGTGGTTACTATTTTTCTGCAGATTTTTCCTGTCAACACGAAGAGATCAAGGGCAGTGGGTGGAGCACCTTTTCCAAGCCTCCTGTCTTAAGCTGATTTTTTAAAACACCACTACAATCCATCTCATTTTTTAATGCAATAATTTCCCTTTGTCTGGTAACACCCTGGGCTTCTGGACGAATATCCCACCCCCACTCCACTTTTGCTATTAAAGTGCAACTTGTTTTGGTTCAATCAACGATGACAAATATTTGCTTCTTTTATTGATATATCTAAAGGCTATTTCCAGGCCATCCTCTATGCATTCTAATGTAGTTAAAACACAACCCAATAGCCTTACTTACTTACTTACTTACTTACTTACTTACTTACTTACTTATTTAATATAGCTGCCCATCTCACTTGCATGTGACTCTGGGCAGTGTACACAATTAAAACAGAAACTAACAATCCACATAATTCAACCATTAAAACCAATTAAAAACAGTTAAAAAGCTGTAATAACAAAAAGAAAGAGTGTCGTCTACACTTACACCAGCCATTTAACGGGCTCCGCACTTCCATGGGATCCCCAGGCTTGATGGCATTATTCAAGTACAACTCCATTTCTTATCCCCCCCACCCCTGCTTTTTTTTTTGCCTTTTATATTACAGGAGAGAAATACTATAGATACGTTGAAGGGAATGTTATGGTTTGAAATGTATTCCTAAAAATACAAATATTTGAATACTTGAATGGGACAATCATATTCACAGTGGAGCTTGCCACCTTCCCCATAACTATGTACTTTGACTATGTGAACTAAATGTGTAAATGGAGTTTACCCATTGAATATGTCAGGGTATACCCAGACATTGTATTAAGAATTTTACTGCAGTGAAGAAGGCAGCACAGCTGAGAGCACTGAACAATCAGCTCTGAGGACACTGAAGAGCTAATTGCAGACACCTGAATCAATCACCACTGAATGACTTAGCAAAGTTACATGGATATAAGGCAGTCGGGAGGAATCCATATTGCTGGGTGTTGTAGGATTGTGTATTGCTGTGTATAGTTGGTTAAAAGGTATTTTGCCTGTGTGTATATATGTATTTGTATTTAGTAAAGTCTGTATATATTGGAAGTAACAGACTTGAAGCAAATTTGTTCTGAACCACTCTTGGGTTGCACCAAGCACACTACTCTGACAGAATATACACTTGCTGGCAGATCTTCACTTATGCCTCCACAGAATGTCTGAAATGACTGTTTACCTAATTGCTCAGGGGATGGTAGAACCTGGATCTTATTATTCAGAAAATTTGACTTAATTGCCATGTACCACTTATCCATGTAGATAATCTTTTAACTGAACATCTTAGAGAAACGTGCAATCCACAGAAAAAGGAGGACTAAAAATATATTCTTTTCCCCAATCCTCATAAATATTCCTCAGTGAAAATGTTCTCTTTGCTCTTCTTATATGTTAATGGCTTGAAATAAACACGCATCATTTCAAGAACTCTAAAAAGAAATAATCACAGGGGATCCTAAGCTGACACGCAGTCAATACATCACTTTAACTATGTCGGGTATAACCTCTGCTTTAATCATCCATTCTGAAAACATGTGGAATACTCATCTTCCCTAATCCTTGTCTACAGTATTTCCAAAGTACTTTACAAGACTGGAGTAACTGACTTTAATGCCTTGCAGCAGCTGAGCTGGTAGCACACATGATATCTTAAATGTAACAATCAAAGAAGCATGCAAGATTCTGGAATTTCTGTTGGGTTACTTGCAGATGTGCAGAAGCCAGGTCCTAAAAATGAAATGTCAATTGTGAATTGGGTGGGATGGGGTGGGATGGGGGAACACATTTTAAAAGCAACCATTTCATTCATTGCTTTGTGCCAACAATCTGCTAATGTGAAGGAGACCCTGACTGATAGGAACTGGGTCGGTATTAAATATCCACTACCTAACTCTGACAGTATTTTCTACTGTACTGTATGTGCAGTTAGGAACAATGTTGCTTGGGATTTATGTAATGCTCTTATTAAGGCAAGGCATATGAAATCCTCCAGGTACTAAGCTTTGATGTTCCTGCTCTTCAGAGAATTCCTGTTTTTATGGAGGGTGGTGGTTCATTGAAAGTGGTGGTGTTGATTTAAAATAATCCTCTTAACGAAGACTAAACCAAACAAACAAAAATAGCACTCAGTTCTAGAATGAACCTGGGACTTAGCCTCTTTCCTTTGGTCTCAGTTTTGAATCTCCTTCCTTTCCTTCTCCCCAACTCCACAGTTGTTAGGCGAGGACCTCACATGATCGTGCCATTGGAAGAACCGCAGAAACTGCATCCCAGGCAAGCAGGCTGGTGGGCAGGTGCTGCAGGAGGTCATAATGGAGTATGGGCAGGCGGGTGCTGCTGGCAGGCACTATGGCATATGAGATCCCATGCCTCCCAGGGGCTCCTCAGGAGAAAAGTGGCGGGAGTGTGAGTGACTTGCGGGAGCAACTTGTGACCTCCGGTTGGCTTCCCCATTGACTTTGCTTGTAGGAAGCTGGCAGGGAAGGTTGCAAATGGTGATCATGTGACCATGGGACACTGCAGCGATTGTAATTGCAAGCCAGTTTCCAAGCACCCGAATCGCAAGCTTGTGACCATGGGGATGCTGCGACAGCCACAACCTTGAGGACCAGTCATAAGTCCCCCTCGTTCAGCGCCATTGTAACTTTGAACGGTCACTGAACAAGTGGTTGTAACCTGAGGGCTACCTGTAATGTAACTATGTGGGGAAACATCTTATAAGGGATTTTTACTGGTTAGGGTCTATACTTGAAAAAAGATATACAATTTTATACCCCTTATTGTAAAGTTAGCTAAAATAACTACTGCAAAACAAACAAGTCTACTTATGATAGTTTAAAACAATTTGGAGTATTAGATTAGAAAGCAATCATTATCAGGATGAAACTTTCCACCCTCAATGACACTTGAAAATTGTGATGTGGCCATTTCAGAGGAAAAAAATGTAAAAACCCACAGGACGTAAAAAGCCATTAAAATGAGCATGGTTTTAAAATTGGAGGAGGAAACATCAATAACCTGCGCTGTGCTGATCACACTACTCTGACAGCTGAAAATACAAGTGATCTGCAAGCTCTAGTAATGAAAGTCAAGGAACAGAGTGAAAAAAATGGAACTAAGATTAAATATAAAGTATATTTGTCAAATTTTTATTTGTATGTTTTCATTTATTTATTTATCAAATATTTATCACCACCCATCTCCCCCTCAAGGAGGGACCCTGTGTGGTTAGTATACCAAACTATTCACAACAAATCAGCAACCACCCTTAAAACTGACAATGAAAATACTGAAGTGGTCTCTTTTAGGATTGACTATCAACAATAAATGAACCAGCACTCAGGAAATACGCTGCAGACTAACATTTGATAGAATAGCAACAAAGGCTTTGGAAAAGGTATTCAGATGCTGTGATGCGTCTACAAAGATCAGAATCATGCAAGTGATGGTTTTCCCTGCAACACTGTTTGGAAGCAAAAGCTGTTCTTTGCAGAACCAGGATAGAAGGAGAATTGGTGCTTTTGAACTTTGCTGTTGGAGAAGATTGCTGAGAATACCATGGATAGCCAAGAAAACAAACAAATGGGACATAGAACAAATCAATCAAGAGTTCTCATATGAGCCGCAAATTATCATATTTTGGATACATTAAGTGAAGACCTGGCTCTTGAAGTCTTATAATGCTGACCTTTCTGAGTATTATAGATGTCTCAACAAAGGTGGAAGAGAAGAGAAGAGAAGAGAAGAGAGAGGAGAGGAGAGGAGAGGAGAGGAGAGGAGAGGAGAAGATCAGCAGCAAGGTAGATGGACTCAATTACAGTGCAATGGGTGCGCCATGAAGGATCAGGTTAGGGACAGATCATCCTTGAGATCTACATGGTTGCTAAGAGTCAATACCAACTTGATGACACAAAATCAATCAATCAGTCAGTCATTTTGCTCTCCCTACGGGGTTTACATAATGTCCAAATTATAACGTTACTTTTCAGTCAATGTTGAGGTGAAACACATTCTTCTTGAAGATAATACCAAGGTTCCACAAGATGCTGTATGTTAAGAACTAACAAACTTTCTAGTCATGCCAAAACAGACCAATATACTGTAAGGGCCCTGTACTAAGAGCTAGGATTTGAAAGTTTTATTGTTTCAGCTATGCTAACAAGTGATATTTTGAGTGCTCAAGAAGCTGTATTTAAAACACTGGGGAATGAAGCTTTTGGTATCCAGTTTCTAATTGATTTTTTAAAAAACATATTATTCATATCAATCATTCATATTTCTTTGGACATATCATTTGAATAATTATAATGCAATTCTATATAAATACTCAGACATATGTCCCATTATAATCAACAGACAAGCAAGTATGTATAAGATTGACATCTAAATTGTTTTAGTATATATTTAAGTTAAAAAAGACTATAACCTGCATTGTGAACTGCCCTAGAAAAAACATTTATGAAGAGTGACAGAAAGAAAAAGAATAATGAATTGTGATCATAGATCAACAGAAGGAAACAGGATGAATTAGTTGATAAGAATACAAGAAAGTTCATGGAGAAGAAAAGAGCATACTTTCTAATTTACATCAAGGGTAAAAAGGATTTAGCTACCTTTTCACTAATGTAATTAAAGTTAAAGTTGCCATTAAAAAAATTATAGAGGATGAGATCATTACTAATAGATATTATTAGTCTGATTCAGGGTCAAAGTTGAAACCAGAAATCCATATGGAAATGGCAAAAGTAAAACGAATAAACAAAATAAAACAAAAACCAAACCCTTGGCCTAATTTAATTTAATTGATTTGATTTAGACACCACCTGACTCCAACCAACTCTGGGTGGTATACAATAAAACCAACAACATAAAATGCCATATAAGCTTATAAGCTTGAATAGCTAAGGAATTAATGTGTATTATTATACAGTAAATGAGTTTATTATAAGCAGGAGAATTCTTTTTCCTAAAAGTACATTAGAATTGTACAGATGTGTTATAAAGATGTAGTATTCCCTATTAGAGTAAGATAAAATATTAAGAATATTAAATATTAAACATATTAAGAATAAGTCTTGGGCTCCATTATCCCCATGACTGTCCTGTTGCACTGCAAAAAATAAACATCTAACACAGAGCTTTCCAAACTGTGTGTCGGGACACGTTAGTGTGTCGGCTGCAGTGTCTGGGTGTGTCGCAGCTACTGCTGCCTCCGAGCCCTGCCAGGATTCCGCGCAGGTCCTAGTGCCTGCCTTGTGCCTGGCTGCCTCCAAACCTGCCCTGCCAGGATTCTGCACAGGTCCTAGTGCCTGCCTTGTGCCTGGCTGCCTCCAAACCTGCTGTGATTCTGTGCAGGTCCTACTGCCTGCCTTGTGCCCTGCTGTAAGAGTGTGTCGCGAAATGATGTCCTGCTGTAAGAGTGTGTCGCGAAATGATGCATGTCTAAAAAGTGTGTCACCAACATGAAAAGTTTGGAAAGCTCTGATCTAACAGTTAATATGCCAAAAGGCAAATGGAATAATTGCATATAAGAAAATAATACTACAATCTATCTGCATTACTTATATAGAAATCAGTGTAGATTATTACAAATGAGAGATCAGATATGATAAATATAATCTCATGCATCTGATCACCTGATGTGTTTGCACTCAAAATTATTACATTATGGTATCTGGCTAAAGGAGCAAGTGAACCTAGCAGGAAAATTGTATTGTCTATTAAGTAGATGAAAGAAAATCCCTTTCAACTGCTTCTTCCCCAGTTGAAGGATAGGAACTGACTGGTAGATTTCCTCTTGCCATGGATGGTCTTTCCAGGAGGCAGTGGAAGTAGCCTTCTAATATTCTTTAGTTCACTGAGCAATGAAAGAGATGAGGACATGGTACTCTTCATATCCTGTAAGCACCATAACATTTTTAGGGCTAGATTTTGCTTTTCTCCTCACAATCATTCCTGGAATTCCTCCATTGTTTAAAAAACTAAAAAGCTAATTTATCTTCTTCAATAACAAAAATTGATCAGATTCATTAAAACTGCTGTCAGTGTCTTTAATGTAAATGTATATTAGACATTTATATAATAGAAATGTATATTAGACATAGGGGCGTGGTGGCTCAGCGGGTAAGACACCAGGCTTGTCAATCAGAAGATCGCAAGTTCGGAGGTTCGAATCCCTAGCTCTGCGTGCGGAGTGAGCTCCCGCACTAGCTCTAGCTCTTGCCAACCTAGCAATTTGAAAGCATGCAAATGCAAGTAGATTAATAGGTACCACTTTGGTGGGTAGGTAACAGTGTTCCGCGCATGTCATGTGGCCACATGACCGTGGAAGCGTCTTCGGACAACGCTGGCTCTTCGGCTAACAAACGGAGATGAGCACCGGCCCCTAGAGTTGGACACGACTGCACAAATGTGCAGGGGGAACCTTTACCTTTACCTTATATTAGACATATTCCAGCTACTGCTAATTATTCTCCCTTGAAAGCATTTGTATGGAATTCTATTGTGGAATTTATCACAATTGCAGTTGTTGAGCTTAAGGCTGTAAGTGATCGGGTCTGATGCATATTTACCCAACATAATTCTCATGAAGTTCCATAGAATCAAGTAAATTGGAATAAAACTTCAGCCTGAGTAATATATTGCAACTGATCACCATAGCAAATATTTCTCAGAAAACGAAATAGGTATTTCATTAGTTATGCTCCAAATGCTTTCCTGGCCTAAGCTGAGATGGGTGCATTCTGCCATAATTTGGAGTGTGAAAGATATTACACTTTTTTTTATTATACTATAATAGAAGAGGAGAAAGAGAACAGGTAACAAGCAAACTAGGTAGAGCCATGGAAAACATCTAATTTGAGTTTAGCAACTATTCCGTTTTTCATTCATGGATTTTCTATAAAAAGAAAGAAAAATGGGAGTATTCCAGAAACATACAGCAGTTATGAACCAAATACAGTGTTGTCTGGTTCTCCGTATGTTTCTGTGAACCAGGCAGGACAATTAAATAATAAAAACTCCATCTGGAAATGCGCCAGGTGTGAAGTAGCATGAAGTGAGTTCCTGTGTTTCTCTATACATTCTTGGAAATCAGATTCTCCTTCTCTTTCTTTTGCTGACAGATCTTATTAATTTTTAGATGATGCATAAAAAGAGGTTAAACCAATGATGAATCATCCTGCATGTTATTAGGAGCTCTCTCTGTCGGTTTGCTAAATAGTTCTTCATCTATTTTTTCAGTCACATTAGTTACTGCATCAGTAAGCAATTTTGAGACAGATAGTCAGATTTTCTGGCCTGATAACAGGGTGCTAATGGAATGAGCAAGAAAACAGAGCTGAAAGCAAATATTTTCTTCATCTCCCATAACTTTGAATTATTGTATGGAGCAATCTTAAGTGTCTCAAATTTCCGTATGTTACTCTAGGTTCTTAAGCAGGTGCTACTTTCGAGGACCCCTTTGCTTGCTTTGTCTCTCTCTCTCTGTGTTTAACTGTGCTATTTTGCCCTTGGTAGTGTGCAAATGCACGAGCTAATCTTGAACATTCATTCCTCGTTACATTTTTAGTTGAGTGCAACATGTTTTCTTTTTTGACTGGAAAGGAGAGAGGGAGTTTCTTTTATAATGTAATGTAGGGAAGTATTTGGACAATGAAAGAGAAGGAATGTAGGATTACTACCTAGTATGTAGTGGTGAAAATATTAGTCCAGGACCAGAAAAACCCAGGTTCAAGTCTCTGCTCAGCTACTGTGTGACTTTGAGTCAATCACTCTCTCTTAGCCTGGCCTACCTCGAAGGGTTGCTATTGTGGAGAAAAATTGGAGGAGGGAGTGCTATCAACACTGTCTTTAGCTCCTGGAGCAAAGGGGTGGGATGACAAACAAATAACAGTCAAGAAAGTCAATGTTTTTGGACCACCCAAGTTGGCAGTGTGTGGGTGTATGTTATTCTTTCTTCTGGCACATCTCTGCTAATGTAACATTTGACCTAGGGAAGCTGCCACCAAAGCTAGACTGGTCTATAGTAACAAACTTCTCTCTGTCGATTGATTAAAGTGGAACATATCAATCTGACTGGCTTCACTTGTCATCAGTGAATTAATTGTAAGGATCAGCATCCATAGGATTTCCAGCATAGGATTAATGACTGGGGAATGACAGGCTTTTGTCTGTAGGAATTCCTATACCCAGGATGGCAGTTGGCATACCAGTCTTTTTTAGTGGAAAAGCCACCCTCACTACTTGGGCATCAAGTAATAAAAGTTGATTCCAGGAGCATCCATAAACTATGTGCCTAATTTTTTCAGGGGGAGCAGGACCCTTCCAGAACCCCTCGAACTCTTCCACTTTCTTAATAGGCACCACTAAGTGGAAAGGTGAATGCTCTAAAAATGAATATTATTGCCAGATTAATTTATATTCTGAGAGGAATTCCTGTTCAAATATCTGGAAAATATTTTCAGAAAATGAACTCTTTATTTAGAAATTTTTTATGGGGTTCTTTGATTCCGAGAATATCTTTACAGAAAATGCAATTACCAGTTAATGAAGGAGGATTCGGTTTTCTGAATCTGGAGCTATATCATCAAGCTTACCTACTGTCAAGTATTAAATACTGGAAGCCAACAATTGGTGTTAATTTTCTGATTTGGGCAACTTTGGAATATACATATATAGCACCTTTGGTTGGATGGACAGTATTAGGATCTAAATTATTATAGTTATAGTTATATTATTATTATAGTTATTAGTTATATAAATTTAAATAATAAATAAATAAATAAATAAATAAATAAATAAATAAATAAATGAATACAATAGAATTCTAGTTTCTCTGGAAACAATTATGTCAGTTAGAAAGCTATGGAATGGAATATCTAATAAAAAAAGATTTGATCCCTTTTCCCATGCTAAATTGACTTTATGGGGAAACCTAACATTAAAAATTGGGGAAAAGATGGTGATTTGGAAAATTGATTTATTGATAACAAATATCTATAAAAACTAATAGTAGGGTTGTTGTTTTTTAGTTTTAAAGGATTTAACAAGTTGTTCTAGTATCTCAGATGTCTCAGAAGCTGAAAATGCTGCTGGTCCAAACAATGTCCAAACCGCCCAGAGTCCCTCTTTTGGGGCAGATGGGTGGTGGCAAAATCTGAAAAATAAATAAATAAATAAATGTTGTTAACAAGTATTGTAGCTGCAAATATTGCCATTGGGTTACATCTGATAGATGATATATATCTCTTAACACAGCATATGTTAAAAATTCATCATCTATCAATTGGTCCAAAGTCAATAACCCCACTTCCCTCCAATTTTTCCAAAACACCATCTTTTCCCCAATTTTTAAGAAAGGAAGGGAAGCGCATGCGTAGTACGGAATCACTATTTTTCCCTCCCAAGAGATTGGTGGCAGCATGCGCACGCGCAGCGAGACTTTTCGCCTCCCTGCCGGAACCGAGGGCATTTTCGGGGTCCCCGGAGCCTGCCCTTTTGAAGGGGCAGCCGCTGCTGCCGCACAACAACCCGGAAGCACCGCCGCTGGCGCTTCCGGGTTGTCACACGACACACTTGGGGCCCCCAGGCGACACAGTATTGTGTCGCAACACACAGTTTGGAAAGCCCTATAGTAGACCATATAAATGTGAGTGTGTGACAAAAGCTAACATTTTCAGAGGATAATATTCTCTTGAATTATATAGCTAGTACATGAAATTGATAAAATATATGAAATATATTTTATTTCATATATATATAAAATGATATATATAAATATATAAAATATATAAAATGAAATAGTACATGAGAGGGGCGTGGTGGCTCAGTGGGTAAGACGCCAGGCTTGTCGATCGGAAGATCACAAGTTCGGAGGTTCGAATCCCTAGCCCTGCGTGCGGAGTGAGCTCCTGCACTAGCTCCAGCTCTTGCCAACCTAGCAATTCAAAAGCATGCAAATGCAAGTAGATTAATAGGTACCACTTTGGTGGGTAGGTAACAGCGTTCCGCGCGTGTCATACGGCCACATGACCGTGGAAGTATCTTCGGACAACGCTGGCTCTTTGGCTAACAAACGGAGATGAGCACCGGCCCCTAGAGTCGGACACGACTGCACAAATGTGCGGGGGGTACCTTTACCTTTATTACATGAAATTTATCAATTGGACAGTGTAAATGGATTCTCTGTGCCCTTACTATTGCAGCATTGGAAAGATAAATGTATGGTTCCATTTATTCAATGGATCGGAGACCTGTTTACACTTGTCACTTATGAGCGGATTGCCTATAGACGTAGACTGTAGCTTGAATCATGTCAGCTGGATTTCTATTTTCTCAGTGGAAATGTTTCGCTCCTTATCCAAGGAGCTTCTTCAGTCCTTATCTTCAGGATAAGGAGCGAAACGTTTCCACTGAGAAAATAGAAATCCAGTTGACATGATTCAAGCTACAGACAATTCCACCTGGATGACTGAGAACCTTCATAGACTATAGAAGTAGACTTTGTATGGACAAGTATAATGAAATATGGAATTCATTTATACAACATACAGTAGGTTAAAAAAAGCATGATAGTATAAGTGTATTAGAAATAAATATATATATACTCACATAATGTTTGCATTAGATACAGGTAGTCTTCACTTACCGACCAGCTGCTTAAAGGCCGTTCAAAGTTACAATGGTACCCCAAAAGTAGATTTCTGACTGGGGCCCGAAATTAGGACCCTCACAAGGCCTCCGCGTTCACATGACCCAGATTCGGCCACCCTGGAAGCGGCGGCCATTTTCGGTCACATGACTGCCCTTTGGTACCAGGAAGTCCTCCAGGCTTACGACGCTGGATTTCTGAGGCAGCAGGCCCGGTCACGTGGTCGCACTACTTCCTGTGATTTAGCAGCCGACAGAGGGAGCCTTGTGTGTGCCTTACTGTACAGGAAAGGTAAGTACTTTTTCCATACAGTACTATGTATTGACTTATGCTTGCCTTTAATTTTTTCCCAGGTTTTATTTAACTTAGGTAGAGATTTGCATGGTGGCATGCATGTTCCATCCTCTGCCTGTCTAATTTTTAATTATATTACAATACTGAATGCTGGTTTACTGTTTTTAAAACAGTTGTTTTATAAAAATCAGATTTATATACAGTACTGTACAGTAACAAAAGCTGCAAAGTTTACTACAGCAGGAAAAAAAAAGTTACAGTACTGTACTGTACCTTTAAGCCTGTTTAGTATTACACTGTACAGAGCTTTCCAAACTGTGTGTCGCGACACAAAAGTATGTTGCCACACACAGTCTGGTGTGTCGCCACACAACCCGGAAGCGCTGATCATCATCAGCGCTTCCGGGTTTTCCCGCGGCGACACACCAACGGCGGCGCACAAAAACCGAAAGCGGCAGCAGCGCTTCCAGGTTTTTGCGCGCTGCCACAACGGCGGCACTTCCGGGTTTTCCCACGGCGACACACCAACGGTGGTTGGTGTGTCGCCGCAGGAAAACTTTGGAAAGCCCTGATACTGTAGAACAAAGATTCCAGTGAAGACCTTACAGTAAAAGTTTTTAATAATCAACCAGTAATATTAGTTGAAAATAACAATAATATTAACTGAAAATAATACTACTGTAGCCACAGAAGCATTTCCATAGTCATATTTTGGTGGAAAGCATATGACTATCATACTCCGCCCCCCACAGTACTGCAAAGTAACTCCTGGTTTGCTTAACAACCACGCTGTTCACTTAACAACCGAAGAAAACCACAAGCCCCGATCTTGAATCATTTAATGACCACTGTGACTTGCTTAACCACGGTAAAAACGGTCGTAAACATGAATCTGGACTCACTGTCAGGGCCACAACTAGGGGGGGCAAGTGGGGCATGTGCCCCAGGTGCCACGCTGGGGTGTGTGTGCCAAAATGCCTCTTTTGACAGCCAACCCTGAGGGAGGCCCGCGCTTCTGTCGCCGCCACTGCCTGTGAAGAGACCCGCCGGGGCGTTGTGCATCTGGGCTCGTCCGCTCCCCAGCGCTGGCTGCGGGCTCCAGGGTGGCCGCAGGGCCGTGCCCCCCAGCGCTGCTCCAGACCGTCGCGCTTGGGAGTGTGGCAGAGGGCAGCTCGCTCTGCCCAGCCCAGATGGGCAGATGGGGGCACGCAAGAGATTGCAGCCAGGAGAGGGGCACTTGTCCCGGGGGAGCCCCGTGCTGCTTTGTGGAGGGGGTCTGCATTGGGGGTGTGGGGGAGACTCGACCCTGCGGGGGGGGGCACGGAATCCATGTTTGCCCTGGGTGACACAGAACCTAGTTGTGGGCCTGCTCACTATTATGACTTACAACCAAAAATCTGGGCTCAATTGTGGTTGTTAAGTGAAGACTACCTGTAATTATATATAGAATTATAATTGTTTACTGTTGTAACAACATATACTTTATATTTTATTTTTTTATTTTTTTCTGTTATATTTTTTCACTTTTTTAAGCACTTGTGTTTTTTTGACAATGTATATATCTTTCTGTTTTGTTTCCTTTTGTTAAAGAAAAAAAATAAAAAATAAGCAGCGCTAAGCAATCATTTAGAAATTTTATTCTGACATGGAGATGCATTTCCACATAATACAGGGAAGCAGATACTTTCTCTGAGCAGGCAGTCTGTTGACTGCCCACAAACATCATTATGGTGTTGTTTGACACAGCTTACAACATTGTCATTCTTTTATGTGTTTATTACAAATTCTCCCTGATTTTTTTCAAGGGATCTTTTTTTGAAGCAAAGGAGATATGTAGTCTGAAGATATTTGTCTGTGTGTGAAATACTAATTAATATACCAATAAGGACTAAGTGTTATAATTTATATGCTGATATTCCCCACATACTGGCTATCTGTAACTCAGTGAACACCAATCTTTCAATATGCTTGGCTAAGCCATGCCCATTTCATGGTCAAACCTGTGATGTGACTGAGATATCTGCCCAAGGTATTTTGTTGTGTCTTTTCTAGTGATCAGACAATGATATTACAGTCAGGAGTGTGTTTTTTTGTTGTTTGCTTTACTGAAACTTCTTGAAGATCAAACTCCAGTGAGTCTTCAAGAATTACAATATATGCAGGCAGGCAAACGTAATCCAATAACAATACACGATCACAGGCATGCTCAATCAATAAGAGAGCCAGTTTGGTCTAGTGGTTAAGGCAACGGGCTAGAAACCAGGAGACCGAGACTTCGAGTCCAGCCTTAGGCATGAAAGCCGGCTGGGTGACCTTGGGCCAGTCCCTCTCTCTCAGCCCAACTCATGTCACAGGGTTGCTGTTGTGGAGAAAATAGGAGGAGGAAGGAGTATTGGGCATGTTCGCCGCCTTGAGTTATTTATAAAAATAATAAAGGCAGGATAGAAAATAAATCAATAAATCAATAAATAATAACAATAACCCAATATAGTACATATCTCACTCCAACAATTAAAGTGCAAACTCAGTCTTAGACTCTATAAATTTGCACTGTCTTAAAAATAGTGAAACAAGGTCACTCAGGATGCAAGCTTAATGTGAAGATTGCATTGCAATCTGGTGACATCAAGGAAGTTTGCTGAGCTGTGTGAATCACGTACAATTTGTTATATTATGCACTGCATTACTTCAAGCCTGACTTGGAGCATATCCCCATTGTACCCTTAAGCTGTTCCTGCTCCAAGATGATGCTGGTTTAGTTTTAAGCTGGTTTAAGAAAGCTTGTCTGGACTGAGACATTTTAGCAGCAGCTTTTAAAGGATTCAGTCCCAATTGCAGGCTATCATGGCCCTCTATTGGGTAATTCTCCTGGACTTGTGCCCTTCCAACTTCTCATTCCTGGAAAATAATTGCCAATCACTTTCGTTTCTCTTGGTGAGTGATAGAAATAGAGACGATAGATACAGATTAGAGATAGAGATATGTTTGTATTTGTATATACATATACAAACACACGTATGTATATATACAATATTAAATTAATTTTATATAGACAGATTTAAAGCATCAGAACATACATACAGGCAGGCAGACTCAACAGCCATCTTTAAAATAAACCCTTTCTTGCATTTTCCCAGTTTTTCTTCAGGAAGTTTTGCTTCTTCTGTGATAGGTCTTTTTCAGCTGCTAACTGGTGATACGTGCTTGACACGCAGAACCTCTCTAGTTTGAAACCTGACAGAAACTTAAAAAAAAAAAACATTTTGTCCTTCCTTGAGCTACCTTCTTGTGGTGTGCTGAGGCCAGGAGCTGGGGCTGAAACTCTTCTACCTCAATTGACTGGAAAAAATATAAAATGGTTCTCTGGTGGACTTTTTAATGTTTTTTTTAAAGTCCCCCAGAAAAGTAGGCAGTTGAGGGAAGGAAATAATAATTTTTAAAATGCTGCTGGTTTTGAAATCCAGATGTTCTATATGTCAAGCATGTGTTACAGGCACTTAGCCACTGGGAAAGATCTACAGTATATGAAAAAGCAGCAGCTGACCTTTTTGAGGAAAAGCTGGGAAAATGAGGTTATTAATAGCCTCTGAAATTGCAGGGGGTTGCTTAGAATAAAGTCAAGTGTAGAAGGCAAACCGGATGGCAGTGCTTCAGCTGGCACAAGCAGGAAAACCGTACTTTCAGCCCAGAGCAGGAAAACATGGGTGGAGGTCACACCATGGGCTGGAGGCAGGGCAGGATGAGGGCAACTGATGCCCTAAGCACAGCCAAACAGTGGTGTGAAACTGTCATGCCATGAGATGGAATCAAAGGTGCTATCCGGTGACACCTTCAAACCAAACTATTGCACTTGGCAATAACTGTTGATATATAGCAACAAATAGACTCAAAAGACATAATTTCAAGGATTGTATTCATGGAACCCTCTTAGCTGGAGAAACATAGGCTTTTTAAACAAATAGTAAGGGTAATGGTTTGTACATTGGATTCCACAGAACAAAGCATTCTCTCAGTTCACTTTGGATACTTTTCATCGTGCGTTTTTTTTTTAATTAATTCATTTTTTGATGCCTTCGAGTCAATGTTGACTTCTGGTGACTGCCTGTACAAGTCCATGTAGTTTTCTTGGCAAGAATTTCACAAGTGGTTTGCCATTGCCTTCTTCCTAGGGCTGAGAGTGAGTGACTGGTCCAAGGTCACCCAGTTGGCTTCATGCCTAAGGCAGAACTAGAACTCACAGTTTTCTGGTTTCTAGCCTGATGCCTTAACTACTACACCAAACTGGCTCTCCTAGTGATCTACCAAGCCAGAATAATGAAAAGTGATGACACAGTTCCATAACAACATACATTTGATGGTCATCTCTTACTTATTAAGCTACACCTTGTCACCCTCAAATATCTGAGCAAATTGGCAGCCTTTATCTTTGGACTTTCCTTGTGTCCATTGTATTCTCTTCTCCATGTAACCCAAACTGTAGAATAATAATTCATCTTTCAACTGACTGTATTCTATTTCAGTAGTGTTTTCTTTAAGGTTACAAAGATTTGGGTGTATGCTAGGCCCTTTTAAGCAAAGACCTGAGGGTGGGGAAATGGGGAACCTCAAAAAAGTTCTTCTTTATTAAAATAAACAGCCCTATGAAAAGACAGTTTCACAAATTCAATAGGGAAA
Organism: Charina bottae; assembly: GCA_023362775.1. Classification (NCBI taxonomy): domain Eukaryota; kingdom Metazoa; phylum Chordata; class Lepidosauria; order Squamata; family Charinaidae; genus Charina; species Charina bottae. Next base: position 204,047,669 of record JALMGJ010000002.1, on the reverse strand, counting down.
ATCAATACAAAGTAGGGTTTTTTTTTAAAAAAAAAGAACACTGAAGTTTATTGTACAAGATTTGTAATATGTTTAAATACCATGAGAGCACTGGTTGCCAAATAACACCTTAAATATTTCAAATCTGCACATTATATTATAAACATTGGCAGTGATTTTCTTTGTAAATAGATTTAACCTTGAGCCTGCTGTCATTTTGTATTTTTGCACAGGAAATTAATTTTCTACATCCTCAGTGTACACTGAACAAAGAAAAAGTTGAAAAACTCCAAGGGATTTCCCCAAAAGCCTCCATATAAATTTTAAAATTAAACAGATGTTACATGATTACCATTAAATCAGAGCCATAGGTTTCTAAGTTATAAATGGTATCTGATGTTCTCAACCAAGAGATGAAGTAGATTTTTTCAATTACTAAAGATAAAAAAAGTCCTCTAGGATTTCATTGAATCCAAGAGTTCTTGAGTCTCAGCAAGGGTTTAGAAACATTCAAAATAAGTTAGTGTTTCCAAATAATTAGGTATTAATAAGGTAGAGGGAGAATGATTTGTCATTCCATCCTTCTCTGGCAATCAAAAGTGCAGCAACAGAAGCTTTTCCATTGGTTTCAATTACCTGAGTTGTTCTTTATTTTCTCATATTTGGGTTAGTCCCCTGTTAAGCAAATTAAGGCAGTTAAGCATGTCTTTGTGCTGTAGGCAATGACTACACTCTTTGTTTTACCTTTACAAATCCAAGAGACAGTCAGTTGTTATGACTTGTATAGTAGCATTTCAACTCCATAGGGTGTTATTATGTGTAGGTAGTTAAGGTGCTACTATAGCCAAATCCATGCTTAGGCCAACATTTTCCTTGGCTCAGCTTTGTCTGAGAGCAGGTAGATTTCCATTCTCAAATGATATTTACACCTAAAACAAACCACCCGAATGCTTCAGCCTTCAAATTTAAGGTGTGTATGCACTTAGTATATTGTACGCATGTATATAAAGAAATGGGTTCAGGCCAGAGTCTTATGTGCATTCTGTTTTTTTGTTTTTAAGATGCCCATGATGACTTCTTGGTTTGGTTCTAACATGCTGGAATTTGGAAGTTAATAAGACTCCCAAGACCATAAGACGAGTCCTGTCTATTTCTTGCAAAGCCAGAAGCAGAAGAGGAAAGCAATATTTCCCTCCTGTGATATTATTCAGATGCAAGCACAAAGAACATATCCTGAGCCTTCTTTATGCTGAGAAGGTTAGTAATGAAACCAGGAGAACATATGTAGGAACATACATGCAGGGCTGCAACTAGGGGGGACAAGCAGGGGGGCGCCAAAATGCCTCTTTCGATGGCCAGCCCTGAGGGAGACCCATGCTCCTTTCACCGCCGCCGCCTGCGAAGAGGCCCGCTGGGGTGTTGTGCGGCTGGGCTCGTCCGCTCCCCAGGTCTGGCCGCGGGCTCCGGGCTGGCCGCAGGGCTGTGCCTCCCCCAGCACCGCTCCCCACTTGGGAGTGCAGTGGCGGGCAGCTCACTCCACCCAGCCCGTATGGGCAGACGGGAGCGCAGTGGGTCCTTCCCCCGGAGCCAGGGGCGCACGAGAGATCGGAGCCAGGAGTGGAGCGCTTGTCCCGGGGGAGCCCCACACTGCTTTGTGGAGGGGGGTCTGTGTTGGGGGTGCGGGGGGGACTCGACCCTGCGGGGTGCACGGAATCCATGGGGGGGCAGAATCCATGTTTGCCCCAGGTGACACAGACCCTAGTTGCGGGCCTGCATACAAGTCCTTCTAGGGGGCTTGCTTAGCCTTCTCACTTTGGTGCCCTTCAGAGGTGGCTATTCAACATGGCCAAAGGATCTGTAATTAGAACACATTCAGAGGGTCCAGTCTGGGAAAGCGTATTCTAGCTTATCGAGCTAGTATAAAAAGGTCACTGCACTTTCATGTTGATATAGGGCAATCAATCTTTTTAATGGAGTCTTTCTAGTATGGAGTAAAGAATCTTATCTAGCTGGTCCATGTCATGTATCTAAGAGGCTTAAGTCAAGTTTAAGCCTAAATAAACTGCCTGATGAAATACATAACAAGGTAATTTGTCAGTGCATCCCAGATACAGTGACCAAATTGATGCAGATCTTCTTGGGCATTGATGGAAGACTCATGAAACTTCTGTCCCACCCTACTAGCCATGCAACTGGAAGCCAGCAGAGCTTTACCCAGTGCCTAAGAGAAATTATGTCATCACACAGAAGACTTATGTCTCTACTGTTATTCTTGCCCTTATGTATGAGGATACTCTGCTAAAACTCCTCCTCCTGAAGTCTCAGTAGAGTGCTGTAACTGTACAGAAGAAGGGCATTTTGCTAGCAGATGACTAAATCCTTGATTTGGCTTGTTGGGAAAAGATTCAGTCCCACCCCCAAGTGAGCCCAGACCTGCCGAACTATACATCAGCATCTAATCATTTATGTTACCTTGCAAACCAGGTCTGGTTCTAGAATATTGCTGCAGGCTTTAATAGATTCTGCTGCAACAGGAACTTTGTTGAATCATTCATTGTACACAAAAATGCTCTCCCTACTTAACATGTAGTCCCACCTATTATGGTTGAGACTGTTATGGTTGAGACTACTGATGGACAATTTCTGTGCTCAGATCCCATCACAGACTGAACTGAACCTCTACAACTCTCTATTGGAAGTATCAGAAGCATATGCAGCTTTACTAAGCCTTTACCAAAATGAGTATTCTGTTCATTTTGAACTCAACCTAAATGTACTAAGGACTGCAAGAAAAACCAATCAATCCTAGACTAAATAAAGATGGACTGCTCCTTTGAGGTGATGACCAGCAAGCAAAAACTCACATATTTTGGGCATTTGATGCAAAAATATTATGCTTGGTAAGACTGAGCAAAGTCATAGAAAATGATAATGGATACATTGGGTGGGAGAGATTACTAGAATGTCTCTTGAAAGAGATACAGGCTCTTACTAGTGGTAGGTTAAGCATTTCTCCATAATTTTAAAAAAATATCTGTAATAAAACAGAACAACAAAACTAATGAGAGGGAAAAAGAAAGTACAATAATAACAAAAATTATATGAGGGTTGAATGAAAAGTAATGCTTCCACTTTTACAACTTTAGTTTAAATAGATATATTTTAGTAAATGAAACAGGAAAATAATCCTTGAAATGAGCTCTTTAGTTACCTGTATTCACATCTTCACATAATCATCACTATTTACTATACACTTCTTCCAATAATGGAAAAGCTTTTTAAAACCATCACAAAAGAACTCCACACTTTGACTCTTCAACCAGGACTTGGAAATCCTTTCCCCTCTTCATTTGAGTCAAACAGATGCCCATAAAGGCATTTTTTTCAATTTTGGGAAAAGATGGAAGTCGTGTGACACCAAGATGGAAGTCGTATGGCAGGTGGGGTAAGACGGTGAGTTCCAACTTGGAATGTAGCACTCTGAGTTGATAGTGATGCCAGGTTCAAGGAAATCCATGTGAATAACACCATCTGCATCCCAAAAAACTATAAACGAGTCCTGAGTATCAATTTTTTTTCCACAGGTAAAAAGCACTGTGATATATTCCATGGACTAACACTTTCTTTCTGGGTCATAATGATGAGCCCATATTTTGTCAGCACTCATGATGCTGTGGAGAAATTCCTTGCCTTCATTCTCATAGTATGACAATTGCTGGCCAATTTCAACTCTTGACGCTTTCATCTCTGCCATCAGCATGTGAGAAACCCATTTTGCACAAACCTTCCAGTATTGAAGAACATCAATAATGTGACCCACATATTTTGGTGTGAAATGCCAAGCTTGAGAGCAATTTCCCTTTGAGCGATTGTCCTTAATCAGTTCATCAAACTTTCTCAAGTAAAACGCATTGGTTGCTATCATAGATTGTCCACTTTGTTCTTGATCACATAAATCAGCTCTTCCCAGTTAACCATCTTTACATTTTTTTGGCCTAGAAATGCACAATACTCATGTCAACACAGTTATATCACCATAAACAGCCTACATTTGGTGATGAATTTCAACTGGAAAGACTCCTTCAGCAGTGACAAATTCAACCCTGGCACAGTGCTTAAAGTGCACTGACAAGTACTTACCACAGGCTTCCATTTCATTAACAATAGCAACACAACTTTTTCTCATGTCAACTTCCTGCCAACTGAAGTGAAAAACATAAGTTAATGAACACACCAGAGCTTCTAGAGCTGTTAGTAACTTACAACAGTGGAGGCATTACTTTTCATTCAACTCTTACATATACAGGGTTCCCCTAGATAAATATATTCAAAATTATTTTGCACAGCACTATCAATAAAGGCTGACCCTATTTCATTGTCATTGTCTATACATAATCTATGTCTGTAGGTACCTTATTCATAAATCCTAAATAACATCAGTTCTTCCATCCACTGTGTAATTGGGGCCATGTATTTATCTTTCCAATGTTGAAACACTAGTCTGTTAGCAATAAGAAGGGCACAGAGAATACATTTCTTTTGTCCAGCAATTGATTTCCATCCAAAAGATTAAACCTTATTTCAAAATCAAATTAATATACACAATTACCTCTTCCCAGAATATAATAACTTTAGGACATAGCAAAAACATGTTTTAATGAAGCATTATTCTCACTGAATCTCCAACAACATAATGATTTACTAATTCCTTTACTATATGAAAGCAATGGGGTCCAATAAATTCATTTAAAGTCTATTGAAATGTTTAACACTGATGTTAAGACAGTTTCCTATTCTTTAGACAAAATGAGGATTTGATAGACCGAATAGAGTAAGGTTTTTGTTTCTGCACTACCAGGTGCTGAGCAAAACTTGATGGCACCCGAGGAACAAGACTTCTAATCTTGAGAGCTGGCTCAGAGAAAAGAGGAGATACAATTGCAAGGAAAAAGTAGCTCTGGGCGAAAATTGTTAATGGGGAGGGGCCAGCCAACTTTCCAACCTTCTCCTCTAAAAATGATTTCCACCCTAAGACTGATCTTATGCAATGAACATAAAATTACATTGAAATGCCAGGCTGTAAAAAAAACCTTGCTGGATCACCCCAAAGTCCTATCTAGTCCTAACCAGATAACCAATGAGCCCCAAACACTACCCTTTGTCTAGGAACTGATTTTCAATAGTATACTATTTTGAGTTAGAGCAATAGTCTTCCCCATAATGATGTATGGGTGTGGGAGTTGGACAATAAGAATGGATGACCGAAGAAGAATTGACACATTTGAATTGTGCTGGCGTAAATTGTTATGTTTACCATGGTCAGCCAGAGTAACCAACAGAGAAGTGCTGGACCATATAAAACCAGATACATTATTAGAAGCCAAAATTGTAAGACTATGGCTGACCTACTTTGGCCATGTCATGCATGCAAACTCACTAGAGCAGGGCTTTCCAAAGTGCCGCCGCTGGCGACACACGAGCGGCAGTGCGGCGGCGGTGGTGCGGGGGCGTGTGCGTGCGGCAGCGACACAGGAGAGCATACGGCGGCGCGTGCGTGCACAGCGGTGGCGTGGGGGTGTGTGCGGCGGCGCGTGCGTGCATGGCGGCGGCGCAGGGGGTGTGCGGCGGCGCGGGGGGGCGTGCGTGCACGGTGGTGGCGGCAGTGGCTGCCACCGCCACCGTGCACGCGCGCGCCGCCGCTTCCGGGTGGTGTGGCGACACACCACGCTGTGTGTGGCGACACACTTTTGTGTCGCGACACACAGTTTGGAAAGCTCTGCACTAGAGAAGTCGGTGATGCTAGGAATTGTTAGTGGAACAAGAAGAAGGAGCAGGCCAAGAATTTGCTGGCTCGACACCATCAAAACAGATACCAAGATGAACATCCAGCAATTGAAAGAAGCTGTGCTTGATAGGGCAGCATGGAGAGCTCTCGTCCATAAAATCGCTAAGAGTTGGACACAACTGAATGGTTAAAACTAACTAACTAAATACTATTTTGAAGCACTGTCTATGACCAGGATGACAAGAGTCTATTAACAGACTGCCCTTCTTACACTAGAGGTTCATCTCCATTCATAGTGTTGTTCAACAAGGTAGGAGAGCATGCAGAACTTTCCAATCCCTTTATCAGCTGTGGCCATAAGTGTCATCTACAGTATTTTCTTGTGTGACCTGCGGATGTTTCTGCTCTCTCCATGCAAATGTTACATGTACATGTAACACATGTAACATGCAAATGTGCATGTAATGCATGTAACTACATGTAATGCACTTTACATGTGCATTACTTGTGCATGTATATCTGTATGTGTGCACTTTCTTCCCAGGGTCTAATCAGGGTATATGTATATACATTTAAATCAGGGTTTCTCAACCAGGGTTCCATGAGAGGTCACTAGGGATTCCCTGGGAGATCACGATTCATTAAAAAAAATATTTCAAATTCGGGCAACTTCACATTAAAGAGGCAAGTTTCATTCTTTATTTTTAGTTTAAGAACACTGTTAATGCATACTGTATATACTGGCCTATACATGAAATGAATATAATAATTTTGTAACTTTTGGCCTATATTTGAGCCGGAATCTGCAGGGGTTCCCCAAGGCCTGAAAAATATTTCAAGGGTTCCTCCAGGGTCAAAAGGTTGAGAAAGGCTGACCTAAATAAATAAATAAATAAATATTGCCTGCTTGAATGTATGTCTGCATCATTACACTTTTACTACATGTTGTATCTACATATGTTTGTATGTGCATGCTTCCCCCCAGGGATTGTGCTTATGTTTTACTTGTGTGTTGGTGTGTTAACACCTCATGGTGTTAATGTGTGTCTTTGTACATCTGTTCTAGAAAACACAAGGCAGGTTGAATATGGAAAGTGCACAGAGTTTGGCTTCTGGAATTCTTTTCAACCCCTTAATAGTAATCCCTTGAGCCTCCCTTCAATCATGCGACTGGGGGTCTTAAGAATGGACCAGTCAGCAGCATTCTGAGGTGTTGCCCAATTGCTTTTTCCAATTGCCTTTCTTATAGGGAGGCATTGGAGATTTTTTTCTGTAGCCAAGCAAAATCTAGCTCATTCCAAGTACAAAGTAATTGGTGCAATGGCATCTGCCGCAATCCAGATATCAAAAAGATGATATATGTGTGGTGACATTGTTATACGAATGCTGCAATAATGAAAGTATATGATGATGATGATGATGATGATGATGCTAATATACAAATGCAACCATGGGAAGATATGTGGAATAAAGGGCTAAAATTTACTTTGTGTTATAACTTAAAGGAAAACTTTTACAAGATGATGTACAGATGGTACATGACCCCACAAAAGCTTGCTAAAATGTATGGGAATGTTTCCAACTTATGTTGGAAATGTAAAAAAAAAGAGGGGTCTTTTTACCATATGTGGTGGACATGCGAGGTGGCAAAGAAATACTGGACTCAAATACATTCATTGATGCAAAATATATTACAAATTCGAACTGCATTTAAACCGGAATTATTTTTATTGGGAATATCAGAAGAACAAATAGGAAAGCAATTTAATAGAATTATACAATATATGGTTACAGCAGCAAGACTTCTGTATGCACAAAATTGGAAAAACTATATCTTACCAACGATACAAGATTGGATGTTAAAATTGATGGATATGGCAGAAAATGACAAATTGACATGTTCATTAAAAGAAAATTCAAATTATTACTTTCTTAAAGAGTGGAAACCATTAATGGATTATTTGCAACATGCAGGAGGAGCAAAGCTTATATGGGGTTTTGAAGATTAAAGTATATATAAACTGATATATTAGACAGGAAATGTTTTTGAATGTTATATAAAGAACTAGCATGTATGATAATTTTTGTTAATTACTATGACCAGAGATAAATCGGAAATTAACTAATTTCTATTTCTTATTTCTCTCTTTTTTTTCTTTACTTTTCTACACTTTTTTTCTTCTTTCTTTGATTTGTATTTCTATTTCTTTTTCATTTCTAACTTTTAACTATGTACAGTATATCTAAAACCTTAATAAAATTTGGAAAAAAAAAGATGATGATGATGATGCAAGCACATTATTATGTATTGGTACAAGTATATAAGTCATGGCATTTGTGTGACGACATAATCGTCTTTCATCATTTGCCTTTCATTGCCCCTCCTTGAAGATGCCCATGAGTTGGTGCAAGATAGAGGAAGATATTCTGCCTATACTGAAAGATTGCAGATAGTTACCAATTGCTTTCTGGACCCAATTAAAGGTGTTAGTATTAACACTAAAAGCCGTACCCAGGTTAGGGTCTGATTCTCTGAGGGATCTCTTCTGTAATAAATGTGCATGGACTTTAGATCTGGAAGAAGAAGCTCTCTTCTGAAATTGTCCAACATCAGTCACAGGCTAAGGAATGCACTGGTTCAGTAGGAAACGCTGATAAACTTACATCACTACTGCCAGGATTTTATTCATGTTTACTTTGCTTGTTTTTATTTCTTGTACTTTTTCTGTGTATGGTTTAAATTGTAAACCTTGAGTGCTCTTTTCAAACAGAAATGCTGCATATGAATCAAGTTTTTTTTAAAAAAAAATGCCTATGATTAATTTTATGTTGTGATTGGATAAACAATAGTAATATAAGATGATTTATCTTAAATATTGCAGTATTGGCAGAATATCTTACCCAGACAATGCTCAGGAGGAATTCTGGCAGAATTGTTCCTGAAGAACAGTTTTCACAATGAACACAAGGCAATTAAATAAAACATATTTTCTGCAATTAGGAATGGATTCCCAGATTTTTCCCAAGCAAGAGATTTGGTTCTCATAAGCAGAATAAACAATCCATGGCTCCAGGGCTACAGACAACCCCTGAAAGTCTTCCAAAAGTCAGGGTGCAGCCCCCAAGTCTTCCCTTCTTGTTAGCAACTTGTAGTTTTTAATGTGACAGAAGGGGAAAATGATTAAATAGATGACTGGAAAGTAATCATATACATACATACCCATCACGCTATTCCCTTATGGGTTAAAACATGTTATGCAAAGTACAGAAAATAAATATGAAATAGTAAGACAAATACATTAAGGCATGAGGTAAGCCAAAGAAAAGGAAATACAGCTAAATATGATTTATACCAATACCATTCACTAGGCCTCTCCATGCCTTTCTCTCCTTGCAAAGCATGCCTGCTTCTACCATGTCTGTATCCCAATTCATATGCTGCCTTTTCTTATCACATCACTCATTCTGTGGATCTCATTGACTTCATCCAATCATGTTAGCCCTTTGAGGTAGTCCAGACAAGAAGCACAACTAGGAGTCCTAGCTCTATCTTTATTGTAAAGTTACATTAACAGAATCCTGCAAGACTGAAAGCATTTCTCTCCTCCTTTCCTTTTGCTCTCTGGAAAAGCACGGAGGGTCCCTTCTGAAATGTTTCCCATGACCTCCCTCCTTTTGTGGGCTGAGACATCTTTTACACGCCGGTTGTCCAGTCTGTGGCTCTCCCTCCTGTCTCCCAAGATCATTCCCACATACCAATACAAACCATGACTTGTCTCCCCCTTCCTGTTGACCGATGCACTCTTTTTTCATATATCTGTTTTGCAGTTCAGTCCTAATTCATTCTTTCTATACAGGGTTACCGTATATCCCAGTGAAGCAAGGCCAGCACTGCTAGTTCTACATTTCTTCTTCCTTTTTAAACCTGTGTGTATGTGTGAAAAAGGCATCTGGCACACTTCCCCACTATACCTGCCTTGTGAGGCCCCCAGGTGGCTGCCGTCTTCTTCCCCACAGTGGCTGGCCTACACACCTTGAACTGCTGCTTCTCCCTGAGCCATCAATCCAAGCTAGTTCTCCATTTTTCAGTGCAAGAGACCTGGTTTGGATGATACATTATATGGTCACTCTATCTCAATATGACCCAGCCAACATACTTCTTTGGTAATGGTAATTAACTTTTTATATTCAATCCATGCTTAATTACTACCATTCATTCTTGACCCTCATTTTACTAGACATACTTCTTAAGTTCCCCATTCCCATTGCATACTATTTTTTTTACCTACCTTACTTCCATTTCACTGACCTCAGTGAAAACTTTGTCAATGTGTATATTATAACCAAATTTCAATGTAACTGTTATCTTTGTTTAGTACAAAATCAGAAGGAATCTGGTAGCACCGTTTGCGATTAACAAATTTTATTAAATTTGTGTTAGTTGGAAAAGGTGCTACAACTCTTCTGCTACCATGGACTAACATGTTCTCCTCTTACAATGTCTACTTTGTTTAGTACATAACATAATTTTTAAAAAAAGGCGTTTTCTTTTCTGACCCATGCAAACTGGAACAAGGCTAATAGTAAGAGATTTTGGTACCTCGGAGCAAGACTATTGAGGACATGACCTAGCTGGGAAAGGAGTCATGATTTCGGGAGAAAGAAGAAATCTGCATAGAGAGGCCTGGAAGGCTTCATTTGGTTTGCGGATGAGAGCTTTCCAATTTCTATGACTTTTCTATGGCTAGAGGTATAAGAGAATTCTGGGGATGAATTTGGTGAAACTTTGCCTTTGCCATAAAATTCATGTGCTCCAGCTAATTATACAATGCAGTTCCTGGAACACAGAGATACCACATGTGACCAATGAGAAATACTGAATTCAGTAACATTACAGGATCATAACTAATGATTTGCCCAATATTTCACAGGCTTTATAAACCTCAGAAGCATAAAAAGAAGCAACAAGCATGCTGTCCATTAATTAGATGGGAAATGGAAATAAAATAGACAAAGGAAAAATATTCTGTGTATTTTGTTAGCCATTTAAGAGGCACCTTTATGATAGTTTTCAATTTTTATGTACACTTTGATGTGTAGGGTGCATTCTTTTAACTGAGTGATCTTTTCAAGAAGATAAATCAGATACACATTACACACATCTGATTTTATTAAAAGGACTTCACCAGAACCTATCTTTGTTCAGAAAGGATGTAAGTTTAACTTTTCCCCTCTTCTTAAAAAAGAAAAGAAAGAAAGAAAATCACCTGATACCAATTAGAATTCCTTTACTGCTAAGCTGATTTATAGTACTGTAATACAGCACTGAAAATATGAAAGCAGAGAAGCAATATTTCAAATTCAGCATAAAATCAACAATAAAAATGTATATTTATAACCTGAAAAGTATGATTTCATCTTGGAGAATTACCAAGCTAATAACTATAATAAGCAAGATTTTTGGTTGTACCATATTGCATCTATTAAATACTTCAAATGGAGTGGGAATAAATCAAATCACAAAATCATTTCTGGATATTCAGACATATTTTTAAATATTGTAAAATGTGAATTACTATCACAACTGGTTATCATTTGTTCATATATTTCAAGCAGGTTTGAATCATGATCTTCATTGTTACATCTTCCAAAATGCTGGACGGATGCCCGTAAGTCTGAAAAGCAATTTCATTAAATAAAGATTTACTAGCCTTGGAAAATAAATTTTAAAAACTCAACAAAAATACATGGAAAAATATGGATTCTAATCACTACCCAGGAAACACGTTAGATACAGAAATGATGTTTATAAGAAAGAAAATGGTTGGTAAAAATGGCTTAAACCCAAAATTCCTGGTCCAAGTTTCGAAAACAAGCAGGGAAGCTCTGAAGCAAAAGTGATGATTTCAAGCTGATCTCTTCCACATCATGGGTTGGATTCATAGTTTTATTCTACTGCCAGGATCATCTCCAAACAGGGTTTCAAGGAAACTGCTCCCTCTGGCATCAATTCCCTCTCTAATTCCTCTCTAGTCCAACCTCACCTAACATTCTGGAGGACCCATAACCTCCTATAGACCCATAATCTGTAGGAGATTTACAGGGATCATAATGGAGCAGAAGGGGAAAAGGGAAAGTGGCAAATAATCTATTTTCCCCTCTTCAAAAAATTTCAATTGGATGAAAGAACTCCACTGGAAGAAATTGTCTTTTCTATCAGCAGATTTATTAGCATCAGTTCCAGTGATTAAACCCTAATGTGGTGAAATAAAAATGCTTTAAACAAAGGAAAGGCAAGTTCACAGGAAATTTATAAAATAACCTTTGGATGTTTCTAAAATGAAGGAAGTGGACTGAGAGAAATATTGGCCTCTTTCTATAGTGGAAATAATACTGGAAATCTAATACTGGAAATCAAAGTCAACTATTCAAATGGATTGGGTTCAGGAATGACAAAAAAAAAGCTCTTTTCATAACATACAACGAATGTAGGAAATTTAATGCAATGAGATGTGATGGCTACCAGTCTAGACAGCCATAAAAAGGGCTGGCAAATTCATGGAGAATAAGTCTGTGGTATTTACCACAATGGTTCCGTTGAACTCAAAGGAAGGGATAGGGGACCTGTGGTCTTCAGATATTGTTGACTTCTATTGCTTAGCATACTTTCTCATTATTAAGTTGCTTGAGGGCTCCTAGGAGTTAAAGTGTATCAAAAGTTGGAGGATCATAGGTTCTTGCCTCTGTCATGCAGAAACTCAGTGACGCAATCTTCAAGTACCCTGATGGCAAAAAGAAGAAAAGGAAAGAAGGAAAAAAAGATCTGGAGACCCACCAGTGGCTTATCAAACTCTGTCTTATAAAACATGAACATCAATTTTCCCATAAAGATATAGTTTGGGCCTCATTGGTACATTTCCCCCCTTGTTTGTACATACTACTATTTTTATCTCCAGAAATATTGGCTGTTTTCACAAAACTCATTTAACTGGGATAAGTAGGAGGGAGAAAAATGTTTTGTGAACACTATAACCCACCCTTAGATGAGTGAGTGTAGTTTCCCTTGATCAATAGTGTTATGCAAACACAGGTGAACAGAGAGTTAAGTTTCTCTTCCTGCGGCAAGCAAAGAGATAACTGTCTAGAGCAGCCTCTCCAACATAGGGCTTCTCTAGGAACTCCCTCACTTTCCCCCTCTCTGATTATAGGGATGCACCCAGGGATAGCTGGCATCGCCCAACAGTGTTCTCAGTTATTGTTAATGAGGTATCTTAATTTTGCTCATTGACTAGGATAAAATAACATTAAGTAATGAAATTTATGAACATCCTATTGTGACAGTCTGACCTATAAACTGTGGGAAACTAACTAAAATTTGGAATTACTAACGCAAACTATAAAAATCAAAATCCCACTAAAATGTTAAGATTATGGAAACTACAGTGCAACACAGTGCAGTATAAAATTGTGTGATTTGAAACAATGGCTAACTATCTGAATTTTGACATCCTTTAGAAATGAGAAAAAAAAATGAAACGCTGATTTCTGCTTGAGATAATAATTCACATTCAGCCACATGCCTTCTATATATCTATCTAACGTGCATATAGATGAAGTCTGACTATATATAAAATGAGATTTGTTACAGTAATGAAAGTTCAATGTAACTTGTCCCTGCAGGGATAAGCACCTGGCATCTTCTAAGAACAATTGATTTTGTAGCTGTTGGGTTTTACTTAGTAGCACATGGTCAGTTCAATTCAAAACATGACTTCAGGGCATGGTGGGACATTTTTCCTGAGCCCAGCTGACCATTACTGACTATTGATGCTGCTGCTGCTACAGGGAAATGTCCCAGGAGATGGTGGTCATGAGAGTGGGGGAACCAGACAGAATGACCCAGTAAGATGTCAGACAGGAGATGTATCAGGCACTTTGCTTGGGCTAAGCCTAAATGTGGAGTTCATACCAATAGAGATTATATTGTTGTCTACTTTTCATTTCTCAGATAATTATTTTGAAAGTTTGATAACTGTATTATAATACCTTTGACAAATCTCGATGATGTCCTCTAGGAGAGAAAAAAACTAACATCCTCTGCTGCTGCTCTTTTTTTTTTTTTCCTGCCTATCTTGTAATAGTTGAAGCTAAGCTATCACTCGCAAGTCTCAAAGCTGATCCAGTGGGGAAGAGTTCAACACATTGATATTTAAAACAACTGGAAGGGCTTGTTGTTTAAAATGTTGCCTGCTTCTGTTTTATTGCCTAATGGATCTGGGCTCTTGGTTTTCCTCTGTAGAGGCCTACAACCATTTGTACCAAATGTTTCACATTATTCAGTGTGAAAAGCCTCCTATTCTTTCCGATTTTTACAAGTGTATACATCCACAGAAACCTGATATTTCATATTTCATTCTACTTTGTGAATGTCATTGTGAGGGAGGCTGGTTCACATGCAACCCGCCTTGCCTGTCTTTGATCAGCTTGACCGCAGCTAATTGTAAATGGAGAACAAATGAAAGAAATATTTATAAACTTCATGGGAATTCAGGCAGGGCCTAAGCCTTTCCTAATGCCTCCATTCACAGAAAATGTTTATTGAATAGCTTTAGTCTACTGTGTATTTATACAGTGTTAGATTGAGCTTGTTCAGAGAAGATACAAAAGGTTAGTACTGTAAAGGGTCTGGATTTCTTTCTTTCTTTCTTTCTTTCTTTCTTTCTTTCTTTCTTTCTTTCTTTCTTTCTTTCTTTCTTCTTTCTTTCTTTCTTTCTTTCTTTCTTTCTTTCTTTCTTTCTTTCTTTCTTTCTTTCTTTCTTTCTTTCTTCTTTCTCTCCTCCCTCTCTCTCTCCCCTCCTTTTTTCCTTCCTATTATATTTTGCCTTCTGCTTTACAGAACATGCTGTTTGTTGAGAAAAAGAGTTACACCACAGTTGTTAAACTCCAAGGAATACAGCTGTACGGAAGACAAGCGAGAGAGAGGAAGAACCCACCGTAAAATCTAAAACTAATTTTGAAGTGCAAAACTGAGTTGGGAAAAATCAAATGAAAATGTTAAAGATTTGTCCAAAATAAAGTCATAAATACTTTGAGCTAAGGGAAACAGCTGCTGGATCATGCACACTAAGTCTTGAGAGAGACAACACCACAAAAAGTTTAATACCATCAAATAAACCAGCACTTGCCAGCAATATATGCATCCCCTTGGACTGCTGATCTTCTCACATTATGCCTTTTTTATGCCCCCATTTTACAACTTTACAACTGAAGCTATGGCCCACAGTTTGAAACTCTTTCCTCAGTTGCTTCCGAGACACTATTTTGTCTAGAGCCAAACTAATGCAGTGTTGTACTCTTGTGGCCATAGTATTGTCTTTGCGTTATGCTTGTTGTTTCTGTTGTCAGATAATGACATTTTGCTCATTTTAATTCTGCATTTGTTTACTTGTTCATTTGCATTGGCTTTCCACTGAACTATTTTTCAATATGGAGATTTATTTGAATAGAAATTTTCATATGTTTATAGAAATTTATTTCTAGTGTTTTGAACATATTACATTATTAAAAGACCCTAATAAGCTAAAATTACATTTTTCCTGTAAGGGACATATGGAATAGAGGAGCAAGACAGCTGCCATGATGTTATTATGCTTGGTCCTTGTAGTTAGCATGTGCAGGGATGTAATTGAAGGAACTGTTCTGAAGTATGAAATTCAGGCAGCCACAAAGGAATAGAGGAGTTCAGATGTTATGTATAGTAGCATAAGGGGCTTGTTAACATGAGTTCTCCTCTTCCAGGAAAAGGTTGACTGTAGACTCTTCATAAAGGTATTGGAGAGTTCACAAATCATGTCCTGCTTGAGTAAAAGGATGGGTCTCAACCTCACCTCTTAGGTGACTGAGAAGGGAGAAGAGTGCTGAGGGAACTCAGAATTTTTTCTCCATCAATCCGCATCTTATATTATTCCCTGAAAATACATTGTGTCCAAAGGCAGCAATGTGCAGAAAGCTTGCAGTGTTGCTGTGGACATCAGTGGGATCCACATCATCTACTGAAAATACAATGAATCAAGATAATCCCATTATTTTACTTGGTCAATAAACAAGATCTCTTTAAAAATCACATAATTCCCATGCAATTAAGGTAAATATTATTAATATGTTTGGAGTTTTTTTGGGGTGCCTTCAAGTCAGTGTTGACTCCTGGAGACTGCCTGGATAAGCATCTGCAGTTTTCTTGGCAAGATTTCAGAAGTGGTTTGCCATTGCCGCCTTCTTCCAGCTGGATTTGTGCCTAAGGCAAGATTAGAACTCATAGTCTTCCAGTTTCTAGTCTAGTGCCTTAACCACTACACCAAACTGGTTCTCTAATAAAATGTTTAATAATATGTTTGTAAACACTCATAATAAGTTAGCTTACAGTAATAAATGTAGTGAGCAGTATAAAACTACGTTTTGTGAACATTACAAAACTATGTTGTGTGGATATTACATAGCATTCTCCTTTGATCTAGTCATGATTCCCATTGTGATTTGGAGTTATCACAATTGGGAAAGTGTTAATGCAAATACAATGTTACCTATGGTAGGCATCAACTTTTAAAGGAGGCAGAATTAATGATACCTACCCATGGTATGGGGTTGGCTGAATTAAGTATGGGAAGAAAGGAGAGTAGAGAAGAAATGTGTGTAAAGGCTTTTAGAATATTTTTTGGGAATAGAAGCTTATTTATTCCTCTCACTGTTTCTGCTGACAAGGGTAATTTAGGACTATCAGATCTGGCCTACAAAAATCTGGACAACCATTAGATAAGAGTTTTCTGTATCTCTTTGTTTTCATCTGGTGGTTATCCAGATCTTTGCAGTCTAGATCTGGTTGTCCTATATTCTTTAAGTGCAAGGGGAAGATAGTTCAGTGTTGTATTTTTTGGGATATGTGGGAAGTTCGGTCCTGAAAATAACCAAACATTTGATGCTTGTATATAAACAGCAACTGAAGTTGCTTTCCACAGCAGAATACTTCCCATCCTCCAAAAAGACCATTATAACAACAGGGATTCATTTTTGTCAACCATGGAGAAAATGAACGGATAAATAAATAAATAAAGTTGGATAATGTATTCAACTGAATCAGAGAACTTAGCCTCAGAGTGGGTAATTGGAGTGTTATTTATCTGTCTGGACTTTGCAAAGAATTTGTCTGGGCTTGTCACAAACACAGTAACTAAAACTCTTACTTAGCCTGTAATACGAGCTATGAAAACTGTGTTAAATTTAAGTGGCTTGAAAGCCATGGGCTTTTAACCACAATTGCAGAATGAAAGAAAAAGTAGTAAAGGAATATAGCTTGCAAATCACTTTTATGGAAGTTGCTGAGGCAACAGAATCAAACACCAATACAGGATTTTCAAACAGATTAATTTAAAAAATACTCATCCATTCAGACTCTACTTGAGGTTTCAGATATATGCACTCTTGCCTAGAAGCCAATATTATGGGAGAAAATGCAATTTATTTCTTAGATGTTCATAGGATTGAATTATAACTGCTGAAGGAGTCAGAAACATTTGATTTAACTCATCCTGTAATAATTGATGGTGTAAACAAAGATACAATGGACTTCATTTTTCCCAGTGAAAAGCACAACAGTCTTCGAGTGATCCAAGATGGGGAAAAAAGGGGCAATGACATCCCTGAAATCCTTGTTCAGGTAGCCAAGATCTACAACCTAAAAAAAGACAATCTTGAGAGAATCATTTTGAGGACCATCATCTTCACAAAGCCTGTACAGTATGTCTCTTCTTTTAACACTCTCCAGCCATGCTATTCTACTGGTGAAACAAGATCAGAAGTCTGCTCCTTTGCTTTCCTGGTTTTAAGGTGAAATACTGGGAAGGCAGAACTGAGGAGGGATAAAAGCAGAGGAAAAGAACTGAAAATGGGAAGTAACAACTACCAAAAAAAGTCCCTCAATGTTCAGTCTTCAGTTGAATTCAGTATCCCTGTAGGTTTGATGCTTGAATCTAAAACAGAAGGTTCATCAAGCTTGATGGGTAAAGACAAATGGGGCATTCTAGCCCTATCCTCAATCAGTTCTATCCCTACTTCTCTACACTCCCAACCCTTCATATGTCATTAAGCCACAGCCCCAGGCCCAACAAATCTTATTTTTCCAAGCCTGTCCCCTCATCCCTGCTTCTCCAGTTTTCTATTACCTGAGGAAGAGTAAAGAAACTGCTTCCCATCTTTCCTTCAAGTGAGGTTACTAAGATTGGGTTTGCCCTTTATCAACCCACAAAAAAGAAGACAAGGATTGAACAGGCAAATGGATGGCTCTCGCTCGCCTAGTTCCTTAAGGTTTTCTATCTTTAACTGTATGGGGTAGGTAACTTCTGGCATTCCTGATGTTGTTGAATTACAACTCCAAGCATCCATCACCTTTGACCATCTTTGCTAGAGCTTCTGCAAGTTGAAATTCAGTAATACCACAGGTTGCTCTCCCAACTCTTTCATGCACTTTCAGATTTGTTGTTACATCATCAATGACACAGAAAGAAATAATAGATTAAGGTAACAGCTACCATGAGATGACTCAATATGGAAACAGCAAGAGAGAAACAGACAAGGAGGTCTTTAGACCACACTTCCTTAATTATGGTAGAATATTATAATAATATTGTTAAATAAGTAAGATTAGTATAGTATAGTATAGTATAGTATAGTATAGTACAGTACAGTACAGTACAGTACAGTATAATAATATACACAAGACATACTCATCAGATTATATTCCCTTTTGGAGTAAACAATCTTGTGCAAAGCATAGCAAAAGAATAATAAATAATAAGAAAAACCAATTAGAGATCAGAAAAGGAAACAAAATTTAATTAAATCACTATAACCTCTTGCTACCTTCCTATCCTTGTAAGCTGTCCTTGCTTTTACTATATCCATACATCAATTCATACTTGACTTTCTTTCTGAGGGCTACGTACAGTAGTACAATTCAACTTTCCATTATAAAATACCAGTGTGCTGCTTAACTGGTTGCAAACACTACCCGGTTCCTCTGTAGAGACATAAATTTGTTTTTGTGCTGAGGCTGGAGCAAACAGGAAGTACAGATCTCCTCTTAAAGTGGCTTGAAAAGGTTTGGGAGACGGAAAGACTGGATGCCTTGAGCCCTACATGGGAGGCAAGCCCTTTCTATGTTGTGGTCTTGCATTATCCAATTCAGGCCAGACAGTGGATGCAAAAGTCCTCCCTGAACCTTTTCAGTGCATGTGTCAGGACCTGAATGTGGAACCTGCTGCATCCAGAAAAGGGATTCTTATGCTCCTTCTCCTGCAGAACAGGATTTCAACAGGCACAGCTTTTCTCTCTTCTGCAGTGCCAGGAACAATTATACTTAACAAATTTCCTCTTTCTGCACCCTACCATGACCGATACTGAGGTCATCCAAGACTTTGGCTCTAGGAAAGTCATTTAGTTACACATGAAGTCTAGGTAAAATATAGGCCCTTCAGAAGCTGAAAATACAAAATACACACAAAATATATTCATTGCTTTATTATTTATTTTACCACACTTCCATAAATAAACTTGATCTTATGCAGAGAGAAACAAGCTAATCTGATCCATAGTTTAGATCAGTGTTTCTCGACCTTGGCAACTTTAAGATGTGTGGACTTCAACTCCCAGAATTCCCTAGCCAGCTTTTGCTATCTAAACACTGGTTTAGATAATTAAGCAGATACTTAAGTTTTGGAAAGCTAGTTTGTAGATTTACTAATAGTTTGCATTTTTTTATTATTAATCATTGGTGATACAAACACACTTGTAACTCAAAGGGATTTCCTAACAGCTTTCATGAACGGTACAGCTGTTCAGTGCAATTATATACTTGTCTATTTAGTTGAGAAAGTTTATCCCTAGAAAGTGTATTTAGGTTAGAAGGTTTCTAAATGTTTGTGTGTAGAGTTCCTCTCTAAAAAATAAAAGCCAACAGTAGCTTTTTTTTCAACTTTAGTCATAGATTAAAAACAGCCCTGGTTGCAATTTCCATTCCTAATCCCACTTTTTGATCATTTTGCTATAAATAAAATTAATGCTGTACCTTGGTTTTGTGATGTTCTATGTTAAAACATCTGTTGTTTCATAGAGTGTGAAAAGGTCAAGGGGAAAAAAAATCTTTCTTCAACTGTTCTGCAATTTTTTTTCAAGTTGGTTCACAGGCATTCTCTCACCTGCATCTGTTGCTGTTTCAGCACACTGCTTTTTTACTTGAAAGGATATTGTATAGCTCACCTTTCCCCACCCCCAGACTCATTTTGTGAGCTGATCATATCCTAAAGCATATTAAATGGATCATATCCAGCCGCACACAAGGAAATTGCCTTCTTCCTTTCCTCTGCTCTTCACTCTGCTGTGAAGAGATCATCTTGGGACACAACAAAACATTTTATTTTGAACCTTCTGCTTTAGGGAACAACAGGGCCTCTACTTGCTTATTTGTTTTTCATCCCTAATCTACAAAAGAAGGGTTGATAGTTTATACCAAGTGTTATCTACTAGCCAATCTACCCAAAAATTGGCGAAAGGAATGATCTTTATTTTTTTAAAAATTTAAATTCTCCCAGCAAACAGTGGAAATACTAGTGAAGCAGAACCAATAATATTTTTTGCAGTGGGTTGGATCTGGTTTGATCCAAGTCTAAATCTAAAGATTCAGAAATGTTCTATCTCTTATTGACTATAATTAGATATTTTTCCTGTTTTTCCATCCCCACACTTCAAAATATTCCTGCTCGTTCAGTCAGAAGTAGCAAGGAGCACAAAGCAAGCATGAGCAAAGTGTAACATGTAATTCAACATTTTCCCCACCAGCCACAATAATTGGACCATCCTGATAAATTAGAAGGTAGATCTATTATATATGCAACTTCTCTCTCGCCACTCTGTCCTCACACTAGCTTTTTCTTTTTTATATAATATATTTTATTAAGTTTTGAATGTACATAATTAAAAGTTGGAAACAGAAAAAGAAATACAAATACAAATCAAAGAGAGAAGAAAAAAGGTGTAGTAAAGCAAAGAAAAAAAAGAAAAAGATGAAACAGAAATTAGTCAACTTCCGATTTATCTCTGGTCAAGGTAATTTAAAGAGTTTATCTTACATGCTAGGTCTATATATAACATTGAAAAACATTTCTTGTCTAATATATCAGTTTATATATATTTTAATCTTCAAATCCCCATATAAGCTTTGTTCCTCCTGCATTTCGCAAATAGTCCGTCAATGGTTTCCACTCTTTAAGAAAGTAATAATTTGAATTTTCTTTTAACAAACATGTCAATTTATCATTTTCTGCCATATCCATCAATTTTAACATCCAGTCTTGTATCGTAGGTATAATCTGGTTTTTCCAATTTTGTGCATATAAAAGTCTTGCTGCTGTAATCATGTATTGCATAATTCTTGTAAATTGTTTTCCTATTTGTTCTTCTAGTATTCCCAATAAAATTAATTCCGGTTTAAATGGAACTCGAATTTGTAAAATATTCTGCATCAATGAGTGTATCTGAGTCCAAAATTTCTTTGCAATCTCACATGTCCACCACTTACGGTAAAAAGACCCCTCTTTTTTTTTGCATTTCCAACACAAGTTGGAAACATTCCCATACATTTTAGCAAGTTTTTGTGGGGTCATATACCATCTGTACATCATCTTATAGAAATTTTCCTTCAAGTTGTAACACAGAGTAAATTTTAGTCCTTTAATCCACATTGTTGCATTTGAATATTATGACCAATATTTTTTGCCCATTTAATCATGCAGTCTTTGACTTGTTCCTCTACCATTTCACCTTTTAACAGTAATTTATACATTTTAGCAATTAAGTGATCATCTGTCTTACATAATTGTATCTCAAATTCCGATTTGGTTTGTTCAAATTCAAAATCTTTTTTATCTGATTTAAATTTTTCTACAAGTTGCATGTAAGAAAGCCATTGAAAGGTATATCCTTCTAAGGCCAGTTCTTCTTTTGATTTGGTTATGTATTGTCCTTGTTCTTTTTTTAAAAAGTCTTTGTAGGTTAGCCATTTGTCTTTAGTTCTTACTTCTGTTCTATGAAATGCTTCTTGCGTGGAAATCCATAAAGGTCTTTTGTAACATAGAGTTAGTTTATATTTATTCCAAATTCTTAACAAAGATCTTCTAATATAATGATTTTTAAAGTCCACGTTAACTTTTACTTTGTCATACCACAAATATCCATGCCATCCATATCTTAATTCATGACCCTCCAAATTCAGTAATTTTTCATTTTTCAGAACTATCCATTCTTTAATCCATACCAAGCAACAAGCAGCATAATATAGTTTCAAATCCGGTAGACCTAGTCCTCCTCTTTCTTTTGAATCTTGCAAAACTCTATATTTTATTCTTGGTTTTTTCCCTTGCCAAATAAACTTAGAAATATCTCGCTGCCTCACACTAGCTTTTTCCATAACATATTCAAGGAAATATGGGATTGTCTTACTCTCACTAAGAACAATGGAAGAAGCTACAGAAAACAAAAGAATAGGCCCAAGGTGAAAATGACCACATACAGCATCGCTGAATCATGACAATTAGCTTGAAGATTAGCTGGTGCTTTGGAGAAGCTGCTTGACTAATTTTAGCCCTTTTTGTAATACCTAAATAAGGCTTCTGTCTCTTAGCTCTTTCCTTCCACATTCAGCTCCTTCTTCCCTTTGCCTCATCCCCATCTAGTTTTATCCCACACCCTATCCCACTCCACCCCCTTGCTGCCCTATTGTGTTTCTTTCCCTTTCCAAGGCCACTATCACTTTCACTTACCTCATCTCTATTATTGTTTTGTTGCTTCTGCTGGAAAGAGGGAGGGGAAGGTACAAGTATGTGTATTTCTGTGCTTCCATGAGCAAGAGAGATTGATTGGCATTTGCTGATAGAGGTTCAATTATAATTTTATAAATGAGGCACTTTATTTACAGGCAATAGGAAGCAACTTTAGCTTGAATCATGTCAACTGGATTTCTAGCTACAGACAATTCCACCTGGATGACTGAGAACCTTCATAGACAAATAGGAAGCAACATGAGAGCCATTTTGGTGTAGTGGTTAAGGCATCAGACTAGAAACCAGTAGATTGTGAGTTCTAGTCCCACCTGAGGCACAAAGCCAGCTGGGTGACCTTGGGCCAGTCACTTTCTCTCAGCCCTAGGGAGGAGGCAAGGGCAAACCACTTACAAAACCTTGCCAAGAAAACTGCAAGGACCAGTCCAGGCAGTTGCCAAGAGTCAAGACTAACTTGAAGGCACCATAAAAAAAAGGAAGCAACACAAGGATGTCAGGGAAAGTGAGAGATAATTAGCTATATTTGTTTCTGATGCAACAGACTGTTATATATGGTTGCTTTGCTGCATTTTACTCTCAGAACCTACCTTTGCATTTGGGTTTAGGACATTTTAGAGAGGTGTCATAAATTCCATTAACTGACCAGATACTGTTCCTTCCCAGCATTGGAACTGCATTGCTTACGATCAGGAGTTTGGTAGTTTTTTCCTTGTTAACTATATTTCAACACATACAGCCCCAGAAATAAAGGACTTTCCCAATCTTCTTCATTGTAAACAAAGATAATATCATTAACCTTGGACAAAGGCACGTCTCTTATAACAAAACTGGTTAGTGTTTGGCATTCTTAAGCACCCCAAATATTATTGTTTTAGTCTAGAATAAAGTATATTTTTACACAGCTTCAACTCAACTATTGTGTGTTAGTGTGGTGTGTGTGTGTGTGTGTGCACGCATGTGCATGCACGTAGCAGGAAACTTGAATATTACCAAGTCCAGGACGCAGCACACTGGAAGTTTGGTCTTAAATCTCACACCAATCTAAGGACCATTTTTTTTAAAGCAGGGAAGCTGAAGGAAAAGACTAGGCTTCCCCCTCACTACATATGTGATCCTGAATTCAGTTGGGCTCTCCTGTGCTTATTTATTTTATCAAATTTATATGGCTGCCCACCTCACACAAGGTGACTCTGGGCAGCGTACAATAAAATATAATTAACCCTGTTAAGTTTGGCCAAAAAAAAATCTGTCCCATCCTGTTTAGCCTTCATTTAAATTAATCAAGAGGGAACAATGAAGAAAGGTATGGCAGCGTAGAGCTCTGTTAATCAATGGTGAAGCCTGACATGCTGGCTAGGGAATTCTGGGAGTTGAAGTCCACACATCTTAAAGTTGCTGAGATTGAGAAATACCGACTGATGTAGACATTTTGTATGAATTAAATGGTACCCCAGTTGTTGCCTAACTTGCAGGTTGTTTCTTGGTCAGCCCGAAAACTTATTTAACTTTCACATATAGAAGGCAATAAGATTAATATGAGGAGATTCAGTCTGTTCGTGCAGTAATTCATTCTCTGGGCAAAAATAAACACTTGGAGAAAAGTTTCACTGAACATTTGACCTGAAGTTCAATTTTTATTAATAGAACTTACCATCCAGTCAAAGTTAAACTGGGAGATGGAGCTTGAATTTTAAAAATGGTGGCACAAAGGTCCACCTAGACAAGGAAAAGTTTTGCTTCTGCTTCACTACTGTGTCTGCTTTGTGACCAAAACACTCCTGATTAAAAGATCTCTCAGAAGGACCTCTGGATGTAGGATTACATTGGGAGAGACAGATTCAGGAAAATCAGATGAAGCCAGATCATGCTTACTCTACCCAATTTTTTTCTCTGCAGTCCCACCCCATATCAGAATTCCATGGTGGAGCAATTTGCTTTAGGAATCAGTGAGCAGAAAATCATCTGATGCTTTTGCAGAGAAAGTATTTCTTCTCCTATTGAAATAAATATACTTTGGCTAGACGTATCCGGTCAGTTAACACTATTATGCCATTTATATCAGATGTATGCAACTAGTCAAACTGTGTTTCTGATATATACAAAAGAGGTTGTGGGTTATGTGGCCTCTAATTATGTTAGAGGAAGGAGCAGAGTTAAGACTAAATACTGTTTATGTAACCTTCAAAGAAAAACACTCATATTATTTGCTATACAGAAACTAGTATTTAATTTAGCAAATTTCAGTAGGCTTTTGCCTATATTTGGCTCAATTTTATTAGACTGCACCAGTGTTTATGAAGGGCATGTCCTGAAAGCAAAGGGCAAAAAATGAGATGTGTTTTGAAATGTTGGATCTTCCAAGGTAAAGGCATTTATTATTTAGTGTATTCCAAGTATACTTCCCTTTTTTTTCTGACAAGTCTCAAGAAAATGGTTATTGTTTGCAGATGTTACTCTAGCCTAGCCCAAACTGGGCAAGATTTGCATGGCAAACTTTGCAGAATGAGATCCACTTGATTTAGAACAAAAGCACAAGTGGCATGTTTATAACTTCAGGAGAAATATGAGATTGACCTTGTCTGGATTTGAAAGTAAAGCAGGGTAAAACCTGGTTAATATTTGGATGGGAGACAACCGGGGAATATCTGGTCTGTAGGCTAAATTGGGAAGTCTACAAAACGTCCTGGAAGAAGGTGGTGGCTAATGCTTTTGGTATTGTTGTCAAAAAAATTGCACAGATACGTCGATGAAATCTCCAGGAGCTGAGCTTGACCTGAATGGAATTTTTGTTTTAGTTTTAGTTTTCTGCAGATCCACAAGTTTATATCATCATTCTGGACTCCTGTGCATTTGATGTAGAGTTTCTTTTCTCCCCTTTTAAGCTTATGTGTTGGGGGAAATAAAAATCAGGAATACTGCTTTCTTCCATCATCCTTGTGCTCTGCCCTTTCTTCAGTTACAATAGAAGAGAATCTATGTATCTCAGGGTTGAACTGTGGAGTCCTTGGTGGTCTCTGAGCTTGGTTGTTTGCTTGCAGACATTTCATTACCCAACTAGGTAACATCATCAGTGCTAGCAAGTGTGAGGTTAGCTCTCTCCTTAAATACAGTAGCTTGCCCTGCCAATGTTGGTGGGGGTGTGGTTTTCTCCTTGGTAGTTCCTTGATTAGGGTATTGTTTTCTGCTTGACTGTTTGCCTGGTGTCAATCCCTGCTTATCTGCATGTTGGCTGCTGGAGACGATGTGTTCTGGTCTTTCTGTTTCCATCTTAGCTTTTTTATTGTCTCTTTTGAATGGTGTGTAAATATAGTTTATTTCTATGTATCTATTGATGGCTGATTTGTCTGAATGCCAAGCTTCCAGGAATTCCCTAGCGTTTTTGGATTTAGCTTGGTGTAGGATGCTCACAGTTTCCCAGTTGAAACTATGGTTGAGTCTGTCTATATGTTGTGAGATTAAGGATTTTTCATCATGTCTTATGACTGCTAGGTGTTCACGGATGAGCTCTGCTAGTCTTCCGCCTGTCTGTCCTACATAGTCCTTACACTGTATGTTGTAGATGACTCCTGTTTTTTCTTCTTGGGCTACTAGGTCTTTGTCCTTCTTTAGATTTTTGAGGGCTGCTCAGTCCTCTGCTTTGAATTAGTTCTGCTTCTGTGTTCTTCTGGTTTGTGGTATGATTGTCCGCCTTATGTTTTCTTGGGTCAGGAGCATGGATTGGCACCTGAACCATGGTTTCCATGAGGTATAATACATTGGGCCTAGAACTGAGAGAATTCCCTATCTCATGGCCATTGGCTGGAATGCATTAGACTGAGTAAGGTTTTGTATCTCTCTCTCAAGCAGAGATTCCACAGATTGAGTTTTCTCTAGGCCTTGATCCCCATGCAAAGAAAGGTGTATATGTTCACTTTCTGCCTGAAACCTTTAGTGCTGGTGAAGCCCAAAGATACTAATTATGCAGAAGTACTGACAGTCTCATATGCAGGCCCTCTTGTCCACTTTCAAGATGCACTACTGTAAGAGGAAACTGGAAAGAGTTATGGATAAGGTAAGAATGAATAGAGTTTGACTTGTGAGAATTGGAATGTCATTCCCAGAGTAGCCACCAGATTTGAAGGAGTCCTGGGAAAGGTGCCTTGAGGACCCCAGTCCCTCCTGATGATCCTATGCCTCCAACTGGTGCTGTGTGTGGTCTTTGCACTTTACAACAATGTACATTGTTGTACATTGCAACCTCTGGCTAATCAGTGTGGCACTTTCTTAGAGTGGGTTATTTGGTGACATTTCTGGACTTCGGATCCTGCAATTGGACCCTAGGTGACAATACTGCTTGTGTGCCCTAAATTTCATGAATACTTTCACTGAAATCATTGGACAGCTCCAGATTATTGCTCTCTTTCAACTTGACGGTGTGATCAAAGCTTTGCCTGCTTTTAATGTCCATTTTTTTGGTATGCCTTCAAGTCAGTGTTGACTCCTGGTGACTGCCTGAACAAGTCCCTGCAGTTTTCTTGGCAAGCTTTCAGAAGTGGCTTGCCATTGCCTTCTTCCTAGGTCTGAAAGAGAGTGACTGGCCCAAGGTCGCCCAGCTGGCTTCATACCTAAGGTGGAACTAGAATTCGACTAGAGTCTCCTGCTTTCTAGCCTGGTGCCTAACCACTACACCAAACAATGCACATAAAAACAGAGCTTCAATTGTACTGTTGTGGCCACCATCTTGACTTTTTTTTTTTTACATAACCTGGAGATACTCATTTATTCTGCAGATTTAGTCAGGGTGCCTCTATTTTCTCCCTGGTACCAATTCAGTCTCACATTGAAGCTTTGGCTTTGGGGGAATCAGTGGGATTTGCTCTTACTTACCACAGAGTATGACTATTGCATTCAGAATCTTAAACCCCTTGGGGAAAAGCCTGCCTTAAGAGATTGCAGGAAAGAATCTAAGAAGCTGAGAGAAAGCTTTCTCCAGCTGTTACGTACTTTCTCCAAACTCGGTACAAGGTTGTTAGAAGACGAAAGCAGACCTCTTTTTTCACATGATAGATTTGAAGAGGAAAAGCAGCAGAGATTCTCTTAGACAAGCAAGAATCTGTGGGAGATTGTTCAGATTGTCCTTCTCTATGGAGGCTCAGGAGCATTACGGGGTTAAGTGTCCCATTTTAATCAGAACGTTCTCATTTGCTGGATTTGCCAGAGATGTTGTACAATGTTAATCAAATAAGTATGGTTGGGCCCTTGGCTCTGCTCTGCTCTCCCTCTCCTGATAAATGAGAAAGTGTGTAAATTCCCCATCTCTCCTGCAGGAATCATGGATCATTTGTAGAGCTTAATGCATTAAGATGAGACAAGAATAAGAAAAAGGGTTGTCTGCCGAGTGACTTGACTTGGAAGTATCATCCTTCAGTCACACAAGTTAACTGGAAGGGCCAGGGGTGTTTACTTAATTGGCAGAGGAAAAAGTTAAATTTTATCAGCGTTGTACTTTTCACATTAATTCCTCTGGGTTGACATGCCTCCTGGTTTCTCTCTTCCACTGTCCCAGGCTTGAATGGACCTACTATCTTGCCACTGTAGCCAACCTGATACACATGGCTTTTGAGTTGTGATGGAACTTTGACACCCCTAATCAAGCTTGAACATACTGCAGGCCCGAAACATGTGTTAGCCACTTGTCATGATGAAACAGGCAAGGAAATGCCATCTTGACATGTGTTACTTTATCTAGCAAATGCCCTGTCAGGTAAATTGAAATCTATCTTAAATTCTGTTAAATGGGAAAAGCAATTTCTTTGTGGCTGTTACTTTTTCATATGTTTACAGAAGGGTAGTCCCACTTGACTTAAACATGTGTTTTGATTTGATTTGATCTGGATATAGGCCGAGGTGTTACGAATTCCTTCTAGAAAAAAAAAAACAGTAAAAAATAACCTACATGCACCAATTTGGGGAGTGATTGATCCATCTGTCCCTTCTATTTTTCAAGGACAACTTGAAAGTGGAATGGCCCAGTTCAGCCAGGACACCAGACCCTTTTTTCTTAAGAACACAAGAGACATGTAGGAAAAGCTTCGTGCCGCTCTCAAAGATCATACCATACCTATCTACTGCAGTGATACTAGTGATCGCTGTTATTTTTAGGCAATAACAAATGAAAGTAGTTTTGGATGGGTCTATGTTTTCTAAGTTTTTCTGTACAAGAAGTAAAATCCTCTTACTAGACGTTTACCAGAAACTGAATTGCAAGTAGCTGTGATTTACATATTAAGTGGGCCTGGTGTACATTTCTGCCTAAATTCTTTCCAGCACTGCATGAAGATCTTTTTAGTTCCACACCCGTGTATCTCCTGTAATGTCTTTCCACCTGGTCAGTTTATTTTTATGTGGGAACATTAAACTAATTTTACTTGGAATGTGGGGATGGTTTCTCAAGATGATGCACCTGATACTAAAAAGCAGTTCACAAGACTTCTTCAGGAAGACAAATGGCTCCCCAGAGGCTCCTTCTGCTTTGGATTACAGATTATGGCCTTGTTTGAGAGCCCGTTCATCCTTGACAGCTTCTGCTTCGCATTTGGCATCCTTGTGACATCTTACAAAATGAACGGAGGGTCAAGAAGTCAGCGGGCTCCCTCACATGCTTTTGCCATTACCACTAGCGGAGGCGTGGTGGGGAGAAGGACGGGCCTGAGGCAGGGGACAGGCCAGGCTGAAGGGCTCCTGCCGGCAAATGTACAAGGGATCACTTGTAGACTTCAGCCTTCAGGCAGCTGCTCGCCCAGCAGAGACACAGGTTATGCAGACAAGTTGCTTCTTAATTCAATTGCGCTGCTAGTTTAATTTGGTGAGATTGTTACTCCCGCTTTATCTCCAGCCACTGGAGACAAAAGGTGTGAGTGTTTTGGCTAAATCCGGGTGCTGCTCCCTGGCTCCAATTGACGTGTACTAAGGTATTTTGTCTGTCAGCCATCCAGCGCCTCTCCATTCACAAGCCCGAAACAGCAACATCTGAAATGGGAGCCCACAGAAGCCTGGCATAAAGCATTTTTACTTAATGAAAAGGACTTTTTAAAAGAAAAATTGGAAGTATTAAGTTTGCTATTGCAAAGCAAGGTAAAATATCATTTAATATCATCTTGCATGTAGAACTCTTAACCCCTTCAAATCCAGCAAGCCCCACCAGATCTCAGTCTGCTCTTGACGGTGGGAGGATTGAATGTCTTCCATTAAAGCAGATTAGGATGATCAGAGTTAGAAGGAAATGGGGCTGAACTAAGTGGGATCCCCCATCCCCATTGTTTAAAACTCAGTGTGTACCTTTTGAACAATTTATGGCTTTTTATGGATTTGTGTTCTGCTCTG
The DNA here is from genome assembly GCA_023362775.1 of Charina bottae. Lineage (NCBI taxonomy): Eukaryota > Metazoa > Chordata > Lepidosauria > Squamata > Charinaidae > Charina > Charina bottae. The sequence continues at coordinate 204,017,660 of JALMGJ010000002.1, read as the reverse complement.
TAGAGAATTTGATGGGTTCTGGAACAAAAATCATCAGAGTCCGAAATCACTGAAAATGGTTGCTGCTCCAGGGCTTTCCCCTCCCTTCCAAGCTTCTTCCTGTTGTGCTTCCTATCTCTTAAGATTATGGGCCTGCCTTGTTCATCTCTTATAGTATTCATAGTTTTAGATAATTTTTTATTAAACAAAAATGCTGTTTAATAGTAACATTTAATAGTCAAGTCACTTTATTATCCTTAGCCTTGATCAATAGCAAAAATGCAATAATAATAATAATAATAATAATAATAATAATAATAATAATAATGTCTCCTCTCCAAAGCATATACTTCTAACCAATTTTAAGAAGATACTGTACATTCAATGAATATAAATCTTTGTAAATCAACAGTCCTTATTAACCTACTGAGAACCACTTGACCTCCCTCTCATCTCTCCCCCCCCCCCCCAATTTTGGATTATTTGAACTGTCCCAACAGGATTGACTGGTGGAAATAGGGAGTGGTAAACTTCTTATATGATGGTGCTGCCTTTTCAATGAATGTGTTTATTGTATTGTATTTTATTAGGTATCTTAATACTTTTACATACCTCTCTGAGATATGACCATATGAGAAATCATATAGAAATATATTAAATAATAACCTCAGATACAACAGAGAATTCTTGAAGCAGACACAGCAAAAAAAGCAGTCATCACCACCACCACCACCTTACCAACAGTGCCAAAAGCAGTTTTCCTGTTCTGTAAATACTCATCCCCCTTCCACAAGTAAGGACTGTGTTGCATGGCTTTGTAGTACTTTGAAAAGGTTCTTCAGAACACATGGGAATGCTCATATGGCACCTATTGGCTTCCTCATAAAGCTATTTGCAACTCAACTGCTGCTAGAGAAGACATGTTGAAAAGACAGTTTGGGAGCTACAGGGCAGATGCTTTTCCACTGGTTGGAGCCCCACCTCATCCTCCTCGTCTCCTCAGAGATCTCCTCCATTCTGAAGCCAAGACACTTGAGTGTCTTCCACCCATCCCGCCAGGTTGCTCTGAGGGTGGATTTGCTGCTCCCATACAAGGATTGCTTAAGACTTTTCCTTGTTAGGAAAAGCAAATGCAGGAACGGAAGGGTTAGAGCACAGGAAGGCTGCCAATTTTTCATGCTTCTGAACTGGTCAACAGGAGCAAGTTCTAGTTGGCTACACGTGTTCCTGTCCCTAGCACAAATACCCCCGGCCCCATTTTTTTCTGTGGTGTCCCTCTAACATTGCATTCATCTCTTCTGAGCACATTGGTGAAATAGGCTTAAGGCCTATCCACCTTTCCTGCTAGCCACAGCACAGAGATGCTCCACTAACCATTTGTTGAGGATTTGTCCTTGCAATGGAGCCTCTATCTCATTGCCAGGCTAAGGCAGGCTGAAGCCAGTCTCAGGTGTTCTGGCATGAAAGTAGGGTTTCATCTATTCCTGAATGTAAGTAGTCTTCTCCTCTTTATTCCAAGGGCAATCCCAAGGTGTCTCCAATCTGCTAATTAGCGTAATGGCATAACAATGCTGCAGAATGTATCAGGAGCGAAGAGCTGTTTGTGGGGGCTTTTTTATTTTTCAGCTCTGCTGTGAGCTCCTATCTTTTCTTTTAACACCTTCTGGCAGAATGAGCTGGTAAGATGTTCCCTGGCGGAAGGGTGCCTCTGGCATGGTTCTGGGGTATTATGCACTTACTTCCAACCAGTTCCCAGAGTAGTTCTTGGTTGTACTGTAGTAAGCCAAGAAGGGCTTTCTACCTCCTCTTCTCCTTCATCCATTTTCTATTCTGGTCATCGCAAGAACTTAGTAACTCAGAACCTGTGACTACGTTTTCTTTTTTCTTCCTCCCTGCCAACCCCTCTTCCTTTGGTTATCCTTTTTTGAGCATAAACCAGAGGACTGGGACTATTTTAGGAATATTATTGATAAACATTCTGGGAACTGTGTTTGGCTGTAGAATAGCCCTTTAAATAACAACATGAAGACTTTTAAATTGCAGTTTAAAGAGAAAGGGGAAGGGTAGCTGGATAAACAGACATCTTTAGGTACTCTGCTTCACTGAGCTTGCCTCAGGTATGGGGGGGGGGGCAAGACCACAGTTCACTGAAATGCTATCTCGTGTGCATGTTGGGAAGGCAGGAAAAAGCCAGGTTCATAAGGCAATGCAAAGTCGGCCATGATTTTCTTAAACTGGATTTTATTGCTAGTTTTTGTGTTCATCAAACACCCGTGAGCAATGCTTGGGGAGCTTAAAAACTCACAATCCCATTTTCCAGTCATAGTTGCTCAAATTGGTGCATAGTTACTGTTAAGTAGAAAACATAACTTCATCAGCTGAGATTAACAACATTGATATAAAAGATAAAGGCTTCTCTGAAATAATTCAAATTATGATGGTTACTATCTTCTAAATACAACAAATCAATCAATCAATCAATCAATCAATCAAAGTGAGCACGTTCATTTTTTAAATTTTTCAGTCCAGACATAGTGTAAGATTTCTTGCATAGAAGAATATGTAACCTAAAAGAGAGAGAGAAGGGAAAGGTTAATGTATCTATAACTCTTAAAAACTGTACAATCATTTCTATCCTGAAATGTGTCCATAACCTGAAATTAGGGGCACAACAGTTAGAACACCTTATGTATTTGGGGCCCCCAATAATTTCATAAAGGTTTGTTCAAATTCATAATATTACTTGCTGTGCTGGATTTCCACATTAATTTCTCTTCTGTACATATTGGTCACACTTTCCCACTGAATAGTTGAAGTCTGATTCTGTTATGGATATACTGTAACATATAGGGGCTGTGTTGGTAATTCAGTATGTATTTGTGTTCGATTGTGAAGCATGAAATTAAAGAACATATGCATAGCTTGCATAATGAAATCAAATATGCTGACTATTGTGTTTGCTGAAGTGCCATTTATTCCAAGAATTTATTTAGAGTTTGTTTGGATGCTTGCCCTATGCAAAGAATGATTATAAATAGGGTATCAATGTCAGAATAATCTAGCGAGCCAGATTACAGTACTGCTCAGACGTAATCATGAGTGGGAACCCACATTGTTTAACTATTTCTACATGTTCCTTACTCCAAATAGGTAAGAAACAGAGACAAAGGAATGGGAAAAAGTGACGGTTTGGAACTGCAACTGGGGGGCTGTAATATTATTTCTTTCTTTTCTTTTTTCTTTTGGAGTATAAAGCCTGCTTGCTTTAAGCAATTTTTATTATTTTTTTTTTATTTTTTAAAAATACTTTATTATATAAAATTTACATATAACATATAACATACAACATATAACTTACTATTTCGATCCTAATCTGTCTCTGATCCAAGGAACTGACCCAGTGTAGTGGTGTGATTAGAGAAAGGTGCACAATCTGTCCCCCTCAAGTCTTGGGTAGGACTGGAGACATTTGTGAAGGGGCAGAGGTGTCAAAAGTGTCATGGTGTGGCGGCTGTGATTATAAAATCAAAGCCCTGCCCTTTTTATATGGGGCTTTGATCACATAGTTGCAGTCCCTGTCTTGACTTTTTTGACCACTCTATGTGGATACGACCCCAGGCCCTCTCCAAAAACAGCCGCCAACTATAATTGTTAATGTCATAGAAGTGAAAAATGGTGAAATATAGTTGATATTTTCATTGTATTTATTTCTAATTACACCTAAATCCAATCAAATTTAGTCTGTGCCCTGCCCGTTTCTTTATCCGGACCGGGTTGGCTGCTTGAAGTGTTGCCCTAGCATTCCATTCCACAGCCAAGGGTGGGATGTACACCTATAGGGTTAGCTAGCTGTAATTTTTATAACGACCCTATAAAGTGAAAGAACGTTATGATTTCTGGGTGGTTGTAAACCGCCCAGAGTCTACCACGGTAGAGATGGGCGGGGATAAATCCAAATAATAAATAAATAATAAATAAATAAAAATTTCCCATAGTTCAGCCAGGAGAACTCAAAGATTTAATGGAATGGAAACTTCCATTTGTTCTCAAATGCATGTTAACAGGCTGTAATGCCAGCATATGGACCAGAGCCAGCTCACATGACAACATTATTATTATTATATTATTATTGTATTAGAGAGTACTATATATATGTTGTTTTAATTGTTAAATTTTAATGGCTGATTCTTGTAAACCGCCCAGAGTCCCCTTGTGGGGAGATGGAGCGGTAAATACAAATCGAACCATAAACAAACAAGCAAGCAAGCAAGCAAGCAAACAAACAAACAAACATTCCTAAACTGAAATCCACATTATTTGGCTTGTTCATTGGATCTTTACCTGATCAGATGAATAATCTAAGCTGACAGGCAGAAGGTTGTACTACAAGTGGCTGGAAATGAGGACACATTTTGCTCCAGTCTTGACAGCACTGAGTTGTTTACTAAATCCAGCTTAACCCCCCTGAAATTGCCTGAGGTGCAGGAAACATTTTTAATTGGTGGCCAGTTAATATAAATTTAAAATGCCTTTTAAAAAGTAGATATAAAAAGTGGCACGGTTTAATTAGTTTGGCAATAAAGGATCTATTGTTAGAATAATCTCTTGAATAATTATAGGATTGATTGATTGATTGATTGATACCGATCAAGACAGTGTCAATTCTTAGAATCCACAGAAATAGATTTTCTTCAGGAGGAGCTGTCCCCATCTTGGTCCTTTAAGTCAGTGTTTCTCAGCCTCAGCAACTTTAAGATGTGTGGACTTCAACTCCCAAAATTCTCATGCTGGCTAGGGAATTCTGGGAGTTGAAGTCCACACATCTTAAAGTTGCTGAGGTTGAGAAACGCTGCTTTAAGTCTTCCAATGGTGCACCCATTATCCCTGAACTATAGTATACTATGCACTATAGTGGGGGGGGGGAGAAGGAACTACAAACAACTGTTACTGTTTCATGACTTATCTACCATGTTTTTGTCTTTCATTTAAAAGCAAATTGACACAGTTTACTGTTATCTTCATGAACATTTGCAGAATTCCTGCAGCTTGTAAATGGCAAATATATATATATATATATTTACTGCTCCAGAGTCAGGAAGCAGGTGTATGCCACATGCTTGTTGAAACTAGCTCCACTTGAACCTGGTTTTGTCTGTGTAATACATTTATCCCAAGGTGGACGTAGGCATCTGTTTCATATTTAGACATGTTTTACTACTAGCTTTAAAAAAAGTCAGGCTGATGAACATCTACATTTAAGAGACCATATGTTAACAAGAGATTGTTAGGTGACTGAGAGGTTTTATAGACCATGCTCACCATATGGATCGAAAAAGGGTGCTTTTTTTTTAAGTTAAAAAATCAGTGCAAAAGTGCCATTAGGAAGTTATAAAGAAAACTTCGTCATTCGAATACTCTCTGTCTGATGCTAGTATCTTCATAGACAGATCTGCGACATCATTTCACAAGACAGGAAATTACATGAACTCACTGTGAGGTTACTAATATACCAGTTTTTACTTACAAAGCCCCAAATCAGGGATGGGCAATATGTAGACCATAATGTTAAACTTCTATTTTGAAAGATCACACTTTGCTCACTATATACAAACCTATATAACTTTATATAACTATATAACTTTCTCTTCGATTGAAACCTCTATGGCAGGGCTTTCCAAAGTTTTTCCCGCGGCGACACACCAACCGGCGTTGGTGTGTCGCCGCGGGAAAACCCGGAAGTGCGGCAGCGCGCAAAAACCCGGAAGCGCTGCTGCCGCTTCCCGGTTTTTCGCGCTGTAATTGGTGTGTCGCCCCGGGAAAACCCGGAAGCGCTGATCATCATCAGCGCTTCCAGGTTGTGTGGCAACATACCAGACTGTGTGTGGCGACACACTTTTGTGTGGCGACACACAGTTTGGAAAGCTCTGCTCTATGGTTTGGGACCAATATATGCAAAGAAGCGCTTCCTCTTGACTGAGCCACTGCATCCAATATTTGACGCTTAGGTCAGTATCCCTCCCCTGCCTGGGGTGCAAGAGAAAACAAGGCTTTGGCTTTCTCATAATACCCTTGTGGGTGAAATCCTAAAAATCGAGCAGTTCTCCATACTCTGGTACCCTACTTCTCTAATTCCCATGTGCCATGTAAGGGAAGGACACGGGAGAGAATAGGTCGGGTTTCTCCCTTGTAAATGTTTGGTGAGCTACTAACAAAGGTCTTATGTTTTATCTTCTTTTCAATTGGAATGGTTTCCTCTTTGCTGATTTTCTTTGGGCTAGTTTGACTTTTTTTAAAACTTTATTCAAGTATATTATAATTGCATTTTACTCTATATGTATTTTTATGAGTTGCTGAGTGAGCCTTTCTAGAGTCCCCAGACAGGATAAAAATAATTTCCTGTGGGATAGCAGAGAGAGAAGAAGAAAAGTGGCTGGTACACACCACACACAACTGTACAGCAATGCAAAGCCCACATACTCAGGTGTGGGCTCCATTCATTTTGGTCACTGACTGCACAACCATTTGCTGAAGCCTTTTATATATTTTTCCTATGGGTCAATATCTTTTCATAGAAAAAATAGACCCATCTCTGGTCTATTCTGTTCATACTTCTGCCATCACAACAGTGGACTGTGGGACATTGTAGATAAATGCTCTCCTTTTGAAGTGCCCAGAAGAAGAGCTGATCTTGACATAAAGGCAGAAGCTTATGCCCGTATAGGATAGATTTAAAATTGTCCAAATGTGTAACATTAGCAAGCTACTGTAAGTAAAAACCAATAGAGGACCACGCATATGTTGCATAGAGCCAGAAGTATTGAAGGATCTGTGCAGAACAGGGAAATCACCTACAAAACTGCTGAGCAGTCAGAGAACTGACAAAAAATAAATGGCTGCACAACCATGCAAACATATGTTCTAAAGGACTGAAAAAACAAACAAACAGCTTAAGAGCAAAACAGAGCTTTGCCCGAAGAAATGCTTTTGACTTGGACTATGCAACCTTTTGGGGCCAAGGGCACTTGGTCTTCAAATAGTGTGCTGGGAGCTGATTTTCCAAAAGCAGATGTGGCTAGGCCAGAAGCTACCAATGTTATGCGCTGCTTGGACCAGCCTTCATCTGAATATGAAGCAAAGATCTTCGTAAGTTCCGTGCTCTTTGTGGAAGTATCCTCTATTGCTTCTGATAATCCAGCCCTGGACTCTGACTTCAACAGAGAGACATTCTGAATTCCAAGCCTACTTTGACTCCGCCAGTTTAAGAGCAAAAGGTCAAAGAGTCAGTAGAATGCAAGACTGCTGAGAACAGCTTCTCGGGAGTAATGGTCTACTTGGAAACTGTTGCTCTTGAGCTCTTGAGCTCAGCACCTGCAATTCAATCTAAGCAGAACCAACTATGTTTGGATGGAGACCAGAAGCTTCTGTGTTAAACAAGACAAAGCAAATACATTTGTCTGGACCTATCAAATGTCAAAATAATTTCTGTAATAGCCTGACTTTGTTTCAAGCCTTATGCAAACTTTCTGGAATCTCTGAAATTTGACCAGTTCTAGCAACCCTTTGCTGCTGACACTGGACTTGAACTCTAAAATGGATCTTTATTGTGGTTTTGTATGCCATACATATTCTCTGCCTTTTTAAAAAATTTGGTTTGTTTGACTATACCTCTTCCCTCTTGTGTGAACCTTTGGATACAGCATTTAAGTTAAAAATTAAATCAAATTAAATACATTCAATATGATTGTTCCTCCTGTATTTTATAATGAGTCCCTTCTGTCACATTAAGAATTACAAATCAGTAATAATCTCTGGAGGACTGCAGTCAAGGATTGGGGGCTGTTGAACCTTGGGTCATAGGTTGTGTGCTCCCACTTTATAGATAATTGGAAGCAGTGGAGGCATCTGTAATTGAGTGATCATCCACAGCCAACCAACATACTGGAAAGAACAAAGGAATACAACCAATGTAGTATTTTTGCTGAAGTACAAAAAAGAAAGATTCTCAGAGCAGAGATATACTGTATGTACACTGGCAGAAATAGGTTACATCTCATGAGTTTCTCCTGGAAGAAGAATGGTCTTCAGATCTTACTAACATTTATCAGCCTACCAACTTACAGAGCCACACTTATGGGAGCTCCAGGGTCACTTGCACTGTTTTTAACAGAGAGACATTTAAGAGCCCTACTGCATACTTCAAAACTATTGCTAAAACCTCAGTATTTATAGTATAAGGGCGCAAGCAGGCATACCTGAAACTGAGACATGATAAGCAGAATGCTGCTGTAGTAAGCCATTAGTTCTGTTGCAGTTGGGCTATTTAAATAACTCCTGTCAAAATAATGTCTATGCAATGTCCTCCCATCAAATATAAGATCTGCATCCTCATTCCTGATACAGTATTCAGAAAGCTTTTGAAAGTTTGGCTTTTCCAACACTCATTCAGGGACTAAGGTGTCGGTTTGTTAGAGGTGCATGGGATTTGTGATTATAGGTTCTGATGATATATGGTGCTAAGTACTGCAATCATAGGATTTATTTTTTTATTTTATTTTATTTGATTTATATGGCTGCCCATCTCCCTTCTGTGACTCTAGATGTCTAACGGTAATTAAAACCATAATAATCAAGCCTTCAACGTCAGATAAAAATAACTACAACAATGACTGATCCAGGAATTGGTGCAATTAACACCAGATGGATTTGTGTAAAGCCCTCTAAGCCATGGTTGTCATGTCCTACTCCTTGAGCAGGAGCTGTGAGGCTAAGAGGACCTTCAAAGAGATGTACAATTGAGAATCATCTGCATACTATGTCACCAGAGAAATTGTCCAGAATGTATAAAGGCACTTCAAATTTATATTGGAAACGTGAACAACAAGAAGTGACATTTTATCATGTTTGGTGGACGTGTAAAAAAGGTAGAAAATTTTGGATTGAAATACACACACTGATTCAGCGGGTTTTAAAGATTAATATACAAATGAGACCAGAGGTTTTTCTTTTGGGTCTGATGGACAAACAGTTGGGAAAAAGTAATGGAACTTTGCTTTTGTATATGATAACTGCAGTGAGATTATTGTATGCACAAAGATGGAAAGATTCGGCACTACCCACGATGGAGGAATGGTTGGTGAAGATGATGGAACTTGCTAAGATGGCCAAACTGACTTCCTTGATCAGAGAAAAGACAATATCTACATTTATTGCTGACTGGAAACCCCTTATGGACTTTTTGCGTAAAGCAGAAAAAATGAACTTATGATTTAGGGTTTTGATGACTAGACAGGATAGGTAGTAGAAAGAAGAGTTATGTTGTAACCATAAGTAAAGGTAAAGGTACCCCCCGCACATTTGTGCAGTCGTGTCCGACTCTAGGGGCCGGTGCTCATCTCCATTTGTTAGCCGAAGAGCCAGCGTTGTCCGAAGACGCTTCCACGGTCATGTGGCCGCATGACGCACGCGGAACGCTGTTACCATCCCACCGAAGTGGTACCTATTCATCTACTTGCATTTGCATGCTTTCGAATTGCTAGGTTGGCAAGAGCTGGAGCTAGTGCGGGAGCTCACTCCATCACGCAGGGCTAGGGATTTGAACCTCCGAACTTGCAATCTTCCGATCGACAAGCCTGGCGTCTTACCCACTGAGCCACCACGCCCCTGTTGTAACCATAGTAAGAGGTAAATTTATAATTGTACTTATAACTCCTGTAAAGAAGATTGGAAGCTACTTCTTTGTATCTTTTTTCTTTCTTTTCTATTTTCCCCTTCTTGCACTTTTAGCTTTCTCTTTGATTTCTTTTTTTTTTCTTACTTCATATTAGATTGTATTAGTTTTTATTTTTCTTTTAAATTTTTTTAAAATATATACTGTATGTACTGTATGTTTGTATATGTGTGTATGTGTATGTATGTATGTATGTATGTATGTAAATATATATGAATCATCTGCATATAGATGCTGATCTTCTTTGTGCTGACAGATTATCTCAACCAGTGTTTTCATGCAGATGCTGGAAAGGCTTATTGCTATTGCTTAAATCAGCACAGATCACAGCAGAACTATTTCTTCCCATGATCTAGTAATGCTTCCCAAGAGTTCATTGGGCTTTTTAGCTGCTCCTGGAGGTGGTTTTTATCAACAGAAAAAGGGAAAAGAAAACAGAGCAACATTTTTTTTAAAAAAATAGTGAGATATAGTAATAGCAAAAGCTGAGTGATCCAAGCATGTGTGTATGAAGGGGAACACCGATTAGAGTACCAATTAGAACTGAAATGTATAAGAAAGGGGCATTCCAAGATATTTTGCTGCCTGTGGCAATGTACAAGACAGTACCACCCCATTATACATTTAGAAGCCAGTTGGCCTAGCTGTTGTCTTCACTCGACCCAGAAATAGGGCAGTGCCCTGTAAAGGGTTTTTGATAACGTGCTATGTTAGGTATTAATGGTGCAGTGCTACCTGCATAACCAACCCACAACTTTCTCCTTCCATATTTCACTACTATTTCCTGATCAAGTACTTAATGCCGCACCATTGGCACAAGTGCTTATTGGGTGAGAAAAACAACATAGGTGTATAGACAATCCTGCTGGGATTGGGGCCTGGGTTGGCTACCTCTGTGCCTGCTTGTTCAGACAGGAACCTTTCCCAAGAATGTCTGCATCACTTTGGGAAGATGGTGACTGGACAAGACAACCAGCCAACTTGCAAGAACATCAAGAATCATTGCTACTAAATTGCTGGCTTAAGAAGATAGAAATGGCTCCAGAGAATATCTCTGTGTGTGTGTTTTGTGGGGCAGGACTTGTCAGTTTCTTCTGCTTAACATTGCTGCCTCTATCCCCACAGTAGCAGAATTAGTTTCACTGAGTAAACCACTATTCTGTAATCAGCCCTTATAAGCTGCAGAAAATTAACTCAAGTGTGTTTCACATGTGCAAGTTGCCAACAAGAGATAGGAGACCTATCGCTTCAAACTGAAGGTGGGATTCAATGACTGAATGTTCTCCTACTACAAATGTTTCACGCAGAGCCACCCCTGCCTCATTCAAAGTACCAGGGCAAAAACCTATCCTAGTTTAAGTTTGCTACTTATGCATCTCCCAAAGCAGCATCACCAACAGAGGACCAAAAAAAAGGGCATTGTACATTTTTAATGTTGATGCACGTTTAGCCATCTGCCCCTCCCTTCCCTGCATCATTTAAATTGGACTACAATACAGCCCACCAAGAGAAGAAAATTGGCCAGGCAGCCTGTGTATCTCCTGAATCTGCTGCCCTGGTTGAAAAGTACTTCAAGCCTACTGTGGTTCCTTCTCTTTATCTTTAACCAGCCTTGGACTTGGTAGCCCTTCAAACAGGCTACTGTGAAGTTACATGTATGGCCTGTCTATCATAACCTTTTTCTTCAGGATCCTGATGTTTCACGTGTCTAGAGAAGGGCTTTCCAAAGTTTTTCCCGTGGCGACACACCAACCGGCGTTGGTGTGTCGCCGCGGGAAAACCCAGAAGTGCGGCAGCGCACAAAAACCCGGAAGCGCTGCTGCACTTTCGGGTTTTGCACGCTGCAGTTGGTGTGTCGCCGCGGGAAAACACGGAAGCGCTGATGATGATCAGCGCTTCCGGGTTGTGTGGCGACACACCAGACTGTGTGTGGCGACACACTTTTGTGTCGTGACACACAGTTTGGAAAGCTCTGGTCTAGAGTTTTCCATCTTTGGGCACGTTCTAAAGTGGCATATTCCAGATGTGGTTTTACCACTTCCTCTGCTTTTTGCACCAGTGGGGCCTGCTTAATCTCCATTATTAAGTTCTTCCATGACTCACTTTCATTTCTGCCTTTTTCTGTTGCAGTATCTGATAACTCTCCTATCTCCTTAAGTTCCTTTTTCATAAAACACAAATGATGGATCCACTTTCTCTTTCTAAAATCCTGTTTATTTAAGCTGTCTCAAGTTTCAATATAAAATCCATAAATCTGCACAAGTTGACTCAAAATTGGGCTGATGTTCACTCCAAAGAGGTTGCAGGCCTTGGAAAAAAAAAAAGAACTGGCTAGAGCTTGGCTTTGTAAATGAAACCCCTAACCAGCCAAGTATTTCTCAGTGTTGTGTTTCATTGCAAACAATCCTCATGGTTCTAAGGTAAGCACAGTCTGCACTCATAAACAGCAGTAAATATGAAAAGGAAGAAGAACTTTAGCAGATATCATATTTGTCTTCACAGTCTGAAATGACTGGAAAATTGCCCTGCTTTACTCCAATGTGGACTTGCACAGACTTTGGCTTGAAAAAGGGCCTTTAGCGAAGTTTGATACTGAAAAGTAATCTTCTTCAGGAAATGAACACCAAAGAATGGACATACTGTGTAATAAGAAAGAAACAATAAGGATCCCTGGCGAGAAAGTCGCTCTGCAGTGATAGACAACCATCATTATAACCCAAGCTCTGGGGTAAAAATGCCTTCAAACTTTGCAAAATAATTTCTATATTATAAATAATAGGTATTTGCATTTCACATTGGAGGGTTTCCAAATACTTGAATTTTGAGATTGTTTAAGAGCTCAGAATGGCAGACATTCACTACAAGGAGGAAATGGTCCTTTATTGCCAGAGCAGACTATAGAAAGATCTTCTCTAATGTTTCAGATGTGGACTATTGGGTGTGGTTTGCCTTTTAAAAAAGAAGCGCTGGAGACTGGACAGCTGATGGATTTTCCATTTAGACAACAAAATACTTACATGTATCGTCTAACAAAATATAGTAGGGAGAAATCTGTGAATAGTAATTATACAAGACCAGAACTTAAACGAGATAGCAATTGCCAAGTCCAGTGGAAGCCATTTAATGGCGGAAGGAAAAATGAGCTTTTAATGTGACTACTGGCACATTCACAAGGATATTTCAGTGTGATCGTACCACCAGGGGTTCTGCTCTTTGCATCAAGTCTACTTGTGGAAAATTCCAACGTGAGTTGATCTTAAGACCTTTCCCTGCTGAAGAGCTAGTGCTATCCTTGAATCAGCAGAAAACTAACCCATCATAAAATATTCTGCCCCCACTACCAATTGTTATCTTGGAGAAATGGGGCAGGTTTTGCTGCATTCTGTTGTGTCCTGAATTGAATAAAGTTGAAAAAGAAAAATAGATTAGAGGAATGAAGGGAACAGCACTTTCCCTTAAGAAATTATGTCCCTTTCTTTCCTTTCTTTATACAGGCTATTAATTAATTCATTGATTCATTCCATACGTCCATTTGCAATCCAATGACTCTCAGCAGCTTATAGGATATAAAAACTTTAAAACATCCACAATACAAATGACAACGTCCCGATTCCTCCACGCTCTATTCTGGAAGCAGTGGGGAGGGGCTGAGCCTATTATTTCCACGCTATGCTAGTTCAGCTTGGTATATTGTTTCACTGTTACACCAGATGCTGTCAGCTTAAAGGGCAAACACTACTTCAGCACCAGTATTGCTAATTACACAGCTAAGGATAACTTAATCTTGTTTTACTCATGGGCTGGGGATGAAATGAAGGCAATGTCATGGGGCTGCAGTAGGAAAAAGATGCTATCTGGACATGTTGATACCATGGTTAGGCATAGTGGAGAAGGGCTCTCAGACTTACCATGGTTCTGTTCTGTTCTTTTTTCTAAAAAAAAGTCCGTGGCCTCATCTACTCATCCTCATCTACAGTTGTAGACTTCATGCAAACCTCTGCATGCAACAGTTGGGCATCTGTATTTACTTAGTGGGAGAGAAAGCAGCAGTGTCTTGGATTAAATTCCTCTTGCTCCATGAGAGGTTTGACATTATCAAATGCTGTGGAGGCACATGAAGACATGATCCAGCAAGAATTATTTGTGCATTTGTGGTCCATATTTATGTCTTGCATGCAACGAACTATTTCACAAATACAGGAACCAATCAGGTGACCAATCTGTATGTTAACTCATTAAAATGTGTTGAGAGTGGATTGTAGTGAGTAGAGGGCTGGCCAAGATATCTAATTAAAAGGAAAAGTGGTGAGCCCCAACAAAAATAATTAAGAAGGGTTAGGATGGGAATTGTAGCAAAACTCTTCCCACTCTGAGACCATGCTTTGTGTGTTCCTACCATCTGAGGATGTAATGCAGTGCTTTCCAAACTCCCACCATTGGCGACACACCAACAGTGGCAGTGGCACAGGGGCGCATGCGGCGGCGGCGGCGTGCACGGCAGCGGCAGCGGCTGGCGCCTCATGTTTTGCTCTAAAACCCAGAAGCGCTGATGGCGCAGTGCTGCCGTCGCCACTGCCACCACCGCCACGCGCGCCACTGCCGCCACCGCACGCGCCACCACAGGGGCAGCGGCAACGCGCCATCACCACTTCTGGGTTTTGTCGCGACACACTAAAGTGTCGTGACACACAGTTTGGAAAGCTATGATGTAATGGATAATAACTGGAAAGTGAGCTCCCCATTTATTGAATGGTTACCTCCATGGTGCCCCACCTGTTTCAATTTGACAAAGAGAAAACTTACTCTGACTTTCTAAGCTTTTCAAGCTGTATCAACCATACTGTGTTTATATCCCATATTCCATTACTGCATTTGTTACTGAGATTTGTTTTATTCTACATTTATTCAGCACTGAGTCTTTCTTCATTCATTAGTTTCCAACGTCACCAGACATCTTCAAGCCATGATTTATGCAGACTCCTCAAACCCTGGTAACTGCAGGACACAGAGGAGAGGGGAAGAGAGTCACGTCAGGGCACTTCGTATCAGTTCCTCTTTCTCTCCAAACAGCACAAGGTGGGTTCTGTTAGGCTTCCAATGGTCTGAAGAAAAGAGTGTGTGTGTGAGTGTGTGTAGGGGGGGGGCAGGAAAAGAAATAATTTTCTTTATGATTACACGAAGTGATTGAGGTGGAAGGAAGATGAGACGCTGGCAGCCAATCTCGGAGATGGGAGAGACAGCACAGAGGTGTAGGGATGCCAAATGCTCTTTGGCTTACCATCTTAGAACAGAAGGCAACCTGGGAAAACCATATGGGATATACATTATAGAAATAAATATATATAGCCTATTTGCCCAGGCAAACATTCTTTAACAGTGCATGCCTCTGCATATTTTTAAGTGGGCCCCATCAAGTTTATTTATTTATTTATTGGATTTATCACCGCCCAACTCCCCCGAGGGGGACTCTGGGCGGTTTACAACAAAATTAAAACATTAATATACATTTATAAATAAAACAAAATACATAGTAAATAATAATTTAAAATATAATGAGTAAAATGGGATCCAAAGGCAGAGTATTCTTAAGTTTATAAGAAGAGCCCCTCAGAGCAAATCTAAGGTGCAAGCCACTTCCAAGTATCTCCAATCTCCTTCTGACCCCAAGCATAATGACACAACCAGGTTTTAAGTCTTTTCCAGAAGTCCAGGAGTGAGGGGGACTGTCTGATCTCCGGGGGCAGAGTGTTCCAAAGGGCAGGGGCAACAGCAGAGAAAGCACGCTTCTGAGACCCCGCTAGGTGGAACTCCTTAACCGACGGGGTCCGTAGCATGCCCTCTCTGCATGCCCGGGTGGGACGGGATGAAGTGATGGGGATGAGACGATCCCTTAGGTTTAATGGACTTCCTCACAGGTAAATGGGTATGGGAGTACAGCCTACATTTAGAATGAGTTGCATTTCATGAAACACTAACTTTAATGTAAACATTCAGGAGATCAGTGCTATTAGTGATATAGCAACTAAGTATGTTCCCTTCTTTTATATATGCTACCAGTAAAAATTCCTTGAGTGTAAGAAATGTTACGCTCATTTACTGCCTCCTACAGTAGCCATTTACACCAAAAAAAGACAAGCTTCTTGAGACTTGATTACCATAGTATCCAGAAATACAGCTTCCAGAAACTGATAATCATGTTTTCTTGCTTTTTGCACGAGCACTGCAAACTACTTATTAAAAAAAATGCAAAACACTTTATGCTGCCTGTTACTAGAAATAGTGCATCTAATTTTTGAACTGATTCTTTGTTTACAAGCTTTGTCTGCATTGGCTGGGATGGAAAGTGTTTGAGAATTCTCCCTTGGCTCATAATGTTGTCAGTGGCAAATGTTCATTGCGTTGTGACCCTTGGGAACTGTGTTTGTTCAGTCCAAATGGGAACAAGAAACACTTTTAGATCTGCATGGCAGCAAACACTATAAATGCCTTTCACAAAGAATCAAGAGAATTGAATCCCATAGAGAAGCTACCAAATACGATGTTGCTTGATGGGTAATGGGGATATGGCAAATAGAAATAATCAAGAATCTAAGAGAGAGCAAGGTCTTAATATTAAAGCACATTTGTGCTGCCATGTGCTTATCCACTAGCTTGCATTAAGCACAGAATGCACCAGGAGCCGCCCTCTTCCTCCTCCTCCTCCTCCTCCTCCTCCTCCTCCTCCTCCTCCTCCTCCTCCTCCTCCTCCTCCTCGTTCATTCTCCATCCGCATGCATATAGGTCAGGGACCAGCAGCCTTCTGCACCTTTCTGTTTAGTTGCTGGATGGTATAAAGTGTTTTTTTTTAAGAAGTGACCAAAATCTCATAAAATCACAGTTTCATGACATTTTGGCAGTCTACTTCCCAAGATCTCATCTCATGAAATCTTGTATGAAAGCACTAGCATCTCCTGTGTTTGGTCAACCTCACAAGATTTGGGCCATTCTTAATATTTTAAAATTAATTTGGAGTTCTGCAAAGCTAAGGAAATTTCAG
The DNA here is from genome assembly GCA_023362775.1 of Charina bottae. Taxonomy (NCBI): domain Eukaryota; kingdom Metazoa; phylum Chordata; class Lepidosauria; order Squamata; family Charinaidae; genus Charina; species Charina bottae. The sequence goes on along the minus strand of JALMGJ010000002.1, from coordinate 204,000,918 downwards.
GCAAAGTGGTACTCTTGGTTCTTACATTGCTAAGCAGATATGTCCTTTTTTTGTTCCAGCAGGAAAGCCTGAAGACCTCAATAAGGCAAATGAAGAAACAGCTGACCAAGAGATGTATTAGTCACATTGCCCCTGATGAACCCAAACAACTTTTAGGTAACAATAAAAATGTTTTGTAAAGATTTCTCTTCATGGAACCTTTGCATTTCAAGCAATACCTGTGATGGAAATATATATCTTATCAACAGTATAGCAGTTCATTTCACATGTACATAAGTTGCATTTAGAAATAGGTCTTACTGTAGAAAAGGTTATTTCTTCAATCAAACGTTTCCCAAGTGCGTATTCAGAATAATAAACTTAAGCCACATGTGTGGGTGGTGGAAGAATGAAAGGAAGATCTCTATTGTTATTCAATGGAAATATGGTTAGCGTAAACTTCTTATTCCTTGCTGGCCTATTGGATTTAGTGATGTAGCCAAGCACTATTCATCAAATCTCTTGGCTGCAGATGAAGGTCTTTTATTTGGAAATATGATTATATTTATATTATATCCAATCTGGACCTCTTGAACTTCTGCCGTGCAGTTCGGAGCTATCAGTGCAAGCTGGAAATTTAAAACCCAGGTTTTTTTTAGAAAAGTATGGGATGCATATTTTGTGATGGGTTAGAGTCCTGCTAGGAAATCAAATCTTTTATTTAAAAATGCTTAGCAATAGCTGAACAATCATTTATGCTAAAAGTCCCGAACCATATGAAGGCGTTCTAAAGTACATAATCGAAATGTGCCTGGGGATTGATGGTATTTGGCCACATTGCTGGAAAATTTGAAAAAGGATGAATGATAGAGTGGCTGCTTTGATTGTATTTTTAAGAGCTTGGAAACTGATCCCTAGCACAATCCAGATTCTCTTGCGGTTAGTAGTAAAGGGGAGGAGTTATCAGAAAATGCTGTGTTTATAAGTCTGAGATTCTCAGGTATACGGTGAATCTGTGTGCTTACAAAGGAAACCCTTTAGTGCCTAAGTGATACATGTTTATATATAAAAATACACCCACACGAATCAGGGTTTGCAATCCAAACCAAAACAATGTTTTGCCCTCAGAACAAAAAATGCATAGATCACAGCTGGAGAGCCTAGCTGGAAGTGGCACATGAAGTCACATGATTAACATACATACTGTATATTCAACATATTATTAAGGAATTAAGATTGTATACAATAATGTGTAAAACAACATGCCTGTTTTATAGGAGAGTATGACTGGCTGAGGCTGAGATTTGCAACCCAAAGGGTGATTACTGAATTCAGAGCAGAGAATTCAAAAATCAGGCAAGCCAAGAAAGGAAGTTGATTTAGGCACAGATGACAGGCCTTCTCAGGTAAGGGTTATATAGTCAAGGTGTTAAGCATTTAGAACAGATCCCCCCATTTCCTCTTTTTTAACATAATATACTCAGAACAAATTTCCAACAAGTTCCCCTCATGCCTTCATTCAGCGCGTGGGGTTTCGCTGATGCTCTGAAATACAAACAAGTTTAAAGCAACCCCTGTGCCGGAAAACATTAAAACTTTCATATGAAACTTGAAAGAATAGTTGAACCCCTGCCTGAAGGAGGATGCCAAGTTATTATTTGTGGCCCTTTTAAAACTAAACTCCTGCTACCATGGCTTTCAAAAATCTTCATCCCAGCTGCGGTTCTCTGCCCACACAATGGAGCGAGGCCCCACATGGATTGAAGTCTTTTTGCCTCCTAAGGGGCATCACATAAAAGTGACCTTGGGATTCTGTAGAAGCTAGAGGTTGGCCTACCTTTGCCAACCTGTGGGAGCAGAAAGAGGCAGAAAAGCACAGATATTCGGGGTTATTTTTTTTGTTGTTTATTCGTTCAGTCGCTTCCGACTCTTCGTGACTTCATGGACCAGCCCACGCCAGAGCTTCCTGTCGGCCGTCACCATCCCCAGCTCCCCCATGGTTGAGTCTGTCACCTCCAGAATATCATCCATCCATCTTGCCCTTGGTCGGCCCCTCTTCCTTTTGCCTTTCACTTTCCCTAGCATCAGCATCTTCTCCAGGTCTTCTCATTATGCGGCCAAAGTACTTCAGTTTTGCCTTTAATATCATTCCCTCAAGTGAGCAGTCTGGCTTTGTTTCCTGGAGTATGGACTGGTTTGATCTTCTTGCAGTCCAAGGCACTCTCAGAATTTTCTGTGCGGACCTTTGTTGTCAGTGTGATGTCTCAGTGTCTGCAGTAATCTTTGCACCTAGAAATACAAAGTCTGTCACTGCCTTCACTTTTTCTCCCTCTATTTGCCAGTTATCAATCAAGCTGGTTGCCATAATCTTGGTTTTTTTGAGGTTTAACTGCAACCCAGCTTTTGCACTTTCTTCTTTCACCTTCGTCATAAGGCTCCTCAGCTCCTCCTCGCTTTCAGCCATCAAAGTGGTATCATCTGCATATCTGAGATTGCTAATGTTTCTTCCAGTGATTTTAACTCTGCCTTGGATTCATCAAACCCAGCACATCGCATGATGTATTCTGTGTACAGGTTGAATAGGTAGGGTGAGAGTATACAACCCTGCCATATGCCTTTCCCAATCTTAAACCAGTCTGTTGTTCCATGGTCTGTTCTTACCGTTGCTACTTGGTCGTTATACAGATTCCTCAGGAGGCAGACAAGATTACTTGGTATCCCCATACCACCAAGAACTTGCCACAATTTGTTATGATCCACACAGTCAAAGGCTTTAGAATAGTCAATAAAACAGAAATAGATGTTCTGAAACTCCCTGGCTTTCTCCATTATCCAGCGGATATTTTTATTTTTATTTATTTATTAATCACATTTATATAGTCTTGAGGAGGGGGTGAACCAACACCTCCTTAAGGGGTGGAGGAACAACCCCCTCACTCAAAGAATTCACCACTGCTAGAGTTGACCTACACGACACCCCCCTGGCAGCTTTAGTTAGCCAGGAAGGGCATGGATCTAAAGTGCAGGTGGCCAAACTCACAGTCATAAGGACCCTGTCCACTTCCTCAGGCCCAACAAGTTCTAACCGTTCCCAGATAACAGGGCAAGACTCTGCCCTGGGCATCTCCCTAGGACCTGCAAAAAAGCTAGCATCCAACTGAGAAAAAATTCAAGTGATTTTGTCTGGCAGATGTTGTGCAAATTCCTCCACACAGCCTTGTAGGGGGATCTCTGGGCCCCCTCTACCCAAGAGGGCACATGTCTCCTGAAACATGGCTGCAGGATGGCTATCTGTGGATGAAATAAGGGCGGAGAAGTATTGTTGCTTCACCGCCCTTACCGCCATGACGTAGCCTTAATAGTGGCTCTAATGTGTTCAGTTGAGTTCGTCCTTCACTGAGCCTCTCTCTCTCCTGTTTCATCTCCCTCAACTCCTCTGTGAACCATGGAGAATGATGGAATCCATTAGAGGGGAGTGGTTTCATAAGCATGATCCAATCCAAGGCCTTGGCAGCCCTCTTATTCCAAGTGGCCACCAAGGCCCCAGATGGGCCATGCCTCCCCCCAAAATCAGTCTCAGGTGGGATTTCAATTGCTCAAAATGCACCATGAGGAAAATATTAGAGGCAAAGAGAAGAGATAACTGGAGAAGCCTATAGGTATCTAGTGACTAGGACACACTCCAGCTATTTTTCCCCCTATAATATACACTCTCAAAGTAGGATACACTTCCTCTTTGAACATGATTGGTGTGTGTTGCTTGCAGAGTTCAATTTATGTGACACTGGTGTACAGCGTAGGTTGGGACCATGCAGATATTTTGAATTACATTCAGGAACATTTGGGCGAAGGGAGTAGGGTCAGCTCTCCTGTGCAACATGGCACTAGTGGCATTCCCAGGGACCTTAATAACTGGGATAGAGTGGGTGCCACCACTGTTGCTCTACCATAGTGAACTTCAACTCTCATAATCCCATGCCACTGATCATGCTGTATGGGGCTGATAAAACTGAAATCCAAAATATCTGATGAGCGCCCAACGGCTGACCCCTGCACTACGCTTGCTAGTACCTTGAAATCTTTCCCAAATTCTCAGTGCCAAAAGCAGGGCTCCTATCCACTTTCCTTTCTGGGATTCTTCCTATTGCCACAGGTGAGAGCTTGAGGGCTGCTTCCTTCTCAACATGGAAGAGGAGGAGCAAGAGACACAATATAGTTATTTTAATTAACAGAAACCCAACTATCCTGCATGCCACAAAAGGGAGAATTAGAAAAAGTCTCTCATCCTTAAGCTGCCCGCATACCTGAAAGTGAAGGATAAGTTGGAGCATGTGCTTTCAAGAACAACAACCAAAAAATCTGAAACAAACCCAAACCAACAATTGACAGCCAAACTTTTTCCAGGCCTACTTGGACCTTGAGTGATGGGTCAGGGGCTATACCAGAAAAAGTAGTTGATACAGCCAGGACAAAATTAAGTTTCATTCAGTCAAGTTAATACGATTCCTTCTGGTCATACAGTATATTTAAGATTTTTCCTCTTTCGACACATGAAAAATTATAATTAGGAATCGTTCCTGGAGATTCTGCGGGGGCCATACTCAGCACTTCTGGGGACCATATGCAGCCCTGGGGCTTTAGGTCCTGTATCTCTGTTCTCCAACTTTGAAATCTGCTGTGAATAGGTCTGATGAGAGTCAGTGCTGTATCTGAAAAAACTGGCAGTGGGGACAGAGGGCTTCTCAAGAATTCCATTGGTTTTATTGTTTTTGTTTTTATTGTCTGCATATATTGTTTTTGTCCTTTGGTTGTGAGCCATCCAAAGTTTGGTTTAAGAAAGACTGAAGGCAAAAGGAGAAGGGGACGGCAGAGGATGAGATGGTTAGATAGCATCACCGCTTGAACATGAACATGAATTTGAGTAAACTCCGGGAGACAGTGGAGGACAGGAAGGCCTGGCGTGCTATGGTCCATGAGGTCATGAAGAGTCGGACACGACTTAACAACTGAACAACAACATAAATGTTTATTTAAATAAATAAAATAAATAAATATTCCATCTGCCTGAGGAATCCAGCCAAATGCTACGAACACACAGCCATAGTTTTCCTGGCATGGTGTGGCAGAAAAGTGCAAGAGTGACTATAAATTCTTTTTTTTTTTAATGAATAATTTTTATTAAAATAAGATTTTACAAAGATTTAAAAACTACAGAAACATAGAAGAAGAAATAGAAAAGGAAAGAGATTATAAAAGGGTAAAAGAAAAAGTGAAGAATAACAAAAAAGAAAGAAAAAGGAAGATATCTAAAGAAGCGACTTCCGGTCTTCTTTGCAGCAGTTACAAACATAGCAATTACCATCTCCTCCCTCCCATATTGCATATCATAGTTAACTTTTTCCCATAAACCAACCTTTTTAATCAATAAATCCCGAAATCGGCAGTTCATTTTTATCCATTTTCAGCAAGAAGTCTATAAAGGGTTTCCAGTCGTATAAAAGTAGTTGTACTTCCCTCCTTAATCAAACAAGTCAACTTAGCCATTTCTGCAAACTCAGCCATCTTCACAATCCATTCCTCCATTATTGGTGTTTCTGTAGTCTTCCGTCTTTGTGCACATAATAGCCTCGCTGCAGTTACCATACAGTATATAAAAGCAATTGTCCATGAGCCTTTTCTAACTGACTGTCCATAAGTCCTAATAAGAAAAGTTCAGTTTCATCTGAATATTAATTTTTAAAACTCTCTGCCTCACCATATGTATTTGTGTCCAGTATCTTTTCGCTTTTCCATAAGTCCACCATGCATGATAAAATGTCCCTTCGTGCTTTTCACATTTCCAACAGTGATTAGAGGTAACTTTATACGTCTTAGACAATTTCTATGGTGTCATATACCAACAGTACATCATTTTTAAAAAGTTTTCTTTAAGACAGTGTGAATTTCAGACTTTTTAACCACATTCTCTCCCATTGATCCATTTGAATATTATAACCAAAATTCTTGGCCCATTTTATCATACATTCCTTAACTTGCTCTTCCTCCATTTCAAATCTCAACAAAAGTTTATATATTTTAACAATCACATGTTCATCCTTCGTACTTAATTCATTTTCAAATTCCGTTTTATCACATTCTGTTCCTGGTACTTTTTTATCTATATTAAATCTTTCCCTTAATTGTGCATATGAGAACCATTGAAAACTAATCCCTCTGCAGTCAATTGTTCTCTTGATTTCATCTTAATCTCCCCCTTTTCCTGTATTAGCAAATATTTATATGTTAACCATTTGTCTTTGCCTGCTGTTTCTTTCCTATAAAACACTTCTTGAGCTGAGGCCAACAAAGGTATTTTCGGACATAGCCTGGGTTTGTATCTATTTCATATTTGTAGTATGGCATTCCTAATATAATGGTTTTCAAAATCTATTTTTACTTAAACTTTATCATACCATAAGCAACCAAGCCACCCAAACCTCAGACCATGACCTTCTAAATCTAAAAGTCTCTTATTTCTTAACAACAGCCATTCCTTCATCCAAACTAAACAATTGCAGCAAAATACAATTTAAAATCAGGTAATCCCAGTCCTCCTCTTTCCTTTGCATCTTGGAGAATCTTATATTTAATCCTTGGTTTTTCCCCCTGCCATATACTGTAAATCTGGATATGTCTTTTTGCCATTGTTTAAATGGTACATCAGTTCTAAAAACAGGTATTGTCTGAAATAAGAACAACATTCTAGGTAACACTTTCATTTTTACCGCAGAAATTCTTCTCAACAAGGACAATTGTAACGTCCCCCAACTTAATAAATCCTTCTTAATTTCATTCTATACTTTAACATAGTTATTTCATGTTAGTTATAATGATACCCACATATGTTAGTTATAATGACACCCACATATTTCACTTTTTTTCTCAATCCAAAAACCAATTTTCACAATTCTTTTTTGGTCTTCCATCTTCATATTCTTTGTCAACATCTTAGTTTTTTCTTTATTAATTTTAAATCCAGCCAATGGACCAAATTCTCTTAATTTTTTCATTAATACATCTATCCCTCCTAAAGGTAGGTCAGGATGGAAGCAGACACCACAGAAACTACTGTAACTCTACTTTATTGTTGTAGGGTATTATAACAGAATCTTGGAAGCCTGGCAGAGTTTTTCTCTCCCTCCCTCTTATATCAAAGAGAGTCCAGGTGTGGGGCAATTGAGTTGCTTTCTCAACCCTCCTATCTTTCCAGGCTAAGCCGATGTTTATGTAATGACGGTTGCGTACCTCCTTCAAGGTCATCTCTGTAACCTTCTACAAGGGCCTTGTTGGTTCGCCTGATATAAATGGCTAGCCATTCAGTTTATGGCAGACAGATCTCAAGGCACCTGATTGAAAGGCAAGCAAGGTTCAGCCCCCACAGCTGGAGATGCAGCAGGGATCTAGGGAAGAGAAGGCCACAGGTGAGCAGTTTGGCACTGCGAAGTGATCACCCTGTATGGCCTTCCCTAGCTGCTGCTCTCCAGATACAATGGACATTAAGTCCAGGAATCCCTAGTGCAAAGGCATTAATTCACCTTCCTGTTAATGGGGCTAAGTGAACCATGGAGCCCAGTGCTGCATTTCAGTAATGCAAGTCAGAACAGGGATTAAATTGTGCAAATGCAGGAAATATAAAACATTAAACCATTTTCATTTTCTGTAGAGCCACAAACATGTCCTAATTTTGTGTCTTTTCTGCTTCTGCCCTGATCTGCAGAAAAGACACAAAATTAGGACATGTTTGTGGCTCTAGAGAAAATGATGAAAAGTTCTGGAGAATATGAAAGTTTACACACTTTTTATGGCATTTTGATTGACCCTAGTATTTTTATTAGGGCCAGTCAATTTCAGCTTGAAAAAAAATACCAGCCATGTCACAATATGACACAACATTTTGAACTCAGGTGTTTTTTAACCTTAGCATCACCTTGACTCAAAATGCAGCTGTGTGTTTGTGTGTGTGTGTGCGCGCGCGCATGTGGGTGTACTCTACATAACTTTGTTACTAATGGCCTCCTTATCTCTTCCATCTTGAGAACTGGTTTTTTGTTTACAATTTATGCGCAAGTTAAAAGAGGCAACTGAAGACATAAATTTCAGGTATGTTATAATATTGACTAAATATTTAAAGGACTATGTGAGGAGAAAAATTACTGTGTAAGCAAACCAGTTTAAAATACCTGTTTTGCAGTTCTAGTCTGGCTACTCTACATGAGTTATCATATTTAGTAAACAGAGTTAAACCCTTCTTTATTACGTGATCTGTATCTTCACACCAAGTTGGAGTTAAGTGCTTCCTTTAGCTGCCATTGCAAAGAATGTCACAGTCAGGCAGGGAACACAAACGTGCATGCGTACATGATACTGTTCAATATTTTATGTGCCTGGAAGGCCTGCTAGGAACCTGCATCTACAACCGGAATGTAGCCAGCCTGGGCCGAGCTTCTCAGGGTTCATTTAAAAAATAGCCTTGTTACAGACTATATATCTCTTTTTAGGTTGGGGAATAAGGGTAAAAATAGCTGATTTTAAGACACCTGCTTTCTTCTACGGTGCAGAACAGCTTTCCCCAATGTCATTCAGATATGTTGGACTATAGTGCCCAGAACTCACAACATTTGTGGACAGGTGCTGGGAATTCTGAGAGTTGTAGTTCACAAAATTGGGAAAGCATAACAAATGTAGAGAGCCAGTCTGGTGTAGTGGTTAAGGCATCAGACTAGAAACCGGGAGACCAGGAGTTCTAGTCCCGCCTTAGGCACGAAGCCAGCTCAGTGACCTTGGGCCAGTCACTCTCTCTCAGCCCTGGGAAGGAGGCAATGGCAAACCACTTCTGAAAAACCTCACCAAGAAAACTGCAGGGACTTGTCCAGGCACTCAGACTTATCCAGGGGTCAAGACTGACTCGAAGGCACCAACCAACAACAACAACAACTCTAATATAATAATAGGCCTTCACTAGGCTCAAAATAATCCCAAGCTCCATTTCATTGTCTAGAATGTGTGGTTTGAAGATTGTTTTGCTGAAAATATTGTTAAGCCTGATAAACATCATAGTAAAACATATAGATGTGATAATCTGGGAAAGTATATTTGTGAGTAAAAGGCCAAAAGGCAGTCAGAAGGAAATAAAGAGAAAGCATCAAAATGTATGTAGCTGTTTCCATTTTTAGGCAGAACTATATGAAAATAGCAGGGATGGAAGACTGTTTTGGACACATTACCCTTCTAAATTTCAGCAGGATGATTCTGGGTTTTTCTGCAGCACTTTTTAAATCATTCCCTCGGCACCCTGTTTGAAACAACAGGCTGAGGAAAGGATAATGCCGAAGCCAAATTGTCCAGCAAAGAGCTTAGAGATAATTTTTGCTGAACTAATTCAGAAAGCCTCCTTTGCTAATTTAGTATTTTTTAAAAGAAATCAAAACTGTTTTATAAATAAGTTCACTGAAGTTGGAATGCTTGTTGGGTGGGGGCAACGGGCCAAGAGGGCAACTGCAACTGAAGCCCTGCCCCTTGTATGTCACATGTACAAAGGGGCAGGGCTTCAACCACACACACGTGATTGCCATCTTGGCCCATTGTTCCCCCACCCCCACCCCAGCAGATGCCCCTGTTGGCATGGCTCATTGGCCAGCTAGTCCCTCAATCTTTGTCCATATCTAGAAAGCAAGATGCAACCATGTTTGAGACTTTAAAAAGCCAGAAAGCGCCAAAAAGTCCATCAGGTCTCCAAATGGACCATGAAACTCTTCAGAGTGCTTCAAAATCCTTTGTTCGATTCCACACCTCAAAACTATTTGAAGAGGCATTTCGATCAAATCTTTTTTGAAACCAATCACCCTTCAAAGTTTCACATGGGAATATACTAGCTTTGGATGCATGAATATTAGCCAGGAACTTTTCCAAAAAAACCCTAAACTAAATAGGAAGCATATTCAGTTTCACATAATTTTGTCTGACTTTTTCCTCCTCTGCAGTATGAACTTCTGCATTTCCTTATTTTGGCTGAGAAATAAAATGCCAAATACCACAAGAAAGGCTGTTCTTGTGGTTTCACAAGCCTGCCTGATAAAAAGAAACTAACCACACTAGAATAAGCCTAACCCATCTTCTTAACTTCACGTGCTTTTTCAGCCTTTATGCCTAAACTAAAAGCATGTCTCGTTATTATGTCCAATTAGAAATCTGAGAGATTTCCCAGTACAGGCAGTGAACATCAATATATAAATGTTAAAATATAAAAGTCTTCAAAAGACATATATAGTGAATTGAAGAGGTTTCTGTAATGCAAGGCTTAAAATCAGTTTTGACATATGAAAGAGAACAGAAACTTTACATGACTATAGCCATCTACATAACAAAAATAGCTTTTTACAGAACAAACTAAAAAAACTGTGTAAGGAGATTGTTACATAGCTTCAGATTATAAGCTTGTACATTATATATTGAATTTTCTATAAACTGAAGGTTATTGATTTTTAATGTGCATGTTCATATTTCCTTTATGTCATGTACTGTACATATTTCACGAAAGTACATGTTCATATTTTGTTGATTTCATATTACCCTTTAAGGCTGATATGCTATGAGTGTATCAAGGAAATCCGCAGGGGTGGGTCAATAATATCAAGATGGCAACTGCAACTGCTCAGTCAAAGTCCTGCTCTTTGACTACATATGTCCTGCATAAAAAGGATTTTGACTACATCAGGGGTCGGCAAACTTTTTTATGCCAGGAGCCATTTTGACATTTAAAACATTTATAACATCACTCGAGGGCCAGGGGGTGGGGTTTGAGGGTGGGAGCCAATCTCGTGGAAGGGGGCGGGGTTTGTGGGCGGGAGCCAATCTCGTGGAAGGGGGTAGGGTTTGCGGGCGGGAGCCAATCGCGTGGAAGGGGGCGGGGGAGGTTTGGAAGAAGGAGAAGGGAAAGAGAGGCTCGACTGCAGTTGCTTCTCTTCCGGAGCCGCTCACACCCCCAGTCCAGGCAAAGTAAAGCTGGTGGGGAATCCAGCATGGGAGCAGGGTTTGCGGGCGGGAGGCAATCGCGCACACTTAGGGCCTGCTGCTGCCATGCCCGCCACACCCACTGCAGTGCCCGCCGCCACCATGCCCACGCCACGCACACCATGCCCGCTGCCGCGCCTGCCTCGCCACGGCCGCCACTGCACCTGCCGCTGCCACGGCCGCCATGCCCGCCTCCGCACCTGCCCCCGCCATTCCCACCATGCCTGCCGCCACACTGGCTGCCACGTCCAGCATGCCTGCCATTGTGCCTGCCCCCGCCACGCCCGCCACGCCTGCCTGTGCGCGGAGACCGTCCAGATGCCCGCAAAGCCCATGCAGCGTGGCGGTCCAGGCGGGGAAGCGGCACCTCCGTTTGGGACTACAGGAAGACCCCCCTCTTCCTCCTCCTCCGAGAGGGAAAAACGCCGCGGCCGGGCCCTGCTGCTCCCGGGCTCCGCCGCTCGGGACCCCCGCCTCTCCTGGCCAAGCGCAGCCGCTCGCCTGAACGCAGCCCCCAGGGAAGAGCGGGAGGACGAGCCCGGGCCGCCTCTTGGGATGGGGCGCCCAGCCCGGCTGCGCTCTCTCGGCATCTCGGGTGCGGGCAGGCAGGGGAGCGTGCCCGCCCGCCAGCTTTCACCTGTCAGCGCCCCACGGCAGCGGTTCGCTTGGCGCGTCGCTCTCTTCGATGGGGCGGGCGGGCGGCCCTCTCCCCAGGGTCCGAGTAAGCCGCGACGGGCGGGCGGCGAGTGAAGCGTTGCCCCTTCTCCTCCTGCCGTTGCCTCGCGCCCTCCGCGCCCGCAGCTCCTCTATTCCTTTCCTCCTAGCCGCTAGAACCACACTCAAGGGGCCAAAGAGCCGCATGTGGCTCGCGAGCCGCAGTTTCCGACCCTTGGACTACATGATTGTAGTCACCATCTTGGCTTTTTTCACCCCCTGTGGATGGCCTTGGGCTGTACAATGTTTTTGCGGAACATGTTGACCCCAGAGAAAAGTTACAGGATGGAAAATTGGCCTGTGAGAGCTCCATGGTAAGGATCTCCTACTTCTTCCACTATGCAATCCCTGAGGAAGCCTCATGGCAGTGGCATTAATTGGGATAAATATGCATAGCATCAAGCTTTAAAATACTAAAAACCCCTGGAAAACTAAACTTGATTAGGGCTTTGGCACTTTGGGGAGGGAGGTTGAACTCTTTCCCATTTTCTGATTTTCTTCTTCCTTTCCAAAGTGATTTGATCCATGGATAGTACCTGAACTTTTCACTCAAGAGGCAAAGAGTAACTCAGCATGAGAATGGAATCAGGACGCCGGCCTTAGGCAAATATCACCCCACTTCCCCAATGCTCAGATTTGTTTTGACTCAGATTTGTTTTGAGCACCCAGAAAGTCTTTGACCAGCCTTTATCACTCACATGTAAAATGCATACTTATACAGAAAATATACACTTGGCTTGCACAGACAGATGTATGTTGTTGTAAGTTGTATGTAGTGTACAATGCAATTGATCTGAATTCTTCCTGTAATTTATTCCATACAGTATCAGAAAGGAAAAGCAAAAGAAGGAAAAGGAAATGGACACCGAGGGTTTTTTTTAAGAACACATTTACTATATATGGTAAATATACCCTAATGTGCAAATCAAAAGCAAAAGTTAAGAGAAGAATTTCCCTGAAAGAAAATATTTTCTTTCTGTACCTATGCATTCAAGCTCTTGTAGAAAATTACTTTTTCTTTCCAATGTCATCCCAGTCTTATTCCCTGAGTTTTGGCTATTGTTTTGTTGCCCTGTCATTTATTGAATATTAGACTGTTTCTCTCTTTCATTAACTTACACCCGTCTCCCTAACTAAAATTCAGCATGGGCCCCATTAGCCTGCAGGAGCTTATATCTGGAGTGAGAACGGAGGGAGGCATGACCCCATAGAGGCTTCCCTTGGGGTCCATCAGGTTCTCAGCCCCACCACTTATGATCACGCCAATATGCAGCTCTATAAAAAATAATAGCAGGACAATAAGAGGTGCAGAACACCAATTTGAAGCAAAAAGTACTGCTCCAATTAGCAGTTACTTAACCACTAAGAAAGAGGGCAGATTTGCAGGTGAAAATAAAGTGATAATGTCAATTTGTCATTTGCTCCCACAGTTATGAAGACAGACCAGTTTCATACTTAGAATATTCACTATATCAAGAATAGTTTGTATAGTGCTGTATATAGACGATTAGAGAAAAGTGAAGTACCTCTGCCTTTTGAGCCCTCAACCACTGCGTTTTTTATGTTTATCAATATACAGTACATACCCCTATTCTGGAATCTGTTCCAAATAATGCTGGGGATTTTGGATGTGGGTGTGGGTGGGTGTGCTGATCAAATCAACTATAGCCTGAAACCCTAATTTTTGTTCTCTTTCTTCATATAGGAGCTGCTTTTGGTTACCCTTTTCGACATCTTTTTCAGCCCTACAATATTCCTGTGTGAAATGCAAAGATAAGAGCGGTATCAGTATTCTTTTGGGGGCAGAGGATAAATCTCCCCCTTCTAACCGGTAATCTTAGCAACTAGAATGAAAATCAAGTTTTCCCTTCTCTGTTGCGTCCTGAGATACAGCCCCTTCCGTTGTCTCACTGCATTTGACAGGAACTATTGGAAACGACTCTTCTGGCTTAAGTTAAGCTTTTTAAGGAAAGATTTAGGTACACATATACCCTGTGGAAGGGGGCTGAGATACCCACACACATACACATCCTACATGTCTGGAAACCACACTCCTACCTCCCACACTTTTGAATATAGGCAGTGCCAGTTGAATGAGATCTATGCAGGTACATCAGTATGTAGTTACAGCCCCTTCATAAGCCAGCTGGACCTGGAGTGAGCAGGGGCATCAGAGCTGAGTATTTTGGTGGCAGGTAGCAGATCTCTCTTACATGATTCCACTGCTGCTTCATTGGCTTGGTCAACAGAAGGAAGGCCCAGAAATGTAACTCAAAATAATGGGCCCAGCCGGTATAGGCTGGGCTTGCTTTAATGGCCTCCATTCACAGTTGTAGATGAATGAGGAGACAGCAGAGAATATGCTTGCAATCCCCACTAACAAGAAAGGGTAGGGTTAGTGAGTATGACCCCCTAGTCCCCACTTACATGCCCTTTCAATACTCCCTGTGGTTATGCTAGATTCTCCTAGACAACACATCTTGTTAAAAAACAACCAGAATATGATGGAATATTGGGGACCTGGATTGAATAGACTTTCATATTGATCAGCATTTCCCAAACTAGCACTCTAAAGACATGTTCAACGACAACATTCCTTGCCAGTAGGAATCCATGCTAAAAGAGAATTCTGGGTATTGTAGTCCAGAAGGCTTGGGAAAGGCTGATGCATTTTAATAAATAAGGGTCTAAAGTAAAGACAACAGGCAAGTTAAACTTATAGTCTCATCCTGAGCCCATTTCTTTCCTAACAAAGTGAACCTCTGGGTCTTATATTGTTTACTCAGTATTGTTATTCTTACCACTTTTGTTCCATTTGCCTTCCCTATGTATGCCATTCATCTCTCCTGAATGCATTGCTTCCTTTCAGTCACAATATAATGGTATTTGACTTCACTAGTTTGAATTTGTTCCAGAAAGAATTGTGTTGCTCAGTTTTTTACACATTCCCTCCTTCAATAAAATCAACCAGAGTCTTGCTAATGGCAGGCTGATTAAAAACAACAATCACCACAACTGACTCACACCATCTCTAAAAGAACTTCAGCTGATTGGTAACATCTTGTCTGCACCCAAGCTTGAGGCAGAGGCACCATTCCTCATGTTTCTTCCTTAACTGTGAAGGTTCACTGCCATCTGTAGGTAACAAACAGAAGCAGTTCTTGAGTAGCAGCATCTGAGAACTTGTCAGAGATATCTATCTGGCAGTCCTCATTCAAGGAAACTTCTGCCCCATGAAGAACCAAGGTCCAGATGCCAAAGACATGTGAAGATATTTACTGGTCCTTAACTGAACTCTTCTACCACAGTTGCTTGAGTAATGCTGTAACAAAAATGTTCAATGGGTGGAAAAAACTGCTTGCTACTATTCTGTTGTTGCTACTGTGTTCTGGCTGATACGCAACATCCTAATTAGTGATTTGGGATTTGACCATGGAGCATGCCAATCAAGTTTCAAAGGACCTCCATGTACACTATTTATAAGATAATGAAACCTGTCTTTGTTTATTTGACTTGGGGAAGCAAACCTCCCATATAGTGTCCTAGTTGGAAAAGATAACTCTTGCAAATCACAATGAAGGAGTTTCCAGCTAGTGTGTTTTAAACAGTGAGAGCTTGGCCCATATTTGGGAAACCAAAGGGCAAATAATTTGGTTAAGAAAGAACTGAAGCTGTGAAAGAAGACGACTTTGCTTTGCTTAATGATGAAGATAGAATTTCTCTAGGATAGTGTTATTCTTGGTATGAAGATGGTACAGGGAGGAATGGTGAAATATTAAAGCAGGGTTTGCTTTTTTGCTTTTGTTCCTTTATCCCTGTTTCCACCCTTTGATCCCTGTGTCTATCCTTTTGTGGGTAAATCACCAAAAGAGGTGCATGTGAAAGCATTCACAAAAGCAAATCTCTTCATCCAATTCAGTTCAGACCTAGATTACTTAGGGACTATAATTTTCAGGCCACTGGTTGGTAGAAAGTTAACAAACAAGGGCCATGCTGTTTAGTGGTGTGGCTACAACTTTCTGACTACACCCAGATACCAAAGTGTGCCATCCTTTGAAAACTATGAGACGTGTGTCCATCTGGAGCTTCAGTTCATAAGTGGGTGTTTATTATATGATTGCATTGTTTCTTTAGCAGAAAAGTTTAAGTTTCCTTTCAGCACAAAGAAAATCCAGGTCTAGGACCCTCCCCAACCTCTGGTTGAAGGTCTCTGATAAAGAAGAGAACATGGTTGGCAGGGTAATTGATTCTACTGTCCATTGTTCTTACTATCAAGAAGTTTGTATTATTTTCCTAAAATCTACTGTCCTGTAAATTAAGTTAGTAAGCTAAATAGGTATCAGCTAACACACTGGGGGCTCTGGGAATAACCTTGGGGACCCAGATGCTTTGGGACAATAATTGGATGTTTTCATCAGGAACCTATTGTGTGGGTGAGTATGGTAGTGCTAAATTGAAAGACAAGATAAATTCATTTAACAGATGAATCAAATGCATGATACCTCCATACCTGAAACACATGATATACTTATAATAGGCACAATCATTCTCTTCCTTAGCATTGCCAAGGTGCCCATCTTTCCATTTTTTCAGGTAGTGAATTGCTATTGCTCCCGACCATATACATAGAATGAATGAATGAATGAATGAATGAATGAATGAATGAATGAAAATGAATGAATGAATGAAAATGAATGAATGAATGAATGAATGAATGAAATATATATATATATATATATATATATATATATATATATATATGTATATGTATATATATATGAATGAATGAATGAATGAAATAAATATATATATATATAGCAGCCCCAAGAAACAGGAATGAGGAGGTGGGGGAAAACCAGCTCCACTTTTCTCACCACTGGCCACCGTCTTTCAGGAGACTAAAAGCGAAATTGGAACCATTAGCTCTGTTTTCTCTTTCCAGCTCCAGTAATCCTCTGTCAAAAAGCTGTCAGTCACCCTCGCTTTCCATGAGGACATCACCACTTTTTTTTTTAAGTATTGACTTGAGAGATAAAATAACTCTGATTTGTAGCTTAATGGTTACCTAGAAAGTGTTTTAACACTCGGCAAGACATTGCCCACTGGATTGAAAAAGCTTTAAAAAGCCTTCTCCTATTACTTCTGAACAGCAAAGCTTCAGGAAGAGAAAGATCTGCATTAATGAAGTAAAAATAAAAAGAAAGGTAATATCATTATTAATACGATCAGCCTGAATCTCATCTATCACAGAAAACAGAGTAATTCAGCTTTAATGCTCTATTTATTTGGTTGGTTTTCTTGGCTTGTATTATTAAATGTTGGATTTTTACCAGATTAATATCTCACCATTCGTTCAGGAACTCGGGGCAATATATACAGCACTCCCTCTTCCCATTTTTCCATGCAACAACAACCCTTTGAGGTAGACTGGATTAAGAGGAAGTACCCAGCTTGAAGTCACCCAGTGAGCTTCCGTGGCTGAGGGTGGACTAGAACCTGGCTCTCTCTGCTCCTGCTCCACCGTCTTAACTGCCCCACCCCGCCGGCTCTCATATTGTTCATTCCACACATTGGCCCTTCCTACACTTCCTTAATCATACCACAATACTGTATTTTATAATGCCTAAAATGATGATAGCAATGAGTGTGTTTTTTTTTAAAAAAAACTGGAATATAGAGACATTTCTCCCTCCTGAAGAAAGTAGCGATAGGGATTTCACAAGGGCATTAGTGGCAACCAGTTAAGATAGTCCATCCGTTACAGGAATGATGGTGATGGTGATGATGTAATGGGCCTTAATAAGTTTGAGGTGGCAATTTTACTTATCATCTTTGCTGGATAGAAGCAAAACACCACGTGCCCGCAATGACGGTTTTGTTTCTGTCTCATTTTGTGACCCTTCCATCCTGCCCCCACATCCCCTCCCCTCAAAACAATGATTAAGGCATTATTAGCAACTAAAAGGAATGCTGGAATGAACTATTAGAACACTTTCATACTCCTCAGCAGTTCTGGTTTACTCCCTATAGCTGGAAAGATGGGGAAGAAGGAGGACAAAAAGGCCTTCCAGCTGGGCAATGGGACTAGTGGACAAGGTTCATAAGGTGAAGCTAGAGGTCCAGTGTGCCTAAAGATTTAAGTACCAGCTGAAAGGATACAAGTCATGCAGTGCAGTGCAATGCAATAAAATATTAGCAGATAGTGAATCTATTTATCTTTAAGAACAATCAACTGGGTTTTTACTGGGGCCTTGATTAATGGATATATAAAAATATATCATTATTATTATTATTATTATTATTATTATTATTATTATTATTATTTGAATGAAGGGATTGTGTAAGGAAACATGAATATACTACTTTTCTTTACAGCACAAAGATTTCAAACATAAATTGTAAGGCACAAGATTTATAGTAAGATTCAAAAGTCTTGTCTTAATGAACTACAGAAAGCATATTTTTACATTTACTGTGGAAGGTTTTCCGCACCTGATATTATCCAAACCTACAGGTACTCCTAAGGAACAATCTTGCTTTGGTAAGCGCAGAAATGGGATTGAAATATCATCACTGCCATCTCTACCAATTCAACCAATGAGAAAAATCAAGGTTCTTTTCTCCAGGTTTATTTGTACATCTTTATTATGGAAGTCAAAATCCATGGTGGATTTGAAAAAAGAAAATATTATGTTTTCCTCACCAAAAGATCCTCAAGACAACTTAAGACCACCACTGGGGAATTCTGGGAGCCCTAACACATAAGGAAAGTGTCAGATTGGGGAAGGGTGATTTAGATATGTCAACCTCTAAAAGACTGGTGACTAATGTTGTCAACACCAGGAATCAACACAGGGTAAAAACAAGTGTGGGATTGTTTAATGCTTGAAGCGGAAGAGCTGGAATTGAGACAAATGGGTTCTCGGGTCAGAATCTGCTTGATTTCCTTGTGGGATGAAGACATTAATATCAGTGCTTCATTGAGGCATAATATTTTATTGCCTAGTCTTAAAAATGAATATGCTACTCATGAACTGTTTTATTTTATCTCTTTAATTTTTTTAAAGTTATGCTATATTATTTTCAAGACCTGGCCTAAGCTAAAAGTACATGCAAGAGGAAATTTAAAAAGGAGTGAAATACAGAAATGCATCTGGCATCAGAGAATTCTACTCCATGAAAATAGGCATAGGAAACATAATGCTAGAAATAATACTAACACCTTCTATAGTTCTGACCCCTTTAATTACATAGATTGGAATTCTGATAATGTGTGTGTGTCTGTGTGTTGCAGCTGTGGTAGTCTCAGGATCAAGGAACATACATCTTGAAATCCAAACATATGTTTGTAGCTAACATTTCTACACATTAGGCCAGATTTATAATATATTTCTTTGGTGCCTTCTGGCCATATGATCCCCACAAGGCATTTCATGCTAAGTAAAATGCAAATACAACATTCAAGTGAAATCACTGGCTTGTTGTCCGGTGTTCATGTTGCCATGGACACATTCATGAAAGAAACACAGTTAAGTCAATGCTGCAAGTCTTTCAAATCAGCATTTTCATATGGTTATGGTTATCTTCCATGTTATATGGGCCCTTGCTTCAGAAGCCACTCAACAGCAGGCCAGGACATTGCACACTCTCTTCCAAAGTGACTGCACTGAGTTATGCCAAAGTCAAACAGAGATGCAGGGGTTTGGGGGAGGGAAGGAGTGGACACAATGAAGCTATAGTCTATAATTTTCAAATTTCCACAATGGAGAAATGGATTGTGCCCTTAAAATATAGTAATCAGCAATAGCTAGACCCAGTGGTCTCCCTACAAGGAACTATGTGGAGACAGAATGAACAAAGCAGCATCACACCATTGCAATGCAAGCCCTGCCCCTTTTGCGCATGCATTGTGACATTGCACATGCATATAAAAGGAGCAGAACTTGTGGTGTGACAGCACAACACTGCTTTCATTATTTTGATGAAAGCACCAAGATCCTGCGGACATTCCTGGCTAGATCCTTTGGTGGCCCTGTCCTTCTCCATAAGCAGGTGGCAGCACCTGGCTGACTTTGGCTGGTCCTGGAAAAAGCTAAGTGGGATCAGATCTGGTGAATACCAGGGGGCAGCTAGAAATCCTAGACTGTGTACTAGATTGGGAAGTCGAAAAAGTATCTTGGAAGAAGACAATGGCAAACCACTTCTGAATTATTGCCAAGCAAACAACATGGATATGACCAGGAGTCAAGCTCAACTGGATCTGGAAAAATTGGAACAACCGCCAGATTGCAAAGAGGTATAAAAAAGTCAAACTCTGGCGTCAGCTAGCAGTTGTCTGGAATTTTCAGCCCAGATCTGGTAGACCTAGTTTTCGATAACCATCTGTATATCAAGCAGATTATTTTGGAATGATCTATCTGCATGGAATATGTCAGGAAGACTGTTCATGGATTAGCTGAATGCAGCTGTACATACCACAATTTTGGAGGGGCAATATGTTTTAATGAGCATTGATCTTCTTACGTTAATCAATTATTCAGAATCAGTGTTACCAAAGTGTCAGTATATCTGCTGTGACTGTTTTCTCAAATGCCGTTTTTAAAGAACATTTTTTAAATTTATTTTAATAGAATCCCTTAAGAACTCTTGAAGCCAGTAGAAAAATAGTTTTCGGAGTAAAGTATGATTTTTAACATATAGTACATTCCAGACTTAGAGTCATTTTTCTGGGAATAACTTTTTAAAAACATTATCAGTTAGATTGATACGTGGGTGTGAAGTTACATGGTGAAGCCTAATCGGTGCTATGGAATAATTACACACCTGTTTAATGTCTTTCCCCCCTGTGGCTCTAGACCATTCATGCTACAATTAAGACCCTGTATAAATCATGAAAATAAGAAACAAATTAGATACATTGGATTATGGTCAGAGAAAATGAGATTTCATGCCTTGTCACAAAGAAAGAGAACGATCATATGATGGTAACACTGTGTGGATAATTTTGACTTCTCAAATAATTGCCTTGCCTTAGGCTTCTGTCATTACCAAGACAAACTGTGTCTTGTGGGGAAAGATTTGGAGTCAACTGAACCAAATGCAACAGGATTTGCAAAGCTAAAAAATCTCCATGTAACAAATAGAGATAGAATTCCAGGCAATCCCTGGTCCCACTTCCATACAATATATGCAGTATATAACAAATTGCCTTTCCCCAAGTGAAGGCATTTGTCCATTAACCTCAATTGGATGTACCATATCGGGGCTGCAAATGGGGTATGATATGCAACACAGACACCCAAATGACACATGAGCAGTGACATCATCATGCAACTGCTACCATTATGTATTGGTGTCCTAACATCTGATGGGAGTCCATAAGTCACAGTATTTGTGTGATGATATTGCCACGGACATTTTATCATTTGCTCCCTCTGTTTCCCCCTGCAGACACCCAGGTGATACAATCTGCTATTGACTCACTGCTACCTCACTGCGATTGGCTCCAAACAGCTCCAGAGTTTCACGCAAGGATCTTTCCCAAATCTACCTAGAAAGGCCACATATTGAACCTGAGATTTACTGCATGCTAAGCAGGTACTCTCTTATAGCCTTTCACAAGAGGCTGGAAAATTCAACCCTGAGTGTGATCATCTGCTGTTTGCAGTTCTTCAGAGCTACATTAACATCTATTCCTCCAGTCCTTGAGTCAGTGTGTTGACATAATTGCAATGCCTCCGTGGCCAAGCTTTAATGTGCCTCAGCACTGAGGCCACTGAATGGTGCTGTCTTTACAGATTTAATATAGGACAATTTCAGGGCACCAATTGTTGGGTTCCCCAGTTTCTTTTCCCCTCCTACCCAATGTCACCTGCTGGGTGGAAAAACAACCAGCAATCACTCTCCATAATATACGGTGGGGTGATGTTGGGGAGACTCCTGGCATGTACAAATAGACAAATCTGAATTAGCACTGGTGCCTTCACTGGATGCAGAAGCAGCTCCTCCTCCCCTTTCTTCTTCTTCAGCACAGGAATGCCAATCTCCCTGAGGATCATATTCCCATATCTCCACGTATCCCAGCTGACAGGTTGCTGGAGCAAAGGAGGGTGCAAGCCAAGCAGGAGCGAACTTGCAGGCACATCAACAAAGCCCCTTCCGGCATTAGCCCCATCCTATGCCCCACTCTTTTGTCAGCTAGAAGACATATTTTATTTTTTCTTCATAGAAATGTGTTTCTCAGAAGATCAATATATCTGTGTTCCTGAGAGAAAGGGGGAAAGAGGCAGAAGTCTTGCTAATTTTGTTCAACTCCTACAGATCCCAAACTGATAAATGCGTGCATGGGGATTGCATTGCTGTCAGCAAAAGGCTGCCATTGGCAGGACCTGGAAGTATCTCATGCAGGATACTAATGGAATTGTAGGAAAAATGCCCTTAGCCAGTGGAAAGCACAACCATGTGAACCCCCTTGTTGGCAGAAGCAGCTGAAAATCTATAATGCACTTATCTAGGAAATAAACAGCAAGAAACCATAGGCAGAAACTGGTGGTCATTAATCTGTGACTAGCTCACTGGAGCACCAACACTTCTTTTTAAAGCCAGGTTATAAGAATACTAAATTCCTTGATTTAAAATGATCCAGTGGAAATAAGGAACCCACATAATGATTACCCAAAGCTCAGACGAAGCATTACATGACCAGATGTCTCTGCACAAGCCACGTGTCTGGTCTTGCTTGCAGCCACGTCAAAATGGCCATGGAGGATGGTGCTCTGTGATTGGATTAGAGGCAGTGTGTCCCTAGCAGCCTAAGTAGATAGTAAGAGCTGGCTGATCTTAGACCCTGAGCTTGTCATTGCCAACACAGTCATTGAAGCATCACAGCATGTATCACAAGCTTTGTGCTTTGGAGAAGAGTGAAAATACTACTTTAGCAACAGCACTACTAAGGATGGCTTTAAGTTGCCTCTGCAGTAGGCTGGGGATGAGACAATGGAAATGTTATGAAAATATGCCCCTTAAGAACAGTTGGGATTTAGTCCTGGTCAAAAACTGCATAACTTGCTCTGATACTACCATTTATAGTGGTAGACCTGAATGGAGATAATGTGGTTCTGCTTGATATCTCAGCCTTGTTCAATATCAATGATCACTGTGTCATTCTGTGGGTTCAGGATGGGTGGCACACTTCTTCTTCTGTAGGTAGTTCCAGGTGGTAGTACTGGAAAAGATGTAACGCTGCTGGCCACCCCTGTATGGGCTGCCACAGGGCTTAGTTCTCTCTCCTCTGCTCTTTAATATCTATACGAAACCTTTGGGAAGGCCATCTGTAAGTTTGGGGTGAAGTAGTATCAATATGTTGAAAATACCCAGTTGTACATCTTCATCCAGGGCATAGATGGAAATGTGGTAGAGATCCTGACCCACTGCCTGGACAGTGTGGGTGAATGTATAGGAAGAAACAATCTGAAACATAATCTTAGCAAGATAGAAGTGCCATTTGTCTAAAAACGATCTGGTTCTCTGTGAGCTCCTATATTGACTATGGCTGAGTTGGAGTTCCCCTAAAACAGAACGTCTGCAGCTTGAGGGTTCTCCTGGATTCTTTCCTACTGCTGGAGCAGAAGGTCAGGGAAGGTTTTGCTTACCTTTGCCAGTTGGAGCCCTATTTGGAGCAGGAGATTTTGGCCACAGTAACTCATGCCATTATCACCTCAAGACCGAACTGTTGCAAAGTGCTTTAGATGGGTTGTCTCTGAAGATGGTTTGGAAACCGCCCAGGGTCCCTCCTTGTGGGGGAGATGGGCGGGATATAAATGTAATAAATAAAATAAAACAGCAGCTGGTGCAGAATGCAGCAGTCTGTGTGCTGGTGGGGAAGAACTGCTACAGCTGTTTCGTGGCTGCTGCATTGTCTACCAATTGATTCCAGGTACAATTCAAAGTGCTGGTTTTAACTTACAAAGTCCTACATAGCTTGGGTCCCAGGTATGTCCTTCCAGCTGAATCTGCCCACCCTGTATATACAACATGGCAGGGGTTGCTTTGGGTCCCTTCTCTATGAGTGGTCAACATTAGGGTTAATGGGGGCATGGAGGTTGCCCTTCTCAGTAGCCACATGTACTCTAATGAATAGCCTCCTTCCATATATGCAGATGATTAGTATCTTGCCGTCCTTCAGGAAAGCAGTAAAACCACCACTTTTTCATGGGATTTCATTATACGAGCTAGATGTTCTTTTATGGAAGATGGATGTTTTCATCGTTATCTTGAACTTTTAAGAGAAAATGTTATGTGTAAAGTTATTGGTGTTTTGTTGGGATCGTATATTTGTGAACTGCCTGGAATTATTTTGGAATCTGGCAATATGCAAAAGCTGAAACAAACAAACAAGTACAACCAAGCGCATTAAGAGTATCCAGAGACAGACATTTAAAATCCAAAAGGACAAGTAATAAACCTTATTTGTTACATACTGTTACATGCTCTGATAAAAAGCATGCATCACTAAACTTTTGTCCTCATTGTGGGAGAAGGGTGTTGGTGGAAGGAGGAAGTACTCTTTCAATAGGAAATAGTCTGAAGAGGAAAACCTACAAGTTATCAGTCTTCTGGTCAAAAGAAAGCAGAGCAGAGCACAGTGAGAAGAATAAAGAGGAATTAGATGATCTCCAAGGTTCATTTGAGTCCTTACATTCTATATTTGGATATGAGGTCCTTGTGTACTACCTTTATTCTTAATGCCATTAGTGGTCCATAGGACACAAGGTGCAAAAAGTCAATGCCTATGGATCTGTGTCTCCAACATCTCAAGGACAGCATTTAATTTGGGGCACAACACTTTGAGAAGGGTTTAGAGAATGTGGAATATGTTCAAAGAAGGACAATGGGGATGATCAGAGACTAAGAACTGAGTCCTATAGAGAGAGAAAGAATGATCTGGGTATATTCAATCTTGTGAACAGGATTTAAAATAGCATCATTGAAATCCCTAAAAGGATGTCACACAAAAAAAGATCAAGACTGATTCTTTGTCATTCCAGAGTGAATAACATGAATTAATGAATTTAAATTACAGGAAGGTAGATTCTAAATGAAAGTTAATAAAAACTAAGGCTGTGCAAAGCTTTGGTTCAAGTCTGAAAAGTGGTTTTGTACACACAGGAGCATGAATGAAGCCTCTGTCTGTAACGCATCAAAGCAGCCAAATCTGTTTCCAGGATCATAGAGGGGCAATGTGAGCTTCCTCAAGAGTCACCATGTGATCCTGAGTTGCAGACAGGTATACTGAAGCTAAAGCTCAAATACTTTGGCCACCTAATGCGAAGAGAGGACTCACTGAAAAAGACCCTGATGCTGGGAAAGACTGAGGGCAAAAGGAGAAGGGAACAGCAGAGGATGAGATGGTTAGATAGCTCCGTTGGGGGAGTTGGGCGGTCATATAAATTTAAATAATAAATAAATAAATAAATAAATAAGTAAATAAATAAATAGCATCACCAATGTAATGAACATGAATTTGAGTAAACTCCGGGAGGCAGTGGAGGACAGGAAGGCCTGGCGTGCTATGGTCCATGGGGTCACGAAGAGTCGGACATGACTTAACGACTGAACAACAACAACAATTCCGTTCATGCCCCTGCACATCCCAAAACACATCTACTGAATCAATTATCCAGAGAGGTTGTGGGCAGAATAATGAAAGCAGCATTGCACCATTGTGACACAAGCCCTACCCCTTTCATACATGGGTCATGACATCTCACACATGCCCAAAGTGGTGGAGCTTGCAGCACGATGCCTTTAAGGAAATGTACAATTGTCACTGTTCTCACGATGAACACGTATCTTTTATGCGAGTCTACCTCAAGGCAAAGTTCTGAGCCCTGGACATTATTTTAAAAGCGGAGGAGACTAAAACATTAAATCTCCTTCCATAGATTTTAGAAGAAGCAAAGTTAAAAGGGTGCTATGGTCTTGTTATAGATGTAGAAACGGTAACTAGCTAATTCATCCTGAAAATATCATGAAGGGACTCACCTGTATCTTCAGCTCTGCAGTTGCTTGGTCTCTGTCCTGGCCTATATTGGAAGAGAAGTGTCTTGGGACAGCTTTGTCCTGTTGAGAGATAGTGTGTGGGGAACATAGAGTGAAAGAGAAAGAAAAGCTGTTTGCTATATGCTTTCCTGGCACTGCTCATTACCATCGGTAGAGAACCAGCTCTGAAAGAAAGATGAAATAAGAAAAATATATATACTTCCTGAAGTCATTCATCAAGAGCTTTAGTAGCTAACTGTTCCCCCTCCTGAAATTAGATCCGTCTTTTTGCTAAATTCCAATATTAGTCACAGTGCTGTGGTCACAGCTTTTCTTCTTCTTTTTCTTCTCCTCACTTTCTCATCTCTAAGAAATGTTATTTTATGGGGGGACCCCAGGAGTCAGCCCAGTCGTTGGCCCCACTTTCACACAGGTGGCCAAGGAACCAAGTTATTGATGGGGCCGGGCAGGTGGCAGGGGAATGAAGTCGACCTGATGGATGCAGAATTTTTAAAAAGGAAAAACGTAGCCTTGCTGCAGAGTGGGGAGGAGATTTCAACACCTCTGGTGAGGAAACGTATTAAAAAGAAGACCTTGCGCAGTAAGGTTAGCGGCAGGTTGCTTACACAGTCTCACTCGGTCGCAATCAAACAAGCCTGCCTGTATGAGCTTGTTAGCTGCAAGAAACCCATCTAATGGTCATGTCATTTAAAGATGATTAATACTAAGTGGTTCTGGCAGGGTAAACTTTGCTTCGTTTCACATATCCTGGGCATTAGATAGCATCTGCTCTGGTACAATGAAGTGTTATCTGGAGATCTGCAGCTCTTTCCTTTGGCAAGCTGAATAACCATTTAGCGTGGCTGAAAAAGAGCACAGATTGCAGAAGGATAAGCGTGTCTCCATTTAGAAGGGGGAGAAAAATGAAAAAGAAGCCGTTGAGTGGGATTTCGTAGTACGATCTTCAATTTGCACCCAGCTGGAAGAAGCAGTTACTGAAGCCTTTCATGGCATCCAAGACATGTTAACTGGCTTAACGGCTCTGCTGTCTATAGAGCTGGACATGCAGCCAGGCTTCTGGCCAGGTTTGGGGCAGAGCATGGGAAGGACCAAAACGCTCTGACATTCAAGTATTTGTGCCCTGCCAGGTTTCAAAGAGCGAGATGGAAGGAATAGCGGAAAGTATTTGCATCTCTCTATGTACTCCCAATCCTCTTCTTTTAGATAAGCTAACTTGCACAGATAAGCCATAGGACTGTCTTATATCCGCTGAAGTCAAGGACATGGAGCTTAGGACAGCTTGGATATTGAGTTCCTTCTGGTCTGGGCTCAGCCCTGTTTGCGGGCAGCCTCTTTGGAGACCCCCTGAAGGCGAGACTTCTCTGACATACAGTTACTCTTGAATACAAGTCCTGCATCTGTAGGATGTGTTGTTTCTAATCTGCCTTAACAAAATTCCTCAGTGTGTTTTCAGCTTGTAAATAAGAGGCACCTCCCTTGTTGGACAGGGAGATGTTTTTGCAGGAAAGTTGAAAATAGATCTGAGCTGGCAGCAGCTATTAGGGACCATAGGCGGTTAAGAGGAAGAAGGCAGATGTGTGACAGTGCAACAGCACTTTGTGTAAATGCTGGGAGTGAATTAGATCTTCTCTCCCTGAATGCACTGGTGGCAAGTTGCATGTACTACACAACTGTCGTGAGGCTGTAGCTGTGCAACAGCAAAATCATTCTGATTAACCTCTGATTAATCTCACTCACTTCATAGGTAAAGGTAAAGGTTCCCCCCCGCACATTTGTGCAGTCGTATCCGACTCTAGGGGCCGGTGCTCATCTCCGTTTGTTAGCCGAAGAGCCAGCATTGTCCAAAGGCGCTTCCACAGTCATGTGGCCGGTATGACGCATGTGGAACGCTGTTACCTACCCACCGAAGTGGTACCTATTCATCTACTTGCATTTGCATGCTTTCGAATTGCTAGGTTGGCAAGAGCTGGGGCGAGTGCGGGAGCTCACTCCACACGCAGGGCTAGGGATTCGAACCTCCAAACTTGCAACCTTCTGATCGACAAGCCTGGCGTCTTACCTGCTGAGCCACCACGCCCCATCACTCACTTCGTAGGTATCTCAAATACCTTAGAACTGCAAAAGCAGAGCTCTGTCTGCCAAGCTTCCAGATATTCAGTATAACAGATTGAGGTGGTTGCTGATACTCCTACTAAATATGAGATAAGTAATGAAAATATTTGTGCTGCAAAACAGTAATTTGCATGAGTGACTTATTTCCCTAATCACAAATACAAGCAATGAGGCTCCCTGGTCCTGGATTCTGACAGTTCGGACTCTCTGAGTTGCTTAATGGTTTTTCCAAGTGACCATTAGTTATGGGGGTCATTATTACTGAATCCAGTTTATGCCACTACTGTTGTTGTTTCATGAAAAAGGAACCTTTGGGATTTTTAGTGCATTCGTTTTTGGATGCATATTCACACAAGTCACACAGCTACATCCAGGATGTTCTAATCTAGTCATTTCCAGTACTTCTAAAACCAAAATGTGATAAGGGTATTGGACTAGTAAAGTAAGCAGTAGGTAAATAATGGACTAAAATTTATTTTTAAACAAGACAGTTATTTTTAAATGGTTCCGTTAAAGAGCAGTTTCATGACACTGCATAGAGATAAACACGTACCGTAACAATAAATTCAAGAAGATGTCTGTTCTATAAGATTCAAAACTCATGAGGTGATTGTTTTTCCAGGAATAGAGAATAGCTGTGGTTTCAAGGGCATGAACTCAGAATGCATTTGGATTTTGCTTAATGCAGGAATACAAATGGCATGCATGGGCCTGCAAAAAAGCTGCAAAATTAACTGAATGGTTTCCAGTCTTCAAAAATCATGTCACTGTTTCAGAAAACGACTGCTCATTCTGGTTCCTCATAAGATCTGTTGGAATCACTGGAATCAGATCATCCTCTGCAGTATTGTTGCAAAGGTAGCACTGATAAAAGATGGGGGTATAAATATGGGAGTATGCTGGTTACCCTGCTCTCTGTCTATCCTATCATTCCATTTACCTAAATTCAATGGGGTAAATACATAAACATAATGAATGTGTGTGTGTGTGTATGTGTGTTTATGTGTGTGTATATACACACACACACGTAGTGTGTGTATAGATAGAGTTAGTTGGGGGAACTTTAGATTCCAAGTGCCTTTTTTTAAAAATAATGATAATTGAATAGTTTTACATTCCAACTCCCATATATATATATATATATATATATATATATATGTTTGTTTGTTTGTTTGTGGGCAAGGGTGAGACTGGTATTCTTGCAAGCCCTATAAGCAAAATCATAAGGGGAAAGGAAGGAGGAAGGGACAAAAAATGCCCTGCCCATAATAAGCATTCAGCACAGTATCTACGGACATGAGAGCTGGCCCACCAAGGGGTAAGCTTTTGGAAAAGAATGCAAATGCGTGAAATGGAGCCAGGCCATCCTGTTTGCCTGTTCCCAGACCAGAGCATCTGAATTTTCATGAGCAGTTGCAAATGCCCATCTATGTCAGCTCTTTTAGGGCATCAGATTATATTTATATTTATAAATATAAATTTATAAATATAAATTTATATAAATTTATAAATATAAATATAAAATATAAATATAATTGATTATCAAATATTACAGTATATTTATAAAATAATAATAATAATAATAATAATAATAATAATAATAATACCAAATGAAGAATAGAAAAGAGACATGGCAAGGCAAAGTATTTCATGGCCAGTACATAAAAAAACTAGCAGGCAAAGCAGGTAGCAACCAGACCTGGCAATGGCTAAGAGCAGGAAAGCTGAAGAAAAAGTCAGAGGGGCTAATTCTGACTGCACAAGACCACGCCTTAAGAACAAATGCATATAAAGCCAGAATTGAAAAGACAGCAACAGACAGCAAATGCCACCTTTGCAAAGAAGATGAAGAAACAGTGGACCACCTAGTTAGCTGCTGCAAAAAGATCGCACAGTCTGACTACAAACAACAGCATGACAAAGTAGCAACAATGGTGCATTGGAATATCGGCAAGAAATACCAATTGCCTGCAAGCAAGAACTGTTGGGACCACAAAATAGACAAAGTAATAGAAAATGAAGAAGCCAAAGTGCTCTGGGACTTTAGAATTCAAACAGACATGCACTTGCCACACAACACCCCAGACTGAACAATTGTTGATAAGAAAGACAAAAAAGTCTAGATAGTGGACACTGCAATACCTGGAGACAGCAGAAGAGAAGAGAAAGAATGGGAGAAAACCACAAAATATAAATATAAAATATAAATATAAACCCCCATCTAACGGGGTCCAGGAGACGTGCCTTCTCTGCGATAGCGCCCGCCTTATGGAATATCTTGCCCCCAGAGGTGAGACTGGCCCCTTCACTCCTGGCCTTTCGGAAGGCCCTTAAGACCTGGCTCTGCCGCCGGACCTGGGACGACAGAGGCGGCAGTGCCTCCTGGGGTTGGCTGGCCCCGTAGTAATACGATCCATCCTACGGTCCCCAATCCATCTTGGATTTTATGTAAATTATTATTATTATTGGATGTATTTTAAATATTGTTTTTGTATAGTTTTTAAACTTTCAATTGTTGTAACCCGCCCAGAGTCCCTTGCAAGGGAGATGGGCGGGGAATAAATTGAAATAATAAATAAATAAATAAATAAATAAATAAATAAATAAATAAATAAAATAAAGACCTGCAAATAGAAGTAGAACGACTGTGGCAAAAGAAAGCAACGGTAGTACCAATAGTAATAGGCAATTGGGTGCAATTCCAAAACATCTGGAGCACCACTTGAACACCATCGGCATTGACAAAATCACCATCAGTCAATTGCAAAAGGCAGCTTTACTTGGAACAGCTTACATCCTGCGACGATACCTTTAATATTATTAAACAACAACATCTGCCTGTCCCAGGTCCTTGGGAAGGACTCGATAGGTGGACAAAAATGCCAAATCCAGTCTAAACATCTGGCCGACTGTGTGACCAACCATAATAATAATATTGCAAAGGAACCAAGGACATGTGGCCCTTTGGTGACAGACTGGCAACATGCCTTAATCCCTGATATTATACTAGTAGAATGCAATGGCTTTGAGGTTAGACCTTTTCATAGTGCTGCAGCATTAACTGGCTAAAGATTACCCTGTTTGCCTGAAAAATCATCAGTACTATTCATATTTTGGTGTTTATAAAAAAGACATCTCAGTATTCCTCAATTTATAGGTCACATTCCATGGAACCAGTACAGAATCTTCTGTTACTAGTGAGGCTTTAATACATTTTCCAAAAGCAAAATTTCTTAACAGATACAATGCATTTCAGGATCTTTCCCCACTGGTGAGCTGACCTTGACCTTGAAGTTGAGCTTGAATCAGCAAAAAAACATACTGGTGTGAAATTTGTTATCCCATGGTCAACCCCATCCTACCTCTGTGGCCCCTGTCCCCAGTTAGTGCCATCACCTGACTTTCCTCATGTTACTGACAAAGCAACACTGATTTGATTCACCCTGAGGTTGCCTATGGATGCTATTGGCTTAAATGGGGAAGCCCTACTGTACTTTAATACCAGTACAACTAACAACAAAGCCTGTCTCACTCATGCTCTGATGAAGACATGATGGCAACATCATGGTGGACGTATGTGCCAAGACATGTCTGTGTCATGCTTGGGTCCAAAGGGGTGAGGCCATGAGCTCAATGAACAAATCTTTGCTCATTTTTATTGGGTTTTATTGGGTCCAAATTATATGAATTTGACTTAGATCTCATTGAAATCAGAGTTGTAACTTACTGATTTCCTGCAGATAAAATGAGAGAAAGAAGTGTTGGGACCCAAATCCTTTTGAAGCCAATACCTTTATTAAGTCTACTCCAGTAAGCCAGCAAAAGGGCAAGGAGATGAAAACAGTGATTGATGCTCAAAACATGGAGTCTGCATTTTAGTCACAGTTTTTGAGGAAAGGTGAGACTACAACAGGTATGCAATAGGAGTGGGTTCTATCCATGTGATAGTATTGAGTTGCACCTGGAATCCTCCCAAAGGCAGCTGGGATGAAAAAGCAAGGAAAAAAGGGCTGAATTCCCACCTCCATATCTGAAAGCAGGAAAACCAACTGTTAAACTGCAGCCTCTCTGAAGAATGCACAGTTGCAAGGCAGAATTTGCAGCCAGAAGGGCCATGCTCAACTCTTCCCTGAAATTGGCTCCTGGAACATTTTAATCATTTTTTTTCATCAACCAGGCTCTCCAACCAGAACTACCTATTTGGATGGAGAACAGCACCACACAACCTTACATATGAAGGCATCTAAAAGGGTGAAAGAACAATATGAGAAGGTTTAAGTGCCCCTTCCTCAGATTTTACCTGCAAAAGGCACCGTGACCTCATCTGGATTGCTAAAACTCTTTATTATTGCCATCTGCAGATTTATTTTCTCCATCTTCCACAAAGCCTGCAAGGAGAATCACTTCACGTTACTACAGGCACAATCCGCTCCCTTCCCTGAGGCTGGAAAGTGTGTGTGGGGCTGCGGAGAAGTTCTCCCACATGCGTGGTTTCTATGACAAATACAATTTAATCTCCCATCTTGTGGTATAATTGTCAGAAAGCTTTCAAAACGATGCACTTTTATTCATACAACAATTCTGAGCGAATCAGTGTGCTGGACTAGCTGTCAGCTTTTCACTGCCAGGACTAAAATGAAAAGAAAAAGATGGCGGGGGGGGGGGCGGGGGGCGGGGGCGTGAATTGTCTTGTAGGCCTTGCATTAAACTAAGGAAGTGATTTCTTAGCGAAGACAGCTTTGGGGTGGCATAACAGCAACTGTTAAAAGATGGATTTACATGGAAATGGAACAAAGCAAGAAGTATCAAGTTAAATTAAATCTCAACAAGGCAATGACAAGTCAACTATTTAAAATATCTTCACCTCAGAAACTGTAAGAAAAGCTCCAGGTGCAAGGATAAAAGGGAAGAATTAAAAAATTCTCTTGGAAAGTATGACTACCAGTCATTGACAATGGTTGCAAAAAGTGGGTGACATTAATTGACAGGTGGAATAAAAAGTAAAATAATGCAGAGAAGCATTGAGTTTGTAGCATATATTTAAGGCACAGGAGGGTTTTATTTGTGATTTAAGTATCTCTTTTTTTCCCAGGGAGCTATACAGCCCAGGCAGGCACCTTTTCACCTATTTTGCAGCCAGGAGCTGTGGGGGGTGGGGTGGGGGTTATTTTTTGATGTTGCAGTTATTCAGTTTTGTACTCCACCTTTGATTCTGTCACGTCCAAAATGTTTTCCTTGAATATGTTTATCGACTTCCTCTCTTTGGTTGCATTTACGTAATCATTTAGACCTCTGATTTCATCTTCCACAGTCTGCTTCACTTGCAACAAACCACAACCACTAATTTTCCTCTTGTGTTACCACCATTCAGCTTTGATTTTAAAATCTGTACATATTTGGCACTGGTTTCTTTTTCACTTGGGCGTGCAAAATATTATTTGCTTCTAAAACACCCAAATATTTATAACCTTCCTCCATTGTCAATCCTTTTTTTTATTGTCAGGGTTTCACCCTTATCCAATCCGAATTTCATTTTGATGTAATTGCTGAAGGTTTGAACTGTCTCCAAAGGCGGTTGTATTTTTCTAGATGATTTTGCATATAGTTTCAGATAAACCAGGTACAGCAAATATTAAACTTTTGAGATTGCAAGGATAATTCGTAGCCTGATCACATTTCATTCAAAATTATTGTCAGTAGAATCAGAGCCAGATGAAAAAGAATGGAGACAAAATGTTATCTTGAAAAATTCCTCTTCTGCTCCTCTGATATAAAGCATGTGAAGCCATAGGATATCGGTTTGAGAATACCTATCATCTCTGTAGTCCCACTTAGGTATTCCAAGTACAGATGACCCCTTCCTGGCATCATTTTTTAGACGTGCCTGGGTTTGGTGCAATTTTCTGAAAAGCCAGGCTAGCTTTCGGGGAAACCAATGTGTAATTCCCTATGTAGGTTAGCATACCTCCTGCTGAAGGCATAACTGCCTTCACAAAGCCAATATATCTGAGTGATGCCAGAGGGGAGGTGGAAAGATGATTCTGAGGACTTGCTAGTGAGCATTCTGAATTTATAACACCTGAACAGATCTGTTGAATTTAATTCTATTCCAATGGTAACCTTCACACTTTGCTGTACTGTATTACACAATCTCTTTGATCGTCTCATGAGAAAACCTAAAGCATGCTTTAATGACAAAATATTATTCCATTCCAATCTTTTATAAATTTCATGCATGTTTTATCGGAATAATGAGAAGGCATGTGAATCCAATACTGTACCAGCCTCACTCATGTCTGGGGAAACAGTATTCTAGCTTTATAACTAAGATATGGACATTGGCAGCAATTTCTCTAAGAAAGGCAAGATGCATTTGCAGGTTTAATAATGGGCTGCTTCATTTTTACCATTGGTTTACAAAATCTCCTTAATCACATGATTAGGATTTTGTGCAATAGATGGCCAGGACCCCAACTTCTACAATGTAAGTTGTATCAATATTTTTGTACACAGGTAGTCCTCAGTTAATTACTGTAATTGGGACCAGCAACTCTATAGCTAAGTGATGTGGCCATAAGCAAAAAATCATGTGACTGCACTGACTTACGACAGCAGTTCCAGCACTTCCATTTGCGGTCATTAAGCGAATTACACATAGTTGTTAAGCGCAACATCATGTGACTGTGACTTGCAACTTCCTGCTGGCTTTCCCATTGACTTTGCTTACCAGAAGCTGGCAGTGAAGGTCACAAATGGCAATCACGTGACCGTAGGACGCTGCAACGTCGTAATTGTGAGCCGGTTGCCAAGTGCCTGAATCCTGATCACATGATTGCGGGGGCGCTGCAACAGCCACAATTATGAGGACAAGTCGTAAATCCCCCTCATTCAGCACCATCGTAACTTTGTACGCTGAACGAGTGGTCGCTGAACGAGTGGTCGTTCAGTGAGGATTATCTGTATTCCTCTTTTCTTTTCCTTCCTCATTCTCCACTACCACCGCCACCACCTTCTGGTGACTGATTGCTTTTAAAAGAACATTTTGATCATCTACATTTTACTAACTAGGCAGAAACTGGTAAAAGCAGTTGCCATTGTTCTACCACACCAAAATTCCTGATAGACAGCACCACCTTCTATTTCGGATTCTAAATTCCACACTTTTTTCCTATTGGCCATGCTGACTTGAATCTGGAGGGCCCAGGGTAGCCTATCCCTGCTTTATATAGACAAAACCACAAAACCTGTACCACTAGAAGACACAATATACTGTATTGTCCATCCACATCCTGTTAAAAGTTTCTATGTGAGTCTTTTCTGGCAGAGGAAAGCTTTTGAAAAGATGATGCTGATTCTTTGGATTGCATTAAATTGTCCTCCACACTCATAGTTCCATACACTGATAGGAATTTTGACACTCCACACATTATGTCCACTACTGGTAGTCCTCGCTTACCGGCCACTCATTCAGTGACCGTTCGAAGTTACATTGAAAAATGTAACTGAAAAAGGAGACTTATGACCAGTCCTTGAAGTTGCAGCTGTCGCAGCATCCTCGCGGTCACATGATTGTGATTCAGGCACTGGGCAACAATTACAATGTAATTGTACAATTACAATCACAATTACGATGTCACAGTGTCCCACAGTCCAGATGTGTTGGAACTACATCCACGTTTTTTGGTTATATTAGCGATTATGGTGTATGATTTATTCTCAGCTGCATTTTAATTTTTGTATTATTATAATTCTTTTTACTTTATTTTTAATTAAAGAGTCACTTGTTGGGATGGGCAGACATACAAACTGAGTAAGTAAGTAAGTAAATGTACCAAATACAACCAGCATGGCCTTTGTCTGGCCCAACATACCTGGAAATATAAGGCTCCAGAAGCCAGCTGATCTGACCTAAAAGGCTATAAGAGAGAGAGGGGGGGGGGAGGGAGGGAGGGGGAGGTTTGCAGTCTTTGCAAAATGCCTTGAATGTGCATCTAAGTATCCCTGGGATACCAGATCTTGAAGATACAAAGCTGATCCTTATCCCTCCAGTGAAAACAGTGGCCCCACCCGTCCAAAGGATTGCATGTGAGCCAGATCTTTTTGTTCTTTAAAGGGCCCTCTCTGAAAATAAATTGCTGGGTGGGTCAGATGACAGCTTCCCAGACAAAAGCAGGGGGTTTATTTCTGACCATTAATTTGATATTCCTCCCTTTAACCTGCAATATGATATATCACTTCAGCTTGTTAACAATGGCCTCTACAATAACAGCGTGGGCTGTCTAAGTTCGGGGCCTGTCACAAGGGATTCCCCCCACCCGACTTGCTACTTCTGAAAGCCAAGGCCATGCATTCTTTGGTACAATTGATAAGAGTATTTCCAAGTCACCCTCTCCATACACCCACACACCCACTAATGCCCTCCCTTCAGCCAGTTATGCCAACACCACACAGGCTTTCAATACTTGAAAGATGGCGCTCTCCACTGAAAACAAGGTAAAACCATTCTGAATGTTTGCTGAGGAAGACCATGGTATGAGCCTGCAAATCATATAATTCTCCAGCTACGGAACTACTAGGTAGATTGCAGCCAGTGTCACACACAGGAAATGGCTGTGTGAAGAGTTTAGAGTTTTGTGGCTGGAGACAAATCTGAGAGAGGAAAGGTCAGGAAAGTAGTTGCAGATGGGGTAAGCCCAAGGCCCACATTGGTCTTCTTTGAAAACCTGCTCCAGACATGGACATGCCCCACTTGCACTTACCATAGCATCCCCATGCCCTGGCAACATCTTTTTGCTGAAGTGTCCCCATGTTGTTGGCAACATCTTATCCCCAACCCATCAGCCAGGCAAGCATAGGTCATTCTTAGCTGAATTGGCATTGAAGTCCTATTTCCCCCACTCCCCTTATAATGACACCATCCAAGGGCAACCTCCAGGTAGGTAAAATCTGTTAGGCTTTGGCTCTCTAATGCCTCCATGATGTCACCTTCATCTTGACCCAGTCCATGATAGATGAAGGTCATACATAGCTGTACCAGTAAAGGAGCTGTTTTCTTCCCCTTGTTCTGACACCCTCCGAGGACAGCCTCGAGGTGTATAACATCCATTAGACCAGGGGTCCCCAACCTGTGGGCCGCAGGGCTCCCTCCTGCAAACCCCGCCCCCCGGTGCACGCAATTGGCTCCTGCCTGCAACCCCCCCCGGTGTGCGCGATTGGCTCCCGCCTGCAAACCCCGCCCCCCGGTCCGTGGAAAAATTTTCTTCCACGACTGGTCCCTGGTGCCAGAAAGGTTGGGACCGCTGCGTTAGACTTCAGGGACATCAGGTGATTGCTGTGATGGAGGACAGAGGAACTAGATAGGGCTCAGCAATGGGGACAACAACTTTCATGTTGGTATTGTTTCCTGCGTGGGTGGAAAGTAGTTCAGTTCAGCAATGGGAAAAGGCTCTCAGTCTGTTTAGCTTCCAAGTATTCATTGGGTCACTTCAATATACTGTAATCCAACCTGTGCAGACAGCACACACTATTTCGGCTTATTTTCCGTGTGATTTATATTTGCTCTTCTTAGCTGATCAAGAATGAAATGTCAGTGTTGCAGGTTTTCTCATATTTTCCCCGATTTTACTACATTTGTTGTCTTTGTCAGCTTTCCTGATATGAGCAATTTTGTCTGCAACTTTCTCAGATGTATGCAACATGCTTGAGCTATTTTTTTCAGCAGCGTTTGAGGAACCTGAAGGGATTCTATCCATTGCTCCTGCCCATGAGACAATTGGAGGAATGTGGCATTTCATTCCCAGGGAAATCTCTGGAGATTTCTTTTACATCTAGAGTAAACAAGCATAACATTCTTTGGAGCAATTGTTCTAGTTTTTAAGCTAAGGATGAACCCAACTTTGCAATTTGCCTCATAGAGCCACATATGCATGCCTCAAGTGATCATATTTCCAAATACCATTTTTCCCATGTTAGATGTTGTTAAATTCTTCTGTCATTCTTGCTCTGGGTGCTCACACAAAAATGTATTGCTTGGCTTTATTTTTATTATTTATTCATTTATTCATTTCTGTTATGTAGGGCAAAATAACTTTTGATTGATAGATTGATCTATGCACAGTATGCAAACTCAGTACTGGATCTGCTCAAGTCTTGCTCTCCGCTCATGCTTATGGCTGGCTGTCCAACTTAAAACAATAATTATCCATTTATATTAATCTATGTTTTACATTTGCAAAACAATAAACAATTATAAAACCATTTTGGAACTGCGATGGGAGACAAGTAATGCCCCGGCCAAGAAGTATCTTCCCTAGCTCACTTTTTCCTCAGCACCCCAAATTTGCAGAATCCTCTTTATTCTTTATTCTCCTTTATTTTCTTCCCCCTCCCCTCCTCCTCAATACATGACAATATACTTTCAGGAAACAGCCAACACTTTTGCCACACATAAAAAGGACATTTCTCTTTGCGTAACAGTTTATTTAAGCTGCAGTTCTAAATGCATATAGCAGGGAGTAAGCCCAATTAAACAGGATTCACGGTTAGAAACATTTAGAATCCTATAACAAATTAAATCATTTTTAATCTTCCCAAAATATCCCTTTGCTGAACTGAGTTTGCTGAACTGAGAGACATGCCAGCTATTTGGTAATAATTGATGAACTCTTTTGTCTACACCAATTAGAAAACAGTAATTGAATGAGAAATCATTATGTATACACCAAAGACAGATGCAAGAGAGACAACAAATGCTGCTCAGGATGGAGAATCTTGTGCTTCGTAGCCATATTGTTTTATGGAATTCCCCATCATGATATGGGACTGAAGGACAGTCCTTCAGTGATACTGCATCTGTCTTGCATGAAAGTCTCAAGTTTAATTCCTGGGGTCTTCAGCTATGACTGGGGGTGACACCTCTCTAAAACCCTAGAGCTGGGAGAGTCAAGATTTTCTGGTGGAGGACAATTGGGGAAGTTGAGAGCACGTTATGGATATTCTCATAAAGTAATTGCCATGGGGCAGGAGGTGGGTTTGCCCATTTACAAAAAGGCTGTCATAGTTTTTTTAAAAAATATATTTTATTGAGTTTTACATATACATAGATAAAAGTTTGAAAAGGAAAAAGAAATAGAAATACAAATCAAAGAAAGAAGAGAAAAAGTGTAGTAAAGCAAAGAAAAAGAAAGAAAGATGAAACATAGAAATTAGTCGACTTCCGATTTATCTCTGGTCATAGTAATTTAAAGAATAATCTCGTACATGCTAGGTCTATATATAACATTGTAAAACATTTCCTGTCTAATATATCAATTTATATATATCAATCGAAGAGAATATTTGTAGCTCAGGGTTGAACTGGGGAGTCTTTGGTGCTCTCTGAGCCTTGTTGTTTTCATGCAGACGTTTCATTGCCAGGCTAGGCAACATCTTCAGTGCGAAAAGGGAGTGGAACAGTTTTAAAAACAGACAGCAAGTTCCACTCCCTTTTCGCACTGAAGATGTTGCCTAGCTTGGCAATGAAACGTCTGCATGAAAACAACAAGGCTCAGAGAGCACCAAAGACTCCCCATTTATATATATTTTAATCTTCAAAACCCCATATAAGCTTTGCCCCTCCTGCATTTTGCAAATAGTCCGTTAATGGTTTCCACTCTTTAAGAAAGTAATAATTTGAATTTTCTTTTAATAAACATGTCAACTTATCATTTTCTGCCATATCCATCACTTTTAACATCCAGTCCTGTATCGTGGGTATAGTCTGATTTTTCCAATTTTGTGCATATACAAGTCTTGCTGCTGTAACCATATATTGCATAATTCTTGTAAATTTCTTTCCTATTTGTTCTTCTGTTATTCCCAATAAAAATATTTCTGGTTTATATGAAACTCAGATTTGTAAAATATTTTGCATCAATGAATGTATCTGAGTCCAAAATTTCTTAGCAATCTCACAAGTCCACCACATATGATAAAATGACCCCTCTTTTTTTTTACATTTCCAACATAAGTTGGAAACATTCCCATACATTTTAGCTAATTTTGTGGGGTCATATACCATCTATACATCATCTTATAAAAATTTTCTTTCAAATTATAACACAAAGTAAATTTTACTCCTTTAACCCACATAACTTCCCATTGTTGCATTTGAATATTATGACCAATATTTTTTGCCCATTTGATCATGCAGTCTTTAACTTGTTCCTCTACCATTTCTCCTTTTAACAATAATTTATACATTTTAGCAATTAAATGATCATCTGTCTCGCATAATTGTATCTCAAATTCCGATTTGGTTTGCTCAAATTCAAATTCTTTTTTATCTGATTTAAATTTTTCTACAAGTTGCATGTAAGAAAGCCATTGAAAAGTATATCCTTCTAAAGCCAGTTCTTCTTTTGATTTGATTTTATATTGTCCTTGTTCTTTTTTTAAAAGTCTTTATAAGTCAGCCATTTATCTTTAGCTCTTACTTCTGTTCTATGAAATGCTTCTTGTGTGGAAATCCATAAAGGTCTTTTATAACATAGAGTTAGTTTATATTTATTCCAAATTCTTAACAAAGATCTTCTAATATAATGATTTTTAAAGTCCACATTAACTTTCACTTTGTCATACCACAAGTATCCATGCCATCCGTATCTTATTCATGACCCTCCAAATTCAATAATTTTTCATTTTTCAAAACTATCCACTCTTTAATCCATACCAAACAACAAGCAGCATAATATAATTTCAGATCCGGTAGACCTAGTCCTCCTCTTTCCTTTGAATCTTGTAAGACTTTATGTTTTATTCTTGATTTTTTCCCTTGCCAAATAAACTTAGAAATATCTCGCTGCCATTGTTTGAAAGGTTCATCTGATGCCAATATAGGTAATGTTTGAAAAAGATATAAAATTCTTGGCAAAATATTCATTTTAATTGCTGAAATTCTACCTAATAATGATAATTGTAATTTTTCCCATTGATCCAAATCTTTTTTAAAATCTATCCAAAGCGGGATATAATTATTCTTAAACAACTTAACATTTTTAGCTGTTAAGTATACTCCCAAATATTTTACTTTTTCTTCCATTGAATATCCCATTATTTCTTTCAATTTCTCTTGTTGATGATGGTCCATGTTTTTAGTCAAAACTTTTGTTTTCTGTAGATTCACTTTAAACCCCGCTAAGAATCCAAAGTCTTTCAATTTCTCTATCAATAATTCAATTCCATCTAGTGGATTCTCCAAAGTAAAGACTAAGTCATCAGCAAAGGCTCTTAATTTGTAAACTTCTTTTTTAACTTTAATACTTTGGATACCTTCATCTTGTCTAACATCTCTCAATAGGACCTCTAATACCAATATAAACAAAAGTGGAGATAATGGACAACCTTGTCTTGTACCTTTTTGAATTTCACATGGTTTATTAAATTCTCCGTTGACAATTATTTTTGCAAATTGGGGAGTATATATTGATTTAATCCATTTAATAAAGTTTCCTCCAAAATTCATATTTTCTAATACTTTAAACATAAAAGGCCAATTTAAATTATCAAAGGCTTTTTCAGCATCTATAAATATCAAGGCAGCTTGTTTTTCATAGTGTTGTTCCAAATATTCCAATATATCTAATATATTTTGGACATTGTCACGGATCTGTCTCTTAGGTAAAAATCCTGCTTGATCTTGATGA
The DNA here is from genome assembly GCA_023362775.1 of Charina bottae. Taxonomy (NCBI): domain Eukaryota; kingdom Metazoa; phylum Chordata; class Lepidosauria; order Squamata; family Charinaidae; genus Charina; species Charina bottae. The sequence continues at coordinate 203,959,321 of JALMGJ010000002.1, read as the reverse complement.
ATAAAGTTTTTAAGAATGTTTTTCATTCTTTCTGCCAATATAGTTGTAAAGATCTTATAGTCATTATTCAGTAAAGATATTGGTCTATAATTCTTAGTTAAAGTCAAATCCTATTGTTCTTTAGGAATCAATGTTATATGTGCTTCTTTCCAAGTCTCTGGCATTATTCCTGTTTCCAAAATCGAATTCATAGTCTTCTGTAAAGGTAAACATAATTCATCCTCAAAACATTTATAATAAACTGCTGACAGACCATCCGGTCCTGGTGCTTTTCCACTACTAATTTTCTTGAAAGCCTTTACCATTTCCTCTGTTGATATAGGATTATTAAGCATTAATCTTTGTTGGTTATCAAGAACAGTTAATTTCTGTTTACTCAGATATTCATCAATGTCAGTTAAGTTAACTTCTTGTTTTTTATATAATTTTGAATAATAATCATGAAAAGCTTCTTGTATATCTATATTATTCACCATAACTTTTCCTTCATGTTGTATATTAGAAATTAGATTTTTTTTGTCTTTGTTTCTGTAATTTATAAGCCAACCATCTACCTGGTTTATTAGCATATTCAAAATATTTTTGCTTTGTAAATTTCATTTGAATCTCTATCTCTTGTGTCAATATCATCGATATCTGTTTTTGTATAAATTTAATTTGAGTAAGCAAAGTATCATCCATTGGCTTGTCTCTTAAACATATCTCTTTACTTTTTATTTAGTCTAAAATCAATTGGATTCTCTCTTGTTTTTTTCTCCTCATTTGAGCATTATATTGGATAAAGTAACCCCTCATATATGCTTTGCTGGCATCCCATACAATCTGAATATTGGTACCTTTGTTTAAATTCAGTTGAAAATATTCCCTTAACTTTTTTTTACATGCATCAACTATATCATTTTTCTGAAATATTGACTCATTTAATCTCCATTTAAATACATTCCGTTTTCCATTAACAGTCAACATTACTGGATTATGATCTGAAAGAGTCTTGGGTAATATTTCAACTTTACTAATGTCCATCATTAGACTTTTAGATATCAAAATCATATCTATTTTGGAATGTGATTTAAATCTCTCTGAATAATACGTGTATTCTCTAGAAGTCCCATTCATAAATCTCCATATACAGTGGGGCAAAAAAGTATTTAGTCAGCCACCAATTGTGCAAGTTCTCCCACTTAAAAAGATGAGAGAGGCCTGTAATTGACATCATAGGTAGACCTCAACTATGAGAGACAAAATGAGAAAACAAATCCAGACAATCACATTGTCTGATTCAGAAAGAATTTATTTGCAAATTATGGTGGAAAATAAGTATTTGGTCAATATCAAAAGTTCATCTCAATACTTTGTTATATATCCTTTGTTGGCAATGACAGAGGTCAAACGTTTTCTGTAAGTCTTCACAAGGTTGGCACACACTGTTGCTGGTATGTTGGCCCATTCCTCCATGCAGATCTCCTCTAGAGCAGTGATGTTTTGGGGCTGTCGCTGGGCAACACGGACTTTCAATTCCCTCCAAAGGTTTTCTATGGGGTTGAGATCTGGAGACTGGCTAGGCCACTCCAGGACCTTGAAATGCTTCTTACGAAGCCAGTCCTTCGTTGCACGGGTGGTGTGTTTGGGATCACTGTCATGCTGAAAGACCCAGCCACGTTTCATCTTCAATGCCCTTGCTGATGGAAGGAGGTTTGCACTCAAAATCTCACGATACATGGCCCCATTCATTCTTTCCTGTACACGGAACAGTCGTCCTGGTCCCTTTGCAGAGAAACAGCCCCACAGCATGATGTTGCCACCCCCATGCTTCACAGTAGGTATGGTGTTCTTTGGATGCAACTCAGCATTCTCTCTCCTCCAAACACGACGAGTTGTGTTTCTACCAAACAGTTCTACTTTGGTTTCATCTGACCATATGACATTCTCCCAATCCTTTTCTGGATCATCCAAATGCTCTCTAGCAAACTTCAGACGGGCCCGGACATGTACTGGCTTAAGCAGGGGGACACGTCTGGCACTGCAGGATCTGAGTCCCTGGCGGCGTAGTGTGTTACTGATGGTAGCCTTTGGTACGTTGGTCCCAGCTCTCTGCAGGTCATTCACTAGGTCCCCCCGTGTGGTTCTGGGATTTTTGCTCACCGTTCTTGTGATCATTTTGACCCCATGGGGTGAGATCTTGCGTGGAGCCCCAGATCGAGGGAGATTATCAGTGGTCTTGTATGTCTTCCATTTTCTAATTATTGCTCCCACAGTTGATTTCTTCACACCAAGCTGCTTGCCTATTGCAGATTCAGTCTTCCCAGCCTGGTGCAGGTCTACAATTTTGTTTCTGGTGTCCTTCGACAGCTCTTTGGTCTTCACCATAGTGGAGTTTGGAGTGTGACTGTTTGAGGTTGTGGACAGGTGTCTTTTATACTGATAACAAGTTCAAACAGGTGCCATTACTACAGGTAATGAGTGGAGGACATAGGAGCCTCTTAAAGAAGAAGTTACAGGTCTGTGAGAGCCAGAAATCTTGCGTGTTTGTAGGTGACCAAATACTTATTTTCCACCATACTTTGCAAATAAATTCTTTCCGAATCAGACAATGTGATTGTCTGGATTTGTTTTCTCATTTTGTCTCTCCTAGTTGAGGTCTACCTATGATGTCAATTACAGGCCTCTCTCATCTTTTTAAGTGGGAGAACTTGCACAATTGGTGGCTGACTAAATACTTTTTTGCCCCACTGTATCTTGTAAGTCCAACATCTCTTTTAAGTCAAAAAATGTTTGTGGCAATTTTCCCTGTGTATATTTCACTTCTTTTTGTGATTGTCTATCCATCTTAGGGTAGATTACCCCATTCCAATCACCCATGAAACACCAATTTTCATAGGTTTGATCCAAAAGTTTGTCCATCAAATTTTTGTAAAATACTCCTTTGTCCATATTCGGTGCATAAAGTCCAACAACCAATGTTTTAGTTCCTTGTATATTAATTTCAACTGCAACATGACGTCCATCATCAGTTAATATCAATTTTGGATTTAACTTTGGTTGTATATACAAAACTACCCCCTTTGTTTTTTTATTTCCAGCCGAAATAAATTATTCTCCAAATTGTTTTTGAATCAGATATTTAGTGTCTTTTTTGCAAACATGAGTCTCTTGTAAGCAAATTATATCCAATTTCATTTTTTTCAAGAAATGAAAAATCTTTCTTCTTTTCTGTGGGGCATTATGTCCATTAATATTCCATGTCAAATATTTATAATCCATAATTGTTTTGATAATTAAAATCCCTTTTTCAAGTCCAGACCTGCAGCTCCCATCTCAAATAAGTCTTCATTCTTCTTTTTGTCTTTAGATGTCACTCCTCCTTCTTCCAAGTCTCCAGGTGGCACGCCCATTTCTGTCTTATATTTTTCTAAGAATGCTTTTGCTTTTAAAATGGAAGTTATTCTGAACCTCTGCCCTTTGAACATGAAAGATATACCTTCTAATTTCTCCCTTCTAAATGGGATATTATGTTGTTTTAATTTGTCTGTAAGGAAGGAGTAATCTCTTCTTTTCCTTAATATTCTCAAAGGTATTTCTTTTAATATAATTATTTCTTTCCCTTCTATATTTAGTCTATTATTGTAATGTTTCTTCAAAATTTGTTCTTTTACCACTTTTCTCACAAAATATATCAATATGTCTCTAGGTACTTTATTTTCTCTAGCATATCGTGAGTTCACTCTAAAAAATTTATCTATTTCCAAATCTAAATCTTGTTCTTTTATCTCTAAAAATTTAGCCAATACAGTAATAATCCTTTCTCTTACATCTTCGTTTGCTTGCTCAGGAACTGCTCTCAATCTCAAAATATGTTCCTTCTCTCTCATTTCTGCTAATGCTGTAATATCTAAATTGTGTTCAATTTCTTTAGTAGCATATTCTGATTTAGTCTCTAATTTTTGTATCTGACCTTGCATATCTTTAAGTTCTCCTGACAGAGAGTTCACAACTTCCTTAACTGTTTGTACTTCCCTTTTAAATTCATGTTTTATCTCCTGGGTAATTTCTTTTTAAATTCTGAGGAAAATTCTGAGAGTGCCTTGGACTGCAAGAAGATCAAACCAGTCCATACTCCAGGAAATAAAGCCAGACTGCTCACTTGAGGGAATGATATTAAAGGCAAAACTGAAGTAGTTTGGCCACATAATGAGAAGACAGGATACCCTGGAGAAGAAGCTGATGCTAGGGAAAGTGGAAGGCAAAAGGAAGAGGGGCCGACCAAGGGCAAGATGGATGGATGATATTCTGGAGGTGACAGACTCAACTATGGGGGAGCTGGGGATGGCGACGGCCAACAGGAAGCTCTGGCATGGGCTGGTCCATGAAGTCACGAAGAGTCGGAAGCGACTGAATGAATAAACAAAATTTTCTTTTTTCATATCTTCCATCTTCTTATCTATCTTTTTATCTAAAGATGCAATTTGTTCTTCCATCTGTTTATTTTGCTGACCCAAATTAGCCAATGAATCTTCCACTTTCTTATTTAATGCTACTGATGAACCACTTTCTTATTTAATGCTGCAATTGCTTCAAGAATTTTTTTCATTTCTGATAGTGGAGTTTCCGTTGATGATGCGGGTGTTGCAGACTCAGTAGATGCTCTTCCAGCCTCTTTTTCCTTATCTTTATCTCTCCTCTTCAATACCACAGACACCATGGTGTAAATAATTTTCCTGTAAGAGAAGAGAGGAAAAAAAAGAGGAGAAAAAGAGAAAAAAGGAGGGGGGAAGAAAATAAAAAAGGAAGGGAGACAATAATTATTTAAAAATAAGGGGGAGACTAAAAAATACAAAAAAAAAATTAATAAAAACAATCCTTTAAAAATAATAGTCTTCTTAATTCAATTGTATTCCGTTAGATATTTCAGCTTATAGAAATTCAGGAACAAAAAGATAAGAAGGCAGATAATAGTTTTTTCTATTATAGTCAAAATAAAAATGGAAATGGTAAACAGTTCCAAGGTTTCTCACGCCCACTTGTAACTCTTCATTCCAACCAAAAATAACTGAAGTAAAGGAAATTATATAAAATATAATAAAAAAACGCTGCAATATTCCAGGGCACGTCTTCACCCAAAGTACATATTAAGGAATCAAATTTCTATATAAAAAGTCCAAACAAAGCATAAAAATTTAAAGAAAGGCTTGTAAAAGAAAAGAAGGAATTTTTTTTTCTCCAGCAGTAATTACAAAAAAAAATAAAAAATAAAAGGCAGAGTATTAATTATTCCATATAGAATCAAAATCCAAGTAAATAATTCCAAAATAAAAATGTATTCAGTTGCCATTAAGTAGAAAGTTTAAACCAAGGTAAAAGTAAAAGGAAAGTCACTTTCATTTGTAGCAAAGTCAATTAGCTTTTCCTTCCCACCTTTTGACAGTTCTTGACAGGAAAGAATAATAAACTCCCAGAAATTATATATCCAGTCCAGAGACAAATCTTAGAGTTTAATAAGGCAAATAATATTTAAAAACTAAAAAGTGCATCTAAAAGGTTGGGTGAAGAGCTACTTGTCTTGTTAAGATTCGCGGCTTCCGCAGAGCTTCATGGCAATTCCAGTCTCCCTTCGCCGCTTCAATCTCCCTTCCCCCGTGGTGGAAATACGGGGGTCGGTAGAGAGCGGCAAATCCGATGACCCTTGTGAGAGATCTTCTGCTCACCCTCTCTTTGAGGGTGATTTTTCGACGATTTTTCTTCTTTTAATAGCCACAAACTGCAAGCCGCGGAATCGAGGCTAGGAGCCTCGGTTCATCGCTCCGCTCAGCCCAACACCCAGAAGTGAAAGAAAAAGGCTGTCATAGTTGAAGCAGTAGCCCACATCCCACAGCCTCCCATGTTTTTATCTCCTAAAAATAAATGTGGGGCACAGAGAAACTATTGTAAATAAAGATGGTGCTGGAGGTAAAGCCTTGATTCACAGCATGCCAGCTTTCCTTACCTTTTTTAAAATGAAAATATTTTTTAAAAATAAAGTCAGGTGGGACAGGGAGTCTGGAGAAGACATTAAGAGAGACGCCCACCAGCATACTAGAGAGAATTGCAGCTACCAGTTAGAGTTGAAAGTGATAAACTGGAGGAACCAACAATTTGACTTAGTATAAGCCAGTTTCATGTGTTTCTACATAATAAGTTGTGCTCTTGGCCAGCCTTACAGTAAATGTCACCAAAACGTCTCTGGGAGCATTATATCATGCACCAACACCTGAATTCTTCCAAAATCAGATAAAAAGATTGGGTTTTCATTAAGAATTGCAACCCTTGAAGATATTCTGAGAATATTCTGTTACATATTCTACTAAAGAACAATTGAAAAGATATACTATAAGATTCTAAAAAGTTAAAAACAAGCTACATATTTCAACAATTTCTGAAAAACATGTCTAAAGTCAATTTTTTTATTGTTGTGTCTGCTGTATCTATAAGACCTGTGAATTTCTAACAGCACCCTATGAATATTTTGAAATGTTCAAAATAGAGCTAATAATATTCAGAACAGATATAGCAGACACTATGGAAGTATGCCATGAGCTGAGGTTGATTATTTTAGATAATTTGCATCTTAGCCCCAGTTCAGCTCAAATGAATATAGACTAACTTTTGCTAATAGTAATGGAACTTGATAACCATGGCAAACTTGTTACATTGGTTTCAGGGGGGGGGGGGGGATCAACATGGTAAATCTGGCAGATGACTTTAAGCTTAGCACTTGATTAGCTACCTCACAGGGGTACGGTGGGCATAATGCCACCAGTCAACTATTCATAGCCCCGCTGTCTTCTGCTGCTTTTAATAACAGCAAAATACTGTTCAGAGAAGAAAATGAAGGAAAAGCACAATCAGTAGGGTTGCCAGGGATTTTCTGACACCATAATTTTTCTGGTGGCAGAAAACTTTCTGGTGGGAAGATACGCCTTTGAACTTTGTCCCTTTCTGAACATTTTTCTGGTTATCCTATTGGAGCTTACTTTAAAACTTTACTTTGATACTAAACTGTTGCCAACCGTTACACAGTGCACCTAGTGCTACGTATGTGCTAAAATCATTGGAGCCTTTCAGGCTGACCACCCTGTCGCCACCAAGGAGGCTGAGGATGTGGTGGGCTTGCTGAGTGACTTCCAGTTGGCCATGTACAGTAGAGGCGTTTTAACCAACAGGCACAAAATTATCATTTTGCAGAATGAGTTCTTATGTGCCGTAACCAAGTACAGTCATGCTGGTCTGAGGACATTCAGTGTTAAAAAGACCTGCCAATACACGCTTCTCTTCCACATGCTTTGGTTTTGAGGTCTAAGAGGGAAAGACATCAACTTAGATTATTGAAGACATCGTTTTTTTGCTTTACGACTTTTTTAGATTCTGCTACATTGTTTATAATAAAAACAGTGCAAGATGTTTTGCCTTATTAAAAAGAACAAGAAAAGGAACAAATAAACCAGTGTGTTCTTTGCCAGAAATGTGGCCTGAAATTATGCCAAAGATTTTGGACAGGCAAAGCACAAAGGGGAGCAAATACCTTTGAATAAGCATAGCAAGCCTCATTTATTAGTGTGTAGCAAAATTTCTTTAGTAGAAGGGCTTGTACCAATAGCCAGACACCCTGAACTGCTGGAATAAAAGTTTTTGGCTGTTAAAGTGGAACCATCATTAAAGAAGGGGGGGGGGGAGGAAAAATAAGAAATGTGACTAGGACTGTGTAAGAAAAATCTGATTGAGTTATTTGGTGTAGAAGGAAAAAGTTTGGGAAGAGGGCAGATTTATTTCTGCGTTATAGAGTCACAGCATTTTTGAGGTTTTAATCACTTTTGTTAGCAACAGCTGCTTCCAGGTCAGATACCAAAGACACTCGGCAACCAGTCGGAGTATGGGGTCCCTCTTAGTGAAATGGAGACCCTATTAGCATTCGTGCAATTTTCATGCTTTGGGAATTGCATAATGGGCAAATAAGTGGTCTGTAAAACCATTTTCAATCGGCAACCATTAACATTAACAGATCCTTTTGAGGAATATCTATGGATGGGCGGTGATAGAAATGTATTGTACTGGTCTGGCCAGTCTTTGGAAGGAACCATTTAATCTAATCTACCATTTAATCTAATCTACCATTTAATTTAATGCATATCTGTCAGGATGATTCTGCAGAAGGGGTCAGAAAAGTCAAGATGGCATTCAAGACTGTGCAATCACAGCTCCACCCTTTTTATGTGTGTTGTGGATTTTTTGACACCCCCTCCCCCCGAATGCTCCTATTGGCCACCTTCCACAGCATGATCTATTGTGACTTTCCTCAAAGTAAATCCTGGCTGAATTCAGCAGCGCTTAAACCCAAGTAAACATGCACAGGGGCAAAGTTTTTAAACAGTAGTGCATCTGATGGTGCACAAGAAAAATGGAATGTTTTGCTATTCCTTATTTTGATTTCCTCTTACCTCAAATATCAGACATATCAAGAGGAACTTAAACTCCCAAAATTCCCCAGCCAGGATTTACTTGACTTTTCATGCTGGTTAGGGGAATTCTGGGGTTTTTTAAAGAGAATTTTATTAAGTTTAGGCAAAGATAAAAACTACAGAAAAACAAAAAACTACAAAGAAAAAAAAAAGAAAAAACTAAAAAAGTGTAGAAATACAAGAATTTTTTTTTCAAAATTACAAAAAGAGGTGACTTCCGACTTTTAACAGCAAGGATATACAACAATTTTCCATAATCAATCCCTTACTCTATGTTAAACCAAAATCACATTATTTCTATAAATCATTCCATTGGCACATTATAAAAATCACTAAATACAGTTGCTCCCTCCCCTTATATTAAAAGAAAAAAAAGATATACAGTATATATATAAACCTCCTAATCAATTTCCCCCCCAAGATAACCTTTATTTAATTATTTCCTTCCTACTACTATTCTATACATTCCTGTCTACTACAATAAAAATCAAACTAAAAAACATATAAATTGTCTGCCATTATACTTGATAATACCACAGTTTTAATAATCTTAATCATATTAAATGCAAAACCGAACATTTATTATTTTTTTTATTATACTTTAATAATCTTAATCCAAATCATTAAAGATAAATGAAATCAGCCAAACCCTAAAAGCAATCCAGATAAATATTCTTAAACCCTTATCCCACTTCAAAATAAACCAAAACATTTACATATCCCCACAATACGCACAGAGCTTTTTTCTTAAAGAAATCAAACAGCCCAACTGCCCCCCTCAAAAACTCCGACTTCTCAACAGAAAGCCTCCCATACATATGTCTGTAGCTTGAATCATGTCAACTGGATTTCTATTTTCTCAGTGGAAACGTTTCGCTCCTTATCCAAGGAGCTTCTTCAGTCTGAGCAAAGTTAGTAAGGGAATCCTTAAATATGTTTCTAGGTGGCTGTGTGACCTTGCACCTGGGGCTAGGTCATGGTTATTTTGAGATGTTATTTTAAGTCCTTTTATCATCTAAAGGAGGATTGTTAAGATCACCATGCTGCTGTTGAGCTTGTGAAATGGTCTTAATCTTCCTAGGCACAGAAGACAAAGCAGGAAGGAAAATAGGGGAAAGATTGTGCCTGAGGCCCCCACCTCTATTCAAGGAAGGATTTTCCAAGTTGGCATAAATGGATTCCTTGACCCCTCTCTCAAACCACCTATCTTCTCTGTCTAAAATGTGAACATTAATGTCCTCAAATGAGTGTCCTTTTTCCTTTAGATGAAGATAAACTGCTGACTCTGGTCCTGTGGTGTTACTTCTCCTGTGTTGGGCCATCCTCCTGTACAAAGGTTGTTTGGTTTCTCCAGTGTAGAGTTCAGAGCACTCCTCACTGCACTGGATTGCATAAACTACATTGCTTTTCTTGTGTTTTGGAGTTTGATCTTTGGGGTGTACAAGCCTCTGTCTCAGTGTGTTGGTGGGTTTGAAATATACAGGTATGTGGTATTTGCCAAATATCCATTTTATCTTTTCAGACACGCCAGCCAATCCATCGATAGGATTACCTACCACCGTCTGTATCCTGGAGAAGCCATCCCCTGCATCTACGGACTTCCTAAGATCCACAAGGAAGGAACACCCCTCCGACCCATAGTCAGCAGCATTAATTCAGTAACATACAACATTGCCAAACACCTCTCTACCATACTAGCACCTCTAGTTGGACACTCTGAACACCACATCCATAATTCGGAAGAATTTGTTTCCAAAGCAAAGATCCTGAAACTGGATACAGATGAAACTATGGTCTCCTTTGATGTGTCCTCCCTTTTCACCAGCATCCCCACCACTCATGCTCTATCCGCTGTCAGGAAGAGACTAGAAGAGGACAGCACCCTTGAAAGGAGAAGCCATCTCAACCCAAACCAGATCTGCCATCTTCTGGACCTGTGTCTTAACACCACTTATTTCACATACAGAGGTGACTTTTACAGACAAAAATACGGCTGTGCCATGGGTTCTCCTGTGTCACCCATTGTGGCCAATTTATACATGGAAGAAGTGGAGAAGAAAGCACTCAACATATTCCAGGGAACGGTGCCCACCCACTGGTTTAGGTATGTGGATGACACCTGGGTCAAAATCAAGGCCCAGGAAGTACAGGCCTTCACGGACCATATAAACACTATAGATGCCAACATTAGCTTCACCAGAGAAGACACCAAGGACAACAGACTGGCATTCCTAGACTGTGAAGTCCTCATTGGGACCGGTGGCAAGCTAGAAATAGGGATCTACAGGAAACCCACACACAGAGATCAATATCTGATGTTTGACTCTCACCATCCACTGCAGCACAAACTAGGAGTCATCAGGACATTGTCACACAGAGCAGAAACCATCCCCACCTCCATGGATTCCAAAAAGAATGAAAATCAGCACCTGAGAACAGCTCTGAAGGCCTGTGGATATCCAAATTGGGCCTTCACTAAATCTAAATCTACCAGACCTAAAACAGTGACAGATAAGGCTGAGACTCAGAGTAAATGGAAGAACCTGGTCATTCCTTACATGGCTGGCGTGTCTGAAAAGATAAAAAGGATATTTGGCAAACACCACATACCTGTATATTTCAAACCCACCAACACACTGAGACAGAGGCTTGTACACCCCAAAGATCAAACTCCAAAACACAAGAAAAGCAATGTAGTTTATGCAATCCAGTGCAGTGAGGAGTGCTCTGAACTCTACATTGGAGAAACCAAACAATCTTTGTACAGGAGGATGGCCCAACACAGGAGAAGTAACACCACAGGACCAGAGTCAGCAGTTTATCTTCATCTAAAGGAAAAAGGACACTCATTTGAGGACATTAATGTTCACATTTTAGACAGAGAAGATAGGTGGTTTGAGAGAGGGGTCAAGGAATCCATTTATGCCAACTTGGAAAATCCTTCCTTGAATAGAGGTGGGGGCCTCAGGCACAATCTTTCCCCTATTTTCCTTCCTGCTTTGTCTTCTGTGCCTAGGAAGATTAAGACCATTTCGCAAGCTCAACAGCAGCATGGTAACCTTAACGATCCTCCTTTAGATGATAAAGAGACTTAGAAATAACATCTCAAAATAACCATGACCTAGCCCCAGGTGCAAGGTCACACAGCCACCTAGAAACATATTTAAGGATTCCCTTACTAACTTTGCTCAGACTGAAGAAGCTCCTTGGATAAGGAGCGAAACGTTTCCACTGAGAAAATAGAAATCCAGTTGACATGATTCAAGCTACAGACAATTCCACCTGGATGACTGAGAACCTTCATAGAACCTCCCATACATAATAACCCCTTATTTTCCATAATATTCCATCAGAAAATCAATTTCACTTATGGCTTGCAACTCAATCTCTCCCTTTAATTTCTTCAACTCATCTGTCCGATCTTCATCCAGCATTTCAACAAAAGTCCCAATCTCACTCTTAGAAGAAACATTTCTGTTGCTGTTAAATTCCTTAGTTCCCTCCACAACATCCCCAACCAGATGACTCATTTTAGACCTCATATTTTCCACAATGTCCTGAATGCCTTGCATAAAAACTTGACAGGAATCAGAAAGAATCTGTTTAAAATCTGTTTAAAATCTCGGTGAAAGAGAAAGTCTGCTTAAACTCCTCCATGTCTCAAGCAGTAGATTATGGCGCCCCCTAGGAGCTTAACCAGCAAAAGTCGAAGATATGAAAGAATTCCGGAATGTGTTTACACAAGCAAAAGTGAGATATCTCTTTCACCGAGATTTTAAACAGATTTTAAACAGATTCTTTCTGATTCCTGTCAAGTTTTTATGCAAGGCATTCAGGACATTGTGGAAAATATGAGGTCTAAAATGAGTCATCTGGTTGGGGATGTTGTGGAGGGAACTAAGGAATTTAACAGCAACAGAAATGTTTCTTCTAAGAGTGAGATCCCCAGGGACAGTAGAAGCAGAAAACTGAAAGTTCAAAACAGCCAATTCAATGTGTAGGAAGATCTTCAAATTTAGTAGAAAAATAATAACAGGGAGACAATTATTTACTCTCAATCCTTCTTAATATTTGGATGGAAAACAAAGTCCAAAACTTAAAAAGAATTTAAAAAAAATTAATCCCAAAAATAACAATAGGCACCAAGAGAACCTGCTTCTCCTTGCTGTAGAAAGCCTTTCTTAGGGTATGCGTACTTAAAAGAAATATAAATTGGGTGGTTTAGAAATGGGGTGGCCGGTCTTAGTGTCCTTTTAAGGCTACAGCACGGCTTGGAAATGGTGACGTCCCAGCCTCCCGGCTGCTCTTACCAGTCAAGCGCGAATGCTGTTTGCAATCTTCTGGCTGCAAGCAGCCATCATGGCTGGCTGGGGGAATTCTGGGATTTAAAGTCCATACATCTTAAAGTTGCCAAGGTTGAAAAACACTGGGCTAACCACTTAAATTACGTAGAAATTATCAGGACCTTCCTACTTTTGTTCCATAACCACAGCAACCAAATTATATTTCCTGCAAGCTTACATTTCAATGTACTTTTCAGTCTCATCTCCATATGAATTTTGTGTTTTTGGCCTGGGGGGTGGGGGAACAAGTGGAACAATTAGAAAGGGGAACTGCTTTTTTGTAAAAGATGTACAGTATTCTAGAGTACATTTGTGTGATAAAGGTATACAGTGCCATCTTGTGGCTTCTCAAGATTTATCCACTGCAAATGGAAAGGATAGATGTGATTTGAGCCCACATTAATACAAACAGGAATATTTGCATCTAATTTGAGTGTAACATTTAGCACAGAAAGTAAAACAAGAATATTGTTTAAAATTCTGTAACTGTTTCATTGTTGGTTATACAAAAGTGTCCAGTGCTTGAGTTCTGAGTACTATTTTCTCAAACAATAAATGGATAACAAAAAGAGAAAAGGGAAAAAAAGAAAGCAATGCAGTATCGTGTGTGTGTGTGTGTGTATAAATATTTGTGTGTGTGTGTGTGTTTTACCTGACAGTTTCACCGTATTTCCTTGCAATCGCCTATACATGAGCTATGCCAATAAGCACAGTTATACTATGTGCAGCTAAGGAGGAACTTTATCACTTTAGATGCTTCTTTTGATGGGCCCTGGAAAAGAACCAGGACAAGAACAGAGGCTCCACCCACTTTGGGGTTTGGCCCTGCTCAGCACCGGCCTGCCTTGTGGTCACTAACATGTTAATCCTATAGGAACAAAGCCTTCCAACCAAACAATAAGCTGCCTGCCTCTCATTTACCAAAATATCCTCCTTATTCCATGCAGCCATGGCAGAATCCAAAAGCAACACACTGTATATACTGCTCAGTAGGAGAAGGAAGCAAGACGGTGCACTGAATGCCATTGCAACCCCAGGACCCCACAGACCCTCCCTGTGGAGCTGCAGCTCTTCTCCTGACTTTCTGTAAGCAACTCGTAAAGATCAGGGAGAAAGGGTGCTCACAGAATATGCACATCAGCGCACCACATGATCGAGAGCCACAGGCAGTTGGGGTTCCCAACCTTTGGGGGTTCCGGTCCCTGCTGGCAGGTGTCATGTTTCAGAGCCTTGGGATCCATGTGTAGGAAGAGTAGTGGGGAGCAATGAGGCTGTTCCCTCCACTTGGCCGGGTGAGCTTGCATGTGTGATATGATATTGTGTGTGTGTCTTCGAGTCAGCATTGACTCCTGGCGACTGCCTGGATGAGTCCCTGCAGTTTTTTTGACAAGGTTTTTCAGACGTGGTTTGCCATTGCCTGCTTCCTAGGGCTGAGAGTGACTGGCCCAAGGTCACCCAGCTGGCTTCGTGCCTGAGGCAGGACTAGAGCTCATGGTCCCCCGGTTTCTAGCCTGGTGTCTTAACACTATACCAAAGTGGCTGATGATTATGACATTGCTTATGTATTAATCATTGCTTAGAAGAAGTTCTCATAAAGGCTAGAGCAGGGGTCCCCAACCTGTGGGCCATGGCCCACTAGTGGGCCGTGGCCTGTTAGGAACTGGCCCGTGGGGCTTCTGCCCGCAAACCCTGCCCCCTTCCACATGATTGGCTCCTGCCCGCAAGCTCCGCCCCCAGTGTGAGTGAGTGGCTCCTGCCCACAAACCCCGCCCCCCAGTCCGCAGAAATCCCGGAAACCCATCTTTTGAAACCGGTCCCTAGTGCCAAAAAGGTTGGGGACCCCTTGGACTAGAGAACTCTGGGCTTTCCCCCTACTGGTACAGAAATAAGAACACTTTTTTAATAAATATTTTTTAGAAGAGGGTTGTATGATAAAGCAGAAAGCTGAAGACCTTGAGCAGAGGGAGAACTGCAGAGGAAGCCCCAAACTTCCAGTCTACCAAGCAAGACCCAGAACAGCAGAGATGTAGAGGAGACCTACTGAAGCAAGCAAGGGGGCCTCTACATTTGTTTATTTCTGGAAGTCACTCCATGGAGAAGTGTCTGTTCTGGGACACTGGCTTGTTTTCTTTACTGGTAGTTTATTGTTATTATTTATTATTAAACTTTTTATGTTTTTACTGCTGGGCAGCTGTATGAATCCAATCAATCAATCAATCAATCTGAAATAACAATATACATATTCTTGCTGAGCCTTGTAGCTCAGCAGTTCACCATATCTTTCCCTCAATTGCTTAGCATTAAAATGAGGACAACAATGGGGTACTTCATAAGATAAAACTAGCAGAAGCTGGAGAAAGATGATAATTTACAGAGAGGCTTTGTTTCTCAGGGGATACATATATGCTTCTTCTTTACACACTTCTGCCTCTGGTGAAACAGGCTTTTGAGGTTTTTAAAAGAAGGCAAAGCAAATCTCTTAATCAATGGGAAGAACGAACGTACCATCAGGGACTCTTAAGCGCTTTTCCTCTCAGAGTTGGTGCATAACATTTCCTTCATTCCACAGTCCATGAAGCTTTTCAAACGGGATGCAAGAACTCCGGAGGTCTGCCTTGCCTGCACTTTCTTGCTCAGACTATGATTCTGCCTCATCCATTATATAGTGCTTCCAGGGCTGGCAGTCTGTAGAAGGCAGCCTTGATTTAGACTTCTAATGTCCTCGGCCAGTCTGTGCCAGAAGAAAAATGTTAGCTCTTGTGACACAGTGCTAATGTATCCTCAAAAAGCAAATGGCAGAAATCTGCTGACATCTGAGATGCCCCCTAGTTCAAACTACAACCAGCCAGCTTAAGTATCTGCTAAAGAAAAATAGCAGCGTATGGGAATAATAGCACACAACCTAAAGTCCATAAACCATATGCAGCTTCCAGAACATCGATGAATTCAGGAGCAAAATAATTAATTTGGGTGGCACAATTTTTGCCCCATCCCTTTTTAGTCCCAGGAGGAGCCAAATAGGTGCATCAAATCCATGCAAGATCCATGCAATCCATTCACCTGCTTTGTGCTTCAAGCAATCTTTCTCACCTTCTAGTCCTTCCAAAAGCAAGAACAATACAGGCTGAAAAAATATACATAATCCTCCCACTGATGTCACTGTCTTACCAGTTGTCCCTTGTGGCCCTGATGTGCATAATAAATAAAATGTAGCAAGAAAAAGCTGTTCTACAGAGTTTTGCAGAAACGGTATTCCCAACGGACAAATTTTAAGAGTGAGACAAATTTCCAAATATGTTCCCATAAAGGCTGAAAATTATGAGAACTGAAATCCACATCTGGAGTTCACCAGCTTGGAGGAAGATTGGGATCCAGATGATTGAGAAATATTCCGTAGCTGCTTATAGTTTATTAGTAAAATTACATCCCATGCTTTCTCCAAGAAATTCAAGGCAAGGCGCGTAGTTCTTTCTTCTGCCTAATCTTTGTTATCCTCCCACATGACTATAATGTAGGTTTACCCAGAGAACCTGTGACCAAACAAGGATATGAGCCTCAGCTCTTCCCACTTCTGGGCACTAATGCAGCACCATGCTGCCTCTTCCATTAGCCCTCCTGAGAAACCCATCATGCTTTGCGAGCAGCCATCTTTCTACCAGGCAGTGCCAGAGGGAGAGACTAGGAATTTTAGAGTATGAATTGACTGACACCCAATACTCCTGTTTGCTTTAATCTGCTGCATCCCGTTTTCCCTTTGTATCATGTCTTCTTAGAATCTAAGGAAGAGGGCAGGAACAATCACATTTTATTGATCTGTAAACCACACTGGGTGCCTGCTATAAAGAAATGAAATGAATAGGGAACCTACTGCTGCATTTTCCCAAGTCACAGCATTGTGTTTCGCTGCCACTTTCTTTTCCTTTAGAAGATCAGTACAGACACAACTCTCTACTAAGGTATTAATTGTTAATTATTTTGCTCTTTGTGGTGTAAATTATTTGTGGTGTAAGTTTTATATTTCTCTTTGTTTCTTTAAAGATGAAAACCACTTAACTTTTCCATTTGAACAGAAAGCTGGGATATGAATAAATAAAAGTAAGTAATGGAATTAAATGGTAAGGAGACCACATATAATCTTGGATAAACTACAGAGGGCATATAAGAAAGATGGCCTTTCTCCGCTTGCACCTAACCATGGTGCAAACATGTCCTGAGCACATTTTTTCCCTACCATATGCCCATGTCTTCATCTTGTCCCAGCCCAGGAGTGATAATGGCTTCAATCATGCTAAGCTGTATCAACGTTAAAGTAGCACTTCCTATTTCAGCTGATAGTTGCAGGGCATATACAACTGAGGGTCCTTTCCACCCATTCTGGCAATTGGTGAGGCCAGTAACCCATAGTGGGTGAGTTTAGCTGGAGCCATCCTGGCTGTTGTGGGCTGAGGGTCATCACCCTCTCTCCTCCAGTTCTGGGGCCAGTTCCTCTGCCTTGACCCTGTTTTTCTGATGAAAGAGCTGGACACAGCTTAGTCTGTAATACACATTCCAGAAATATGGGAGACTATTTTTTTTGCAAAGCATCAGCAACTTCCTTTTGCCTGATCCTTCAATCCTGTATTTTTACCCTTCAGGGATGTGTGGAAAAAGCAGCAGCAAAGAGTTTCTACTGCTTGTGAAAGACAAGGGAGGGGACCCTGCTGCATAAATCTGGTTTGATTATTAGCAGAGCTGCCCTACAGCACTAAGCCCATGCTTTCCTGCTTTGCTGCACTCTTTGTAATGAATGTCATGTTGTGTGAATGTGTGACTCAGCTTCCTTTGTGACTTGGTTTACGTGCCAGTGCTTATTCCTTAGAGAAAGGGCATAGAAGTTCATAGCTGTCAGCCCTGCCCTCTAGCAGTACCACAATCACAATGGTTGACATTTTCCCACCACCTGTTGACATTCAGAGGGAGGAAGAGAAGCAAAGCCAGAGGAATCAAACAGTTGCTTTGCTTCACATGTCCTGCAGGTGCATAATCAGGACACCACCATTTGCTGGTGAGTTGGAATGGACACAGTAAAACCAGGACAAGAATTGGCAATGGGAGCAACAAATTCCATGCTAATATCATTTTTTGCCAACATAAAGATGGGTGAATAGCACTTTGATGCCAGTCTGAAGAAAGGCTCAGAGCTGAGTTATGTATCCATTTTATGACATTGTATCGATTGTAACATGCTCAGCATTTATATAGGGTTTAGCTGTTTCAATCCACCACACCTATGAACATTCATTTTTATGGTTGTCTTCCTTTTCTCCAAGTGGTGAGATTTCCTGGAGTGTGAGTTAATCAAGGCTGGGCTTCCTTGACAAGAAGTGGCCAAGGTTGAGAAACACAGGTTTAGGGACTTGACAAATTGCTCCATTTAACTCAGGAAGGACAACATGTGGATTCAAGTATACTTCAAGATGGCGACCGGGAGCAGTCGTTAGTTGCTGCTCCGGAATGAGAGGGATCCTGGTCTCCTAGAAACCCGGTTTTCAATCCTTCTCCCACCCCACTAAACTGGTTGGGGTTTGGGGAGAGAAGTTTCGGGTTCCTCGACTTTTTTAAGCTTGTGGTCGAGTAGGGGACGGTTGGACCCTCCAGAAGGAACGGCGGAGTGAGCGGATTGGAGCCAAACAGCTGAGCGGAGCCAAACAGCTGAGCAGCGGAGCTGAGTAGCAGAGCTGAGTAGTGGAGCGCAGCAGCGGCTGCTGAGCCTGGCGTGTTCTCCTGCGGACTCAGACAGGCAGACCCCCTGCACTTGATGGTGATCCCCCGAACGGACCTCTCCTATTATCTATTATACTATCTATTGTCACCGGGAACTGGCTGGCCCCTCTGGAGGAATGGGAGAATTGGGCAACAGCAGTAACTCTGTGTAGCAGACCGGAGCAACAGACCGGAGCAACAGACAGCAGGAGGGTGTTAGCCCAGAGGCAGCAACTCCGTGTAGCAGACGGCAGCAGCAGGCAGCAGTAAACTTTATGCTCTTTGGGGGCTTTTGCTGTGGACCTGGGTGGACCCCTGCAAATTGTGGTGGCTCTCCGGTGAATCTACTGTTACTTCGAAGTTGGTGGACCCCCTGGAAGAGTGGTGACGTAACATCGTGGTGTCAAGCTTTGGAGACGAGGTGTGGACATCATGGTGTCAAGCTTTGGAGACGAGGGTGGAGTGCGGAGGGCCTGATTAACAGCAGTGGATTCCGCATTTTTTTCTTTCGACTATGCTGTGGACCTTGTAAGATCTTGGCAGACTCCAGCGGACCCCCTGTAGTTCTTGGTGGGTGTTGAGGGAACCCCCAAGACTCTTATCATCTTTAAAAATCCTAGATTTAACATACCTTAATAGGATAATGAAGAAGGAGCTTAGGATTGGAGGACGTCTCCCATTCTCCCCCATTTGTTAGAGGTGGCAGAGACCTGGGGTCCCCCTGGTATGAGTGCGGTATCCCTCTTGGGTGTGAGAGACCCTGGGGGAGGCCAGAGTTGTATGATTGTAAGCTGCTCAAAAAAATAAAGGGAACACTGAAATAAGACATCCTAGATCTGAATGAATGAAATATTCATATTAATTAATTTGTTCATTACATAGTTGAATGTGCTGACAACAAAATCACACAAAAAGCAATGGAAATCAAATGTAAGCAACCCCTGGAGGTCTGGATGTGGAGTTACACTCAAAAATTAAAGTGGAAAAGAACACTACAGGCTGATCCAACGTTGATGTAATGTCCTTAAAACAAGTCAAAATGAGGCTCAGTAGTGTGTGTGGCCTCCACGTGCCTGTATGACCTCCCTACAATGCCTGGGCATGCTCCTGATGAGGTGGTGGATGGTCTCCTGAGGGATCTCCTCCCACACCTGGACTAAAGCATCCCCCAACTCCTGGACAGTCTGTGGTGCAACGTGGCGTTGGTGGATGGAGCGAGACATGATGTCCCAGATGTGCTCAATTGGATTCAGGTCTGGGGAACGGGCGGGCCAGTCCATAGCATCAATGCCTTCGTCTTGCAGGAACTGCTGACACACTCCAGCCACATGAGGTCTAGCATTGTCTTGCATTAGGAGGAACCCAGGGCCAACTGCACCAGAATATGGTCTCACAAGGGGTCTGAGGATCTCATCTCAGTACCTAATGGCAGTCAGGCTACCTCTAGCGAGCACTTGGAGGGCTGTGCAGCCCCCTAAAGAAATGCCACCCCACACCATTACTGACCCACTGCCAAACCGGTCATGCTGGAGGATGTTGCAGGCAGCAGAATGTTCTCCACGGCGTCTCCAGACCCTGTCACGTCTGTCACATGTGCTCAGTGTGAACCTGCTTTCATCTGTGAAGAGCACAGGGCGCCAGTGGTGAAGTTGCCAATCTTGTGTTCTCTGGCAAATGCCAAACGTCCTGCACGGTGTTGGGCTGTAAGCACAACACCCACCTGTGGACGTCGGGCCCTCATACCACCCTCATGGAGTCTGTTTCTGACCGTTTGAGCAGCCACACGCACATTTGTGGCCCACTGGAGGTCATTTTGCAGGGCTCTGGCAGTGCTCCTCCTGTCCCTCCTTGCACAAAGGCGGAGGTAGCGGTCCTGCTGCTGGGTTGTTGCCCTCCTACGGCCTCCTCCACGTCTCCTGATGTACTGACCTGTCTCCTGGTAGCGCCTCCATGCTCTGGACACTACGCTGACAGACACAGCAAACCTTCTTGCCACAGCTCGCATTGATGTGCCATCCTGGATGAGCTGCACTACCTGAGCCACTTGTGTGGGTTGTAGACTCCGTCTCATGCTACCACTAGAGTGGAAGCACCGCCAGCATTCAAAAGTGACCAAACCATCAGCCAGAAAGCATAGGAACTGAGAAGTGGTCTGTGGTCACCACCTGCAGATCCACTCCTTTATTGGGGATGTCTTGCTAACTGCCTATGCTTTCCGCCTGTTGTCTATTCCATGTGCACAACAGCATGTGAAATTGATTGTCAATCAGTGTTGCTACCTAAGTGGACAGTTTGATTTCACAGAAGTGTGATTGACTTGGACTTACATTGTGTTGTTTCAGTGTTCCCTTTATTTTTTTGAGCAGTGTATATTAGAGTGCCCACCCCTGAGTGAGAGACAGGTTGTGGGCAGGAGTGGATGGTGCCCCCTCGACCAGTGAGAGAAGCTGAAGGGGCGCGTAGTGAGTGTGGAGTGAGTGGTTAGAGGGTGGTTAGGTTCTACTGGCACTGAAAACATATGCTGGTACGCTGGTGACCGTACTGCCCCGAGGTTGACTGAGTTAGGGAGATGTGTGCATGGGAGAGGGCCCCCCTGTTTCAATCTAGGGTTTTCGGAGGTCCGGTGGTGGAGGCAACTGGGCCTCATAACTCTAGGGGCTCTGGGGCGGATGGTCTTATTGAAGTGGTGACGGGTCAGGGATGCTATGGCGGGAACCGGAGGGCAGGCCATCATTGGGGAAGACGCCCCCGGTGTTTATTACCGGTGGTGTGTTCTGGCCCTCCGGGTTCAAACCTAGGCCCTGGTCAGCGGATCCTCGAGTGCCCTGATTTCCGGCTGTTGATGCTTAATGCCAGGTCGGTTAATAACAAGGGCCCCCTCATATGTGATTTGATCGCAGAGGAGGGGGCCAACCTGGCATGTATTACCGAGACCTGGCTGGGCCCTGGAGGAGGGGTTGCCCTCTCAGAGATCTGCCCGGCCAGGTTTCAGGTATGGCACCAGCCGAGACATCGGGGTAGGGGAGGCGGGGTGGCAGTTGTCATCCGAGAGTCTATAGTGGCCTTCAGGGGCACGGCTCCACAGGTGGCCGGATGTGAGACTCTGTTCTTCAAGTTGGGTTCCCGAGAGCAGTTGGGAGTGTTGCTGCTGTACCAGCCTCCCTGCTGCGTAGCAACCTCCCTGCCCAAGCTGCTGGAGGCTGTTTCGGGGTTGGCGGTGGAATTCCCCAGACTTATGGTTCTGGGGGATTTCAACCTGCCGTCCCTGGGACGTGCCTCGGAGACAGCTCGGGAGTTCATGGCTACCATGGCAGCCATGGGCCTGGTCCAGATTATCCGGGACCCAACTAGAGACAGTGGTCTCACTCCGGACTTGGTTTTCCTGTAGGAGCAGTGGCAAGGTGATCTGGGGGGAGAGTTGCATCTTTCCCCGTTGTCATGGTCGGATCATGCCCTGGTGACCCTTAGATTCTCATATGCTGCCCCACTCCGCAGGGAGGCTGGACCTATTCAATCGGTCCGCCCCCGGCGACTAATGGACCCAATAGGGTTTCAGAGGGAGCTGGGGGTTATACCCGAGGATCTTCTGCACGGTCCAGCGGAGGTCCTGGCCACAGCTTGGAATAAGAAAGTGGCCGGGGCCTTGGACAGGATCGCGCCTATGCGGCCTCTCTTGTCCCATCTGACCCGATACTCCCCGTGGTTTACGGAGGAGTTGAGGGTGCTGAAAAGGGTTAAGAGACGTCTAGAGCGCCGCTGGAGGAAGACAAAGACCGAACCCGACCGAACACAAGCTAGAGCCGCGGTTAAGGCCTACCTTGTGGCGGTAAGAGTGGCGAAACATCAATATTTCTCCGCTCTTATTGCATCCGCAGAATCCCACCCGACGGCCCTGTTTAGGATTACTCGATCTCTCCTAGGTAAGGTGGGGCCGGTGACCCACCTTCAGGGCTGTGCAGAGGAATTTTCAGAGCATCTGATGGATAAAATCGCTCGGATCCGTTCTAAGTTGGACTCCAAGCGTGATACATGGTCTGGGGATATGCCAAGGGAACATCTTTGCCCGATTATCTGGGAACAGTTTGATCCTGTTGGGCCTGAGGAAGTGGACAGGATCCTCCGGACTGTAAGGGCCACTACTTGTCATCTTGACCCATGCCCCTCCTGGCTGGTGAAAGCAGCCAGGGAGGTGACATGTGGTTGGGTCCATGCGATGGTTACTGCGTCCTTGGGAGAGGGAGTGTTCCCGGCGGCTTTTAAGGAAGCGCTGGTGCACCCCCTCCTCAAGAAGCCATCACTGGACCCTATAGTGTTGGACAATTTTTGTCCCGTCTCCCACCTCCCCTTTCTGGGGAAAGTGGTTGAGAAAGTGGTGGCATTACAGCTCCAGAGGATTCTGGATGATACGGATTATCTAGGCCCCTTTCAGTCAGGATTCAGGCTGGGATATGGTGATCTCTGGCGAACGCGGGATGGAGGCAGTGCATCCATCCTGGCTCTTCTTGACCTCTCAGCCGCTTTCGATACGATCGACCATGGTATACTTTTGGGACGGCTTAGGGGGTTGGGGGTGGGCGGTGTGGTTTTGCGCTGGTTCACCTCCTTCCTCCAGGGCCGATCCCAATCGGTGGTAATAGGAGATGAGAGATCCGACCCTTGGCCCCTACTTTGTGGGGTGCCACAGGGTTCGGTTCTCTCCCCTCTCCTATTTAATATCTACATGAAACCACTGGGTGAGATCATCCGCCAACACGGGATGAGGTATCATCAATATGCTGATGATACTCAACTATATATCTCCATCCCGGGCGAGTTAAGTGATGCAGTGACTGCCCTTTCTCAGTGTCTGAAGGCTGTGGGGGCCTGGATGGGGAACAACAGGCTTCAGCTGAACCCTGGTAAGACGGAGTGGCTGTGGATTGATGGTGCCTCGAGATCCAGAGAGTTGTCATCTTTAGATCTGGGCGGGGTGGCACTACCCCATTCAGACACAGTGCGGAACCTGGGTGTCCTTCTGGACTCACGACTCCTGCTTGAAGAGCAGGTGGCAGTCGTGGCCAGAAGGGCATTTGTACAACTTCGAGTTGTACGCCAGCTACGCCCTTTCCTGGACCGAGACGCCCTCCGGACAGTCACTCATGCCCTGGTCATCTCCCATATAGACTATTGTAATGCACTCTACATGGGGCTACCCTTGAAGAGCATCCGGAAGCTTCAACTGGTCCAGAATGCGGCTGCGCGTGTAGTTATGAGTGCCCCAAGATCGGCACATGTGACACCTCTACTCCGCGAGCTGCATTGGTTACCAGTTTGCTTCCGGGTCCAATTCAAGGTGTTGGTTGTCACCTTTAAAGCCCTACATGGCATGGGACCAGGTTACCTAAGGGACCGCCTCATCCCCAGAACATCGACCCGCCCCACTCGGTTATGCAGAGAGGGCTTGCTACGGACCCCGTCTACAAGAGAATTCCATCTGACGGGGTCCAGGAAGCGGGCATTCTCTGCAGTGGCACCCGCCCTCTGGAATATTCTGCCCCTGGAGGTGAGGCAAGCCCCCACACTGATGACCTTCCGAAAACAATTGAAGACCTGTCTATGAAGGTTCTCAGTCATCCAGGTGGAATTGTCTGTAGCTTGAATCATGTCAACTGGATTTCTATTTTCTCAGTGGAAACGTTTTGCTCCTTATCCAAGGAGCTTCTTCAGTCTGAGCAAAGTTAGTAAGGGAATCCTTAAATATGTTTCTAGGTGGCTGTGTGACCTTGCACCTGGGGCTAGGTCATGGTTATTTTGAGATGTTATTTCTAAGTCCCTTTATCATCTAAAGGAGGATCGTTAAGATTACCATGCTGCTGTTGAGCTTGCGAAATGGTCTTAATCTTCCTAGGCACAGAAGACAAAGCAGGAAGGAAAATAGGGGAAAGATTGTGCCTGAGGCCCCCACCTCTATTCAAGGAAGGATTTTCCAAGTTGGCATAAATGGATTCCTTGACCCCTCTCTCAAAACACCTATCTTCTCTGTATAAAATGTGAACATTTATGTCCTCAAATGAGTGTCCTTTTTCCTTTAGATGAAGATAAACTGCTGACTCTGGTCCTGTGGTGTTACTTCTCCTGTGTTGGGCCATCCTCCTGTACAAAGGTTGTTTGGTTTCTCCAATGTAGAGCTCAGAGCACTCCTCACTGCACTGGATTGCATAAACTACATTGCTTTTCTTGTGTTTTGGAGTTTGATCTTTGGGGTGTACAAGCCTCTGTCTCAGTGTGTTGGTGGGTTTGAAATATACAGGTATGTGGTGTTTGCCAAATATCCTTTTTATCTTTTCAGACACGCCAGCCATGTAAGGAATGACCAGGTTCTTCCGTTTACTCTGAGTCTCAGCCCTATCTGTTGCTGTTTTAGGTCTGGTAGATTTAGATTTAGTGAAGGCCCAATTTGGATATCCACAGGCCTTCAGAGCTGTTCTCAGGTGCTGATTTTCATTCTTTTTGGAATGATATAAGTATGATAAATAAATAAATAAATAAATAAATAAATAAATAAATAAAAACTTGCAGAAATTTGACTTGTACTTTTATGATATGGACTTGATGAGTGATCCCTGTCTATATATGACTGCAGAACTATTTACTCAGAGATTCAGCAACATCAGCAGAGTCAACAGTGGTATGTATGTGTGTCTATACATGTATAGAGTTGTGGTCTGGCGATTCTTCAGAAGACCAGCTTTGCTTGCTGGGAGGAGGTGCATTGGCTGAAGCTGATTTTACTATTATTATTTTATAAAATTTATGAACAGAGTTATGGAAAAATATTAAGAGAAATAAGCAGGCTGAAAAATCTTGCAATAAAAAGTTGCTTTATTTAAAACAAAGAAACAGGAACTTAAACTTTTCTTCAGCCAAAAGGCACATGGCTTAATCCTTAAGCACTTACATTTTAAAGACAAAAGAGCAGTAAGCAGAGCAAGCAGAAACAGAAACAGAAGAACACAAAAGGACAAAGATAACATTTTTTAATCCTTGACTAGAAAAACTTCTGAGTGGTCAGAATCCAACATGTGATCAAAACCACCCAGGCAACAGACTTTCCAGATATGGGCAAACCCCAAAAGGATGACACTGATTGGGCCAGGTAGCCAGACAGATTGGAACCAAGTAATAACATTCCTGAGGGGAGGGCAAACATGTGCTTTGAGCCCAAACAGGAAAACGAAACCTGAGGCCTGGTTTTTTTAAATTAGCCTTCCAAGCCTTCCATATTTCAAGACAGAAAAGTATATCCAATACTCCCCCTTTTTATGACTAGAAAGAATATGGAAGCAGACCCAATTTTGCAACTAACTCATTGTGCCTACTGGCAACTAGAGGCTTGGTGAAAATATCAGCCAACATTAATTTAGTATCACAGTATTTCAAAACAACCTTTTTCTTGGCTAGAAAAACTTTAACAAGATGAAACCGCACATCAATGTGCTTTGTCCGGTTTTTGGTACTTTCTGATAAAGCTAAATGGATACAAGATTCATTGTCTTCATGAATTGTGACAGGCTGGCTTAAAATGATTCCAATGTCTTGCAATAATTGTGTAAACCAAATTACTTCATTGCACAGTTGTGCTAAAGCATAGAATTCAGCTTCAGCTGTGCTGATGGCTACTACTGTCTGCTTTCTGGAAAACCAAGCAATAGTGGACTTTGCAAATTGAATTACACTTCCAGAAGTAGACTTCCTATCACTGAGATCTCCAGCCCAATCTGAATCACACCAGCATTCTAACTTTTCCTCTGTGTCTGTAGCAGACAACCTTAAGCAAAAATCTTTGGTGCCCTGCAAATAACGAAAAAGCCTTTTTAATCCTGACTTTGCAGCAGATGTGGGATTTTCCACAAACCTGCTCAAAATGGACACACTGTTAGAAATATCCGGACGGCTGTTATTTGCAATGTAAAGAAGACTGCCAATGGCTGACCTGAAATTATCTCCTTCAGATGACTCACCATCCCCCTTCACCCCCTCCTCTTTGAGAAACTCAGGAAGCATGGGGGAGGAGACAGACTTGCAGTCCTGCATTTTAAAATCCTCCAGCAGCTTTTCAATTTTGCTACTCTGGCTTATGAGAAAACTGCCATCTTTTTCCCTCTGAATTTCTAATCCTAGGTAATTGTTTTGTTTTTTTTTAAATATTTTATTGGGTTTTGAATATACATAGTTAAAAGTTGGAAACGGGAAGAGAAACAGAAATACAAATCAAAGAAAGAAGAAAAAAAGGTGTAGTAAAGCAAAGAAAAAAAAGAAAAAAGATGAAACATAGAAAGTAGTCAGCTTCCGATTAATCTCTGGTCACAATACTTTACAAAATTTGTCATACATGCTAGGTCTATACATGACATTAAAAAAACATTTCTTGTCTAATATATCAGTTTATATATGATTTAATCTTCAAATCCTCATATAGACTTTGCCCCTCCAGTATTTTCCAAATAGTCCATTATTAGTTTCTACTCTTAAAAAAATAATAGTTTAAATTTTCTTTTAATAAACATATCAATCTCTCATTTTCTGTCAATCCATCAATTCTAATAATAAAAAGTCCTCATAAATCAACCATTTATCTCTATTCCTTACTTCTATTCTATTCTATAAAATGCATCTTACATACTAAATCTGTAAATCACATTAAAAAACATTTCTTATCTAATATATCAATTTATATATAATTTAATCTTCAAATCCTCTTATAAGCTCTGCCCCTCCAACATTTTCCAAATAGTCCATTAATAGTTTCTAATCTTTAAAAGAGTAATAATTGAATTTTCTTTTAATAAACGTGTCAATTTATCCTTTTCTGCCAATCCATCAATTTTAACAATAAAAAGTCCTTATAGGTCAGCCATTTATCTCTATCCTTTACTTCTATTCTATTCTATGAAATGCTTCTTACGTTCTCCTGGTGCCTCCCTCATGTCTGTCTTATATTTCTCTAAAAATGTTTTAACTTTTAAAGTAAAAATTATCCTTAACTTTTGTTCTTTAAACACTTTCTGTTCTCTAAAAATTTTATCTATTTCCAAATCTAGGTCTTGTTCTTTTATCTCCAAGGGTTTATCTAATATAGAAACAGTCCTTTCTCCTACATCTTCATTCAACTGTTCTGGAACTTGTCTCCGTCTCAAAATGCACTCCTTCTCTCTCATTTCTTTATTAAATGATGTCATCACTTCCAGAAGTTTTCTCATCTCTGACTGAAGAGGCTCCACCGACGCTCCAGGTGTTAATGCCATGATTGTCATAATGTAGATAGTTTCCCTGTAAGAGAGAAAAGGCAAGAAGGAAAAAAAGGAAAAAAAAAAAAAGGAGAGGAGAGGGGGAAGACAAAGACAAAGAACCTCTCTTCTTCTCCCCCTTTAATAATAGGAGAATAAAAAAACTTTTAAAAATAAAAATAGTCCTTTAAATGTAATTATCAGAATAGCAAAAAATCTAGTCCATTAAAATTGTATGTCCAAGCGTAAGAGCAAGTAAATAAAAGATAAAAAAAGAACAGAGAGGTTTTATTGTAGTCAAAATAATAACAAAAAAGATAAACAATCCCAAGGTTTCTCACGGCAGCTTATATCCACACAGTCCAACCATGAATAAGTCGTCTAATTTATATACAGAAGGAGTCCAAGGCATTCATAAAAATTCTATAAAGTGACTTATATAATCCAAAAAATATTCAAACACTTATGGAGAAAAGCAAAAAGAGTTCTTTCATAATAAAAATCCCAAACAGGTAGAAGAAAGAATATCAAATCAGTAATTCATTTATCCATAAAAACTTTAAATCCAGACAAATTAGTCCCCAAAGGAAAAAAAAATACTTATAATTGCAATAAGGATGAAAGCAAACCAAGAGTAGAAATATTTAGAATCAAAAGAGAAAGTCACTCAGCCCACTCCAGGCAGAGTCAATTATCTTTCCAAACCCACCGTTCAAACACTCCTCTGACAAGAAAGAAAAATAAAACACCAGCATCTATAAATCACAGTCCAGAAATAAATCCTAGTGCTTAATAAATCCAGTAATATTTAAAAAAAAAAGTGCAACTAAAAGGCTGGATGAGGAGCTACTTAACTTATTTAGTTTCACGGTTTCTGCAGAGCTTTCATGTTAGTTCCAGTCGTCTGTTACCACTCAAATCTCTCTTCCCCTGTAGTGGGTATACAGGGGTCAGGATAGAGCAGCAGGTTCGACGACCCTTGTGATAAATCTTCTGCCCACCCTCTCTTCGAGGGTGGTTTTTCAGCGATTTTCTCGCCGCAGACAGAAAACCGCGGAGCTATCAGCTCTTCGCTCCACTCAGTCCAGCACCCGGAAGCGAAAGTGATCCTAGGTCATTGTTAACTGTACCAAGACATTTCAATGTGAAATTGTTTTTCATACAAACCTCAAAGGAATGTTTTTGTTCATCTGATGATGTGCGCAGCAACAAATCATCAACATACAAACACAAGTACATTACACCTTGCTTCTCATTTTTTACATACACACAAGGATCAGCAATTCCCTTCTGAAACCCAAATTTTTGCAAAATATTATCCATCTTAATATTCCAACAACGTGCGGCTTGTTTCAAACCATAGATGGATTTCTGCAATTCACACACAAGATGTTTTTCTTTTTCATAACCAGGAGGTTGTTGCATAAACAATTTTTCTTCCAAATCACCATACAGAAAAGCAGTTTGAATATCATAGTGATAAACAAACAATTTCTTCATGGCAGCAACCTTTAAAAGCAACCTGATAGATTCAGCTTTTGTCACTGGAGCAAAAGTTTTGTCATAATCCACATTTTTTCTTTGAGCAAAACCTTTTGCTACCAACCTTGCTTTGTACTTCTGAATTTTACCATCAGAATCTTTTTTCAGTTTGAACACCCACCTACAACCTAAAACCTTCTGATTGGGAGGCAAACTCACCGATTTCCAAGTTTTATTTTCCTTTAAGGAATCCAACTCTTGTTTCATGGCTTCATGCCAACACTTAGCTATTTCAGCTGGCATCTCTTCAATTTCTTCCAGAGATTCAGGTTCTGTGTGAATGTGAAATGCTTTTACAACATCTACTTGATAACGATCAGGTGGAACTCCTTTATTAATCCTTTCAGACCTACGAGGTAGGACAGGACTAACACCCTGTTTCCCACCATTGTCCTCAGAAACCTCTGACTTTCCAGACAATTCAACTTCCTGATCATTGACTTCACTAGGTGATTCCTGCAAATCACCATCAGCAAGACTTTGCTGCTCTCCCATGGATAAATCAACTGAAGAACTAGAGTTTATTTTATCCCAATTCTGCTCAGCAAAAGAAGCACTCTTACTAATTATCAGTTGATTATCCAGTATGAACCTGTAGCTTCTCTGACTCTGTTCATACCCAACAAAGATTGCTTTCTTTGTTCTGGAAGCCCCCTTGCGTCTCAGCTGTTTTGGAATGTGGACCCAAGCTGTGCTTCCAAACACCCTCAAATGATTCACTTTAGGCTTTACACCATAGAACAAATGAAAAGGCACATCCTGAATTGCACTGTTAAACAGCCTGTTCTGCACATAACATGCTGTAGAAACAGCTTCTCCCCAATACCTAAAAGGTAAACTAGCATCCTGAAGTAAACACTTCATTGCTTCCTGTAATGTTCTGCCTTTCCTCTCTGCAACAGAATTCTGTTCAGGTGTGTAAGGGTTAGCCAAAATGTGTTCTATCCCTTTTTCCAACAAAAAGCTTTTAAACTTTGAGGATAGATACTCGCCACCGCGATCTGATTGCAAAGCAGACACTGGCCTTGGGAATTTTCCATTCGCCCAAGCCACAAAAGCCTTAAATTTACCAAAGACCTCATCTTTGTGTTTCAACAAATAAATGAATGTGTACCTGGAAAAATCATCTGTGAAGGTCAAAATGTACCTTGCTCCCCCAAGACTAGGAGAAAATGGGCCTATTACATCAGAGTGAATTAACTCTAGAGGCCTAGAAGTGGACCTATCAGAAAACTTTTTCACAGGAGCTCTAGTAGTCTTATTCTCCTTGCAAACTGCACAGTCTAGATATTTATCACAAGACTTCAATTTTAAATCAGCAGAATAACTAGGCATTTGAGAAATGCATTTAAAATTAGCATGAGCAAATCTCCTATGCATTAAATGGATGCACTGGTCGTGCAAGGGCTTATTTTCAAAAACAGCCTTGGCTTTAGCAATTTGCTGCTTTTCAGCCTTCTGCACAATGTACAGAGAATCTTTCTGCAAACACTTTGCAACCACTTTGCCACGCTTTCTAATTTCACAACCCTCTTTCTTAAAAATTATAACATAACCTGAGGCTACTAGCTGCCCCACAGACAAGAGATTGCTTTGAAAATTAGGCACAAACAAAACATTTTTAAGTTTCCCCCAAACATGGAAGATTGATCTCACCTTCACCCATGATCTTGGATACAGATCCATCTGCTAAGGAAACCTTTTGTTTGTTAGTTTTAGACAAAGACAAAAAAGAATCTTTATTGTTACAAATGTGAGAATTTGCTCCGCTGTCCAGCACCCATAAATCTTTATTAATACAGTCCTCCACAACTTTTGCGTGAAGAATCTTCTTTCTTGAAGTCTCTTCTTCCTTGCGAGAAGTCTTCTTGCTTTTAAACTTGACACAGTTCTTTTGGAGATGTGAAGAGGATCCACAGGTGAAGCAGCGCCTGCTGGATAATGCAGAAGCTTGGAATTCAAAGCTCTTCCGCTCCCTCTGCTGGCCACAAGAAGACTTTACTGTAGAAATGGATGCAGATTTTTCCTGGCGTTTTTCCCATTCAGCAAGCAGCCGGGAAGTCACAAACGATGGAGTTAAATCAGCTTCAGGGATTCCTTCCATAGAACAAATTAAAGTGTCCCAGGACTCATTCAGCGAAGAAAGCATGATGTAGGCTTTCATCAGGGGGGTAAACTCCATCCCACGTTCCTGAAGTTCCACAAAATAATTCTGAAGCTTGTGGAGATGATCTGGCAAATTTCCATTCTCAGGCAAGTGAGCCTTGTAGAGCTTTTTGGTTAAAATAACCTTGCTGCCTGGATTTGTTTTCACATATAAATTACGCAAATAGTCCCATAAGTCTTTAGAATTTTCTCTGCCTCTCACGTGAATAAGCTGATCATCTTGAACAGCCAAAATAATGGAGGCTTTGCACTTTTCATCTTTCCTCAACCAGGCTTGATCTGGGTTCTGAGGAATTTGTTCAGAAATTACAGACCATAAGTCTTCTCTCCTCAAGAAACTCTCCATTTTTAAAGACCAGTTCAAATAATTAGTATTTGAAAGCTTTTCCAGAGGCATACCTTGAAAATTGGAAGCTGCAGCAGCAGCAGCCATGGCTCTTTCTTTCCCTTGGAGGTAATCCAAAAAACACCACGAGGCTTGCAAACACGAGGCAAAACTCCGCCTCTGATGGAAACTTCCTGTAACTGCCGTCAAGTTTCAAAAAAAAAAAAAAGCCTCTTCAGATGCAGATTGAATCAGTTCAGCTTTTCTCTTTTTATTTCCATAAATTTTGGTCTCTGATCACAGAAGCAAGTTCCCTGGGCCCATAACCTATTATTATTTTATAAAATTTATGATCAGAGTTATGGAAAAATATTAAGAGAAATAAGCAGGCTGAAAAATCTTGCAATAAAAAGTTGCTTTATTTAAAACAAAGAAACAGGAACTTAAACTTTTCTTCAGCCAAAAGGCACATGGCTTAATCCTTAAGCACTTACATTTTAAAGACAAAAGAGCAGTAAGCAGAGCAAGCAGAAACAGAAACAGAAGAACACAAAAGGACAAAGATAACATCTTTTAATCCTTGACTAGAAAAACTTCTGAGTGGTCAGAATCCAACATGTGATCAAAACCACCCAGGCAACAGACTTTCCAAATATGGGCAAACCCCAAAAGGATGACACTGATTGGGCCAGGTAGCCAGACAGATTGGAACCAAGTAATAACATTCCTGAGGGGAGGGCAAACATGTGCTTTGAGCCCAAACAGGAAAACGAAACCTGAGGCCTGGTTTTTTTAAATTAGCCTTCCAAGCCTTCCATATTTCAAGACAGAAAAATATATCCAATATTTACATCCTTTGTAAAAGCCTGTGAGTCTCCACACTCTTGAATGACAGCTTCCAGAATCTCTCCTGATTGACCATACTGGATGGGATTGCTGGGTGTTGTGGTTGAGCATGATCTGGAGGGCTACAGGTTCCCCACCTCTGCCTTCATTTCAGGACCCACCGCATGCTTGAATTCTGGAGAAAGATATGGTGGATGAGCAATAGGAAGATGCCACCAGCTTTTCGACCTGAAGTATCTGACAGAACTGAGTTGGAACTAGAGCACTATGTTAATAATCCCTTGCCTTGATCCAGCATAGTTCTTCAGAGTTCTTACTAATGTCAAAATTATGGTAGCAAAAACCTTCTTGTTCACAAGAAAGCAGTTTTATGCTTTTTAAATCAAATCTTACAGTAACATAGAAATATAATGATGAATGGAAATACCATGTTAGTAAGGATACATAGCTATAAATAATTTTTATGGCCAGGTCATACATTCTGCTGTACTGTAACACAAAACAAACCCAGTGGATTTTTTTTTTTAGCATCGTTTGAATAAAGATTGTTTGCCATCCTTTTTTATTGGATGTCAGCTCTATTTTGATTTATTTTCCTCAACAGATACTATGAGCCTTAACACATGGTGATTTTGCCACACCTCTGCTGCCCTATGCACTTCTGCCCATCAGCTAGTGCCAACAATAAACCTGCAGTTCACACTCTGATTTCCAGTCACTCTTGGAAACCTCTTTTTTTGGTCATTTTTGTTTCCCTCCTTACTTCAGTGTTGAATGAAATGTCACATGTCAACTTGTTCCCTCCTTATAGGTAGTTTAGAGACTGCCTACCATGTCCTGCATTTCATAGCTCACATTTTGCCCTCTCAAAATGCTCGGGGAGAAGCTCCAAGATCAAGTTTTGATTGTTTTCAGGTTCACACCAAGGTCAAGATTTGTGTTAACACATGTCACAAAACTTATTTTTTTGGTACTACTTATGAAACCACTTTCTTTGCAGATGCCTGTCAGGAGAAATGCTTTCACAAATAACCAGAAGAATGTACACAAATACACATGGACCAATGCAAGGGCAGGTTGGATTTAACGTACGTTGAAAATAATTTGGATGTTGGTGGCTCAGCGGGTAAGACGCCAGTCTTGTCTATCAGAAGATCGCAAGTTCGGAGGTTTGAATCCCTAGCCCCGCATGATGGAGTGAGCTCCCGAACTAGCTCCAGCTCTTGCCAACCTAGCAATTCGAAAGCATGCAAATGCAAGTAGATGAATAGGTACCGCTTCGGTGGGTAGGTAACAGCGTTCCGCGCGCGTCATGTGGCCACATGACCGTGGAAGCGTCTTCAGACAATGCTGGCTCTTAGGCTAACAAACAGAGATGAACACCGGCCCCTAGAGTCGGACATGACTGCACAAATGTGA
This sequence comes from Charina bottae, assembly GCA_023362775.1. Lineage (NCBI taxonomy): Eukaryota > Metazoa > Chordata > Lepidosauria > Squamata > Charinaidae > Charina > Charina bottae. The sequence goes on along the minus strand of JALMGJ010000002.1, from coordinate 203,925,183 downwards.
GGGGGGAAACTTTATCTATGGCAGAGCTCAACATACTTGCAGTAATAACAGTGCATAGACACCATCATTTGTGTATCGCAGAGTGCCACAATTCCACATATTCTTACTGAACTTAAAACCAAACTAAATGCATCTCAGAAGTCTATTATTGTAGCTCTGTCTTCTCTGACAACTGTTGTTAGTACTGTTGTAAAAAGAAAATCTCTCTATTGTGTGTCCCTCAATATGTGCCCATGAGCACTCCTCGCTTTGTTTTTAAAATGATATAGACAGATTTAAACAACATCAACAATTAGAAGGCTGACATGACACAAAATGTGCTGCCAGCTTCTTGTGCCATCTGTATTTTCAATAATTCCCAGGAAATAAAAGTGGCAAATGGCTATAGCAATGTAGAGATATAATACGATGGCACAGGAAAGACATATAAATACCACTTCTAGTGTGCTGGGAGTATAACACATTCATTGCTACTTGAAACCACTTATTTCTCAGAAAAGGTGTGTAAGACTGCGCTGTGCATGAATCATTTCACATTGGCATGCCCCTAGAAGACAAGAAGGAAGGGGAGTGTAAAGGAAGAGAGGAACCTGGTAGACTTCCATGCCAATATTGGCTGCTATTCACAATGAAATGGTGCAGTGATAGTCCAGGTATATCCAAATTTATGCAGAATTAGAACAGCATCATTGGTTACTATATCATTTGCAAAAACCTGCAGCTTAGTGATCAGTCAGGCCAGAGATTCCCAGAATATTTTATTTATTTTTATTTATAATTCGATTTATATCACCGCTCCATCTCCCCTTAGGGGGACTCTGTCACCAAAACCTCTCAGTTAAGAACTGGGCATCAGATTTGCACAACAGAATTTTCAAATAGTCTCCTCTGATAATTATCAGAGGAGATACATTCAGGCTAGGACTGAGATCAACACACAAACACTTGTCTCTTTAATGAGAGCTGCACCACGGGTGAGCCTGGCTACTGTATTTGAAAGCAGTAGGGGAAATGAAGGGGTGTGGTGGCTCAGCGGGTAAGACACCAGGCTTGTCGATTGGAAGATTGCAAGTTCGGAGGTTCGAATCCCTAGCCCTGCGTGACGGAGTGAGCTCCCACACTCACCCCAGCCCTTGCCAACCTAGTAATTCGAAAGCATGCAAGTGCAAGTAGATAAATAGGTACCACTTCGGTGGGTAGGTAACAGCGTTCCGCGCACGTCATGCTGGCCACATGACCGCGGAAGTGTCTTCGGACAACGCTGGCTCTTCGGCTAACAAACGGAGATGAGCACTGGCCCCTAGAGTCGGACACGACTGCACAAATGTGCGGGGGGAACCTTTACCTTTTAGGGGAAATGAACTCTAGGCACACCTTCAGGTGTGATGTCCTGCCATCATTATTCCAATGCAACCTGGCAGTAGCTTCAAGCAGGCATGGAAAGGAATATATATATATTCTTTCAAGATCACAACATATTGCAGGGCATTCCATTTTTAAACACTTCAGCACCAAGGCCGTTAGATGAGACTGCACAATAGCACGTAGGGCAAAAAAGCTTGATGACTCATAACCTTCAGGGCCATTGCTAGTCCATATAGACCAGCCTTCCCCAGCCTGGTATCCTTACACTTCCCAACATTTCTAATCAGCATGGCAGCTGTTGGTTCTGGCTGTGGAGTCCAAGCCATGTGACAGAGAGCACATTGGGAAAAGCTGATTGTAAATGAGACTGAGTTAGATGGATTCACTATCTGTCTGACTCGTATTGACAATCATAAAAACTAACAATTAAAAATTCAACAATTAAAACACAAAGTTACTAATAACAGAGTAGCAGAGCAGAGTTATTGTTATGGGCAACAAAGCCATCTCACTAATTCACCGCTTCCTTGAGACCCCCAAGCCTGTTGGCACAACCATGCTTTAAGGGACTTCCTGAAGAATATCAGGGATGGGGCCATTCGGGGGGAATGATGTTCGGGGGGAATTGTTTTGTATTAAGGCAGCTTCTAGTCGGTCTGTCTCTATCGTCTCTATCGTCTCTATCGTCTCTATCGTCTCTATCGTCTCTATCGTCTCTATCGTCTCTATCTCTATCTCTATCTCTATCTCTATCTCTATCTCTATCTCTATCTCTATCTCTATCTCTATCTCTATCTCTATCTCTATCTCTATCTCTATCTCTATCATCATCATCTCTATCTCTATCATCATCTCTATCTCTATCATCTCTATCTCTATCTCTATCTCTCTATATCTATCTCTAATCTTCCATTAGGTCCGGCAGAAGAGGTATGCTGCAAGTCCCGTCCAATAAGGAGTTTCATCTGGAGGGACCTGTGAGACAGGCCTTTTCTGCCATGGCACCCGCCCTGTGGAACATCATTCCCCTTGAATGGCCCCATCCCTGATATTCTTCAAGAAGTCCCTTAAAGCATGTTTGTGCCAACAGGCTTGGGGGTCTCAAGGAGTCAGTGAATTAGTGAGATGGCTTTGTTGTCCATAACAATAACTCTACTCTGCAACTCCGTTATTAGTAACTTTGTGTTTTAATTGTTGAATTTTTAACTGTTAGTTTTTATGATTGTCTTTTTTATTGTATGCCACCCAGAGTCACAAATCTGTGAGATAGGCAGCTATATAAATATGAGGATGTATGTATATCTTCAAAATGGTACAGTTTGCTAAAATCATCCAACTTGGAGATCTGTTTTCTAGTGAACTGCGTTAGTGGTTTACACACCAGACATCCTTCCCCTTGTTTTGATTTATTAAGAATATTTAAGATGATCCAATATTTGCCCACTGCATTTAAATCTTTGGGGTTTTCCTTCTAAATGACAAACGTTGCATTTTATTAGTATGGCTTAGTCTTTAATAAGCTTTTACTGTGCCAATATATCACACCAACAGTATAAGAACCCATTTTGGCAGGGATATAAATGACTCATCAACAGTGGCACCACTCAGATTCATAAAACACGGTGGGAGTTAGGGAATGTTGTTGTCTTACTGAGATGAAGAGCAAGCCTTTGCAGTCTTGTTACCTTACAGGGTTGTAATGGTGAGGGCAGGCGTACAAGCTACCCATTTCCTGTATGATATGTGACACCGTATCTGTCACGCCAGTAGCAAAATGTCCTTGGTGGAGTCATTAATTGCCTTGAGCAGAGATTACTGAAGTCAGTAACCCATATTCAGTGCCATCATTCCCTTCTATCCTCTTTACTTACAGTATTTCTACACCACTTACAAGAACAAAAGCCGTCCCAAGACAGCTTACGTATATAAAACAGACATTTATAAAAGAGACACAACCTTAAAAAACAATGAAAATCAACCCCAAATGAACATTTTACACAAAAGAAAGCATTTAAGTTGCAACAACAACAACAACTTTACAGTCTGGCAATAGTAGACCAATGATGCTGCTAAGGGTAGACTTTCTGGCAGAAGTCATAAGACCTCACAGCCTAAACAACTCTCAAATTCATAGTAACTTTTATTTGGAAAAAATACAATAATCTTTTAGCTGGTGACAGATATTTATGAATGTCTATTAAGATGGTGGGACTCTGGAATTAGGTTGTTTTATTTACTTACTAAAAAATATCAAAACCTGTGATGCTATACTAAGAGGAAAATGGAAGCCTCCCACTTTGTTGTGTTGAAAGAGATCTAATTGGATTCAGACTGACAATGTTTTATTTATTGGCTAAAATTAAATATATTGCAGCAGGGTGACATAGAACGAAGAAATCTCCCCTAAAGTATATACAAAATTGTAATAAAACAATCAAATTAAAGCAATCCATTGAAGGTAGCTGCTAAAATAGCATGGCCTCCAAAAGCTCCAATCAGTTCCTGAAAAGTACTGAAAATTAGAATTAGAAATCCTGAAGAATAAAAAGTTCTATGACTGGCACTGAACAACAACCTAATAGGTTCCAAGCACCCCTTTCTGGGTAAGTCTGGAGAAGAAGTTAAAACATGATATCCAAAAACGCCTTGATTCCTACCAAAAAGCTAAGAGAGGAATATATGGGAACAAGGACTTCTTCAAATCCTTTGGGCCAAACTGCAAAGGGCTTTATAAATCTATACTAGTATTTCGACCTGAACACAGAAACAACCTGGGAGGCCATCATGTTAATGTAATGTTGAGGTGCTACGTTTATAACTATGCTATGATCATAACAGTATCTAGAAGGGACTTTTACTGCCATATTGATGTTTTGGAACCATCTTCAAGGACAGTCCCACATTCAATGCATTGCAGTAATTAAAATGAGACATTACCAGGAGTTACTCATTTACATTTGCTTTGGTTAAACAATGAACGCATTCCCTCTCCCTGCTATAGGGAGGCAATGAATATATTTATTAAAAAGTCATCTCCATAGAGCAGTTCTTGTGAGCCCCATGATCTTTACGCAAAACTGTTTATTCAAGCCCCAGATAGCCACAGAACTCAATCATTTATAGAAAAGGAAACAACTGGGAATCAGAGCAGCTCAAATTCCTCTTTGTCCCAGATACGACACAGTTTGATATAACAACATTCATGTCTGTTCTGGTTTGAATAACATTTCCTTCACATGTTAGTCCCTATGAAAATGTAAACAGGTGTTGAGAGCTAGTGTTACATTTGAAGAAAAATCTATTCAAATAACATGCCCACGCTTGTCACAGCTTGGTTAAAATAGCCTTAGCTGTAATAAAATGAGAATTATAAACTGAAGGCCATTTTAGGAGACAGAGAGACAGAAAATTTGGATTGGTGTAGACCTGTATATGCAGCAGTACCACTCTACAAGTCCATGGAACAAAAGGCTTCCAATAGTGTCACAGCCCTCTGAGGAGCAATGGCCTTGCATATGGTGAGATGATAACCGTGGACCGGCACTAGGGGGACCCAGGTTCGAGTCCACCCTCAACCAGCAAAGTTCACTAGGTGACTTTTTGCCAGTCACTCTGTCAGTCCAATCTGTCCAGAGTGCTTGTGGGGAAAAACGGGAGGAGAAGGTGCCACATAGCATACTGCCTTGAACTCTCACACAAAAAGCAGGATCTAAATCTAACAAATAAAATGAACATCAATTAATAACAAATAAAATGAAAATCAATCACTTTAGCCCTCTGAACAGGTGAAGGAAGAACTGTAAAACTTGCATCTGACAGAGGTAAACATGGTTTTAGAAAGACTATCATATGAACAGGCACTGCAATAGGAGCCACTGCATGCCTTTTGTCATGTGCTTGCTGGCAGTATAAACTTTTAAAATAAATGGTAATGTGGTGTTAAGGAGGCTAGGTGAACGACCCTCTCCGAAGATGCCTTAGAACTTGAAGTGCAACTTCTAAAAGGCCAGAACCATTGGCCACTTTTCAATTTCATGAGCCAGTTGAGCACAAGGCATTGGTAATCAATTTCTCTTAAGCAGCCCCAGGGGTTGCAGGCAAGAGTCTATTGCCCGAGAACCATTCTTTTGAGCATCACTGCATATTTTCAGCCATCTTGCACATGGAAATCTTTACCAGTTAGCAGCCTCTCTCCTTGCTGTTGTGTTGGATCAGGGATTTATCTTCTTCATACTGCTGCATTGCCCAGCTTAACCTGGGGGTTTGACAAGCTGTTCTCTTTTTCATGTGCACAGAACCATCAGACCATAAGGCCATAAAAATACATTTCTCTCTCTGCCATATGCTCAAGAAAAAACACATTTATATGAAATTTGCTTCTCTTCCTAAATACAGCTTCATTCTAAAGTATTTGAGCACTTCTGATATGGAAGAAAAAATAGTGGCACTTCATCTCAAAGGGTTCAGTGATGAATGCTGAATTACAGGGGACATTTTTGAAAAGAGTTTAGGCATCATGGCTGTCATTCATAGTGAACAAATATAGAGTGGTTTGACCTGTTGAAATGCCCGGGGAATCTTTAGGATCAGACCATTAATCTCTTTTTTTTAATCACAGTGAGAGCAAGAAACACCCTTGATAGCTGGTGTTCTTATCTCTGCAGGCCTGAGTTCACACCCTCCAATTCTCTTTATGTGCTAATGAGCCTTCTGCCACAGTACACTTTCTCTGGTTCACACATGATATGTCATTCTCATTTTGTCACCAGCAAATTTCCCTAGGTCCATTTCTTTCTCTTTTAGCTTATTTCAGAATTGATATATAAATTTAAGTATTGTATGATCTTACAGTTTTGTAGAACATCAATTGATTACATGCACCATTTTTATTTAAATCTTCTTGATGTTTGCAGACTGCAGAAAAACTGCTGGGGAGGTCATTTGCAATGAAAAAGCGGTGGCAGAGAAAGGGTTAAACATTCTCTGTTTGTATATCCCTAAAGTTGCTTTTCTTTACAGAACAGTCTCCTCCTAAAGTGACTTTCCTTTTTGTTCTGAAATATGTACAAGTGTCCTTTATATACAGTATGTTTTCAGATTTACCTCCCTGCAAATGGACAGAGAAAAATAATTAGCAACATTATTATTTAAATATATCCACTTACTCTTGCATCTTGGTTTTAACCTGCAAATGTTTAAAAAACGGATCTTTTGAGAAGTACTTTTGCAAAGTGGCTTACTGAAAAATTCATGCTCTATCACTGTTTCATTGAAATTAGACAATGTTGTGCCTTTGGAATCCTTAAGGAATGCTACTGCTAGAAAATAATCCCATGTAAAATTGGAAGGTAACCGTAACATTGGTAACATCAGTGGTTTTACTCAATGTGAACACAAGAAAAATAATGTGGGGTTGGAAGAGACCTTCTTGCCCAGGGCAGGAATCCTCAGACCAGTGTTTCTCAACCTTGGCAACTTTAAGCTGTGTGGACTTCAACTCCCAGAATTCCCCATTGAGAGCTTTACTGCATGAATACGGTGCTTAAAAATGTGCTTTTGAAAAAGAAAAAGGCAATGAAGGTGCGCCCTTTGACTTTAAGAGGAAAACTAACCTTTATTAAATTATTGTATTAAATTAACCAGGCAACTTGGAAAATGCCCAGGAAAAAAAAAAGAGAGAGGGGGGGGGGTTATCAAAACCAGGTATTCCAAATTCTTGGCAGCAGTTTTGGAATTCTTTCCAAGCAAGTACTAGACCACACATACCTTTGGCATGCATTTACAAAACATTTTGACACATGGGGCCAATTTATGATGATTCCTCATCTCATCTGGAGCATACCTATTTCACAAGAACCATATTAGCAAAACTAGGTCAAAGCAAATGCTTTTGACAAAATTTGGTGGTCATGCTGCTGCTGCTGCTGCTGCTGGAAAAATCCTGGGTGATTTGCTATGAGCTGTGTGTTGCTCCCCAGGAGCCTGATTATTTTTCCAGCAGTGGTGCAAATTGGATTGAGCATAGGCAGTCAGCCCTAAGGACAATGAAAAAGTCTTCTCTCCTCTGTAATTCAGGTGTGGACAACTCATTGGAATCCTTTGATGAGGAACTGTTTTGGAAAAAATTACAAAGTTTATGCACTATATGAATTATAGCCTTGTCCTGCCTTTTTTCCAAGCTGCATAGAGGACCAACCATGGCACTGTCACCTCTGCCTCATTATATCCACACACCAATCCTGTGAGAAGAGAGAGATAATCTTGGCCTTCCCACTCTAATAATTAATTTATCCAACTCAATCAATATCCAAAGGTGGACAAAAATCTCCATCCAAGATCTTTCAAGGATTCAGATTGGTGAAGAATATTTGAACTTGGCCACACACTTCTGTTATTATTGTGGTTGGCAGTAGAGGGTCTGTTGACCAGATCTACATAATTGGGTAAACTATCAAAACCCTGGCCTCAGGCTTGTGATTTTCATAATAATTTCATGAAGCATCATAGAATAAGGGAGATAATAAATAGTTTTGGGTTTTTTAGCCTGATAAATGATGCCAATCTTTCACATCTCTGCTACAAATGTACATCTTAAACCACTGCCCAATTACTATAGAGCTGCAGTTGGCTCTTCATATAGTTCCCGCTGGATTCCCTTTGTGAAGGAAATTGCTGTTTATATCTTTGTTGCCTAATTAAAGGCTCAAGCTTGATAACCCTTGAACAAGTTAAAACTAGAAATTAATGGTCAGACACATGAAATCCCTGATGGCAAGGACTGCACACACTGCCTATTAGCTGACAAAATTTGGGCCATGAAATGGAAAGGGTGTATATCTACGTTGTAGCGGGAAAACCGTTCCCAAAGACAGGAGACAAGACCACCAAGGAGGAGAATACAGGTTTATTGCTAGCAATGGTTCAGAGTAATAGCTTGGCAAAGTCTGAACCCCGGGCTACGCCCAGAGTCTATCTTTTATAGGTTTTGCAACCGAGATACAGTACAGGAAAACAGGATGCAATAGGCCAAAATAGGATAAAAACGAAGTTATCTTACACCATCTGTGAGTTTCAGGCAACTTCCGTGTCCTTACCCTTGTGTTACATTGGTCAATAAGCAAGCAAGAACATTAGGCAAGCCCTTCTGAGAAGGCTTAATTAATCACTTGAAATCAAATTATAGCCATTAGGCGCATCTGCTTCATTCCCCCCTTTGGAACTCCAACAAAATTCCTAATTACTGTGGAGTTTCACACAATGGCTGGATTTCCTCCAGGTTACAACGTTTCTCGTAGTCCCACCAGGCCATGGCCTTGGTGGTTGCCCTTCGTTCCACTAGCAAGGAGATGGAGTTGGAGATAGTACGCACAAAAATAGGGAGGACACAAGGTAAGATGACACATCCAGCTGCGATGAGGCCTACAAAAGCAATGATTGCCTTAAGCATAGGCGTCTTGGGGAGACCCCAACCATCAAGCCAGTCCATGAGGCTGAACCCCTTCCATTCTTGGGCCGGGTTGTGGGTGAGTTGGCGAAGTTCAGTGGTCAGTTGATGAAAGACCTGACCTGTTTCCCCAATTTGCAGGCAGCAATTAGTAAGATTGAACTTCCCACAGACCCCCCCTTCTTTTGCAAGCAGATAATCTAGGGCCAGGCGATTCTGATACACGGCCATGCAGATCTTATTGGTGGTGTCAGCCAGGAGATTCAAGGCCTGACTAATGCAGTGTCCGGTCAGGTCTAGGACCGCCTGGAGCCGGATTATCCGGTTCAGCATATAAATAGGGGTACGGTAGCCCCATGATCCATCCTCCGCCCAGGTAGCCCTCCCATAGGTGCAAACAATACGCTCAGAGTCCCAAGTGTCCCCTTCGTAGGAGTCTCGGCAAGGGAAATTAGTGAAAGCTCCGTCCTCTGAGCGGCGGAGGCGGCCTTCTCCCAAGGGGTGGTATAAGAGAATGACCAAGGATTGTCGACTGCGCATTGGGAGGAGGAAAAAGGATGGCTTTATCCACCCAAGGGTGCAGGAGCCTGACCAATTGTATGGGAGCACCTCGTAGGCCAAGGCCCCGCAAATCCAATACATGCCGGTAGGGGCACACCATGGGCCTGGGCAAGACCAATCCCCAGTACACAACGGGACCTCCTTGTCTGGATGGGGTGGAAAGTTAAACTTGGGGGGGGCAGTGAGATTTGCTGGGGACTGTCACCCTTCCCAGGAGTTGTTCCAAAACCCCAGGCACTGTAGGTCTCCTACCAGGGAGTTCCCCGTTCTCCACAGGCAATGGCGTCCGACTAGATTGGTGGTAAGGGTCCAAACTAGAGATTTGCTTGGGTCGGATGTGGCCCATGAGATATTCTCCGCTGATGAGAGATTGTTAAAATATACAGGGTCCGCCTCTAGAGCCTCCCAAGGCCACTGGGCGCCCATACTGGTTCCTCCACACACAAAGCAGTTTTTAATTAATAAGGTGGAGGCGATTTCCTGTGCCATGGATATGAACAGGTTTTCCGCCCTTTTTGACACTTCAAGGCCCTTCCTGTCCTGTGCTAGCTGGATTACTTTATCATAGGTTGTCCACCCTGTGGATTGAATTTTCCCCTCGTAAAGGTCCTCTACCATAATGGTGATGTAGGTTAGCGGGTCAGTCCCGGTTCCATCAATGCCCAAGCCATAGCTTTCAATGGCCGGGTGGCCCTGTGCCACTTGGATGCGGACACGATTTCCTCCCGTAACTCGGGTGAATCGCTGGATTGTCTGCTGAGCCGTGTTGAGGGGGTTATAGCAACCAGCGTACCCTCCTCCAGTAGGGTCGGGTCGGGTCAGGGGTCGGGTCAGAACGGAGCGGGTAGCCCCTGTGTCCACTAAGAAGGGTATGGGTTTGCCTCCAATAGTCAGACTGACCATAGGTTCTGGGAGGCGGACTGAACCCGGTCTGTCTCAGTCCCATTCTTCAGCTTCAGCCAGACCAATGAGGGGGGAATCAGACGACCTTCGTCCCCCTCCCCTCAAGGTTCTTTCCCGGCCGCCTCTATAGTTCTGGACAAACCCTTCACGTCTCCCTTCAAGGAGTACTTCCTTATCCTTTTCCGGACACTCACCCTGCCAGTGGCCTCTCCTTTTACATATAGCACACTGGTCCCATCTGAGGGGTCTATCAGACCCTCGGCCCCTGCCGCCTTCCCTCCCTCTAGGAGCCCCCATCATGGCCGCAGCCAACAATTCAGCTTTCCTTTGCATCCTTTGCTCCTGCTTTCTTTCTTCTGCACTATCTCGATTCATGAAAGTTTTCCTAGCAACTTCTATCAGTTCACTCATAGGTTTTCCCAGGGCTCCTTCCAATTTTTGCAGCTTTCATCTAATATCAGGGGCACTCTGTGCGATAAAGGCCATGGTCATCATTCGGGTGTTCTCTGGCTGAGTGGGGTCAATAGGGGTATACATTCGGTAAGCTTCAAGCAGGCGGGTGTAAAATGCTTCCGGACTTTTGGTGGGTCCCTGCATGACTAGGGATGGTTTGGACATGTTAGTGACAGGTTTCCCTGCTTCCCGTACTGCCTGTATGACCAGTTGTTGATAGTTTTTGATTGATGTTATGTCCCTGTCGTCATAGGGGTCCCACTTTTGGTCCTCGGATGGAAAAATTTTCTCTGCCCATCGTTCTAATGTCCAGCCCTGAGAGGGCATGGTAGCCTTTAGGATTTTCATCACCCCATTCCTAATCTTCTCCCGCTCCTCCGGTGTGAATAGGGACCCCATCAATTGTTGGAGGTCTCGCCAGGTCGGGTTGTGGGTGTCCACAATCGTTTTAACCAAGTTGGCGATCTCCGCTGGCTTCTCACTAAAGGGACCATAGTGTAACTTCCAGTTGAGGAGATCAGAGGTAGTAAAGGGGACATGCTGGAACAACTGAGCAATCACCGTGGCCCCATCTCTGGTTACTAACTGATCCACTCTCCTCAGGGGGGCGATTAAGGTTGGGTCCTTGGTTTTAAATCTTGTGCGCTGAGCAATGGGTTCTTCTTCTTCCTCTCTGCCTCCAACAGCCCCTAATAGATCCTTTTCTTCCCCTAATAGATCCTTTTCTTCCAGGGTTCCGACCTCTTCCTTCCTAGCCTCGGGGCCTCCTATCGAATGGCTGGCCTGTATGGCCTGGTCTGCCTGGGCCTGTGGGGAGTCCTCAATCCCAAGGTCATCCAAATCCTGCAGGATTGAATCAACCCTGGCCCGTCTCCAGGATGCACTTCTGGAGGATCCATCCACGCCTCCCCCGGAGGAGGTTTGAGGGGTCGAGAGGCGGCTAGTCGACGGAGGGACATAGGGAGGCGGTTGAGGTAACTCTTCTGGGCAACTAGGAAGGATGGGGGCCATCCTCTTACCCTTCCTAGGGGGTAAGATACGCGAGACTAATAGTCGGCAGTTGGCTGCCTTACACTTCTGGAGCCATACAGGAGGGTGTTGGATTAGGTCGAGCCACACATCGATGTAGGGGGCCTGATCAGGATGGCCTTGCGTGGGGTGGAATACCTTCTGATGCACCCTAATGGCTATGGTAGGATCAAAAGTACCCGTGGCCGGCCACCCGAGATCAAAGGTTGGCCATTCTCCCTCACAAAAAATTCTCAGTTTTTGCCTGCTCCACTTAATGCCGTAGTCCTGACTGACATAAGCGGATTTAAAATGTTGTAACATACACCCTAGTGGAGTGAGGGGCACACTTCCTCCCCCTCCCATGTTCCTCCCAGGGCACCAGACAAGACAAGCGAGGAAAGGGGTTGAGAAGAAGGTAAGGGGTCCTTCATTCTCGGGGTGACACAGAGGAATTCACACACACACACACAAGTCTGACCCAGGGAGCCGGACACTCATGGTCTCCGATGGGAACTGCAGACAGCAAATGCTTTTCACTGGCCCAAGGCGCTGGACACTCGACAGTCACCGTTGGGAACCGCAGTGGACATGCACATCAACCATACCGTACAACCTTCCCACCTTTGGGGTCCTTGAAAGAGAGAGGGGGATGAGGCCTCTCCCCCCTTCCCTGCTTACAGGGAAGGATTATTCCCAATTTATCCTGGGAGAGAGGGGGATCAGGCCTCTCCCCGAAGGATTATTCCTCCTTTGGGACAACCCCTTTTGTTTCCCAAGTACTTGCCTGCAGGGCTTGTTTCCCATCTTCCAGCGCTGGAACTTTGCCTGGTCTCTGTCCCTCGCAAGTGGTTCTTGAAGGCGTCAGCCGGCGCCACGGGGATCCAGCGTCACTGGGAAGTTCCTCGGAAGAAAAGTGTCCGATGGCGCCTGGGAAGTTCCCTTTAACTCACCGATTCCCCGACGGCGGGGTGACCCTCCAGAGGGGCCTCAGGGCCCCGTTGTGTCCTGCCGCGGTTGCCAGAAATGTAGCGGGAAAACCATTCCCAAAGACAGGAGACAAGACCACCAAGGAGGAGAATACAGGTTTATTGCTAGCAATGGTTCAGAGTAATAGCTTGGCAAAGTCTGAACCCTGGGCTATGCCCAGAGTCTATCTTTTATAGGTTTTGCAACCGAGATACAGTACAGGAAAACAGGATGCAGTAGGTCAAAATAGGATAAAAAAGAAGAAGTTATCTTACACCATCTGTGAGTTTCAGGCAACTTCCGTGTCCTTACCCTTGTGTTACATTGGTCAATAAGCAAGCAAGAACATTAGGCAAGCCCTTCTGAGAAGGCTTAATTAATCACTTGAAATCAAATTATAGCCATTAGGCGCATCTGCTTCAACGTGACAGAAAAGGAGACATGGGGCAAAATAAACATTCAGGTCACAGGGCTGGAATCCAGCTCATGAATCCAAGTCATACTCAGGACCTGCTGCTATGGCGGCCATCCTGAGATGGTTTGCTCAGATTTAAGTAGCCACACTGAAGCAGAGTAGCTCATTGTTTTAAGCTGGAGGTAGATGCATTGGCAGAGTTTTCATTTATAGGCTCTCTATTCACAGCTGTCTCTTCTTGTGGTCATGGCCACACTTTTCATCTTATGAACATATAAACGTTTTTATGTGGTCCCAGTGGTTGTTTTCCACGTACGTTGTGAGCCCCGCTTTCAGCTCATTTTGCACTGGGGTTGATGAGAATTCAGTCCAATGCATCTGGAAGGAGGGCACCAGCTTGGGGGTGGCTGTGCTAGGAAATTCCCCAGCCAAGGAAACTAAATCCTTTTGTTAAAGCACAGTTGTCCCTTGAGAGAGGAAAGGCTGCTTCGGGAATACGCCTCAGCCCCCACCCCACCCCTGCTGTTCTGCCAATGGTTTGTCCCTCTTCACATCAGCTCAGGTATATCAACTTCATTGGAACCTGTCAGAATTACACGAGAACTGCACTTCTATCTCAATTTCTTTGCATCTCTTTCTGAGCCCATTTTAAGGTATATTAGTTTTAATTGCCAGCGGTGTCCCAGTGCTCTGCAGATGTGTGTTGCATTAAAGCAAATAACAATAAAATGCCTGTTTGTTTCCTAAGCAGAGCTCTTAAATGGGATCTCTGTGAATTCAAAGGCAGAATGACAAACAGAACTACATCTCCAGATGGCAGTAAAGTTCATTCAGTGTGAGCACCTGAGGCAGAAAATCAAGCTAAGAAAATTGTAACATTAAAAGTGTAGCACATGGCTGCAATTATTGTGCCGAGACAAATGCGAAACGGCATCATTGGAGGTAAAAGGATTCCTGCAAGACTAATAAAAATAAGCCAGAAATGTAAAGCGTGATTAAAATAAAATTATTGTGCTTGTAATAAATAAAAGAGAATAAGAAAATAGTGATGTTTGAGGACCTGTTTGCTGGTTATGTTTTCCATGTGAAAAATACAGCTACAAGTTCAAAGAAAGGCTTCTAATCCAGATTGGAGAGTTCTCTGATGCTCCAAGCCAACAGCACAGGTAGAGGAACTGGACAGAGGCTTTGGCATAGGAGAAAGTATCCAGACAAGAGAAAAGCGATCTGCCTTCTGCTCCAGAACTGTGGTCTGCCTGATCTCCTACAATGAAGAACAACAGGAATTCTACCAGCCAATTCACCTCCAGGAAACTTCGTTTGGGAAGCAAAGGTATTTGCATCCTCACTTCCTTGACTCCATTGCACCCCCCTTATTAAAACGATGTGGAATCAGCAGCCACACCTTACCCTCATTATTTTTTAAAATCTAAGTGTGTAAAATCATAGGATGGCCATGGGTAAGCCACAGGGCACACCGTTGCATGTGGGTCAGAAGCAAATTCTTCACATTGAAATATTGACCCCATAACAAAGCCTGTATCTAAGTGGGTCCTATTGTCATAGTGAATTTAGTGTAATTGCTCATTCTGTCTTGCCCCTGTGCCAAATGCAATGTTTCGTTTGGGTGGGAGAGAAGGAGCTTATCCAACTGTCAGGCCATTTCTATGTGACTGACATTCTGCAGAGACACTTTATAATCTGACATCCAGCGGCCGAAATGCTCTGCAAAAACTGCACCTGTCCATTTCAGCAGTCAAGGACATTATCGAGTGCAGCTTGACAACCAATCAGCCATCCTGTCTACTGGTGCCGTCCTATATCAGCAACGCTAATATGTGTATGTGTGTCTTTGACGGGAATTTACTGAATAGCCCACAAGCAACTGTGGAGCACTATAACACATGTAAGAACTCCACATGTTTATGCAAAAATTCAGATTTATCTGACAGCTTTACACCCAGAGGCATGATGTGCGGTAATTAAAATTAAAAATGTTTTGACAGCTTAAACAAATGGCTATATAAATTTCAAAGTTGCTTTAAAAAAAGCCACAGCACTGAAGTAAAGACCTCTAGATAAATAAATCAGAACATTACAGAGGCATTATTAAAATACACATACACCCACAGTTATGGGCAAGCAGTTCTCAAAAATCAACTTTAGTTCTGCCTGAAGAGATTCAAGGAAATAAAAGGCATCCCAAGCCTCTGGGATAATCCACTAAAAGAAGCTGAAGGAGCTCAGCATGACTCATAAGTGGGTTTGGGCAATTTTAATGGAGCAGTTTCTCCTTTATTCTGCCCCACTGCCTGTCTTTGTGGGAGGCATTGTCTCTTCCAGATCTCCATGGCTAGATCCTTTTTCTTGAGCGATTGGGAGCATCATATTTCATTCAGAGAAGAGCAGCCCTGGATAATTTCAGCTAGAATTCTATAGCTAAGGCAATCACATCAGAGGTCACCAAACTTTAAAAAAAAACACACCCTAAAAGTTCTGAGCTAAATATTTTTCTGTTTTCACTATGTTTTCACCCTGTTTTTTTTAAAATCCATAAAACATATAAAGTTAGCAATAATAAGTACTTGGCAGGCCAAATATTTCTACAAATGACTTAGAAACATAGGATTGGAAGGGACCTTTGAGGTCTTCTAGTCCAACTCCTGGCCAAGGGCAGAAATCCTTCGACCACCCCAGAGAAATGACTGTGCAACCTGTGCTTAAAAACCTTCAGTGATGGAGTCCCCACAACTCCAAGGTGCAAGCTGTTCCACTGTTAATAGCTCTTACAATCAGGAAATTCCTCCTTAAGTTTAGATAGCTAATAGTATGGGAACATGTTGTTGTTTATTCGTTCAGTCGCTTCCGACTGTTCGTGACTTCATGGACCAGCCCATGCCAGAGCTTCCTGTTGGCCGTCGCCACCCCTAGCTCCCCCATGGTCAAGTCCGTCACCTCCAGAATATCATCCATCCATCTTGCCCTTGGTCGACCCCTCTTCCTTTTGCCTTCCACCTTCCCTAGCATCAGCATCTTCTCCAGGGTATCCCGTCTTCTCATTATGTGGCCAAAGTACTTCAGTTTTGCCTTTAATATCATTCCCTCAAGTGAGCAGTCTGGCTTTATTTCCTGGAGTGTGGACTGGTTTGATCTTTTTGCAGTCCAAGGCACTCTCAGAATTTTCCTCCAACACCACAGTTCAAAAGCATCTATCTTCCTTCGCTCAGCCTTCCTTATGGTCCAGCTCTCACAGCCATAGGTTACTATGGGGAATACCATTACTTTAACTATGCGGACCTTTGTTGTCAGTGTGATGTCTCTGCTCTTAACTATTTTATCAAGATTTGTCATTGCTCTCCTCCCAAGAAGTAAACGTCTTCTGATTTCCTGGCTGCAGTCAGCATCTGCAGTAATCTTTCCGTCTAGAAATGCAAAGTCTGTCACTGCCTCCACGTTTTCTCTTTCTATTTGCCAGTTATCAATCAAGCTGGTTGCCATAATCTTGTTTTTTTTTAGGTTTAACTGCAACCCAGCATTTGCACTTTCTTCTTTCACCTTCGTCATAAGGCTCCTCAGCTCCTCCTCGCTTTCAGCCATCAAAGTGGTATCATCTGCATATCTGAGATAGTTAATGTTTCTTCCAGTGATTTTAACTCCAGCCTTGGATTCATCAAACCCAGGTAGGTAGGGTGAGAGTATACAACCCTGCCGTACTCCTTTCCCAATCTTAAACCAGTCCGTTGTTCCGTGGTCTGTTCTTATTGTTGCTACTTGGTCGTTATACAGATTCCTCAGGAGGCAGACAAGATGACTTGGTATCCCCATACCACCAAGAACTTGCCACAATTTGTTATGATCCACACAGTCAAAGGCTTTAGAATAGTCAATAAAACAGAAATAGATGTTTTTCTGAAACTCCCTGGCTTTCTCCATTATCCAGCGGATATTGGCAATTTGGTCTCTAGTTCCTCTGCCTTTTCTAAACCGAGCTTGTACATCTGGCAATTCTTGCTCCATGAATTGCTGGAGTCTACCTTGCAGGATCTTGAGCATTACCTTACTGGCATGTGAAATAAGTGCCACTGTTCGATACTTTGAACATTCTTTAGTGTTCCCCTTTTTTGGTATGGGGATATAAGTTGATTTTTTCAATCTGATGGCCATTCTTGAGTTTTCCAAATTTGCTGGCATATGGCATGCATCACCTTGACAGCATCATCTTCCAAGATTTTAAACAGTTCAGCTGGGATACCGTCGTCTCCTGCTGCCTTGTTATTAGCAATGCTTCTTAAGGCCCATTCAACCTCAGTCTTCAGGATGTCTGGCTCTAACTCACTGACCACACCGTCAAAGCTATCTCCAATATTATTATCCTTCCTATACAGATCTTCCGTATATTCTTGCCACCTTTTCTTGATCTCTTCTGCTTCTGTTAGGTCCTTGCCATCTTTGTTTTTGATCATACCCATTTTTGCCTGGAGTTTACCTCCAATGTTTCTAATTTTCTGGAAGAGGTCTCTTGTCCTTCCTATTTTATTATCTTCTTCCACTTCTGCACATTGCTTGTTTAAAAATAATTCCAAGCACTGCTTTAGCCACTTTATTATTAATTATGAAGGCTACTCCATTTCTTCTGTGGTCCTCTTGTCCACAGTAGTAGATCTGGTGGTCATCTGATGTGAACTTCTAGTCCTACTCCTGGCCAAGGGCAGAAATCCTTCGACCATCCCAGAGAAATGACTGTGCAACCTGTGCTTAAAAACCTTCAGTGATGGAGTCCCCACAACTCCAAAATGCAAGCTGTTCTACTGTTAATAGCTCTTACAATCAGGAAATTCCTCCTTAAGTTTAGATAGCTAGTAGTATGGGAACATACTTAACATAGTATGGGAAGGGGCAATGAAGTCTCCCTTCTGGTTACACTTAACAATCAGAGAGGAATGATGGCCAGGGAACATGGTGCCTTGATTTCAAAAAGGAGCGGGGAGGAATCTCACGAACTGAAAACTCTTTGCTGAGACAGGGGAGGAGTTCCCACCAATGTCAACTACACCCTCTGCAGCTCCAGAGGAGATGTTGCAAAATTAGTTGTGCAAAAAGTATTTCCACAAGAGCTGATTTCTAAGACACATATATATCCCATGCAAGCTGCATGGCATAGTGGCAATACAGAGGGTGCCACCAGTCTCAGAGAGGTGCAGCCCACGTATTGGAAGGGCCCTTGGTGTTTGATAAGGCTGGTGCTGTAAACACAACTTTCAGATGGATGGACTTCAACTCGCAGAATTCCCCAGCCAGCCATGCTGGCTGGGGAATTCTGGGAGTTGAAGTCCACTCATCTGAAAGTTGCTGAGGTTGAGAAACACTGGCTTAGACTGTAGCAGAAGGTTTAACCCCAAAGACAGTTAGGACAATTGCATGTTTTATTCTGGGTTTTCTATCTTATTTGCTGGCAGGAAATAAGATTGTTTTAAAACTTAGGAGGTTGCAGAGAGAATAGGAGGGAAATAAGAAAGGAGGAAAAAACCCATCAATTTCCTTTAGCGCAGAGAACCATTGTACCAGTTCAAAATTTGCTCTGGACTTGAATAATCACAGTATTCGCTTCTTTGGGGAGAGGAGCAGAGTCAGGTATTTTTTTTAATTGTATTTGAAACTAAAACAAAGCTCTCTATTCTGGTTTTGCACTTGTGGGAACTCTTGCCTGTCCATGCCTCCTAATTCCTGGCATTAGGCAAGCCATTCTGTTTCTTGGGGTGGGGTAGGGGGTAAGGAACAAGCAGCCTGGTGCTTCAGTTGACAAGTTTATCCCAATTTGTTTACTGTGAATTCCAAGGATCTGCAAAAAGTCCAAATAGGCTGACTCAACCCTAGCTGAGTTTTAAAATGGAATTCCTGGAGCCTGGTGGCGTTGCTTAGGACTGCAGTTCCCCGTTCCAGCCACCACAGCAGCATGCAAACATCTACAGTACATGGTTACAGAATCGGGGAAAGCATCTCTTTTCAAAACGAGCAATATGACATCACTACACTTTTATGTGCTTTTAGAGGCAGCATAATGATGGTGGCAAGGCAACTTGGAAGTTTTTTTTATCATGGGCAGAGGGAGAGGGCAGTAAAAATGTATCTCCTTTTTGGCATGGAGGGGGACTTATGATTTTCCAAGGACCCATGGCAGTTCAGGGAGCAGGATGCTGATTTTTGCAGTTTTGCGTTGGTCTGCTGGAGGGAAGACTAATTTCCTTGTGATGATCTCTGCATGGTCCCCATGTTTTGAAGCTGACAGCAGCAAAGAGAACTGCTGGTTGGCATCAAACTGCTTTGGAGGGCTGAGGAGTGAAAACGGGGGTGGTGTGGAAGTGCCTTTTGTCTGTGATTGTTAATGGCACAACTCAAAGAGTGCCCTCTAGAAACAAAATCCCATCCTTGTTGCCATAAAAGGTTGAGTTGGGAACACAATCACAGCAGAACACTGCTGCTTAATTGGAACACGCTTAATTAAAGAGTTCTAAATCCACAAACAAGTTAGGCCATTTAAAGGAAACTTATCTAGTGAGCCTTCAGTTCCGTTCCGTATGAAGCCTTTGGTTCTGACCAGGGGCGCTGTCGTTCCAGCTCAAGGGATAACATTAATGCATTTGAAGAGCAGCAACATTATTTGCAAGGAGATGGGAAGGAAGCTTGCTGCCAGCCTGGTGTCAGCAACGGCAATTCTTAGACAGCTAATTAGACTCCTACCTCAGGGAGGGCCCACGGCATTGTAGCTCTTCTGCACTTTCCATTTCAGGTGTTTGGGTCAGTGAGCCACCATTTTAAATTGTTCACATTGTCCTAGGCTGGGAAAATACCAGGAGAAGTTTAAAACAGCATGTTCTACTTTCCTACTGCAGACCTTCGCCTTTGCTGGGGAGCTGCCAATGGCGAAAAATCCTGTCGTGCGACAAGCTGGTCCTGCTTCTGCACTTAGGGCTCGTTCCTTATACCAAGGCTCAGAATGAGCTGAACAGCAGTAATAAGCGTCCCTCCCCCCCCATCTAATAAAAATAAAAGGAAGAGGGAAAAATTCTATATACT
The DNA here is from genome assembly GCA_023362775.1 of Charina bottae. Lineage (NCBI taxonomy): Eukaryota > Metazoa > Chordata > Lepidosauria > Squamata > Charinaidae > Charina > Charina bottae. Next base: position 203,904,991 of record JALMGJ010000002.1, on the reverse strand, counting down.
AGCTGCTCAATGGAGATGTCAGAATGGTAACATAACAAAAAAAAAGGTGGAACCACAGCATTCAACTCCTGTTTTGGATCATTCTTCTCCAACAAGAGGATAACACTTGCCCTCTGGAATGAATTCTCCCTGAGATCCACATGGCCTCCACCCTACTGGTATTTCAAAAGGCCCTGAAGACCTGGCTCTTTGCCCAGGCCCTTAGTGAGGGGGATTGAAGCCCTTTTTCTTATTTTTCTTTGTTCCCATCCTGGTCTGTTATCTCTGCCATCTTTGTTCTTTTTGGTTGGTGTTGTTTCTTGGTTTTTGAATGTTTTTAACAATTTGAAACCACCCAGAGTCACTGGGAGTCAAGAGGCATATTCATTTAATAAAGTATTGTTACTATTACTATTGCTATTATATTAGTTTCACTAGGTTACTGTGAACCACAGACTGAAGGGTTAGGAATGAAGCTTGAGCCTGATAGAAATATGGGCAGAGAATACCTTTTATTTTTTGGGGGAATGAGCAAATCTCTAAGGCAAAACAAGTTGTGTTCTGGGGTACTGACAACGTTTGCTGATGATTGGGGCTGAACCTCTTTGAGAAATCCCGGAGAGTGAATGAAGGGTTGGATGCTTGGAGAAAGGACCCAGGTTCCCTTGTTGATAACAGATTCAATTTAGTTCTAGCTCATCTCCAGTATACGGTATATCCAGCAGAATCACAGAGAAAGCCATTTTCTCATTTGCAGTGATGAAACTTTGCAAAGCTTGTGGTCTGATCATTTTCCCATTGGAGGAAACTTGCGTCATCTTGCCTTGCAATTTATTTTTTATTTCTCTTTGGTTCAGAATGGATATGAAGTGATATTTGTTGCTCCGGTAAGTTAGGAGACAGGAAAGTTATTGATAATGTTCCTAGCACACTCCTCTAGATCAGGTGGAGATGAGCTTCTGAAGTTTCCTGAGTGTTCTCAGGGTTTTGAGGTTGGCAGAAACGAAGATAATTTTAGGTCAGCTTCAAACTGCTTCATGATGGGGTGAAAGGGGTGGTGTGTGAAAGTTCCCTAAGTAAAAGCTGATCTTGATGGCATGAAAATTAAATAGATAAACAATTGACTCAAAAATCATTTTCAATGGCTTTCCACTGAACTTGAGTGAAATATCAAATAAGGTGCCACTAAGTTTGTTACTAAATTCTATATTCTTCAAAGTTTTTATTATTGATTTGAAAGATGAGGCCAAGAGAATGCTTATCAGAGTTGCAAGTGACACAAAACTTGACTGGGTAGCTAAAGCCCTAGAACTGTGTTTCTCAACCTCAGCAATTTTAAGATGTATGGACTTCAACTCCCAGAATTCCCCAGCCAGCATACTGAGGTTGCTGACGTTGAGAAACAGTGACCTAGAAGACAGAGATAACATTCAAAACAATCTTTATAGGGTACAGAATATAGCTGAACATAACAGAATGAAAAAAAAAATTGTACGTGAATACAAACTGAATATAACTCAGCAGTGTGAAGTGGCTGCAAAAAAAGGCAAAGATTTTGGTTATATCCACATAAGGGTATAGCCTCGTGTGGCGCAGAGTGGTAGGCGGCAGTACTGCAACCGAAACTCTCCCCACGACCTGAGTTCGATCCCAGCGGAAGCTGGTTCTCAGGTAGCCGGCTCAGGTCGACTCAGCCTTCCATCCTTCTGAGGTCAGTAAAATGAGTCCCCAGCTTGCTGGCGGAATGGTAATTATGGCTGGGGAAGGCAATGGCAAACCACCCCGCTCTATAGTCTGCCAGGAAAACGTCACGAAAGCGGCGTCTTCCCAGGTGTCACATGACTCGGTGCTTGCACAGGGGAACCTTTCCTTTCTTTTTTTCCACATAAGGGTAATACCAAAATCTCTATTCTGCACAGGTTAGGTGAGGCCCCACTTTGCAAATCTACTTTTGGGCACTATCCTTCAGGAAGGTTTCAAACAAACTAGGACAAGTTTAGAAACAGGAGGATCAGGGGATTTGGAACAAAGGCCTATGGAGGGAAAGTAGGGGAACTGCATCTCCCTAGCCTTGATAGGCACTATTCAAATCCCTGCAGGAATGTCATGTGGAAGGAGGCCAAGACCTGTTCATTGTCACCTCAGAAATGCAGGACAAGAAATAATGGATTTAAGTTGCCAGAAAGCAAATTCTGGTTGGCTCTTAGGAAAAGCTTAACAGTCAGAAAGAGTGGTTTGACAACATAAGTAATTATTTAGAGAGGATGTGGGCTCCCTTTCACTGCATACGTTCAAGCAAAAGATATTTTTGTAGGTACTTTAATTTGGATTCTTGCACAGAGCAGAGAGTTACACTTGATGATTCAGATGGCTCTTTCCAACTCTATGATAGTTTCAGCAGATCTCTGATTAATTGCAGACATATTTATTTCTTGTTCCTCTTCAAGATACTTTTTCTCTTAATAAAGAGAAATGATAGTCATAATAATAAAGGCACGACCACATTCTGTATTACTGGATAACCTCTAATAGGTTTAAGGATCCATTATTTAAAGCGATATTCAAATTATTTCAAGATTAAATTCCAGACAGAACATTAAAATGCATAATCTTCCACCTGCATAATATCTTTGAAGATCAGTCTTCCTGCTTATGAACTGCTTCTATTTAGTAAGAGAAAAAAATGCTCCTTTTTAATTCTTCAGACAGGAGCTGCTGAATAAATGTACATCACAAAGCAAAAGAAACAGGGTGGTTTTTTAAAAGATTGCATAAAAGTTAATAACACCATGCTGATACATTTGGCATTAATCAATGTTTATTTTAAAGCAACCAAAATGATTGAAAATGTTAAAAGTGTCAGGAGGTAAATTATAGGGAATAGACACATTGAAAAAATGAAATGATATAAACCAGAATGTAATAATGCAAATCCAATACCCCACACACCTCAGTCTGCCTGATTAATATTTTTTGTGGAAGGCTTTTATGTTTTAAAATATAATCAGATTTGCATGATTCTGCAAGTTGGCTTTCTGATATATAAAAAATCCCAATAACTGAATACATAATTCTAAGGGCATCTTCTTACCTGAAGCATAATTATAATCATACTAATAAACCCAGTCCTGACAATGCTGCAACATGGCTTAGCTTTATCTGTGTTTATGTCAAAGCAAGAAATTATGATAATGCTTGGGGGAAAATGCCACAACACATGCCTTCAGAGAAGAGGATCCAAATGGAAGCTACATAATCAGAAAACATGATAATAAGTTTGAGCTTCACTTGCAACATCCAAGCGAGATTGTAAGTTTCCCAGACAGATTCTACTGGGGTGGGGGGAAATGTATTACAGGTATAGACTTCCAATTACTGTGTGATAATTTACTGCACTGTATCAAGAGACACAGGGGTGTGGTGGCTTAGCGGGTAAGACACCAGGCTTGTCGATAGGAAGATCGCAAGTTTGGAGGTTCGAATCCCTAGCTCTGTATGCGGAGTGAGCTCCCGCACTAGCTCCAACTTGCCAACCTAGCAATTCGAAAGCATGCAAATGCAAGTAGATGAATAGGTACCACTTCGGTGGGTAGGTAACAGCGTTCCGTGGGTGTCATGCGGCCACATGACCATGGAAGCATCTTTGGACAACGCTGGCTCTTCGGCTAACAAACGGAGATGAGCACCGGAACCTAGAGTCGGACACGACTGCACAAATGTGCAGGGGGAACCTTTAACCTTTTTATCAAGAGACACATTAGTGTTAGGGTTAGGGTTAGGCTTCCTTGAAGTCAGGGCCAAAAACCGATGTTCTGGTCAGATTCGCAGACTCTTTTAAATGAGAGGAAGTCAGACAGTCTTCCTTTCTGACTTGATTTTGGCTTTTGGAAAAATGCATTGAAAATTCGTATTGCCATTTGAAATCCTACCTAGGGTTACGGTTAGGGTTAGGCTTCCTTGAAGTCAGGGCCAAAAACTTATGTCACTGTCAGATTTGCAGGGGCTCTCAGAGGAAAGGAAGACAGACTGTGTTCTTCTCCGACTTGATTTTGGCCCTTGGTAGAATTCACTGAAAATTCGTATTGCCATTTGAAATCCCAGCTAGGGTTAGGGTTAGGGTTAGAATTAGGCTTCCTTGAAGTCAGAGGCCAGAACTGATGTCACCATGAGATTCTCAGGGGCTCTTAGGAAAGGAAGACAGACAGCTGTCTTTCAGAGAAAGACAGCTCCTTTCTCATTTGATTTTGGCCCTCGGTAAAATGCATCGAAAATTAATATTGCCATTTGAAATCCCAGTTAGGGTTCGGGTTAGGTTTAGGGTTAGGATTAGGCTTCCTTGATGTCAGAGCCCAGATCCGATGTCACCATCAGATTCGCAGGGGCTCTTAGAGGAAAGGAAGGCAACCACTGTTCCTTTCGCACTTGATTTTGGCCTTTGGCTAAATTCACTGAAAATTCGTATTGCCATTTGAAATCCCAGCTAGGGTTCAGGATCGGTTTGGATTAGGCTTCCTTGAAGTCAGAGCACAAAAGCGATGTCACCATCAGATTCGCAGTGGCTCTTCGTGGAAAGGAAGGCAGACAGTGTTCCTTTTCCACTTCCTTTTGTCCCTCAGAAAAATAGATAGAAAATTTGTATTGCCATTTGAAATCCCAGCTAGGGTTAGGGTTAGGGTTAGGGTTAGGCTTCCATGAAGTTAGGGCCAAAAACCGATGTCCTGGTCAGATTCGCAGAGTCTTTTAAATGAGAGGAAATCAGACAGTCTTGTCCCTTGAAAAAATGGATGGAAAATTCATATTGCCATTTGAAATCTCAGCTAGGGTTAGGTTTAGGGTTAGGATTAGGCTTCCTTGAAGTCAGAGCCCAGATCTGATGTCACCATCAGATTCGCAGGGGCTCTTAGGGGAGAGGAAGACAGACAGTGCTTCTTTCTCATTTGATTTTGGCCCTTGGTAAAATGCATCGAAAATTCATATTGCCATTTGAAATCCCAGCTAGGGTTCAGGTTAGGTTTTGGGTTAGCATTAGGCTTCCTTGATATTAGGGCCAAAAACCGATGTCATGGTCAGATTTGCAGAGGGTCAAAAAAAAAAAAAGAAAGAGAGTCTTCCTTTCTGACTTGATTTTGTCCCTCGGAAAAATGGATGGAAAATTCGTATTGCCATTTGAAATCTCAGGTAGGGTTAGGTTTCGGGTTAGGATTAGGCTTCCTTGCAGTCAGAGCCCAGATCCAATGTCACCATCAGATTCGCAGGGGCTCTGACTTCCGGTGAAGATGGATTGCGGCTGGAGAGAAGTGGATGAGGCTCTGTGAAGAAAACCAGAAAACATGCAGATCCAAGCCGGCTTTGTGAAACTAAAAGCTGAAAAGCGGCGGCAGAGAGAGCGGAGGATTTGGCTCCTTTGAAAACAAGACTTTCGGTGGCTTCGGAAGGCGGGCGAGTCAATTGTTGTCTGTTTTCTGTTTCAGTATTTTCGCTGACTCGCAGAGAAGACCAAGCCGGGAAGCCGGAAAAAACGAAAGTTGGAGCTGCGTGGGAAAAGTCTTCAAAATAGACAAGCATCGCAGACCACTTCACCAAGACAATTTAAAAAACAAACAAATAAAGAATAAATGTTTCTGAACGAGAAATAAAGCAAAGGACTTTTGGGTGAGAAGATATATAGTTTCCTTACTGAAAACTTCTATTAAGACTGAATTAATTAATTAATTAATAACAGACAAAGCCATCTTGTTTTTGTATAACTTGCATAGAACTTCTGTATAAACCTCTGTACAAAGTTTAAGAAATACTTTTCACTTATTATACTATAGATAGAAGTATATAATTAGAAGTATATTTATCACAATTAGATAATTGCAACTTTATGATGGCCAAGATGGCGGCCGCAAGTCATCGCATCCGATTACCGCTCCAGGAAAAAGCCACAGAAACCCTGTGAAAACCCCCCGAAAATTCACCTTTGGGGGCCTAGTGAGGTGGTGTTACCAGTGGGTGAGTGGCTCTCTCTGGGGGGAGTGTTGGGGTGAGCCCTTGTATTCAGTCGGAGTCTCCGTGGAACGGCGTGAAGAAACGAGCCCAGTGAGCAGCCGGAGACGCCGTAGGCTGCTGAGGTCCGTTGGAAGCCAGAGGCCGCAGAGACTGTGGGGTTCGAGCTGGGCCGGTGGAGCTGGCAAGGACCTGGTGCCTGGTGCCCACCGAAGGTTGGAGACTGTGGGAGGCTGCCGAATGGCAGCTGGAGGCTGGAGGTTTTTGGCTGTTGGTCTTCGAGCTGGGGCCGGCAGAGCCTGCGGAACTGTAGACTATCGAGGGCTGCTGGAGGCTGCTGGAGGCCTCTCTGTTTTTGATTGCTGGAGGCTGGAGACCATCAGAGTTTGAGCTAGGCTGGTGGAGTTGATGGGGGCCTAGCAGAGCCATCACAGCACAGAGGGGAGCCCGGTTGTAACAGCGGACTCCTGGACTTTTTTCCTGGGCCGAATTCTAGAGGGGGTTTGGAGGCTTCCGATGTTGGAGCAGACTGGAGTTGGTGGAGAACCCTGCAGCCCTGGAAGGCGCAGAGGCTGGACGGATACCCCAGGAGACCAGGGCGTACGAAGGACACGGACTAACCCCCATAAAATTCTGGATGTCGTCCCATTTAAGCTAAGGTGGCAGAGGGTTCGTAGGGGTCCCTTGGTATGAATGTGGACCCCCCCAGGTGAGAGACGAGGAGGGGGAGCCAAGATTGCATGGGTATGTAAGAGTACCCCCTGGGTGAGAGCCAGGTGGGGTAGGAGTGACTGTTGGTGGGTGTTGGTACCTCTCCCTGACCAGTGAGAGAAGTTGAGGGAGAGGTACAGAGTGTGAGTGGGGGTGGTGCTGGACCCTAACAGTGCCGAGAGCGAGAGCTGGTGCACTGGGGGGTCTTGTCACTGCCAGACATTGTGTGGGACTGGATGATGGATGAATGGGATAAGGGAACCTTGATTAAGCCCAAGAATTCTGGAGGCCTGGGAGTGGAGGCTACTAGGCCAGAGCCGGGAATCTCTGGTGGCTGTATGGCGGGATATTTGATTCAGGTGGTGACGGGCAGGGGACGGTATGACAGGAACCGGAGGACAACAAGGCCCCCCTTATAGGTGATCTAATCATAGAGGAGGGGGCTGACCTGGCGTGTATTACTGAGACCTGGCTGGGCCCAGAGGGGGGAGTAGCCCTCTCGGAGATGTGCCCAGCCGGGTTTTGGGTGTGGCATCAGCCGAGACACCGGGTCAGGGGAGGAGGGGTGGCAGTTGTCATCCGAGAGTCCCTTGTGGCCTTCAGGGGCGCTGCTCCACAAGTGACCGGGTGTGAGACCCTGTTTTTCAAGTTGGGTTCACGAGAACAGTTGGGAGTGTTGCTGCTGTACCAGCCTCCCTGCTGCGTAGCAACCTCCCTGCCTGAGCTGCTCGAGGCTGTCTCGAGGTTGGCGGTGGAGTTCCCCAGACTTATGGTTCTGGGGGACTTCAATCTGCCATCTCTGGGACGGTCCTCGGAGGCGGCCCGGGAGTTCATGGCTACCATGGCAGCTATGGGCCTGTCTCAGATTATTCGTGACCCGACTCGTGACAGTGGTCTCACCCCTGACTTAGTTTTCTTGTCTGAGCAGTGGCAATGTGATCTGAGGGGAGAGTTACATCTTTCCCCATTGTCATGGTCAGACCACGCCCTGGTGACCCTGAGACTCTCTTGTGCTGCCCCACTCCACAGGGAGGTGGGACCCATTCGATTGGTCTGCCCCCGGCGACTGATGGACCCAGTGAGGTTTCAGAAGGAGCTGGGGGTTATTCCCGAGGACTTGCTTCACGGTCCAGTGGAGGTCCTGGCCGCAGCCTGGAATAAGGCAGCGGCTGGAGCCCTGGACAAGATCGTGCCTATGCGACCTCTCCGGCCCTGCTCGGCCCGCTGCTCTCCATGGTTCACGGAAGAGTTAAGGGCTTTGAAGAGGGTTAAGAGACGTCTAGAGCGCCACTGGAGAAAGACGAAGACTGAATCTGACCGAACACAATGTAGAGCCGCAGTCAAGGCCTACCTTGTGGCAGTAAGAGTGGCGAAACGTGAATATTTCTCCGCTCTTATTGTGTCCGCAGAATGCCACCTGATGGCCCTTTTCAAGATTACAAGATCACTTTTGGGTCGGGAGCAGGGGGAGACCCATTTACAGGGCCGTTCGGAAGAGTTTTCTGAGCATCTGCAGGACAAAATAGCTCAGATTCATTCCAAGTTGGACTCCAAGCATGAGACAAGATCTGGGGAGATGCCAGAGGCTCGTACTTACCACGTTATCTGGGAACAGTTTGATCCTGTTGTGCCTGATGAAGTAGACAGGATCCTCCGGATTGTAAATGCCACCACATGCCAGCTTGACCCATGTCCCTCCTGGCTGGTGAAATCAGCTAGTGAGGTGACATGTGGCTGGGTCCAGGTGATGATTAATTCGTCCTTGAGGGGGTGTTCCTGGCTGCCTTTAAGGAGGCGCTGGTGCATCCGCTCCTCAAGAAACCTTCCCTGGACCCTACAATTCTGGGCAATTTTTGCCCAGTCTCCCACCTTCCCTTTTTAGGAAAGGTGGTTGAGAAGGTGGTGGCGTTGCAACTCCAGAGGATTCTGGAGGAAACGGATTATCTGGACCCCTTCCAGTCAGGTTTCAGGCCGGGATATGGGACAGAGACCGCATTGGTCACGCTTATGGATGATCTCTGGCGAGAGCAGGATGGAGGGAGTGCTCCATCCTTGCTCTCTTAGATCTCTCAGTGGCTTTCGATACCGTCAACCACGGTATACTTTTGGGGCGGCTCGAGGAATTGGGGCCGGGCGGCGTGGTTTTGTGCTGGTTTGCCTCCTTTCTCCAGGGCCATTCCCAGTTGGTGTTGATAGGGGAGGAGAGAGCTGACCCGCGACCCCTGACTTGTGGGGTGCCGCAGGGGTCGGTTCTCTCTCCTCTCCTATTCAACATCTACATGAAGCCACTGGGCGAGATCATCTGTCACCACAGGATGAGGTATCACCAATATGCTGATGATACCCAGTTATACATCTCCATCCCGGGTGAAGTAAGTGATGCGGTCAATGCCTTATCTCAGTGCCTGGAGGCTGTGGGGGTCTGGATGGGGAACAACAGGCTTCAACTGAACCCTGGTAAGATGGAGTGGCTGTGGATTGATGGCCCCCCTGGATCCGGAAAGTTGTCATCTTTGGTTCTGGGGGGGTTGCACTACCCCACTCGGATCCAGTGCGGAATCTGGGGATCCTCCTGGACTCGCGACTCCTGCTCGAAGAGCAGGTGGCAGTCGTGGCCAGGAGGGCCTTTGCACAGCTGCGAGTTGTGTGCCAGTTACGCCCTTTCCTGGATCGGGAGGCCCTCCGAACAGTCACTCACGCCCTTGTCATCTCCCATATAGACTATTGTAATGCACTCTACATGGGGCTACCCTTGAAGAGTATCCGGAAGCTTCAGCTGGTGCAGAATGCAGCAGCACGAGCAGTTATGAGTGCCAGAAGATCGGCACATGTGACACCCCTGCTACGCGAGCTGCATTGGGTGCCAGTTTGCTTCCGGGTCCAATTCAAGGTGTTGGTGATTACCTTTAAAGCCCTACACGGCATAGGACCAGGGTACCTGAGGGACCGTCTCGTCCCGATAACGTCAGCCCACCCCACCCATGCATGCAGAGAGGGCATGCTTCGGACCCCCTCAACAAGAGAATTCCATGTAGCGGGGTCCAGGAGGCATGCCTTCTCTGCAATAGCGCCCGCCTTGTGGAATATCCTGCCCCCAGAGGTGAGACTGGCCCCCTCCCTCCTGGCCTTTCGGAAGGCCCTTAAGACCTGGCTCTGCCACCTGGCCCGGGACGATGGAGGTGGTAGTGCCTCCTGGGGTTGGCTGGCCCCGTAGCTCCACGATCTATTCTGTGGGTCCAAATCCATCTTGGATTTTATTTTATTATGTTATGCTTGTGTTTTTAGATATTTTGTATAGTTTTTAATTTTTTTTATTTATTGTAACCCGCCCAGAGTCCCTTGCATGGGAGATGGGCGGGGAATAAATTTGAAAAATAAATAAATAAATAAAAATAATTAAGGTATTAAAATTGTAAGATAAGATAAGATAGTTCTAAGAATTTTTCTTTTTGTTATAAGTTAGTAAATAAGTTATAAGATATATAAAAATGAGTGTTAGTACTAGAAGACAAGTTAGAAGAGGTTCAGAAGCAGGGGAAGGAGAATGGCTAAAATCATTGTTTGAAGACTTTACAATCAAAACCACTCAGACAATTACTCAAACAGTGACGAAAGTGCTAGAAGAGAAATTAGAAGGTTTAGAAAATAGATTAGAACAGAAACTGGGAAAGATAGAAAAAAGACTAAAAGAAGATATTCAAGAAGTTAAGAAACAGATTGACAAATGTGAAGAGAATTTAGACAAAGAAGAAGAGCGTATAACTATATTGGAATTAAAAGAAAAGGAACATTGTATAAGACTGAGAGGAGTACCTGAAGAGAAGGAAGACAATGTAAGAGAAATAATTGTACAAATGTTAGCAAATTTAATTGACTGGGAGGAGGAAAGATTAGAGGAGGAAACAGAGAATGTTTAGGATAAACTCTAAATATGCAACTTTGTATAAAAAGCCAAGAGACATATTGATAGAATTTAAAAAAAAAGATAAGAAATACAATAATACAAGCATCATACAATAAAAAGGTAGAAATAGAAGGAGAAGACATTACGATTTTCAAAGAAATCCCAGTAAAAATATTGAAGAAGAGAAAAGAATACAGATTTTTAACTGATCTCTTAGGAAAAAATAATATCAATTTCAGGTGGGAAATACCAGAAGGATTAAGTTTGACATTTAAAGGTCAAAGATTTAAATTAAATTCAATATTAAAAGCAAACGATTTTTTGAAAAGATTTGAAAAAGAAATAGTTTATCTTAATGATCAGAGGCAAGGGGGAAAGGAGAAACTCCAGTATCAAAAAGAGGGAGGAACATTCAATACCAAAGAATTTACTTCGCTCTTAGTAAATGAATGAACTCAGAGCCATTACTTGGAACATTAATGGGGCTAACTCTCCTGTTAAAAGGAAATGACTATTCCAACTACTAAGTAAATTAAAGCTTGATATTACATGTCTCCAAGAAACCCATATCAAAAAAAGCGACACAAAATATCTAATTAATAAAAAATTAGGATTAGAATTTATTACAGCAAATGAAAAAAATTGGAATAGTAATATATATAAAACCCTATTTAAAACCTAAATTAATACAAAAAGATGATAATGGGAGGTATATTATTATTGAAATCAAAATTCAAAACTCCAAAATATTAATAATCGGTATATATGCCCCAAATAAAAATCAAAATTTTTTTAATAAAGATTTATCAAATATTTTTGTAGAATATACACAGAATAATTGGATAGTAATGGGGGATTTAAATGGAGTAGTTATGCCAAAATTAGATAAGGAGTCGCAATGCCAAATTAATAATTGTCAAGGTAAATTGCCTAAAGAATTCTTTGAAACGATGAAAAATTTAACTCTAATAGATGCTTGGAGAAGCCAAAACAAAAATGCTAGAGAATTTACCTTTTACTCTAATAGACATAAATCATTTTCAAGAATCGATATGATATGGGTATCAAAAAATTTGGAAAATAAAATTAAAGAAACTTCAATTCTACCAAGAACTTTATCGGATCACAACCCAGTACAAATAATTCTGAAGATAAATCCCAAAAATTACAGATGGAGATTAAATGAAAATATTTTGAAAAACAAGGAAAATTTAGATGACCTAAAAAAGAAATTGCAAGAATTTTTCCTTTGGAATTCTGGTACAGCGGTAAAATTAGAAACAGTATGGGATGCGAGTAAAGCCTTCATGAGAGGACATTTTATATCTTTGAATAATTATAAAAAAAATAGTACCAAAAAATTACAAATAATTTTGGATCAAATTAAAGAAAAAGAAAAAGAATTACAAAATAAAAATAAAAAAGAGGAAATTTTAAATCAGATTAAATTACTACAACTTCAACTAAAAATTTTGATGACAAAAGATATTGACAGGAAATTGAAATATATTAGACAGAGAGACTTTGAACATGCAAATAAGCCAGGTAGATGGTTGGCATATAAATTAAGAAAAGAAAGAGAAAAACGAATAATTTCTAAAATCAGAGAAAATGATGTGGACCTAATTCAAAATGAGAAAATTAAAAATGCCTTCCATGCCTATTATACAAAACTTTATAAAAAACAAAAAATACCATTGGAAAAAATTGAACAATATATCCAGGAATGCAATTTAGAAAAATTATCCAATGAACAAAAAGATATAACAAATAATTTGATTACGACTCAAGAAATAATAGACACAATTAATAGATTGAAAATAGGTAAAGCCCCAGGACCTGATGGACTGTCTACGGGCTATTACAAACATTTCAGAGAACAACTAACAGAACCACTTAAAAAATTATTTAATTCAATCCTAGAAGGAAATATGATACCACAATCATGGACAGAAGCCAAGATTACTTTAATTCCAAAGGAAAATCAAGATTTAATGAAATGTCAAAATTACAGACCAATTTCTTTATTAAATAATGATTATAAATTATTCACTATCATATTGGCTGAAAGATTAATTTTTTTTACAAAATTTGATAAATTGTGATCAAAATGGATTTCTGCCAAACAGACAAATTAAAGAAAATTTACGTACAATAATAAATTTGATAGAATATGCGAATGTTCATAATGAAAAACCCATAATGTTATTATTCTTGTTATTATTCCCAACAGTCTGAAAGCTTAGCAAGTAGATAAATGGGTACCACCTTAAGTGGGTAAATTTGCTGGCGCCCTGTCGGGGGTCGTCCACCAAACAGAAAAAAGATCTCATGAATGGTGGCGGCAATGACAGAACCCAAAGCAGCAACATCCAGGATGTCAGCAGCCGGCTCCGATGCAAGGCATTGTGGGACATGTAGTCCAGTAGCCACGGAAGAGTCAGTTCCCTTACCCCTTCCCTTAAGCGTGTGGTTTAAAAATGTACACTGTATAATGAAATGTAATTTACTATGTATGTAAGCCACCTACAGTCCTCCGTTAGGGAGGGGATAGGCAGGGTATAAATACAATAATAAATAAATAAATAAATTCTTAGATGCTGAAAAAGCATTTGATAATGTAAATTGGGATTTTATAATTAAAACATTAGAATATAGAAATTTTGGAGATAAATTTATAAAAGCAATTCAAGCCATCTACAAATGCAATATAGAAAAAGGTACGTGCCAGGGCTGCCCATTATCTCCATTAATATTTATATTGGTACTGGAAAGTCTATTGGAAAAAATTAGAAAAGACGACAATCTTGAAGGAATTACAATTTAAAAAGAAACATACAAATTAAAAGCATTTGCTGATGATTTGGTGATAATATTACAAAACCCATTAGACTCAATAGAAAACTTAAACAAAAAACTGCAAGAATATGGAGACCTAGAAGGCTTTAAAATAAATAAACAAAAGACTAAGATGATAAATTTAAATATGACAAAAGAAGAGCGAGTGAAATTAGAACAAAAAACAGGATTTCAAAATGTAAAACAAATTAAATATCTAGGAATACAGATAACTGCCAAAAATATAGATTTATTTAAAAATAATTATATTATAATATGGAAAGAAATTAAAAAAGATCTAGAAAAATGGGAATCTTTACAATTATCATTACTGGGTAGAATTGTGACAGTAAAGATGAATATATTACCAAGAATTTTGTATCTGTTCCAGACGATTCCTATAGCAATAACAGACCAAACCTTTCTAAAATGGCAAAGAGATATAACAAAATTTATATGGCAAGGGAAAAAACCCAGAATAAAATTAAAATACCTACAAGATATTAAAGAAAGAGGAGGATTGGGATTACCAAATTTAAAACTATATTATGAAACTTGTGGTTTGGTCTGGTTGAAAGAATGGATAACATTGGAAAATACAAATATATTAAATTTAGAAGGACATGATAACAGATTCGGTTGGCACGGATATATGTGGTACAATAAAAGTAAAATCAACAAGGCATTTAGTAACCATATAATTAGGAACTCAATATTAAGAATATGGAACAGATACAAAAATTCTCTATTACCCACACTTCTGTTGTGGACATCACCTCAGGAGGCATATGCCAGAAAAGAAAATCCAAATGACAAAAAAATGGTTAGGATACAAAACTCTACTTAAATTTACCGGAAACAATTATGAATTTAAAACAAGGGAAGAATTAGAAAAAGAGGGCTTTAAATGCCAATGGTTTACATATTTACAATTAAAAGAGCAATTCAAATTAGACCAAAAAATGTTCAAATTTGTGAAAACAACAGATAATTGGGATAATATATTATGGAATGAGAATGACCATTTGATTTCTAAACTATATAAAAATTATTAGAATTAAAAACCAGTGACATAAAAACCAAAAACTATATGATAAAATGGGAAGAGAACCTAGGTAGAGAGATTAGTTATGAAGATTGGCAAACTATTTGGATCAAAAATATTAAATTCACCCTGAGTAATAATTTAAAAGAAAATAGTTACAAGATGATCTTTAGATGGTATATGCCTCCAGAAAAATTGTACAAAATGAAATGTTTAAGTTCAAATATATGTTGGAAGTGTAAAATAAAAGTTGGTTCTTATTATCATCTTTGGTGGTCATGTAAAAAAACAAAATAATATTGGGAAAAAATTCATCACTGTATTTGTAAAATTATGGAAATCAATATGGAAAAAAACCCAGAATTCTACCTATTGAGACTCATGGATGCAAGGATAAAAAAAGACAGTAAAAAACTACTACTCCACCTGATTACAGCAGCAAGGATAACCTTCGCAAAGCATTGGAAGGAAGAACATACCCCGTCAATGGATTAATGGATTATCAAAACAATGTAACTAGCACAGATGGATAGCCTAACGAATTTAATAAGATGCAAACAAATGGGAAATTATGAACTAATATGGAATCCCTTTTTAAAATTTATACAAAAGGACTATAATATAAAACTATTTTTGTAAGACTGGAAAAAGATTAGCGGGGAAAAATATTATAAAGAAAACAAATACCAAATGTATATCAAAAAGGTTAAAAGGTTGAAAAATAGAATGTAATTAATAACATAAGAAAAGGATGAAAGTGAACTAAACAATGAGATAAAATATAAATACAATAAAGAAATACTAAAGGGACTGAAAGATATAAAGAAAATAGTATAACTCAACAAATGTTAAAAAGGTTTCTTCGTAAAGGAAACAGGAAGTCTCTTTAAATTAACTGTTTTATATGTAACTTTGTATGTTGTCATTGTCTTAAGTAGTTGAATGTAAATATGTTGTTTATATATTATGTATGTTGTAACTCTTTGTAAATGTATCTATTTTTGTGATGTGTAAATATTTTAAATAATAAAATATTCTAAAAAAAAGATTCGCAGGGGCTCTTAGAGGAAAGGAAGGCAGACAGTGTACCTTTCGCAATTGATTTTGGTCTTTGGCAAAATTCACTGAAAATTCGTATTGCCATTTGAAATCCCAGCTAGGGTTCGGGATCAGTTTGGATTCGGCTTCCTTAAAGTCAGAGCGCAGAAGCAATGTCACCATCAGATTCACAGTCGCTCTTCATGGAAAGGTAGGCAGACAGTGTTCCTTTCTCACTTCCTTTTGTCCCTCAGAAAAATAGATGGAAAATTTGTATTGCCATTTGAAATCCCAGCTAGGGTTTGGGTTAGGGTTAGGCTTCGTTGAAGTCAGGGCCAAAAACCGATGTCCTGATCAGATTCGCATAGTCTTTAAAATGAGAGGAAATCAGACAGTCTTCCTTTCTGACTTGATTTTGTCCCTCGGAAAAATGGATGGAAAATTGGTATTGCCATTTGAAATCTCAGCTAGGGTTAGGTTTAGGGTTAGGATTAGGCTTCCTTGAAGTCAGAGCCCAGATCCGATGTCACCATCTGATTCGCAGGGGCTCTTAGAGGAAAGGAAGGCAGACAGTGTTCCTTTCTCACTTGATTTTGGCCCATTGTAAAATGCATCGAAAATTCGTATTGCCATTTGAAATCCCAGCTACGGTTCTGGATAGGTATTGGGTTAGGTTTAGGCTTCCTTGACATCAGGGCGAAAAATCTATATCACATTCAGATTTTCAGAGGGTCTCAGAGGAAAGTAAGACAGACTGTGTTTCTCTCTGACTTAATTTTGGCCTTCGGCAAAATTCACTGAAAATTCGGAATGCCATTTGAAATCTCTGGTAGGGTTCAGGTTTGGGTTAGGATTAGGCTTCCTTGAAGTGAGAGCCCAGAACCGATGTCAACATCAGATTCGCAGGGTCTCTTAGAGGAAAGGAAAGCAGACAGTGTTCCTTTCTCAATTGATTTTGGCCCATGGTAAAATTAACTGAAAATTGGCTTTGGCATTCAAAATCCTAGCTAGGGTTCAGGATCGTGTTCACATTAGGCTTCCTTGAAGTCACAGCCCAGAACCGATGTCACCATCAGATTCACAGGGGCTCTTAGGGAAAAGGAAGGCAGACAGTGTTCCTTTCTCCTTTGTATTTGTATTGGGTTAGGTTTAGGCTTCAATAAACTCAGAGCCCATAACCGAATTCACCATCAGATTCGCAGGGGCTCTTATAGGAAAGGAAAGCAGACAGTGTTCTTATCTCACTTTATTTTAGCCCATGATAAAATTCACTGAAAATTTGCCTTGGCATTCAAAATCCTAGCTAGGGTTCGGGTTAGGATTAGGGTTGATTGAAGTCAGAGCCCAGAACCAATGTCACCATCAGATTTACAGGGGCTCTTACAGGAGAGGAAGACAGACTGTGTTCCTCTCTGACTTGATTTTGGCCTTCGGCAAAATTCACTGAAAATTCGGATTGCCATTTGAAATCGCTGGTAGGGTTCGGGTTCGGGTTAGGATTAGGCTTCCCTGAAGTGAGAGACCAGAACCGATGTCACCATTAGATTCGCAGGGGCTCTTATGAGAAAGGAAAGCAGACAGTGTTCTTTTCTCACTTTATTTTAGCCCATGGTAAAATTCACTGAAAATTCGCATTGGCATTCAAAATCCTAGCTAGGGTTCAGGATCGTGTTCACATTAGGCTTCCTGGAAGTCAGAGCCCAGAACCGATGTCACCATCAGATTCGCAGGGGCTCTTAGAGGAAAGGAAAACAGAGAGTGTTCCTCTCTCACTTGAGTTTGGCCCATGGTAAAATGCATCGAAAATTCGGATTGCCATTTGAAATCCCAGTTCGGGATAGGATTAGGGTTCATTGAATTTAGAGACCAGAACCAATGTCACCATCAGATTTGCAGGGGCTGTTAGAGGAAAGGAAAACAGAGAGTGTTCCTTATACACTTGAGTATGGCCCATGGTAAAATTAACTGAAAATTCACATTGGCATTCAAAATCCTAGCTAGGGTTTGGGATTGTGTTCATGTGAGGCTTCCTTGAAGTCACAGCCCAGAACCGATGTCACCATTAGATTCGCAGGGTCTCTTAGAGGAAAGGAAAGCAGACAGTGTTCCTTTCTCGCTTGATTTTGGCTCATGGTAAAATTAACTGAAAATTCGCTTTGGCATTCAAAATCCCAGCTAGGGTTTGGGTTCGGGTTAGGATTACGCTTCCTTGAAGTGAGAGCCCAGAACCAATGTCACCATCAGATTCGCAGGGGCTCTTAGAGGAAAGGAAAGCAGACAGTATTCCTTTCTCACTTGATTTTAGCCCATGGTAAAATTCACTGAAAATTCGCATTGGCATTCAAAATCCAAGCTAGGGTTCAGGATCGTGTTCACATTAGGCTTCCTTGAAGTCACAGCCAGGAACCGATGTCACCATTAGATTCGCAGGGGCTCTTAGAGGAAAGGAAAGCAGAGAGTGTTCCTTTCTCACTTGAGTTTGGCCCATGGTAAAATTAACTGAAAATTCATATTGGCATTCAAAATCCTAGCTAGGGTTCAGGATCGTGTTCATGTGAGGCCTCCTTGAAGTCACAGCCCAGAACCGATGTCACCATTAGATTCGCAGGGGCTCTCAGAGGAATGGAAAGCAGAGAGTGTTCCTTTCTCACTTGATTTTGGCCCATGGTAAAATGCATCGAAAATTCGTATTGCCATTTGAAATCCCAGCTACGTTTCTGGATAGGTATTGGGTTAGGTTTAGGCTTCCTTGACATCAGGGCGAAAAATCTGTATCACATTCAGATTTTCAGAGGGTCTCAGAGGAAAGTAAGACAGACTGTGTTTCTCTCTGACTTAATTTTGGCCTTCAGCAAAATTCACTGAAAATTCGGAATGCCATTTGAAATCTCTGGTAGGGTTCAGGTTTGGGTTAGGATTAGGCTTCCTTGAATTGAGAGCCCAGAACCGATGTCAACATCAGATTCGCAGGGTCTCTTAGAGGAAAGGAAAGCAGACAGTGTTCCTTTCTCACTTGATTTTGGCCCATGGTAAAATTAACTGAAAATTCGCTTTGGCATTCAAAATCCTAGCTAGGGTTCAGGATCGTGTTCACATTAGGCTTCCTTGAAGTCACAGCCCAGAACCGATGTCACCATCAGATTCACTGGGGCTCTTAGGGAAAAGGAAGGCAGACAGTGTTCCTTTCTCACTTGAGTTTGGCCCATGGTAAAATTCACTGAAAATTCGCATTGGCATTCAAAATCCTAGCTAGGGTTCAGGATCGTGTTCACATTAGGCTTCCTGGAAGTCAGGCCTTCAGCAAAATTCACTGAAAATTCGCTTCGGCATTCGAAATCCCAGCTAGGGTTCGGGTTCGGGTTAGGATTATGCTTCCTTGAAGTGAGAGCCCAGAACCAATGTCACCATCAGATTCGCAGGGGCTCTTAGAGGAAAGGAAAGCAGACAGTATTCCTTTCTCACTTGATTTTAGCCCATGGTAAAATTCACTGAAAATTCGCATTGGCATTCAAAATCCAAGCTAGGGTTCAGGATCGTGTTCACATTAGGCTTCCTTGAAGTCACAGCCAGGAACCGATGTCACCATTAGATTCGCAGGGGCTCTTAGAGGAAAGGAAAGCAGAGAGTGTTCCTTTCTCACTTGAGTTTGGCCCATGGTAAAATTAACTGAAAATTCATATTGGCATTTAAAATCCTAGCTAGGGTTCAGGATCGTGTTCATGTGAGGCCTCCTTGAAGTCACAGCCCAGAACCGATGTCACCATTAGATTCGCAGGGGCTCTCTGAGGAATGGAAAGCAGAGAGTGTTCCTTTCTCACTTGATTTTGGCCCATGGTAAATGCATCGAAAATTCGTATTGCCATTTGAAATCCCAGCTACGTTTCTGGATAGGTATTGGGTTAGGTTTAGGCTTCCTTGACATCAGGGCGAAAAATCTGTATCACATTCAGATTTTCAGAGGGTCTCAGAGGAAAGTAAGACAGACTGTGTTTCTCTCTGACTTAATTTTGGCCTTCGGCAAAATTCACTGAAAATTCGGAATGCCATTTGAAATCTCTGGTAGGGTTCAGGTTTGGGTTAGGATTAGGCTTCCTTGAATTGAGAGCCCAGAACCGATGTCAACATCAGATTCGCAGGGTCTCTTAGAGGAAAGGAAAGCAGACAGTGTTCCTTTCTCACTTGATTTTGGCCCATGGTAAAATTAACTGAAAATTCGCTTTGGCATTCAAAATCCTAGCTAGGGTTCAGGATCGTGTTCACATTAGGCTTCCTTGAAGTCACAGCCCAGAACCGATGTCACCATCAGATTCACTGGGGCTCTTAGGGAAAAGGAAGGCAGACAGTGTTCCTTTCTCACTTGAGTTTGGCCCATGGTAAAATTCACTGAAAATTCGCATTGGCATTCAAAATCCTAGCTAGGGTTCAGGATCGTGTTCACATTAGGCTTCCTGGAAGTCAGGCCTTCAGCAAAATTCACTGAAAATTCGCTTCGGCATTCGAAATCCCAGCTAGGGTTCGGGTTCGGGTTAGGATTACGCTTCCTTGAAGTGAGAGCCCAGAACCAATGTCACCATCAGATTCGCAGGGGCTCTTAGAGGAAAGGAAAGCAGACAGTATTCCTTTCTCACTTGATTTTAGCCCATGGTAAAATTCACTGAAAATTTGCATTGGCATTCAAAATCCAAGCTAGGGTTCAGGATCGTGTTCACATTAGGCTTCCTGGAAGTCAGAGCCCAGAACCAATGTCACCATCAGATTCGCAGGGGCTCTTAGAGGAAAGGAAAACAGAGAGTGTTCCTTTCTCACTTGAGTTTGGCCCATGGTAAAATTCACTGAAAATTCGCATTGGCATTCAAAATCCTAGCTAGGGTTCAGGATCGTGTTCACATTAGGCTTCCTGGAAGTCAGAGCCCAGAACTGATGTCACCATCAGATTAGCAGGGGCTCTTCGAGGAAAGGAAAACAGAGAGTGTTCCTCTCTCACTTGAGTTTGGCCCATGGTAAAATGCATCGAAAATTCGGATTGCCATTTGAAATCCCAGTTCAGGATAGGATTAGGGTTCATTGAATTCAGAGCCCAGAACCAATGTCACCATCAGATTCGCAGGGGCTCTTAGAGGAAAGGAAAACAGAGTGTTCCTTTCTCACTTGAGTTTGGCCCATGGTAAAATTAACTGAAAATTCACATTGGCATTCAAAATCCTAGCTAGGGTTCAGGATCGTGTTCATGTGAGGCCTCCTTGAAGTCACAGCCCAGAACCGATGTCACCATTAGATTCGC
The DNA here is from genome assembly GCA_023362775.1 of Charina bottae. Lineage (NCBI taxonomy): Eukaryota > Metazoa > Chordata > Lepidosauria > Squamata > Charinaidae > Charina > Charina bottae. The sequence continues at coordinate 203,884,204 of JALMGJ010000002.1, read as the reverse complement.
AGGGGCTCTCAGAGGAATGGAAAGCAGAGAGTGTTCCTTTCTCACTTGATTTTGGCCCATTGTAAAATGCATCGAAAATTCGTATTGCCATTTGAAATCCCAGCTACTTTTCTGGATAGGTATTGGGTTAGGTTTAGGCTTCCTTGACATCAGGGCGAAAAATCTATGTCACCATCATATTTTCAGAGGGTCTCAGAGAAAAGTAAGACAGACTGTGTTTCTCTCTGACTTAATTTTGGCCTTTGGCAAAATTCACTGAAAATTCGGATTGCCATTTGAAATCCCTGGTAGGGTTCAGGTTTGGGTTAGGATTAGGCTTCCTTGAATTGAGAGCCCAGAACCAATCTCACCATCAGATTCGCAGGGGCTCTTAGAGGAAAGGAAAGCAGAGAGTGTTCCTTTCTCACTTGAGTTTGGCCCATGGTAAAATTAACTGAAAATTCATATTGGCATTCAAAATCCTAGCTAGGGTTCAGGATCGTGTTCATGTGAGGCCTCCTTGAAGTCACAGCCCAGAACCGATGTCACCATTAGATTCGCAGGGGCTCTCAGAGGAATGGAAAGCAGAGAGTGTTCCTTTCTCACTTGATTTTGGCCCATGGTAAAATGCATCGAAAATTCGTATTGCCATTTGAAATCCCAGCTACGTTTCTGGATAGGTATTGGGTTAGGTTTAGGCTTCCTTGACATCAGGGCGAAAAATCTGTATCACATTCAGATTTTCAGAGGGTCTCAGAGGAAAGTAAGACAGACTGTGTTTCTCTCTGACTTAATTTTGGCCTTCGGCAAAATTCACTGAAAATTCGGAATGCCATTTGAAATCTCTGGTAGGGTTCAGGTTTGGGTTAGGATTAGGCTTCCTTGAATTGAGAGCCCAGAACCGATGTCAACATCAGATTCGCAGGGTCTCTTAGAGGAAAGGAAAGCAGACAGTGTTCCTTTCTCACTTGATTTTGGCCCATGGTAAAATTAACTGAAAATTCGCTTTGGCATTCAAAATCCTAGCTAGGGTTCAGGATCGTGTTCACATTAGGCTTCCTTGAAGTCACAGCCCAGAACCGATGTCACCATCAGATTCACTGGGGCTCTTAGGGAAAAGGAAGGCAGACAGTGTTCCTTTCTCACTTGAGTTTGGCCCATGGTAAAATTCACTGAAAATTCGCATTGGCATTCAAAATCCTAGCTAGGGTTCAGGATCGTGTTCACATTAGGCTTCCTGGAAGTCAGGCCTTCAGCAAAATTCACTGAAAATTCGCTTCGGCATTCGAAATCCCAGCTAGGGTTCGGGTTCGGGTTAGGATTATGCTTCCTTGAAGTGAGAGCCCAGAACCAATGTCACCATCAGATTCGCAGGGGCTCTTAGAGGAAAGGAAAGCAGACAGTATTCCTTTCTCACTTGATTTTAGCCCATGGTAAAATTCACTGAAAATTCGCATTGGCATTCAAAATCCAAGCTAGGGTTCAGGATCGTGTTCACATTAGGCTTCCTTGAAGTCACAGCCAGGAACCGATGTCACCATTAGATTCGCAGGGGCTCTTAGAGGAAAGGAAAGCAGAGAGTGTTCCTTTCTCACTTGAGTTTGGCCCATGGTAAAATTAACTGAAAATTCATATTGGCATTTAAAATCCTAGCTAGGGTTCAGGATCGTGTTCATGTGAGGCCTCCTTGAAGTCACAGCCCAGAACCGATGTCACCATTAGATTCGCAGGGGCTCTCAGAGGAATGGAAAGCAGAGAGTGTTCCTTTCTCACTTGATTTTGGCCCATGGTAAATGCATCGAAAATTCGTATTGCCATTTGAAATCCCAGCTACGTTTCTGGATAGGTATTGGGTTAGGTTTAGGCTTCCTTGACATCAGGGCGAAAAATCTGTATCACATTCAGATTTTCAGAGGGTCTCAGAGGAAAGTAAGACAGACTGTGTTTCTCTCTGACTTAATTTTGGCCTTCGGCAAAATTCACTGAAAATTCGGAATGCCATTTGAAATCTCTGGTAGGGTTCAGGTTTGGGTTAGGATTAGGCTTCCTTGAAGTGAGAGCCCAGAACCGATGTCACCATCAGATTCGCAGGGGCTCTTAGAGGAAAGGAAAACAGAGAGTGTTCCTTTCTCACTTGAGTTTGGCCCATGGTAAAATTCACTGAAAATTCGCATTGGCATTCAAAATCCTAGCTAGGGTTCAGGATCGTGTTCACATTAGGCTTCCTGGAAGTCAGAGCCCAGAACTGATGTCACCATCAGATTAGCAGGGGCTCTTCGAGGAAAGGAAAACAGAGAGTGTTCCTCTCTCACTTGAGTTTGGCCCATGGTAAAATGCATCGAAAATTCGGATTGCCATTTGAAATCCCAGTTCAGGATAGGATTAGGGTTCATTGAATTCAGAGCCCAGAACCAATGTCACCATCAGATTCGCAGGGGCTCTTAGAGGAAAGGAAAACAGAGTGTTCCTTTCTCACTTGAGTTTGGCCCATGGTAAAATTAACTGAAAATTCACATTGGCATTCAAAATCCTAGCTAGGGTTCAGGATCGTGTTCATGTGAGGCCTCCTTGAAGTCACAGCCCAGAACCGATGTCACCATTAGATTCGCAGGGGCTCTCAGAGGAATGGAAAGCAGAGAGTGTTCCTTTCTCACTTGATTTTGGCCCATTGTAAAATGCATCGAAAATTCGTATTGCCATTTGAAATCCCAGCTACTTTTCTGGATAGGTATTGGGTTAGGTTTAGGCTTCCTTGACATCAGGGCGAAAAATCTATGTCACCATCATATTTTCAGAGGGTCTCAGAGAAAAGTAAGACAGACTGTGTTTCTCTCTGACTTAATTTTGGCCTTTGGCAAAATTCACTGAAAATTCGGATTGCCATTTGAAATCCCTGGTAGGGTTCAGGTTTGGGTTAGGATTAGGCTTCCTTGAATTGAGAGCCCAGAACCAATCTCACCATCAGATTCGCAGGGGCTCTTAGAGGAAAGGAAAGCAGAGAGTGTTCCTTTCTCACTTGAGTTTGGCCCATGGTAAAATTAACTGAAAATTCATATTGGCATTCAAAATCCTAGCTAGGGTTCAGGATCGTGTTCATGTGAGGCCTCCTTGAAGTCACAGCCCAGAACCGATGTCACCATTAGATTCGCAGGGGCTCTCAGAGGAATGGAAAGCAGAGAGTGTTCCTTTCTCACTTGATTTTGGCCCATGGTAAAATGCATCGAAAATTCGTATTGCCATTTGAAATCCCAGCTACGTTTCTGGATAGGTATTGGGTTAGGTTTAGGCTTCCTTGACATCAGGGCGAAAAATCTGTATCACATTCAGATTTTCAGAGGGTCTCAGAGGAAAGTAAGACAGACTGTGTTTCTCTCTGACTTAATTTTGGCCTTCGGCAAAATTCACTGAAAATTCGGAATGCCATTTGAAATCTCTGGTAGGGTTCAGGTTTGGGTTAGGATTAGGCTTCCTTGAATTGAGAGCCCAGAACCGATGTCAACATCAGATTCGCAGGGTCTCTTAGAGGAAAGGAAAGCAGACAGTGTTCCTTTCTCACTTGATTTTGGCCCATGGTAAAATTAACTGAAAATTCGCTTTGGCATTCAAAATCCTAGCTAGGGTTCAGGATCGTGTTCACATTAGGCTTCCTTGAAGTCACAGCCCAGAACCGATGTCACCATCAGATTCACTGGGGCTCTTAGGGAAAAGGAAGGCAGACAGTGTTCCTTTCTCACTTGAGTTTGGCCCATGGTAAAATTCACTGAAAATTCGCATTGGCATTCAAAATCCTAGCTAGGGTTCAGGATCGTGTTCACATTAGGCTTCCTGGAAGTCAGGCCTTCAGCAAAATTCACTGAAAATTCGCTTCGGCATTCGAAATCCCAGCTAGGGTTCGGGTTCGGGTTAGGATTATGCTTCCTTGAAGTGAGAGCCCAGAACCAATGTCACCATCAGATTCGCAGGGGCTCTTAGAGGAAAGGAAAGCAGACAGTATTCCTTTCTCACTTGATTTTAGCCCATGGTAAAATTCACTGAAAATTCGCATTGGCATTCAAAATCCAAGCTAGGGTTCAGGATCGTGTTCACATTAGGCTTCCTTGAAGTCACAGCCAGGAACCGATGTCACCATTAGATTCGCAGGGGCTCTTAGAGGAAAGGAAAGCAGAGAGTGTTCCTTTCTCACTTGAGTTTGGCCCATGGTAAAATTAACTGAAAATTCATATTGGCATTTAAAATCCTAGCTAGGGTTCAGGATCGTGTTCATGTGAGGCCTCCTTGAAGTCACAGCCCAGAACCGATGTCACCATTAGATTCGCAGGGGCTCTCAGAGGAATGGAAAGCAGAGAGTGTTCCTTTCTCACTTGATTTTGGCCCATGGTAAATGCATCGAAAATTCGTATTGCCATTTGAAATCCCAGCTACGTTTCTGGATAGGTATTGGGTTAGGTTTAGGCTTCCTTGACATCAGGGCGAAAAATCTGTATCACATTCAGATTTTCAGAGGGTCTCAGAGGAAAGTAAGACAGACTGTGTTTCTCTCTGACTTAATTTTGGCCTTCGGCAAAATTCACTGAAAATTCGGAATGCCATTTGAAATCTCTGGTAGGGTTCAGGTTTGGGTTAGGATTAGGCTTCCTTGAATTGAGAGCCCAGAACCGATGTCAACATCAGATTCGCAGGGTCTCTTAGAGGAAAGGAAAGCAGACAGTGTTCCTTTCTCACTTGATTTTGGCCCATGGTAAAATTAACTGAAAATTCGCTTTGGCATTCAAAATCCTAGCTAGGGTTCAGGATCGTGTTCACATTAGGCTTCCTTGAAGTCACAGCCCAGAACCGATGTCACCATCAGATTCACTGGGGCTCTTAGGGAAAAGGAAGGCAGACAGTGTTCCTTTCTCACTTGAGTTTGGCCCATGGTAAAATTCACTGAAAATTCGCATTGGCATTCAAAATCCTAGCTAGGGTTCAGGATCGTGTTCACATTAGGCTTCCTGGAAGTCAGGCCTTCAGCAAAATTCACTGAAAATTCGCTTTGGCATTCGAAATCCCAGCTAGGGTTCGGGTTCGGGTTAGGATTACGCTTCCTTGAAGTGAGAGCCCAGAACCAATGTCACCATCAGATTCGCAGGGGCTCTTAGAGGTAAGGAAAACAGAGTGTTCCTTTCTCACTTGAGTTTGGCCCATGGTAAAATTAACTGAAAATTCACATTGGCATTCAAAATCCTAGCTAGGGTTCAGGATCGTGTTCATGTGAGGCCTCCTTGAAGTCACAGCCCAGAACCGATGTCACCATTAGATTCGCAGGGGCTCTCAGAGGAATGGAAAGCAGAGAGTGTTCCTTTCTCACTTGATTTTGGCCCATTGTAAAATGCATCGAAAATTCGTATTGCCATTTGAAATCCCAGCTACTTTTCTGGATAGGTATTGGGTTAGGTTTAGGCTTCCTTGACATCAGGGCGAAAAATCTATGTCACCATCATATTTTCAGAGGGTCTCAGAGAAAAGTAAGACAGACTGTGTTTCTCTCTGACTTAATTTTGGCCTTTGGCAAAATTCACTGAAAATTCGGATTGCCATTTGAAATCCCTGGTAGGGTTCAGGTTTGGGTTAGGATTAGGATTAGGCTTCCTTGAATTGAGAGCCCAGAACCAATCTCACCATCAGATTCGCAGGGGCTCTTAGAGGAAAGGAAAGCAGAGAGTGTTCCTTTCTCACTTGAGTTTGGCCCATGGTAAAATTAACTGAAAATTCATATTGGCATTCAAAATCCTAGCTAGGGTTCAGGATCGTGTTCATGTGAGGCCTCCTTGAAGTCACAGCCCAGAACCGATGTCACCATTAGATTCGCAGGGGCTCTCAGAGGAATGGAAAGCAGAGAGTGTTCCTTTCTCAATTGATTTTGGCCCATGGTAAAATGCATCGAAAATTCGTATTGCCATTTGAAATCCCAGCTACGTTTCTGGATAGGTATTGGGTTAGGTTTAGGCTTCCTTGACATCAGGGCGAAAAATCTGTATCACATTCAGATTTTCAGAGGGTCTCAGAGGAAAGTAAGACAGACTGTGTTTCTCTCTGACTTAATTTTGGCCTTCGGCAAAATTCACTGAAAATTCGGAATGCCATTTGAAATCTCTGGTAGGGTTCAGGTTTGGGTTAGGATTAGGCTTCCTTGAAGTGAGAGCCCAGAACCGATGTCAACATCAGATTCGCAGGGTCTCTTAGAGGAAAGGAAAGCAGACAGTGTTCCTTTCTCACTTGATTTTGGCCCATGGTAAAATTAACTGAAAATTCGCTTTGGCATTCAAAATCCTAGCTAGGGTTCAGGATCGTGTTCACATTAGGCTTCCTTGAAGTCACAGCCCAGAACCGATGTCACCATCAGATTCACAGGGGCTCTTAGGGAAAAGGAAGGCAGACAGTGTTCCTTTCTCCTTTGTATTTGTATTGGGTTAGGTTTAGGCTTCAATAAACTCAGAGCCCATAACCGAATTCACCATCAGATTCGCAGGGGCTCTTATAGGAAAGGAAAGCAGACAGTGTTCTTATCTCACTTTATTTTAGCCCATGATAAAATTCACTGAAAATTTGCCTTGGCATTCAAAATCCTAGCTAGGGTTCGGGTTAGGATTAGGGTTGATTGAAGTCAGAGCCCAGAACCAATGTCACCATCAGATTTACAGGGGCTCTTACAGGAGAGGAAGACAGACTGTGTTCCTCTCTGACTTGATTTTGGACTTCGGCAAAATTCACTGAAAATTCGGATTGCCATTTGAAATCGCTGGTAGGGTTCGGGTTCGGGTTAGGATTAGGCTTCCCTGAAGTGTCAACATCAGAATCGCAGGGTCTCTTAGAGGAAAGGAAAGCAGACAGTGTTCCTTTCTCACTTGATTTTGGCCCATGGTAAAATTAACTGAAAATTCGCTTTGGCATTCAAAATCCTAGCTAGGGTTCAGGATCGTGTTCACATTAGGCTTCCTTGAAGTCACAGCCCAGAACCGATGTCACCATCAGATTCACTGGGGCTCTTAGGGAAAAGGAAGGCAGAAAGTGTTCCTTTCTCACTTGAGTTTGGCCCATGGTAAAATTCACTGAAAATTCGCATTGGCATTCAAAATCCTAGCTAGGGTTCAGGATCGTGTTCACATTTGGCTTCCTGGAAGTCAGGCCTTCAGCAAAATTCACTGAAAATTCCCTTCGGCATTCGAAATCCCAGCTAGGGTTCGGGTTCGGGTTAGGATTACGCTTCCTTGAAGTGAGAGCCCAGAACCAATGTCACCATGAGATTCGCAGGGGCTCTTAGCGGAAAGGAAAGCAGACAGTATTCCTTTCTCACTTGATTTTAGCCCATGGTAAAATTCACTGAAAATTCGCATTGGCATTCAAAATCCAAGCTAGGGTTCGGGTTAGGATTAGGGTTGATTGAAGTCAGAGCCCAGAACCAATGTCACCATCAGATTTACAGGGGCTCTTACAGGAGAGGAAGACAGACTGTGTTCCTCTCTGACTTGATTTTGGCCTTCGGCAAAATTCACTGAAAATTCGGATTGCCATTTGAAATCGCTGGTAGGGTTCGGGTTCGGGTTAGGATTAGGCTTCCCTGAAGTGAGAGACCAGAACCGATGTCACCATTAGATTCGCAGGGGCTCTTATGAGAAAGGAAAGCAGACAGTGTTCTTTTCTCACTTTATTTTAGCCCATGGTAAAATTCACTGAAAATTCGCATTGGCATTCAAAATCCTAGCTAGGGTTCAGGATCGTGTTCACATTAGGCTTCCTGGAAGTCAGAGCCCAGAACCGATGTCACCATCAAATTCGCAGGGGCTCTTAGAGGAAAGGAAAACAGAGAGTGTTCCTCTCTCACTTGAGTTTGGCCCATGGTAAAATGCATCGAAAATTCGGATTGCCATTTGAAATCCCAGTTCGGGATAGGATTAGGGTTCATTGAATTTAGAGACCAGAACCAATGTCACCATCAGATTTGCAGGGGCTGTTAGAGGAAAGGAAAACAGAGAGTGTTCCTTTCTCACTTGAGTTTGGCCCATGGTAAAATTAACTGAAAATTCATATTGGCATTCAAAATCCTAGCTAGGGTTCAGGATCGTGTTCATGTGAGGCCTCCTTGAAGTCACAGCCCAGAACCGATGTCACCATTAGATTCGCAGGGGCTCTCAGATGAATGGAAAGCAGAGAGTGTTCCTTTCTCACTTGATTTTGGCCCATGGTAAAATGCATCGAAAATTTGTATTGCCATTTGAAATCCCAGCTACGTTTCTGGATAGGTATTGGGTTAGGTTTAGGCTTCCTTGACATCAGGGCGAAAAATCTGTATCACATTCAGATTTTCAGATGGTCTCAGAGGAAAGTAAGACAGACTGTGTTTCTCTCTGACTTAATTTTGGCCTTCGGCAAAATTCACTGAAAATTCGGAATGCCATCTGAAATCTCGGGTAGGGTTCAGGTTTGGGTTAGGATTAGGCTTCCTTGAATTGAGAGCCCAGAACCGATGTCAACATCAGATTCGCAAGGTCTCTTAGAGGAAAGGAAAGCAGACAGTGTTCCTTTCTCACTTGATTTTGGCCCATGGTAAAATTAACTGAAAATTCGCTTTGGCATTCAAAATCCTAGCTAGGGTTCAGGATCGTGTTCACATTAGGCTTCCTTGAAGTCACAGCCCAGAACCGATGTCACCATCAGATTCACTGGGGCTCTTAGGGAAAAGGAAGGCAGAAAGTGTTCCTTTCTCACTTGAGTTTGGCCCATGGTAAAATTCACTGAAAATTTGCATTGGCATTCAAAATCCTAGCTAGGGTTCAGGATCGTGTTCACATTTGGCTTCCTGGAAGTCAGGCCTTCAGCAAAATTCACTGAAAATTCCCTTCGGCATTCGAAATCCCAGCTAGGGTTCGGGTTCGGGTTAGGATTACGCTTCCTTGAAGTGAGAGCCCAGAACCAATGTCACCATGAGATTCGCAGGGGCTCTTAGCGGAAAGGAAAGCAGACAGTATTCCTTTCTCACTTGATTTTAGCCCATGGTAAAATTCACTGAAAATTCGCATTGGCATTCAAAATCCAAGCTAGGGTTCAGGATCGTGTTCACATTAGGCTTCCTTGAAGTCACAGCCAGGAACCGATGTCACCATTAGATTCGCAGGGGCTCTTAGAGGAAAGGAAAACAGAGAGTGTTCCTTTCTCACTTGAGTTTGGCCCATGGTAAAATTAACTGAAAATTCATATTGGCATTCAAAATCCTAGCTAGGGTTCAGGATCGTGTTCATGTGAGGCCTCCTTGAAGTCACAGCCCAGAACCGATGTCACCATTAGATTTGCAGGGGCTCTCAGAGGAATGGAAAGCAGAGCGTGTTCCTTTCTCACTTGATTTTGGCCCATGGTAAAATGCATCGAAAATTCGTATTGCCATTTGAAATCCCAGCTACGTTTCTGGATGGGTATTGGGTTAGGTTTAGGCTTCCTTGACATCAGGGCGAAAAATCTGTATCACATTCAGATTTTCAGAGGGTCTCAGAGGAAAGTAAGACAGACTGTGTTTCTCTCTGACTTAATTTTGGCCTTCGGCAAAATTCACTGAAAATTCGGAATGCCATTTGAAATCTCTGGTAGGGTTCAGGTTTGGGTTAGGATTAGGCTTCCTTGAATTGAGAGCCCAGAACCGATGTCAACATCAGATTCGCAGGGTCTCTTAGAGGAAAGGAAAGCAGACAGTGTTCCTTTCTCTCTTGATTTTGGCCCATGGTAAAATTAACTGAAAATTCGCTTTGGCATTCAAAATCCTAGCTAGGGTTCAGGATCGTGTTCACATTAGGCTTCCTTGAAGTCACAGCCCAGAACCGATGTCACCATCAGATTCACTGGGGCTCTTAGGGAAAAGCAAGGCAGACAGTGTTCCTTTCTCACTTGAGTTTGGCCCATGGTAAAATTCACTGAAAATTCGCATTGGCATTCAAAATCCTAGCTAGGGTTCAGGATCGTGTTCACATTTGGCTTCCTGGAAGTCAGGCCTTCAGCAAAATTCACTGAAAATTCCCATCGGCATTCGAAATCCCAGCTAGGGTTCGGGTTCGGGTTAGGATTACGCTTCCTTGAAGTGAGAGACCAGAACCAATGTCACCATGAGATTCGCAGGGGCTCTTAGCGGAAAGGAAAGCAGACAGTATTCCTTTCTCACTTGATTTTAGCCCATGGTAAAATTCACTGAAAATTCGCATTGGCATTCAAAATCCAAGCTAGGGTTCAGGATCGTGTTCACACTAGGCTTCCTTGAAGTCACAGCCAGGAACCGATGTCACCATTAGATTCGCAGGGGCTCTTAGAGGAAAGGAAAGCAGAGAGTGTTCCTTTCTCACTTGAGTTTGGCCCATGGTAAAATTAACTGAAAATTCATATTGGCATTCAAAATCCTAGCTAGGGTTCAGGATCGTGTTCATGTGAGGCCTCCTTGAAGTCACAGCCCAGAACCGATGTCACCATTAGATTTGCAGGGGCTCTCAGAGGAATGGAAAGCAGAGCGTGTTCCTTTCTCACTTGATTTTGGCCCATGGTAAAATGCATCGAAAATTCGTATTGCCATTTGAAATCCCAGCTACGGTTCTGGATAGGTATTGGGTTAGGTTTAGGCTTCCTTGACATCAGGGCGAAAAATCTGTATCACATTCAGATTTTCAGAGGGTCTCAGAGGAAAGTAAGACAGACTGTGTTTCTCTCTGACTTAATTTTGGCCTTCGGCAAAATTCACTGAAAATTCGGATTGCCATTTGAAATCTCTGGTAGGGTTCAGGTTTGGGTTAGGATTAGGCTTCCTTGAATTGAGAGCCCAGAACCGATGTCAACATCAGATTCGCAGGGCCTCTTAGAGGAAAGGAAAACAGAGAGTGTTCCTTATACACTTGAGTATGGCCCATGGTAAAATTAACTGAAAATTCACATTGGCATTCAAAATCCTAGCTAGGGTTTGGGATTGTGTTCATGTGAGGCTTCCTTGAAGTCACAGCCCAGAACCGATGTCACCATTAGATTCGCAGGGTCTCTTAGAGGAAAGGAAAGCAGACAGTGTTCCTTTCTCGCTTGATTTTGGCTCATGGTAAAATTAACTGAAAATTCGCTTTGGCATTCAAAATCCTAGCTAGGTTTCAGGATCGTGTTCACATTAGGCTTCCTGGAAGTCAGGCCTTCAGCAAAATTCACTGAAAATTCGCTTCGGCATTCGAAATCCCAGCTAGGGTTCGGGTTCGGGTTAGGATTACGCTTCCTTGAAGTGAGAGCCCAGAACCAATGTCACCATCAGATTCGCAGGGGCTCTTAGAGGAAAGGAAAGCAGACAGTGTTCCTTTCTCACTTGATTTTGGCCCATGGTAAAATTAACTGAAAATTCATATTGGCATTTAAAATCCTAGCTAGGGTTCAGGATCGTGTTCATGTGAGGCCTCCTTGAAGTCACAGCCCAGAACCGATGTCACCATTAGATTCGCAGGGGCTCTCAGAGGAATGGAAAGCAGAGAGTGTTCCTTTCTCACTTGATTTTGGCCCATGGTAAATGCATCGAAAATTCGTATTGCCATTTGAAATCCCAGCTACGTTTCTGGATAGGTATTGGGTTAGGTTTAGGCTTCCTTGACATCAGGGCGAAAAATCTGTATCACATTCAGATTTTCAGAGGGTCTCAGAGGAAAGTAAGACAGACTGTGTTTCTCTCTGACTTAATTTTGGCCTTCGGCAAAATTCACTGAAAATTCGGAATGCCATTTGAAATCTCTGGTAGGGTTCAGGTTTGGGTTAGGATTAGGCTTCCTTGAATTGAGAGCCCAGAACCGATGTCAACATCAGATTCGCAGGGTCTCTTAGAGGAAAGGAAAGCAGACAGTGTTCCTTTCTCACTTGATTTTGGCCCATGGTAAAATTAACTGAAAATTCGCTTTGGCATTCAAAATCCTAGCTAGGGTTCAGGATCGTGTTCACATTAGGCTTCCTTGAAGTCACAGCCCAGAACCGATGTCACCATCAGATTCACTGGGGCTCTTAGGGAAAAGGAAGGCAGACAGTGTTCCTTTCTCACTTGAGTTTGGCCCATGGTAAAATTCACTGAAAATTCGCATTGGCATTCAAAATCCTAGCTAGGGTTCAGGATCGTGTTCACATTAGGCTTCCTGGAAGTCAGGCCTTCAGCAAAATTCACTGAAAATTCGCTTTGGCATTCGAAATCCCAGCTAGGGTTCGGGTTCGGGTTAGGATTACGCTTCCTTGAAGTGAGAGCCCAGAACCAATGTCACCATCAGATTCGCAGGGGCTCTTAGAGGAAAGGAAAACAGAGTGTTCCTTTCTCACTTGAGTTTGGCCCATGGTAAAATTAACTGAAAATTCACATTGGCATTCAAAATCCTAGCTAGGGTTCAGGATCGTGTTCATGTGAGGCCTCCTTGAAGTCACAGCCCAGAACCGATGTCACCATTAGATTCGCAGGGGCTCTCAGAGGAATGGAAAGCAGAGAGTGTTCCTTTCTCACTTGATTTTGGCCCATTGTAAAATGCATCGAAAATTCGTATTGCCATTTGAAATCCCAGCTACTTTTCTGGATAGGTATTGGGTTAGGTTTAGGCTTCCTTGACATCAGGGCGAAAAATCTATGTCACCATCATATTTTCAGAGGGTCTCAGAGAAAAGTAAGACAGACTGTGTTTCTCTCTGACTTAATTTTGGCCTTTGGCAAAATTCACTGAAAATTCGGATTGCCATTTGAAATCCCTGGTAGGGTTCAGGTTTGTGTTAGGATTAGGATTAGGCTTCCTTGAATTGAGAGCCCAGAACCAATCTCACCATCAGATTCGCAGGGGCTCTTAGAGGAAAGGAAAGCAGAGAGTGTTCCTTTCTCACTTGAGTTTGGCCCATGGTAAAATTAACTGAAAATTCATATTGGCATTCAAAATCCTAGCTAGGGTTCAGGATCGTGTTCATGTGAGGCCTCCTTGAAGTCACAGCCCAGAACCGATGTCACCATTAGATTCGCAGGGGCTCTCAGAGGAATGGAAAGCAGAGAGTGTTCCTTTCTCAATTGATTTTGGCCCATGGTAAAATGCATCGAAAATTCGTATTGCCATTTGAAATCCCAGCTACGTTTCTGGATAGGTATTGGGTTAGGTTTAGGCTTCCTTGACATCAGGGCGAAAAATCTGTATCACATTCAGATTTTCAGAGGGTCTCAGAGGAAAGTAAGACAGACTGTGTTTCTCTCTGACTTAATTTTGGCCTTCGGCAAAATTCACTGAAAATTCGGAATGCCATTTGAAATCTCTGGTAGGGTTCAGGTTTGGGTTAGGATTAGGCTTCCTTGAAGTGAGAGCCCAGAACCGATGTCAACATCAGATTCGCAGGGTCTCTTAGAGGAAAGGAAAGCAGACAGTGTTCCTTTCTCACTTGATTTTGGCCCATGGTAAAATTAACTGAAAATTCGCTTTGGCATTCAAAATCCTAGCTAGGGTTCAGGATCGTGTTCACATTAGGCTTCCTTGAAGTCACAGCCCAGAACCGATGTCACCATCAGATTCACTGGGGCTCTTAGGGAAAAGGAAGGCAGAAAGTGTTCCTTTCTCGCTTGATTTTGGCCCATGGTAAAATTAACTGAAAATTCGCTTTGGCATTCAAAATCCTAGCTAGGGTTCAGGATCATGTTCACATTAGGCTTCCTTGAAGTCACAGCCCAGAACCGATGTCACCATCAGATTCACAGGGGCTCTTAGGGAAAAGGAAGGCAGACAGTGTTCCTTTCTCCTTTGTATTTGTATTGGGTTAGGTTTAGGCTTCAATAAACTCAGAGCCCATAACCGAATTCACCATCAGATTCGCAGGGGCTCTTATAGGAAAGGAAAGCAGACAGTGTTCTTATCTCACTTTATTTTAGCCCATGATAAAATTCACTGAAAATTTGCCTTGGCATTCAAAATCCTAGCTAGGGTTCGGGTTAGGATTAGGGTTGATTGAAGTCAGAGCCCAGAACCAATGTCACCATCAGATTTACAGGGGCTCTTACAGGAGAGGAAGACAGACTGTGTTCCTCTCTGACTTGATTTTGGACTTCGGCAAAATTCACTGAAAATTCGGATTGCCATTTGAAATCGCTGGTAGGGTTCGGGTTCGGGTTAGGATTAGGCTTCCCTGAAGTGTCAACATCAGAATCGCAGGGTCTCTTAGAGGAAAGGAAAGCAGACAGTGTTCCTTTCTCACTTGATTTTGGCCCATGGTAAAATTAACTGAAAATTCGCTTTGGCATTCAAAATCCTAGCTAGGGTTCAGGATCGTGTTCACATTAGGCTTCCTTGAAGTCACAGCCCAGAACCGATGTCACCATCAGATTCACTGGGGCTCTTAGGGAAAAGGAAGGCAGAAAGTGTTCCTTTCTCACTTGAGTTTGGCCCATGGTAAAATTCACTGAAAATTCGCATTGGCATTCAAAATCCTAGCTAGGGTTCAGGATCGTGTTCACATTTGGCTTCCTGGAAGTCAGGCCTTCAGCAAAATTCACTGAAAATTCCCTTCGGCATTCGAAATCCCAGCTAGGGTTCGGGTTCGGGTTAGGATTACGCTTCCTTGAAGTGAGAGCCCAGAACCAATGTCACCATGAGATTCGCAGGGGCTCTTAGCGGAAAGGAAAGCAGACAGTATTCCTTTCTCACTTGATTTTAGCCCATGGTAAAATTCACTGAAAATTCGCATTGGCATTCAAAATCCAAGCTAGGGTTCGGGTTAGGATTAGGGTTGATTGAAGTCAGAGCCCAGAACCAATGTCACCATCAGATTTACAGGGGCTCTTACAGGAGAGGAAGACAGACTGTGTTCCTCTCTGACTTGATTTTGGCCTTCGGCAAAATTCACTGAAAATTCGGATTGCCATTTGAAATCGCTGGTAGGGTTCGGGTTCGGGTTAGGATTAGGCTTCCCTGAAGTGAGAGACCAGAACCGATGTCACCATTAGATTCGCAGGGGCTCTTATGAGAAAGGAAAGCAGACAGTGTTCTTTTCTCACTTTATTTTAGCCCATGGTAAAATTCACTGAAAATTCGCATTGGCATTCAAAATCCTAGCTAGGGTTCAGGATCGTGTTCACATTAGGCTTCCTGGAAGTCAGAGCCCAGAACCGATGTCACCATCAAATTCGCAGGGGCTCTTAGAGGAAAGGAAAACAGAGAGTGTTCCTCTCTCACTTGAGTTTGGCCCATGGTAAAATGCATCGAAAATTCGGATTGCCATTTGAAATCCCAGTTCGGGATAGGATTAGGGTTCATTGAATTTAGAGACCAGAACCAATGTCACCATCAGATTTGCAGGGGCTGTTAGAGGAAAGGAAAACAGAGAGTGTTCCTTTCTCACTTGAGTTTGGCCCATGGTAAAATTAACTGAAAATTCATATTGGCATTCAAAATCCTAGCTAGGGTTCAGGATCGTGTTCATGTGAGGCCTCCTTGAAGTCACAGCCCAGAACCGATGTCACCATTAGATTCGCAGGGGCTCTCAGATGAATGGAAAGCAGAGAGTGTTCCTTTCTCACTTGATTTTGGCCCATGGTAAAATGCATCGAAAATTTGTATTGCCATTTGAAATCCCAGCTACGTTTCTGGATAGGTATTGGGTTAGGTTTAGGCTTCCTTGACATCAGGGCGAAAAATCTGTATCACATTCAGATTTTCAGATGGTCTCAGAGGAAAGTAAGACAGACTGTGTTTCTCTCTGACTTAATTTTGGCCTTCGGCAAAATTCACTGAAAATTCGGAATGCCATCTGAAATCTCGGGTAGGGTTCAGGTTTGGGTTAGGATTAGGCTTCCTTGAATTGAGAGCCCAGAACCGATGTCAACATCAGATTCGCAGGGTCTCTTAGAGGAAAGGAAAGCAGACAGTGTTCCTTTCTCACTTGATTTTGGCCCATGGTAAAATTAACTGAAAATTCGCTTTGGCATTCAAAATCCTAGCTAGGGTTCAGGATCGTGTTCACATTAGGCTTCCTTGAAGTCACAGCCCAGAACCGATGTCACCATCAGATTCACTGGGGCTCTTAGGGAAAAGGAAGGCAGAAAGTGTTCCTTTCTCACTTGAGTTTGGCCCATGGTAAAATTCACTGAAAATTCGCATTGGCATTCAAAATCCTAGCTAGGGTTCAGGATCGTGTTCACATTTGGCTTCCTGGAAGTCAGGCCTTCAGCAAAATTCACTGAAAATTCCCTTCGGCATTCGAAATCCCAGCTAGGGTTCGGGTTCGGGTTAGGATTACGCTTCCTTGAAGTGAGAGCCCAGAACCAATGTCACCATGAGATTCGCAGGGGCTCTTAGCGGAAAGGAAAGCAGACAGTATTCCTTTCTCACTTGATTTTAGCCCATGGTAAAATTCACTGAAAATTCGCATTGGCATTCAAAATCCAAGCTAGGGTTCAGGATCGTGTTCACATTAGGCTTCCTTGAAGTCACAGCCAGGAACCGATGTCACCATTAGATTCGCAGGGGCTCTTAGAGGAAAGGAAAACAGAGAGTGTTCCTTTCTCACTTGAGTTTGGCCCATGGTAAAATTAACTGAAAATTCATATTGGCATTCAAAATCCTAGCTAGGGTTCAGGATCGTGTTCATGTGAGGCCTCCTTGAAGTCACAGCCCAGAACCGATGTCACCATTAGATTTGCAGGGGCTCTCAGAGGAATGGAAAGCAGAGCGTGTTCCTTTCTCACTTGATTTTGGCCCATGGTAAAATGCATCGAAAATTCGTATTGCCATTTGAAATCCCAGCTACGTTTCTGGATGGGTATTGGGTTAGGTTTAGGCTTCCTTGACATCAGGGCGAAAAATCTGTATCACATTCAGATTTTCAGAGGGTCTCAGAGGAAAGTAAGACAGACTGTGTTTCTCTCTGACTTAATTTTGGCCTTCGGCAAAATTCACTGAAAATTCGGAATGCCATTTGAAATCTCTGGTAGGGTTCAGGTTTGGGTTAGGATTAGGCTTCCTTGAATTGAGAGCCCAGAACCGATGTCAACATCAGATTCGCAGGGTCTCTTAGAGGAAAGGAAAGCAGACAGTGTTCCTTTCTCACTTGATTTTGGCCCATGGTAAAATTAACTGAAAATTCGCTTTGGCATTCAAAATCCTAGCTAGGGTTCAGGATCGTGTTCACATTAGGCTTCCTTGAAGTCACAGCCCAGAACCGATGTCACCATCAGATTCACTGGGGCTCTTAGGGAAAAGGAAGGCAGACAGTGTTCCTTTCTCACTTGAGTTTGGCCCATGGTAAAATTCACTGAAAATTCGCATTGGCATTCAAAATCCTAGCTAGGGTTCAGGATCGTGTTCACATTAGGCTTCCTGGAAGTCAGGCCTTCAGCAAAATTCACTGAAAATTCGCTTTGGCATTCGAAATCCCAGCTAGGGTTCGGGTTCGGGTTAGGATTACGCTTCCTTGAAGTGAGAGCCCAGAACCAATGTCACCATCAGATTCGCAGGGGCTCTTAGAGGAAAGGAAAACAGAGTGTTCCTTTCTCACTTGAGTTTGGCCCATGGTAAAATTAACTGAAAATTCACATTGGCATTCAAAATCCTAGCTAGGGTTCAGGATCGTGTTCATGTGAGGCCTCCTTGAAGTCACAGCCCAGAACCGATGTCACCATTAGATTCGCAGGGGCTCTCAGAGGAATGGAAAGCAGAGAGTGTTCCTTTCTCACTTGATTTTGGCCCATTGTAAAATGCATCGAAAATTCGTATTGCCATTTGAAATCCCAGCTACTTTTCTGATAGGTATTGGGTTAGGTTTAGGCTTCCTTGACATCAGGGCGAAAAATCTATGTCACCATCATATTTTCAGAGGGTCTCAGAGAAAAGTAAGACAGACTGTGTTTCTCTCTGACTTAATTTTGGCCTTTGGCAAAATTCACTGAAAATTCGGATTGCCATTTGAAATCCCTGGTAGGGTTCAGGTTTGTGTTAGGATTAGGATTAGGCTTCCTTGAATTGAGAGCCCAGAACCAATCTCACCATCAGATTCGCAGGGGCTCTTAGAGGAAAGGAAAGCAGAGAGTGTTCCTTTCTCACTTGAGTTTGGCCCATGGTAAAATTAACTGAAAATTCATATTGGCATTCAAAATCCTAGCTAGGGTTCAGGATCGTGTTCATGTGAGGCCTCCTTGAAGTCACAGCCCAGAACCGATGTCACCATTAGATTCGCAGGGGCTCTCAGAGGAATGGAAAGCAGAGAGTGTTCCTTTCTCAATTGATTTTGGCCCATGGTAAAATGCATCGAAAATTCGTATTGCCATTTGAAATCCCAGCTACGTTTCTGGATAGGTATTGGGTTAGGTTTAGGCTTCCTTGACATCAGGGCGAAAAATCTGTATCACATTCAGATTTTCAGAGGGTCTCAGAGGAAAGTAAGACAGACTGTGTTTCTCTCTGACTTAATTTTGGCCTTCGGCAAAATTCACTGAAAATTCGGAATGCCATTTGAAATCTCTGGTAGGGTTCAGGTTTGGGTTAGGATTAGGCTTCCTTGAAGTGAGAGCCCAGAACCGATGTCAACATCAGATTCGCAGGGTCTCTTAGAGGAAAGGAAAGCAGACAGTGTTCCTTTCTCACTTGATTTTGGCCCATGGTAAAATTAACTGAAAATTCGCTTTGGCATTCAAAATCCTAGCTAGGGTTCAGGATCGTGTTCACATTAGGCTTCCTTGAAGTCACAGCCCAGAACCGATGTCACCATCAGATTCACTGGGGCTCTTAGGGAAAAGGAAGGCAGAAAGTGTTCCTTTCTCGCTTGATTTTGGCCCATGGTAAAATTAACTGAAAATTCGCTTTGGCATTCAAAATCCTAGCTAGGGTTCAGGATCATGTTCACATTAGGCTTCCTTGAAGTCACAGCCCAGAACCGATGTCACCATCAGATTCACAGGGGCTCTTAGGGAAAAGGAAGGCAGACAGTGTTCCTTTCTCCTTTGTATTTGTATTGGGTTAGGTTTAGGCTTCAATAAACTCAGAGCCCATAACCGAATTCACCATCAGATTCGCAGGGGCTCTTATAGGAAAGGAAAGCAGACAGTGTTCTTATCTCACTTTATTTTAGCCCATGATAAAATTCACTGAAAATTTGCCTTGGCATTCAAAATCCTAGCTAGGGTTCGGGTTAGGATTAGGGTTGATTGAAGTCAGAGCCCAGAACCAATGTCACCATCAGATTTACAGGGGCTCTTACAGGAGAGGAAGACAGACTGTGTTCCTCTCTGACTTGATTTTGGACTTCGGCAAAATTCACTGAAAATTCGGATTGCCATTTGAAATCGCTGGTAGGGTTCGGGTTCGGGTTAGGATTAGGCTTCCCTGAAGTGTCAACATCAGAATCGCAGGGTCTCTTAGAGGAAAGGAAAGCAGACAGTGTTCCTTTCTCACTTGATTTTGGCCCATGGTAAAATTAACTGAAAATTCGCTTTGGCATTCAAAATCCTAGCTAGGGTTCAGGATCGTGTTCACATTAGGCTTCCTTGAAGTCACAGCCCAGAACCGATGTCACCATCAGATTCACTGGGGCTCTTAGGGAAAAGGAAGGCAGAAAGTGTTCCTTTCTCACTTGAGTTTGGCCCATGGTAAAATTCACTGAAAATTCGCATTGGCATTCAAAATCCTAGCTAGGGTTCAGGATCGTGTTCACATTTGGCTTCCTGGAAGTCAGGCCTTCAGCAAAATTCACTGAAAATTCCCTTCGGCATTCGAAATCCCAGCTAGGGTTCGGGTTCGGGTTAGGATTACGCTTCCTTGAAGTGAGAGCCCAGAACCAATGTCACCATGAGATTCGCAGGGGCTCTTAGCGGAAAGGAAAGCAGACAGTATTCCTTTCTCACTTGATTTTAGCCCATGGTAAAATTCACTGAAAATTCGCATTGGCATTCAAAATCCAAGCTAGGGTTCGGGTTAGGATTAGGGTTGATTGAAGTCAGAGCCCAGAACCAATGTCACCATCAGATTTACAGGGGCTCTTACAGGAGAGGAAGACAGACTGTGTTCCTCTCTGACTTGATTTTGGCCTTCGGCAAAATTCACTGAAAATTCGGATTGCCATTTGAAATCGCTGGTAGGGTTCGGGTTCGGGTTAGGATTAGGCTTCCCTGAAGTGAGAGACCAGAACCGATGTCACCATTAGATTCGCAGGGGCTCTTATGAGAAAGGAAAGCAGACAGTGTTCTTTTCTCACTTTATTTTAGCCCATGGTAAAATTCACTGAAAATTCGCATTGGCATTCAAAATCCTAGCTAGGGTTCAGGATCGTGTTCACATTAGGCTTCCTGGAAGTCAGAGCCCAGAACCGATGTCACCATCAAATTCGCAGGGGCTCTTAGAGGAAAGGAAAACAGAGAGTGTTCCTCTCTCACTTGAGTTTGGCCCATGGTAAAATGCATCGAAAATTCGGATTGCCATTTGAAATCCCAGTTCGGGATAGGATTAGGGTTCATTGAATTTAGAGACCAGAACCAATGTCACCATCAGATTTGCAGGGGCTGTTAGAGGAAAGGAAAACAGAGAGTGTTCCTTTCTCACTTGAGTTTGGCCCATGGTAAAATTAACTGAAAATTCATATTGGCATTCAAAATCCTAGCTAGGGTTCAGGATCGTGTTCATGTGAGGCCTCCTTGAAGTCACAGCCCAGAACCGATGTCACCATTAGATTCGCAGGGGCTCTCAGATGAATGGAAAGCAGAGAGTGTTCCTTTCTCACTTGATTTTGGCCCATGGTAAAATGCATCGAAAATTTGTATTGCCATTTGAAATCCCAGCTACGTTTCTGGATAGGTATTGGGTTAGGTTTAGGCTTCCTTGACATCAGGGCGAAAAATCTGTATCACATTCAGATTTTCAGATGGTCTCAGAGGAAAGTAAGACAGACTGTGTTTCTCTCTGACTTAATTTTGGCCTTCGGCAAAATTCACTGAAAATTCGGAATGCCATCTGAAATCTCGGGTAGGGTTCAGGTTTGGGTTAGGATTAGGCTTCCTTGAATTGAGAGCCCAGAACCGATGTCAACATCAGATTCGCAGGGTCTCTTAGAGGAAAGGAAAGCAGACAGTGTTCCTTTCTCACTTGATTTTGGCCCATGGTAAAATTAACTGAAAATTCGCTTTGGCATTCAAAATCCTAGCTAGGGTTCAGGATCGTGTTCACATTAGGCTTCCTTGAAGTCACAGCCCAGAACCGATGTCACCATCAGATTCACTGGGGCTCTTAGGGAAAAGGAAGGCAGAAAGTGTTCCTTTCTCACTTGAGTTTGGCCCATGGTAAAATTCACTGAAAATTCGCATTGGCATTCAAAATCCTAGCTAGGGTTCAGGATCGTGTTCACATTTGGCTTCCTGGAAGTCAGGCCTTCAGCAAAATTCACTGAAAATTCCCTTCGGCATTCGAAATCCCAGCTAGGGTTCGGGTTCGGGTTAGGATTACGCTTCCTTGAAGTGAGAGCCCAGAACCAATGTCACCATGAGATTCGCAGGGGCTCTTAGCGGAAAGGAAAGCAGACAGTATTCCTTTCTCACTTGATTTTAGCCCATGGTAAAATTCACTGAAAATTCGCATTGGCATTCAAAATCCAAGCTAGGGTTCAGGATCGTGTTCACATTAGGCTTCCTTGAAGTCACAGCCAGGAACCGATGTCACCATTAGATTCGCAGGGGCTCTTAGAGGAAAGGAAAACAGAGAGTGTTCCTTTCTCACTTGAGTTTGGCCCATGGTAAAATTAACTGAAAATTCATATTGGCATTCAAAATCCTAGCTAGGGTTCAGGATCGTGTTCATGTGAGGCCTCCTTGAAGTCACAGCCCAGAACCGATGTCACCATTAGATTTGCAGGGGCTCTCAGAGGAATGGAAAGCAGAGCGTGTTCCTTTCTCACTTGATTTTGGCCCATGGTAAAATGCATCGAAAATTCGTATTGCCATTTGAAATCCCAGCTACGTTTCTGGATGGGTATTGGGTTAGGTTTAGGCTTCCTTGACATCAGGGCGAAAAATCTGTATCACATTCAGATTTTCAGAGGGTCTCAGAGGAAAGTAAGACAGACTGTGTTTCTCTCTGACTTAATTTTGGCCTTCGGCAAAATTCACTGAAAATTCGGAATGCCATTTGAAATCTCTGGTAGGGTTCAGGTTTGGGTTAGGATTAGGCTTCCTTGAATTGAGAGCCCAGAACCGATGTCAACATCAGATTCGCAGGGTCTCTTAGAGGAAAGGAAAGCAGACAGTGTTCCTTTCTCACTTGATTTTGGCCCATGGTAAAATTAACTGAAAATTCGCTTTGGCATTCAAAATCCTAGCTAGGGTTCAGGATCGTGTTCACATTAGGCTTCCTTGAAGTCACAGCCCAGAACCGATGTCACCATCAGATTCACTGGGGCTCTTAGGGAAAAGCAAGGCAGACAGTGTTCCTTTCTCACTTGAGTTTGGCCCATGGTAAAATTCACTGAAAATTCGCATTGGCATTCAAAATCCTAGCTAGGGTTCAGGATCGTGTTCACATTTGGCTTCCTGGAAGTCAGGCCTTCAGCAAAATTCACTGAAAATTCCCTTCGGCATTCGAAATCCCAGCTAGGGTTCGGGTTCGGGTTAGGATTACGCTTCCTTGAAGTGAGAGACCAGAACCAATGTCACCATGAGATTCGCAGGGGCTCTTAGCGGAAAGGAAAGCAGACAGTATTCCTTTCTCACTTGATTTTAGCCCATGGTAAAATTCACTGAAAATTCGCATTGGCATTCAAAATCCAAGCTAGGGTTCAGGATCGTGTTCACACTAGGCTTCCTTGAAGTCACAGCCAGGAACCGATGTCACCATTAGATTCGCAGGGGCTCTTAGAGGAAAGGAAAGCAGAGAGTGTTCCTTTCTCACTTGAGTTTGGCCCATGGTAAAATTAACTGAAAATTCATATTGGCATTCAAAATCCTAGCTAGGGTTCAGGATCGTGTTCATGTGAGGCCTCCTTGAAGTCACAGCCCAGAACCGATGTCACCATTAGATTTGCAGGGGCTCTCAGAGGAATGGAAAGCAGAGCGTGTTCCTTTCTCACTTGATTTTGGCCCATGGTAAAATGCATCGAAAATTCGTATTGCCATTTGAAATCCCAGCTACGGTTCTGGATAGGTATTGGGTTAGGTTTAGGCTTCCTTGACATCAGGGCGAAAAATCTGTATCACATTCAGATTTTCAGAGGGTCTCAGAGGAAAGTAAGACAGACTGTGTTTCTCTCTGACTTAATTTTGGCCTTCGGCAAAATTCACTGAAAATTCGGATTGCCATTTGAAATCTCTGGTAGGGTTCAGGTTTGGGTTAGGATTAGGCTTCCTTGAATTGAGAGCCCAGAACCGATGTCAACATCAGATTCGCAGGGCCTCTTAGAGGAAAGGAAAACAGAGAGTGTTCCTTATACACTTGAGTATGGCCCATGGTAAAATTAACTGAAAATTCACATTGGCATTCAAAATCCTAGCTAGGGTTTGGGATTGTGTTCATGTGAGGCTTCCTTGAAGTCACAGCCCAGAACCGATGTCACCATTAGATTCGCAGGGTCTCTTAGAGGAAAGGAAAGCAGACAGTGTTCCTTTCTCGCTTGATTTTGGCTCATGGTAAAATTAACTGAAAATTCGCTTTGGCATTCAAAATCCTAGCTAGGTTTCAGGATCATGTTCACATTAGGCTTCCTGGAAGTCAGGCCTTCAGCAAAATTCACTGAAAATTCGCTTCGGCATTCGAAATCCCAGCTAGGGTTCGGGTTCGGGTTAGGATTACGCTTCCTTGAAGTGAGAGCCCAGAACCAATGTCACCATCAGATTCGCAGGGGCTCTTAGAGGAAAGGAAAGCAGACAGTATTCCTTTCTCACTTGATTTTAGCCCATGGTAAAATTCACTGAAAATTTGCATTGGCATTCAAAATCCAAGCTAGGGTTCAGGATCGTGTTCACATTAGGCTTCCTTGATGTCACAGCCAGGAACCGATGTCACCATTAGATTCGCAGGGGCTCTTAGAGGAAAGGAAAGCAGAGAGTGTTCCTTTCTCACTTGAGTTTGGCCCATGGTAAAATTAACTGAAAATTCATATTGGCATTCAAAATCCTAGCTAGGGTTCAGGATCGTGTTCATGTGAGGCCTCCTTGAAGTCACAGCCCAGAACCGATGTCACCATTAGATTCGCAGGGTCTCTTAGAGGAAAGTAAAGCAGACAGTGTTCCTTTCTCACTTGATTTTGGCTCATGGTAAAATTAACTGAAAATTCGCTTTGGCATTCAAAATCCTAGCTAGGGTTCAGGATCGTGTTCACATTAGGCTTCCTTGAAGTCACTGCCCAGAACCGATGTCACCATCAGATTCACAGGGGCTCTTAGGGAAAAGGAAGGCAGACAGTGTTCCTTTCTCCTTTGTATTTGTATTGGGTTAGGTTTAGGCTTCAATAAACTCAGAGCCCATAACCGAATTCACCATCAGATTCGCAGGGGCTCTTATAGGAAAGGAAAGCAGACAGTGTTCTTATCTCACTTTATTTTAGCCCATGATAAAATTCACTGAAAATTTGCCTTGGCATTCAAAATCCTAGCTAGGGTTCGGGTTAGGATTAGGGTTGATTGAAGTCAGAGCCCAGAACCAATGTCACCATCAGATTTACAGGGGCTCTTACAGGAGAGGAAGACAGACTGTGTTCCTCTTTGACTTGATTTTGGCCTTCGGCAAAATTCACTGAAAATTCGGATTGCCATTTGAAATCGCTGGTAGGGTTCGGGTTCGGGTTAGGATTAGGCTTCCCTGAAGTGAGAGACCAGAACCGATGTCACCATTAGATTCGCAGGGGCTCTTATAAGAAAGGAAAGCAGACAGTGTTCTTTTCTCACTTTATTTTAGCCCATGGTAAAATTCACTGAAAATTCGCATTGGCATTCAAAATCCTAGCTAGGGTTCAGGATCGTGTTCACATTAGGCTTCCTGGAAGTCAGAGCCCAGAACCGATGTCACCATCAGATTCGCAGGGGCTCTTAGAGGAAAGGAAAACAGAGAGTGTTCCTCTCTCACTTGAGTTTGGCCCATGGTAAAATGCATCGAAAATTCGGATTGCCATTTGAAATCCCAGTTCGGGATAGGATTAGGGTTCATTGAATTTAGAGACCAGAACCAATGTCACCATCAGATTTGCAGGGGCTCTTAGAGGAAAGGAAAACAGAGAGTGTTCCTTTCTCACTTGAGTTTGGCCCATGGTAAAATTAACTGAAAATTCATATTGGCATTCAAAATCCTAGCTAGGGTTCAGGATCGTGTTCATGTGAGGCCTCCTTGAAGTCACAGCCCAGAACTGATGTCACCATTAGACTCGCAGGGGCTCTTAGAGGAAAGGAAAGCAGACAGTATTCCTTTCTCACTTGATTTTAGCCCATGGTAAAATTCACTGAAAATTTGCATTGGCATTCAAAATCCAAGCTAGGGTTCAGGATCGTGTTCACATTAGGCTTCCTGGAAGTCAGAGCCCAGAACCAATGTCACCATCAGAATCGCAGGGGCTCTTAGAGGAAAGGAAAACAGAGAGTGTTCCTTTCTCACTTGAGTTTGGCCCATGGTAAAATTCACTGAAAATTCGCATTGGCATTCAAAATCCTAGCTAGGGTTCAGGATCGTGTTCACATTAGGCTTCCTGGAAGTCAGAGCCCAGAACCGATGTCACCATAAGATTCGCAGGGGCTCTTAGAGGAAAGGAAAACAGAGAGTGTTCCTCTCTCACTTGAGTTTGGCCCATGGTAAAATGCATCGAAAATTCGGATTGCCATTTGAAATCCCAGTTCAGGATAGGATTAGGGTTCATTGAATTCAGAGCCCAGAACCAATGTCACCATCAGATTCGCAGGGGCTCTTAGAGGAAAGGAAAACAGAGTGTTCCTTTCTCACTTGAGTTTGGCCCATGGTAAAATTAACTGAAAATTCACATTGGCATTAAAAATCCTAGCTAGGGTTCAGGATCGTGTTCATGTGAGGCCTCCTTGAAGTCACAGCCCAGAACCGATGTCACCATTAGATTCGCAGGGGCTCTCAGAGGAATGGAAAGCAGAGAGTGTTCCTTTCTCACTTCATTTTGGCCCATGGTAAAATGCATCGAAAATTCGTATTGCCATTTGAAATCCCAGCTACGTTTCTGGATAGGTATTGGGTTAGGTTTAGGCTTCCTTGACATCAGGGCGAAAAATCTGTATCACATTCAGATTTTCAGAGGGTCTCAGAGGAAAGTAAGACAGACTGTGTTTCTCTCTGACTTAATTTTGGCCTTCGGCAAAATTCACTGAAAATTCGGAATGCCATTTGAAATCTCTGGTAGGGTTCAGGTTTGGGTTAGGATTAGGCTTCCTTGAATTGAGAGCCCAGAACCGATGTCAACATCAGATTCGCAGGGTCTCTTAGAGGAAAGGAAAGCAGACAGTGTTCCTTTCTCACTTGATTTTGGCCCATGGTAAAATTAACTGAAAATTCGCTTTGGCATTCAAAATCCTAGCTAGGGTTCAGGATCGTGTTCACATTAGGCTTCCTTGAAGTCACAGCCCAGAACCGATGTCACCATCAGATTCACTGGGGCTCTTAGGGAAAAGGAAGGCAGACAGTGTTCCTTTCTCACTTGAGTTTGGCCCATGGTAAAATTCACTGAAAATTCGCATTGGCATTCAAAATCCTAGCTAGGGTTCAGGATCGTGTTCACATTAGGCTTCCTGGAAGTCAGGCCTTCAGCAAAATTCACTGAAAATTCGCTTTGGCATTCGAAATCCCAGCTAGGGTTCGGGTTCGGGTTAGGATTACGCTTCCTTGAAGTGAGAGCCCAGAACAAATGTCACCATCAGATTCGCAGGGGCTCTTAGAGGAAAGGAAAGCAGACAGTATTCCTTTCTCACTTGATTTTAGCCCATGGTAAAATTCACTGAAAATTTGCATTGGCATTCAAAATCCAAGCTAGGGTTCAGGATCGTGTTCACATTAGGCTTCCTGGAAGTCAGAGCCCAGAACCAATGTCACCATCAGATTCGCAGGGGCTCTTAGAGGAAAGGAAAACAGAGAGTGTTCCTTTCTCACTTGAGTTTGGCCCATGGTAAAATTCACTGAAAATTCGCATTGGCATTCAAAATCCTAGCTAGGGTTCAGGATCGTGTTCACATTAGGCTTCCTGGAAGTCAGAGCCCAGAACCGATGTCACCATAAGATTCGCAGGGGCTCTTAGAGGAAAGGAAAACAGAGAGTGTTCCTCTCTCACTTGAGTTTGGCCCATGGTAAAATGCATCGAAAATTCGGATTGCCATTTGAAATCCCAGTTCAGGATAGGATTAGGGTTCATTGAATTCAGAGCCCAGAACCAATGTCACCATCAGATTCGCAGGGGCTCTTAGAGGAAAGGAAAACAGAGTGTTCCTTTCTCACTTGAGTTTGGCCCATGGTAAAATTAACTGAAAATTCACATTGGCATTCAAAATCCTAGCTAGGGTTCAGGATCGTGTTCATGTGAGGCCTCCTTGAAGTCACAGCCCAGAACCGATGTCACCATTAGATTCGCAGGGGCTCTCAGAGGAATGGAAAGCAGAGAGTGTTCCTTTCTCACTTGATTTTGGCCCATGGTAAAATGCATCGAAAATTCGTATTGCCATTTGAAATCCCAGCTACGTTTCTGGATAGGTATTGGGTTAGGTTTAGGCTTCCTTGACATCAGGGCGAAAAATCTATATCACATTCAGATTTTCAGAGGGTCTCAGAGGAAAGTAAGACAGACTGTGTTTCTCTCTGACTTAATTTTGGCCTTCGGCAAAATTCACTGAAAATTCGGAATGCCATTTGAAATCTCTGGTAGGGTTCAGGTTTCGGTTAGGATTAGGCTTCCTTGAAGTGAGAGCCCAGAACCGATGTCAACATCAGATTCGCAGGGTCTCTTAGAGGAAAGGAAAGCAGACAGTGTTCCTTTCTCACTTGATTTTGGCCCATGGTAAAATTAACTGAAAATTGGCTTTGGCATTCAAAATCCTAGCTAGGGTTCAGGATCGTGTTCACATTAGGCTTCCTTGAAGTCACAGCCCAGAACCGATGTCACCATCAGATTCACAGGGGCTCTTAGGGAAAAGGAAGGCAGACAGTGTTCCTTTCTCCTTTGTATAGGTATTGGATTAGGTTTAGGCTTCAATAAACTCAGAGCCCATAACCGAATTCACCATCAGATTCGCAGGGGCTCTTAGAAGAAAGGAAAGCAGACAGTGTTTTTTTTCTCACTTGATTTTAGCCCATGGTAAAATTCACTGATAATTTGCATAGGCATTCAAAATCCTAGCTAGGGTTCAGGATCGTGTTCATGTGAGGCCTCCTTGAAGTCACAGCCCAGAACCGATGTCACCATTAGATTCGCAGGGGCTCTCAGAGGAATGGAAAGCAGAGAGTGTTCCTTTCTCACTTGATTTTGGCCCATGGTAAAATGCATCGAAAATTCGTATTGCCATTTGAAATCCCAGCTACGTTTCTGGATAGGTATTGGGTTAGGTTTAGGCTTCCTTGACATCAGGGCGAAAAATCTGTATCACATTCAGATTTTCAGAGGGTCTCAGAGGAAAGTAAGACAGACTGTGTTTCTCTCTGACTTAATTTTGGCCTTCGGCAAAATTCACTGAAAATTCGGAATGCCATTTGAAATCTCTGGTAGGGTTCAGGTTTGGGTTAGGATTAGGCTTCCTTGAATTGAGAGCCCAGAACCGATGTCAACATCAGATTCGCAGGGTCTCTTAGAGGAAAGGAAAGCAGACAGTGTTCCTTTCTCACTTGATTTTGGCCCATGGTAAAATTAACTGAAAATTCGCTTTGGCATTCAAAATCCTAGCTAGGGTTCAGGATCGTGTTCACATTAGGCTTCCTTGAAGTCACAGCCCAGAACCGATGTCACCATCAGATTCACTGGGGCTCTTAGGGAAAAGGAAGGCAGACAGTGTTCCTTTCTCACTTGAGTTTGGCCCATGGTAAAATTCACTGAAAATTCGCATTGGCATTCAAAATCCTAGCTAGGGTTCAGGATCGTGTTCACATTAGTCTTCCTGGAAGTCAGGCCTTCAGCAAAATTCACTGAAAATTCGCTTTGGCATTCGAAATCCCAGCTAGGGTTCGGGTTCGGGTTAGGATTACGCTTCCTTGAAGTGAGAGCCCAGAACCAATGTCACCATCAGATTCGCAGGGGCTCTTAGAGGAAAGGAAAGCAGACAGTATTCCTTTCTCACTTGATTTTAGCCCATGGTAAAATTCACTGAAAATTTGCATTGGCATTCAAAATCCTAGCTAGGGTTCAGGATCGTGTTCACATTAGGCTTCCTTGAAGTCACAGCCCAGAACCGATGTCACCATCAGATTCACTGGGGCTCTTAGGGAAAAGAAAGGCAGACAGTGTTCCTTTCTCACTTGAGTTTGGCCCATGGTAAAATTCACTGAAAATTCGCATTGGCATTCAAAATCCTAGCTAGGGTTCAGGATCGTGTTCACATTAGGCTTCCTGGAAGTCAGGCCTTCAGCAAAATTCACTGAAAATTCGCTTTGGCATTCGAAATCCCAGCTAGGGTTCGGGTTCGGGTTAGGATTACGCTTCCTTGAAGTGAGAGCCCAGAACCAATGTCACCATCAGATTCGCAGGGGCTCTTAGAGGAAAGGAAAGCAGACAGTATTCCTTTCTCACTTGATTTTAGCCCATGGTAAAATTCACTGAAAATTTGCATTGGCATTCAAAATCCAAGCTAGGGTTCAGGATCGTGTTCACATTAGGCTTCCTGGAAGTCAGAGCCCAGAACCAATGTCACCATCAGATTCGCAGGGGCTCTTAGAGGAAAGGAAAACAGAGAGTGTTCCTTTCTCACTTGAGTTTGGCCCATGGTAAAATTCACTGAAAATTCGCATTGGCATTCAAAATCCTAGCTAGGGTTCAGGATCGTGTTCACATTAGGCTTCCTGGAAGTCAGAGCCCAGAACCGATGTCACCATCAGATTCGCAGGGGCTCTTAGAGGAAAGGAAAACAGAGAGTGTTCCTCTCTCACTTGAGTTTGGCCCATGGTAAAATGCATCGAAAATTCGGATTGCCATTTGAAATCCCAGTTCAGGATAGGATTAGGGTTCATTGAATTCAGAGCCCAGAACCAATGTCACCATCAGATTCGCAGGGGCTCTTAGAGGAAAGGAAAACAGAGTGTTCCTTTCTCACTTGAGTTTGGCCCATGGTAAAATTAACTGAAAATTCACATTCGCATTCAAAATCCTAGCTAGGGTTCAGGATCGTGTTCATGTGAGGCCTCCTTGAAGTCACAGCCCAGAACGGATGTCACCATCAAATTCGCAGGGGCTCTCAGAGGAATGGAAAGCAGAGAGTGTTCCTTTCTCACTTGATTTTGGCCCATGGTAAAATGCATCGAAAATTCGTATTGCCATTTGAAATCCCAGCTACGTTTCTGGATAGGTATTGGGTTAGGTTTAGGCTTCCTTGACATCAGGGCGAAAAATCTATATCACATTCAGATTTTCAGAGGGTCTCAGAGGAAAGTAAGACAGACTGTGTTTCTCTCTGACTTAATTTTGGCCTTCGGCAAAATTCACTGAAAATTCGGAATGCCATTTGAAATCTCTGGTAGGGTTCAGGTTTCGGTTACGATTAGGCTTCCTTGAAGTGAGAGCCCAGAACCGATGTCAACATCAGATTCGCAGGGTCTCTTAGAGGAAAGGAAAGCAGACAGTGTTCCTTTCTCAATTGATTTTGGCCCATGGTAAAATTAACTGAAAATTGGCTTTGGCATTCAAAATCCTAGCTAGGGTTCAGGATCGTGTTCACATTAGGCTTCCTTGAAGTCACAGCCCAGAACCGATGTCACCATCAGATTCACAGGGGCTCTTAGGGAAAAGGAAGGCAGACAGTGTTCCTTTCTCCTTTGTATAGGTATTGGATTAGGTTTAGGCTTCAATAAACTCAGAGCCCATAACCGAATTCACCATCAGATTCGCAGGGGCTCTTAGAAGAAAGGAAAGCAGACAGTGTTTTTTTTCTCACTTGATTTTAGCCCATGGTAAAATTCACTGATAATTTGCATAGGCATTCAAAATCCTAGCTAGGGTTCAGGATCGTGTTCATGTGAGGCCTCCTTGAAGTCACAGCCCAGAACCGATGTCACCATTAGATTCGCAGGGGCTCTCAGAGGAATGGAAAGCAGAGAGTGTTCCTTTCTCACTTGATTTTGGCCCATGGTAAAATGCATCGAAAATTCGTATTGCCATTTGAAATCCCAGCTACGTTTCTGGATAGGTATTGGGTTAGGTTTAGGCTTCCTTGACATCAGGGCGAAAAATCTGTATCACATTCAGATTTTCAGAGGGTCTCAGAGGAAAGTAAGACAGACTGTGTTTCTCTCTGACTTAATTTTGGCCTTCGGCAAAATTCACTGAAAATTCGGAATGCCATTTGAAATCTCTGGTAGGGTTCAGGTTTGGGTTAGGATTAGGCTTCCTTGAATTGAGAGCCCAGAACCGATGTCAACATCAGATTCGCAGGGTCTCTTAGAGGAAAGGAAAGCAGACAGTGTTCCTTTCTCACTTGATTTTGGCCCATGGTAAAATTAACTGAAAATTCGCTTTGGCATTCAAAATCCTAGCTAGGGTTCAGGATCGTGTTCACATTAGGCTTCCTTGAAGTCACAGCCCAGAACCGATGTCACCATCAGATTCACTGGGGCTCTTAGGGAAAAGGAAGGCAGACAGTGTTCCTTTCTCACTTGAGTTTGGCCCATGGTAAAATTCACTGAAAATTCGCATTGGCATTCAAAATCCTAGCTAGGGTTCAGGATCGTGTTCACATTAGTCTTCCTGGAAGTCAGGCCTTCAGCAAAATTCACTGAAAATTCGCTTTGGCATTCGAAATCCCAGCTAGGGTTCGGGTTCGGGTTAGGATTACGCTTCCTTGAAGTGAGAGCCCAGAACCAATGTCACCATCAGATTCGCTGGGGCTCTTAGAGGAAAGGAAAGCAGACAGTATTCCTTTCTCACTTGATTTTAGCCCATGGTAAAATTCACTGAAAATTTGCATTGGCATTCAAAATCCTAGCTAGGGTTCAGGATCGTGTTCACATTAGGCTTCCTTGAAGTCACAGCCCAGAACCGATGTCACCATCAGATTCACTGGGGCTCTTAGGGAAAAGAAAGGCAGACAGTGTTCCTTTCTCACTTGAGTTTGGCCCATGGTAAAATTCACTGAAAATTCGCATTGGCATTCAAAATCCTAGCTAGGGTTCAGGATCGTGTTCACATTAGGCTTCCTGGAAGTCAGGCCTTCAGCAAAATTCACTGAAAATTCGCTTTGGCATTCGAAATCCCAGCTAGGGTTCGGGTTCGGGTTAGGATTACGCTTCCTTGAAGTGAGAGCCCAGAACCAATGTCACCATCAGATTCGCAGGGGCTCTTAGAGGAAAGGAAAGCAGACAGTATTCCTTTCTCACTTGATTTTAGCCCATGGTAAAATTCACTGAAAATTTGCATTGGCATTCAAAATCCAAGCTAGGGTTCAGGATCGTGTTCACATTAGGCTTCCTGGAAGTCAGAGCCCAGAACCAATGTCACCATCAGATTCGCAGGGGCTCTTAGAGGAAAGGAAAACAGAGAGTGTTCCTTTCTCACTTGAGTTTGGCCCATGGTAAAATTCACTGAAAATTCGCATTGGCATTCAAAATCCTAGCTAGGGTTCAGGATCGTGTTCACATTAGGCTTCCTGGAAGTCAGAGCCCAGAACCGATGTCACCATCAGATTCGCAGGGGCTCTTAGAGGAAAGGAAAACAGAGAGTGTTCCTCTCTCACTTGAGTTTGGCCCATGGTAAAATGCATCGAAAATTCGGATTGCCATTTGAAATCCCAGTTCAGGATAGGATTAGGGTTCATTGAATTCAGAGCCCAGAACCAATGTCACCATCAGATTCGCAGGGGCTCTTAGAGGAAAGGAAAACAGAGTGTTCCTTTCTCACTTGAGTTTGGCCCATGGTAAAATTAACTGAAAATTCACATTCGCATTCAAAATCCTAGCTAGGGTTCAGGATCGTGTTCATGTGAGGCCTCCTTGAAGTCACAGCCCAGAACGGATGTCACCATCAAATTCGCAGGGGCTCTCAGAGGAATGGAAAGCAGAGAGTGTTCCTTTCTCACTTGATTTTGGCCCATGGTAAAATGCATCGAAAATTCGTATTGCCATTTGAAATCCCAGCTACGTTTCTGGATAGGTATTGGGTTAGGTTTAGGCTTCCTTGACATCAGGGCGAAAAATCTATATCACATTCAGATTTTCAGAGGGTCTCAGAGGAAAGTAAGACAGACTGTGTTTCTCTCTGACTTAATTTTGGCCTTCGGCAAAATTCACTGAAAATTCGGAATGCCATTTGAAATCTCTGGTAGGGTTCAGGTTTGGGTTAGGATTAGGCTTCCTTGAAGTGAGAGCCCAGAACCGATGTCAACATCAGATTCGCAGGGTCTCTTAGAGGAAAGGAAAGCAGACAGTGTTCCTTTCTCAATTGATTTTGGCCCATGGTAAAATTAACTGAAAATTGGCTTTGGCATTCAAAATCCTAGCTAGGGTTCAGGATCGTGTTCACATTAGGCTTCCTTGAAGTCACAGCCCAGAACCGATGTCACCATCAGATTCACAGGGGCTCTTAGGGAAAAGGAAGGCAGACAGTGTTCCTTTCTCCTTTGTATAGGTATTGGATTAGGTTTAGGCTTCAATAAACTCAGAGCCCATAACCGAATTCACCATCAGATTCGCAGGGGCTCTTAGAAGAAAGGAAAGCAGACAGTGTTTTTTTTCTCACTTGATTTTAGCCCATGGTAAAATTCACTGATAATTTGCATAGGCATTCAAAATCCTAGCTAGGGTTCAGGATCGTGTTCATGTGAGGCCTCCTTGAAGTCACAGCCCAGAACCGATGTCACCATTAGATTCGCAGGGGCTCTCAGAGGAATGGAAAGCAGAGAGTGTTCTTTTCTCACTTGATTTTAGCCCATGGTAAAATTCACTGAAAATTTGCATAGGCATTCAAAGTCCTAGCTAGGGTTCAGGATCGTGTTCACATTAGGCTTCCTTGAAGTCACAGCCCAGAACCGATGTCACCATCAGATTCACAGGGGCTCTTAGAGGAAAGGAAAGCAGACAGTGTCCTTTTCTCACTTGATTTTAGCCCATGGTAAAATTCACTGAAAATTTGCATAGGCATTCAAAGTCCTAGCTAGGGTTCAGGATCGTGTTCATGTGAGGCCTCCTTGAAGTCACAGCCCATAACCGAATTCACCATCAGATTCGCAGGGACTCGTAGAGGAAAGGAAAGCAGGGAGTGTTCTTTTCTCACTTGATTTTGGCCCATGGTAAAATTAACTGAAAATTCGCATTGGCATTCAAAATCCTAGCTAGGGTTCAGGATCCTGTTCACATTAGGCTTCCTTGAAGTCACAGCCCAGAACCGATGTCACCATCAGATTCACAGGGGCTCTTAGGGAAAAGGAAGGCAGACAGTGTTCCTTTCTCCTTTGTATATGTATTGGGTTAGGTTTAGGCTTCAATAAACTCAGAGCCCATAACCGAATTCACCATCAGATTCGCAGGGGCTCTTATAGGAAAGGAAAGCAGACAGTGTTCTTATCTCACTTTATTTTAGCCCATGATAAAATTCACTGAAAATTTGCCTTGGCATTCAAAATCCTAGCTAGGGTTCAGGATCGTGTTCACATTAGGCTTCCTTGAAGTCACAGCCCAGAACCGATGTCACCATCAGATTCACAGGGGCTCTTAGAGGAAAGGAAAGCAGACAGTGTTCTTTTCTCACTTGATTTTAGCCCATGGTAAAATTCACTGAAAATTTGCATAGGCATTCAAAGTCCTAGCTAGGGTTCAGGATCGTGTTCACATTAGGCTTCCTTGAAGTCACAGCCCAGAACCGATGTCACCATCAGATTCACAGGGGCTCTTAGAGGAAAGGAAAGCAGACAGTGTCCTTTTCTCACTTGATTTTAGCCCATGGTAAAATTCACTGAAAATTTGCATAGGCATT
This sequence comes from Charina bottae, assembly GCA_023362775.1. Lineage (NCBI taxonomy): Eukaryota > Metazoa > Chordata > Lepidosauria > Squamata > Charinaidae > Charina > Charina bottae. The sequence continues at coordinate 203,849,128 of JALMGJ010000002.1, read as the reverse complement.
CAAAGTCCTAGCTAGGGTTCAGGATCGTGTTCATGTGAGGCCTCCTTGAAGTCACAGCCCATAACCGAATTCACCATCAGATTCGCAGGGGCTCTTAGAGGAAAGGAAAACAGAGAGTGTTCCTTTCTCACCTGATTTAGGCCCATGGTAAAATTAACTGAAAATTCGCATGGGCATTCAAAATCCTAGCTTGGGTTCGGGATCATGTTCATGTGAGTCTTCCTTGAAGTCACAGCCCAGAACGGATGTCACCATCAGATCTGCAGGGGCTCGTAGAGGAAAGGAAAGCAGGGAGTATTCCTTTCTCACTTGATTTTGGCGTTTGGCAAAATGCATGGATAATTCGTATTGCCATTCGAAATCCCAGCTAGGGTTCGGGTTCGGGTTAGGATTACTCTTCCTTGAAGTGAGAGCCCATAACCGATGGATGTCACCATCAGATTCGCAGGGGCTCTTAGAGGAAAGAAAGCAGAGTGTGTTCCTTTTTCACTTGAGTTTGGCCCATGGTAAAATTAATTGAAAATTCGCATTGGCATTCAAAATCCTAGTTAGGGTTCAGGCTCGTGTTCATGTGAGGCTTCCTTGAAGTCGCAGCCCAGAATGGATGTCACCATCAGATTCGCAGGGGCTCTTATAAGAAAGGAAAGCAGACAGTGTTATTTTCTCAATTTATTTTAGCCCATGGTAAAATTCACTGAAAATTTACATTGGCATTCAAAATCCTAGCTAGGGTTCAGGATCGTGTTCACATTAGGCTTCCTTCAAGTCACAGCCAGGAACCGATGTCACCATCAGATTCGCAGGGGCTCTTAGAGGAAAGGAAAGCAGAGAGTGTTCCTTTCTCACTTGATTTTGGCCCATTGTAAAATGCATCGAAAATTCGTATTGCCATTTGAAATCCCAGCTACGGTTCTGGATAGGTATTGTGTTAGGTTTAGGCTTCCTTGACATCAGCGTGAAAAATCTATGTCACCATCATATTTTCAGAGGGTCTCAGAGAAAAGTAAGACAGACTGTGTTTCTCTCTGACTTAATTTTGGCCTTTGGCAAAATTCAGTGAAAATTCGGATTGCCATTTGAAATCCCTGGTAGGGTTCAGGTTTGGGTTAGGATTAGGCTTCCTGGAAGTGAGAGCCCAGAACCAATCTCACCATCAGATTCGCAGGGGCTCTTAGAGGAAAGGAAAACAGAGAGTGTTCGTTATTCACTTGAGTATGGCCCATGGTAAAATTAACTGAAAATTCACATTGGCATTCAAAGTCCTAGCTAGGGTTCAGGATCGTGTTCATGTGAGGCCTCCTTGAAGTCACAGCCCATAACCGAATTCACCATCAGATTCGCAGGGGCTCTTAGAGGAAAGGAAAGCAGACAGTGTTCTTTTCTCACTTGATTTTAGCCCATGGTAAAATTCACTGAAAATTTGCATAGGCATTCAAAGTCCTAGCTAGGGTTCAGGATCGTGTTCACATTAGGCTTCCCTGAAGTCACAGCCGAGAACCAATGTCACCATCAGATTCGCAGGGGCTCTTAGAGGAAAGGAAAACAGATAGTTTTCCTTTCTCACTTGATTTAGGCCCATGGTAAAAATAACTGAAAATTCGCATTGGCATTCAAAATCTTAGCTAGGGTTCGGGATCGTGTTCACGTGAGGCTTCCTTGAAATCACAGCCCAGAACGCATGTCACCATCAGATTCGCAGGGACTCGTAGAGGAAAGGAAAGCAGGGAGTGTTCCTTTCTCACTTGATTTTGGCCCATGGTAAAATTAACTGAAAATTCGCATTGGCATTCAAAATCCTAGCTAGGGTTCAGGATCCTGTTCACATTAGGCTTCCTTGAAGTCACAGCCCAGAACCGATGTCACCATCAGATTCACAGGGGCTCTTAGGGAAAAGGAAGGCAGACAGTGTTCCTTTCTCCTTTGTATATGTATTGGGTTAGGTTTAGGCTTCAATAAACTCAGAGCCCATAACCGAATTCACCATCAGATTCGCAGGGGCTCTTATAGGAAAGGAAAGCAGACAGTGTTCTTATCTCACTTTATTTTAGCCCATGATAAAATTCACTGAAAATTTGCCTTGGCATTCAAAATCCTAGCTAGGGTTCAGGATCGTGTTCACATTAGGCTTCCTTGAAGTCACAGCCCAGAACCGATGTCACCATCAGATTCACAGGGGCTCTTAGAGGAAAGGAAAGCAGACAGTGTTCTTTTCTCACTTGATTTTAGCCCATGGTAAAATTCACTGAAAATTTGCATAGGCATTCAAAGTCCTAGCTAGGGTTCAGGATCGTGTTCACATTAGGCTTCCTTGAAGTCACAGCCCAGAACCGATGTCACCATCAGATTCACAGGGGCTCTTAGAGGAAAGGAAAGCAGACAGTGTCCTTTTCTCACTTGATTTTAGCCCATGGTAAAATTCACTGAAAATTTGCATAGGCATTCAAAGTCCTAGCTAGGGTTCAGGATCGTGTTCATGTGAGGCCTCCTTGAAGTCACAGCCCATAACCGAATTCACCATCAGATTCGCAGGGGCTCTTAGAGGAAAGGAAAACAGAGAGTGTTCCTTTCTCACCTGATTTAGGCCCATGGTAAAATTAACTGAAAATTCGCATGGGCATTCAAAATCCTAGCTTGGGTTCGGGATCATGTTCATGTGAGTCTTCCTTGAAGTCACAGCCCAGAACGGATGTCACCATCAGATCTGCAGGGGCTCGTAGAGGAAAGGAAAGCAGGGAGTATTCCTTTCTCACTTGATTTTGGCGTTTGGCAAAATGCATGGATAATTCGTATTGCCATTCGAAATCCCAGCTAGGGTTCGGGTTCGGGTTAGGATTACTCTTCCTTGAAGTGAGAGCCCATAACCGATGTCACCATCAGATTCGCAGGGGCTCTTAGAGGAAAGGAAAGCAGAGTGTGTTCCTTTTTCACTTGAGTTTGGCCCATGGTAAAATTAATTGAAAATTCGCATTGGCATTCAAAATCCTAGTTAGGGTTCAGGCTCGTGTTCATGTGAGGCTTCCTTGAAGTCGCAGCCCAGAACGGATGTCACCATCAGATTCGCAGGGGCTCTTATAAGAAAGGAAAGCAGACAGTGTTATTTTCTCAATTTATTTTAGCCCATGGTAAAATTCACTGAAAATTTACATTGGCATTCAAAATCCTAGCTAGGGTTCAGGATCGTGTTCACATTAGGCTTCCTTCAAGTCACAGCCAGGAACCGATGTCACCATCAGATTCGCAGGGGCTCTTAGAGGAAAGGAAAGCAGAGAGTGTTCCTTTCTCACTTGATTTTGGCCCATTGTAAAATGCATCGAAAATTCGTATTGCCATTTGAAATCCCAGCTACGGTTCTGGATAGGTATTGTGTTAGGTTTAGGCTTCCTTGACATCAGCGTGAAAAATCTATGTCACCATCATATTTTCAGAGGGTCTCAGAGAAAAGTAAGACAGACTGTGTTTCTCTCTGACTTAATTTTGGCCTTTGGCAAAATTCAGTGAAAATTCGGATTGCCATTTGAAATCCCTGGTAGGGTTCAGGTTTGGGTTAGGATTAGGCTTCCTGGAAGTGAGAGCCCAGAACCAATCTCACCATCAGATTCGCAGGGGCTCTTAGAGGAAAGGAAAACAGAGAGTGTTCGTTATTCACTTGAGTATGGCCCATGGTAAAATTAACTGAAAATTCACATTGGCATTCAAAATCCTAGCTAGGGTTTGGGATTGTGTTCATGTGAGGCTTCCTTGAAGTCACAGCCCAGAACCAATGTCACCATTAGATTCGCAGGGTCTCTTAGAGGAAAGGAAAGCAGACAGTGTTCCTTTCTCACTTGATTTTGGCTCATGGTAAAATTAACTGAAAATTCGCTTTGGCATTCAAAATCCTAGCTAGGGTTCAGGATCATGTTCACATTAGGCTTCCTTGAAGTCACAGCCCAGAACCGATGTCACCATCAGATTCACAGGGGCTCTTAGGGAAAAGGAAGGCAGACAGTGTTCCTTTCTCCTTTGTATTTGTATTGGGTTAGGTTTAGGCTTCAATAAACTCAGAGCCCATAACCGAATTCACCATCAGATTCGCAGGGGCTCTTATAGGAAAGGAAAGCAGACAGTGTTCTTATCTCACTTTATTTTAGCCCATGATAAAATTCACTGAAAATTTGCCTTGGCATTCAAAATCCTAGCTAGGGTTCGGGTTAGGATTAGAGTTGATTGAAGTCAGAGCCCAGAACCAATGTCACCATCAGATTTACAGGGGCTCTTACAGGAGAGGAAGACAGACTGTGTTCCTCTCTGACTTGATTTTGGCCTTCGGCAAAATTCACTGAAAATTCGGATTGCCATTTGAAATCGCTGGTAGGGTTCGGGTTCGGGTTAGGATTAGGCTTCCCTGAAGTGAGAGACCAGAACCGATGTCACCATTAGATTCGCAGGGGCTCTTATAAGAAAGGAAAGCAGACAGTGTTCTTTTCTCACTTTATTTTAGCCCATGGTAAAATTCACTGAAAATTCGCATTGGCATTCAAAATCCTAGCTAGGGTTCAGGATCGTGTTCACATTAGGCTTCCTGGAAGTCAGAGCCCAGAACCGATGTCACCATCAGATTTGCAGGGGCTCTTAGAGGAAAGGAAAACAGAGAGTGTTCCTTTCTCACTTGAGTTTGGCCCATGGTAAAATTAACTGAAAATTCATATTGGCATTCAAAATCCTAGCTAGGGTTCAGGATCGTGTTCATGTGAGGCCTCCTTGAAGTCACAGCCCAGAACCGATGTCACCATTAGATTCGCAGGTGCTCTCAGAGGAATGGAAAGCAGAGAGTGTTCCTTTCTCACTTGATTTTGGCCCATGGTAAAATGCATCGAAAATTCGTATTGCCATTTGAAATCCCAGCTACGTTTCTGGATAGGTATTGGGTTAGGTTTAGGCTTCCTTGACATCAGGGCGAAAAATCTGTATCACATTCAGATTTTCAGAGGGTCTCAGAGGAAAGTAAGACAGACTGTGTTTCTCTCTGACTTAATTTTGGCCTTCGGCAAAATTCACTGAAAATTCGGAATGCCATTTGAAATCTCTGGTAGGGTTCAGGTTTGGGTTAGGATTAGGCTTCCTTGAATTGAGAGCCCAGAACCGATGTCAACATCAGATTCGCAGGCTCTCTTAGAGGAAAGGAAAGCAGACAGTGTTCCTTTCTCACTTGATTTTGGCCCATGGTAAAATTAACTGAAAATTCGCTTTGGCATTCAAAATCCTAGCTAGGGTTCAGGATCGTGTTCACATTAGGCTTCCTTGAAGTCACAGCCCAGAACCGATATCACCATCAGATTCACTGGGGCTCTTAGGGAAAAGGAAGGCAGACAGTGTTCCTTTCTCACTTGAGTTTGGCCCATGGTAAAATTCACTGAAAATTCGCATTGGCATTCAAAATCCTAGCTAGGGTTCAGGATCGTGTTCACATTAGGCTTCCTGGAAGTCAGGCCTTCAGCAAAATTCACTGAAAATTCGCTTTGGCATTCGAAATCCCAGCTAGGGTTCGGGTTCGGGTTAGGATTACGCTTCCTTGAAGTGAGAGCCCAGAACCAATGTCACCATCAGATTCGCAGGGGCTCTTAGAGGAAAGGAAAGCAGACAGTATTCCTTTCTCACTTGATTTTAGCCCATGGTAAAATTCACTGAAAATTCGCATTGGCATTCAAAATCCAAGCTAGGGTTCAGGATCGTGTTCACATTAGGCTTCCTGGAAGTCAGAGCCCAGAACCGATGTCACCATCAGATTCGCAGGGGCTCTTAGAGGAAAGGAAAACAGAGAGTGTTCCTTTCTCACTTGAGTTTGGCCCATGGTAAAATTCACTGAAAATTCGCATTGGCATTCAAAATCCTAGCTAGGGTTCAGGATCGTGTTCACATTAGGCTTCCTGGAAGTCAGAGCCCAGAACCGATGTCACCATCAGATTCGCAGGGGCTCTTAGAGGAAAGGAAAACAGAGAGTGTTCCTCTCTCACTTGAGTTTGGCCCATGGTAAAATGCATCGAAAATTCGGATTGCCATTTGAAATCCCAGTTCAGGATAGGATTAGGGTTCATTGAATTCAGAGCCCAGAACCAATGTCACCATCAGATTCGCAGGGGCTCTTAGAGGAAAGGAAAACAGAGTGTTCCTTTCTCACTTGAGTTTGGCCCATGGTAAAATTAACTGAAAATTGGCTTTGGCATTCAAAATCCTAGCTAGGGTTCAGGATCGTGTTCACATTAGGCTTCCTTGAAGTCACAGCCCAGAACCGATGTCACCATCAGATTCACAGGGGCTCTTAGGGAAAAGGAAGGCAGACAGTGTTCCTTTCTCCTTTGTATAGGTATTGGGTTAGGTTTAGGCTTCAATAAATTCAGAGCCCATAACCGAATTCACCATCAGATTCACAGGGGCTCTTAGAAGAAAGGAAAGCAGACAGTGTTTTTTTTCTCACTTGATTTTAGCCCATGGTAAAATTCACTGATAATTTGCATAGGCATTCAAAATCCTAGCTAGGGTTCAGGATCGTGTACACATTTGGCTTCCTTGAAGTCACACCCCAGAACCCATGTCACCATCAGATTCACAGGGGTTCTTAGAGGAAAGGAAAGCAGACAGTGTTCTTTTCTCACTTGATTTTAGCCCATGGTAAAATTCACTGATAATTTGCATAGGCATTCAAAATCCTAGCTAGGGTTCAGGATCGTGTTCACATTAGGCTTCTTTGAAGTCACAGCCCAGAACCGATGTCACCATCAGATTCACAGGGGCTCTTAGAGGGAAGGAAAGCAGACAGTGTTCTTTTCTCACTTGATTTTAGCCCATGGTAAAATTCACTGAAAGTTTGCATAGGCATTCAAAATCCTAGCTAGGGTTCAGGATCGTGTTCACATTAGGCTTCCCTGAAGTCACAGCCGAGAACCAATGTCACCATCAGATTCGCAGGGGCTCTTAGAGGAAAGGAAAACAGATAGTTTTCCTTTCTCACTTGATTTAGGCCCATGGTAAAAATAACTGAAAATTCGCATTGGCATTCAAAATCTTAGCTAGGGTTCGGGATCGTGTTCACGTGAGGCTTCCTTGAAATCACAGCCCAGAACGCATGTCACCATCAGATTCGCAGGGACTCGTAGAGGAAAGGAAAGCAGGGAGTGTTCCTTTCTCACTTGATTTTGGCCCATGGTAAAATTAACTGAAAATTCGCATTGGCATTCAAAATCCTAGCTAGGGTTCAGGATCGTGTTCACATTAGGCTTCCTTGAAGTCACAGCCAGGAACCGATGTCACCATTAGATTCGCAGGGGCTCTTAGAGGAAAGGAAAGCAGAGAGTGTTCCTTTCTCACTTGATTTTGGCCCATTGTAAAATGCATCGAAAATTCGTATTGCCATTTGAAATCCCAGCTACGGTTCTGGATAGGTATTGGGTTAGGTTTAGGCTTCCTTGACATCAGCGCGAAAAATCTATGTCACCATCATATTTTCAGAGGGTCTCAGAGAAAAGTAAGACAGACTGTGTTTCTCTCTGACTTAATTTTGGCCTTTGGCAAAATTCACTGAAAATTCTGATTGCCATTTGTAATCCCTGGTAGGGTTCAGGTTTGGGTTAGGATTAGGCTTCCTGGAAGTGAGAGCCCAGAACCAATCTCACCATCAGATTCGCAGGGCCTCTTAGAGGAAAGGAAAACAGAGAGTGTTCCTTATTCACTTGAGTATGGCCCATGGTAAAATTAACTGAAAATTCACATTGGCATTCAAAATCCTAGCTAGGGTTTGGGATTGTGTTCATGTGAGGCTTCCTTGAAGTCACAGCCCAGAACCGATGTCAACATCAGATTCGCAGGGTCTCTTAGAGGAAAGGAAAGCAGACAGTGTTCCTTTCTCACTTGATTTTGGCTCATGGTAAAATTAACTGAAAATTCGCTTTGGCATTCAAAATCCTAGCTAGGGTTCAGGATCGTGTTCACATTAGGCTTCCTTGAAGTCACAGCCCAGAACCGATGTCACCATCAGATTCACAGGGGCTCTTAGGGAAAAGGAAGGCAGACAGTGTTCCTTTCTCCTTTGTATTTTTATTTGGTTAGGTTTAGGCTTCAATAAACTCAGAGCCCATAACCGAATTCACCATCAGATTCGCAGGGGCTCTTATAGGAAAGGAAAGCAGACAGTGTTCTTATCTCACTTTATTTTAGCCCATGATAAAATTCACTGAAAATTTGCCTTGGCATTCAAAATCCTAGCTAGGGTTCAGGATTGTGTTCACATTAGGCTTCCTTGAAGTCACAGCCCAGAACCGATGTCACCATCAGATTCACAGGGGCTCTTAGAGGAAAGGAAAGCAGACAGTGTTCTTTTCTCACTTGATTTTAGCCCATGGTAAAATTCACTGAAAATTTGCATAGGCATTCAAAGTCCTAGCTAGGGTTCAGGATCGTGTTCACATTAGGCTTCCTTGAAGTCACAGCCCAGAACTGATGTCACCATCAGATTCACAGGGGCTCTTAGAGGAAAGGAAAGCAGACAGTGTCCTTTTCTCACTTGATTTTAGCCCATGGTAAAATTCACTGAAAATTTGCATAGGCATTCAAAGTCCTAGCTAGGGTTCAGGATCGTGTTCATGTGAGGCCTCCTTGAAGTCACAGCCCAGAATCGATGTCACCATCAGATTCGCAGGGGCTCTTAGAGGAAAGGAAAACAGAGAGTGTTCCTTTCTCACCTGATTTAGGCCCATGGTAAAATTAACTGAAAATTCGCATTGGCATTCAAAATCCTAGCTTGGGTTCGGGATCATGTTCATGTGAGTCTTCCTTGAAGTCACAGCCCAGAACGGATGTCACCATCAGATCTGCAGGGGCTCGTAGAGGAAAGGAAAGCAGGGAGTATTCCTTTCTCACTTGATTTTGGCGTTTGGCAAAATGCATGGATAATTCGTATTGCCATTCGAAATCCCAGCTAGGGTTCGGGTTCGGGTTAGGATTACTCTTCCTTGAAGTGAGAGCCCATAACCGATGGATGTCACCATCAGATTCGCAGGGGCTCTTAGAGGAAAGGAAAGCAGAGTGTGTTCCTTTTTCACTTGAGTTTGGCCCATGGTAAAATTAACTGAAAATTCGCATTGGCATTCAAAATCCTAGTTAGGGTTCGGGCTCGTGTTCACGTGAGGCTTCCTTGAAGTCGCAGCCCAGAACGGATGTCACCATCAGATTCGCAGGGGCTCTAATAAGAAAGGAAAGCAGACAGTGTTATTTTCTCAATTTATTTTAGCCCATGGTAAAATTCACTGAAAATTTACATTGGCATTCAAAATCCTAGCTAGGGTTCAGGATCGTGTTCACATTAGGCTTCCTTAAAGTTACAGCCAGGAACCGATGTCACCATTAGATTCTCAGGGGCTCTTAGAGGAAAGGAAAGCAGAGAGTGTTCCTTTCTCACTTGATTTTGGCCCATTGTAAAATGCATCGAAAATTCGTATTGCCATTTGAAATCCCAGCTACGGTTCTGGATAGGTATTGTGTTAGGTTTAGGCTTCCTTGACATCAGCGCGAAAAATCTATGTCACCATCATATTTTCAGAGGGTCTCAGAGAAAAGTAAGACAGACTGTGTTTCTCTCTGACTTAATTTTGGCCTTCGGCAAAATTCACTGAAAATTCGGATTGCCATTTGAAATCCCTGGTAGGGTTCAGGTTTGGGTTAGGATTAGGCTTCCTGGAAGTGACAGCCCAGAACCAATCTCACCATCAGATTCGCAGGGCCTCTTAGAGGAAAGGAAAACAGAGAGTGTTCCTTATTCACTTGAGTATGGCCCATGGTAAAATTAACTGAAAATTCACATTGGCATTCAAAATCCTAGCTAGGGTTTGGGATTGTGTTCATGTGAGGCTTCCTTGAAGTCACAGCCCAGACCCGATGTCACCATTAGATTCGCAGGGTCTCTTAGAGGAAAGGAAAACAGACAGTGTTCCTTTCTCACTTGATTTTGGCTCATGGTAAAATTAACTGAAAATTCGCTTTGGCATTCAAAATCCTAGCTAGGGTTCAGGATCGTGTTCACATTAGGCTTCCTTGAAGTCACAGCCCAGAACCGATGTCACCATCAGATTCACAGGGGCTCTTAGGGAAAAGGAAGGCAGACAGTGTTCCTTTCTCCTTTGTATTTGTATTGGGTTAGGTTTAGGCTTCAATAAACTCAGAGCCCATAACCGAATTCACCATCAGATTCGCAGGGGCTCTTATAGGAAAGGAAAGCAGACAGTGTTCTTATCTCACTTTATTTTAGCCCATGATAAAATTCACTGAAAATTTGCCTTGGCATTCAAAATCCTAGCTAGGGTTCGGGTTAGGATTAGGGTTGATTGAAGTCAGAGCCCAGAACCAATGTCACCATCAGATTTACAGGGGCTCTTACAGGAGAGGAAGACAGACTGTGTTCCTCTCTGACTTGATTTTGGCCTTCGGCAAAATTCACTGAAAATTCGGATTGCCATTTGAAATCCCTGGTAGGGTTCAGGTTTGGGTTAGGATTAGGCTTCCCTGAAGTGAGAGACCAGAACCGATGTCACCATTAGATTCGCAGGGGCTCTTATAAGAAAGGAAAGCAGACAGTGTTCTTTTCTCACTTTATTTTAGCCCATGGTAAAATTCACTGAAAATTCGCATTGGCATTCAAAATCCTAGCTAGGGTTCAGGATCGTGTTCACATTAGGCTTCCTGGAAGTCAGAGCCCAGAACCGATGTCACCATCAGATTCGCAGGGGCTCTTAGAGGAAAGGAAAACAGAGAGTGTTCCTCTCTCACTTGAGTTTGGCCCATGGTAAAATGCATCGAAAATTCAGATTGCCATTTGAAATCCCAGTTCGGGATAGGATTAGGGTTCATTGAATTTAGAGACCAGAACCAATGTCACCATCAGATTTGCAGGGGCTCTTAGAGGAAAGGAAAACACAGAGTGTTCCTTTCTCACTTGAGTTTGGCCCATGGTAAAATTAACTGAAAATTCATATTGGCATTCAAAATCCTAGCTAGGGTTCAGGATCGTGTTCATGTGAGGCCTCCTTGAAGTCACAGCCCAGAACCGATGTCACCATTAGATTCGCAGGGGCTCTTAGAGGAATGGAAAGCAGAGAGTGTTCCTTTCTCACTTGATTTTGGCCCATTGTAAAATGCATCGAAAATTCGTATTGCCATTTGAAATCCCAGCTACGTTTCTGGATAGGTATTGGGTTAGGTTTAGGCTTCCTTGACATCAGCGCGAAAAATCTATGTCACCATCATATTTTCAGAGGGTCTCAGAGAAAAGTAAGACAGACTGTGTTTCTCTCTGACTTAATTTTGGCCTTTGGCAAAATTCACTGAAAATTCGGAATGCCATTTGAAATCTCTGGTAGGGTTCAGGTTTGGGTTAGGATTAGGCTTCCTTGAATTGAGAGCCCAGAACCGATGTCAACATCAGATTCGCAGGGTCTCTTAGAGGAAAGGAAAGCAGACAGTGTTCCTTTCTCACTTGATTTTGGCCCATGGTAAAATTAACTGAAAATTCGCTTTGGCATTCAAAATCCTAGCTAGGGTTCAGGATCGTGTTCACATTAGGCTTCCTGGAAGTCAGGCCTTCAGCAAAATTCACTGAAAATTCGCTTTGGCATTCGAAATCCCAGCTAGGGTTTGGGTTCGGGTTAGGATTACGCTTCCTTGAAGTGAGAGCCCAGAACCAATGTCACCATCAGATTCGCAGGGGCTCTTAGAGGAAAGGAAAGCAGACAGTATTCCTTTCTCACTTGATTTTAGCCCATGGTAAAATTAACTGAAAATTCGCATTGGCATTCAAAATCCAAGCTAGGGTTCAGGATCGTGTTCACATTAGGCTTCCTGGAAGTCAGAGCCCAGAACCGATGTCACCATCAGATTCGCAGGGGCTCTTAGAGGAAAGGAAAACAGAGAGTGTTCCTTTCTCACTTGAGTTTGGCCCATGGTAAAATTCACTGAAAATTCGCATTGGCATTCAAAATCCTAGCTAGGGTTCAGGATCGTGTTCACATTAGGCTTCCTGGAAGTCAGAGCCCAGAACCGATGTCACCATCAGATTCGCAGGGGCTCTTAGAGGAAAGGAAAACAGAGAGTGTTCCTCTCTCACTTGAGTTTGGCCCATGGTAAAATGCATCGAAAATTCGTATTGCAATTTGAAATCCCAGTTCAGGATAGGATTAGGATTCATTGAATTCAGAGCCCAGAACCAATGTCACCATCAGATTCGCAGGGGCTCTTAGAGGAAAGGAAAACAGAGTGTTCCTTTCTCACTTGAGTTTGGCCCATGGTAAAATTAACTGAAAATTCACATTGGCATTCAAAATCCTAGCTAGGGTTCAGGATCGTGTTCATGTGAGGCCTCCTTGAAGTCACAGCCCAGAACCGATGTCACCATTAGATTCGCAGGGGCTCTCAGAGGAATGGAAAGCAGAGAGTGTTCCTTTCTCACTTGATTTTAGCCCATGGTAAAATGCATCGAAAATTCGTATTGCCATTTGAAATCCCAGCTACGTTTCTGGATAGGTATTGGGTTAGGTTTAGGCTTCCTTGACATCAGGGCGAAAAATCTATATCACATTCAGATTTTCAGAGGGTCTCAGAGGAAAGTAAGACAGACTGTGTTTCTCTCTGACTTAATTTTGGCCTTCGGCAAAATTCACTGAAAATTCGGAATGCCATTTGAAATCTCTGGTAGGGTTCAGGTTTGGGTTAGGATTAGGCTTCCTTGAAGTGAGAGCCCAGAACCGATGTCAACATCAGATTCGCAGGGTCTCTTAGAGGAAAGGAAAGCAGACAGTGTTCCTTTCTCAATTGATTTTGGCCCATGGTAAAATTAACTGAAAATTGGCTTTGGCATTCAAAATCCTAGCTAGGGTTCAGGATCGTGTTCACATTAGGCTTCCTTGAAGTCACAGCCCAGAACCGATGTCACCATCAGATTCGCAGGGGCTCTTAGAGGAAAGGAAAACAGATAGTTTTCCTTTCTCACTTGATTTAGGCCCATGGTAAAAATAACTGAAAATTCGCATTGGCATTCAAAATCTTAGCTAGGGTTCGGGATCGTGTTCACGTGAGGCTTCCTTGAAATCACAGCCCAGAACGCATGTCACCATCAGATTCGCAGGGAATCGTAGAGGAAAGGAAAGCAGGGAGTGTTCCTTTCTCACTTGATTTTGGCCCATGGTAAAATTAACTGAAAATTCGCATTGGCATTCAAAATCCTAGCTAGGGTTCAGGATCGTGTTCACATTAGGCTTCCTTGAAGTCACAGCCCAGAACCGATGTCACCATCAGATTCACAGGGGCTCTTAGGGAAAAGGAAGGCAGACAGTGTTCCTTTCTCCTTTGTATATGTATTGGGTTAGGTTTAGGCTTCAATAAACTCAGAGCCCATAACCGAATTCACCATCAGATTCGCAGGGGCTCTTATAGGAAAGGAAAGCAGACAGTGTTCTTATCTCACTTTATTTTAGCCCATGATAAAATTCACTGAAAATTTGCCTTGGCATTCAAAATCCTAGCTAGGGTTCAGGATCGTGTTCACATTAGGCTTCCTTGAAGTCAGAGCCCAGAACCGATGTCACCATCAGATTCACAGGGGCTCTTAGAGGAAAGGAAAGCAGACAGTGTTCTTTTCTCACTTGATTTTAGCCCATGGTAAAATTCACTGAAAATTTGCATAGGCATTCAAAGTCCTAGCTAGGGTTCAGGATTGTGTTCATGTGAGGCCTCCTTGAAGTCACAGCCCAGAACCGATGTCACCATCAGATTCGCAGGGGCTCTTAGATGAAAGGAAAACAGAGAGTGTTCCTTTCTCACCTGATTTAGGCCCATGGTAAAATTAACTGAAAATTCGCATTGGCATTCAAAATCCTAGCTTGGGTTCGGGATCGTGTTCATGTGAGTCTTCCTTGAAGTCACAGCCCAGAACGGATGTCACCATCAGATCTGCAGGGGCTCGTAGAGGAAAGGAAAGCAGGGAGTATTCCTTTCTCACTTGATTTTGGCATTTGGCAAAATGCATGGATAATTCGTATTGCCATTCAAAATCCCAGCTAGGGTTCAGGTTCGGGTTAGGATTACTCTTCCTTGAAGTGAGAGCCCATAACCGATGTCACCATTAGATTCGCAGGGGCTCTTAGAGGAAAGGAAAGCAGAGTGTGTTCCTTTTTCACTTGCGTTTGGCCCATGGTAAAATTAACTGAAAATTCGCATTGGCATTCAAAATCCTAGTTAGGGTTCAGGCTCGTGTTCACGTGAGGCTTCCTTGAAGTCGCAGCCCAGAACGGATGTCACCATCAGATTCGCAGGGGCTCTTATAAGAAAGGAAAGCAGACAGTGTTATTTTCTCAATTTATTTTAGCCCATGGTAAAATTCACTGAAAATTTACATTGGCATTCAAAATCCTAGCTAGGGTTCAGGATCGTGTTCACATTAGGCTTCCTTGAAGTCACAGCCAGGAACCGATGTCACCATTAGATTCGCAGGGGCTCTTAGAGGAAAGGAAAGCAGAGAGTGTTCCTTTCTCACTTGATTTTGGCCCATTGTAAAATGCATCGAAAATTCGTATTGCCATTTGAAATCCCAGCTACGGTTCTGGATAGGTATTGTGTTAGGTTTAGGCTTCCTTGACATCAGCGCGAAAAATCTATGTCACCATCATATTTTCAGAGGGTCTCAGAGAAAAGTAAGACAGACTGTGTTTCTCTCTGACTTAATTTTGGCCTTTGGCAAAATTCACTGAAAATTCGGATTGCCATTTGAAATCCCTGGTAGGGTTCAGGTTTGGGTTAGGATTAGGCTTCCTGGAAGTGAGAGCCCAGAACAAATCTCACCATCAGATTCGCAGGGACTCTTAGAGGAAAGGAAAACAGAGAGTGTTCCTTATTCACTTGAGTATGGCCCATGGTAAAATTAACTGAAAATTCACATTGGCATTCAAAATCCTAGCTAGGGTTTGGGATTGTGTTCATGTGAGGCTTCCTTGAAGTCACAGCCCAGAACCGATGTCACCATTAGATTCGCAGGGGCTCTTAGAGGAATGGAAAGCAGAGAGTGTTCCTTTCTCACTTGATTTTGGCCCATGGTAAAATGCATCGAAAATTCGTATTGCCATTTGAAATCCCAGCTACGTTTCTGGATAGGTATTGGGTTAGGTTTAGGCTTCCTTGAAATCAGGGGGAAAAACCTATGACACCATCGGATTTGCAGAGGGTCTCAGAGGAAAGGAAGAAAGACTGTGTTCCTGTCTGACTCGATTTTGGCCTTCAGCAAAATTCACTGAAAATTCGTATTGCCATTCGAAATGCCTGCTAGAGATAGGGTTCGGGTTAGGATTACGCTTCCTTGAAGTGAGAGCCCAGAACCGATGTCACCATCAGATTCGCAGTGTTTCTTAGAGGAAAGGAAAGCAGACAGTATTCCTTTCTCACTTGAGTTTGGCCCATGGTAAAATTAACTGAAAATTCGCATTGGCATTCAAAATCCTAGCTAGGGTTCAGGATCGTGTTCACATTAGGCTTCCTTGAAGTCAGAGCCCAGAACCGATGTCACCATGAGATTCGCAGGGGCCCTTAAGGGAAAGGAAGGCAGACAGTGTTCGATTCTCAGTTGATTTTAGCCCATGGTAAAATTCACTGAAAATTCGTATTGCCATTCGTAGTCCTACCTAGGGTTCGGGTTAGGATTAGGGTTGATTGAAGTCAGAGCCCAGAACCAATGTCACCATCAGATTTACAGGGGCTCTTACAGGAAAGGAAGAAAGACTGTGTTCCTCTCTGACTTGATTTTGGCCTTCGGCAAAATTCACTGAAAATTCAGATTGCCATTTGAAATCCCTGGTAGGGTTCGGGTTCGGGTTAGGATTAGGCTTCCCTGAAGTGAGATACCAGAACCGATGTCACCATTAGATTTGCAGGGGCTCTTATAAGAAAGGAAAGCAGACAGTGTTCTTTTCTCACTTTATTTTAGCCCATGGTAAAATTCACTGAAAATTCGCATTGGCATTCAAAATCCTAGCTAGGGTTCAGGATCGTGTTCACATTAGGCTTCCTTGAAGTCACATCCCAGAACCGATGTCACCATTAGATTCGCAGGGGCTCTTAGAGGAAAGGAAAGCAGAGAGTGTTCCTTTCTCACTTGATTTTGGCCCATGGTAAAATGCATCGAAAATTCGTATTGCCATTTGAAATCCCAGCTACGGTTCTGTATAGGTATTGTGTTAAGTTTAGGCTTCCTTGACATCAGCGCGAAAAATCTATGTCACCATCAGATTTTCAGAGGGTCTCAGAGGAAAGTAAGACAGACTGTGTTTCTCTCTCACTTAATTTTGGCCTTTGGCAAAATTCACTGAAAATTCGGATTGCCATTTGAAATCCCTGGTAGGGTTCCGGTTTGGGTTAGGATTAGGCTTCCTGGAAGTGAGAGCCCAGAACCAATCTCACCATCAGATTCGCAGGGCCTCTTAGAGGAAAGGAAAATAGAGAGTGTTCCTTATTCACTTGAGTTTGGCCCATGGTAAAATTAACTGAAAATTCACATTGGCATTCAAAATCCTAGCTAGGGTTTGGGATTGTGTTCATGTGAGGCTTCCTTGAAGTCACAGCCCAGAACCGATGTCACCATTAGATTCGCAGGGGCTCTTAGAGGAATGGAAAGCAGAGAGTCTTCCTTTCTCACTTGATATAGGGCCCATGGTAAAATGAATCGAAAATTCGTATTGCCATTTGAAATCCCAGCTACGTTTCTGGATAGGTATTGGGTTAGGTTTAGGCTTCCTTGAAATCCGGGCGAAAAACCTATGACACCATCGGATTTGCAGAGGGTCTCAGAGGAAAGGAAGAAAGACTGTGTTCCTGTCTGACTTGATTTTGGCCCATGGCAAAATTCACTGAAAATTCGTATTGCCATTTGAAATCCCAGCTAGGGTTCAGGTTCGTGTTCGAGTTAGGCTTCCTGGAAGTCAGAGCCCAGAACAGATGTCACCATCAGATTTCCAGGGGCTCTTAGAGGAAAGGAAGACAGACAGTGTTCCTCTCTGACTTGATTTTGGCCTTCAGCAAAATTCACTGAAAATTCGTATTGCCATTTGAAATCCTAGCTAGGGTTTGGGTTTGTATTTGGGTTAGGCTTCCTTGAAGTCAGAGCCCAGAACAGATTTCACCATAAGATTTCCAGGGGCTCTTAGATGAAAGGAAGACAGAAAGTGTTCCTTTCTGACTTGATTTTGGCCTACAGCAAAATTCACTGAAAATTCGTATTGCCATTCAAAATGCCTGCTAGGGTTCGGGTTCGGGTTAGGATTACGCTTCCTTGAAGTGAGAGCCCAGAACCGATGTCACCATCAGATTTGCAGTGGCTCTTAGAGGAAAGGAAAGCAGACAGTATTCCTTTCTCACTTGAGTTTGGCCCATGGTAAAATTAACTGAAAATACGCATTGGCATTCAAAATCCTAGCTAGGGTTCAGGATCGTGTTCACATTAGGCTTCCTTGAAGTCAGAGCCCAGAACCTATGTCACCATCACATTCGCAGGGGCCCTTAGGGGAAAGGAAGGCAGACAGTATTCCTTTCTCACTTGAGTTTGGCCCATGGTAAAATTAACTGAAAATTCGCATTGGCATTCAAAATCCTAGCTAGGGTTCAGTATCGTGTTCACATTAGGCTTCCTTGAAGTCAGAGCCCAGAACCTATGTCACCATCAGATTCGCAGGGGCCCTTAGGGGAAAGGAAGGCAGACAATGTTCCTTCCTCAGTTGATTTTAGCCCATGGTAAAATTCATTGAAAATTCGTATTACCATTCGAAATCCTACCTAGGTTTCGGGTTAGGATTAGGGTTGATTGAAGTCAGTGCCCAGAACCAATGTCACCATCAGATTTACAGGGGCTCTTACAGGAAAGGAAGAAAGACTGTGTTCCTCTCTGACTTGATTTTGGCCTTCGGCAAAATTCACTGAAAATTCGGATTGCCATTTGAAATCCCTGGTAGGGTTCGGGTTCGGGTTAGGATTAGGCTTCCCTGAAGTGAGAGACCAGAACCGATGTCACCATTAGATTCGCAGGGGCTCTTAGAGGAAAGGGAAGCAGAGAGTGTGCCTTTCTCACTTGATTTTGGCCCATGCTAAAATTAACTGAAAATTCGCATTGGCATTAAAAATCCTAGCCAGGGTTAGGGATCGTGTTCACGTTAGGCTTCCTTGAAGTCACAGCCAAAAACCGATGTCACCATCAGATTCGCAGGGGCTCTTAGAGGAAAGTAAGGTAGACTGTGTTCCTTTCACACATGATTTTGGCCTTCGATAAAATGCATCAAAAATTCATATTGCCATTTGAAATCCCAGCAAGGGTTCTGGATAGGTATTGGGTTAGGTTTCGGCTTCCTTGACATCAGGGCGAAAAACCTATGTCACCATCAGATTTGCAGAGGGTCTCAGAGGAAAGGAAGAAAGATTGTGTTCCTCTCTGAAGTTATTTTGGCCTTTGGCAAAATTCGCTGAAAATTCGTATTGCCATTTGATATCCCAGCTAGGAGTCGGGTTCAGGATAGGATTAGGGTTCATTGAAGTCAGAGCCCAGAACCAATCTCACCATCAGATTCGCAGGGCCTCTTAGAGGAAAGGAAAACAGAGAGTGTTCCTTTCTCACTTGAGTTTGGCCCATGGTAAAATTAACTGAAAATTCACATTGGCATTCAAAATCCTAGCTAGGGTTCGGGATTGTGTTCATGTGAGGCTTCCTTGAAGTCACAGCCCAGAACCGATGTCACCATTAGATTCGCAGGAGCTCTTAGAGGAAAGGAAAGCAGAGAGTGTTCCTTTCTCACTTGATTTTGACCCATGGTAAAATGCATCGAAAATTCATATTGCCATTTGAAAACCCAGCTACGGTTCCGGATAGGTATTGGGATAGCTTTAGGCTTCCTTGAATTCAGGGCGAAAAACCTATGACACCATCGGATTTGCAGAGGGTCTCAAAGGAAAGGAAGAAAGACTGTGTTCCTGTCTGACTTGATTTTGGCCCATGGCAAAAATCACTGAAAATTCGTATTGCCATTTGAAATCCCAGCTAGGGTTCAGGTTCATGTTCGGGTTAGGCTTCCTTGAAGTCAGAGACCAGAACAGATGTCACCATCAGATTTCCAGGGGCTCTTAGAGGAAAAGAAGACAGACAGTGTTCCTCTCTGACTTGATTTTGGCCTTCAGCAAAATTCACTGAAAATTCGCATTGCCATTTAAAGTCCCAGCTAGGGTTCGGGTTTGTATTTGGGTTAGGCTTCCTTGAAGACAGAGCCCAGAACACATTTCACCATAAGATTTCCAGGGGCTCTTAGAGGAAAGGAAGACAGACAGTGTTCCTTTCTGACTTGATTTTGGCCTTCAGCAAAATTCACTGAAAATTCGTATTGCCATTCGAAATCCCAGCTAAGGATCGGGTTCGGGTTAGGATTACGCTTCCTTGAAGTGAGAGCCCAGAACCGATGTCACCATCAGATTCGCAGTGGCTCTTAGAGGAAAGGAAAGCAGACAGTATTCCTTTCTCACTTGAGTTTGGCCCATGGTAAAATTAACTGAAAATTCGCATTGGCATTCAAAATCCTAGCTAGGGTTCAGGATCGTGTTCACATTAGGCTTCCTTGAAGTCAGAGCCCAGAACCGATGTCACCATCAATTTTGCAGGGGCTCTTAGAGGAAAGTAAGGCAGAAAGTGCTCCTTTCTCACTTGATTTTGGCGTTCGGCAAAATGCATGGATAATTCGTATTGCCATTCGAAATCCCAGCTAGGGTTTGGGTTCGGGTTACGATTACTCTTCCTTGAAGTGAGAGCCCAAAACCGATATCACCATCAGATTCGCAGGGGCCCTTAGAGGAATGGAAGGCAGACAGTTTTCCTTTCTCACTTGATTTTAACCCATGGAAAAATTCACTGAAAATTCGTATTGCCATTCGAAATCCCAGCTAGGTTTCAGGTTCGGGTTAGGATTATGCTTCCTTGAAGTGAGAGCCCAGAACCGATGTCACCATCAATTTCGCAGAAGCTCTTAGAGGAAAGTAAGGCAGACAGTGCTCCTTTCTCACTTGATTTTGGCGTTTGGCAAAATGCATGGATAATTCGTATTGCCATCCGACATCCCAGCTAGGGTTCGGGTTCGGATTAGGATTACTCTTCCTTGAAGTCAGAGACCAGAACAGATGTCACCATCAGATTTCCAGGGGCTCTTAGAGGAAAAGAAGACAGACAGTGTTCCTCTCTGACTTGATTTTGGCCTTCAGCAAAATTCACTGAAAATTCGCATTGCCATTTAAAGTCCCAGCTAGGGTTCGGGTTTGTATTTGGGTTAGGCTTCCTTGAAGACAGAGCCCAGAACACATTTCACCATAAGATTTCCAGGGGCTCTTAGAGGGAAGGAAGACAGACAGTGTTCCTTTCTGACTTGATTTTGGCCTTCAGCAAAATTCACTGAAAATTCGTATTGCCATTCGAAATCCCAGCTAGGGATCGGGTTCGGGTTAGGATTACGCTTCCTTGAAGTGAGAGCCCAGAACCGATGTCACCATCAGATTCGCAGTGGCTCTTAGAGGAAAGGAAAGCAGACAGTATTCCTTTGTCACTTGAGTTTGGCCCATGGTAAAATTAACTGAAAATTCGCATTGGCATTCAAAATCCTAGCTAGGGTTCAGGATCGTGTTCACATTAGGCTTCCTTGAAGTCAGAGCCCAGAACCAATGTCACCATCAATTTTGCAGGGGCTCTTAGAGGAAAGTAAGGCAGACAGTGCTCCTTTCTCACTTGATTTTGGCGTTTGGCAAAATGCATGGATAATTCGTATTGCCATCCGACATCCCAGCTAGGGTTCGGGTTCGGATTAGGATTACTCTTCCTTGAAGTCACAGCCCAGAACCGATGTCACCATCAGATTCGCAGGGGCTCTTAGAGGAAAGGAAAGCAGAGTGTGTTCCTTTGTCACTTGATTTTGGCCCATGGTAAAATTAACTGAAAATTCGTATTGGCATTCAAAATCCTAGCTAGGGTTCGGGCTCGTGTTCACGTGAGGCTTCCTTGAAGTCACAGCCCAGAACCGATGTCACCATTAGATTCGCTGGGGCCCTTAGGGGAAAGGAAGGCAGACAGTGTTGCTTTCTCACTTGATTTTAGCCCATAGTAAAATTAACTGAAAATTCGCATTGGCATTCAAAATCCTAGCTAGGGTTCGGGCTCGTGTTCACGTGAGGCTTCCTTGAAGTCACAGCCCAGAACCGATGTCACCATTAGATTCGCTGGGGCCCTTAGGGGAAAGGAAGGCAGACAGTATTCCTTTCTCACTTGAGTTTGGCCCATGGTAAAATGAACTGAAAATTCGCATTGGCATTCAAAATCCTAGCTAGGGTTAAGGATTGTGTTCACATTAGGCTTCCTTGAAGTCACAGCCCAGAACCAAAGTCACCATCAGATTCGCAGGGGCCCTTAGGGGAAAGGAAGGCAGACAGTGTTCCTTTCTCACTTGATTTTGGCGTTCGGCAAAATGCATGGATAATTCGTATTGCCATTCAAAATCCCAGCTAGGGTTCGGGTTCGGGTTAGGATTACGCTTCCTTGAAGTGAGAGCCCAGAACCGATGTCACCATCAGATTCGCAGTGGCTCTTAGAGGAAAGGAAAGCAGACAGTATTCCTTTCTCACTTGAGTTTGGCCCATGGTAAAATTAACTGAAAATACGCATTGGCATTCAAAATCCTAGCTAGGGTTCGGGCTCGTGTTCACGTGAGGCTTCCTTGAAGTCACAGCCCAGAACCGATGTCACCATTAGATTCGCTGGGGCCCTTAGGGGAAAGGAAGGCAGACAGTATTCCTTTCTCACTTGAGTTTGGCCCATGGTAAAATTAACTGAAAATTCGCATTGGCATTCAAAATCCTAGCTAGGGTTCAGTATCGTGTTCACATTAGGCTTCCTTGAAGTCAGAGCCCAGAACCTATGTCACCATCAGATTCGCAGGGGCCCTTAGGGGAAAGGAAGGCAGACAGTGTTCCTTTCTCAGTTGATTTTAGCCCATGGTAAAATTCACTGAAAATTCGTATTGCCATTCGAAATCCTACCTAGGGTTCGGGTTAAGATTAGGGTTGGTTGAAGTCAGTGCCCAGAACCAATGTCACCATCAGATTTACAGGGGCTCTTACAGGAAAGGAAGAAAGACTGTGTTCCTCTCTGACTTGATTTTGGCCTTCGGCAAAATTCACTGAAAATTCGGATTGCCATTTGAAATCCCTGGTAGGGTTCGGGTTCGGGTTAGGATTACGCTTCCTTGAAGTGAGAGCCCAGAACCGATGTCACCATCAGATTCGCAGTGGCTCTTAGAGGAAAGGAAAGCAGACAGTATTCCTTTGTCACTTGAGTTTGGCCCATGGTAAAATTAACTGAAAATTCGCATTGGCATTCAAAATCCTAGCTAGGGTTCAGGATCGTGTTCACATTAGGCTTCCTTGAAGTCAGAGCCCAGAACCAATGTCACCATCAATTTTGCAGGGGCTCTTAGAGGAAAGTAAGGCAGACAGTGCTCCTTTCTCACTTGATTTTGGCGTTTGGCAAAATGCATGGATAATTCGTATTGCCATCCGACATCCCAGCTAGGGTTCGGGTTCGGATTAGGATTACTCTTCCTTGAAGTCACAGCCCAGAACCGATGTCACCATCAGATTCGCAGGGGCTCTTAGAGGAAAGGAAAGCAGAGTGTGTTCCTTTGTCACTTGATTTTGGCCCATGGTAAAATTAACTGAAAATTCGTATTGGCATTCAAAATCCTAGCTAGGGTTCGGGCTCGTGTTCACGTGAGGCTTCCTTGAAGTCACAGCCCAGAACCGATGTCACCATTAGATTCGCTGGGGCCCTTAGGGGAAAGGAAGGCAGAGAGTGTTGCTTTCTCACTTGATTTTAGCCCATAGTAAAATTAACTGAAAATTCGCATTGGCATTCAAAATCCTAGCTAGGGTTCGGGCTCGTGTTCACGTGAGGCTTCCTTGAAGTCACAGCCCAGAACCGATGTCACCATTAGATTCGCTGGGGCCCTTAGGGGAAAGGAAGGCAGACAGTATTCCTTTCTCACTTGAGTTTGGCCCATGGTAAAATGAACTGAAAATTCGCATTGGCATTCAAAATCCTAGCTAGGGTTAAGGATTGTGTTCACATTAGGCTTCCTTGAAGTCACAGCCCAGAACCAAAGTCACCATCAGATTCGCAGGGGCCCTTAGGGGAAAGGAAGGCAGACAGTGTTCCTTTCTCACTTGATTTTGGCGTTCGGCAAAATGCATGGATAATTCGTATTGCCATTCGAAATCCCAGCTAGGGTTCGGGTTCGGGTTAGGATTACGCTTCCTTGAAGTGAGAGCCCAGAACCGATGTCACCATCAGATTCGCAGTGGCTCTTAGAGGAAAGGAAAGCAGACAGTATTCCTTTCTCACTTGAGTTTGGCCCATGGTAAAATTAACTGAAAATACGCATTGGCATTCAAAATCCTAGCTAGGGTTCGGGCTCGTGTTCACGTGAGGCTTCCTTGAAGTCACAGCCCAGAACCGATGTCACCATTAGATTCGCTGGGGCCCTTAGGGGAAAGGAAGGCAGACAGTATTCCTTTCTCACTTGAGTTTGGCCCATGGTAAAATTAACTGAAAATTCGCATTGGCATTCAAAATCCTAGCTAGGGTTCAGTATCGTGTTCACATTAGGCTTCCTTGAAGTCAGAGCCCAGAACCTATGTCACCATCAGATTCGCAGGGGCCCTTAGGGGAAAGGAAGGCAGACAGTGTTCCTTTCTCAGTTGATTTTAGCCCATGGTAAAATTCACTGAAAATTCGTATTGCCATTCGAAATCCTACCTAGGGTTCGGGTTAAGATTAGGGTTGGTTGAAGTCAGTGCCCAGAACCAATGTCACCATCAGATTTACAGGGGCTCTTACAGGAAAGGAAGAAAGACTGTGTTCCTCTCTGACTTGATTTTGGCCTTCGGCAAAATTCACTGAAAATTCGGATTGCCATTTGAAATCCCTGGTAGGGTTCGGGTTCGGGTTAGGATTAGGCTTCCCTGAAGTGAGAGACCAGAACTGATGTCACCATTAGATTTGCAGGGGCTCTTAGAAGAAAGGGAAGCAGAGAGTGTGCCTTTCTCACTTGATTTTGGCCCATGCTAAAATTAACTGAAAATTCGCATTGGCATTCAAAATCCTAGCTAGGGTTCAGTATCGTGTTCACATTAGGCTTCCTTGAAGTCAGAGCCCAGAACCTATGTCACCATCAGATTCGCAGGGGCCCTTAGGGGAAAGGAAGGCAGACAGTGTTCCTTTCTCAGTTGATTTTAGCCCATGGTAAAATTCACTGAAAATTCGTATTGCCATTCGAAATCCTACCTAGGGTTCGTGTTAGGATTAGGGTTGATTGAAGTCAGTGCCCAGAACCAATGTCACCATCAGATTTACAGGGGCTCTTACAGGAAAGGAAGAAAGACTGTCTTCCTCTCTGACTTGATTTTGGCCTTCGGCAAAATTCACTGAAAATTCGGATTGCCATTTGAAATCCCTGGTAGGGTTCGGGTTCGGGTTAGGATTAGGCTTCCCTGAAGTGAGAGACCAGAACCGATGTCACCATTAGATTCGCAGGGGCTCTTAGAAGAAAGGGAAGCAGAGAGTGTGCCTTTCTCACTTGATTTTGGCCCATGCTAAAATTAACTGAAAATTCGCATTGGCATTAAAAATCCTAGCCAGGGTTAGGGATCGTGTTCACGTTAGGCTTCCTTGAAGTCACAGCCAAAAACCGATGTCACCATCAGATTCGCAGGGGCTCTTAGAGGAAAGTAAGGTAGACTGTGTTCCTTTCACACATGATTTTGGCCTTCGATAAAATGCATCAAAAATTCATATTGCCATTTGAAATCCCAGCAAGGGTTCTGGATAGGTATTGGGTTAGGTTTCGGCTTCCTTGACATCAGGGCGAAAAACCTATGTCACCATCAGATTTGCAGAGGGTCTCAGAGGAAAGGAAGAAAGATTGTGTTCCTCTCTGAAGTTATTTTGGCCTTTGGCAAAATTCGCTGAAAATTCGTATTGCCATTTGATATCCCAGCTAGGAGTCGGGTTCGGGATAGGATTAGGGTTCATTGAAGTCAGAGCCCAGAACCAATCTCACCATCAGATTCACAGGGCCTCTTAGAGGAAAGGAAAACAGAGAGTGTTCCTTTCTCACTTGAGTTTGGCCCATGGTAAAATTAACTGAAAATTCACATTGGCATTCAAAATCCTAGCTAGGGTTCAGTATCGTGTTCACATTAGGCTTCCTTGAAGTCAGAGCCCAGAACCTATGTCACCATCAGATTCGCAGGGGCCCTTAGTGGAAAGGAAGGCAGACAGTGTTCCTTTCTCAGTTGATTTTAGCCCATGGTAAAATTCACTGAAAATTCGTATTGCCATTTGAAATCCCAGCTAGGGTTCAGGTTCATGTTCGGGTTACGCTTCCTTGAAGTCAGAGACCAGAACAGATGTCACCATCAGATTTCCAGGGGCTCTTAGAGGAAAAGAAGACAGACAGTGTTCCTCTCTGACTTGATTTTGGCCTTCAGCAAAATTCACTGAAAATTCGCATTGCCATTTAAAGTCCCAGCTAGGGTTCGGGTTTGTATTTGGGTTAGGCTTCCTTGAAGACAGAGCCCAGAACACATTTCACCATAAGATTTCCAGGGGCTCCTAGAGGAAAGGAAGACAGACAGTGTTCCTTTCTGACTTGATTTTGGCCTTCAGCAAAATTCACTGAAAATTCGTATTGCCATTCGAAATCCCAGCTAGGGATCGGGTTCGGGTTAGGATTACGCTTCCTTGAAGTGAGAGCCCAGAACCGATGTCACCATCAGATTCGCAGTGGCTCTTAGAGGAAAGGAAAGCAGACAGTATTCCTTTCTCACTTGAGTTTGGCCCATGGTAAAATTAACTGAAAATTCGCATTGGCATTCAAAATCCTAGCTAGGGTTCAGGATCGTGTTCACATTAGGCTTCCTTGAAGTCAGAGCCCAGAACCGATGTCACCATCAATTTTGCAGGGGCTCTTAGATGAAAGTAAGGCAGACAGTGCTCCTTTCTCACTTGATTTTGGCGTTCGGCAAAATGCATGGATAATTCGTATTGCCATTCGAAATCCCAGCTAGGGTTCAGGTTCCGGTTACGATTACTCTTCCTTGAAGTGAGAGCCCATAACCGATGTCACCATCAGATTCGCAGGGGCTCTTAGAGGAAAGGAAAGCAGAGTGTGTTCCTTTGTCACTTGATTTTGGCGCATGGTAAAATTAACTGAAAATTCGTATTGGCATTCAAAATCCTAGCTAGGGTTCACGCTCGTGTTCATGTGAGGCTTTCTTGAAGTCACAGCCCAGAACCGATGTCACCATCAGATTCGCTGGGGCCCTTAGGGGAAAGGAAGGCAGACAGTGTTCCTTTCTCACTTGATTTTAGCCCATGGTAAAATTCACTGAAAATTCGTACTGCCATTCGAAATCCCAGCTAGTGTTCGGGATCTTGTTCACATGAGGCTTCCTTGAAGTCACAGCCCAGAACGGATGTCACTATCAGATTCGCAGGGGCTCTTAGAGGAAAGGAAAGCAGGGAGTGTTCCTTTCTCACTTGATTTTGGCCCATAGTAAAATTAACTGAAAATTCGCATTGGCATTCAAAATCCGAGCTAGTGTTCGGGATCTTGTTCACATGAGGCTTCCTTGAAGTCACAGGCCAGAACCGATGTCACCATCAATTTTGCAGGGGCTCTAAGAGGAAAGGAAGGCAGATAGTGCTCCTTTCTCACTTGATTTTGGCGTCCGGGAAAATGCATGGACAATTCGTATTGCCATTCGAAATCCCAGGTAGGGTTTGGGTTCGGGTTAGGATTACTCTTCCTTGAAGTCAGAGCCCAGAACCGATGTAACCATCAGATTCGCAGGTGCTCTTAGAGGAAAGGAAAGCAGAGAGTGTTCCTTTGTCACTTGATTTTAGCCCATGTTAAAATTAACTGAAAATTTGCATAGGCATTCAAAATCCTAGCTAGGGTTCGGGTTCCGGTTCGGATTACGCTTCCTTGAAGTTACAGCACAGAACCGATGTCACCATCAGATTCGCAGGGGCCCTTAGGGGAAAGGAAAGCAGATAGTGTTCCTTTCTCACTTGATTTTAGCCCATGGTAAAATTCACTGAAAATTCGTATTGCCATTCGAAATCCCAGCTAGGGTTCAGGTTCAGGTTAGGATTATGCTTCCTTGAAGTGAGAGCCCAGAAACGATGTCACCATCAGATTCGCAGGGGCTCTTAGAGGAAAGGAAAGCAGGGAATGTTCCTTTCTCACTTGATTTTTGCCCATGGTAGAATTAACTGAAAATCCGCATTGGCATTCAAAATCCTAGCTAGGGTTAACGATCGTGTTCACATTAGGCTTCCTTGAAGTCACAGCCCAGAACCAAAGTCACCATCAGATTCGCAGGGGCCCTTAGGGGAAAGAAGGCAGACAGTGTTCCTTTCTCACTTGATTTTGACCCATGGTAAAATTAACTGAAAATTCGCATTGGCATTCAAAATCCCAGCTAGGGTTCAGGATCGTGTTCACATTAGGCTTCCTTGAAGTCACAGCCCAGAACCGATGTCACCATCAATTTCGCAGGGGTTCTTAGAGGAAAGTAAGGCAGACAGTGCTCCTTTCTCACTTGATTTTGACCCATGGTAAAATTAACTGAAAATTCGCATTGGAATTCAACATCCCAGCTAGGGTTCAGGATCGAGGTCACATTAGGCTTCCTTGAAGTCACAGCCCAGAACCAAAGTCACCATCAGATTCGCAGGGGCCCTTAGGGGAAAGGAAGGCAGACAGTGTTCCTTTCTCACTTGATTTTGGTGTTCGGCAAAATGCATGGATAATTCGTATTGCCATTCGAAATCCCAGCTAGGGTTCGGCTTCGGATTAGGATTACTCTTCCTTGAAGTCACAGCCCAGAACGGATGTCACCATCAAATTCGCAGGGGCTCTTAGAGGAAAGGAAGGCAGACAATGTTCCTTTCTCACTTGATTTTGGCGTTCGGCAAAGTGCATGGATAATTTGTATTGCCATTCGAAATCCCAGCTAGGGTTCGGCTTTGGATTAGGATTACTCTTCCTTGAAGTCACAGCCCAGAACTGATGTAACCATCAGATTCGCAGGGGCTCTTAGAGGAAAGGAAAACAGAGAGTGTTCCTTTCTCACTTGAGTTTGGCCCATGGTAAAATTAACTGAAAATTCACATTGGCATTCAAAATCCTAGCTAGGGTTCGGGATTGTGTTCATGTGAGGCTTCCTTGAAGTCACAGCCCAGAACCGATGTCACCATCAGATTCGCAGGGGCTCTTAGAGGAAAGGAAAGCAGAGAATGTTCCTTTCTCACTTGATTTTGACCCATGGTAAAATGCATCGAAAATTCATATTGCCATTTGAAATCCCAGCTACGGTTCTGGATAGGTATTGGGATAGCTTTAGGCTTCCTTGAATTCAGGGCGAAAAACCTATGACACCATCGGATTTGCAGAGGGTCTCAAAGGAAAGGAAGAAAGACTGTGTTCCTGTCTGACTTGATTTTGGCCCATGGCAAAAATCACTGAAAATTCGTATTGCCATTTGAAATCCCAGCTAGGGTTCAGGTTCATGTTCGGGTTACGCTTCCTTGAAGTCAGAGACCAGAACAGATGTCACCATCAGATTTCCAGGGGCTCTTAGAGGAAAGGAAGACAGACAGTGTTCCTCTCTGACTTGATTTTGGCCTTCAGCAAAATTCACTGAAAATTCGCATTGCCATTTAAAGTCCCAGCTAGGGTTCGGGTTTGTATTTGGGTTAGGCTTCCTTGAAGACAGAGCCCAGAACACATTTCACCATAAGATTTCCAGGGGCTCTTAGAGGAAAGGAAGACAGACAGTGTTCCTTTCTGACTTGATTTTGGCCTTCAGCAAAATTCACTGAAAATTCGTATTGCCATTCGAAATCCCAGCTAGGGATCGGGTTCGGGTTAGGATTACGCTTCCTTGAAGTGAGAGCCCAGAACCGATATCACCTTCAGATTCGCAGTGGCTCTTAGAGGAAAGGAAAGCAGACAGTATTCCTTTCTCACTTGAGTTTGGCCCATGGTAAAATAAACTGAAAATTCACATTGGCATTCAAAATCCTAGCTAGGGTTCAGGATCGTGTTCAAATTAGGCTTCCTTGAAGTCAGAGCCCAGAACCGATGTCACCATCAATTTTGCAGGGGCTCTTAGAGGAAAGTAAGGCAGACAGTGCTCCTTTCTCACTTAATTTTGGCGTTCGGCAAAATGCATGGATAATTCGTATTGCCATTCGAAATCCCAGCTAGGGTTCGGGTTCGGGTTACGATTACTCTTCCTTGAAGTGAGAGCCCAAAACCGATATCACCATCAGATTCGCAGGGGCCCTTAGGGGAATGGAAGGCAGACAGTTTTCCTTTCTCACTTGATTTTAGCCCATGGTAAAATTCACTGAAAATTCGTATTGCCATTCGAAATCCCAGCTAGGTTTCATGTTCGGGTTAGGATTATGCTTCCTTGAAGTGAGAGCCCAGAACCGATGTCACCATCAATTTCGCAGAAGCTCTTAGAGGAAAGTAAGGCAGACAGTGCTCCTTTCTCACTTGATTTTGGCGTTTGGCAAAATGCATGGATAATTCGTATTGCCATCCGACATCCCAGCTAGGGTTCGGGTTCGGATTAGGATTACTCTTCCTTGAAGTCACAGCCCAGAACCGATGTCACCATCAGATTCGCAGGGGCTCTTAGAGGAAAGTAAGGCAGACAGTGCTCCTTTCTCACTTGATTTTGACCCATGGTAAAATTAACTGAAAATTCGCATTGGAATTCAAAATCCCAGCTAGGGTTCAGTATCGTGTTCACATTAGGCTTCCTTGAAGTCACAGCCCAGAACCAAAGTCACCATCAGATTCGCAGGGGCCCTTAGGGGAAAGGAAGGCAGACAGTGTTCCTTTCTCACTTGATTTTAGCCCATGGTAAAATTCACTGAAAATTCGTACTGCCATTCGAAATCCCAGCTAGTGTTCGAGATCTTGTTCACATGAGGCTTCCTTGAAGTCACAGCCCAGAACGGATGTCACTATCAGATTCGCAGGGGCTCTTAGAGGAAAGGAAAGCAGGGAGTGTTCCTTTCTCACTTGATTTTGGCCCATAGTAAAATTAACTGAAAATTCGCATTGGCATTCAAAATCCGAGCTAGTGTTCGGGATCTTGTTCACATGAGGCTTCCTTGAAGTCACAGCCCAGAACCAATGTCACTATCAATTTTGCAGGGGCTGTAAGAGGAAAGGAAGGCAGATAGTGCTCCTTTCTCACTTGATTTTGGCCCATGGTAAAATTAACTGAAAATCCACATTGGCATTCAAAATCCTAGCTAGGGTTCAGGATGGTGTTCACATTAGGCTTCCTTGAAGTCACAGCCCAGAACCGATGTCACCATCAATTTTGCAGGGGCTCTTAGATGAAAGTAAGGCAGACAGTGCTCCTTTCTCACTTGATTTTGGCGTTCGGCAAAATGCATGGATAATTCGTATTGCCATTCGAAATCCCAGCTAGGGTTCAGGTTCGGGTTACGATTACTCTTCCTTGAAGTGAGAGCCCATAACCGATGTCACCATCAGATTCGCAGGGGCTCTTAGAGGAAAGGAAAGCAGAGTGTGTTCCTTTGTCACTTGATTTTGGCGCATGGTAAAATTAACTGAAAATTCGTATTGGCATTCAAAATCCTAGCTAGGGTTCACGCTCGTGTTCATGTGAGCCTTTCTTGAAGTCACAGCCCAGAACCGATGTCACCATCAGATTCGCTGGGGCCCTTAGGGGAAAGGAAGGCAGACAGTGTTCCTTTCTCACTTGATTTTAGCCCATGGTAAAATTCACTGAAAATTCGTACTGCCATTCGAAATCCCAGCTAGTGTTCGGGATCTTGTTCACATGAGGCTTCCTTGAAGTCACAGCCCAGAACGGATGTCACTATCAGATTCGCAGGGGCTCTTAGAGGAAAGGAAAGCAGGGAGTGTTCCTTTCTCACTTGATTTTGGCCCATAGTAAAATTAACTGAAAATTCGCATTGGCATTCAAAATCCGAGCTAGTGTTCGGGATCTTGTTCACATGAGGCTTCCTTGAAGTCACAGGCCAGAACCGATGTCACCATCAATTTTGCAGGGGCTCTAAGAGGAAAGGAAGGCAGATAGTGCTCCTTTCTCACTTGATTTTGGCGTCCGGGAAAATGCATGGACAATTCGTATTGCCATTCGAAATCCCAGGTAGGGTTTGGGTTCGGGTTAGGATTACTCTTCCTTGAAGTCAGAGCCCAGAACCGATGTAACCATCAGATTCGCAGGTGCTCTTAGAGGAAAGGAAAGCAGAGAGTGTTCCTTTGTCACTTGATTTTAGCCCATGTTAAAATTAACTGAAAATTTGCATAGGCATTCAAAATCCTAGCTAGGGTTCGGGTTCCGGTTCGGATTATGCTTCCTTGAAGTTACAGCACAGAACCGATGTCACCATCAGATTCGCAGGGGCCCTTAGGGGAAAGGAAAGCAGATAGTGTTCCTTTCTCACTTGATTTTAGCCCATGGTAAAATTCACTGAAAATTCGTATTGCCATTCGAAATCCCAGCTAGGGTTCAGGTTCAGGTTAGGATTATGCTTCCTTGATGTGAGAGCCCAGAAACGATGTCACCATCAGATTCGCAGGGGCTCTTAGAGGAAAGGAAAGCAGGGAATGTTCCTTTCTCACTTGATTTTTGCCCATGGTAGAATTAACTGAAAATCCGCATTGGCATTCAAAATCCTAGCTAGGGTTAACGATCGTGTTCACATTAGGCTTCCTTGAAGTCACAGCCCAGAACCAAAGTCACCATCAGATTCGCAGGGGCCCTTAGGGGAAAGAAGGCAGACAGTGTTCCTTTCTCACTTGATTTTGACCCATGGTAAAATTAACTGAAAATTCGCATTGGCATTCAAAATCCCAGCTAGGGTTCAGGATCGTGTTCACATTAGGCTTCCTTGAAGTCACAGCCCAGAACCGATGTCACCATCAATTTCGCAGGGGTTCTTAGAGGAAAGTAAGGCAGACAGTGCTCCTTTCTCACTTGATTTTGACCCATGGTAAAATTAACTGAAAATTCGCATTGGAATTCAACATCCCAGCTAGGGTTCAGGATCGAGTTCACATTAGGCTTCCTTGAAGTCACAGCCCAGAACCAAAGTCACCATCAGATTCGCAGGGGCCCTTAGGGGAAAGGAAGGCAGACAGTGTTCCTTTCTCACTTGATTTTGGTGTTCGGCAAAATGCATGGATAATTCGTATTGCCATTCGAAATCCCAGCTAGGGTTCGGCTTCGGATTAGGATTACTCTTCCTTGAAGTCACAGCCCAGAACGGATGTCACCATCAAATTCGCAGGGGCTCTTAGAGGAAAGGAAGGCAGACAATGTTCCTTTCTCACTTGATTTTGGCGTTCGGCAAAGTGCATGGATAATTTGTATTGCCATTCGAAATCCCAGCTAGGGTTCGGCTTTGGATTAGGATTACTCTTCCTTGAAGTCACAGCCCAGAACTGATGTAACCATCAGATTCGCAGGGGCTCTTAGAGGAAAGGAAAACAGAGAGTGTTCCTTTCTCACTTGAGTTTGGCCCATGGTAAAATTAACTGAAAATTCACATTGGCATTCAAAATCCTAGCTAGGGTTCGGGATTGTGTTCATGTGAGGCTTCCTTGAAGTCACAGCCCAGAACCGATGTCACCATCAGATTCGCAGGGGCTCTTAGAGGAAAGGAAAGCAGAGAATGTTCCTTTCTCACTTGATTTTGACCCATGGTAAAATGCATCGAAAATTCATATTGCCATTTGAAATCCCAGCTACGGTTCTGGATAGGTATTGGGATAGCTTTAGGCTTCCTTGAATTCAGGGCGAAAAACCTATGACACCATCGGATTTGCAGAGGGTCTCAAAGGAAAGGAAGAAAGACTGTGTTCCTGTCTGACTTGATTTTGGCCCATGGCAAAAATCACTGAAAATTCGTATTGCCATTTGAAATCCCAGCTAGGGTTCAGGTTCATGTTCGGGTTACGCTTCCTTGAAGTCAGAGACCAGAACAGATGTCACCATCAGATTTCCAGGGGCTCTTAGAGGAAAGGAAGACAGACAGGGTTCCTCTCTGACTTGATTTTGGCCTTCAGCAAAATTCACTGAAAATTCGCATTGCCATTTAAAGTCCCAGCTAGGGTTCGGGTTTGTATTTGGGTTAGGCTTCCTTGAAGACAGAGCCCAGAACACATTTCACCATAAGATTTCCAGGGGCTCTTAGAGGAAAGGAAGACAGACAGTGTTCCTTTCTGACTTGATTTTGGCCTTCAGCAAAATTCACTGAAAATTCGTATTGCCATTCGAAATCCCAGCTAGGGATCGGGTTCGGGTTAGGATTACGCTTCCTTGAAGTGAGAGCCCAGAACCGATATCACCTTCAGATTCGCAGTGGCTCTTAGAGGAAAGGAAAGCAGACAGTATTCCTTTCTCACTTGAGTTTGGCCCATGGTAAAATAAACTGAAAATTCACATTGGCATTCAAAATCCTAGCTAGGGTTCAGGATCGTGTTCAAATTAGGCTTCCTTGAAGTCAGAGCCCAGAACCGATGTCACCATCAATTTTGCAGGGGCTCTTAGAGGAAAGTAAGGCAGACAGTGCTCCTTTCTCACTTAATTTTGGCGTTCGGCAAAATGCATGGATAATTCGTATTGCCATTCGAAATCCCAGCTAGGGTTCGGGTTCGGGTTACGATTACTCTTCCTTGAAGTGAGAGCCCAAAACCGATATCACCATCAGATTCGCAGGGGCCCTTAGGGGAATGGAAGGCAGACAGTTTTCCTTTCTCACTTGATTTTAGCCCATGGTAAAATTCACTGAAAATTCGTATTGCCATTCGAAATCCCAGCTAGGTTTCATGTTCGGGTTAGGATTATGCTTCCTTGAAGTGAGAGCCCAGAACCGATGTCACCATCAATTTCGCAGAAGCTCTTAGAGGAAAGTAAGGCAGACAGTGCTCCTTTCTCACTTGATTTTGGCGTTTGGCAAAATGCATGGATAATTCGTATTGCCATCCGACATCCCAGCTAGGGTTCGGGTTCGGATTAGGATTACTCTTCCTTGAAGTCACAGCCCAGAACCGATGTCACCATCAGATTCGCAGGGGCTCTTAGAGGAAAGTAAGGCAGACAGTGCTCCTTTCTCACTTGATTTTGACCCATGGTAAAATTAACTGAAAATTCGCATTGGAATTCAAAATCCCAGCTAGGGTTCAGTATCGTGTTCACATTAGGCTTCCTTGAAGTCACAGCCCAGAACCAAAGTCACCATCAGATTCGCAGGGGCCCTTAGGGGAAAGGAAGGCAGACAGTGTTCCTTTCTCACTTGATTTTAGCCCATGGTAAAATTCACTGAAAATTCGTACTGCCATTCGAAATCCCAGCTAGTGTTCGAGATCTTGTTCACATGAGGCTTCCTTGAAGTCACAGCCCAGAACGGATGTCACTATCAGATTCGCAGGGGCTCTTAGAGGAAAGGAAAGCAGGGAGTGTTCCTTTCTCACTTGATTTTGGCCCATAGTAAAATTAACTGAAAATTCGCATTGGCATTCAAAATCCGAGCTAGTGTTCGGGATCTTGTTCACATGAGGCTTCCTTGAAGTCACAGCCCAGAACCAATGTCACTATCAATTTTGCAGGGGCTGTAAGAGGAAAGGAAGGCAGATAGTGCTCCTTTCTCACTTGATTTTGGCCCATGGTAAAATTAACTGAAAATCCACATTGGCATTCAAAATCCTAGCTAGGGTTCAGGATGGTGTTCACATTAGGCTTCCTTGAAGTCACAGCCCAGAACCGATGTCACCATCAATTTTGCAGGGGCTCTTAGATGAAAGTAAGGCAGACAGTGCTCCTTTCTCACTTGATTTTGGCGTTCGGCAAAATGCATGGATAATTCGTATTGCCATTCGAAATCCCAGCTAGGGTTCAGGTTCGGGTTACGATTACTCTTCCTTGAAGTGAGAGCCCATAACCGATGTCACCATCAGATTCGCAGGGGCTCTTAGAGGAAAGGAAAGCAGAGTGTGTTCCTTTGTCACTTGATTTTGGCGCATGGTAAAATTAACTGAAAATTCGTATTGGCATTCAAAATCCTAGCTAGGGTTCACGCTCGTGTTCATGTGAGCCTTTCTTGAAGTCACAGCCCAGAACCGATGTCACCATCAGATTCGCTGGGGCCCTTAGGGGAAAGGAAGGCAGACAGTGTTCCTTTCTCACTTGATTTTAGCCCATGGTAAAATTCACTGAAAATTCGTACTGCCATTCGAAATCCCAGCTAGTGTTCGGGATCTTGTTCACATGAGGCTTCCTTGAAGTCACAGCCCAGAACGGATGTCACTATCAGATTCGCAGGGGCTCTTAGAGGAAAGGAAAGCAGGGAGTGTTCCTTTCTCACTTGATTTTGGCCCATAGTAAAATTAACTGAAAATTCGCATTGGCATTCAAAATCCGAGCTAGTGTTCGGGATCTTGTTCACATGAGGCTTCCTTGAAGTCACAGGCCAGAACCGATGTCACCATCAATTTTGCAGGGGCTCTAAGAGGAAAGGAAGGCAGATAGTGCTCCTTTCTCACTTGATTTTGGCGTCCGGGAAAATGCATGGACAATTCGTATTGCCATTCGAAATCCCAGGTAGGGTTTGGGTTCGGGTTAGGATTACTCTTCCTTGAAGTCAGAGCCCAGAACCGATGTAACCATCAGATTCGCAGGTGCTCTTAGAGGAAAGGAAAGCAGAGAGTGTTCCTTTGTCACTTGATTTTAGCCCATGTTAAAATTAACTGAAAATTTGCATAGGCATTCAAAATCCTAGCTAGGGTTCGGGTTCCGGTTCGGATTATGCTTCCTTGAAGTTACAGCACAGAACCGATGTCACCATCAGATTCGCAGGGGCCCTTAGGGGAAAGGAAAGCAGATAGTGTTCCTTTCTCACTTGATTTTAGCCCATGGTAAAATTCACTGAAAATTCGTATTGCCATTCGAAATCCCAGCTAGGGTTCAGGTTCAGGTTAGGATTATGCTTCCTTGATGTGAGAGCCCAGAAACGATGTCACCATCAGATTCGCAGGGGCTCTTAGAGGAAAGGAAAGCAGGGAATGTTCCTTTCTCACTTGATTTTTGCCCATGGTAGAATTAACTGAAAATCCGCATTGGCATTCAAAATCCTAGCTAGGGTTAACGATCGTGTTCACATTAGGCTTCCTTGAAGTCACAGCCCAGAACCAAAGTCACCATCAGATTCGCAGGGGCCCTTAGGGGAAAGAAGGCAGACAGTGTTCCTTTCTCACTTGATTTTGACCCATGGTAAAATTAACTGAAAATTCGCATTGGCATTCAAAATCCCAGCTAGGGTTCAGGATCGTGTTCACATTAGGCTTCCTTGAAGTCACAGCCCAGAACCGATGTCACCATCAATTTCGCAGGGGTTCTTAGAGGAAAGTAAGGCAGACAGTGCTCCTTTCTCACTTGATTTTGACCCATGGTAAAATTAACTGAAAATTCGCATTGGAATTCAACATCCCAGCTAGGGTTCAGGATCGAGTTCACATTAGGCTTCCTTGAAGTCACAGCCCAGAACCAAAGTCACCATCAGATTCGCAGGGGCCCTTAGGGGAAAGGAAGGCAGACAGTGTTCCTTTCTCACTTGATTTTGGTGTTCGGCAAAATGCATGGATAATTCGTATTGCCATTCGAAATCCCAGCTAGGGTTCGGCTTCGGATTAGGATTACTCTTCCTTGAAGTCACAGCCCAGAACGGATGTCACCATCAAATTCGCAGGGGCTCTTAGAGGAAAGGAAGGCAGACAATGTTCCTTTCTCACTTGATTTTGGCGTTCGGCAAAGTGCATGGATAATTTGTATTGCCATTCGAAATCCCAGCTAGGGTTCGGCTTTGGATTAGGATTACTCTTCCTTGAAGTCACAGCCCAGAACTGATGTAACCATCAGATTCGCAGGGGCTCTTAGAGGAAAGGAAAACAGAGAGTGTTCCTTTCTCACTTGAGTTTGGCCCATGGTAAAATTAACTGAAAATTCACATTGGCATTCAAAATCCTAGCTAGGGTTCGGGATTGTGTTCATGTGAGGCTTCCTTGAAGTCACAGCCCAGAACCGATGTCACCATCAGATTCGCAGGGGCTCTTAGAGGAAAGGAAAGCAGAGAATGTTCCTTTCTCACTTGATTTTGACCCATGGTAAAATGCATCGAAAATTCATATTGCCATTTGAAATCCCAGCTACGGTTCTGGATAGGTATTGGGATAGCTTTAGGCTTCCTTGAATTCAGGGCGAAAAACCTATGACACCATCGGATTTGCAGAGGGTCTCAAAGGAAAGGAAGAAAGACTGTGTTCCTGTCTGACTTGATTTTGGCCCATGGCAAAAATCACTGAAAATTCGTATTGCCATTTGAAATCCCAGCTAGGGTTCAGGTTCATGTTCGGGTTACGCTTCCTTGAAGTCAGAGACCAGAACAGATGTCACCATCAGATTTCCAGGGGCTCTTAGAGGAAAGGAAGACAGACAGTGTTCCTCTCTGACTTGATTTTGGCCTTCAGCAAAATTCACTGAAAATTCGCATTGCCATTTAAAGTCCCAGCTAGGGTTCGGGTTTGTATTTGGGTTAGGCTTCCTTGAAGACAGAGCCCAGAACACATTTCACCATAAGATTTCCAGGGGCTCTTAGAGGAAAGGAAGACAGACAGTGTTCCTTTCTGACTTGATTTTGGCCTTCAGCAAAATTCACTGAAAATTCGTATTGCCATTCGAAATCCCAGCTAGGGATCGGGTTCGGGTTAGGATTACGCTTCCTTGAAGTGAGAGCCCAGAACCGATATCACCTTCAGATTCGCAGTGGCTCTTAGAGGAAAGGAAAGCAGACAGTATTCCTTTCTCACTTGAGTTTGGCCCATGGTAAAATAAACTGAAAATTCACATTGGCATTCAAAATCCTAGCTAGGGTTCAGGATCGTGTTCAAATTAGGCTTCCTTGAAGTCAGAGCCCAGAACCGATGTCACCATCAATTTTGCAGGGGCTCTTAGAGGAAAGTAAGGCAGACAGTGCTCCTTTCTCACTTAATTTTGGCGTTCGGCAAAATGCATGGATAATTCGTATTGCCATTCGAAATCCCAGCTAGGGTTCGGGTTCGGGTTACGATTACTCTTCCTTGAAGTGAGAGCCCAAAACCGATATCACCATCAGATTCGCAGGGGCCCTTAGGGGAATGGAAGGCAGACAGTTTTCCTTTCTCACTTGATTTTAGCCCATGGTAAAATTCACTGAAAATTCGTATTGCCATTCGAAATCCCAGCTAGGTTTCATGTTCGGGTTAGGATTATGCTTCCTTGAAGTGAGAGCCCAGAACCGATGTCACCATCAATTTCGCAGAAGCTCTTAGAGGAAAGTAAGGCAGACAGTGCTCCTTTCTCACTTGATTTTGGCGTTTGGCAAAATGCATGGATAATTCGTATTGCCATCCGACATCCCAGCTAGGGTTTGGGTTCGGATTAGGATTACTCTTCCTTGAAGTCACAGCCCAGAACCGATGTCACCATCAGATTCGCAGGGGCTCTTAGAGGAAAGTAAGGCAGACAGTGCTCCTTTCTCACTTGATTTTGACCCATGGTAAAATTAACTGAAAATTCGCATTGGAATTCAAAATCCCAGCTAGGGTTCAGGATCGTGTTCACATTAGGCTTCCTTGAAGTCACAGCCCAGAACCAAAGTCACCATCAGATTCGCAGGGGCCCTTAGGGGAAAGGAAGGCAGACAGTGTTCCTTTCTCACTTGATTTTAGCCCATGGTAAAATTCACTGAAAATTCGTACTGCCATTCGAAATCCCAGCTAGTGTTCGGGATCTTGTTCACATGAGGCTTCCTTGAAGTCACAGCCCAGAACGGATGTCACTATCAGATTCGCAGGGGCTCTTAGAGGAAAGGAAAGCAGGGAGTGTTCCTTTCTCACTTGATTTTGGCCCATAGTAAAATTAACTGAAAATTCGCATTGGCATTCAAAATCTGAGCTAGTGTTCGGGATCTTGTTCACATGAGGCTTCCTTGAAGTCACAGCCCAGAACCGATGTCACTATCAATTTTGCAGGGGCTGTAAGAGGAAAGGAAGGCAGATAGTGCTCCTTTCTCACTTGATTTTGGCGTCCGGCAAAATGCATGGACAATTCGTATTGCCATTCGAAATCCCAGGTAGGGTTTGGGTTCGGGTTAGGATTACTCTTCCTTGAAGTCACAGCCCAGAACCGATGTAACCATAAGATTCACAGTTGCTCTTAGAGGAAAGGAAAGCAGAGAGTGTTCCTTTTTCACTTGATTTTAGCCCATGTTAAAATTCATTGAAAATTTGCATAGTCATTCAAAATCCTAGCTAGGGTTTGGGTTCCGGTTCGGATTACGCTTCCTTGAAGTTACAGCACAGAACCGATGTCACCATCAGATTCGCAGGGGCCCTTAGGGGAAAGGAAAGCAGATAATGTTCCTTTCTCACTTGATTTTAGCCCATGGTAAAATTGACTGAAAATTCGTATTGCCATTCGAAATCCCAGCTAGGGTTCAGGTTCGGGTTAGGATTATGCTTCCTTGAAGTGAGAGCCCAAAACCGATATCACCATGAGATTCGCAGGGGCCCTTAGGGGAATGGAAGGCAGACAGTTTTCCTTTCTCACTTGATTTTAGCCCATGGTAAAATTCACTGAAAATTCGTATTGCCATTCGAAATCCCAGCTAGGTTTCAGGTTCGGGTTAGGATTATGCTTCCTTGAAGTGAGAGCCCAGAAATGATGTCACCATCAGGTTCGCAGGGGCTCATAGAGGAAAGGAAAGCAGAGAGTGTTTCGCATTGGCATTCAACATCCTAGCAGGGTTCGGGATCATGTTCACGTGAGGCTTCCTTGAAGTCACAGCCCAGAACGGATGTCACCATCAGATTCGCAGGGGCTCTTAGAGGAAAGGAAAGCAGACAGTATTCCTTTCTCACTTGAGTTTGGCCCATGGTAAAATAAACTGACAATTCACATTGGAATTCAAAATCCTAGCTAGGGTTCAGGATTGTGTTCACATTAGGCTTCCTTGAAGTCATAGCCCAGAACCGATGTCACCATCAATTTCGCAGAAGCTCTTAGAGGAAAGTAAGGCAGACAGTGCTCCTCACTTGATTTTGGCGTTCGGCAAAATGCATGGATAATTCATATAGCCATTCAAAATCCCAGCTAGGGTTCGGGTTCGGGTTAGGATCACTCTTCCTTGAAGTGAGAGCCAAAATCCGATGTCACCATCAGATTCGCAGGGGCCCATAGGGGAAAGGAAAGCAGACAGTGTTCCTTTCTCACTTGATTTTAGCCCATGGTAAAATTCACTGAAAATTCGTATTGCCATTCGAAATCCCAGCTAGGGTTCAGGTTCGGGTTAGGATTATGCTTCCTTGAAGTGAGAGCCCAGAAACGATGTCACCGTCAGATTCGCAGGGGCTCTTAGAGGAAAGGAAAGCAGGGAATGTTCCTTTCTCACTTGATTTTTGCCCATGGTAAAATTAACTGAAAATCCGCATTGGCATTCAAAATCCTAGCTAGGGTTCAGGATGGTGTTCACATTAGGCTTCCTTGAAGTCACAGCCCAGAACCGATGTCACCATCAATTTTGCAGGGGCTCTTAGATGAAAGTAAGGCAGACAGTGCTCCTTTCTCACTTGATTTTGGCGTTCGGCAAAATGCATGGATAATTCGTATTGCCATTCAAAATCCCAGCTAGGGTTCAGGTTCGGGTTACGATTACTCTTCCTTGAAGTGAGAGCCCATAACCGATGTCACCATCAGATTCGCAGGGGCTCTTAGAGGAAAGGAAAGCAGAGTGTGTTCCTTTGTCACTTGATTTTGGCGCATGGTAAAATTAACTGAAAATTCGTATTGGCATTCAAAATCCTAGCTAGGGTTCACGCTCGTGTTCATGTGAGCCTTTCTTGAAGTCACAGTTCAGAACCGATGTCACCATCAGATTCGCTGGGGCCCTTAGGGGAAAGGAAGGCAGACAGTGTTCCTTTCTCACTTGATTTTAGCCCATGGTAAAATTCACTGAAAATTCGTACTGCCATTCGAAATCCCAGCTAGTGTTCGGGATCTTGTTCACATGAGGCTTCCTTGAAGTCACAGCCCAGAACGGATGTCACTATCAGATTCGCAGGGGCTCTTAGAGGAAAGGAAAGCAGGGAGTGTTCCTTTCTCACTTGATTTTGGCCCATAGTAAAATTAACTGAAAATTCGCATTGGCATTCAAAATCCGAGCTAGTGTTCGGGATCTTGTTCACATGAGGCTTCCTTGAAGTCACAGGCCAGAACCGATGTCACCATCAATTTTGCAGGGGCTCTAAGAGGAAAGGAAGGCAGATAGTGCTCCTTTCTCACTTGATTTTGGCGTCCGGGAAAATGCATGGACAATTCGTATTGCCATTCGAAATCCCAGGTAGGGTTTGGGTTCGGGTTAGGATTACTCTTCCTTGAAGTCAGAGCCCAGAACCGATGTAACCATCAGATTCGCAGGTGCTCTTAGAGGAAAGGAAAGCAGAGAGTGTTCCTTTGTCACTTGATTTTAGCCCATGTTAAAATTAACTGAAAATTTGCATAGGCATTCAAAATCCTAGCTAGGGTTCGGGTTCCGGTTCGGATTATGCTTCCTTGAAGTTACAGCACAGAACCGATGTCACCATCAGATTTGCAGGGGCCCTTAGGGGAAAGGAAAGCAGATAGTGTTCCTTTCTCACTTGATTTTAGCCCATGGTAAAATTCACTGAAAATTCGTATTGCCATTCGAAATCCCAGCTAGGGTTCAGGTTCAGGTTAGGATTATGCTTCCTTGATGTGAGAGCCCAGAAACGATGTCACCATCAGATTCGCAGGGGCTCTTAGAGGAAAGGAAAGCAGGGAATGTTCCTTTCTCACTTGATTTTTGCCCATGGTAGAATTAACTGAAAATCCGCATTGGCATTCAAAATCCTAGCTAGGGTTAACAATCGTGTTCACATTAGGCTTCCTTGAAGTCACAGCCCAGAACCAAAGTCACCATCAGATTCGCAGGGGCCCTTAGGGGAAAGAAGGCAGACAGTGTTCCTTTCTCACTTGATTTTGACCCATGGTAAAATTAACTGAAAATTCGCATTGGCATTCAAAATCCCAGCTAGGGTTCAGGATCGTGTTCACATTAGGCTTCCTTGAAGTCACAGCCCAGAACCGATGTCACCATCAATTTCGCAGGGGTTCTTAGAGGAAAGTAAGGCAGACAGTGCTCCTTTCTCACTTGATTTTGACCCATGGTAAAATTAACTGAAAATTCGCATTGGAATTCAACATCCCAGCTAGGGTTCAGGATCGAGTTCACATTAGGCTTCCTTGAAGTCACAGCCCAGAACCAAAGTCACCATCAGATTCGCAGGGGCCCTTAGGGGAAAGGAAGGCAGACAGTGTTCCTTTCTCACTTGATTTTGGTGTTCGGCAAAATGCATGGATAATTCGTATTGCCATTCGAAATCCCAGCTAGGGTTCGGCTTCGGATTAGGATTACTCTTCCTTGAAGTCACAGCCCAGAACGGATGTCACCATCAAATTCGCAGGGGCTCTTAGAGGAAAGGAAGGCAGACAATGTTCCTTTCTCACTTGATTTTGGCGTTCGGCAAAGTGCATGGATAATTTGTATTGCCATTCGAAATCCCAGCTAGGGTTCGGCTTTGGATTAGGATTACTCTTCCTTGAAGTCACAGCCCAGAACTGATGTAACCATCAGATTCGCAGGGGCCCTTAGGGGAAAGGAAAGCAGATAGTGTTCCTTTCTCACTTGATTTTAGCCCATGGTAAAATTCACTGAAAATTCGTATTGCCATTCGAAATCCCAGCTAGGGTTCAGGTTCAGGTTAGGATTATGCTTCCTTGATGTGAGAGCCCAGAAACGATGTCACCATCAGATTCGCAGGGGCTCTTAGAGGAAAGGAAAGCAGGGAATGTTCCTTTCTCACTTGATTTTTGCCCATGGTAGAATTAACTGAAAATCCGCATTGGCATTCAAAATCCTAGCTAGGGTTAACGATCGTGTTCACATTAGGCTTCCTTGAAGTCACAGCCCAGAACCAAAGTCACCATCAGATTCGCAGGGGCCCTTAGGGGAAAGAAGGCAGACAGTGTTCCTTTCTCACTTGATTTTGACCCATGGTAAAATTAACTGAAAATTCGCATTGGCATTCAAAATCCCAGCTAGGGTTCAGGATCGTGTTCACATTAGGCTTCCTTGAAGTCACAGCCCAGAACCGATGTCACCATCAATTTCGCAGGGGTTCTTAGAGGAAAGTAAGGCAGACAGTGCTCCTTTCTCACTTGATTTTGACCCATGGTAAAATTAACTGAAAATTCGCATTGGAATTCAACATCCCAGCTAGGGTTCAGGATCGAGTTCACATTAGGCTTCCTTGAAGTCACAGCCCAGAACCAAAGTCACCATCAGATTCGCAGGGGCCCTTAGGGGAAAGGAAGGCAGACAGTGTTCCTTTCTCACTTGATTTTGGTGTTCGGCAAAATGCATGGATAATTCGTATTGCCATTCGAAATCCCAGCTAGGGTTCGGCTTCGGATTAGGATTACTCTTCCTTGAAGTCACAGCCCAGAACGGATGTCACCATCAAATTCGCAGGGGCTCTTAGAGGAAAGGAAGGCAGACAATGTTCCTTTCTCACTTGATTTTGGCGTTCGGCAAAGTGCATGGATAATTTGTATTGCCATTCGAAATCCCAGCTAGGGTTCGGCTTTGGATTAGGATTACTCTTCCTTGAAGTCACAGCCCAGAACTGATGTAACCATCAGATTCGCAGGGGCTCTTAGAGGAAAGGAAAACAGAGAGTGTTCCTTTCTCACTTGAGTTTGGCCCATGGTAAAATTAACTGAAAATTCACATTGGCATTCAAAATCCTAGCTAGGGTTCGGGATTGTGTTCATGTGAGGCTTCCTTGAAGTCACAGCCCAGAACCGATGTCACCATCAGATTCGCAGGGGCTCTTAGAGGAAAGGAAAGCAGAGAATGTTCCTTTCTCACTTGATTTTGACCCATGGTAAAATGCATCGAAAATTCATATTGCCATTTGAAATCCCAGCTACGGTTCTGGATAGGTATTGGGATAGCTTTAGGCTTCCTTGAATTCAGGGCGAAAAACCTATGACACCATCGGATTTGCAGAGGGTCTCAAAGGAAAGGAAGAAAGACTGTGTTCCTGTCTGACTTGATTTTGGCCCATGGCAAAAATCACTGAAAATTCGTATTGCCATTTGAAATCCCAGCTAGGGTTCAGGTTCATGTTCGGGTTACGCTTCCTTGAAGTCAGAGACCAGAACAGATGTCACCATCAGATTTCCAGGGGCTCTTAGAGGAAAGGAAGACAGACAGTGTTCCTCTCTGACTTGATTTTGGCCTTCAGCAAAATTCACTGAAAATTCGCATTGCCATTTAAAGTCCCAGCTAGGGTTCGGGTTTGTATTTGGGTTAGGCTTCCTTGAAGACAGAGCCCAGAACACATTTCACCATAAGATTTCCAGGGGCTCTTAGAGGA
Organism: Charina bottae; assembly: GCA_023362775.1. Lineage (NCBI taxonomy): Eukaryota > Metazoa > Chordata > Lepidosauria > Squamata > Charinaidae > Charina > Charina bottae. Next base: position 203,804,363 of record JALMGJ010000002.1, on the reverse strand, counting down.
AAGGAAGACAGACAGTGTTCCTTTCTGACTTGATTTTGGCCTTCAGCAAAATTCACTGAAAATTCGTATTGCCATTCGAAATCCCAGCTAGGGATCGGGTTCGGGTTAGGATTACGCTTCCTTGAAGTGAGAGCCCAGAACCGATATCACCTTCAGATTCGCAGTGGCTCTTAGAGGAAAGGAAAGCAGACAGTATTCCTTTCTCACTTGAGTTTGGCCCATGGTAAAATAAACTGAAAATTCACATTGGCATTCAAAATCCTAGCTAGGGTTCAGGATCGTGTTCAAATTAGGCTTCCTTGAAGTCAGAGCCCAGAACCGATGTCACCATCAATTTTGCAGGGGCTCTTAGAGGAAAGTAAGGCAGACAGTGCTCCTTTCTCACTTAATTTTGGCGTTCGGCAAAATGCATGGATAATTCGTATTGCCATTCGAAATCCCAGCTAGGGTTCGGGTTCGGGTTACGATTACTCTTCCTTGAAGTGAGAGCCCAAAACCGATATCACCATCAGATTCGCAGGGGCCCTTAGGGGAATGGAAGGCAGACAGTTTTCCTTTCTCACTTGATTTTAGCCCATGGTAAAATTCACTGAAAATTCGTATTGCCATTCGAAATCCCAGCTAGGTTTCAGGTTCGGGTTAGGATTATGCTTCCTTGAAGTGAGAGCCCAGAACCGATGTCACCATCAGATACGCAGGGGCTCTTAGAGGAAAGGAAAGCAGAGAGTGTTTCGCATTGGCATTGAAAATCCTAGCTAGGGTTCAGGATCATGTTCACGTGAGGCTTCCTTGAAGTCACAGCCCAGAACGGATGTCACCATCAGATTCGCAGTGGCTCTTAGAGGAAAGGAAAGCAGGGAATGTTACTTTCTCACTTGATTTTGGCCCATGGTAAAATAAACTGAAAATTCACATTGGAATTCAATATACTAGCTAGGGTTCAGGATTGTGTTCACATTAGGCTTCCTTGAAGTCACAGCCCAGAACCAAAGTCAGCATGAGATTCGCAGGGGACCTTAGGGGAAAGGAAGGCAGACAGTGTTCCTTTCTCACTTGATTTTGGCGTTTGGCAAAATGCATGGATAATTCGTATTGCCATCCGACATCCCAGCTAGGGTTCGGGTTCGGATTAGGATTACTCTTCCTTGAAGTCACAGCCCAGAACCGATGTCACCATCAGATTCGCAGGGGCTCTTAGAGGAAAGGAAAGCAGAGTTTGTTCCTTTGTCACTTGATTTTGGCCCATGGTAAAATTAACTGAAAATTCGTATTGGCATTCAAAATCCTAGCTAGGGTTCGGGCTCGTGTTCACGTGAGGCTTCCTTGAAGTCACAGCCCAGAACCGATGTCACCATTAGATTCTCTGGGGCCCTTAGGGGAAAGGAAGGCAGACAGTGTTGCTTTCTCACTTGATTTTAGCCCATGGTAAAATTCACTGAAAATTCGTACTGCCATTCGAAATCCCAGCTAGTGTTCGGGATCTTGTTCACATGAGGCTTTCTTGAAGTCCCAGCCCAGAACGGATGTCACTATCAGATTCGGAGGGGCTCTTAGAGGAAAGGAAAGCAGGGAGTGTTCCTTTCTCACTTGATTTTGGCCCATGGTAAAATTAACTTAAACTTCGCATTGGCATTCAAAATCCTAGCTTGGGTTCAGGATTTTGTTCACATTAGGCTTCCTTGAAGTCACAGCCCAGAACCAAAGTCACCATCAGATTCGCAGGGGCCCTTAGGGGAAAGGAAGGCAGACAGTGTTCCTTTCTCACTTGATTTTGGCGTTCGGCAAAATGCATGGATAATTCGTATTGCCATTCGAAATCCCAGCTAGGGTTCGGGTTCGGGTTAGGATTACTCTTCCTTGAAGTGAGAGCCCATAACCGATGTCACCATCAGATTCGCAGGGGCTCTTAGAGGAAAGGAAAGCAGAGTGTGTTCCTTTGTCACTTGATTTTGGCCCATGGTAAAATTAACTGAAAATTCGTATTGGCATTCAAAATCCTAGCTAGGGTTCGGGCTCGTGTTCACGTGAGGCTTCCTTGAAGTCACAGCCCAGAACCGATGTCACCATTAGATTCGCTGGGGCCCTTAGGGGAAAGGAAGGCAGACAGTGTTGCTTTCTCACTTGATTTTAGCCCATGGTAAAATTCACTGAAAATTCGTACTGCCATTCGAAATCCCAGCTAGTGTTCGGGATCTTGTTCACATGAGGCTTCCTTGAAGTCACAGCCCAGAACGGATGTCAGTATCAGATTCGCAGGGGCTCTTAGAGGAAAGGAAAGCAGGGAGTGTTCCTTTCTCACTTGATTTTGGCCCATAGTAAAATTAACTGAAAATTCGCATTGGCATTCAAAATCCGAAATAGTGTTCGGGATCTTGTTCACATGAGGCTTCCTTGAAGTCACAGCCCAGAACCGATGTCACCATCAATTTTGCAGGGGCTCTAAGAGGAAAGGAAGGCAGATAGTGCTCCTTTCTCACTTGATTTTGGCGTCCGGGAAAATGCATGGACAACTCGTATTGCCATTCGAAATCCCAGGTAGGGTTTGGGTTCGGGTTAGGATTACTCTTCCTTGAAGTCACAGCCCAGAACCGATGTAACCATCAGATTCGCAGGTGCTCTTAGAGGAAAGGAAAGCAGAGAGTGTTCCTTTGTCACTTGATTTTAGCCCATGTTAAAATTAACTGAAAATTCGCATTGGCATTCAAAATCCTAGCTTGGGTTCAGGATTGTGTTCACATTAGGCTTCCTTGAAGTCACAGCCCAGAACCGATGTCACCATCAGATTCGCAGGGGCTCTTAGAGGAAAGGAAAGCAGGGAATGTTCCTTTTTCACCTGATTTAGGCCCATGGTAAAATTAACTGAAAATTCGCATTGGCATTCAAAATCCTAGCTTGGGTTCGGGATCGTGTTCATGTGAGTCTTCCTTGAAGTCACAGCCCAGAACCGATGTAACCATAAGATTCGCAGGTGCTCTTAGAGGAAAGGAAAGCAGAGAGTGTTCCTTTGTCACTTGATTTTAGCACATGTTAAAATTCACTGAAAATTTGCATAGGCATTCAAAATCCTAGCTAGGGTTCGGGTTCCGGTTCGGATTACGCTTCCTTGAAGTTACAGCACAGAACCGATGTCACCATCAGATTCGCAGGGGCCCTTAGGGGAAAGGAAAGCAGATAGTGTTCCTTTCTCACTTGGTTTTAGCCCATGGTAAAATTCACTGAAAATTCGTATTGCCATTCGAAATCCCAGCTAGGGTTCAGGTTCGGGTTAGGATTATGCTTCCTTGAAGTGAGATCCCAGAACCGATGTCACCATGAGATTCGCAGGGGCTCTTAGAGGAAAGGAAAGCAGGGAATGTTCCTTTCTCACTTGATTTTTGCCCATGGTAAAATTAACTGAAAATCCGCATTGGCATTCAAAATCCTAGCTAGGGTTAAGGATCGTGTTCACATTAGGCTTCCTTGAAGTCACAGCCCAGAACCAAAGTCACCATCAGATTCGCAGGGGCCCTTAGGGGAAAGAAGGCAGACAGTGTTCCTTTCTCACTTGATTTTGACCCATGGTAAAATTAACTGAAAATTCGCATTGGCATTCAAAATCCCAGCTAGGGTTCAGGATCGTGTTCACATTAGGCTTCCTTGAAGTCACAGCCCAGAACCGATGTCACCATCATTTTCGCAGGGGTTCTTAGAGGAAAGTAAGGCAGACAGTGCTCCTTTCTCACTTGATTTTGACCCATGGTAAAATTAACTGAAAATTCGCATTGGAATTCAAAATCCCAGCTAGGGTTCAGGATCGTGTGCACATTAGGCTTCCTTGAAGTCACAGCCCAGAACCAAAGTCACCATCAGATTCGCAGGGGCCCTTAGGGGAAAGGAAGGCAGACAGTGTTCCTTTCTCACTTGATTTTGGTGTTCGGCAAAATGCATGGATAATTTGTATTGCCATTCGAAATCCCAGCTAGGGTTCGGCTTCGGATTAGGATTACTCTTCCTTGAAGTCACAGCCCAGAACGGATGTCACCATCAAATTCGCAGGGGCTCTTAGAGGAAAGGAAGGCAGACAGTGTTCCTTTCTCACTTGATTTTGGTGTTCGGCAAAGTTCATGCATAATTTGTATAGCCATTCGAAATCCCAGCTAGGGTTCGGCTTTGGATTAGGATTACTCTTCCTTGAAGTCACAGCCCAGAACTGATGTAACCATCAGATTCGCAGGGGCTCTTAGAGGAGAGGAAAGCAGGGAATGTTACTTTCTCACTTGATTTTGGCCCATGGTAAAATTAACTGAAAATTCGCATTGGCATTCAAAATCCTAGCTAGGGTTAACGATTGTATTCACATTAGGCTTCCTTGAAGTCACAGCCCAGAACCAAAGTCACCATCAGATTCGCAGAGGCCCTTAGGGGAAAGAAGGCAGACAGTGTTCCTTTCTCACTTGATTTTAGGCCATGGTATAATTCACTGAAAATTCGTATTGCCGTTCGAAATCCCAGCTAGGGTTCAGGTTCGGGTTAGGATTATGCTTCCTTGAAGTGAGAGCCCAGAACCGATGTCACCATCAGATTCGCAGGGGCCCTTAGTGGAAAGAAGGCAGACAGTGTTCCTTTCTCACTTGATTTTGACCCATGGTAAAATTAACTGAAAATTCGCATTGGCATTCAAAATCCCAGCTAGGGTTCAGGATCATGTTCACGTGAGGCTTCCTTGAAGTCACAGCCCAGAACGGATGTCACCATCAGATTCGCAGGGGCTCTTACAGGAAAGGAAAGCAGGGAATGTTACTTTCTCACTTGATTTTGGCCCATGGTAAAATAAACTGAAAATTCACATTGGAATTCAATATCCTAGCTAGGGTTCAGGATTGTGTTCACATTAGGCTTCCTTGAAGTCACAGCCCAGAACCAAAGTCACCATGAGATTCGCAGGGGACCTTAGGGGAAAGGAAGGCAGACAGTGTTCCTTTCTCACTTGATTTTGGTGTTTGGCAAAATGCATGGATAATTCGTATTGCCATCCGACATCACAGCTAGGGTTCGGGTTCGGATTAGGATTACTCTTCCTTGAAGTCACAGCCCAGAACCGATGTCACCATCAGATTCGCAGGGGCTCTTAGGGGAAAGGAAGGCAGACAGTGTTCCTTTCTCACTTGATTTTGGCGTTCGGCAAAATGCATGGATAATTCATATTGCCATTCGAAATCCCAGCTAGGGTTCGGGTTCGGGTTAGGATTACTCTTCCTTGAAGTGAGAGCCCATAACCGATGTCACCATCAGATTCGCAGGGCCTCTTAGAGGAAAGGAAAGCAGAGTGTGTTCCTTTGTCACTTGATTTTGGCCCATGGTAAAATTAACTGAAAATTCGTATTGGCATTCAAAATCCTAGCTAGGGTTCGGGTTCTGGTTCGGATTACGCTTCCTTGAAGTTACAGCACAGAACCGATGTCACCATCAGATTCGCAGGGGCCCTTAGGGGAAAGGAAAGCAGACAGTGTTCCTTTCTCACTTGATTTTAGCCCATGGTAAAATTCACTGAAAATTCGTATTGCCATTCGAAATCCCAGCTAGGGTTCAGGTTCGGGTTAGGATTATGCTTCCTTGAAGTGAGAGCCCAAAACCGATATCACCATCAGATTCGCAGGGGCCCTTAGGGGAATGGAAGGCAGACAGTTTTCCTTTCTCACTTGATTTTAGCCCATGGTAAAATTCACTGAAAATTCGTATTGCCATTCGAAATCCCAGCTAGGTTTCAGGTTCGGGTTAGGATTATGCTTCCTTGAAGTGAGAGTCCAGAAATGATGTCACCATCAGGTTCGCAGGGGCTCTTAGAGGAAAGGAAAGCAGAGAGTGTTTCGCATTGGCATTCAACATCCTAGCAGGGTTCGGGATCATGTTAACGTGAGGCTTCCTTGAAGTCACAGCCCAGAACGGATGTCACCATCAGATTCGCAGGGGCTCTTAGAGGAAAGGAAAGCAGGGAACGTTACTTTCTCACTTGATTTTGGCCCATGGTAAAATAAACTGAAAATTCACATTGGAATTCAAAATCCTAGCTAGGGTTCAGGATTGTGTTCACATTAGGCTTCCTTGAAGTCATAGCCCAGAACCGATGTCACCATCAATTTCGCAGAAGCTCTTAGAGGAAAGTAAGGCAGACAGTGCTCCTCACTTGATTTTGGCGTTCGGCAAAATGCATGGATAATTCATATAGCCATTCAAAATCCCAGCTAGGGTTCGGGTTCGGGTTAGGATCACTCTTCCTTGAAATGAGAGCCAAAATCCGATGTCACCATCAGATTCGCAGGGGCCCATAGGGGAAAGGAAGGCAGCCAGTGTTCCTTTCTCACTTGATTTTAGCCCATGGTAAAATTCACTGAAAATTCGTATTGCCATTCGAAATCCCAGCTAGGGTTCAGGTTCGGGTTAGGATTATGCTTCCTTGAAGTGAGAGCCCAGAAACGATGTCACCATCAGATTCGCAGGGGCTCTTAGAGGAAAGGAAAGCAGAGAGTGTTTCGCATTGGCATTCAAAATCCTCGCTAGGGTTCAGGATCATGTTCACGTGAGGCTTCCTTGAAGTCACAGCCCAGAACGGATGTCACCATCAGATTCGCAGTGGCTCTTAGAGGAAAGGAAAGCAGGGAATGTTACTTTCTCACTTGATTTTGGCCCATGGTAAAATAAACTGAAAATTCACATTGGAATTCAATATACTAGCTAGGGTTCAGGATTGTGTTCACGTGAGCCTTCCTTGAAGTCACAGCCCAGAACCGATGTCACCATTAGATTCGCTGGGGCCCTTAGGGGAAAGGAAGGCAGACAGTGTTGCTTTCTCACTTGATTTTAGCCCATGGTAAAATTCACTGAAAATTCGTACTGCCATTCGAAATCCCAGCTAGTGTTCGGGATCTTGTTCACATGAGGCTTCCTTGAAGTCACAGCCCAGAACGGATGTCACTATCAGATTCGCAGGGGCTCTTAGAGGAAAGGAAAGCAGGGAGTGTTCCTTTCTCACTTGATTTTGGCCCATGGTAAAATTAACTTAAACTTCGCATTGGCATTTAAAATCCTAGCTTGGGTTCAGGATTGTGTTCACATTAGGCTTCCTTGAAGTCACAGCCCAGAACCGATGTCACCATCAGATTCGCAGGGGCTCTTAGAGGAAAGGAAAGCAGAGAGTGTTCCTTTGTCACTTGATTTTAGCACATGTTAAAATTCACTGAAAATTTGCATAGGCATTCAAAATCCTAGCTAGGGTTCGGGTTCCGGTTCGGATTACGCTTCCTTGAAGTTACAGCACAGAACCGATGTCACCATCAGATTCGCAGGGGCCCTTAGGGGAAAGGAAAGCAGATAGTGTTCCTTTCTCACTTGATTTTAGCCCATGGTAAAATTCACTGAAAATTCGTATTGCCATTCGAAATCCCAGCTAGGGTTCAGGTTCGGGTTAGGATTATGCTTCCTTGAAGTGAGATCCCAGAACCGATGTCACCATCAGATTCGCAGGGGCTCTTAGAGGAAAGGAAAGCAGGGAATGTTCCTTTCTCACTTGATTTTTGCCCATGGTAAAATTAACTGAAAATCCGCATTGGCATTCAAAATCCTAGCTAGGGTTAAGGATCGTGTTCACATTAGGCTTCCTTGAAGTCACAGCCCAGAACCAAAGTCACCATCAGATTCGCAGGGGCCCTTAGGGGAAAGAAGGCAGACAGTGTTCCTTTCTCACTTGATTTTGACCCATGGTAAAATTAACTGAAAATTCGCATTGGCATTCAAAATCCCAGCTAGGGTTCAGGATCGTGTTCACATTAGGCTTCCTTGAAGTCACAGCCCAGAACCGATGTCACCATCATTTTCGCAGGGGTTCTTAGAGGAAAGTAAGGCAGACAGTGCTCCTTTCTCACTTGATTTTGACCCATGGTAAAATTAACTGAAAATTCGCATTGGAATTCAAAATCCCAGCTAGGGTTCAGGATCGTGTGCACATTAGGCTTCCTTGAAGTCACAGCCCAGAACCAAAGTCACCATCAGATTCGCAGGGGCCCTTAGGGGAAAGGAAGGCAGACAGTGTTCCTTTCTCACTTGATTTTGGTGTTCGGCAAAATGCATGGATAATTTGTATTGCCATTCGAAATCCCAGCTAGGGTTCGGCTTCGGATTAGGATTACTCTTCCTTGAAGTCACAGCCCAGAACGGATGTCACCATCAAATTCGCAGGGGCTCTTAGAGGAAAGGAAGGCAGACAGTGTTCCTTTCTCACTTGATTTTGGTGTTCGGCAAAGTTCATGCATAATTTGTATAGCCATTCGAAATCCCAGCTAGGGTTCGGCTTTGGATTAGGATTACTCTTCCTTGAAGTCACAGCCCAGAACTGATGTAACCATCAGATTCGCAGGGGCTCTTAGAGGAGAGGAAAGCAGGGAATGTTACTTTCTCACTTGATTTTGGCCCATGGTAAAATTAACTGAAAATTCGCATTGGCATTCAAAATCCTAGCTAGGGTTAACGATTGTATTCACATTAGGCTTCCTTGAAGTCACAGCCCAGAACCAAAGTCACCATCAGATTCGCAGAGGCCCTTAGGGGAAAGAAGGCAGACAGTGTTCCTTTCTCACTTGATTTTAGGCCATGGTATAATTCACTGAAAATTCGTATTGCCGTTCGAAATCCCAGCTAGGGTTCAGGTTCGGGTTAGGATTATGCTTCCTTGAAGTGAGAGCCCAGAACCGATGTCACCATCAGATTCGCAGGGGCCCTTAGTGGAAAGAAGGCAGACAGTGTTCCTTTCTCACTTGATTTTGACCCATGGTAAAATTAACTGAAAATTCGCATTGGCATTCAAAATCCCAGCTAGGGTTCAGGATCATGTTCACGTGAGGCTTCCTTGAAGTCACAGCCCAGAACGGATGTCACCATCAGATTCGCAGGGGCTCTTAGAGGAAAGGAAAGCAGGGAATGTTACTTTCTCACTTGATTTTGGCCCATGGTAAAATAAACTGAAAATTCACATTGGAATTCAATATCCTAGCTAGGGTTCAGGATTGTGTTCACATTAGGCTTCCTTGAAGTCACAGCCCAGAACCAAAGTCACCATGAGATTCGCAGGGGACCTTAGGGGAAAGGAAGGCAGACAGTGTTCCTTTCTCACTTGATTTTGGTGTTTGGCAAAATGCATGGATAATTCGTATTGCCATCCGACATCACAGCTAGGGTTCGGGTTCGGATTAGGATTACTCTTCCTTGAAGTCACAGCCCAGAACCGATGTCACCATCAGATTCGCAGGGGCTCTTAGGGGAAAGGAAGGCAGACAGTGTTCCTTTCTCACTTGATTTTGGCGTTCGGCAAAATGCATGGATAATTCATATTGCCATTCGAAATCCCAGCTAGGGTTCGGGTTCGGGTTAGGATTACTCTTCCTTGAAGTGAGAGCCCATAACCGATGTCACCATCAGATTCGCAGGGCCTCTTAGAGGAAAGGAAAGCAGAGTGTGTTCCTTTGTCACTTGATTTTGGCCCATGGTAAAATTAACTGAAAATTCGTATTGGCATTCAAAATCCTAGCTAGGGTTCGGGTTCTGGTTCGGATTACGCTTCCTTGAAGTTACAGCACAGAACCGATGTCACCATCAGATTCGCAGGGGCCCTTAGGGGAAAGGAAAGCAGACAGTGTTCCTTTCTCACTTGATTTTAGCCCATGGTAAAATTCACTGAAAATTCGTATTGCCATTCGAAATCCCAGCTAGGGTTCAGGTTCGGGTTAGGATTATGCTTCCTTGAAGTGAGAGCCCAAAACCGATATCACCATCAGATTCGCAGGGGCCCTTAGGGGAATGGAAGGCAGACAGTTTTCCTTTCTCACTTGATTTTAGCCCATGGTAAAATTCACTGAAAATTCGTATTGCCATTCGAAATCCCAGCTAGGTTTCAGGTTCGGGTTAGGATTATGCTTCCTTGAAGTGAGAGTCCAGAAATGATGTCACCATCAGGTTCGCAGGGGCTCTTAGAGGAAAGGAAAGCAGAGAGTGTTTCGCATTGGCATTCAACATCCTAGCAGGGTTCGGGATCATGTTAACGTGAGGCTTCCTTGAAGTCACAGCCCAGAACGGATGTCACCATCAGATTCGCAGGGGCTCTTAGAGGAAAGGAAAGCAGGGAACGTTACTTTCTCACTTGATTTTGGCCCATGGTAAAATAAACTGAAAATTCACATTGGAATTCAAAATCCTAGCTAGGGTTCAGGATTGTGTTCACATTAGGCTTCCTTGAAGTCATAGCCCAGAACCGATGTCACCATCAATTTCGCAGAAGCTCTTAGAGGAAAGTAAGGCAGACAGTGCTCCTCACTTGATTTTGGCGTTCGGCAAAATGCATGGATAATTCATATAGCCATTCAAAATCCCAGCTAGGGTTCGGGTTCGGGTTAGGATCACTCTTCCTTGAAATGAGAGCCAAAATCCGATGTCACCATCAGATTCGCAGGGGCCCATAGGGGAAAGGAAGGCAGCCAGTGTTCCTTTCTCACTTGATTTTAGCCCATGGTAAAATTCACTGAAAATTCGTATTGCCATTCGAAATCCCAGCTAGGGTTCAGGTTCGGGTTAGGATTATGCTTCCTTGAAGTGAGAGCCCAGAAACGATGTCACCATCAGATTCGCAGGGGCTCTTAGAGGAAAGGAAAGCAGAGAGTGTTTCGCATTGGCATTCAAAATCCTCGCTAGGGTTCAGGATCATGTTCACGTGAGGCTTCCTTGAAGTCACAGCCCAGAACGGATGTCACCATCAGATTCGCAGTGGCTCTTAGAGGAAAGGAAAGCAGGGAATGTTACTTTCTCACTTGATTTTGGCCCATGGTAAAATAAACTGAAAATTCACATTGGAATTCAATATACTAGCTAGGGTTCAGGATTGTGTTCACGTGAGCCTTCCTTGAAGTCACAGCCCAGAACCGATGTCACCATTAGATTCGCTGGGGCCCTTAGGGGAAAGGAAGGCAGACAGTGTTGCTTTCTCACTTGATTTTAGCCCATGGTAAAATTCACTGAAAATTCGTACTGCCATTCGAAATCCCAGCTAGTGTTCGGGATCTTGTTCACATGAGGCTTCCTTGAAGTCACAGCCCAGAACGGATGTCACTATCAGATTCGCAGGGGCTCTTAGAGGAAAGGAAAGCAGGGAGTGTTCCTTTCTCACTTGATTTTGGCCCATGGTAAAATTAACTTAAACTTCGCATTGGCATTTAAAATCCTAGCTTGGGTTCAGGATTGTGTTCACATTAGGCTTCCTTGAAGTCACAGCCCAGAACCGATGTCACCATCAGATTCGCAGGGGCTCTTAGAGGAAAGGAAAGCAGAGAGTGTTCCTTTGTCACTTGATTTTAGCCCATGTTAAAATTAACTGAAAATTCGCATTGGCATTCAAAATCCTAGCTTGGGTTCAGGATTGTGTTCACATTAGTCTTCCTTGAAGTCACAGCCGAGAACCGATGTCACCATCAGATTCGCAGGGGCTTTTAGAGGAAAGGAAAGCAGGGAATGTTCCTTTTTCACTTGATTTTGGCACATGGTAAAATGAACTGAAAATTCGCATTGGCATTCAAAATCCCAGCTAGGGTTCAGGATCGTGTGCACATTAGGCTTCCTTGAAGTCACAGCCCAGAACCAAAGTCACCATCAGATTCGCAGGGGCCCTTAGGGGAAAGGAAGGCAGACAGTGTTCCTTTCTCACTTGATTTTGGCGTTCGGCAAAATGCATGGATAATTCGTATTGTCATTCGAAATCCCAGCTAGGGTTCGGGTTTCGGTTAGGATTACTCTTCCTTGAAGTGAGAGCCCATAACCGATGTCACCATCAGATTCGCAGGGGCTCTTAGAAAAAAGGAAAGCAGATTGTGTTCCTTTGTCACTTGATTTTGGCCCATGGTAAAATTCACTGAAAATTCGTATTGCCATTCGAAATCCCAGCTAGGGTTCAGGTTCGGGTTAGGATTATGCTTCCTTGAAGTGAGAGCCCAAAACCGATATCACCATCAGATTCGCAGGGGCCCTTAGGGGAATGGAAGGCAGACAGTTTTCCTTTCTCACTTGATTTTAGCCCATGGTAAAATTCACTGAAAATTCGTATTGCCATTCGAAATCCCAGCTAGGTTTCAGGTTCGGGTTAGGATTATGCTTCCTTGAAGTGAGAGTCCAGAAATGATGTCACCATCAGGTTCGCAGGGGCTCTTAGAGGAAAGGAAAGCAGAGAGTGTTTCGCATTGGCATTCAACATCCTAGCAGGGTTCGGGATCATGTTAACGTGAGGCTTCCTTGAAGTCACAGCCCAGAACGGATGTCACCATCAGATTCGCAGGGGCTCTTAGAGGAAAGGAAAGCAGGGAACGTTACTTTCTCACTTGATTTTGGCCCATGGTAAAATAAACTGAAAATTCACATTGGAATTCAAAATCCTAGCTAGGGTTCAGGATTGTGTTCACATTAGGCTTCCTTGAAGTCATAGCCCAGAACCGATGTCACCATCAATTTCGCAGAAGCTCTTAGAGGAAAGTAAGGCAGACAGTGCTCCTCACTTGATTTTGGCGTTCGGCAAAATGCATGGATAATTCATATAGCCATTCAAAATCCCAGCTAGGGTTCGGGTTCGGGTTAGGATCACTCTTCCTTGAAATGAGAGCCAAAATCCGATGTCACCATCAGATTCGCAGGGGCCCATAGGGGAAAGGAAGGCAGCCAGTGTTCCTTTCTCACTTGATTTTAGCCCATGGTAAAATTCACTGAAAATTCTTATTGCCATTCGAAATCCCAGCTAGGGTTCAGGTTCGGGTTAGGATTATGCTTCCTTGAAGTGAGAGCCCAGAAACGATGTCACCATCAGATTCGCAGGGGCTCTTAGAGGAAAGGAAAGCAGAGAGTGTTTCGCATTGGCATTCAAAATCCTCGCTAGGGTTCAGGATCATGTTCACGTGAGGCTTCCTTGAAGTCACAGCCCAGAACGGATGTCACCATCAGATTCGCAGTGGCTCTTAGAGGAAAGGAAAGCAGGGAATGTTACTTTCTCACTTGATTTTGGCCCATGGTAAAATAAACTGAAAATTCACATTGGAATTCAATATACTAGCTAGGGTTCAGGATTGTGTTCACGTGAGCCTTCCTTGAAGTCACAGCCCAGAACCGATGTCACCATTAGATTCGCTGGGGCCCTTAGGGGAAAGGAAGGCAGACAGTGTTGCTTTCTCACTTGATTTTAGCCCATGGTAAAATTCACTGAAAATTCGTACTGCCATTCGAAATCCCAGCTAGTGTTCGGGATCTTGTTCACATGAGGCTTCCTTGAAGTCACAGCCCAGAACGGATGTCACTATCAGATTCGCAGGGGCTCTTAGAGGAAAGGAAAGCAGGGAGTGTTCCTTTCTCACTTGATTTTGGCCCATGGTAAAATTAACTTAAACTTCGCATTGGCATTTAAAATCCTAGCTTGGGTTCAGGATTGTGTTCACATTAGGCTTCCTTGAAGTCACAGCCCAGAACCGATGTCACCATCAGATTCGCAGGGGCTCTTAGAGGAAAGGAAAGCAGAGAGTGTTCCTTTGTCACTTGATTTTAGCCCATGTTAAAATTAACTGAAAATTCGCATTGGCATTCAAAATCCTAGCTTGGGTTCAGGATTGTGTTCACATTAGTCTTCCTTGAAGTCACAGCCGAGAACCGATGTCACCATCAGATTCGCAGGGGCTTTTAGAGGAAAGGAAAGCAGGGAATGTTCCTTTTTCACTTGATTTTGGCACATGGTAAAATGAACTGAAAATTCGCATTGGCATTCAAAATCCCAGCTAGGGTTCAGGATCGTGTGCACATTAGGCTTCCTTGAAGTCACAGCCGAGAACCGATGTCACCATCAGATTCGCAGGGGCTTTTAGAGGAAAGGAAAGCAGGGAATGTTCCTTTCTCACTTGATTTTGGCACATGGTAAAATGAACTGAAAATTCGCATTGGCATTCAAAATCCCAGCTAGGGTTCAGGATCGTGTGCACATTAGGCTTCCTTGAAGTCACAGCCCAGAACCAAAGTCACCATCAGATTCGCAGGGGCCCTTAGGGGAAAGGAAGGCAGACAGTGTTCCTTTCTCACTTGATTTTGGCGTTCGGCAAAATGCATGGATAATTCGTATTGTCATTCGAAATCCCAGCTAGGGTTCGGGTTTCGGTTAGGATTACTCTTCCTTGAAGTGAGAGCCCATAACCGATGTCACCATCAGATTCGCAGGGGCTCTTAGAAAAAAGGAAAGCAGATTGTGTTCCTTTGTCACTTGATTTTGGCCCATGGTAAAATTAACTGAAAATTCGAATTGGCATTCAAAATCCTAGCTAGGGTTCGGGCTCGTGTTCACGTGAGGCTTCCTTGAAGTCACAGCCCAGAACCGATGTCACCATCAGATTCGCTGGGGCCCTTAGGGGAAAGGAAGGCAGACAGTGTTCCTTTCTCACTTGATTTTAGCCCATGGTAAAATTCACTCAAAATTTGTAATGCCATTCGAAATCCCAGCTAGTGTTCGGGATCTTGTTCACATGAGGCTTCCTTGAAGTCACAGCCCAGAACCGATGTCACCATCAGATTCGCAGAGGCCCTTAAGGGAAAGAAGGCAGACAGTGTTCCTTTCTCACTTGATTTTGGTGTTCGGTAAAATGCATGGAAAATTCGTATTGCCATTCAAAATCCCAGCTAGGGTTCGGGTTCGGGTTAGGATTACTCTTCCTTGAAGTGAGAGCCAAAAACCGATGTCACCGTCAGATTCGCAGGAGCCCTTAGGGGAAAGGAAGGCAGACAGTGTTCCTTTCTCTCTTGATTTTAGCCCATGGTAAAATTCACTGAAAATTCGTATTGGCATTCGAAATCCCAGCTAGGGTTCAGGTTCGGGTTAGGATTATGCTTCCTTGAAGTGAGAGCCCAGAAACGATGTCACCATCAGATTCGCAGTGGCTTTTAGAGGAAAAGAAAGCAGAGAGTGTTTCGCATTGGCATTCAAAATCCTAGCTAGGGTTCCGGATCATGTTCACTTGAGGCTTCCTTGAAGTCACAGCCCAGAACGGATGTCACCATCAGATTCGCAGGGGCTCTTAGAGGAAAGGAAAGCAGGGAATATTACTTTCTCACTTGATTTTGGCCCATGGTAAAATTAACTTAAACTTCGCATTGGCATTCAAAATCCTAGCTAGGGTTCAGGATTGTGTTCACATTAGGCTTCCTTGTAGTCACAGCCCAGAACCAAAGTCACCATGAGATTCGCAGGGGACCTTAGAGGAAAGGAAGGCAGACAGTGTTCCTTTTTCACTTGATTTTGGCGTTCGGCAAAATGCATGGATAATTCGTATTGCCATTCGAAATCCCAGCTAGGGTTCGGGTTCGGATTAGGATTAATCTTCTTTGAAGTCACAGCCCAGAACCGATGTAACCATGAGATTCGCAGGGGCTCTTAGAGGAAAGGAAAGCAGAGAGTGTTCCTTTGTCACTTCATTTTAGCCCATGGTAAAATTCACGGAAAATTTGCATAGGCATTCAAAATCCTAGCTAGGGTTCGCGTTCAGGTTCGGATTACGCTTCCTTGAAGTTACAGGACAGAACCGATGTCACCATCAGATTCGCAGGGGCCCTTAGGGGAAAGGAAGGCAGACAGTGTTCCTTTCTCAATTGATTTTAGCCCATGGTAAAATTCACTGAAAATTCGTATTGCCATTCGAAATCCCAGCTAGGGTTCACGTTCACTTTAGGATTATGCTTCCTTGAAGTGAGAGCCAAGAACCGAATTCACCATCAGATTCGCAGGGGCTCTTAGAGGAAAGGACAGCAGAGATTGTTCCTTTGTCACTTGATTTTGGCCCATGGTAAGATTAACTGAAAATTCGCATTGGCATTCAAAATCCTAGCTAGGGTTCGGGATCGTGTTCACGTGAGACTTCCTTGAAGTCACAGCCCAGAACCGATGTCACCATAAGATTCGCAGGGGCTCTTAGAGGAAAGGAAAACAGAGAGTGTTCCTTTCTCACTTGATTTTGAAGTTCAGAAAAATGCATGGATAATTCGTATTGCCATTCGAAATCCCCACTAGGGTTCGGGTTCGGGTTAGGATTACTCTTCCTTGAAGTGAGAGCCCAGAACGGATGTCACCATCAGATTCGCAGGGGCTCTTAGAGGAAAGGAAAGCAGGGAATGTTCCTTTCCCACTTGATTTTGGCCCATGGTTAAATTAACTGAAAATTCGCATTGGCATTCAAAATTCTAGCTAGGGTTCAGGATCGTGTTCACATTAGGCTTCCTTGAAGTCTCAGCCCAGGACCGATGTCACCGACAGATTCGCAGGGGCCGTTACGGGAAAGGAAGGCAGTGTTCCCTTCTCACTTGATTTTGGCGTTTGGCAAAATGCATGGAAAATTCCTATTGCCATTCGAAATCCTAGCAAGGGTTCGGGTTCGGATGAGGATTACGCTTCCTTAAAGTGAGAGCCCAGAACCGATGTCAATATCACATTTGCAGGGGCTCTTAGAAGAAAGGAAAGCAGAGAGTGAGTGTCCCTTTCTCACTTGATTTTGGCCCATGGTAAAATTAACTGAAAATTCGCTTTGGCATTCAAAATCCTAGCCAGATCGTGTTCAAGTGAGGCTTTCTTGAAATCACAGCCCAGAACCGATGTCACCATCAGATTAGCAACGGCACTTAGAGGAAAGTAAGGCAGACAGTGCTCCTTTCGCACATTTTTTTGGCATTCGGCAGAATGCATGGAAAATTAGTATTGCCATTTGAAATCCCAGCTAGGGTTCTGGATAGGTATTGGGTTAGGTTTTGGCTTCAATGAAGTCAGAGCCCAGAACCGATGTCAATATCACATTTGCAGGGGCTCTTAGAGGAAAGGAAAGCAGAGAGTGAGTGTTCCTTTCTCACTTGATTTTGGCCCATGGTAAAATTAACTGAAAATTCGCTTTGGCATTCAAAATCCTAGCCAGATCGTGTTCAAGTGAGGCTTTCTTGAAATCACAGCCCAGAACCGATGTCACCATCAGATTAGCAAAGGCACGTAGAGGAAAGTAAGGCAGACAGTGCTCCTTTCGCACATTTTTTTGGCGTTCGGCAGAATGCATGGAAAATTAGTATTGCCATTTGAAATCCCAGCTAGGGTTCTGGATAGGTATTGGGTTAGGTTTTGGCTTCAATGAAGTCAGAGCCCAGAACCGATGTCAATATCACATTTGCAGGGGCTCGTAGAGGAAAGGAAAGCAGAGAGTGAGTGTTCCTTTCTCACTTGATTTTGGTGTTCGGCAAAATGCATGGAAAATTCGTATTGCCATTCGAAATCCCAGCTAGGTTTCTGGATAGGTATTGGGTTAGGTTTAGGCTTCAATTAAGTCAGAGCCCAGAACCAAAGTCACCATCAGATTCGCAGGGGACCTTAGGGGAAAGTAAGGCAGACAGTGTTCCTTTCTCACTTGATTTTGGCGTTTGGCAAAATGCATGGATAATTCGTATTGCCATTTGAAATCTCAGCTAGGGTTCGGGTTTGGATTAGGATTACTCTTCTTTGAAGTCACAGCCCAGAACCGATGTAACCATCAGATTCGCAGGGGCTCTTAGAGGAAAGGAAAGCAGAGAGTGTTCCTTTGTCACTTGATTTTAGCCCATGGTAAAATTCACTGAAAATTTGCATAGGCATTCAAAATCTTAGCTAGGGTTCGGCTTCAGGTTCGGATTACGCTTCCTTGAAGTTACAGCACAGAACCGATGTCACCATCAGATTCGCAGGGGCCCTTAGGGGAAAGGAAGGCAGACAGTGTTCCTTTCTCACTTGACTTTAGCCCATGGTAAAATTCACTGAAAATTCGTATTGCCATTCGAAATCCCAGCTAGGGTTCAGGTTCGGGTTAGGATTATGCTTTCTTGAAGTGAGAGCCCAGAACCGAATTCACCATCAGATTCGCAGGGGCTCTTAGAGGAAAGGACAGCAGAGAGTGTTCCTTTGTCACTTGATTTTGGCCCATGGTAAGATTAACTGAAAATTCGCATTGGCATTCAAAATCCTAGCTAGGGTTCGGGATCGTGTTCACGTGAGACTTCCTTGAAGTCACAGCCCAGAACCGATGTCACCATAAGATTCGCAGGGGCTCTTAGAGGAAAGGAAAACAGAGAGTGTTCCTTTCTCACTTGATTTTGAAGTTCAGAAAAATGCATGGATAATTCGTATTGCCATTCGAAATCCCCACTAGGGTTCGGGTTCGGGTTAGGATTACTCTTCCTTGAAGTGAGAGCCCAGAACGGATGTCACCATCAGATTTGCAGGGGCTCTTAGAGGAAAGGAAAGCAGGGAATGTTCCTTTCCCACTTGATTTTGGCCCATGGTAAAATTAACTGAAAATTCGCATTGGCATTCAAAATCCTAGCTAGGGTTCAGGATCGTGTTCACATTAGGCTTCCTTGAAGTCTCAGCCCAGGACCGATGTCACCGACAGATTCGCAGGGGCCGTTACGGGAAAGGAAGGCAGTGTTCCCTTCTCACTTGATTTTGGCGTTTGGCAAAATGCATGGAAAATTCGTATTGCCATTCGAAATCCTAGCAAGGTTCGGGTTCGGATGAGGATTACGCTTCATTAAAGTGAGAGCCCAGACCGATGTCAATATCACATTTGCAGGGGCTCTTAGAGGAAAGGAAAGCAGAGAGTGAGTGTTCCTTTCTCACTTGATTTTGGCCCATGGTAAAATTAACTGAAAATTCGCTTTGGCATTCAAAATCCTAGCCAGATCGTGTTCAAGTGAGGCTTTCTTGAAATCACAGCCCAGAACCGATGTCACCATCAGATTAGCAATGGCGCTTAGAGGAAAGTAAGGCAGACAGTACTCCTTTCGCACATTTTTTTGGCGTTCGGCAGAATTCATGGAAAATTAGTATTGCCATTTGAAATCCCAGCTAGGGTTCTGGATAAGTATTGGGTTAGGTTTTGGCTTCAATGAAGTCAGAGCCCAGAACCGATGTCAATATCACATTTGCAGGGGCTCGTAGAGGAAAGGAAAGCAGAGAGTGAGTGTTCCTTTCTCACTTGATTTTGGTGTTCGGCAAAATGCATGGAAAATTCGTATTGCCATTCGAAATCCCAGCTAGGTTTCTGGATAGGTATTGGGTTAGGTTTAGGCTTCAATTAAGTCAGAGCCCAGAACCAAAGTCACCATCAGATTCGCAGGGGACCTTAGGGGAAAGGAAGGCAGACAGTGTTCCTTTCTCACTTGATTTTGGCATTCGGCAAAATGCATGGATAATTCGTATTGCCATTCGAAATCCCAACTAAGGTTCGGGTTCGGATTAGGATTACTCTTCTTTGAAGTCACAGCCCAGAACCGATGTAACCATCAGATTCGCAGGGGCTCTTAGAGGAAAGGAAAGCAGAGAGTGTTCCTTTGTCACTTGATTTTAGCCCATGGTAAAATTCACTGAAAATTTGCATAGGCATTCAAAATCCTAGCTAGGGTTCGGCTTCAGGTTCGGATTACGCTTCCTTGAAGTTACAGCACAGAACCGATGTCACCATCAGATTCGCAGGGGCCCTTAGGGGAAAGGAAGGCAGACAGTGTTCCTTTCTCACTTGATTTTAGCCCATGGTAAAATTCACTGAAAATTCTCATTGGCATTCGAAATCCCAGCTAGGGTTCAGGTTCGGGTTAGGATTATGCTTCCTTGAAGTGAGAGCCCAGAACCGAATTCACCATCAGATTCGCAGGGGCTCTTAGAGGAAAGGACAGCAGAGAGTGTTCCTTTGTCACTTGATTTTGGCCCATGGTAAGATTAACTGAAAATTCGCATTGGCATTCAAAATCCTAGCTAGGGTTCGGGATCGTGTTCACGTGAGACTTCCTTGAAGTCACAGCCCAGAACCGATGTCACCATAAGATTCGCAGGGGCTCTTAGAGGAAAGGAAAACAGAGAGTGTTCCTTTCTCACTTGATTTTGAAGTTCAGAAAAATGCATGGATAATTCGTATTGCCATTCGAAATCCCCACTAGGGTTCGGGTTCGGGTTAGGATTACTCTTCCTTGAAGTGAGAGCCCAGAACGGATGTCACCATCAGATTCGCAGGGGCTCTTAGAGGAAAGGAAAGCAGGGAATGTTCCTTTCCCACTTGATTTTGGCCCATGGTAAAATTAACTGAAAATTCGCATTGGCATTCAAAATCCTAGCTAGGGTTCAGGATCGTGTTCACATTAGGCTTCCTTGAAGTCGCAGCCCAGGACCGATGTCACCGACAGATTCGCAGGGGCCGTTATGGGAAAGGAAGGCAGTGTTCCCTTCTCACTTGATTTTGGCATTTGGCAAAATGCATGGAAAATTCGTATTGCCATTCGAAATCCCAGCTAGGTTTCTGGATAGGTATTGGGTTAGGTTTAGGCTTCAATTAAGTCAGAGCCCAGAACCAAAGTCACCATCAGATTCGCAGGGGACCTTAGGGGAAAGGAAGGCAGACAGTGTTCCTTTCTCACTTGATTTTGGAGTTCGGCAAAATGCATGGATAATTCGTATTGCCATTTGAAATCTCAGCTAGGGTTCGGGTTTGGATTAGGATTACTCTTCTTTGAAGTCACAGCCCAGAACCGATGTAACCATCAGATTCGCAGGGGCTCTTAGAGGAAAGGAAAGCAGAGAGTGTTCCTTTGTCACTTGATTTTAGCCCATGGTAAAATTCACTGAAAATTTGCATAGGCATTCAAAATCCTAGCTAGGGTTCGGCTTCAGGTTCGGATTACGCTTCCTTGAAGTTACAGCACAGAACCGATGTCACCATCAGATTCGCAGGGGCCCTTAGGGGAAAGGAAGGCAGACAGTGTTCCTTTCTCACTTGATTTTAGCCCATGGTAAAATTCACTGAAAATTCGTATTGCCATTCGAAATCCCAGCTAGGGTTCAGGTTCGGGTTAGGATTATGTTTCCTTGAAGTGAGAGCCCAGAACCGAATTCACCATCAGATTCGCAGGGGCTCTTAGAGGAAAGGACAGCAGAGATTGTTCCTTTGTCACTTGATTTTGGCCCATGGTAAGATTAACTGAAAATTCGCATTGGCATTCAAAATCCTAGCTAGGGTTCGGGATCGTGTTCACGTGAGACTTCCTTGAAGTCACAGCCCAGAACCGATGTCACCATAAGATTCGCAGGGGCTCTTAGAGGAAAGGAAAACAGAGAGTGTTCCTTTCTCACTTGATTTTGAAGTTCAGAAAAATGCATGGATAATTCGTATTGCCATTCGAAATCCCCACAAGGGTTCGGGTTCGGGTTAGGATTACTCTTCCTTGAAGTGAGAGCCCAGAACGGATGTCACCATCAGATTTGCAGGGGCTCTTAGAGGAAAGGAAAGCAGGGAATGTTCCTTTCCCACTTGATTTTGGCCCATGGTAAAATTAACTGAAAATTCGCATTGGCATTCAAAATCCTAGCTAGGGTTCAGGATCGTGTTCACATTAGGCTTCCTTGAAGTCTCAGCCCAGGACCGATGTCACCAACAGATTCGCAGGGGCCGTTACGGGAAAGGAAGGCAGTGTTCCCTTCTCACTTGATTTTGGCGTTTGGCAAAATGCATGGAAAATTCCTATTGCCATTCGAAATCCTAGCAAGGGTTCGGGTTCGGATGAGGATTACGCTTCCTTAAAGTGAGAGCCCAGAACCGATGTCAATATCACATTTGCAGGGGCTCTTAGAAGAAAGGAAAGCAGAGAGTGAGTGTCCCTTTCTCACTTGATTTTGGCCCATGGTAAAATTAACTGAAAATTCGCTTTGGCATTCAAAATCCTAGCCAGATCGTGTTCAAGTGAGGCTTTCTTGAAATCACAGCCCAGAACCGATGTCACCATCAGATTAGCAACGGCACTTAGAGGAAAGTAAGGCAGAAAGTGCTCCTTTCGCACTTGATTTTGGCGTTCGGCAAAATGCATGGATAATTCGTATTGCCATTTGAAATCCCAGCTAGGGTTCGGGTTTGGATTAGGATTACTCTTCTTTGAAGTCACAGCCCAGAACCGATATAACCATCAGATTCGCAGGGGCTCTTAGGGGAAAGGAAAGCAGAGAGTGTTCCTTTCTCACTTGATTTTAGCCCATGGTAAAATTCACTGAAAATTTGCATAGGCATTCAAAATCCTAGCTAGGGTTCGGCTTCAGGTTCGGATTACGCTTCCTTGAAGTTACAGCACAGAACCGATGTCACCATCAGATTCGCAGGGGCCCTTAGGGGAAAGGAAGGCAGACAGTGTTCCTTTCTCACTTGATTTTGGCCCATAGTAAAATTAACTGAAAATTCGCATTGGCATTCAAAATCCGAAATAGTGTTCGGGATCTTGTTCACATGAGGCTTCCTTGAAGTCAGAGCCCAGAACCGATGTCACCATCTATTTTGCAGGGGCTCTAAGAGGAAAGGAAGGCAGATAGTGCTCCTTTCTCACTTGATTTTGGCGTCCGGGAAAATGCATGGACAATTCGTATTGCCATTCGAAATCCCAGGTAGGGTTTGGGTTCGGGTTAGGATTACTCTTCCTTGAAGTCACAGCCCAGAACCGATGTAACCATCAGATTCGCAGGTGCTCTTAGAGGAAAGGAAAGCAGAGAGTGTTCCTTTGTCACTTGATTTTAGCCCATGTTAAAATTAACTGAAAATTCGCATTGGCATTCAAAATCCTAGCTTGGGTTCAGGATTGTGTTCACATTAGGCTTCCTTGAAGTCACAGCCCAGAACCGATGTCACCATCAGATTCGCAGGGGCTCTTAGAGGAAAGGAAAGCAGGGATTGTTCCTTTTTCACTTGATTTTGGCACATGGTAAAATGAACTGAAAATTCGCATTGGCATTCAAAATCCTAGCTAGGGTTAAGGATTGTGTTCACATTAGGCTTCCTTGAAGTCACAGCCCAGAACCAAAGTCACCATCAGATTCGCAGGGGCCCTTAGGGGAAAGGAAGGCAGACAGTGTTCCTTTCTCACTTGATTTTGGCGTTCGGCAAAATGCATGGATAATTCGTATTGCCATTCGAAATCCCAGCTAGGGTTCGGGTTTGGGTTAGGATTACTCTTCCTTGAAGTGAGAGCCCATAACCGATGTCACCATCAGATTCGCAGGGGCTCTTAGAGGAAAGGAAAGCAGATTGTGTTCCTTTGTCACTTGATTTTGGCCCATGGTAAAATTAACTGAAAATTCGAATTGGCATTCAAAATCCTAGCTAGGGTTCGGGCTCGTGTTCACGTGAGGCTTCCTTGAAGTCACAGCCCAGAACCGATGTCACCATCAGATTCGCTGGGGCCCTTAGGGGAAAGGAAGGCAGACAGTGTTCCTTTCTCACTTGATTTTAGCCCATGGTAAAATTCACTCAAAATTCGTAATGCCATTCGAAATCCCAGCTAGTGTTCGGGATCTTGTTCACATGAGGCTTCCTTGAAGTCACAGCCCAGAACGGATGTCACTATCAGATTAG
This sequence comes from Charina bottae, assembly GCA_023362775.1. NCBI lineage: Eukaryota > Metazoa > Chordata > Lepidosauria > Squamata > Charinaidae > Charina > Charina bottae. The sequence continues at coordinate 203,780,892 of JALMGJ010000002.1, read as the reverse complement.
CAGGGGCTCTTAGAGGAAAGGAAAGCAGGGAGTGTTCCTTTCTCACTTGATTTTGGCCCATAGTAAAATTAACTGAAAATTCGCATTGGCATTCAAAATCCGAGCTAGTGTTCGGGATCTTGTTCACATGAGGCTTCCTTGAAGTCACAGCCCAGAACCGATGTCACCATCAATTTTGCAGGGGATCTAAGAGGAAAGGAAGGCAGATAGTGCTCCTTTCTCACTTGATTTTGGCGTCCGGCAAAATGCATGGACAATTCGTATTGCCATTCGAAATCCCAGGTAGAGTTTGGGTTCGGGTTAGGATTACTCTTCCTTGAAGTCACAGCCCAGAACCGATATAACCATAAGATTCGCAGGTGCTCTTAGAGGAAAGGAAAGCAGAGAGTGTTCCTTTGTCACTTGATTTTAGCACATGTTAAAATTCACTGAAAATTTGCATAGGCATTCAAAATCCTAGCTAGGGTTCGGGTTCCGGTTCGGATTACGCTTCCTTGAAGTTACAGCACAGAACCGATGTCACCATCAGATTCGCAGGGGCCCTTAGGGGAAAGGAAAGCAGATAGTGTTCCTTTCTCACTTGATTTTAGCCCATGGTAAAATTCACTGAAAATTCGTATTGCCATTCGAAATCCCAGCTAGGGTTCAGGTTCGGGTTAGGATTATGCTTCCTTGAAGTGAGAGCCCAGAACCGATGTCACCATCAGATTCGCAGGGGCTCTTAGAGGAAAGGAAAGCAGGGAATGTTCCTTTCTCACTTGATTTTTGCCCATGGTAAAATTAACTGAAAATCCGCATTGGCATTCAAAATCCTAGCTAGGGTTAAGGATCGTGTTCACATTAGGCTTCCTTGAAGTCACAGCCCAGAACCAAAGTCACCATCAGATTCGCAGGGGCCCTTAGGGAAAAGAAGGCAGACAGTGTTCCTTTCTCACTCGATTTTGACCCATGGTAAAATTAACTGAAAATTCGCATTGGCATTCAAAATCCCAGCTAGGGTTCAGGATCGTGTTCACATTAGGCTTCCTTGAAGTCACAGCCCAGAACCGATGTCAACATCAATTTCGCAGGGGTTCTTAGAGGAAAGTAAGGCAGACACTGCTCCTTTCTCACTTGATTTTGACCCATGGTAAAATTAACTGAAAATTCGCATTGGAATTCAAAATCCCAGCTAGGGTTCAGGATCGTGTGCACATTAGGCTTCCTTGAAATCACAGCCCAGAACCAAAGTCACCATCAGATTCGCAGGGGCCCTTAGGGGAAAGGAAGGCAGACAGTGTTCCTTTGTCACTTCATTTTAGCCCATGGTAAAATTCACGGAAAATTTGCATAGGCATTCAAAATCCTAGCTAGGGTTCGCGTTCAGGTTCGGATTACGCTTCCTTGAAGTTACAGGACAGAACCGATGTCACCATCAGATTCGCAGGGGCCCTTAGGGGAAAGGAAGGCAGACAGTGTTCCTTTCTCAATTGATTTTAGCCCATGGTAAAATTCACTGAAAATTCGTATTGCCATTCGAAATCCCAGCTAGGGTTCACGTTCACTTTAGGATTATGCTTCCTTGAAGTGAGAGCCAAGAACCGAATTCACCATCAGATTCGCAGGGGCTCTTAGAGGAAAGGAAAGCAAAGATTGTTCCTTTGTCACTTGATTTTGGCCCATGGTAAGATTAACTGAAAATTCGCATTGGCATTCAAAATCCTAGCTAGGGTTCGGGATCGTGTTCACGTGAGACTTCCTTGAAGTCACAGCCCAGAACCGATGTCACCATAAGATTCGCAGGGGCTCTTAGAGGAAAGGAAAACAGAAAGTGTTCCTTTCTCACTTGATTTTGAAGTTCAGAAAAATGCATGGATAATTCGTATTGCCATTCGAAATCCCCACTAGGGTTCGGGTTCGGGTTAGGATTACTCTTCCTTGAAGTGAGAGCCCAGAACGGATGTCACCATCAGATTCGCAGGGGCTCTTAGAGGAAAGGAAAGCAGGGAATGTTCCTTTCCCACTTGATTTTGGCCCATGGTTAAATTAACTGAAAATTCGCATTGGCATTCAAAATTCTAGCTAGGGTTCAGGATCGTGTTCACATTAGGCTTCCTTGAAGTCTCAGCCCAGGACCGATGTCACCGACAGATTCGCAGGGGCCGTTAGGGGAAAGGAAGGCAGTGTTCCCTTCTCACTTGATTTTGGCGTTTGGCAAAATGCATGGAAAATTCCTATTGCCATTCGAAATCCTAGCAAGGGTTCGGGTTCGGATGAGGATTACGCTTCCTTAAAGTGAGAGCCCAGAACCGATGTCAATATCACATTTAGAGGGGCTCTTAGAAGAAAGGAAAGCAGAGAGTGAGTGTCCCTTTCTCACTTGATTTTGGCCCATGGTAAAATTAACTGAAAATTCGCTTTGGCATTCAAAATCCTAGCCAGATCGTGTTCAAGTGAGGCTTTCTTGAAATCACAGCCCAGAACCGATGTCACCATCAGATTAGCAACGGCACTTAGAGGAAAGTAAGGCAGACAGTGCTCCTTTCGCACATTTTTTTGGCGTTCGGCAGAATGCATGGAAAATTAGTATTGCCATTTGAAATCCCAGCTAGGGTTCTGGATAGGTATTGGGTTAGGTTTTGGCTTCAATGAAGTCAGAGCCCAGAACCGATGTCAATATCACATTTGCAGGGGCTCTTAGAGGAAAGGAAAGCAGAGAGTGAGTGTTCCTTTCTCACTTGATTTTGGTGTTCGGCAAAATGCATGGAAAATTCGTATTGCCATTCGAAATCCCAGCTAGGTTTCTGGATAGGTATTGGGTTAGGTTTAGGCTTCAATTAAGTCAGAGCCCAGAACCAAAGTCACCATCAGATTCGCAGGGGACCTTAGGGGAAAGTAAGGCAGACAGTGTTCCTTTCTCACTTGATTTTGGCGTTTGGCAAAATGCATGGATAATTCGTATTGCCATTTGAAATCTCAGCTAGGGTTCGGGTTTGGATTAGGATTACTCTTCTTTGAAGTCACAGCCCAGAACCGATGTAACCATCAGATTCGCAGGGGCTCTTAGAGGAAAGGAAAGCAGAGAGTGTTCCTTTGTCACTTGATTTTAGCCCATGGTAAAATTCACTGAAAATTTGCATAGGCATTCAAAATCTTAGCTAGGGTTCGGCTTCAGGTTCGGATTACGCTTCCTTGAAGTTACAGCACAGAACCGATGTCACCATCAGATTCGCAGGGGCCCTTAGGGGAAAGGAAGGCAGACAGTGTTCCTTTCTCACTTGACTTTAGCCCATGGTAAAATTCACTGAAAATTCGTATTGCCATTCGAAATCCCAGCTAGGGTTCAGGTTCGGGTTAGGATTATGCTTTCTTGAAGTGAGAGCCCAGAACCGAATTCACCATCAGATTCGCAGGGGCTCTTAGAGGAAAGGACAGCAGAGAGTGTTCCTTTGTCACTTGATTTTGGCCCATGGTAAGATTAACTGAAAATTCGCATTGGCATTCAAAATCCTAGCTAGGGTTCGGGATCGTGTTCACGTGAGACTTCCTTGAAGTCACAGCCCAGAACCGATGTCACCATAAGATTCGCAGGGGCTCTTAGAGGAAAGGAAAACAGAGAGTGTTCCTTTCTCACTTGATTTTGAAGTTCAGAAAAATGCATGGATAATTCGTATTGCCATTCGAAATCCCCACTAGGGTTCGGGTTCGGGTTAGGATTACTCTTCCTTGAAGTGAGAGCCCAGAACGGATGTCACCATCAGATTCGCAGGGGCTCTTAGAGGAAAGGAAAGCAGGGAATGTTCCTTTCCCACTTGATTTTGGCCCATGGTAAAATTAACTGAAAATTCGCATTGGCATTCAAAATCCTAGCTAGGGTTCAGGATCGTGTTCACATTAGGCTTCCTTGAAGTCTCAGCCCAGGACCGATGTCACCGACAGATTCGCAGGGGCCGTTACGGGAAAGGAAGGCAGTGTTCCCTTCTCACTTGATTTTGGCGTTTGGCAAAATGCATGGAAAATTCGTATTGCCATTCGAAATCCTAGCAAGGTTCGGATGAGGATTACGCTTCCTTAAAGTGAGAGCCCAGACCGATGTCAATATCACATTTGCAGGGGCTCTTAGAGGAAAGGAAAGCAGAGAGTGAGTGTTCCTTTCTCACTTGATTTTGGCCCATGGTAAAATTAACTGAAAATTCGCTTTGGCATTCAAAATCCTAGCCAGATCGTGTTCAAGTGAGGCTTTCTTGAAATCACAGCCCAGAACCGATGTCACCATCAGATTAGCAACGGCACTTAGAGGAAAGTAAGGTAGACAGTGCTCCTTTCGCACATTTTTTTGGCGTTCGGCAGAATGCATGGAAAATTGTATTGCCATTTGAAATCCCAGCTAGGGTTCTGGATAGGTATTGGGTTAGGTTTTGGCTTCAATGAAATCAGAGCCCAGAACCGATGTCAATATCACATTTGCAGGGGCTCTTAGAGGAAAGGAAAGCAGAGAGTGAGTGTTCCTTTCTCACTTGATTTTGGTGTTCGGCAAAATGCATGGAATATTCGTATTGCCATTCGAAATCCCAGCTAGGTTTCTGGATAGGTATTGGGTTAGGTTTAGGCTTCAATTAAGTCAGAGCCCAGAACCAAAGTCACCATCAGATTCGCAGGGGACCTTAGGGGAAAGTAAGGCAGACAGTGTTCCTTTCTCTCTTGATTTTGGCGTTCGGCAAAATGCATGGATAATTCGTATTGCCATTTGAAATCTCAGCTAGGGTTCGGGTTTGGATTAGGATTACTCTTCTTCGAAGTCACAGCCCAGAACCGATGTAACCATCAGATTCGCAGGGGCTCTTAGAGGAAAGGAAAGCAGAGAGTGTTCCTTTGTCACTTGATTTTAGCCCATGGTAAAATTCACTGAAAATTTGCATAGGCATTCAAAATCTTAGCTAGGGTTCGGCTTCAGGTTCGGATTACACTTCCTTGAAGTTACAGCACAGAACCGATGTCACCATCAGATTCGCAGGGGCCCTTAGGGGAAAGGAAGGCAGACAGTGTTCCTTTCTCACTTGACTTTAGCCCATGGTAAAATTCACTGAAAATTCGTATTGCCATTCGAAATCCCAGCTAGGGTTCAGGTTCGGGTTAGGATTATGCTTTCTTGAAGTGAGAGCCCAGAACCGAATTCACCATCAGATTCGCAGGGGCTCTTAGAGGAAAGGAAAGCAGAGAGTGTTTCGCATTGGCATTCAAAATCCTCGCTAGGGTTCAGGATCATGTTCACGTGAGGCTTCCTTGAAGTCACAGCCCAGAACGGATGTCACCATCAGATTCGCAGGGGCTCTTAGAGGAAAGGAAAGCAAAGATTGTTCCTTTGTCACTTGATTTTGGCCCATGGTAAGATTAACTGAAAATTCGCATTGGCATTCAAAATCCTAGCTAGGGTTCGGGATCGTGTTCACGTGAGACTTCCTTGAAGTCACAGCCCAGAACCGATGTCACCATAAGATTCGCAGGGGCTCTTAGAGGAAAGGAAAACAGAGAGTGTTCCTTTCTCACTTGATTTTGAAGTTCAGAAAAATGCATGGATAATTCGTATTGCCATTCGAAATCCCCACTAGGGTTCGGGTTCGGGTTAGGATTACTCTTCCTTGAAGTGAGAGCCCAGAACGGATGTCACCATCAGATTCGCAGGGGCTCTTAGAGGAAAGGAAAGCAGGGAATGTTCCTTTCCCACTTGATTTTGGCCCATGGTTAAATTAACTGAAAATTCGCATTGGCATTCAAAATTCTAGCTAGGGTTCAGGATCGTGTTCACATTAGGCTTCCTTGAAGTCTCAGCCCAGGACCGATGTCACCGACAGATTCGCAGGGGCCGTTACGGGAAAGGAAGGCAGTGTTCCCTTCTCACTTGATTTTGGCGTTTGGCAAAATGCATGGAAAATTCCTATTGCCATTCGAAATCCTAGCAAGGGTTCGGGTTCGGATGAGGATTACGCTTCCTTAAAGTGAGAGCCCAGAACCGATGTCAATATCACATTTAGAGGGGCTCTTAGAAGAAAGGAAAGCAGAGAGTGAGTGTCCCTTTCTCACTTGATTTTGGCCCATGGTAAAATTAACTGAAAATTCGCTTTGGCATTCAAAATCCTAGCCAGATCGTGTTCAAGTGAGGCTTTCTTGAAATCACAGCCCAGAACCGATGTCACCATCAGATTAGCAACGGCACTTAGAGGAAAGTAAGGCAGACAGTGCTCCTTTCGCACATTTTTTTGGCGTTCGGCAGAATGCATGGAAAATTAGTATTGCCATTTGAAATCCCAGCTAGGGTTCTGGATAGGTATTGGGTTAGGTTTTGGCTTCAATGAAGTCAGAGCCCAGAACCGATGTCAATATCACATTTGCAGGGGCTCTTAGAGGAAAGGAAAGCAGAGAGTGAGTGTTCCTTTCTCACTTGATTTTGGCCCATGGTAAAATTAACTGAAAATTCGCTTTGGCATTCAAAATCCTAGCCAGATCGTGTTCAAGTGAGGCTTTCTTGAAATCACAGCCCAGAACCGATGTCACCATCAGATTAGCAACGGCACTTAGAGGAAAGTAAGGCAGACAGTGCTCCTTTCGCACATTTTTTTGGCGTTCGGCAGAATGCATGGAAAATTAGTATTGCCATTTGAAATCCCAGCTAGGGTTCTGGATAGGTATTGGGTTAGGTTTTGGCTTCAATGAAGTCAGAGCCCAGAACCGATGTCAATATCACATTTGCAGGGGCTCTTAGAGGAAAGGAAAGCAGAGAGTGAGTGTTCCTTTCTCACTTGATTTTGGTGTTCGGCAAAATGCATGGAAAATTCGTATTGCCATTCGAAATCCCAGCTAGGTTTCTGGATAGGTATTGGGTTAGGTTTAGGCTTCAATTAAGTCAGAGCCCAGAACCAAAGTCACCATCAGATTCGCAGGGGACCTTAGGGGAAAGTAAGGCAGACAGTGTTCCTTTCTCTCTTGATTTTGGCGTTTGGCAAAATGCATGGATAATTCGTATTGCCATTTGAAATCTCAGCTAGGGTTCGGGTTTGGATTAGGATTACTCTTCTTTGAAGTCACAGCCCAGAACCGATGTAACCATCAGATTCGCAGGGGCTCTTAGAGGAAAGGAAAGCAGAGAGTGTTCCTTTGTCACTTGATTTTAGCCCATGGTAAAATTCACTGAAAATTTGCATAGGCATTCAAAATCTTAGCTAGGGTTCGGCTTCAGGTTCGGATTACGCTTCCTTGAAGTTACAGCACAGAACCGATGTCACCATCAGATTCGCAGGGGCCCTTAGGGGAAAGGAAGGCAGACAGTGTTCCTTTCTCACTTGACTTTAGCCCATGGTAAAATTCACTGAAAATTCGTATTGCCATTCGAAATCCCAGCTAGGGTTCAGGTTCGGGTTAGGATTATGCTTTCTTGAAGTGAGAGCCCAGAACCGAATTCACCATCAGATTCGCAGGGGCTCTTAGAGGAAAGGACAGCAGAGAGTGTTCCTTTGTCACTTGATTTTGGCCCATGGTAAGATTAACTGAAAATTCGCATTGGCATTCAAAATCCTAGCTAGGGTTCGGGATCGTGTTCACGTGAGACTTCCTTGAAGTCACAGCCCAGAACCGATGTCACCATAAGATTCGCAGGGGCTCTTAGAGGAAAGGAAAACAGAGAGTGTTCCTTTCTCACTTGATTTTGAAGTTCAGAAAAATGCATGGATAATTCGTATTGCCATTCGAAATCCCCACTAGGGTTCGGGTTCGGGTTAGGATTACTCTTCCTTGAAGTGAGAGCCCAGAACGGATGTCACCATCAGATTCGCAGGGGCTCTTAGAGGAAAGGAAAGCAGGGAATGTTCCTTTCCCACTTGATTTTGGCCCATGGTAAAATTAACTGAAAATTCGCATTGGCATTCAAAATCCTAGCTAGGGTTCAGGATCGTGTTCACATTAGGCTTCCTTGAAGTCTCAGCCCAGGACCGATGTCACCGACAGATTCGCAGGGGCCGTTACGGGAAAGGAAGGCAGTGTTCCCTTCTCACTTGATTTTGGCGTTTGGCAAAATGCATGGAAAATTCGTATTGCCATTCGAAATCCTAGCAAGGGTTCGGGTTCGGATGAGGATTACGCTTCCTTAAAGTGAGAGCCCAGACCGATGTCAATATCACATTTGCAGGGGCTCTTAGAGGAAAGGAAAGCAGAGAGTGAGTGTTCCTTTCTCACTTGATTTTGGCCCATGGTAAAATTAACTGAAAATTCGCTTTGGCATTCAAAATCCTAGCCAGATCGTGTTCAAGTGAGGCTTTCTTGAAATCACAGCCCAGAACCGATGTCACCATCAGATTAGCAACGGCACTTAGAGGAAAGTAAGGTAGACAGTGCTCCTTTCGCACATTTTTTTGGCGTTCGGCAGAATGCATGGAAAATTGTATTGCCATTTGAAATCCCAGCTAGGGTTCTGGATAGGTATTGGGTTAGGTTTTGGCTTCAATGAAATCAGAGCCCAGAACCGATGTCAATATCACATTTGCAGGGGCTCTTAGAGGAAAGGAAAGCAGAGAGTGAGTGTTCCTTTCTCACTTGATTTTGGTGTTCGGCAAAATGCATGGAAAATTCGTATTGCCATTCGAAATCCCAGCTAGGTTTCTGGATAGGTATTGGGTTAGGTTTAGGCTTCAATTAAGTCAGAGCCCAGAACCAAAGTCACCATCAGATTCGCAGGGGACCTTAGGGGAAAGTAAGGCAGACAGTGTTCCTTTCTCTCTTGATTTTGGCGTTCGGCAAAATGCATGGATAATTCGTATTGCCATTTGAAATCTCAGCTAGGGTTCGGGTTTGGATTAGGATTACTCTTCTTTGAAGTCACAGCCCAGAACCGATGTAACCATCAGATTCGCAGGGGCTCTTAGAGGAAAGGAAAGCAGAGAGTGTTCCTTTGTCACTTGATTTTAGCCCATGGTAAAATTCACTGAAAATTTGCATAGGCATTCAAAATCTTAGCTAGGGTTCGGCTTCAGGTTCGGATTACGCTTCCTTGAAGTTACAGCACAGAACCGATGTCACCATCAGATTCGCAGGGGCCCTTAGGGGAAAGGAAGGCAGACAGTGTTCCTTTCTCACTTGAATTTAGCCCATGGTAAAATTCACTGAAAATTCGTATTGCCATTCGAAATCCCAGCTAGGGTTCAGGTTCGGGTTAGGATTATGCTTTCTTGAAGTGAGAGCCCAGAACCGAATTCACCATCAGATTCGCAGGGGCTCTTAGAGGAAAGGACAGCAGAGAGTGTTCCTTTGTCACTTGATTTTGGCCCATGGTAAGATTAACTGAAAATTCGCATTGGCATTCAAAATCCTAGCTAGGGTTCGGGATCGTGTTCACGTGAGACTTCCTTGAAGTCACAGCCCAGAACCGATGTCACCATAAGATTCGCAGGGGCTCTTAGAGGAAAGGAAAACAGAGAGTGTTCCTTTCTCACTTGATTTTGAAGTTCAGAAAAATGCATGGATAATTCGTATTGCCATTCGAAATCCCCACTAGGGTTCGGGTTCGGGTTAGGATTACTCTTCCTTGAAGTGAGAGCCCAGAACGGATGTCACCATCAGATTCGCAGGGGCTCTTAGAGGAAAGGAAAGCAGGGAATGTTCCTTTCCCACTTGATTTTGGCCCATGGTAAAATTAACTGAAAATTCGCATTGGCATTCAAAATCCTAGCTAGGGTTCAGGATCGTGTTCACATTAGGCTTCCTTGAAGTCTCAGCCCAGGACCGATGTCACCGACAGATTCGCAGGGGCCGTTACGGGAAAGGAAGGCAGTGTTCCCTTCTCACTTGATTTTGGCGTTTGGCAAAATGCATGGAAAATTCGTATTGCCATTCGAAATCCTAGCAAGGGTTCGGGTTCGGATGAGGATTACGCTTCCTTAAAGTGAGAGCCCAGACCGATGTCAATATCACATTTGCAGGGGCTCTTAGAGGAAAGGAAAGCAGAGAGTGAGTGTTCCTTTCTCACTTGATTTTGGCCCATGGTAAAATTAACTGAAAATTCGCTTTGGCATTCAAAATCCTAGCCAGATCGTGTTCAAGTGAGGCTTTCTTGAAATCACAGCCCAGAACCGATGTCACCATCAGATTAGCAACGGCGCTTAGAGGAAAGTAAGGCAGACAGTGCTCCTTTCGCACATTTTTTTGGCGTTCGGCAAAATGCATGGAAAATTAGTATTGCCATTTGAAATCCCAGCTAGGGTTCTGGATAAGTATTGGGTTAGGTTTTGGCTTCAATGAAGTCAGAGCCCAGAACCGATGTCAATATCACATTTGCAGGGGCTCGTAGAGGAAAGGAAAGCAGAGAGTGAGTGTTCCTTTCTCACTTGATTTTGGTGTTCGGCAAAATGCATGGAAAATTCGTATTGCCATTCGAAATCCCAGCTAGGTTTCTGGATAGGTATTGGGTTAGGTTTAGGCTTCAATTAAGTCAGAGCCCAGAACCAAAGTCACCATCAGATTCGCAGGGGACCTTAGGGGAAAGGAAGGCAGACAGTGTTCCTTTCTCACTTGATTTTGGCGTTCGGCAAAATGCATGGATAATTCGTATTGCCATTTGAAATCCCAGCTAGGGTTCGGGTTTGGATTAGGATTACTCTTCTTTGAAGTCACAGCCCGGAACCGATGTAACCATCAGATTCGCAGGGGCTCTTAGAGGAAAGGAAAGCAGAGAGTGTTCCTTTGTCACTTGATTTTAGCAAATGTTAAAATTCACTGAAAATTTGCATAGGCATTCAAAATCCTAGCTAGGGTTCGGGTTCCGGTTCGGATTACGCTTCCTTGAAGTTACAGCACAGAACCGATGTCACCATCAGATTCGCAGGGGCCCTTAGGGGAAAGGAAAGCAGATAGTGTTCCTTTCTCACTTGATTTTAGCCCATGGTAAAATTCACTGAAAATTCGTATTGCCATTCGAAATCCCAGCTAGGGTTCAGGTTCGGGTTAGGATTATGCTTCCTTGAAGTGAGAGCCCAGAACCGAATTCAACATCAGATTCGCAGGGGCTCTTAGAGGAAAGGACAGCAGAGAGTGTTCCTTTGTCACTTGATTTTGGCCCATGGTAAGATTAACTGAAAATTCGCATTGGCATTCAAAATCCTAGCTAGGGTTCGGGATCGTGTTCACGTGAGACTTCCTTGAAGTCACAGCCCAGAACCGATGTCACCATAAGATTCGCAGGGGCTCTTAGAGGAAAGGAAAACAGAGAGTGTTCCTTTCTCACTTGATTTTGAAGTTCAGAAAAATGCATGGATAATTCGTATTGCCATTCGAAATCCCCACTAGGGTTCGGGTTTGGGTTAGGATTACTCTTCCTTGAAGTGAGAGCCCAGAACGGATGTCACCATCCGATTCGCAGGGGCTCTTAGAGGAAAGGAAAGCAGGGAATGTTCCTTTCCCACTTGATTTTGGCCCATGGTAAAATTAACTGAAAATTCGCATTGGCATTCAAAATCCTAGCTAGGGTTCAGGATCGTGTTCACATTAGGCTTCCTTGAAGTCTCAGCCCAGGACCGATGTCACCGACAGATTCGCAGGGGCCGTTACGGGAAAGGAAGGCAGTGTTCCCTTCTCACTTGATTTTGGCGTTTGGCAGAATGCATGGAAAATTCCTATTGCCATTCGAAATCCTAGCAAGGGTTCGGGTTCGGATGAGGATTACGCTTCCTTAAAGTGAGAGCCCAGAACCGATGTCAATATCACATTTGCAGGGGCTCTTAGAGGAAAGGAAAGCAGAGAGTGAGTGTTCCTTTCTCACTTGATTTTGGCCGATGGTAAAATTAACTGAAAATTCGCTTTGGCATTCAAAATCCTAGCCAGATCGTGTTCAAGTGAGGCTTTCTTGAAATCACAGCCCAGAACCGATGTCACCATCAGATTAGCAATGGCGCTTAGAGGAAAGTAAGGCAGACAGTACTCCTTTCGCACATTTTTTTGGCATTCGGCAGAATTCATGGAAAATTAGTATTGCCATTTGAAATCCCAGCTAGGGTTCTGGATAAGTATTGGGTTAGGTTTTGGCTTCAATGAAGTCAGAGCCCAGAACCGATGTCAATATCACATTTGCAGGGGCTCGTAGAGGAAAGGGAAGCAGAGAGTGAGTGTTCCTTTCTCACTTGATTTTGGTGTTCGGCAAAATGCATGGAAAATTCGTATTGCCATTCGAAATCCCAGCTAGGTTTCTGGATAGGTATTGGGTTAGGTTTAGGCTTCAATTAAGTCAGAGCCCAGAACCAAAGTCACCATCAGATTCGCAGGGGACCTTAGGGGAAAGGAAGGCAGACAGTGTTCCTTTCTCACTTGATTTTGGCGTTCGGCAAAATGCATGGATAATTCGTATTGCCATTTGAAATCCCAGCTAGGGTTCGGGTTTGGATTAGGATTACTCTTCTTTGAAGTCACAGCCCAGAACCGATGTAACCATCAGATTCGCAGGGGCTCTTAGAGGAAAGGAAAGCAGAGAGTGTTCCTTTGTCACTTGATTTTAGCCCATGGTAAAATTCACTGAAAATTTGCATAGGCATTCAAAATCCTATCTAGGGTTCGGCTTCAGGTTCGGATTACGATTCCTTGAAGTCACAGCCCAGAACCGATGTCACCATCAGATTCGCAGGGGCTCTTAAAGGAAAGTAAGGCAGACAGTGTTCCTTTCGCACATTTTGCCTTTCTGCAAAATGCATAGAAAATTCGTATTGCCATTTGAAATCCCAGCTACGGTTCTGCATAGGTATTGGGTTAGGTTTAGGCTTCCTTGGAGTCACAGCCCAGAACCGATGTCACCATCAGATTTGCAGGGGCCCTTAGGGGAAAGGAATTCAGTGTTCCTTTCTCACTTGATTTTGGCCCATGGTAAAATTAACTGCAGATATGCAGATGATACCACTTTGATGGCTGAAAGCGAGGAGGAATTGAGGAGCCTTATGACGAAGGTGAAAGAGGAAAGTGCAAAAGCTGGGTTGCAGTTAAACCTCAAAAAAACCAAGATTATGGCAACGAGCTTGATTGATGACTGGCAAATAGAGGGAGAAAAAGTGGAGGCAGTGACAGACTTTGTATTTCTAGGCGCAAAGATTACTGCAGACGCTGACTGCAGCCAGGAAATCAGAAGACGTCTACTTCTTGGGAGGAGAGCAATGGCAAATCTTGATAAAATAGTTAAGAGCAGAGACATCACACTGACAACAAAGGTCCGCATAGTTAAAGCAATGGTATTCCCTGTAGTAACCTATGGCTGTGAGAGCTGGACCATAAGGAAGGCTGAGCGAAGGAAGATAGATGCTTTTGAACTGTAGTGTTGGAGGAAAATTCTGAGAGTGCCTTGGACTGCAAGAAGATCAAACCAGTCCATACTCCAGGAAATAAAGCCAGACTGCTCACTTGAGGGAATGATATTAAAGGCAAAACTGAAGTACTTTGGCCACATAATGAGAAGACATGATACCTTGGAGAAGAAGCTGATGCTAGGGAAAGTGGAAGGCAAAAGGAAGAGGGGCCGACCAAGGGCAAGATGGATGGATGATATTCTGGAGGTGACAGACTCAACCATTGGGGAGCTGGGGATGGTGACGGCCGACAGAAAGCTCTGGCGTGGACTGGTCCATGAAGTCACGAAGAGTCGGAAACGACTGAACGAATAAACAACAAAAATTAACTGAAAATTCGCATTTGCATTCAAACTCCTAGCTGGGGTTCGGGATCATGTTCATGTTAGGCTTCCTTGAAGTCACAGCCCAGAACCGATGTCACCATTAGATTCGCAGGGGCCCTTAGGGGAAAGGAAGGCAGACAGTTTTGCCCATGGTAAAATTCACTGAAAATTCGTATTGCCATTTGAAATCCCAGCTAGGGTTAGGGTTAGGGTTAGGAGTAGGCTTCCTTGAAGTCAGAGCTTGGAACCGATGTCACTGTCAGATTTTTAGGGCCTCTTATAGGATGGGAAAGCAGACAGTTTTTTTGCACTTGATTTTGGACCTTGGTAAAATGCATCGAAAATTCATATTGCCATTCGAAATCCGAGCTAGGGTTAGGGTTAGGGTTCGGATTAGGCTTCCTTGAAGTCAGAGCCAAGAACTGATGTCACCCTCAGATTCACAGGGGCTCTTAAAGAAAATTAAGGCAGAGAGTGTTCCTTTCTCACTTGATTTTTGCCCATGGTAAAATGCTTCGAAAATTCGTATTGTCATTTGAAATCCCAGCTAGGGTTCGGGTTAGGCTTTGGGATAGGGTTAGGCTTCCTTGATATCAGGGGAAAAAACCGATGTCACCGTCAGATTTGCAGGGCCTCTTAAAGGTAGGGAAAGCAGACAGTTCCTTTTGCATTTGATTTTGACTTCGACAAAATTCACTGAAAATTCATCTTACCATTCGAAAAACAAGCTAGTGTTCGCATCCGGGTTTGGTTTAGGCTTCTTTGGACTCAGAACCCAGAACCGATCTAGCCATAAGATTCGCTGGGGCTCTTAGAGGAAATGAAGGCAGACAGTGTTCCTTTCTCACTTGATTTTGGCCCTCGGACAAATGGATGGAAAATTCGTATTGCCATATGAAATCCCAGCTAGGGTTAGGGTTAGGGTTAGGAGTAGGCTTCCTTGAAGTCAGAGCTTGGAACCGATGTCACTGTCAGATTTTTAGGGCCTCTTATAGGATGGGAAAGCAGACAGTTTTTTTTGCACTTGATTTTGACTTCGGCAAAATTCACAGAAAATTTTTCTTGCCATTTGAAATACGACCTAGGGTTCAGTATCAGGTTAGGATTTGGCTTCCTTAAAGTCAGAGCTTAGAACCGATGTCACCATCAGATCGCAGGGGCTCTTAGAGGAAAGGAAGGCAGACAGTGTTCGTTTCTCACTTGGTTTTGGCCCTTGGTAAATTTCAATTAAGATTCGTATTGATATTCAAAAACCTAGCTAGTGTTCGGGTCCCGGTTCAGATTCATATTGCCATTTGATCTCCGGATTAGGGATAGGGTTAGGGTTAGGGTTAGGAAATGACAAAATTTTAGGAAACGACAATATTTTTTATATTTAAAACTTGGTCACATGCGCGCCCAACTCCATACCCTCCCCCCACCACTCTGCGACCGGCCAGCGGTCCAGCGCACCATTGCCGCCACCATCAGCCGGCAGCTGGAGGGCCATGACCAAGCTCTTAGGTGTACACCGCGCAGAGTCAGAACGCGTGCCACACCAGTGCACACGCACCACAGCACCCTCCTGCTCCGCTGCTGCCTCTGCCACCTCGAAGTCAAGGACAGCCAGCCGGCCCGGCACCTCCTCCACATAGCACTGGATGCACACACCGTGGGCTGCCATGCACGAGGATGCCCACCCCTGCCCAGCCCTCAGTCCCGTAGCTCCAGAAGGTGGAGCACAAGGGCCACAGGTGCTGGGCCATGGCACGGTGGCGCTCGTCCATGAGGTGCATCTCCTGGAGGACGATGACATCTATGGGGAGGCTCCGCAGTGCCACCAGGAGTTCCTCATGCCGCACCAGCTGCCACAGCCCGCCGCAATGCCAGGTTGCCACCGCAAATTCCATACCGGCGAACACCTCGTCCTCGCCCCTGTCCCACTGCAAGACCGCGGGGTCTCTGCCATAGCGGGCCATAAGGACAGATGGCCTCACGAGGAGGCGGAGGCGGCCCCCCAGGCCCCCCGTAGCTGAAGCAGGCTCATGCAAGAGAGGCCCCTCTGAACCCATCAATGCGGCATCATGGCCCACCCTGCCCGTGGCAGCCGACTCCGCCCCGACTGCCCCACTGCTCCCGGAGGCCCGGGACGGCATGGGAGCTGCGGAACTGCCCAGAGATGATGCCGGGCTGTCGGGCCCCAACAATGAGAGGAACAGGTGGAGCGACAACCACGAGGAGGATGAGGGTGTGGTGGGCGTAGCCCCCCTCGCCTCCCTGCATGTCCACCCATCCGTCATCTCCCGCTAACGCGTGGTGGTCCCTTCCTGGGAACAGCAAATGCCCTCGGGCAGGACATAGCCCCCCCCAGGCCCAGGTCGATGACCGCAGAAGAGGCACCCGGCTCTGACGTGACCCACTCCAGTGACCCACCCGGGTCCACCTCGCCGCTCGAGGGGGCCGGATCCCCCCCAGCGCATCAACCTTCCCCGGGCCCTCCGTTGAGGGTCTCCCCTGCAGAGAGAGGAGGCAGTAATCCAGGGCCTGGGAAAGTAGATGGGCCCCATCGTCCCATGCCAGCACCTAAGCCGCCTTCGCTCCAGCGGATGGCCCAGGGCCCTCCCCCACCCACGGTGCCCGACTGACATGTGCCTCCTCGACCAGCCTCTGCAGGTCTGCGAGAGGCATGGGAACTGGGGGCCCCGGCACCAGCACCGATGGCTTTCACCGTCGGCCCCTCAGTGTCCACAGTGAGGGTTAGGGTTAGGGTTAGGGTTAGGGTTAGGGTTAGGGTTAGGGTTAGGGTTAGGGTTAGGGTTAGGGTTAGGGTTAGGGTTAGGGTTAGGGTTAGGGTTAGGGTCAGGGTCAGGGTTAGGGTTAGGGTTAGGGTTAGGGTTAGGGTTAGGGTTAGGGTTAGGGTCAGGGTCAGGGTCAGGGTCAGGGTCAGGGTCAGGGTCAGGGTCAGGGTCAGGGTCAGGGTCAGGGTCAGGGTTAGGGTTAGGGTTAGGGTTAGGGTTAGGGTTAGGGTTAGGGTTAGGGTTAGGGTTAGGGTTAGGGTTAGGGTTAGGGTTAGGGTTAGCGTTAGCGTTAGCGTTAGCGTTAGCGTTAGCGTTAGCGTTAGCGTTAGGGTACGACACGGTTTTTTGGGAAACAACACGATTTTTATAGTTTAAAACCCTCCTTCAAGCCGGCCATGGCGCGCCCCTAGTGGGAACGGGCGGCCGGGCTCACGGGAATGAAGACAACAAAAAAACACTCCTGACTGGAGAAACGCAACAAAAAACAACAACCCGTCCACCGGCAAAACCGCCGCATACCAAAGTCATCCGTGGGAAAAACCAATGGTCAGTCAGGCCGGGAATGCCCACAGGGAAGGCCGCACTCACGTGATCGGCGGCGGGGAGGGCGCCCGCTCACGCCACGGCCACAGCCGCCGCCAGTCCAGAGTTACCTGCTCGACATTCACCAGCGACACCGACGCCTCCGTCGTCTCTGTGAACAAAAGGAAAGCAGAGAGTGTTCCTTTCTCACTTAATTTTGGCCCATGGTAAAATTAACTGAAAATTCTCATTGGCATTCAAAATCCTGGCTAGGGTTCGGGATCACGTTCACGTGAGGCTTTCTTGAAATCACAGCCCAGAACCGATGTCACCATAAGATTCGCAGGGGCTCTAAGAGGAAAGTAAGGCAGAATGTGCTCCTTTTCGCACATGATTTTGGCGTTCGGCAAAATTCATGGAAAATTCGTATTGCCATTTGAAATCCCAGTTAGGGTTCTGGGTAGGTATTGGGTTAGGTTTAGGCTTCAATGAAGTCAGAGCCCAGAACCGACTTCACCATCAGCTTCGCAGGGGCTCTTATAGGAAAGGAAAGCAGAGAGTGTTCCTTTGTCACTTGATTTTAGCCCATGGTAAAATTCACTGAACATTTGCATTGGCATTCAAAATCCTAACTAGGGTTCGGGTTCGGGTTAGGATTACGCTTCCTTGAAGTCACA
The DNA here is from genome assembly GCA_023362775.1 of Charina bottae. NCBI lineage: Eukaryota > Metazoa > Chordata > Lepidosauria > Squamata > Charinaidae > Charina > Charina bottae. The sequence goes on along the minus strand of JALMGJ010000002.1, from coordinate 203,763,247 downwards.
GCCCAGAACCGATGTCACCATCAGATTCGCAGGGGCTCTTAGAGGAAAGGAAAGCAGACAGTGTTGTTTTCTCACTCGATTTTGGCCCACGGTAAAATTAATTGAAAATTCGCATTGGCATTCAAAATCCTAGCTAGGATTCCAGATCATATTCATGTGAGGCTTCCTTGAAGTAACAGCCCAGAACCAATGTCACCATCAGATTTCCCAGGGCTCTTAGGGGAAAGGAAACCAGAGAGTGTTCCTTTCTCACTTGATTTTTGCCCAGGGTAAAATTAACTGAAAATTCTCATTGGCATTCAAAATCCTGGGTTAGGGTTAGGGTTAGGGTTAGGGTTAGGGTTAGGGTTAGGGTTAGGGTTAGGGTTAGGGTTAGGGTTAGGGTTAGGGTTAGGGTTAGGGTTAGGGTTAGGGTTAGGGTTAGGGTTAGGGTTAGGGTTAGGGTTAGGGTTAGGGTTAGGGTTAGGGTTAGGGTTAGGGTTAGGGTTAGGGTTAGGGTTAGGGTTAGGGTTAGGGTTAGGGTTAGCGTTAGGGTTAGGGTTAGGGTTAGGGTTAGGGTTAGGGTTAGGGTTAGGGTTAGGGTTAGGGTTAGGGTTAGGGTTAGGGTTAGGGTTAGGGTTAGGGTTAGGGTTAGGGTTAGGGTTAGGGTTAGGGTTAGGGTTAGGGTTAGGGTTAGGGTTAGGGTTAGGGTTAGGGTTAGGGTTAGGGTTAGGGTTAGGGTTAGGGTTAGGGTTAGGGTTAGGGTTAGGGTTAGGGTTAGGGTTAGGGTTAGGGTTAGGGTTAGGGTTAGGGTTAGGGTTAGGGTTAGGGTTAGGGTTAGGGTTAGGGTTAGGGTTAGGGTTAGGGTTAGGGTTAGGGTTAGGGTTAGGGTTAGGGTTAGGGTTAGGGTTAGGGTTAGGGTTAGGGTTAGGGTTAGGGTTAGGGTTAGGGTTAGGGTTAGGGTTAGGGTTAGGGTTAGGGTTAGGGTTAGGGTTAGGGTTAGGGTTAGGAAACGACATGGTTTTTTGGGAAACAACACGATTTTTTATTGTTTAAAACCCTCCTTCAAGCCGGCCATGACGCGCCCCTAGTGGGAACGGGCGGCCGGGCTCACGGGAATGAAGAGAACAAAAAAACACTCCTGACTGGAGAAACGCAACAAAAAACAAAAACCCGTCCACCGGCAAAACCGCCGCATACCAAAGTCATCCATGGGAAAAACCAACGGTCAGTCAGGCCGGGAATGCCCACAGGGAAGGCCACGCTCACGTGATCGGCGGCGGGGAGGGCGCCCGCTCACGCCACGGCCACAGCCGCCGCCAGTCCAGAGTTACCTGCTCGACCTCCACCAGCGACACCGACGCCTCCATCGTCTCTGTCACCAAAAGGAAAGCAGAGAGTGTTCCTTTCTCACTTAATTTTGGCCCATGGTAAAATTAACTGAAAATTCTCATTGGCATTCAAAATCCTGGCTAGGGTTCGGGATCACATTCACGTGAGGCTTTCTTGAAATCACAGCCCAGAACCGATGTCACCATAAGATTCGCAGGGGCTCTAAGAGGAAAGTAAGGCAGAATGTGCTCCTTTTCGCACATGATTTTGGCGTTCGGCAAAATTCATGGAAAATTCGTATTGCCATTTGAAATCCCAGTTAGGGTTCTGGGTAGGTATTGGGTTAGGTTTAGGCTTCAATGAAGTCAGAGCCCAGAACCGACTTCACCATCAGCTTCGCAGGGGCTCTTATAGGAAAGGAAAGCAGAGAGTGTTCCTTTGTCACTTGATTTTAGCCCATGGTAAAATTCACTGAACATTTGCATTGGCATTCAAAATCCTAACTAGGGTTCGGGTTCGGGTTAGGATTACGCTTCCTTGAAGTCACAGCCCAGAACCGATGTCACCATCAGATTCGCAGGGGCTCTTAGAGGAAAGGAAAGCAGACAGTGTTGTTTTCTCACTCGATTTTGGCCCACGGTAAAATTAATTGAAAATTCGCATTGGCATTCAAAATCCTAGCTAGGATTCCAGATCATATTCATGTGAGGCTTCCTTGAAGTAACAGCCCAGAACCAATGTCACCATCAGATTTCCCAGGGCTCTTAGGGGAAAGGAAACCAGAGAGTGTTCCTTTCTCACTTGATTTTTGCCCAGGGTAAAATTAACTGAAAATTCTCATTGGCATTCAAAATCCTGGGTTAGGGTTAGGGTTAGGGTTAGGGTTAGGGTTAGGGTTAGGGTTAGGGTTAGGGTTAGGGTTAGGGTTAGGGTTAGGGTTGGGTTTGGGTTAGGGTTAGGGTTAGGGTTAGGGTTAGGGTTAGGGTTAGGGTTAGGGTTAGGGTTAGGGTTAGGGTTAGGGTTAGGGTTAGGGTTAGGGTTAGGGTTAGGGTTAGGGTTAGGGTTAGGGTTAGGGTTAGGGTTAGGGTTAGGGTTAGGGTTAGGGTTAGGGTTAGGGTTAGGGTTAGGGTTAGGGTTAGGGTTAGGGTTAGGGTTAGGGTTAGGGTTAGGGTTAGGGTTAGGGTTAGGGTTAGGGTTAGGGTTAGGGTTAGGGTTAGGGTTAGGGTTAGGGTTAGGGTTAGGGTTAGGGTTAGGGTTAGGGTTAGGGTTAGGGTTAGGAAACGACATGGTTTTTTGGGAAACAACACGATTTTTTATTGTTTAAAACCCTCCTTCAAGCCGGCCATGACGCGCCCCTAGTGGGAACGGGCGGCCGGGCTCACGGGAATGAAGAGAACAAAAAAACACTCCTGACTGGAGAAACGCAACAAAAAACAAAAACCCGTCCACCGGCAAAACCGCCGCATACCAAAGTCATCCATGGGAAAAACCAACGGTCAGTCAGGCCGGGAATGCCCACAGGGAAGGCCACGCTCACGTGATCGGCGGCGGGGAGGGCGCCCGCTCACGCCACGGCCACAGCCGCCGCCAGTCCAGAGTTACCTGCTCGACCTCCACCAGCGACACCGACGCCTCCATCGTCTCTGTCACCAAAAGGAAAGCAGAGAGTGTTCCTTTCTCACTTAATTTTGGCCCATGGTAAAATTAACTGAAAATTCTCATTGGCATTCAAAATCCTGGCTAGGGTTCGGGATCACATTCACGTGAGGCTTTCTTGAAATCACAGCCCAGAACCGATGTCACCATAAGATTCGCAGGGGCTCTAAGAGGAAAGTAAGGCAGAATGTGCTCCTTTTTGCACATGATTTTGGCGTTCGGCAAAATTCATGGAAAATTCGTATTACCATTTGAAATCCCAGTTAGGGTTCTGGGTAGGTATTGGGTTAGGTTTAGGCTTCGATGAAGTCAGAGCCCAGAACCGACTTCACCATCAGCTTCGCAGGGGCTCTTATAGGAAAGGAAAGCAGACAGTGTTCTTTCCTCACTTTATTTTAGCCCATGGTAAAATTCACTGAACATTTGCATTGGCATTCAAAATTCTAACTAGGGTTCGGGTTCGGGTTAGGATTACGCTTCCTTGAAGTCACAGCCCAGAACCGATGTCACCATCAGATTCGCAGGGGCTCTTAGAGGAAAGGAAAACAGAGTGTTCCTTTCTCACTTGAATTTGGCCCATGGTAAAATTAACTGAAAATTTGCATTGGCATTCCAAATCCTAGCTAGGGTTCAGGATCGTGTTCAAATTAGGCTTCCTTGAAGTCATAGCCCAGAACCGATGTCACCATCAGAATTGCAGGGGAACCTTAGGGGAAAGGAAGTCAGACAGTGTTCCTTTCTCACTTGATTTTGGCGTTCGGCAAAAAGCATGGAAAATTCGTATTGCCATTTGAAATCCCAGCTAGGGTTCTTGATAGGTATTGGGTTAGGATTACGCTTCCTTGAAGTGAGAGCCCAGAACCGATGTCACCATCAGATTGGCAGGGGCTCTTAGAGGAAAGTAAAGCAGAGAGTGTTCCTTTGTCACTTGATTTTGGCCCATGGTAAAATTAACTGAAAATTCGCATTGGCATTAAAAATCCTAGCTAGGGTTCGGGATCATGTTCACGTGAGACTGCCTTGAAGTGAGAGCCCAGAACTGATGTCACCATCAGATTGGCAGTGGCCCTTAGGGGAAAGGAAGGCAGACAGTGTTCCTTTCTCACTTGATTTTGGCGTTCGGTAAAATGCATGGATAATTCGTATTGCCATTCGAAAATTGAGCTAGGGTTCGGGTTCGGGTTAGGATTACTCTTCATTGGAGTGAGAGCCCAGAACCGATTTCAACATCAGATTTGCAGGGGCTCTTAGAGGAAAGGAAAGCAGAGAGTGTTCCTTTCTCACTTGATTTTGGCCCATAGTAAAATTAACTGAAATTTCGCATTGGCATTCAAAATCCTAGCTATGGTTCGGGTTTGGCTTAACGTGAGGCTTGCTTGAAGTCACAGCCCAGAACCTATGTCACCATGAGACTCGCAGGGGTTCTCAGAGGAAAGTAAGGCAGATAGTGCTCCTTTCGCACATGTTTTTGGGGTTCGGCAAAATGCATGGAAAATTCGTTTTGCCATTTGAAATCACAGCTAGGGTTCTGGATAGGTATTGGGTTAAGTTTAGGCTTCAATTAAGTCAGAGCCCAGAACAGATGTCAACATCAGATTTGCAGGGGCTCTTAGAGGAAAGGAAAGCAGAGAGTGTTCCTTCTCACTTGATTTTGGCCCATGGTAAAATTAACTGAAAATTCACATTGGCATTCAAAATCCGAGCTAGGTTTCAGGATTGGGTTCACATTAGTCTTCCTTGAAGTCTCAGCCCAGAACCGAAGTCACCGAAAGATTCGCAGGGGCCCTTACGGGAAAGGAAGGCAGTCAGTGTTCCTTTCTCACTTGATTTTGGCATTCGGCAAAATGCATGGAAAATTCGTATTGCCATTCGAAATCCTAGCAAGGGTTCGGGTTCGGATGAGGATTACGCTTCCTTACAGTGAGAGCCCAGAACCGATGTCAATATCACATTTGCAGGGGCTCTTAGAGGAAAGGAAAGCAGAGAGTGAGTGTTCCTTTCTCACTTGATTTTGGCCCATGGTAAAATTCACTGAACATTTGCATTGGCATTCAAAATTCTAACTAGGGTTTGGGTTCGGGTTAGGATTACGCTTCCTTGAAGTCACAGCCCAGAACCGATGTCACCATCAGATTCGCAGGGGCTCTTAGAGGAAAGGAAAACAGAGTGTTCCGTTCTCACTTGAATTTGGCCCATGGTAAAATTAACTGAAAATTTGCATTGGCATTCCAAATCCTAGCTAGGGTTCAGGATCGTGTTCAAATTAGGCTTCCTTGAAGTCATAGCCCAGAACCGATGTCACCATCAGAATTGCAGGGGAACCTTAGGGGAAAGGAAGTCAGACAGTGTTCCTTTCTCACTTGATTTTGGCGTTCGGCAAAAAGCATGGAAAATTCGTATTGCCATTTGAAATCCCAGCTAGGGTTCTTGATAGGTATTGGGTTAGGATTACGCTTCCTTGAAGTGAGAGCCCAGAACCGATGTCACCATCAGATTGGCAGGGGCTCTTAGAGGAAAGTAAAGCAGAGAGTGTTCCTTTGTCACTTGATTTTGGCCCATGGTAAAATTAACTGAAAATTCGCATTGGCATTAAAAATCCTAGCTAGGGTTCGGGATCATGTTCACATGAGACTGCCTTGAAGTGAGAGCCCAGAACTGATGTCACCATCAGATTGGCAGTGGCCCTTAGGGGAAAGGAAGGCAGACAGTGTTCCTTTCTCACTTGATTTTGGCGTTCGGTAAAATGCATGGATAATTCGTATTGCCATTCGAAAATTGAGCTAGGGTTCGGGTTCGGGTTAGGATTACTCTTCATTGGAGTGAGAGCCCAGAACCGATTTCAACATCAGATTTGCAGGGGCTCTTAGAGGAAAGGAAAGCAGAGAGTGTTCCTTTCTCACTTGATTTTGGCCCATGCTTAAATTAACTGAAAATTCGCATTGGCATTCAAAATCCTAGCCAGGGTTCGGGATCGTGTTCACGTGAGGCTTCCTAGAACTCACAGCCCAGGACCGATGTCACCATCAGGTTCTCATGGGCCCTTAGGGGAAAGGAAGGCAGACAGTGTTCCTTTCTCCTTTCATTTTGGCGTTCGGCAAAATGCATGGAAAATTCGTATTGCCATTTGAAATCCCAGCTAGGTTTCTGGATAGGTATTGGGTTAGGTTTAGGCTTTAATGAAGTCAGTGCCCAGAACCAAATTCACCATCAGATTCGCAGGGGCTCTTATAGGAAAGGAAAGCAGACAGTGTTCTTTCCTTACTTTATTTTAGCCCATATTAAAATTCACTGAACATTTCCATTGGCATTCAAAATCCTAACTAGGGTTCGGGTTCGGGTTAGGATTACGCTTCCTTGAAGTCACAGCCTAGAACCGATGTCACCATCAGATTCGCAGGGACTCTTAGAGGAAAGGAAAGCAGAGAGTGTTCCTTTGTCACTTGATTTTGGCCAATTGTAAAATTAACTGAAAATTCGCATTGGCATTCAAAATCCTAGCTTGGGTTCGGATTCGCGTTAACGTGAGACTTCCTTGAAGTCACAGCCCAGGACCGATGTCACCATCAGGTTCTCAAGGGCCCTTAGGGGAAAGGAAGTCAGACAGTGTTCCTTTCTCACTTGATTTTGGCGTTCGGCAAAATGCATGGAAAATTCGTATTGGAATTCAAATTCCTAGCTAGGGTTCGGGATCGTGTTCACGTGAGGCTTCCTTGAAGTCACAGCCCAGAAGCAATTTCACCATCAGAATCGCAGGAGCCCTTAGGGGAAAAAACGTCAGACAGTGTTCCTTTCGCACATGATTTTGGCTTTTGGCAAAATGCATGGAAAATTCGTATTGCCATTTGAAATCCCAGCTAGGGTTCTGGATAGGTATTTGTTTAGGTTTAGGCTTCAATGAACTCAGAGCCCAGAACCGAATTCACCATCAGATTCGCAGGGACTCTTAGAGGAAAGGAAAGCAGAGAGTGTTCCTTTGTCACTTGATTTTGGCCAATTGTAAAATTAACTGAAAATTCGCATTGGCATTCAAAATCCTAGCTTGGGTTCGGATTCGCGTTAACGTGAGACTTCCTTGAAGTCACAGCCCAGAACCGATGTCACCATCAGATTCGCAGGGGCTCTTAGAGGAAAGGAAAGCAGGGAGTGTTCCTTTCTCACTTGAATTTGGCCCATGGTAAAATTAACTGAAAATTCGCATTGGCATTCAAAATCCTAGCTAGGGTTCAGGATCATGTTCACATTACGCTTCCTTGAAGTCACAGCCCAGAACCGATGTCACCATCAGATTTGCACGTGCCCTTAGGGGAATGGAAGTCAGACAGTGTTCCTTTCTCACTTGATTTTGGCTTTCGGCAAAATGCATGGAAAATTTGTATTACCATTTGAAATCCCAGCTAGGGTTCGGGATAGGTATTTGGTTAGGTTTGGTTCAGAGCCCAGAACCGAATTCACCATCAGATTCGCAGGGGCTCTTAGAGGAAAGGAAAGCAGAGAGTTAGTGTTCCTTTCTCACTTGAATTTGGCCCATGGTAAAATTAACTTTAAATTTGCATTGGCATTCAAAATTCTAGCTAGGGTTCAGGATCGTGTTCACGTGAGTTCGGCAAAATGCATGGAAAATTCGCATTGGAATTCAAAATCCTAGCTAGGGTTCGGGGTCGTGTTCATGTGAGGCTTCCTTGAAGTCACAGCCCAGAAGCAATGTCACCATCAGATTGGCAGGGGCTCTTAGATGAAAGGAAGTCAGACAGTTTCCCTTTCTCCCTTGATTTTGGCCCATGGTAAAATTAACTGAAAATTCGCATTCACATTCAAAATCCTAACTAGGGTTCGGGATCGTGTTCATGTGAGACTTCCTTGAGGTGAGAGCCCAGAACCGATGTCACCATCAGATTGGCAGGGGCTCTTAGACGAAAGGAAAGCAGACAGTGTTCCTTTGTCACGTGATTTTGGCCCATGGTAAAATTAACTGAAAATTCGCATTCACATTCAAAATCCTAACTAGGGTTCGGGATCTTGTTCATGTGATACTTCCTTGAAGTGAGAGCCCAGAACCGATGTCACCATCAGATTCGCAGGGACTCTTAGAGGAAAGGAGATCAGAAAGTGTTCCTTTCTCACTTGTTTTTGCCCCACGGTAAAATTAAGTGAAAATTTGCATTGGCATTCAAAATCCTAGCTAGGGTTCGGGATCGTGTTCACGTGAGACTTCCTTGAAATCACAGCCCAGAACCGATGTCACCATCAGATTCACAGGGGCTCTTAGAGGAAAGGAAAGCAGAGAGTGTTCCTTTCTCACTTGAATTTGGCCCATGGTAAAGTTAACTGAAAATTCGCATTGGCATTGAAAATCCTAGCTATTGTTCACGATCGTGTTCACATTAGTCTTCCTTGAAGTCACAGCCCAGAACCGATGTCACCATCAGATTCGCAGGGGCCCTTAGGGGAAAGGAAGTCAGACAGTTTTCCTTTCTCACTTGATTTTGGCGTTCGGCAAAATGCATGGAAAATTTGCATTGGCATTCAAAATCCTAGCTAGGGTTCGGGATCGTGTTCACGTGAGGCTTCCTTGAAGTCACAGCCCATTACCGATGCCTTCATCAGATTCGCAGGGGCCCTTCAGGCAGGGGTCGGCAAACTTTTTTATGCCAGGAGCCGTTTTGACATGCTCGAGGACATTTTGACATGCTCGAGATCCAGGGGGCAGGGTTTGTTGGTGGGGGCAATTTCGTGGAAGGGGGTGGGGTTTGCATGTGTGGGCCAATCACGTGGAAGGGGGTGGGATTTGCGGGTGGGGGCCAATCGCATGGAAGGGGGCAGGGTTTGTGCGCAGGTGCCAATCACGTGGAAGGGGTGGGGTTTGCAGGCAGGAGCCAATCGCATGGAAATGAGCGGGGTTTGGGGGCAGGAACCAATCACGTGGAAAGGTAAGATACAGGGCTGCGCTGCGCTTGGCCGGCTGCCCCAGCCCTTGCTCACCTTCCATGGCCAGTCCTCGCGGGCTGCCGGCGATACTCCCATCCCTCTGCACCCCAGCTCTCCAAGGCCAGGGCCACCAGCAGACGCCCATACCTCGCTCACAGCCCGCGGGGCTCTCTGCCGCTCCCTTTGACGGAGGAGGGACCGGTGTGCCTTGGGAGCTGTTGCTGCTGCTGGCAGCATGTCTGGGTGAGGCCGCAGGCAGAGCTGCCCATCTGGCACTCGGGCGCTCTGGCTCCCGAGCCTCTTCCCTTCTCCCTCGCCACGTTTGGGCGTTGAGGCCAGGCAAAACCGGGTGGTCGCGCAGGGGCTAGGTGGGGAGTCCCGCTCCTGCGCCTACCGCCACATCTGTCCATTCCCGGCCTCTCTCCCCATGTCGGGCGGGTGCCCATGCCAGAATCCCCACGACCTGGAGGCAGCGACTCCTCGGAGGGCCCCAGCGAGAAGAGGCGCGTGATCCCCGGTGGATCCCTTCGAGGGGCCGTGGTGCTTCCCCTTTCCCCCCCAAGGAGGCCTTGATGGCACACACTCCTGCCCCATCAATCCCTCCACCCCGCCATTCGGCGCCCTCTCCCCCCGCTAACCTGAGCCCTGCGGCGGCCGAGGGAGCCGAGCCAGGCTCCGTTCTGGCTGGGTGACTGTAGCGACCAGAGGCAGCCAAGGGGAGAGCAAGCGGCTCTTCGCTCTCAGCGCACCATGGGGCCAGATGAGCCTCCGGGTGCAGCGGGACAGGAGCACCGCCTGTGCGCCTTCCTGTCCTTGTGGGCCGCCAGTGACGCTCCCATCCCGCTGCACCCGGAGGCTCCTCTGACCCTGCAGCACGCCGAGGGTGAACAGCCGCCTGCTCTCCCCTTGGCCGCCTCTGGTGGCTACAGTCGCTCCGCCAGAACGGAGCCTGGCTCGGCTCCCCCGGCCGCCGCAGGGCTCGGGTTGGAAGAGAAGAAGCGGGGGGGACTCAGAGGCTGTTTCCAAAGACCTGCGTTCACCCCTCAAAGCAAAGCATCGCCTGGACGGGAACGGGGAACAAAGCTTTCAGGCCTCACACGCCCTGCGCATCTGCTTGAGGGAAAATGAGATTATCTTTTGCCAGGGTGCAAAGCCGGAGCACACAAGGCAAAGGGAAAGCTGAGCCACATGCTCCTCTCCACCCTGGCTGCCTCTGCCCGGCTCAGCTTTGATTCCTCAGCGCACGCCTCCGGAGAAGCAGCCCTGCGCTCCCTGAAACGGGCTGGCCCTTCGGATCCTATCCAACATGACGCACACAACCCCCCTCCTTTCGTTTAAATTCATGACCAAAACACGCAGCAATGAGAGGGAAGCAGAGGCGAGAAGCCACAATTGCCCCCAGCGGCTCCTGCAACGCGAAAGTGGGCTTGTTTTGTTCTTTTGCCCACCCACTAACAACAAATCTCACCCCATTAACTTTTCGGATATTTTCCCCATAGGGCTGCTCACCCAGCGGGTTGAATGTCGTGTCTCTTCTGGGCTATATTATTAATAATAAAAATATTATTATTATAAGGCCCAGATCTCACACCCCTTGGATGTGAGCTCAGCCCGCGCGCCTCGCCCAGAAATGCAGCCAGCAGCAGCAGAAGCAGCAGCTCCCAAGGCACGCCAGTCCCTCCTCCATCGAAGAGAGCGGCAGAGAGCCCCGCAGGCTGTGCGCGATATGTGGGCAGCTGCGGGTGGCCCCGGACTTGGAGAGCGAGAGCGCGTAAGAGCATAAGAGTATGGGGGTGGGATCCAATCACGTGGAAGGGGCGGAGGTGAGTTCAGCTGTGGAAGAGCCACACTCAAGGGGCAAAAGAGCCGCATGTGGCTCGCGAGCCGCCATTTCCGACCCTTGCCTTAGGGGAGAGGAAGGAAGACAGTGTTCCTTTCTCACTTGATTTTGGCCCATGGTAAAATTAACTGAAAATTCGCATTGGCATTCAAAATCCTAGCTAGGGTTTGGTATCGTGTTCAGGTGAGGCTTCCTTGAAGTCAAAGACCAGAACCGATGTCACCATCAGATTTGCAGGGGCCCTTAGGGGAAAGGAAAGCAGAGAGTGTTCCTTTCTCACTTGATTTTGGCCCATGGTAAAATTAACAGAAAATTAGCATTGGCATTCAAAATCCGAGCTAGGGTTCGGGTTCGGGTTAGGATTACGCTTCCTTGAAGTCACAGCCCAGAACCGATGTCACCATCAGATTCGCAGGGGCTCTTAGAGGAAAGTAAGGAAGACAGTGTTCCTTTCTCACTTGATTTTGGCCTTCTGCAAAATGCATAGAAAATTCGTATTCCCATTTGAAATCCCAGCTAGGGTTCTGCATAGGTATTGGGTTAGGTTTAGGCTAATTAACTGAAAATTCGCATTGGCATTCAAAATCCTAGCTAGGGTTCAGGATCGTGTTGACATTAGGCTTCCTTGAAGTCACAGCCCAGAACTGATGTCACCATCAGATTCGCAGGGGCCCTTAGGGGAAAGGAAGGAAGACAGTGTTCCTTTCCCACTTGATTTTGGCCCATGGTAAAATTAACTGAAAATTCGCATTGGCATCCATAATCCTAGCTAGGGTTCCGGATCGTGTTCATGTGAGGCTTCCTTGAAGTCACAGCCCAGAACCGATGTAACCATCAGATTCCCCAGGGCTCTTAGAGGAAAGGAAAGCAGAGAGTTTTCCTTTGTCACTTGATTTTGGCCCATGGTAAAATTAACTGAAAATTCGCATTGGCATTCAAAATCCTAGCTAGGGTTCGGGATCGTGTTCATGTGAGGCTTCAATGAACTCAGAGCCCAGAAGCGATGTCACCATCAGATTCGCAGGGGCTCTTAGAGGAAAGGAAAGCAGACAGTGTTCTCACTTGATTTTGGCCCATGGTAAAATTAAATGAAAATTCGCATTGGCATTCAAAATCCTAGCTAGGGTTCAGGATCGTGTTCACATTAGGCTTCTGTCAAGTCACAACCCAGAACCAAAGTCACCATCAGATTCGCAGGGGCCCTTCGGGGAAAGGAAGGCAGACAGTGTTCCTTTCTCACTTGATTTTGGCATTCGGCAAAATGCATGGAAAATTCATATTGCCATTCAAAATCCCAGCTAGAGTTTGGGTTCGGGTTAGGATTACGCTTCCTTGAAGTCAGAGCCCAGAACCGACTTCACCATCAGATTCGCAGGGGCTCTTATAGAAAAGGAAAGCAGACAGTGTTCTTTCCTCACTTTATTTTAGCCCATGGTAAAATTAACTGAACATTTGCATTGGGATTCAAAATCCTAACTAGGGTTCGGGTTTGGGTTAGGATTACGCTTCCTTGAAGTCACAGCCCAGAACCGATGTCACCATCAGATTCGCAGGGGTTCTTAGAGGAAAGGAAAGCAGACAGTGTTCCTATCCCACTTGATTTTGGCCCATGGTAAAATTAACTGAAAATTCGAATTGGCATTCAAAATCCTAGCTAGCGTTTGGGATCGTGTTCACATGAGGCTTCAATGAACTCAGAGCCCAGAACCGATGTCACCATCAGATTCGCAGGGGCTCTTAGAGGAAAGGAAAGCAGAGAGTGTTGTTTTCTCACTTGATTTTGGCCCACGGTAAAATTAACTGAAAATTCGCATTGGCATTCAAAATCCTAGCTACGGTTCGGGATCATGTTCACGTGAGGCTTCCTTGAAGTCACAGCCCAGGACCGATGTCACCTTTAGATTCGCAGGGGCTCGTAGAGGAAAGGAAGGCAGACAGTGTTCCTTTCGCACTTGATTTTGGTGTTCGGCAAAATGCATGGAAAATTCATATTGACATTTGAAATCCCAGTTAGGGTTCTAGATAGGTATTGGGTTAGGTTTAGGCTTCAATGAAGTCAGAGCCCAGAACCGACTTCACCATCAGATTCGCAGGGGCTCTTATAGGAAAGGAAAGCAGACAGTGTTCTTTCCTCACTTTATTTTAGCCCATGTTAAAATTCACTGAACATTTGCATTGGCATTCAAAATCCTAACTAGGGTTCGGATTCAGGTTAGGATTACGCTTCCTTGAAGTCACAGCCCAGAACCGATGTCACCATCAGATTCGCTGGGGCCCTTAGGGGAAAGAAAGGCAGACAGTTTTGCCCATGGTAAAATTCACTGAAAATTCGTATTGTCATTCGAAATCCCAGCTAGGGTTCGGGTTCGGTTTAGGATTACGCTTCCTTGAAGTCAAAGCCCAGAACCGATGTCACCATCAGATTCTCAGGGGCTCATAGAGGAAAGGAAGGCAGACAGTGTTCCTTTCTCACTTTATTCTAGCCCATGGTAAAATGCATTGATTATTCCTATTGCCCTTTGAAATCACAACTAGGATTCGGGTTGGGTTAGGATTACGGTTCATTGAAGTCAGAACCCAGAAGCGATGTCACCATCAGATTCGCAGGGGCTCTTAGGGGAAAGGAAAGCCGACAGTGTTCCTTTCTCACTTGAGTTTGGCCCATGGTAAAATTAAATGGAAATTCGCATTGGCATTCAAAATCATAGCTAGGGTTCGGGATCATGTTCACGTGAGGCTTCCTTGAAGTCACATCCAAGAACTGATGTCACCATCAGATTCGCAGGGGCTCTTAGAGGAAAGGAAAGCAGAGAGTGTTCCTTTCTCACTTGATTTTGGCCCATGGAATAATTAACTGAAAATTTGCATTGGCATTCAAAATCCGAGCTAGGGTTCGGGTTCGGGTTAGGATTACGATTCCTTGAAGTCACAGCCCAGAACCGATGTCACCATCAGATTCGCAGGGGCTCTTGAAGGAAAGTAAGGCAGACAGTGTTCCTTTCGCACATTTTGCCTTTCTGCAAAATGCATAGAAAATTCGTATTGCCATTTGAAATCCCAGCTACGGTTCTGCATAGGTATTGGGTTAGGTTTAGGCTTCCTTGGAGTCACAGCCCAGAACCGATGTCACCATCAGATTTGCAGGGGCCCTTAGGGGAAAGGAATTCAAACAGTGTTCCTTTCTCACTTGTTTTTGGCCCATGGTAAAATTAACTGAAAATTCGCATTTGCATTCAAACTCCTAGCTGGGGTTCGGGATCATGTTCATGTTAGGCTTCCTTGAAGTCACAGCCCAGAACCGATGTCACCATTAGATTCGCAGGGGCCCTTAGGGGAAAGGAAGGCAGACAGTTTTGCCCATGGTAAAATTCACTGAAAATTCGTATTGCCATTCGAAATCCCAGCTAGGGTTCGGGTTCGGTTTAGGATTAAGCTTCCTTGACGTGAGAGCCCAGAACCGATGTCAGCATCAAATTTGCAGTGGCTCTTGGAAGGAAGGAAAGCAGAGAGTGTTCCTTTCTCACTTGAGTTTGGGCCATGGTAAATTTAAATGGAAATTCGCATTGGCATTCAAACTCCTAGCTAGGGTTCGGGATCGTGTTCATGTTAGGCTTCCTTGAAGTCACAGCCCAGAACCCATGTCAGCATCAGATTCACAGGGGCTCTTAGAGGAATGTCAGGCAGACAGTGATCCTTTCTCACTTGATTTTTGCCCAAGGTAAAATGCTTCGAAAATTCGTATTGCCAGTTGAAATCCCAGCTTGGGTTCGGGTTAGGTTTTGGGATAGGTTTAGGCTTACTTGACATTAGGGCCAAAAACCGATGTCACGGTCAGATTTCCAGGGCCTCTTACAGGAAAGGAAAGCAGACAGTTCCTTTTGCACTTGATTTTGAGTTCTGCAAAATTCAATGAAAATTCGTCTTGCAATTCGAAAACCTGGCTACTGCTTGGGTCCGGGTCCGGGTTAGGCATCCTTGAAATCAGAGCCCATAACCGATCTAGCCATCAGATTCGCAGGGGCTCTTAGAGCAAATGGAGGCAGAGAGTGTTCCTTTCTCACTTGATTTTCTCCCACGGAAAAATTGATTGAAAATTCGTATTGCCATTCAATATCCTAGCTAGGGTTTCCATTTGTATTCGGTTTCAGCTTCCTTGAAGTCACGGCCGAAAACCGATGTCATGGTCAGACTCGCAGAGTCTTTATATTAAAGGAAGTCAGACAGTCTTTCTTTCTAACTTTCTAATTTTTTCCCTCGAAAAAATGCATGGGAAATTTATACTGCCATTTCAAATCCCAGGTAGGGTTACAGTTACGGTTATGATTAGGCTTCCTTGAAGCCAGAGCGCCGAACCGATGTCACCGTCAGATTTGCAGGGCCTCTTAGAGGAAAGGAAAGCAGACAGTTCCTTTTGCATTTGATTTTGACTTCGACAAAATTCACTGAAAATTCATCTTGCCATTCGAAAAACAAGCTAGTGTTCTCATCCGGGTTTGGTTTAGGCTTCTTTGGACTCAGAACCCAGAACCGATCTAGCCATAAGATTCGCTGGGGCTCTTAGAGGAAATGAAGGCAGACAGTGTTCCTTTCTCACTTGATTTTGGCCCTCGGACAAATGGATGGAAAATTCGTATTGCCATTTGAAATCCCAGCTAGGGTTAGGGTTAGGGTTAGGAGTAGGCTTCCTTGAAGTCAGAGCTTGGAACCGATGTCACTGTCAGATTTTTAGGGCCTCTTATAGGATGGGAAAGCAGACAGGTTTTTTTGCACTTGATTTTGGACCTTGGTAAAATGCATCGAAAATTCATATTGCCATTCGAAATCCGAGCTAGGGTTAGGGTTAGGGTTCGGATTAGGCTTCCTTGAAGTCAGAGCCAAGAACTGATGTCACCCTCAGATTCACAGGGGCTCTTAAAGAAAATTAAGGCAGAGAGTGTTCCTTTCTCACTTGATTTTTGCCCATGGTAAAATGCTTCGAAAATTCGTATTGTCATTTGAAATCCCAGCTAGGGTTCGGGTTAGGCTTTGGGATAGGGTTAGGCTTCCTTGATATCAGGGGAAAAAACCGATGTCACCGTCAGATTTGCAGGGCCTCTTAAAGGTAGGGAAAGCAGACAGTTCCTTTTGCATTTGATTTTGACTTCGACAAAATTCACTGAAAATTCATCTTACCATTCGAAAAACAAGCTAGTGTTCGCATCCGGGTTTGGTTTAGGCTTCTTTGGACTCAGAACCCAGAACCGATCTAGCCATAAGATTCGCTGGGGCTCTTAGAGGAAATGAAGGCAGACAGTGTTCCTTTCTCACTTGATTTTGGCCCTCGGACAAATGGATGGAAAATTCGTATTGCCATATGAAATCCCAGCTAGGGTTAGGGTTAGGGTTAGGAGTAGGCTTCCTTGAAGTCAGAGCTTGGAACCGATGTCACTGTCAGATTTTTAGGGCCTCTTATAGGATGGGAAAGCAGACAGTTTTTTTTGCACTTGATTTTGACTTCGGCAAAATTCACAGAAAATTTTTCTTGCCATTTGAAATACGACCTAGGGTTCAGTATCAGGTTAGGATTTGGCTTCCTTAAAGTCAGAGCTTAGAACCGATGTCACCATCAGATCAGAGGGGCTCTTAGAGGAAAGGAAGGCAGACAGTGTTCGTTTCTCACTTGGTTTTGGCCCTTGGTAAATTTCAATTAAGATTCGTATTGATATTCAAAAACCTAGCTAGTGTTCGGGTCCCGGTTCAGATTCATATTGCCATTTGATCTCCGGATTAGGGATAGGGTTAGGGTTAGGGTTAGGAAATGACAAAATTTTAGGAAACGACAATATTTTTTATATTTAAAACTTGGTCACATGCGCGCCCAACTCCATACCCTCCCCCCACCACTCTGCGACCGGCCAGCGGTCCAGCGCACCATTGCCGCCACCATCAGCCGGCAGCTGGAGGGCCATGACCAAGCTCTTAGGTGTACACCGCGCAGAGTCAGAACGCGTGCCACACCAGTGCACACGCACCACAGCACCCTCCTGCTCCGCTGCTGCCTCTGCCACCTCGAAGTCAAGGACAGCCAGCCGGCCCGGCACCTCCTCCACATAGCACTGGATGCACACACCGTGGGCTGCCATGCACGAGGATGCCCACCCCTGCCCAGCCCTCAGTCCCGTAGCTCCAGAAGGTGGAGCACAAGGGCCACAGGTGCTGGGCCATGGCACGGTGGCGCTCGTCCATGAGGTGCATCTCCTGGAGGACGATGACATCTATGGGGAGGCTCCGCAGTGCCACCAGGAGTTCCTCATGCCGCACCAGCTGCCACAGCCCGCCGCAATGCCAGGTTGCCACCGCAAATTCCATACCGGCGAACACCTCGTCCTCGCCCCTGTCCCACTGCAAGACCGCGGGGAGGACATCAGCGACTCCCCCTGTGTCTCTGCCATAGCGGGCCATAAGGACAGATGGCCTCACGAGGAGGCGGAGGCGGCCCCCCAGGCCCCCCGTAGCTGAAGCAGGCTCATGCAAGAGAGGCCCCTCTGAACCCATCAATGCGGCATCATGGCCCACCCTGCCCGTGGCAGCCGACTCCGCCCCGACTGCCCCACTGCTCCCGGAGGCCCGGGACGGCATGGGAGCTGCGGAACTGCCCAGAGATGATGCCGGGCTGTCGGGCCCCAACAATGAGAGGAACAGGTGGAGCGACAACCACGAGGAGGATGAGGGTGTGGTGGGCGTAGCCCCCCTCGCCTCCCTGCATGTCCACCCATCCGTCATCTCCCGCTAACGCGTGGTGGTCCCTTCCTGGGAACAGCAAATGCCCTCGGGCAGGACATAGCCCCCCCAGGCCCAGGTCGATGACCGCAGAAGAGGCACCCGGCTCTGACGTGACCCACTCCAGTGACCCACCCGGGTCCACCTCGCCGCTCGAGGGGGCCGGATCCCCCCCAGCGCATCAACCTTCCCCGGGCCCTCCGTTGAGGGTCTCCCCTGCAGAGAGAGGAGGCAGTAATCCAGGGCCTGGGAAAGTAGATGGGCCCCATCGTCCCATGCCAGCACCTAAGCCGCCTTCGCTCCAGCGGATGGCCCAGGGCCCTCCCCCACCCACGGTGCCCGACTGACATGTGCCTCCTCGACCAGCCTCTGCAGGTCTGCGAGAGGCATGGGAACTGGGGGCCCCGGCACCAGCACCGATGGCTTTCACCGTCGGCCCCTCAGTGTCCACAGTGAGGGTTAGGGTTAGGGTTAGGGTTAGGGTTAGGGTTAGGGTTAGGGTTAGGGTTAGGGTTAGGGTTAGGGTTAGGGTTAGGGTTAGGGTTAGGGTTAGGGTTAGGGTTAGGGTTAGGGTTAGGGTCAGGGTCAGGGTTAGGGTTAGGGTTAGGGTTAGGGTTAGGGTTAGGGTTAGGGTTAGGGTCAGGGTCAGGGTCAGGGTCATGGTCATGGTCAGGGTCAGGGTCAGGGTCAGGGTCAGGGTCAGGGTTAGGGTTAGGGTTAGGGTTAGGGTTAGGGTTAGGGTTAGGGTTAGGGTTAGGGTTAGGGTTAGGGTTAGGGTTAGGGTTAGGGTTAGGGTTAGGGTTAGGGTTAGGGTTAGGGTTAGGGTTAGGGTTAGGGTTAGGGTTAGGGTTAGGGTTAGGGTTAGGGTTAGGGTTAGCGTTAGCGTTAGGGTACGACACGGTTTTTTGGAAACAACACGATTTTTATAGTTTAAAACCCTCCTTCAAGCCGGCCATGGCGCGCCCCTAGTGGGAACGGGCGGCCGGGCTCACGGGAATGAAGACAACAAAAAAACACTCCTGACTGGAGAAACGCAACAAAAAACAACAACCCGTCCACCGGCAAAACCGCCGCATACCAAAGTCATCCGTGGGAAAAACCAATGGTCAGTCAGGCCGGGAATGCCCACAGGGAAGGCCGCGCTCACGTGATCGGCGGCGGGGAGGGCGCCCGCTCACGCCACGGCCACAGCCGCCGCCAGTCCAGAGTTACCTGCTCGACATTCACCAGCGACACCGACGCCTCCGTCGTCTCTGTGAACAAAAGGAAAGCAGAGAGTGTTCCTTTCTCACTTAATTTTGGCCCATGGTAAAATTAACTGAAAATTCTCATTGGCATTCAAAATCCTGGCTAGGGTTCGGGATCACATTCACGTGAGGCTTTCTTGAAATCACAGCCCAGAACCGATGTCACCATAAGATTCGCAGGGGCTCTAAGAGGAAAGTAAGGCAGAATGTGCTCCTTTTCGCACATGATTTTGGCGTTCGGCAAAATTCATGGAAAATTCGTATTGCCATTTGAAATCCCAGTTAGGGTTCTGGGTAGGTATTGGGTTAGGTTTAGGCTTCAATGAAGTCAGAGCCCAGAACCGACTTCACCATCAGCTTCGCAGGGGCTCTTATAGGAAAGGAAAGCAGAGAGTGTTCCTTTGTCACTTGATTTTAGCCCATGGTAAAATTCACTGAACATTTGCATTGGCATTCAAAATCCTAACTAGGGTTCGGGTTCGGGTTAGGATTACGCTTCCTTGAAGTCACAGCCCAGAACCGATGTCACCATCAGATTCGCAGGGGCTCTTAGAGGAAAGGAAAGCAGACAGTGTTGTTTTCTCACTCGATTTTGGCCCACGGTAAAATTAATTGAAAATTCGCATTGGCATTCAAATCCTAGCTAGGATTCCAGATCATATTCATGTGAGGCTTCCTTGAAGTAACAGCCCAGAACCAATGTCACCATCAGATTCCCAGGGCTCTTAGGGGAAAGGAAACAGAGAGTGTTCCTTTCTCACTTGATTTTTGCCCAGGGTAAAATTAACTGAAAATTCTCATTGGCATTCAAAATCCTGCGGGTTAGGGTTAGGGTTAGGGTTAGGGTTAGGGTTAGGGTTAGGGTTAGGGTTAGGGTTAGGGTTAGGGTTAGGGTTGGGTTAGGGTTAGGGTTAGGGTTAGGGTTAGGGTTAGGGTTAGGGTTAGGGTTAGGGTTAGGTTAGGGTTAGGGTTAGGGTTAGGGTTAGGGTTAGGGTTAGGTTAGGGTTAGGGTTAGGTTAGGGTTAGGGTTAGGGTTAGGGGTTAGGGTTAGGGTTAGGGTTAGGGTTAGGGTTAGGGTTAGGGTTAGGGTTAGGGTTAGGGTTAGGGTTAGGGTTAGGGTTAGGGTTAGGGTTAGGGTTAGGGTTAGGGTTAGGGTTAGGGTTAGGGTTAGGGTTAGGGTTAGGGTTAGGGTTAGGGTTAGGGTTAGGGTTAGGGTTAGGGTTAGGGTTAGGGTTAGGGTTAGGGTTAGGGTTAGGGTTAGGGTTAGGGTTAGGGTTAGGGTTAGGAAACGACATGGTTTTTTGGGAAACAACACGATTTTTTATTGTTTAAAACCCTCCTTCAAGCCGGCCATGACGCGCCCCTAGTGGGAACGGGCGGCCGGGCTCACGGGAATGAAGAGAACAAAAAAACACTCCTGACTGGAGAAACGCAACAAAAAACAAAAACCCGTCCACCGGCAAAACCGCCGCATACCAAAGTCATCCATGGGAAAAACCAACGGTCAGTCAGGCCGGGAATGCCCACAGGGAAGGCCACGCTCACGTGATCGGCGGCGGGGAGGGCGCCCGCTCACGCCACGGCCACAGCCGCCGCCAGTCCAGAGTTACCTGCTCGACCTCCACCAGCGACACCGACGCCTCCATCGTCTCTGTCACCAAAAGGAAAGCAGAGAGTGTTCCTTTCTCACTTAATTTTGGCCCATGGTAAAATTAACTGAAAATTCTCATTGGCATTCAAAATCCTGGCTAGGGTTCGGGATCACATTCACGTGAGGCTTTCTTGAAATCACAGCCCAGAACCGATGTCACCATAAGATTCGCAGGGGCTCTAAGAGGAAAGTAAGGCAGAATGTGCTCCTTTTCGCACATGATTTTGGCGTTCGGCAAAATTCATGGAAAATTCGTATTGCCATTTGAAATCCCAGTTAGGGTTCTGGGTAGGTATTGGGTTAGGTTTAGGCTTCAATGAAGTCAGAGCCCAGAACCGACTTCACCATCAGCTTCGCAGGGGCTCTTATAGGAAAGGAAAGCAGAGAGTGTTCCTTTGTCACTTGATTTTAGCCCATGGTAAAATTCACTGAACATTTGCATTGGCATTCAAAATCCTAACTAGGGTTCGGGTTCGGGTTAGGATTACGCTTCCTTGAAGTCACAGCCCAGAACCGATGTCACCATCAGATTCGCAGGGGCTCTTAGAGGAAAGGAAAGCAGACAGTGTTGTTTTCTCACTCGATTTTGGCCCACGGTAAAATTAATTGAAAATTCGCATTGGCATTCAAAATCCTAGCTAGGATTCCAGATCATATTCATGTGAGGCTTCCTTGAAGTAACAGCCCAGAACCAATGTCACCATCAGATTTCCCAGGGCTCTTAGGGGAAAGGAAACCAGAGAGTGTTCCTTTCTCACTTGATTTTTGCCCAGGGTAAAATTAACTGAAAATTCTCATTGGCATTCAAAATCCTGGGTTAGGGTTAGGGTTAGGGTTAGGGTTAGGGTTAGGGTTAGGGTTAGGGTTAGGGTTAGGGTTAGGGTTAGGGTTAGGGTTAGGGTTGGGTTTGGGTTTGGGTTAGGGTTAGGGTTAGGGTTAGGGTTAGGGTTAGGGTTAGGGTTAGGGTTAGGGTTAGGGTTAGGGTTAGTGTTAGGGTTAGGGTTAGGGTTAGGGTTAGGGTTAGGGTTAGGGTTAGGGTTAGGGTTAGGGTTAGGGTTAGGGTTAGGGTTAGCGTTAGGGTTAGGGTTAGGGTTAGGGTTAGGGTTAGGGTTAGGGTTAGGGTTAGGGTTAGGGTTAGGGTTAGGGTTAGGGTTAGGGTTAGGGTTAGGGTTAGGGTTAGGGTTAGGGTTAGGGTTAGGGTTAGGGTTAGGGTTAGGGTTAGGGTTAGGGTTAGGGTTAGGGTTAGGGTTAGGGTTAGGGTTAGGGTTAGGGTTAGGGTTAGGGTTAGGGTTAGGGTTAGGAAACGACATGGTTTTTTGGGAAACAACACGATTTTTTATTGTTTAAAACCCTCCTTCAAGCCGGCCATGACGCGCCCCTAGTGGGAACGGGCGGCCGGGCTCACGGGAATGAAGAGAACAAAAAAACACTCCTGACTGGAGAAACGCAACAAAAAACAAAAACCCGTCCACCGGCAAAACCGCCGCATACCAAAGTCATCCATGGGAAAAACCAACGGTCAGTCAGGCCGGGAATGCCCACAGGGAAGGCCACGCTCACGTGATCGGCGGCGG
Organism: Charina bottae; assembly: GCA_023362775.1. Taxonomy (NCBI): domain Eukaryota; kingdom Metazoa; phylum Chordata; class Lepidosauria; order Squamata; family Charinaidae; genus Charina; species Charina bottae. The sequence goes on along the minus strand of JALMGJ010000002.1, from coordinate 203,741,284 downwards.
GGAGGGCGCCCGCTCACGCCACGGCCACAGCCGCCGCCAGTCCAGAGTTACCTGCTCGACCTCCACCAGCGACACCGACGCCTCCATCGTCTCTGTCACCAAAAGGAAAGCAGAGAGTGTTCCTTTCTCACTTAATTTTGGCCCATGGTAAAATTAACTGAAAATTCTCATTGGCATTCAAAATCCTGGCTAGGGTTCGGGATCACATTCACGTGAGGCTTTCTTGAAATCACAGCCCAGAACCGATGTCACCATAAGATTCGCAGGGGCTCTAAGAGGAAAGTAAGGCAGAATGTGCTCCTTTTCGCACATGATTTTGGCGTTCGGCAAAATTCATGGAAAATTCGTATTGCCATTTGAAATCCCAGTTAGGGTTCTGGGTAGGTATTGGGTTAGGTTTAGGCTTCAATGAAGTCAGAGCCCAGAACCGACTTCACCATCAGCTTCGCAGGGGCTCTTATAGGAAAGGAAAGCAGAGAGTGTTCCTTTGTCACTTGATTTTAGCCCATGGTAAAATTCACTGAACATTTGCATTGGCATTCAAAATCCTAACTAGGGTTCGGGTTCGGGTTAGGATTACGCTTCCTTGAAGTCACAGCCCAGAACCGATGTCACCATCAGATTCGCAGGGGCTCTTAGAGGAAAGGAAAGCAGACAGTGTTGTTTTCTCACTCGATTTTGGCCCACGGTAAAATTAATTGAAAATTCGCATTGGCATTCAAAATCCTAGCTAGGATTCCAGATCATATTCATGTGAGGCTTCCTTGAAGTAACAGCCCAGAACCAATGTCACCATCAGATTTCCCAGGGCTCTTAGGGGAAAGGAAACCAGAGAGTGTTCCTTTCTCACTTGATTTTTGCCCAGGGTAAAATTAACTGAAAATTCTCATTGGCATTCAAAATCCTGGGTTAGGGTTAGGGTTAGGGTTAGGGTTAGGGTTGGGTTAGGGTTAGGGTTAGGGTTAGGGTTAGGGTTAGGGTTAGGGTTAGGGTTAGGGTTAGGGTTAGGGTTAGGGTTAGGGTTAGGGTTAGGGTTAGGGTTAGGGTTAGGGTTAGGGTTAGGGTTAGGGTTAGGGTTAGGGTTAGGGTTAGGGTTAGGGTTAGGGTTAGGGTTAGGGTTAGGGTTAGGGTTAGGGTTAGGGTTAGGGTTAGGGTTAGGGTTAGGGTTAGGGTTAGGGTTAGGGTTAGGGTACGACATGGTTTTTTGGGAAACAACACGATTTTTTATTGTTTAAAACCCTCCTTCAAGCCGGCCATGACGCGCCCCTAGTGGGAACGGGCGGCCGGGCTCACGGGAATGAAGAGAACAAAAAAACACTCCTGACTGGAGAAACGCAACAAAAAACAACAACCCGTCCACCGGCAAAACCGCCGCATACCAAAGTCATCCGTGGGAAAAACCAACGGTCAGTCAGGCCGGGAATGCCCACAGGGAAGGCCACGCTCACGTGATCGGCGGCGGGGAGGGCGCCCGCTCACGCCACGGCCACAGCCGCCGCCAGTCCAGAGTTACCTGCTCGACCTCCACCAGCGACACCGACGCCTCCATCGTCTCTGTCACCAAAAGGAAAGCAGAGAGTGTTCCTTTCTCACTTAATTTTGGCCCATGGTAAAATTAACTGAAAATTCTCATTGGCATTCAAAATCCTGGCTAGGGTTCGGGATCACATTCACGTGAGGCTTTCTTGAAATCACAGCCCAGAACCGATGTCACCATAAGATTCGCAGGGGCTCTAAGAGGAAAGTAAGGCAGAATGTGCTCCTTTTTGCACATGATTTTGGCGTTCGGCAAAATTCATGGAAAATTCGTATTACCATTTGAAATCCCAGTTAGGGTTCTGGGTAGGTATTGGGTTAGGTTTAGGCTTCGATGAAGTCAGAGCCCAGAACCGACTTCACCATCAGCTTCGCAGGGGCTCTTATAGGAAAGGAAAGCAGACAGTGTTCTTTCCTCACTTTATTTTAGCCCATGGTAAAATTCACTGAACATTTGCATTGGCATTCAAAATTCTAACTAGGGTTCGGGTTCGGGTTAGGATTACGCTTCCTTGAAGTCACAGCCCAGAACCGATGTCACCATCAGATTCGCAGGGGCTCTTAGAGGAAAGGAAAACAGAGTGTTCCTTTCTCACTTGAATTTGGCCCATGGTAAAATTAACTGAAAATTTGCATTGGCATTCCAAATCCTAGCTAGGGTTCAGGATCGTGTTCAAATTAGGCTTCCTTGAAGTCATAGCCCAGAACCGATGTCACCATCAGAATTGCAGGGGAACCTTAGGGGAAAGGAAGTCAGACAGTGTTCCTTTCTCACTTGATTTTGGCGTTCGGCAAAAAGCATGGAAAATTCGTATTGCCATTTGAAATCCCAGCTAGGGTTCTTGATAGGTATTGGGTTAGGATTACGCTTCCTTGAAGTGAGAGCCCAGAACCGATGTCACCATCAGATTGGCAGGGGCTCTTAGAGGAAAGTAAAGCAGAGAGTGTTCCTTTGTCACTTGATTTTGGCCCATGGTAAAATTAACTGAAAATTCGCATTGGCATTAAAAATCCTAGCTAGGGTTCGGGATCATGTTCACGTGAGACTGCCTTGAAGTGAGAGCCCAGAACTGATGTCACCATCAGATTGGCAGTGGCCCTTAGGGGAAAGGAAGGCAGACAGTGTTCCTTTCTCACTTGATTTTGGCGTTCGGTAAAATGCATGGATAATTCGTATTGCCATTCGAAAATTGAGCTAGGGTTCGGGTTCGGGTTAGGATTACTCTTCATTGGAGTGAGAGCCCAGAACCGATTTCAACATCAGATTTGCAGGGGCTCTTAGAGGAAAGGAAAGCAGAGAGTGTTCCTTTCTCACTTGATTTTGGCCCATAGTAAAATTAACTGAAATTTCGCATTGGCATTCAAAATCCTAGCTATGGTTCGGGTTTGGCTTAACGTGAGGCTTGCTTGAAGTCACAGCCCAGAACCTATGTCACCATGAGACTCGCAGGGGTTCTCAGAGGAAAGTAAGGCAGATAGTGCTCCTTTCGCACATGTTTTTGGGGTTCGGCAAAATGCATGGAAAATTCGTTTTGCCATTTGAAATCACAGCTAGGGTTCTGGATAGGTATTGGGTTAAGTTTAGGCTTCAATTAAGTCAGAGCCCAGAACAGATGTCAACATCAGATTTGCAGGGGCTCTTAGAGGAAAGGAAAGCAGAGAGTGTTCCTTCTCACTTGATTTTGGCCCATGGTAAAATTAACTGAAAATTCACATTGGCATTCAAAATCCGAGCTAGGTTTCAGGATTGGGTTCACATTAGTCTTCCTTGAAGTCTCAGCCCAGAACCGAAGTCACCGAAAGATTCGCAGGGGCCCTTACGGGAAAGGAAGGCAGTCAGTGTTCCTTTCTCACTTGATTTTGGCATTCGGCAAAATGCATGGAAAATTCGTATTGCCATTCGAAATCCTAGCAAGGGTTCGGGTTCGGATGAGGATTACGCTTCCTTACAGTGAGAGCCCAGAACCGATGTCAATATCACATTTGCAGGGGCTCTTAGAGGAAAGGAAAGCAGAGAGTGAGTGTTCCTTTCTCACTTGATTTTGGCCCATGGTAAAATTCACTGAACATTTGCATTGGCATTCAAAATTCTAACTAGGGTTTGGGTTCGGGTTAGGATTACGCTTCCTTGAAGTCACAGCCCAGAACCGATGTCACCATCAGATTCGCAGGGGCTCTTAGAGGAAAGGAAAACAGAGTGTTCCGTTCTCACTTGAATTTGGCCCATGGTAAAATTAACTGAAAATTTGCATTGGCATTCCAAATCCTAGCTAGGGTTCAGGATCGTGTTCAAATTAGGCTTCCTTGAAGTCATAGCCCAGAACCGATGTCACCATCAGAATTGCAGGGGAACCTTAGGGGAAAGGAAGTCAGACAGTGTTCCTTTCTCACTTGATTTTGGCGTTCGGCAAAAAGCATGGAAAATTCGTATTGCCATTTGAAATCCCAGCTAGGGTTCTTGATAGGTATTGGGTTAGGATTACGCTTCCTTGAAGTGAGAGCCCAGAACCGATGTCACCATCAGATTGGCAGGGGCTCTTAGAGGAAAGTAAAGCAGAGAGTGTTCCTTTGTCACTTGATTTTGGCCCATGGTAAAATTAACTGAAAATTCGCATTGGCATTAAAAATCCTAGCTAGGGTTCGGGATCATGTTCACATGAGACTGCCTTGAAGTGAGAGCCCAGAACTGATGTCACCATCAGATTGGCAGTGGCCCTTAGGGGAAAGGAAGGCAGACAGTGTTCCTTTCTCACTTGATTTTGGCGTTCGGTAAAATGCATGGATAATTCGTATTGCCATTCGAAAATTGAGCTAGGGTTCGGGTTCGGGTTAGGATTACTCTTCATTGGAGTGAGAGCCCAGAACCGATTTCAACATCAGATTTGCAGGGGCTCTTAGAGGAAAGGAAAGCAGAGAGTGTTCCTTTCTCACTTGATTTTGGCCCATGCTTAAATTAACTGAAAATTCGCATTGGCATTCAAAATCCTAGCCAGGGTTCGGGATCGTGTTCACGTGAGGCTTCCTAGAACTCACAGCCCAGGACCGATGTCACCATCAGGTTCTCATGGGCCCTTAGGGGAAAGGAAGGCAGACAGTGTTCCTTTCTCCTTTCATTTTGGCGTTCGGCAAAATGCATGGAAAATTCGTATTGCCATTTGAAATCCCAGCTAGGTTTCTGGATAGGTATTGGGTTAGGTTTAGGCTTTAATGAAGTCAGTGCCCAGAACCAAATTCACCATCAGATTCGCAGGGGCTCTTATAGGAAAGGAAAGCAGACAGTGTTCTTTCCTTACTTTATTTTAGCCCATATTAAAATTCACTGAACATTTCCATTGGCATTCAAAATCCTAACTAGGGTTCGGGTTCGGGTTAGGATTACGCTTCCTTGAAGTCACAGCCTAGAACCGATGTCACCATCAGATTCGCAGGGACTCTTAGAGGAAAGGAAAGCAGAGAGTGTTCCTTTGTCACTTGATTTTGGCCAATTGTAAAATTAACTGAAAATTCGCATTGGCATTCAAAATCCTAGCTTGGGTTCGGATTCGCGTTAACGTGAGACTTCCTTGAAGTCACAGCCCAGGACCGATGTCACCATCAGGTTCTCAAGGGCCCTTAGGGGAAAGGAAGTCAGACAGTGTTCCTTTCTCACTTGATTTTGGCGTTCGGCAAAATGCATGGAAAATTCGTATTGGAATTCAAATTCCTAGCTAGGGTTCGGGATCATGTTCACGTGAGGCTTCCTTGAAGTCACAGCCCAGAAGCAATTTCACCATCAGAATCGCAGGAGCCCTTAGGGGAAAAAACGTCAGACAGTGTTCCTTTCGCACATGATTTTGGCTTTTGGCAAAATGCATGGAAAATTCGTATTGCCATTTGAAATCCCAGCTAGGGTTCTGGATAGGTATTTGTTTAGGTTTAGGCTTCAATGAACTCAGAGCCCAGAACCGAATTCACCATCAGATTCGCAGGGACTCTTAGAGGAAAGGAAAGCAGAGAGTGTTCCTTTGTCACTTGATTTTGGCCAATTGTAAAATTAACTGAAAATTCGCATTGGCATTCAAAATCCTAGCTTGGGTTCGGATTCGCGTTAACGTGAGACTTCCTTGAAGTCACAGCCCAGAACCGATGTCACCATCAGATTCGCAGGGGCTCTTAGAGGAAAGGAAAGCAGGGAGTGTTCCTTTCTCACTTGAATTTGGCCCATGGTAAAATTAACTGAAAATTCGCATTGGCATTCAAAATCCTAGCTAGGGTTCAGGATCATGTTCACATTACGCTTCCTTGAAGTCACAGCCCAGAACCGATGTCACCATCAGATTTGCACGTGCCCTTAGGGGAATGGAAGTCAGACAGTGTTCCTTTCTCACTTGATTTTGGCTTTCGGCAAAATGCATGGAAAATTTGTATTACCATTTGAAATCCCAGCTAGGGTTCGGGATAGGTATTTGGTTAGGTTTGGTTCAGAGCCCAGAACCGAATTCACCATCAGATTCGCAGGGGCTCTTAGAGGAAAGGAAAGCAGAGAGTTAGTGTTCCTTTCTCACTTGAATTTGGCCCATGGTAAAATTAACTTTAAATTTGCATTGGCATTCAAAATTCTAGCTAGGGTTCAGGATCGTGTTCACGTGAGTTCGGCAAAATGCATGGAAAATTCGCATTGGAATTCAAAATCCTAGCTAGGGTTCGGGGTCGTGTTCATGTGAGGCTTCCTTGAAGTCACAGCCCAGAAGCAATGTCACCATCAGATTGGCAGGGGCTCTTAGATGAAAGGAAGTCAGACAGTTTCCCTTTCTCCCTTGATTTTGGCCCATGGTAAAATTAACTGAAAATTCGCATTCACATTCAAAATCCTAACTAGGGTTCGGGATCGTGTTCATGTGAGACTTCCTTGAGGTGAGAGCCCAGAACCGATGTCACCATCAGATTGGCAGGGGCTCTTAGACGAAAGGAAAGCAGACAGTGTTCCTTTGTCACGTGATTTTGGCCCATGGTAAAATTAACTGAAAATTCGCATTCACATTCAAAATCCTAACTAGGGTTCGGGATCTTGTTCATGTGATACTTCCTTGAAGTGAGAGCCCAGAACCGATGTCACCATCAGATTCGCAGGGACTCTTAGAGGAAAGGAGATCAGAAAGTGTTCCTTTCTCACTTGTTTTTGCCCCACGGTAAAATTAAGTGAAAATTTGCATTGGCATTCAAAATCCTAGCTAGGGTTCGGGATCGTGTTCACGTGAGACTTCCTTGAAATCACAGCCCAGAACCGATGTCACCATCAGATTCACAGGGGCTCTTAGAGGAAAGGAAAGCAGAGAGTGTTCCTTTCTCACTTGAATTTGGCCCATGGTAAAGTTAACTGAAAATTCGCATTGGCATTGAAAATCCTAGCTATTGTTCACGATCGTGTTCACATTAGTCTTCCTTGAAGTCACAGCCCAGAACCGATGTCACCATCAGATTCGCAGGGGCCCTTAGGGGAAAGGAAGTCAGACAGTTTTCCTTTCTCACTTGATTTTGGCGTTCGGCAAAATGCATGGAAAATTTGCATTGGCATTCAAAATCCTAGCTAGGGTTCGGGATCGTGTTCACGTGAGGCTTCCTTGAAGTCACAGCCCATTACCGATGCCTTCATCAGATTCGCAGGGGCCCTTCAGGCAGGGGTCGGCAAACTTTTTTATGCCAGGAGCCGTTTTGACATGCTCGAGGACATTTTGACATGCTCGAGATCCAGGGGGCAGGGTTTGTTGGTGGGGGCAATTTCGTGGAAGGGGGTGGGGTTTGCATGTGTGGGCCAATCACGTGGAAGGGGGTGGGATTTGCGGGTGGGGGCCAATCGCATGGAAGGGGGCAGGGTTTGTGCGCAGGTGCCAATCACGTGGAAGGGGTGGGGTTTGCAGGCAGGAGCCAATCGCATGGAAATGAGCGGGGTTTGGGGGCAGGAACCAATCACGTGGAAAGGTAAGATACAGGGCTGCGCTGCGCTTGGCCGGCTGCCCCAGCCCTTGCTCACCTTCCATGGCCAGTCCTCGCGGGCTGCCGGCGATACTCCCATCCCTCTGCACCCCAGCTCTCCAAGGCCAGGGCCACCAGCAGACGCCCATACCTCGCTCACAGCCCGCGGGGCTCTCTGCCGCTCCCTTTGACGGAGGAGGGACCGGTGTGCCTTGGGAGCTGTTGCTGCTGCTGGCAGCATGTCTGGGTGAGGCCGCAGGCAGAGCTGCCCATCTGGCACTCGGGCGCTCTGGCTCCCGAGCCTCTTCCCTTCTCCCTCGCCACGTTTGGGCGTTGAGGCCAGGCAAAACCGGGTGGTCGCGCAGGGGCTAGGTGGGGAGTCCCGCTCCTGCGCCTACCGCCACATCTGTCCATTCCCGGCCTCTCTCCCCATGTCGGGCGGGTGCCCATGCCAGAATCCCCACGACCTGGAGGCAGCGACTCCTCGGAGGGCCCCAGCGAGAAGAGGCGCGTGATCCCCGGTGGATCCCTTCGAGGGGCCGTGGTGCTTCCCCTTTCCCCCCCAAGGAGGCCTTGATGGCACACACTCCTGCCCCATCAATCCCTCCACCCCGCCATTCGGCGCCCTCTCCCCCCGCTAACCTGAGCCCTGCGGCGGCCGAGGGAGCCGAGCCAGGCTCCGTTCTGGCTGGGTGACTGTAGCGACCAGAGGCAGCCAAGGGGAGAGCAAGCGGCTCTTCGCTCTCAGCGCACCATGGGGCCAGATGAGCCTCCGGGTGCAGCGGGACAGGAGCACCGCCTGTGCACCTTCCTGTCCTTGTGGGCCGCCAGTGACGCTCCCATCCCGCTGCACCCGGAGGCTCCTCTGACCCTGCAGCACGCCGAGGGTGAACAGCCGCCTGCTCTCCCCTTGGCCGCCTCTGGTGGCTACAGTCGCTCCGCCAGAACGGAGCCTGGCTCGGCTCCCCCGGCCGCCGCAGGGCTCGGGTTGGAAGAGAAGAAGCGGGGGGGACTCAGAGGCTGTTTCCAAAGACCTGCGTTCACCCCTCAAAGCAAAGCATCGCCTGGACGGGAACGGGGAACAAAGCTTTCAGGCCTCACACGCCCTGCGCATCTGCTTGAGGGAAAATGAGATTATCTTTTGCCAGGGTGCAAAGCCGGAGCACACAAGGCAAAGGGAAAGCTGAGCCACATGCTCCTCTCCACCCTGGCTGCCTCTGCCCGGCTCAGCTTTGATTCCTCAGCGCACGCCTCCGGAGAAGCAGCCCTGCGCTCCCTGAAACGGGCTGGCCCTTCGGATCCTATCCAACATGACGCACACAACCCCCCTCCTTTCGTTTAAATTCATGACCAAAACACGCAGCAATGAGAGGGAAGCAGAGGCGAGAAGCCACAATTGCCCCCAGCGGCTCCTGCAACGCGAAAGTGGGCTTGTTTTGTTCTTTTGCCCACCCACTAACAACAAATCTCACCCCATTAACTTTTCGGATATTTTCCCCATAGGGCTGCTCACCCAGCGGGTTGAATGTCGTGTCTCTTCTGGGCTATATTATTAATAATAAAAATATTATTATTATAAGGCCCAGATCTCACACCCCTTGGATGTGAGCTCAGCCCGCGCGCCTCGCCCAGAAATGCAGCCAGCAGCAGCAGAAGCAGCAGCTCCCAAGGCACGCCAGTCCCTCCTCCATCGAAGAGAGCGGCAGAGAGCCCCGCAGGCTGTGCGCGATATGTGGGCAGCTGCGGGTGGCCCCGGACTTGGAGAGCGAGAGCGCGTAAGAGCATAAGAGTATGGGGGTGGGATCCAATCACGTGGAAGGGGCGGAGGTGAGTTCAGCTGTGGAAGAGCCACACTCAAGGGGCAAAAGAGCCGCATGTGGCTCGCGAGCCGCCATTTCCGACCCTTGCCTTAGGGGAGAGGAAGGAAGACAGTGTTCCTTTCTCACTTGATTTTGGCCCATGGTAAAATTAACTGAAAATTCGCATTGGCATTCAAAATCCTAGCTAGGGTTTGGTATCGTGTTCAGGTGAGGCTTCCTTGAAGTCAAAGACCAGAACCGATGTCACCATCAGATTTGCAGGGGCCCTTAGGGGAAAGGAAAGCAGAGAGTGTTCCTTTCTCACTTGATTTTGGCCCATGGTAAAATTAACGGAAAATTAGCATTGGCATTCAAAATCCGAGCTAGGGTTCGGGTTCGGGTTAGGATTACGCTTCCTTGAAGTCACAGCCCAGAACCGATGTCACCATCAGATTCGCAGGGGCTCTTAGAGGAAAGTAAGGAAGACAGTGTTCCTTTCTCACTTGATTTTGGCCTTCTGCAAAATGCATAGAAAATTCGTATTCCCATTTGAAATCCCAGCTAGGGTTCTGCATAGGTATTGGGTTAGGTTTAGGCTAATTAACTGAAAATTCGCATTGGCATTCAAAATCCTAGCTAGGGTTCAGGATCGTGTTGACATTAGGCTTCCTTGAAGTCACAGCCCAGAACTGATGTCACCATCAGATTCGCAGGGGCCCTTAGGGGAAAGGAAGGAAGACAGTGTTCCTTTCCCACTTGATTTTGGCCCATGGTAAAATTAACTGAAAATTCGCATTGGCATCCATAATCCTAGCTAGGGTTCCGGATCGTGTTCATGTGAGGCTTCCTTGAAGTCACAGCCCAGAACCGATGTAACCATCAGATTCCCCAGGGCTCTTAGAGGAAAGGAAAGCAGAGAGTTTTCCTTTGTCACTTGATTTTGGCCCATGGTAAAATTAACTGAAAATTCGCATTGGCATTCAAAATCCTAGCTAGGGTTCGGGATCGTGTTCATGTGAGGCTTCAATGAACTCAGAGCCCAGAAGCGATGTCACCATCAGATTCGCAGGGGCTCTTAGAGGAAAGGAAAGCAGACAGTGTTCTCACTTGATTTTGGCCCATGGTAAAATTAACTGAAAATTCGCATTGGCATTCAAAATCCTAGCTAGGGTTCAGGATCGTGTTCACATTAGGCTTCTGTCAAGTCACAACCCAGAACCAAAGTCACCATCAGATTCGCAGGGGCCCTTCGGGGAAAGGAAGGCAGACAGTGTTCCTTTCTCACTTGATTTTGGCATTCGGCAAAATGCATGGAAAATTCATATTGCCATTCAAAATCCCAGCTAGAGTTTGGGTTCGGGTTAGGATTACGCTTCCTTGAAGTCAGAGCCCAGAACCGACTTCACCATCAGATTCGCAGGGGCTCTTATAGAAAAGGAAAGCAGACAGTGTTCTTTCCTCACTTTATTTTAGCCCATGGTAAAATTAACTGAACATTTGCATTGGGATTCAAAATCCTAACTAGGGTTCGGGTTTGGGTTAGGATTACGCTTCCTTGAAGTCACAGCCCAGAACCAATGTCACCATCAGATTCGCAGGGGTTCTTAGAGGAAAGGAAAGCAGACAGTGTTCCTATCCCACTTGATTTTGGCCCATGGTAAAATTAACTGAAAATTCGAATTGGCATTCAAAATCCTAGCTAGCGTTTGGGATCGTGTTCACATGAGGCTTCAATGAACTCAGAGCCCAGAACCGATGTCACCATCAGATTCGCAGGGGCTCTTAGAGGAAAGGAAAGCAGAGAGTGTTGTTTTCTCACTTGATTTTGGCCCACGGTAAAATTAACTGAAAATTCGCATTGGCATTCAAAATCCTAGCTACGGTTCGGGATCATGTTCACGTGAGGCTTCCTTGAAGTCACAGCCCAGGACCGATGTCACCTTTAGATTCGCAGGGGCTCGTAGAGGAAAGGAAGGCAGACAGTGTTCCTTTCGCACTTGATTTTGGTGTTCGGCAAAATGCATGGAAAATTCATATTGACATTTGAAATCCCAGTTAGGGTTCTAGATAGGTATTGGGTTAGGTTTAGGCTTCAATGAAGTCAGAGCCCAGAACCGACTTCACCATCAGATTCGCAGGGGCTCTTATAGGAAAGGAAAGCAGACAGTGTTCTTTCCTCACTTTATTTTAGCCCATGTTAAAATTCACTGAACATTTGCATTGGCATTCAAAATCCTAACTAGGGTTCGGATTCAGGTTAGGATTACGCTTCCTTGAAGTCACAGCCCAGAACCGATGTCACCATCAGATTCGCTGGGGCCCTTAGGGGAAAGAAAGGCAGACAGTTTTGCCCATGGTAAAATTCACTGAAAATTCGTATTGTCATTCGAAATCCCAGCTAGGGTTCGGGTTCGGTTTAGGATTACGCTTCCTTGAAGTCAAAGCCCAGAACCGATGTCACCATCAGATTCTCAGGGGCTCATAGAGGAAAGGAAGGCAGACAGTGTTCCTTTCTCACTTTATTCTAGCCCATGGTAAAATGCATTGATTATTCCTATTGCCCTTTGAAATCACAACTAGGATTCGGGTTGGGTTAGGATTACGGTTCATTGAAGTCAGAACCCAGAAGCGATGTCACCATCAGATTCGCAGGGGCTCTTAGGGGAAAGGAAAGCCGACAGTGTTCCTTTCTCACTTGAGTTTGGCCCATGGTAAAATTAAATGGAAATTCGCATTGGCATTCAAAATCATAGCTAGGGTTCGGGATCATGTTCACGTGAGGCTTCCTTGAAGTCACATCCAAGAACTGATGTCACCATCAGATTCGCAGGGGCTCTTAGAGGAAAGGAAAGCAGAGAGTGTTCCTTTCTCACTTGATTTTGGCCCATGGAATAATTAACTGAAAATTTGCATTGGCATTCAAAATCCGAGCTAGGGTTCGGGTTCGGGTTAGGATTACGATTCCTTGAAGTCACAGCCCAGAACCGATGTCACCATCAGATTCGCAGGGGCTCTTGAAGGAAAGTAAGGCAGACAGTGTTCCTTTCGCACATTTTGCCTTTCTGCAAAATGCATAGAAAATTCGTATTGCCATTTGAAATCCCAGCTACGGTTCTGCATAGGTATTGGGTTAGGTTTAGGCTTCCTTGGAGTCACAGCCCAGAACCGATGTCACCATCAGATTTGCAGGGGCCCTTAGGGGAAAGGAATTCAAACAGTGTTCCTTTCTCACTTGTTTTTGGCCCATGGTAAAATTAACTGAAAATTCGCATTTGCATTCAAACTCCTAGCTGGGGTTCGGGATCATGTTCATGTTAGGCTTCCTTGAAGTCACAGCCCAGAACCGATGTCACCATTAGATTCGCAGGGGCCCTTAGGGGAAAGGAAGGCAGACAGTTTTGCCCATGGTAAAATTCACTGAAAATTCGTATTGCCATTCGAAATCCCAGCTAGGGTTCGGGTTCGGTTTAGGATTAAGCTTCCTTGACGTGAGAGCCCAGAACCGATGTCAGCATCAAATTTGCAGTGGCTCTTGGAAGGAAGGAAAGCAGAGAGTGTTCCTTTCTCACTTGAGTTTGGGCCATGGTAAATTTAAATGGAAATTCGCATTGGCATTCAAACTCCTAGCTAGGGTTCGGGATCGTGTTCATGTTAGGCTTCCTTGAAGTCACAGCCCAGAACCCATGTCAGCATCAGATTCACAGGGGCTCTTAGAGGAATGTCAGGCAGACAGTGATCCTTTCTCACTTGATTTTTGCCCAAGGTAAAATGCTTCGAAAATTCGTATTGCCAGTTGAAATCCCAGCTTGGGTTCGGGTTAGGTTTTGGGATAGGTTTAGGCTTACTTGACATTAGGGCCAAAAACCGATGTCACGGTCAGATTTCCAGGGCCTCTTACAGGAAAGGAAAGCAGACAGTTCCTTTTGCACTTGATTTTGAGTTCTGCAAAATTCAATGAAAATTCGTCTTGCAATTCGAAAACCTGGCTACTGCTTGGGTCCGGGTCCGGGTTAGGCATCCTTGAAATCAGAGCCCATAACCGATCTAGCCATCAGATTCGCAGGGGCTCTTAGAGCAAATGGAGGCAGAGAGTGTTCCTTTCTCACTTGATTTTCTCCCACGGAAAAATTGATTGAAAATTCGTATTGCCATTCAATATCCTAGCTAGGGTTTCCATTTGTATTCGGTTTCAGCTTCCTTGAAGTCACGGCCGAAAACCGATGTCATGGTCAGACTCGCAGAGTCTTTATATTAAAGGAAGTCAGACAGTCTTTCTTTCTAACTTTCTAATTTTTTCCCTCGAAAAAATGCATGGGAAATTTATACTGCCATTTCAAATCCCAGGTAGGGTTACAGTTACGGTTATGATTAGGCTTCCTTGAAGCCAGAGCGCCGAACCGATGTCACCGTCAGATTTGCAGGGCCTCTTAGAGGAAAGGAAAGCAGACAGTTCCTTTTGCATTTGATTTTGACTTCGACAAAATTCACTGAAAATTCATCTTGCCATTCGAAAAACAAGCTAGTGTTCTCATCCGGGTTTGGTTTAGGCTTCTTTGGACTCAGAACCCAGAACCGATCTAGCCATAAGATTCGCTGGGGCTCTTAGAGGAAATGAAGGCAGACAGTGTTCCTTTCTCACTTGATTTTGGCCCTCGGACAAATGGATGGAAAATTCGTATTGCCATTTGAAATCCCAGCTAGGGTTAGGGTTAGGGTTAGGAGTAGGCTTCCTTGAAGTCAGAGCTTGGAACCGATGTCACTGTCAGATTTTTAGGGCCTCTTATAGGATGGGAAAGCAGACAGGTTTTTTTGCACTTGATTTTGGACCTTGGTAAAATGCATCGAAAATTCATATTGCCATTCGAAATCCGAGCTAGGGTTAGGGTTAGGGTTCGGATTAGGCTTCCTTGAAGTCAGAGCCAAGAACTGATGTCACCCTCAGATTCACAGGGGCTCTTAAAGAAAATTAAGGCAGAGAGTGTTCCTTTCTCACTTGATTTTTGCCCATGGTAAAATGCTTCGAAAATTCGTATTGTCATTTGAAATCCCAGCTAGGGTTCGGGTTAGGCTTTGGGATAGGGTTAGGCTTCCTTGATATCAGGGGAAAAAACCGATGTCACCGTCAGATTTGCAGGGCCTCTTAAAGGTAGGGAAAGCAGACAGTTCCTTTTGCATTTGATTTTGACTTCGACAAAATTCACTGAAAATTCATCTTACCATTCGAAAAACAAGCTAGTGTTCGCATCCGGGTTTGGTTTAGGCTTCTTTGGACTCAGAACCCAGAACCGATCTAGCCATAAGATTCGCTGGGGCTCTTAGAGGAAATGAAGGCAGACAGTGTTCCTTTCTCACTTGATTTTGGCCCTCGGACAAATGGATGGAAAATTCGTATTGCCATATGAAATCCCAGCTAGGGTTAGGGTTAGGGTTAGGAGTAGGCTTCCTTGAAGTCAGAGCTTGGAACCGATGTCACTGTCAGATTTTTAGGGCCTCTTATAGGATGGGAAAGCAGACAGGTTTTTTTGCACTTGATTTTGACTTCGGCAAAATTCACAGAAAATTTTTCTTGCCATTTGAAATACGACCTAGGGTTCAGTATCAGGTTAGGATTTGGCTTCCTTAAAGTCAGAGCTTAGAACCGATGTCACCATCAGATCAGAGGGGCTCTTAGAGGAAAGGAAGGCAGACAGTGTTCGTTTCTCACTTGGTTTTGGCCCTTGGTAAATTTCAATTAAGATTCGTATTGATATTCAAAAACCTAGCTAGTGTTCGGGTCCCGGTTCAGATTCATATTGCCATTTGATCTCCGGATTAGGGATAGGGTTAGGGTTAGGGTTAGGAAATGACAAAATTTTAGGAAACGACAATATTTTTTATATTTAAAACTTGGTCACATGTGCGCCCAACTCCATACCCTCCCCCCCCACTCTGCGACCGGCCAGCGGTCCAGCGCACCATTGCCGCCACCATCAGCCGGCAGCTGGAGGGCCATGACCAAGCTCTTAGGTGTACACCGCTCAGAGTCAGAACGCGTGCCACACCAGTGCACACGCACCACAGCACCCTCCTGCTCCGCTGCTGCCTCTGCCACCTCGAAGTCAAGGACAGCCAGCCGGCCCAGCACCTCCTCCACATAGCACTGGATGCACACACCGTGGGCTGCCATGCACGAGGATGCCCACCCCTGCCCAGCCCTCAGTCCCATAGCTCCAGAAGGTGGAGCACAAGGGCCACAGGTGCTGGGCCATGGCACGGTGGCGCTCGTCCATGAGGTGCATCTCCTGGAGGACGATGACATCTATGGGGAGGCTCCGCAGTGCCACCAGGAGTTCCTCATGCCGCACCAGCTGCCACAGCCCGCCGCAATACCAGGTTGCCACCGCAAATTCCATACCGGCGAACACCTCGTCCTCGCCCCTGTCCCACTGCAAGACCGCGGGGAGGACATCAGCGACTCCCCCTGTGTCTCTGCCATAGCGGGCCATAAGGACAGATGGCCTCACGAGGAGGCGGAGGCGGCCCCCCAGGCCCCCCGTAGCTGAAGCAGGCTCATGCAAGAGAGGCCCCTCTGAACCCATCAATGCGGCATCATGGCCCACCCTGCCCGTGGCAGCCGACTCTGCCCCGACTGCCCCACTGCTCCCGGAGGCCCGGGACGGCATGGGAGCTGCGGAACTGCCCAGAGATGATGCCGGGCTGTCGGGCCCCAACAATGAGAGGAACAGGTGGAGCGACAACCACGAGGAGGATGAGGGTGTGGTGGGCGTAGCCCCCCTCGCCTCCCTGCATGTCCACCCATCCGTCATCTCCCGCTAACGCGTGGTGGTCCCTTCCTGGGAACAGCAAATGCCCTCGGGCAGGACATAGCCCCCCCCAGGCCCAGGTCGATGACCGCAGAAGAGGCACCCGGCTCTGACGTGACCCACTCCAGTGACCCACCCGGG